>JAFJYJ010000077.1:1361000-2722000 GCA_019022615.1 Acacia melanoxylon | reverse complement strand
TTTTATAACCAGACTTCGAATTTCTGTTATCTGTTTCGTATACTGGTCCATTTGAGCACCCTATTTGATACAAGTATTGCATGTCATTTAACTTCTCTGTTATTTTCTTGAGCCAATCTCAGGTGAATAAGGGAACAGCTAGTGCAAGTGAAATATTAGCTGGTGCGTTGAAAGACAATAAACGGGCTATCCTATTTGGAGAACCCACATTCGGAAAAGGGTAGTTAACTTTGTTCACATTTAATATTAAACAAACCAAACAAAAATTTCCCTTTCACTCACATGAAGTGCTCATCTTATCCGCAGGAAGATTCAGTCCGTGTTCGAGCTCTCTGATGGTTCAGGATTAGTCGTTACTGTTGCCCGTTACGAGACACCTGACCACACTGATATCGACAAGGTCTGAACTTCTCGACTCTTCGATTGCCATATCTCCCTTACCAACTTCTTCCTCTTACTTAACCTCTGGATTTGTGTGTAGGTTGGTGTCATACCTGACCACCCCTTACCTGCATCATTTCCTAAGGATGAGGATAGCTTTTGCAACTGCCTCCAGGATCCTACTACTTCTTGTCATGTTAATAGAGTCCAGCTATTTGCAAGATGATGACTGCCTCTTTTTCATGTCAACGTTTCTGAGAAAGATGGCAATTCTTTGACAAGAAGTAATGAGTTTTGCTGGCTTATTGTTTGAAAGCAAAGATAGATGATCACATGTCTCCAATTGAAGAAACAGTTGTGAGTGCTACTGAATACTGATTCCTTTATTATTGATTCTTCCTTTCTTTTGAGTTTGATGTGTAACAAACATTTCCATGATCTGAAACATCAAAATGTTGCATTCAATTAAAAAGAAGCTGTGTTATGTGAATATCTTTCGAACTTAATTCTACATGATATTTTTTTTTTGGGAAAGTTAAATTAAGCATGTTTTTATTCCATGGTATACCCCTGAAATATATGATGATGATGATGATGAATATCGATGGAATCAAACTCTATAATGTTCCTTCATTGGATGGTTAGACCCAATTGGTTAGGTATTACTCAACCATGTCCTTTACAAAGATAAATTGAAAATGAAATAACAAAATAAATGCTGAGAAACTGGGCTTTCTTGCAAAGATAACGAAATATTTCTTTCAGAGAATTAACAATTTCTTCAGCGTTGATGATTTAAGCATTCTTCGGACTTTGGATATGCTCATTCATGAGTGTATGAGAAGAGTAAACCATCTTCGCAGTTGTTTCATTTGATCGATCACTTAAAATCTTCAACGACGTTTAATCCGTCAGTCAATCCAACAAACTTGACGTTATATCATTTCCTACTAATTCAGCCAAATCGACGATTTACCTCTCTAAATTACTTGAAGGATCCCACGAATTGGTTCACAAACCTATGTAAAAAGAACCTTTATTTTTTTAAATTTTGCAACTTTACTTTGATCAGGATCACATTTATAAGTCCCGTTGACTAAATTCTATTCATGTGATTTCAAAGGCTTGTTATCTCACATCGACCAGTTAATGGTAAATTTTAGGGTCTGTTTGGTTGGGGGAAGGGTTTTTCCATTATTTGGTTGGAAAAATGGAGGGGATATAGAATTTTCCCTTCCTTTTCCTTCCCCCTCCAAATTGGAAGGATTTGGAGGATTAAAAGAAAAAATTGGTACTCCATGTATAAAATTTGCATAGTACTAGTTTCTGTGTATAAAATTTTATCATGCCCTTATTTAGGATTTTTTTCTCAATGTTCCTCGTTAAAACCCCTCCTTTTTCCTTTCATTTCGGTCATTAAAAAATCCCTCTCCTCATCTTCTTTTTGTCGATTCAAACATTGCATTCTTCTTTTTGTCGATTCAAACATTGCATTCCCACGTTGTAGTCACATATAAAATAAAGAGTTAATATAATATTTGGTCGCTCAAGTTTCATTTCATTTTAAATATTGGTCCCTACAACTCAATAAAAACCTGGGATTATTCTACCTCACAATGACCAAAACCAATAGTTTAGAACTTACCGAATCCAAATCCAAATCAAATGAGGGCAAACTTAAAAAACTTGAAAGGCCAAAGCCCCCTAGAGTAAAACATGAGTCTCCTCGGTGCTTTGCAAGCTGGGGCATCGAGTCCCACACCGGACACTAAACACAATAATTGAGAAGACAGCAAATAAACACTGAACATTATTTACCTATCTAATATCTTGATACAAATTGTCATGAGTTTGACAAAAACTGCATAAAAGCCCAACTCCTCCATGGAGTTGTCAAGCAGATCAAAATTTGACCCATTGTCATCAAGAATTTATACCCCAACAAAATGTGTCTGCTTTTCTCATTTACTACACAGCTTATAACAGGATATATAAAATACACTTAACAGGGGAACCTTCTGCCAAAATTTATGACAGTTGAAGAATCAAAGTATGGTATAGTTATCAGATTCAATCAGAACTTGACACGTATTAAAGTGGAAAATAGTTACTTGAATTCTCTTCATCCCAGCGAGATCCAATTAAAAGTAATCCTGGGTCCACCACACAGACGGTGGTGAGTGGTGACTACTACAGCATTTTAGTCCATGAGCCCAGAAATGGAAAAGAGCAATCAGCAATCTCCTAGCAGAAGCCTGTCACTTTTCCTCACTGCCCTGCTCGCTTGCCTTCTCCTCACTCAACCTTTCAGATCCATTTGCCACTCGAGACGGCCTCGTTGTCGGGCCAGCTCTATCCAAATCATCCCATCCACCAAAACTAGGTGCACTCTGTTTATCCCTACCAACTGAACCATTATCCACCCATGACTGATAGCTTGTCTTTCCCTTTCTTCTTCCTAGGTTTCCTCTGGCTGTTCCTGTACTTTTGGCGCCACTCACAGCACTGGCGGTTGGCTTCCTCCTCATCCGTGACTTGCGTTTTGGTTTGCTTTTATCACTTCCCCAATTCTCAAATGCCAGGAGCAGCTGATTGAGGAGTACTAAAGCCGTAAAGCTTTTGGGCCAGAAGCCGCCAACCAAGAAAGATAATGATTGAAACGTCAGCAAAGATTGAAAACCTGCACTTTTTGAAGTGAAAATATTTACATATTGGAACACTTGTACAGTTGTACCAATTGAAAAGTTGACGCAAGTGCAATTAGACATATAGGATGATGGAAGTCTTGGGGAGCCTGATGTTATAGAGTAGACAATTTAATTAAAGATGGTGTCACTAAGTGAATAATTATTTTTTAAAATGATAATCACTCTTTTTATACAGGATAGTAAGGGCATCAAATCACCTTTATCGAGCAAAACAGATTACACAGGTGATATAAAAGCAGAAATCATAAGTAACTTAGGGAATGGTAGAAGAAGTCAATAAAGAAGTTTTAAAAGAGCTTTGAGCATCAGGTATAAAGTTAAACACAAAATTATTAGATATAAATGGCAGACAAAGACTATGTAAATTTCAGGCCACATCACTCATATACTGCCTTAGGAGAGAACAAGACGCTTGTTTGTGGTAAAGAGAAATACAAAAAACAAGGGGAAATTTATTTGATTAAAATTTTAGCTGATGTTCACTAGATTATTTAACCATTTACCAGCTGTTTAGAATCTATGAGAGATCTATTATGATTTGGAATAGTGGCTGAAAATTGTCCATCGAAACATTTGACAGGCATGGTGCCTTCATGCCTCTATCTCTCTCTTTCTTCACTCATGGCATTGTTATCTAGTAGAATCAAAATTATGCCTTTTTGTAAAACTAGTAGTGATGACTGAAGTAGAAACTCTGGTTGAAATGACAAATCATTTCTTCCTTTATAGGATAAACCGTCAATCAGCATGCAATCAAGAGGCTGTAATATTCTACAGGATAAACCCGGTCATTATTCTGATATTCGAAATTCAAGGCGTCATAGAAATAGTAAAGTTAACTAAAACCCCAATACAAAGACAAGCAAACATAAAATCAGCTCAGTAAGCGAATTAAAATTAATTCACCTTGAAAATCCATACGCTGTCAATTGCATCTTCCCAAGTCCAACTTGTCTCTTCCTCGAATTCCGGGCTCATCGGACCACCACCACCGTCTCTTCTCATACTCCTCTTCGTCGTCGTCATCCGCACCCTTGCCTCTGAAATTGAAGTTGAATTTCCGGTCTCGGACGGTTTCGGCATTGGAATCCCAACGCGGGTACTTAGTGGCGAAGAAGATTTGGAGAAGTGGGGAGGTGAAGGAGGTGGGGACAGAAGGAATCGCCATGGATAAGGCTGAGGTCGAGGAACGATGGAGAAGAGGTGAGAGCAGTGATGATGGGCGTCCATTTGCCACGTCCTCGTTCTCGTTCTCCATGACTCATCAATTTCAATTCTTCCTTCAATTTTTGTTTAAATTCTTTTCATATATACAAGAATTTCATAAATTAAGTGAGATAATTATATCCCGTAAAATTTTATTTATAATCTAAATAAACATTAAAATTATAATCAATTTGCTATTTATTTCTCAATTTTGCCATTTACCATCGATCATGTAATATTCTTCAACTCCATTATTTAAATGTCAGTGGCCAGCCGTTTATACTTTAATCCAGTTATAGAAACCATCTCTTGTAAGGTAGTATCATTATTCTGATCAATTTCATCTGGATTACAGCCTTCTAAATAAAGCCTCGTTCGTACCCAAGAGTTACGAAATCATTGTCACGTATTGTTGTGACCGTATATCGGGTGATTAGCTACCCTACCAACAAGAGGCCATAGCAAAACACCCATTTAACTGGTAAATGGTTTAAAACTACTCCATCGTGTATTGTTATGCAAGACCGCGAAATGCATTTTGTTATGCGGTGTCTGGCAGGAAACGTGAAGCGCATAATAGGTAAATGGATGACGATTGGCGAATAAACCTCGTGCAATCCCTATAAATAGGAGATTACCCACCAGGTGAGTGCATTGTGGACATTCTCTATTCCATTGTTTGGATCTATTGAACGTTGTCAGTCTGTACACCACCTCGCGCGACCGCCATCTGTGTGGCATCTCAATACGAGTTCTCGTTGATATCTCTTTTATAGATGGCACCGAAATAGTTTGCTTAATCCTTAATCATCTTAGAGTCACCGTTGGATCCTATCATTAATACCCTGCACTTCATTAAAGTTACGTCTCTGCTCTATACAGAACACGTATACATCATCACATCTTCAATAATCTTACTATTGAGTCTTGACCTAGCAAGTTAATTATTTCCTTGAAAAACAATTGCTCTGATCCTTAACCCAAGGCCTTATTAACTACTCCCCTTTGATCCTTATTATAAGCGCACCAACTAACTTTCTCTCACAAACCAATAATTAAAGCTAAAAATCGATAAAGCTGTCCTAAATAAGTAATTTTCAATATTACCCCTATTAATCGCATTAAACTATGATATTATATTAATTACTATTTTGACCCACTACCTTTATTAATTAGCAGTAAATGTGAATAAAAAAATAATCATCATTGAAACAAGCAAGTGCCTTATAAAAAGGATCAAATAAACTTAATAATGGCTTTATAATAAGAATGAGAGGGTATATTGAATAAATTAAGGATCTAAGTTAATTAAAATTATAGGTTTTTTTTCTAAAATATTATAATCATCTTTCTTAATTTCTCTCTTTCTCCCACTTGATTATTAAGGAAATATCAATAGATTTAATATTTTTTTTAAATGATAGATATGTAAAATATGTATTATATTTAGCGCTAACATCAAATTTAATTAACTCTTTTTGTGTAAGCCTTCCCTGGCCTCGTTCATTCCATAAAATAAAGTGCTCTTTCTTACTCTCTCGTTGAGGTTACTAAAAAACCATTTATTTATTTTATTTATTTATTTATTTTTTTTTTTGGCTTTGCAGTTTGCACACTTAGGAGTGTTTGAATTAGCGTTTAACATATACCATTCTGGGCCCTATTTATAAATCATTTTTAACTAAGAAATTTAGTCTCTATTTATAAATCCATTTTGACCAAGAATAAAACGGTATTATGACAATTTCGCTTATTAATTGTACAAATGAAAATAGAGAAAAAAAGAGTTGAAAGTCTTCGATCATAAATGAAGGTAAATTGAAAATTCACCTAATAATCATTGAAATTAACTACATTTTAACTTTGATATGTGTGATTTAGTCAAGTTTTAATTTTATAAATGGGAAATAAGTCTAATTATAAAAGTCGAGATAAAAACTCTACTTATATATTTATCTAGTATACCGTAAATAATCACGTTAAAAACAATTTGTACCACTAATCCAAACAAACATTTAATATAGGGGGCAAAAATTAAATGGAGAGTAGCTAGTCTTTTTAACACAGCACTCATGTTTGTGTTTGACCGCAGTTCCTTGTTAAGGCTCAATTAGAAGGAGACAAGGATTGACATAAATTAAAGGCGGTGTGAGATTGATTTGAGAGAGAGAGAGAGGTACGTATGAGGTAGTTGAGGAATAGGTTGCATAACTTAAAGACTGAAATATATATCTATCTAGCTATATGCCATAAAGCTATATATATATGCTGTAATTAAGCCTCTAATCTAACCTTATCCTACTTTTACTCACCCTTCTGCTCTCCTTTAATTGTCTTCACCCAATCTCTAACCGATCATGAGTTAATTAATTACTAATATCACTTATTCACATACACTTATTACTCTCGTCTTGTTTATAGTTCATTTTAATTAAATCACACATAAATGCATATCTTTCACTTTCGCCTCATTTATGAATGCGTATTTTTCAACTCTTTTCTCTCTTTCTCTCTATTTTCATTGAAAGAGAATTAATATGAAAGAAAATTGTCATTGTCATTTATTACCCGAAAGATAATTATAAGCAGAATGAAAGCAATTTTACACATCTTTCTCGGGGAGCACCCAAGCGCCACAAGCTTTTTCTCAGCAAAAGACACGCATAGTTCACACGTTTTGGAGAAAAATACTCACGGGTCGTTAGTTGACCGTCAACTGATGAGTAAAAACAAGAATTGAAATTACCCTTGGCCCTTAGTTTTAATTTTTTTTTTTAAAAAAAACTAAAATACCAATAAATTAGGTCCCACCACCGTCACCCACCGCCTGCGTGACCACCGCCGCCTAGGTATTTTAGTTTTTTTTTATTTACTTTCCACGTCGTCGTCCAAATCGCCTTTATCGCCCAAATCAAGCCGCCACGTCAAATTGCTCCATCCAAAGCTTAACAGTCATTAACTAACCCTGCAGATTTTTTGCTTCCAAAATGTAACGTGTGTATTTTTAATCTGTAAAAAAAGCTAGAAAAGCCTGTATTATTGCTCCTTAACCCTAATTATAAATAATCAAATTTTTTTTGCATTAAATGATTTATAAATAAGCATCACAACGGTACATGTATATTTGGATAAACATTATCTAAGATATATATCTTCTAATCACCAATGAATATACATATTGTAATTAAGTGGGGCTAGTCTTTAATTTGACTCTTGAGGAGGCTATATATAAATTGGTTGATGTGCTAAAATAACTTCTAACTTTTATTAAGATTGTAATAATAATCATAAATTATTTCTTGAAGTAAGAGTAACTTTAAAATTTTAAAATTAGGACAAAATTGTTAAATCCAACTAACGTATATCTATTACCATATAAAAGTATTGAAATACCCTTGCTTAATAATAATATAAAAAAAAAAAAACCGTAGTTGCTATGTAATTTGGTGATTTTTCATCTCTCTTTCTCTAATTGTTGCTTTCACCTTCTGTCTCTCTCTCATTCTCATCCTTGTATTCTCCGCTCTTCATCTTCATCACCACAACACCACCACCATCTACAATTCCAAAAAATCATCATCAACAATCCATACTAGAAAAGTCAAAAACTAGAAACGAAAAAAAAAAAAAAAAAAAGATCTAGGTCTGCTATTCACTGGAATTAATGGTTTTACCCCAATTTTAAAAGTTTATGGTTACTATTGCACTATTAATAAACTTTACAGGTTATTTTAGTACCTTAACACTGTATATAAATATCTAATAAAATAATGTGTGGTGAGTCGTTGCTATATTTGAAATTGAGAGTTATATATAAGTGGGTATGGTGTGAAGTATGGGGATGTAAATATACAGAGATGCCAGTTGCGTGTGCCAGACTTGAAGAATTAATGGACCGTTGGACGCCGCCCCAAATAAATTGGATATTATAGTTAATGATTTGGAAGAGATAACGTCTCATTCTTAAGTGCTCAACAGTGTTCAATGAACAAGTAAGGTTTCTGCAGACGAAGAAGCTGTGATAATTTGAAATTGAAGCAAAACCCATACGTTCATGTGTTGGCTTATGTACGTGATCGATGGATCAGATCATTAGAGCCATCTCTCATTCAAAGAAGCCCCCATGTTGCCCACAACCACCACCACTTTACCTTATGCCCCCATCTCTTTCAATTTATTAAGTATATGTTTCTTTTAGCTTTCTAGAAGCATTTTTATTATTTAAGATGAGTTATGTGTCGATTTGTGAAAAAATGCTTCTGAAACTATGATTTAAGGTTTTCTAAACAAGCACTATGTCCCACAAGAATATGAGTTTTTTTTCCAATCTAAGGCCACTAAAGAAATCCATGCAAATTAAGGAGGTGGTGATGCACATGCCAAGACATATCAGAAAGCAAATACTCCCTACAATCTTTAATAAAAAAGTAGTTGACTTTTTTTTAGAAGTTAAGGACGCTTAAATAAATTGTTTAATCATATCGTATGTTGTGATCGTTAGATTATATATTAGTTTATAAAAATTGAAACAAATTAGTTTAGAAGAAAACGATAAATATAAATACTTTAATGTAATTTAATTAGTTTCCTTAATCTCTTCAAAAAAGTTAATTAGATCTTATATTAAGGACCGAAGTAGTATTATATATATGCACCCATATTCATAATTTAGCAATAGGCTAGCTCTTGATGAGCAAGCCATAACTGAAGTTTCTATTAGCTTTCATGAAAACCAAAATGTTCATCAACACCAAGTCTAACCACAGCTACCACTGATCGGAGGAGACCATATTGATTGAGATTCCTTTAATTTGTTTAGAAGCCGAAGTGTTCATTTTTACCGAACTCAAGATCGTTAATTCTTTGTGAGCTGATAATAGCAATGTCACATTTTGGGAAGTCGATCTTCATTTGAATACTCATCCGGTATTTAATATAAGACATATTTACCTAATTAGATTAGAGAACTAAGTTTGTTAAATTAGTTAGTATGACATGTATTTTCTAAAACACCATAGTCATCTTCCCTTGATTCCCCTTATTCTCTCTCCTCATTGATTATTATTAAGGGGTATTAATAAGAATAAATTAGAAAAAGACAAACAAATATAAAATTATGTTTTATATTTGGGATCAATATCAACTTGTCAAATATGTCTTAATTATATTAAGGATTGGAGGAATATTAAGGTTTTAAGTTGTAGTAGTCCTTTAATTAGCCAATACTCTCACTTTCATTTTGAGTATAATTAACTTGGAAAAAACTTCAAAATTGTTTTCATCCAAACAATTTCAAACAGTAGGATATGATTTACTCCCAAAGCAGCGGGAGAAGATACTCTGCACATCTATTTCTGTCCATCCTTCCTCATCCTTGATCCTGACCGTCGAAATCTTGATCCAAGGATCCGGAACAATTTTTAAAAAAACCGCATGCTAGGATTTGTAGATGATGAGAGATGGACAAAGACGGGATATGGAGAGAAACCAGACTCCAAAGTAGCTCCTCATTTCCTGGGATCCAATCCTCATGGTGTGTTGTCAGAAGATTATAACATACTCCGACCTAGTTTAATTTATGCATGGCTAGCTAATAGCCAAGTGCTATTATAATAATACTACACCCTGTTTGCCTGCACCCAATAAATAGAGTCGTTGTAATCCCATTAAATTTATTTACCTACTTCATAATTTACCTCTGTCCCCCCGACACGCGTGATCTCTCATCATTTATTATCTGTATATCTATGATCAATGCATGGATATATATATATCTATACATACTTACACTGCCTTTTATACTTAATATAAGATGTAATTTGTAGTGTTATTTATATTATAAACAAGATTTTGTATTACAAACCGAAGGTATAGTATATATTTTCTACGACAATAATTTGCCCAAGTTGTTATATTTGATTTTATGTTTTTTTCTATTGATCAAATGCAAGTTTCAAGACACAGTTTATAATGCATTGTCTATTCAATCATTTCACAGTTGTTCGACATGCAAATGAATGTTTTATCTAAGTCTAATCAAAGATGAAAATGATCCATGTGTACTACATTGCTGTTTTTCAATTTTTTGTTCTGACAAAGCATTGAGTCACTTAAAATAATACATTGAATGATTGAAACAGATTATATATATATATATATATATATATATATGTCGTTGAGAGTTGCCCTCTAATAAATTCGAATCGACGTTGTGTGTCAGAGGGGAGCGATGGATGGGGTTAAAGAGAGAAATGAATATTGATGGCTAAATCAAACATGCGTGCATCATAAAAAATCATAGAAATTACAAAATGGGTAATATTTACACCTTTATATGACATAATTTGTACTTCAAATTATACTATTTAGTAACAGATGTAGTAATTGTTTGCGAAAAGAGTGGATATCAACATGAAACTAAAGTTGAATAATTAAGCAAATCCAGATCTCGATAAAATCTTGCGGTTAAAAAATGAAACAGCTAGCCTAGTGCCTTCAAGAAAGGGAACAGTGCCACTGGTGTTTTGTACCCCGGCCTGACACTATCAATTGCTATGGCTTGTTTGATATGAGGAAGATCTGAGGTGGGAAAAAAATTCAGTGAAGCGAAAGGAAAAGAAGGAAAGAAAAGATTTTGAGGATAAGAAAAGATAGCTTAAGGAAAGATAACTTGTTTGGTAAGAAAAAAAAATGAAGGGGTAGTAGTTAGTAAAAAATCAAGAAATATCTATTTTACCCTAAAAAATAATTAATTCAAAATGGAAAAGATAAATAATTTTTATAAAAATACCTTCTTATCAAGTCCGAATTTTTCTAAAACATTCTCTCGCGAATTTATTACATAAATTTGAATTTAATCATATTTTCTTGTATTATAGAAATATATATTTTATGAGAGGTAAATATATCCAAAAGTGTGAATGTTCACGTGAAACTGAGATCCCACCACCATTTTGTTAGGATCTTATCTTCTTACATATAAAGAAAGATTGGTAGGCGAGGTGAGTCCAAAAATTTAAGTTTTCGAGAAGATTTGACACACAAAAAATGTATTAAATAAAGGAACTTATTAATCCCCCTTCCCTTCTCACATAATCAGTGTACCAAAGGGCCCTAACAGTTATAACCTCTATTAACTCTTTTTATCTACCCCTGTACCCACTTTTTCGTACATTTCCACCTGTAAAATATCATCGCAAACCCAAACTCAAACTCTCTATGTTTATGTGGGTTAAATCATGTTGCACCTTTAAGTTAGTCATAAATTTGATGGGACTTTTATGTCTTTGTTTGCAAAGTTTCTACACACATCACAAAATCTGTAAACATCTGAACTCACTTTAGCTAACTTGTTCCATAAGAATGAACAAAATTTTGCCTGATTCATTGGGTCAAATTTGAGTATTATTAGGTTTAATTAGAAGAACTTTGCCAAAACTGTTTTCTGAATTTAAACTCAAGACATCGTGTTTAATTAAACTGTCAAAACACTTTCCTCCAAGACCAAGCCTGCGAGTAAAAATGAAAATTTCTTTTATCATGGTTAATAATTTGTAAGATTTTAGATTTGAAAGAATAATTTTATTGTGTTCCTTGTTAGATATCCACATGTAGTGTTTTTTACCTGGTTAAATAACGAAAATAGTGATATTACATGTTTTTTTTTACTAGCATGAATCAAATACATACTATATATATATATAACAAGGGTTTAAACTTCCGTATTGCGGTAAGTAGAAGAGTTTATACACACATAAAATGGTTGACCCATATATATATTATGCTAATTATATATATGTGGGTCCCACCATTTCATGTGTGTGCAACATGAGAATACACTTCTCCTACAACATGAAAAGTGTTTTTCCCATATAACAATTTAACAACGAACATTAATGAAACGAGTAAATTTCGTTGGCAAGATATGATAATTTGTGCAAATGCACACATGCAATGATGCTGACAAAGAAACGCCGGATAAATTATATCCCAAAAATAACATAGTAGTATATTGTGCTATAATTAATGTTTCTTCTCCTCTCAACTCTATAAATACTCGTGAAGAGCAAAACCTAATCTTCACTTTACCATTAGGGTTTCTTTCTCTACATATCCCACCTAGCCAGAGAGTTACAGTTTCTTCATAAATGGCACCACCACCACCACCATCATCGTCCTCTACCAGATTCAAGTTCCTGAAACATGCATATTACTTCATACTCTCCAACAAAACGAACCTCTTGTTCGCTTCACTAGCCTTCTAGCTGGAGCACCAGCTTTTCTCTATGTTCAGCACTTAAACCTACCTCCATTGTTGCTCTTACCTTCATGCCTAGCCCTACTGTTCCTAGCACGCTACTTGTTCATGAGCAAACCCACCCAAGTATACCTAGTTGACTTCTCATGCTTCAAACCAGCCCTCACATGTCTTTGTAGCAACGAAATGCTTCTTGACAGAGCCGCACGTGTGGGTTTTTTGTCAGAAGATAGCTTGAAGCTTGTGAGGAAGATAGTGGATAGGTCTGGTTTGGGACCAAACACATATGTTCCTGAGGCTTTGTTGGAGGTTCCTCCAAATCTGGCTCTGGTCGAGGCGAGGAAGGAGACAGAGACAGTGTTCTTCGGAGCAGTCGACGAACTTTTGGAGAAGACAGGAGTTGATGCTAGGGACATTGATATTCTTATTGTGAACTGTTGTGTGTTTAATCCCACACCATCTCTCGCTGACATGGTTGTGAATCGTTACAAGCTCAGAGGCAATGTCTTGTGCTACAATCTTAGTGGCATGGGTTGCAGTGCTGGTGTTCTCGCCGTTGACCTCGCCAATCACCTCCTTAAGGTTCATTCTCTTCTGCAAAAGATCTATATATCTGTATGGGGCTTGTTATACCCCTCACATCGAGAGGGGAGGTATCATGCTCTAAGACGTCTTTCATTTGTTCTCCTCTCCTACCGACGTGGAAGTTTACAATAATATCTCTATTTTATATATATAATGGCACTTGACACTTAGATTAACGTGATATTTGATAATGAACAGGCTCATCCAAATTCTTACGCGTTGGTACTGAGTACGGAGAATGGAATATCAAGCATGTATTGGGGAAACAACCCTTCTATGCTGCTTGTGAACTGTCTCTTCCGTATGGGTGGCTCCGCCGCCCTCCTCTCTTCCCACGCCTCGGACGCCCGCCGTTCTAAGTATCGCCTCGTCCACACCCTCCGCACACACGTCGGCGCCGACGACAACAGCTACAACTGCGTCATGCAGCAAGAAGATGATGAGAAAAAGGTCGGAGTCGCTCTTTCCAAAGAACTCATGAACGTCGCCAGAGACGCCCTCAAAGTCCACATCACAACCCTCGGACCCCTGGTCCTACCCATCTCGGAAAAAGTCAAGTTTCTGATTAACCTGATTCAGAGGAAGGTGATGAAGAGGAAGATTGAAGGGTACATGCCTGATTTTAAACGGGCGTTTGAGCATTTTTGTATTCACACTGGTGGGAGGGCAGTGTTGGACAGAATGCAGAAGAGTTTGAATTTGGAGGATTGGTACATGGAGCCCTCGAGAATGGCGTTGTACAGGTTTGGGAACACGTCTTCGAGCTCTGTTTGGTATGAACTTGCGTATTGTGAGGCTAAAGGGAGAGTGAAGAAAGGTGACAGAGTTTGGCAGATGGCATTTGGGTCTGGGTTTAAGTGTAATACTGCTGTTTGGTTGGCTCTGAAAACCATTGATCCTGTCACCAACAAGAGTCCATGGAGGGATGAGATTCATCAATTTCCTGTTAAAGCAATCTCCTAATTAATTAATCACTGAGACCCCACAAGGATGATGATGATATATATATAATATATACAGTTGTGTGTTTATGTTGGAAAGATTGGCACGACTCAATTCAGAGATGTGCAGAGAAGGCAGGACGTACGAGCATTGGTGTAGACAGTTATAGTTATGGGATGTGGCGGGAATGAATTATTGTCATATTACTGAAGTAATTAACACTATTATTATGGCTTTATCTAAAAGGGTTGTTGAGTCAACACTCAATAATCTAGCGACTTTAATGTGATGTCAGGAGTTTAGATCTGGAGCTTTGCCTATTTAAGGTCAACTCTCTCTACTGTATTGTCTCAGCTTTGATGGTCTTATAATAATAAATATTATTAAATTATCGCGCGTGACTGTCTTGAATATATGTTGTCCATCTGACAATCTCCCACCCGTTCCCTCTATCTTCTGGCTCAACACTGACACGCTTTTAAATATTTGTCTTGCCTTTCATCCCCTCCATTTCCTGTACATCTTCGAGTTATATAAAGTGGCTATTAACTCAGATGTAAACTGGGATTCAGATTGAAAGAACCAATTTGATTTGATTCCTGACCTTGGACATAGATTTATCTTGTGTTAAGGTTAAACATACATCATACTAGACCGGGTTTAGCCTCAACCCGAAGTTAAAATCTGGTCTAATTAGTGCCTCAAGCTATACAAGATAGCTCGAGGTTCGGTTTAGGCTGGACCAGACCAATCCAAAACCTATTCTGTGTTAATTTTACCTTCTTTGAGAGGTAATATTTGAACCTAATAAGACCATAACAATACATATAATCATATAAAACACATCACAAAACATTAAAACCTACTCATAAATAATCTTCAAGAACATTGAGCAACCCAGACTGAACCAAAGGGTCTATGGATTTGACCCGAAGTCCAATCGACCCTCTGTTATAATTTGCCCAATATTGTTCTCTTATTTTTCACTGGACCGATCGGGACATCCCTCCTGTAGCATTATGTTATTTAACACATAAATGGCAGTCCTAAAAGAGGCACGGAATTTAATTATTTTAGCTGATTGAAGAAACCTTTTAGAAAATTTGTCTCGCAAACATGAGGAAAGTTTAGCCTAGGATTGGTGGGGTGCGCCGAGCCAAGGCTGTATGTAGTGCCACGCCAGGGGGACGCGCGAGAGCCCCAGCAGCAAGCTACTGTGGTGGTGGGCCCTTCCCCTTAAAAAATTAATTTAATATCATGTGTGCCAATGGCCCACGTATCAGATATTAAACTGATAAGAACAGATACTACACTTGATCTTAGCCAAAAGGCTACAAGGTCTCTCCAGTTCACTTTTATATCTGCTCTGCGCTCCTTTGTTTTGTTAGACTCGTCGGGGTGGGACTTAATGCACCCGGAGAAGACCAACTATTTGGATTTAGTTGGAGTCAGTAAATAACAAGAAGAATTATGAGAGGACGCAAAGGGAATAAGATCCAAATTAACTAAACTATTATCAAACACTGGATTTCTTTATTTGACCCGCGAACAAACAACATATATATCAATATTTTGTTCCTGCTCCATGAATGACAATGATGTTGCAATAACTTAATGATAGCAGAAAAGGTAAGGAAAGATGGCGAAACAGAAACAGCTGACATGTGTGCAACCTGATTCAGACGAAGCACTTTATCGACCATCGACAAACACATATGATCTCTTTGCTGACCATCTACAAAGCACTTTATAGTTGGGAACCGCAAAAGCCTTTGCTTCTATAATGTGTATGTTCGGTACGCAGCTTGGATCAACGGACTTATGAGTGGATTTATGGGAATTTTTTTTTTTTTTTTTTTTAAATGTTTGGTTGAGAAGTTGTTCCAATTAGATTTATAAATTAAAAGTTACTTATTTAAAAAGTTATCTTGGAGAGCTTTTGAAAAGTTACTTATGGACTTATGAGGTAGTTTTTAAAATCTGTTTTGTTTAGTATCATCCGAAGTATATTTTTTATCTTTCGATCTAAAATATTTTTTTCAATATTCTAAAATAATTTTTCAAGAACTGAGGTATTTTTTTAGTACCATTCGGTACCTAAAAATATTTTAAGTCTTTGAGTGGTACTAAAAAGAATTGTTTAAAATCCTAAAATAATTTTTTAAGATCATAAAGTATTTTAGATCTTTATTCAATATCTTAAAGTATATTTTTAATACCATTCTCCTAAAAATATTTTAGAAATCTTGACTTGTACTAAAAATAATTTTTCAAGATCATATTAGTATCGTTCAGTATCCTAAAAATATTTTAAGTGCTTAACCGTACTAAAAATAATTTTTTAATATCCTAAAATAATTTTTCAAGATCCTAAGGTATTTTTTTTAGTACCGTTCAATATCCTGAACTATATTTTTAGTACCATACAGTACCCTAAAATTTATCTTGCTTTAAATGTGGTAAAATTGGTCATTATGCCAAATACTGTCGTGTGTCCAGAAAAATCAATGAAATTACTCTTGAAGAATCTCTTCGCAGCCAAATCAATAATCTGCTTCTTGAAACAACTTTTGGATCTGAAGGTGAGGGAAAGCTACCGTTCTTCGACGATATAAACCAAATCCAAGATGATGAATTCAATTCAACATCGATGATGAGTTTCCTCAAATAAACGTCATCACAAAAAGAGCAAGATCTCTTCTTGATATCATCACCAAACTTCCGGATTGTGACAAAGGTGAGTATCTTTCAAAACTCAAAGATATTCTTTCACAACCTCCAACTTCCTCTTCTTCTTCTACTCCTCCTACTTCCAAACTTTTGGCTTTTCAGAATAATTATGACCTAACCAAAACTATGGAAAGATTTAAACGCGCTACGTTAACCCCCATTACTCTTCCCGATCTCAAACCGAGGTTAATAATCTCAAAATTGAAATACAAAATCTTAAATCTTCTCGTGATACTCATGAGTCCGCTCTTTTTTCAAATCCAAGAATTTCTTTCCTCTTTCTGATTTCTCCAAAAGAGATTGTTGATCAAGTTTTAGAAAAAGAAGATGAGGATGATAATTCTTTAGAAACACCAATTTTAGAAACACCATTTCTAAATGTGATTTCAAAATGTTTTACCCAAAAATTTTACATTAAAGTAAAAATCATTATCAAAGATCTTGTTTTTGAACAACCATTTTATTTGATCTTTGGAGCCCAGGCTAACCGTATTTTAGAAGGCTTGGTTCCTACCAAATATTTTGAGAAAACAATTGAAAGATTTAGTTAAATCACCACGGGGCAATATCTGTTCAATACAAACTTTCAAAGGTTATTGTTCAAAATGAAAGGCTTGGCAGTTAAAGTTCCATTCATTCTTATGAAACAAATGGGATCACCAATTATTCTTGGTGCACCTTTTGCTACCATATTAATGCCTTATGGAACTCAATCGATGGTATTACAAAACAAAGCATTTGGGAAAAACAATTTTATTTCCTTTTACTCAAAAGCCAAAAATTAGAGAATTAAATCTCATCTTTCTCAAAGAAAACCGGATCAACTTTCTTAAGGACGAAATCCAATTCAAACGAATTGAGCAACAACTCAAACAACCTTTTGTCCAACAAAAGATCCACTCTTGTCTTGATAAAATTCATAAAACGGTTTGTCTTGATTTACCCAACGCTTTTTGGAGTCGAAAGCAACATACGGTTGATCTTCCTTACGAACCTAACTTCTCTCGAGAAACATATTCCTACAAAAGCCCGACCTATTCAAATGAGCCAAGAACTTCTTGAAACTTGTAAAAAGGAAATACAAGATCTTCTTGACAAAAAACTCATTAGAAAAAGCCGTAGTCCTTGGTCTTGCGCCTTTCTCGTTAACAAAAATGCTGAAATCGAACGTGAACATATAAATGCAGTCATTAATTACAAACCTCTTAACGAAGCTTTGCAATGGATTCGTTATCCAATTCCAAACAAGGCTGATTTACTAAAACATTTACATTCTACAAAAATCTTTTCTAAATTTGATATGAAATCTGGATTTTGGCGATCCAAATCTCGAAAAAGATAGGTATAAAACTGCACTTTACTTTTGTTCCATTTGGTCGATGAATGGAATGTTATGCCTTTTGGTTTAAAAAACGCCCTTCTGAATTTCAAAGGATTATGAACGAGATCTTTAATGATCAAGGTCAATATATTATCGTCTATATTGATGATGTTCTTATCTTTTCAAACTCATTGGAAGAACATTTTAAACATGTTTTAAAATTCATTCGAATCTATGAGAAATAAATGGTTTAGTGGTCTCCAAACCAAAAATCGGTCTCTTTCAATTAAAAGTACGCTTTTTTGGGCCACTTGGATTTACCAAGGAACCATAACTCCAATTGAACGTGCAATTCGGTTTGCAATTAAATTTCTGATCAAATTTTGGATAAAAACCAACTCCAACGATTTTTGGGTTGTTTAAATTATGTACTGAGTTTATTCCTCAACTTAGCAACTTTCTTAAACCTCTTCATCAAAGGCTAAACAAAAATCCTCCTCCTTGACCGACATCCATACTAACATTGTCAAACAAATCAAACAACGAGGTTAAAGAACTTCCATGTCTTAACCTTCCCATTCCTTCGACTTTCAAAATCGTCCAAACTGACACTTCTGAATTAGGATATGGAGGTATCCTCAAACAACGTCTTGACGATAAAGAACAAATTATTTCTTTTACGTCTAAACATTGGAATCCTGCTCAGCAGAATTATTCCACGATAAAAAAGGAAATTTTGGCCATTGTTTTATGTGTTTCAAAATTTCAAGCTGATCTTTTAAATCAAAGGTTTTTAGTCCGTTGATTGTAAATCTGCAAAAGATGTTTTACAAAAAGATGTTAAAAACCTTGCATCAAAACAAATTTTTGCCCGTTGGCAAGCAATTTTGAGTGCTTTTGATTTTGACATTGAATTCATAGAAGCGCACTTCCAATTCTCTTCTGATTTTCTTACCGTGAGTTTTTACGGGGTAGTTCTTAGGTTGAGAGTTCTCTAACCCCATAACCCTTTTCCTCCTCGAGAAAATGACCGGAAAGAAAAAAACCTGGTGATGAACAAAAAAATAAACAAACCCTACAAGAAGAAGATGATAAACAAAGCATCTTTCAAGATGCCCAAAGTCCGGTCTCACGCGATTTGAAGGAGATCATCAAACAACTCTTAAAACAAGAAATCTGCTCCTCAAACTCAAGGATCATTGCTACCAACCCCAGGATCATCCTCCACAATCAACTTCCCAAACACGGAACCACGATTGCGGACAAGATCACAACTAAATCGGTCTTCGACCCCAATAACCCAAATTGAGTCTTCAACCCAAAGACTCACCTCCACCAAACCCGACAGAAAACCGTTGAATCCTATGCTAAGAAGCCTCCTACAAAGACTTGGGGGAAGTATTAGTGCAAAAGGATGATAAAACCCAAGCCCTTGAGTATGATAGAGCACTCGTTTTATCATTACTTGCCTCTTCTTCACACGAATCGGTAAAAAGGAGTATGATTTAGCAAATGCTGAATTCAATCTCCAACTAGCCCGAAAAGGCCTCCTCGGGTTACTAAACAAATTAGTAGTCTCTTCGGCTATTAACCCAATGGATACACCTTACATTCCCAAACTGGATAAGGTCAAAAATATCTTACAAATTGAACTGAGTTCTTCTTCCAAACACCCAACCCGGGTAGCATTAAAAGTCTTCCCTTCGGGATTTCATTTTATTCCTACCAATTTACAAAAAACAAGAGAATTTTATGAGTTAATATTAGTTGATTCTGAATCCATTGAGTTATCTCGAAAAAGAGGATAAAGAAAGAACTTTTATTACTCATTCTACTCTCCAGATTTTAAAAATTCTCACACCCTCCCAATGGGGACAAGATTTACATAAACATGTCTCTTTTAAAATTGATTATGATCCTAAAGGATATAATTACTGGGATTATTGTGAGACCTGGTATAATGTCTTTTATGATCAAAATAAAATTTTCAAACATACTTGGTTTCTTTATTTCAAGAAAAACACCAAGTATAACTTTCCTCAATGGTTTCAACAATGGTGGGACTTTTTCGGGCCTATGCACCGAAATCCTCCTCCGCTTCAAAAAAAGCATTGAGTCTTTTGAGAATAAAATATAACCATAATGGAGATCCTTTTCCACTTGATCTTCATTACTTTTCAAAATTAGCTGTATCTTGGATTTTTTCCTGGCAATACAGCTTTTCTCACAATGATAAAAAATCTTTGACTTTGCCATTCCTCCAAAGACAACCTTTTGTCCGATGGTGGGCAAAATTTGACCAATCAAAAGTGGACTCTAAGGCGGTTGATATCTGGTTTAAAAATAATCCAAGTTATCTTTGTGCAACGGATCAAAGCAAGTTTTTGAACCAAAATCCCATGCATGACCATACTTGCGGCGGTGGGATCAACAAGAATACTTCAAACAAATTTCTCACCTCCTTGCTCAAACAATTCCGAAGAACGGGGAACAAATGAAACCATAAATCAGGCTAGTACTTCAACGGAAGGAAATCCGGACCAAAGCGATGATGAAGATGAAGATTTCATTATCAATTTGGGCGAAGACTAAATTTAAAGATTTTTTACGGAAGATACCAAACTCGTAACTTCCATGTATAAAACGTATAAATAATCTTGATCTCGTATTATAGTATTAGGTGTTCTCTCAAATATAGCACTAAATATTGTAATAGGTAGATCACTGTAGTTAGTTACGGTATTTACTGTAGCTAAATACATTATAAACCAACAGTACCGGTCACCAACCGGAACTGTAGCTCAAAACTGACAGTACCGGTCACCAACCGGAACTGTTCAAACAATGATTCGAATCTTTTACTTAAGCCGAAGCTCCTTCATTCGAAGGCGACGTCGATCAGAACTATCTCTCTACCTTCTCTCTACCCATTCTCTCTGCCTTCTCTCATCCCTCTCTGCCTTCTCTCTACACTCTTTCCCTTCTCTCTCTTTTAAGCTTTCTTCTGCCTTCTACTTTCCTGTAAGTTTTTATGATTTGAATAAACTTGTGCTTTCTTTATGTCTTTCTGCATTTGCATCTCTTCTTTACTCTTCTCTCTTGTTTTATGAACTAGATCAGCGTAGTTTACTACCGATCTGTTTTTTAATTTCTTTATTTCTCTTGAAGACGTCTAATTCCACATCTTTACTTATGTTTTAATTTTAGGGTACTAACTAGTACTAAAAATATTTTTTTCAAAATTCTAAAATAATTTTTCAAGATCATGAAATATTTTCTTAGTACTATTCAGTTTAATGGAATATATTTTTAGTATCATTCGGTCTGTTAAGAAATATTTTAGGATCTTGAATGATACTAAAAATGATTTTTCAAGATCATGAGGTATTTTTTTTAGATCTTGCTCAAAGATCATTGAATATATTTGTAGTGTCATTCAAGATCTTAAAAAATATTTTAGAGTACTAACTAATACTAAAAATAATTTTTTGAAATCATGAAGTATATTTTCTTAGTACCGTTCAGTATCCTGAAGTATATTTTTAGTACCATTCAATACCATAAGAAATATTTGAGATTGACTATAAGTTTAAATCACAAAAGCTACTTACGCCAATCCAAACATAAATTATATTTCACGATCTGACATTTACCCAATCTAACTTTTTCATAAATCAAATTGATTATAAGTCATTTTTTTCACTATCCCAAACAAGCCCCAATAACCCATCAGGAATCGAGTGAATTCGTGTGCCTCAAGTTAGATGGGATATTGAATGTATCATAAATGAAATTAGGGTGTTGGATGCTAGTTTACCATTCTAAATAATAAGACATTTTTCCAATAATAAAACTCTATGAAACAACAATGTTGAGTCAAAATGCAGTTGATGGATAGAGGTGGAAAAATGGGTAAGCCCTTAATAAGCTTAAGCAAACGAAAAAAAGTCCACTTTCACAAAATAACCCTAAAGTTGAAGCACGTCCCTCGAACTTGCATACCAAAAGCTTGGAATGTAGGCTTTAGACCCTTTTGACATTTTAAAAATAAAAACATTTCATAAAATTTTTAACTCAAATAATAAACTATCAAATTAAAGTATCAAACTAGGAAAATCTATCTCAAAAAGGCTCATATTAGCAAAAAATTGTTAAAAAAGGCGAAAAAAAGTCACACGTTAAAAAAGACTGCGCACTTTTTCTGATATTATTTCATAAAATGTTAATACAACTGATTTAGTTGTTAACGAGTATTGATTTAGTTGTTAACGAGACTGATTTAGTTGTTAATGTTTTATGAAATAATACTAGAAAAGGTTCTCCGGGGCCTTTTTGATATGTGACTTTTCGAGCTTTTTTTTCTAATATGGGCCTTGAGATGGATTTTCCCATCAAACTAAGTCCAAATGACTGAAACTAAATTAAATCAAACCATGGTCTTTTTACATCTCATCATGTAATTTATAAAGGATTAAAACAAGTTCGAATAAATATTTGGCAAATAAGAAATTGAATTATGGTTAAAAGATAGGAAAATCCATCTCGGGCTCATATTAGCAAAAGAAAGTCACATGTCAAAAAAGGCGCCGAGTGCTTTTCGATATTATTTAATAAACGTTAGTTGTTAATGAGATTGATATAGTTGTTAACGGGTATTCATTTAGTTGTTAATTGGATCGATTGAGTTGTTAAGATATTGTTATTAATGCGATTGATTTAGTTGTTAACGGTATTGATTTAGTTGTTAGTGAGACTAATTTAATTGTTAACGTTTCTGAAATAATACCGGAAAAGACTCTATGACCTTTTTTGATATGAGACTTTTTCTTGAGGCTTTTTTTAACATTTTTTTGCTAATATGGAAGCTGATGGATTTTCCCTAAGGCTTTGTTTGTGAGTTCTATTTTGGAAGGAAAGGAAAGGGAAGGGAGGGTTTTGGTAGTCCTTCTTTCAGATATATCGAGGAAGGACTACCAAAACCCTCTCTTCCCTTTCCTTTCCCTTCAAAATGAAACTCCCAAACAAACAGATACCTCAGATGAGAGAAATGATATGTTATGTGAGTTTAGAAGGTTGGGCCCTTGATGAGCTTAGGCTTAAAGGGCAGGGCCTAAAAGACCAATTTCCTTCAAATAATCTCTTTCGGCATTTAAACCAGATTAAAAGGCTCTGTTGGTTGACAAGTTGGAAGGCAGAGTAATCTTCGAGAATAGGCGAGAAAGAGTCGTCTGATAAGGCCGACGCCGATGGACTTGTTCGGAGAGATGGATGAGCAAGGATCGTCGATGGCCATGGACGTGGACGACGTTGATTCCCTCGATTTTTTCGGCGAGGGGATCATCGTCGCCGATAACAAGCTCGCCGACGCTGACTTTTTCAACAGCTTCGAGGACGATTTCGATGATACTGATATCCACTGACGCATCCCACCTTTTCCCCTCTCTTTTACTACTCAGTATGGTGCTTGTGGTTTGTTGGGTTCAGAATTTAGGGATTCACTATGTTAGAACCGAGCTATTTTGCTCTTGTATGTTAAACCTTTTCTGGAATTTCTATATTTTGTATGATGTGAATTAATTACACTAATATGAATATATTTTTATGCTACTCGCATGCTTTGCTTTGTTTTAATTCTGATTGATTTCGTTCTTCGTGAACGAAACCTTGTTATTTGGATTCGGTACTGGAAGCTGTGAAAAACTAGTCAAAGTGATTTTGCGTTGCGTCTGACTGAGAATGCGATTATTTTCTTATCCTAGATCAGTCCATAGGGTTTGCTGCACATTTCTAGCTGTAAGGCCAAAGTCGTAAGACTGAGACCATATTTATTGTGGCTGGAACTTTTAGATAGACTGGTATAGACTGAGACAATACTTATGTCAGTACTTTGCAACTTTTTGGGTCGGCACTCTGAATAGTGTTGTGGTTGTTAATTTTCTTCCGACCAGTAATGCTACTTTTGCTGTGAGAAGGTGTATTGTTGCACAGTTGATTTTCGTACATAAGCACATGCAATGGATATTGAACTGCTCTGGAAAAAGGGGTTTCTATCAGCAGTGATCACAGAAAATCAGAAATTGTGTTGTTGATCATCCGGAGACGCATTCTAATTTCTAAAGTTTAGGTGATCAAATATACTTTTAACTAAGCTGATATTCAAATCACTATTTCCTTGGTATAAAGCTTGAAGCTTAAGACACAAAGAACTAAATTCATCCCCAACCAACAAACATTCTGTCAAAGTATGAATCTAGTCCTACATCTTAGGATGCATTTCTGGGACTATGTTGCATATCTTCTACATACGATCTCTTTAGCTAAAATATATCTACATTGAATAATTTTTCTATTTGAAGGGACAAAACAACCTGCCAAATGCCAATCGTCATATAATAGTTGACATGTAGCCTCAATTTCAGTTTTAAAATGATGTTCCAACACACTATCTCTTCACAAAACATTTAACACCTTCAGAGAATCAGAGAAAACCTGTATAGTTGGAAATTTATAAAGTTGACAAACCTCAAGCCATGTCTTAATAGTGAATACCTCTGTAATCATCATCGAGAAGGTCTCAATATTCTTCATAAAACTTGTGACGCAACTTCCCCTTTCATCCCTAATCAAGCCTCCAACTGATGTTTGGTTATGCTCTCTTACTAATGCATTCACATCAAGCCAAACATAACCTGAATTTGGCTTCTTCCATTTGATATTTGTTTGTACCATCTACGCAAGCAATTGGTCCGCAACTTCTTCCATTAAGTGGTGTTGATACTGATTTAATTCCTTATGATCTCACTATCTCAACAAATTTTATTAACTAGAGGCAAAATAATTATGTTTATCATGATCGAACACATATGGAACAGATGCCCCGTCATGAGTTTGGTGCGAGAGGGATGATGAAATGTACCATCCATTTTAAGTAGCAAGGTGATTTTGTAGTCTGGTTTGTTTTTTAGTTTTCCTTTCGCTTTAGTTGAAGCTTACTGGAAAATAAATTTGATTTAGAAATTCAGTATTAGTCCATGACACCCTAATTTGTCGTTCAATCTTGAAAAGTTACTAGCTTTGTTTGCATAGTTTCATAAGGTTTAAGGGTCATTCAAGTTTTCATTTGCATAACATTCCATATTTTAGAATTTTTTGTATTTTATTTTTTAAAAAAAAAAAAACTGAAAAGCTGAAAATCCAACGAATTCATGCTCATGGCTCTACGAAGGAAAATTGTGACAATGAACAAAAAACGGTCAATTCAGATTTGGCGTTATAAGAATTTAATTAAGACCTTTTCAATTTAAAGCAATGTGGCAGAAACTCCCTCACATGGATTATTGGTATGAAGGTCAACCAGAAACCCAGGAGAAGGCTAACTGTACTTCCATGGCTATAAATACACATTCTTTTATGTGTGTGTGTGTGTGAAGCTGGGAAAGAATGTACGCTTTCATCTTTCATGCATAATTTAATGATCTGCGTTTTATTGATTCTGATGTTCTCCTCAGGAGCTTGGCTTTCTCCAATAGTTATAAGCTCTGCAACACAAGTAATTGTACGATTAGAATTATACAAGTTCTGAAACATAATTTTCAACGGACTATTCCAAACTTTAAGCACACAACATCACCAGAATTTGTTCCTAGGCAACAAATTATACTATTTTTAAAAATAAAAGAACTGGGATATAAAATTTGATATTAAAATGAGTTATCAATCACGCCCACAACGAAAACAACAGCGTATCAAGGGAGTCAAACATAATATATCCTTAAATGAATTAGTGGTAACTAGATTCAGTCAATATGTAGATGTCCCCCAAAAAACACACATCATTGCCATCCAATGGAAGCCATGTGGTGCCTTTTTCATAACTCGGGCTTTTTGCAGAAGGAAAACAAAATGTATAGATAGAGATCAAAGGGTAACATACCAGTATGCACTTGGTTAATGCTCTCCGAAATGTTGAACTATGGCTTTGGCTCAAACTTGTCCTTTTACTGTCTTAACAAGTAAGCATCAAATTGAGTAACCGGCCTTGAAACAGAAAAACCTTATTGGCTCCTAAATAGTTTGCTCATTTGACTGTGGACTTGATACGGTTTGGTAATTTGATTTCACACTCTGAATAAACAAAGTTATAAACAAGTTCAGCAAAATCAATACATGACATGATTTTTCCTCTACTCGGTGGACATAGATAATGAATGATAATAGAAAAATAGTCCATAAGACTATAATTTAAGAGACTGGTACCTCTAGTAACGTAATGTAATAGAAATCCTCCATATGCTGCATAAGACCGCTCCCATCTCTTAATGAACGAAATATGTTTATTTCAGTTTGTAATAACCTCTCAATGAGCTCCTTCTCACCCTTCATCTGCATCCATCAAAGTTGTGATTGGTGAATATATAAACCAAAGACAAACTGATGTAATACAAAGGAAAAGCCAGATAACAAACACGTACAAATTCACTGACTAGAACATCTGGTGTGGATTCCCCAACTATATCTCCTCGATATCCATCACCAAGAATGTCCATACTTTCCTGGATAGCAGGCCATTTGATCCATAAGCGGATATGAAGCATCAGAAATTCTCAATGTGCTTTATTACAATATATGTACAGCTAATGCATTACAGTAATCACTAACCATGGCATTTCTAAAATCTCCTGGAGCAAGATATACAGGTTGAGCCACGTGACAATAACCCATCAACCGAGGTACTGTAGGTATAATATCTCTGTGGTTTACGACTCTCCAGCTATCTTTAACTTTCTGCAAATGCGGTGGTCAAGCTTTTACTGCTTTTGGAAATTCAAATAAAGAACAAAAGACGTGGCTACGTCTTCCCAAGGGAAAGCTTAGGCCATACAGAAATTTCATTTTCAGAGAACTCTTTGACAAAGGAAAACCAGATTAAGGGAGAATGGCTCGAACTATCAATTATTCACACAAGATGATAACTTGCATGCCATTTTGAAAACGCGCTATATTCATTGATATGTCTGTGCATGCCATTTAACAGAAGTCAGTCATGTAATTCACACGCTGTTCTTGGCACTCAAGGTGCCCATTGCTCAAGAAGACAAAGCCAATGAGACAGAAGTGGATCTTCCTGTGGCTGTCCTCAGAGTTCACACCCAAAAACAGTTTCAACACAAGATTATGGATATGCTCAAAATCTGCAGCATTAAATTTTCCCCACCTAATAACATTTATAGCTGCCATAGCCCAGTGAAGGAAATTCAGTTCAGCATTCTATTCATAGCAATGAAAGCCTGTGTTTTGAATATCGATCCAGTGACTATAATCTTTTCTTACCTCATTGTAAACCTCTGCAAATTTTTTGTTGCCAACCCTGGGAGAGCCAAAGTTATACATTGTCACATAAATGGCTCCCTTCCTGGAAATCAGCACACATAAAATAGTAAATTCATACTATCACAAAATATGGATGGTCAGGCATAAATGAAATGAACAATTTTCGCTTTCATGCTGAAGCCTATGTAGATTATGAAGTAAAAATACACAAGGGCGGAAAATTTTCCATTGACATTCGGAAGTAGGAAAATAATCTCACAATCAAATCACAAACGTTTTCTAGAAATGCCATTTTCTACAGCCATAGATTACAAGGATACTACTGAAATTTAGCACTCAAGCATTTAGTAATGAATGCGCTAAAAGCATATTTTCTAATCTACCTATTTGCATGCTTCTTCACAACAGAAAATTTTTAGTGCAATTTTTACCCCCAAAAAATTAGTCAATCTCTATATATAACAATATAATGAGGCCGTGTAAATTTTATTTTTTTCAAGAGGATCTTGTAGAAAATTGTATGCATAGAGTAGAACAGTAAAAAATCAACATGATGGGTCTAGGCCTATTAAGACTTGTACCCATAGAGGTAGGAAAAATAGGGGATTGGGCCAATCTGGTCCAACTCAGACAGAAAGGGTGAATGAGGAAACTTAACAGTTTGTTTGTTAGAGTCTTAGAGGAGAGAGTAAGTCCAGTGAATAATGAATATAAGGGTGAGTATGGGCTGTGAGAAAGGTAATGGATTGTGTGCTGACTTGAGGAAGAGAGCTAGCCTCTCGAAGCTTGAGTCTATGTGTCAGTGTTTCTTTTGATTTCCATTTCTTTCTACAGCGGAACCTGTGTTTATCCACTAAGACTGTACTCAACCATATTTTCTGGTTCAGAGAAAGGTCCCATTAAAGCCGTTGATATTGCGTATCAGGCTACTATAGTTTGACAAAAATTTATTATTCATCACACCAAGTCAGCCCAAACTCCAGAAACTGAAACAGTACAAGAATTAAACACAATATGTTTAAAAAGTACAACAGTTAGAGAAGAATTACGTCATTTAAGAAACCAAATACAGATCTGCCCATTAACATCTATAATAACAGCAGATTTAAAGGGAAAAAATAGAGTTGAAATAAAATATAAACGAAAATAGTGGACAAACAAGAGAGGTAAGCAACTTACTTCACCAGTTGATTAGATGAAAGTTCAAGAGCAAGCAGGGTTGCCAATGCGCCACCTAAACTGTGACCAGTCACATAAACATGCCACTTGTGCGGTGCCTCAGAATGATCATCTCTGGCATAACAAATATTTTGTCAACACTCAAATGGAATTTTAAGAAGTTATATATAACCAATATATAAATCAATAAAGAGAAATATTTTACATGGTAAAAAGATAAGAGAGTGATAAGACATACAGAAAAAATAAGCAGATGACAAAAGACATTGGTTGTTTTATTAAATAATGAAATGTGTGCTCAAGGCAGCAACTAAAATCAATAATCGCCAATTGAATGTGGTCAGGAGGAAATTGCCACAATTTAAATTTTCAGAATAGATTCCAAACATTAAGAACCTCATTAGCAAACTACATCATAGAATTTTCATTCTGAGATCAAAGACATAATGCAAGTAATTATGGAAAATATAATCATGGCACGAGCAAGGTACACAAGGAAAAAAATCACTTGATGTATATGCACATATATTTCAAAGGATGGCTTGGAGTAATTAAATATGTACAGAAGCATCACTTACGAATAACCAACTGCAAGTCGAATTAGAGAGATGATCCTGGTCCTAACTGAATCATATGCAGTCAAAAAACCACTATGAACCTGCATCAATTACAGCACCATTACAAATTGTGGAATGTGCTGCCCTTGTAGTTTTCTAGGCATCTGATAAATATGTTTGACATATATAAACCTGATATTGATTAACATACTTGAACCTCTTGCTTGAAATCGCCACCTATCCTTTCAGGATTTAACCTACGGAAGTGATAGAACAGTTAGGTATGCTTTGAAATCGTCTAGTGAACTGAAAACGCCAAACAAAATGAAGCCTATTCAAAATTATACATGCACTAGAATAGACAAGGTGCTGAGGCCAAGAGGATTCTTCAGTTTTCCCCCCAAATGCTCATCACCCTTCCTTTTTTTTATCACAGAGTAGGTTACATCTAGTTTAATTATTTGATTTCCCACTATATAATCAAGATGCATGCATCAAAATATATATATATATATATATATATATATCTGAGCAGAAATAACACATCAAACCAAGTACATGCCACAGATTAAGCCGTATTGACAGGATGAGAACACTTGTATGACTAATAAGAAATCATTTGTATTAATCAAGGTTGGGACCGAGCCTTACCCAGCAGGAGCAAGCATTAGATCAGTTAACAAGTCCTTCCATTTTGCCTAGAGAGCATCAAAACAAACGTACCTTAGGGACAAACCTGAAGTCTAACTCTGTTTAAAAGAAAAAGAAGGATATGACCTACCTGTTCCGTTCCCCTGAAAGCAACCACTAACCTTTTCCGTGCAGAATCACGCCAAATAGCAACCTGAAAATCCCACAGTTATATTTATAAAGGCTTACACAGAGAAGAACAAATTAATAATTGGCTTTATACTGGGACGAATGATTGCAAAACACTACGACCAGAGTAACATAGGAAAGGGGACTTGTCTGCCGGGAAATAACAAGATACCTGTGTGTCTGTGGTTGCATTATCTAAGAAACATAGTTTCTCAAACTCAGACTTAATAAAACTTTGCTGGCCCAGTGAAGTGGCGAGCATTGCCCAAGCTTCCACAGCACTTTCAGCAGTTGAAAAAAGTTTTTTCATTTCCTCAGTTTTCTTCTCATCCAATGCAGACCCATTCCCTGAGCTAGGAAGTTTTTGCGGAGTGGAATATTGTATTGCAGCTTCTCTTACTTCGGAAGAACCATCTTTACTCTCCCTCTCTTCTGCAGAATATCCTTCCTTGTTCATCTTGGAAACTGTTGCAGCCAGAAGCATTAATCCTCCCAAAACTGACTCTGTCTGTCTTACCAAATTTTGCGTTGCTTTTTTGACCTCTGGTATTGAAGATTGAATTGCAGCAATAGGAGGTTGGCTACTTGTTTTACCAGATGTATCATCTGTGCCTTCTGATGTTGCAAGCCCAGATTCAATGTAAAATGATTCTGCAATACTTCGTGACTGAGAACCAATTTTGCTCAAAAAGTCGAATCCGTCCCATTTTAGTTTCTCAGGAACTGAGAGACCTAGCTTTTGAACAATGTTATGATTGACAACGTCAGCAAGGTTCCTCCAGAAAAGTTGATCCGACTGCTCTTCCTTGCTAACTTCTTTTGATAGTTCAGAAACATGTCCATTCTCAGTATCATCCACATATCTCTGTTCACTAGAAGTTTCACTACTGAAGGATTCTGAACCTCCAGCCTCTTCTGAAGGTGTATCTAATGCAATAGAAGAATCATTCAATGTCCCAGAGCCTTCAGCGTCATATTTATCAGAATCAGACATCTGACCCTCGTGGGGATATAAATTATTGAATGACTTTAATTGCCCAAACGCATATTCCACAAATTGGCGGGCTTGCACTGTATCAGAACCAGTAATCTTTCTTAGTGCAGAATCAATGGCATTAATCTTTAGAAGCTCTGAAACAAAAGGAATCTTCCACCACCTTTTCTCATCATCGATTTCATCAAAGGTTTTATATTTAACCTAAAATTAAAAAAGATATATCATGGAAATTAACAACTTATAGCTCATTAAAATGCAACTATGTAACATATTTAAATCAAATAAAGCATATAAGTACTAGAATTTTGAAGAATTAAAACTACGACTTGACAGAAGACCGAGCATATAAATTCTGTGGTGTAGAACTTCCAAGGTTGATGATAATTTAGTTGATCCACATGCTGTAAATATATATTGAGTATGACAAAGCTGTAACATTTCGAAAACAATATTTAGACTCATGATATATTGCACAAGCATCCAAAAGGCATCAATGGCTGACCATAGTTGACTTCACTCTTACCCCAGTGAAACATGGGTAGGCAAAAAACTAAACAACTGGCAGGGCTAGGGCCTTATAAGCAGAAGTTTCTCAGCAATATAGAAAAGTATAATAAATCCTTCCAATATTTGAGAGGTGATGAGAAATATTTGTTCTTCCCATAACATCAAATCTATACTGTTAGTTTCTTAATTCATTGTCACAACTTGCAAGCAACTTACCTCCAGCTGAACCTTTCCACCCCCACCCATTCCTTCTAACTCCACCGTTATTTCATGCGAGTCTCCTAAAACACATGCATGATTGTTAGTTGAGCGAAAGCTTTTCAAGCAATAATTACTTTAAAAGAAAAGGAAATTGACACATAATTAATTCTGTTGACGGCGATCAAAACCTTGATATCGCAACAAAATTAAGATATTTCCAAAATAATATGAACTGAAAACTTAACAAATTGAAATTCTACTGACAAGAAAACTTTTCAAGCTTGCATCAACTATATGGTGCAAGAGATTTTCTGAAACTCACCATCGCAAAGCCATTCCAGGTCTACTCCTGCATTCCCCATGCGTTTGTGGGGAGCCACAAGGTTTGCATCCCAAGCTGCAATCTATAATCACAACATCTAAGAAAACCAATATAAACTTTCAAATGAAATTATTAGGCAAACTTACAATTTTTTTTTACATTGTACATACACTTCCTGCATTGATCCCAATCATGAAAACTTCACAAATTCATAAGGCTGAGTGTGTGTGTGAGAGAGAGAGAGTCCATATTGACCTGAAGGGGTTTAGTCGGAGGCTGCTTTATATGAAAAGCAAATTCTTCATTCCATGTTGGCTCTTTTGTCCTGCCATATTTAATTTAGTATGAACCTTATGTACTAACAGAGTTCGAAAAGTTATACTCCTTACGAGAATTTGAAAAGGCAATATATAAACGCACAGCTCCATTTAATACATCAAAATTTAGTCATCCATTATCTTGAGTAATTCTTATTTCTCAGTTGTCCCCAATATACCACTTAGAGCAATGCATGATAGGACAAGGTAACTTGTTTCTTCTCAAGAAAAGCCATATGAGTAAACGTTACACAAATTCTTCAGTAACTAAAGCTGCAAACCATGAATAATTTTTAAGTCTCATCAACCATTAAATAACATCCTGAGATAAAAGGGAAGAAAACTCACCCCCATTTAATCTTGCTTTTAGCAGTCTGAGAATCTAATTGCATGACCACATATGGATCACTTGTTCCCTGGAAGTCAGATCAATGGAGGACACATAGTCCAAGAATGGAAATCAAATGAAAAATTAGACATATTAATTAATTACTAAGTGTCAGATATGGAGGAAAGTGACAAGAAGTGACTAGCTCATCAGAGAACTAGTCAATAACGTAAATATTATATAAGATAACCAACCCATGGATCCATGGCAGGGAAATCGAGTCCTTTCTTCAACTTTACGGACAGTTGGCCATCATAAATTTCAGAAACAAATTGCCTGCATATGCCAAGAAAATAACTTGTTAAGCATGCCCTTTTGTACATTCAACCAATTGCATCCATTTATCCGGCCAACTAGAAGGGATTGTATAAAATTAAAATGAAGCATCAAATATTAGAATGCATTTTAATAAGAAAGGTATTTGAAATCTGATATAAGAAAAAACCAAACAACAGCTACAAAAAGAAATCGACACGTACTCAGAAAGGTATATTGTCTTACAATCTGCAGCATCAACTTCACGCCTTCCCATGTTTTCCTGCATTATGTTTTTACTTAGAAATGATAAAGGCACAAAAACGAGGATGGACACATTCCAATATATATCTATATTAAGTCCAGCGTAGCATTCTGATGTAAGATGCCAAATTGCGTTCTACTCCTACTTGGTTATAGTGGTATTATTTAACGCTGAAGAAGCAAAGACAAAACGAAGTTGACTTTCCACGGTCCGTTTGTCTTAACATCAACCCCAATATACTATTTGTTCCTTGGCAAATGGAAAGAAGATAAACCATAACAGAAGAAGGAGTCAGCATATTTCTAACTAAATAGAGATCATGAAGTTAATGGTAGTGAAAGTAACATGCTTCATTCTATAAAAATTTCAGATTTTGCAATTACATTTCTGCTGGCGAGAGAAGGAACTATAAAGAATCCAGGTATTTGAGTTACGAAGGTGTAGGTGTGGCAAACAGAAATGGAAATTTAAGTAAAGTTACAAATATTCAAGGAAGCTGGCGAGCTAATGACATACAGGAGGGGTAGTGTAAGCCTCGAAAGCGAATCCCGCCAAAACAACAGCGAGATTGATATCAAAAGGAGGCCGTTCATCGTCGTTATGAATCGAACGTCTTTCAATATCGGAGCCGACCTTAGAGGAACAGCAAATTCTGTAAGCTTCTTTTCTGGCTTTCGCATATCCGCTAGAAGAGAAAAGCCGCACATTACGGGGAAAGTACGCGGGAAAAAGGCGGGAAAATTGGGGGGTTCGAGAGTGAGGAAGAAGCTTGGATGAGATCGGAAAGAATGAGTAACGAAATTGAAGAGATTGTAGAGAAGCCATGGAGCGAACCAGAAACGGTGCAAGACCAAGCCAAGACCAGCTAGAAGTGAGCCAGAAGGGTAGTGGCAAAGTTACGTAATTTGAAAGAAAAGAATGGGGATATTGTAAGAATGTAAGTGGACTAATTGTGCATGACCAGGGAACCGCAAGGGGAAGGCCAACGGTCGTTCTGGAACATGCGATAGTTTTTGTCGTTATACGGTGACAGTTATGGGCCTCCCCCAAAACGCAAATATCATCGCCACTAAAAAAAATCAATAGTAAAACCTTCACTTCTAAATTTTTTAATTTATTATTTATTCTGCGCATCTATTATTACCTGTATGATCATTAATGTAAAACCTACTCCCTCCATCCGATCACAATTATAAGAGTAGTTGATTTTTTTGGAGAGATTAAGGAAGTTTAATTAAATTAAATTAGGGTATTTTTATTTTTATTTTTTTTTTCAAACTAAATAGTTTGGTAATAAACTAATATATAATATAAGAAAACACAACATATGAAATGATTAAGAACTTATTTATTTTCCTTAATCTCTCCAAAAAAATTCAACTAATTCTTATAATTAGACCGGAAATTAGTATTTAATTTATTTAATTAAATATAGCAAACCATTATACTTAGTAGTCAAAGTAGTTTTTAGTTTGAATTAAATTAATATAGCAACTAGTAATTTTTAATATTTTGATTTAGCGCCTACTAGATCTTGCAAAAAGATTCCCGCCAAGAATGGACTTCACTTTGTCATGAATGATCTTGAAACTCTATCCATTGGAATGATCCTTCCACTAGTCATTTTTGGGGCAATTTCCAGACTCGTATGCTCGCCTCCAACCCTTCTTATCATTATCCAATTGTCTGCGATGTGATTGACTTCTTGCGTACAAGAATAACCTTATAAACAATTATATGAATCAACATGTAACCTTGTAAAGCAATGTGTTGGCAAATGAAACAAAAATAAAAATATTAAGCAATGATTTTAAAGTATATATCAACATTGACGGCTAGATTTGCGTGGATAAGTGGAAAAGAAGCGTCATGAATCATGACGCACATTTATGCAGTTAGTATTTTAAAATTATATTCATGCAAATCAAGATAAAACTCTATTCACATATTTACCTCGTACACCATAAATCACGTTGAAAAAACAGTTTCTACCACTAATTCAAATAGGCACAAAGTGATTCTCTGATCATCAATTGATGAGTATTTCTACATTTGAAACAGGCTTTAATATAATTTATTATATGATTTAACTTGAAAGATGCCTGATAAACCGTTACGATCAACAGGGAATAATTTTGTCATATTAATTATAAGAGATCAAGTCAAGTGTTTCATACTGATTTTACATAAAATTGGCGTCTTTCTCTATACATACTTGCAGGTTGTTATCAAATAGTAATTCGCATTTTGGGTACCGTTAATTTTGTTCAAATTCACAAGATATTTTCCCCATGATTAGCCCTTAAATCAAGCAAAAAAACGTATAGATATTAGTCACACTATCAAGTGTAGGAAACGTATGAAATTGATCCTAGTTATAGAAATGATTAAACTTGCCATTCGAACTATTTGAATCCCAGAAAGCGTGTAGGCATAAGAACGATTGCTTGAAGAAGCAAAAGGCTTATAAATGGTTTAAATATGAACGCAGAACGAGAAATCACTTTACGGTTTTGAACGGAGTTCGACAGGGATGGAACTCTGGCTCCACTTTCATACTCCAATTCAATGTTTCAAGCAAAGTTCCGCTTGGTAGAAAAATGACATTGTATTGTATACTAGTATTATATTACAACGCTAAGCTTCTGAACAAAAAACACCAGAACTTATTTTGGCACATAGAAACAGTTTGCCGTTGGAGACTGTATTAAATACAAGTTTATACATACATTTTCATAGGCCACCAGGTCTAGGATGCTTCTTCATTTAAAAAACTTCATAACCTAGCTGTGGCCTGCAGAGAGGCCCTATAAAATAAAATATAACTGAAGAAACAAGTTCAAATTCAACAGCGATTCTTATTGCGTAAGTGCAACAGCAGCCTCATTCACCAAAGGCTGGGTCACATGAACAAAATGCTCTGCTTCCCTCTCCACCTGTTCCCAACACTTGCGAGCACCCTTCTCTTCCTTCATCTTCTTCACAAAAGCCACAAACTTTCTCCAGTTTTCTGGGTGGAACAATTGAGGGTTCATCCTCAAATAAGTGAAAGCACACATTTTTGAGTCATTTTGGCCACCATCATCCACAATCAACTGTGACGCCCGCATGATCTGCTCATGCGCGTATTCATCGTATCTTGGGAGTGCATTTTCACCTGCCAGAGGAACCTGTGCTTTCTTTGTGGCCATAGCCACTTGCCTCACTAGCTTCTCCGGTGCGCACAGAGCATCCTGAGGCTGCTCGTGGTCTCGCATCTCAATGCAAGTGAAATTGAAGACGGCTCCATGGCGAGCCAACATTTGAGCTATTGGGAGGTAGCCGTCGCGGAACCTGGTGTTGTAGTAGCCTGCTGTGAGCTCTGGAGCATGAGATCTAGTGCCATAGTGCCAGTGGATACCAGCGATTTTAACCGAGATTTTAACGCCGGAGTTCTCAAAGACTGACTTGGCCGAGGTGAGGATCCTCTCACCATGGTTCAAGAGCATGTCGGAGTACCAGGTGAGGAAGAACTCACCATATGGACTGTTCCAGCCTCCACCTTCCTTGCGGAAAAATGGTGTGTCTTCTGGCCAGTTGTTGTAGTGACCAGCATCAGTAGGGCCTGTGCTTCCCCATTCTGGCTTACCCGCAGCTTCAGCAGTTGCCTTTAAGCTGCTCAGCATATACTGCACCATAATGAAACCAAAAGGTTATTCAGCTTTCAAAGCCAAACTGTTACAAGTAAAGCTAAAAACCCCAAAAAAATTGATTCCTTGCTTGCATTCACTCTTGGGGGAAGAGAGAAATCACCAAAACGTCAAATGTGTACTTATATTTAAAGTCGTAACTCCTTGTTTGAACATTTATAGCTCTGTCAATAACACTTATCTATTTCTAACCAATTTCCAAGTATTACTCAGTATAACTATCACCATGTACATGAACCAGAAACGGCATAAATTTAAATAACAAAATGTGAATTACCTTGTCATAACATTGGAAAGCACCAATTCCTGGGAATTTCCATGTCCCATCTTGCTCTGGATATGAAGGGTAACGCAGCTCCCCTGCTGGTCCCATTCCTACTTGGATTTCCTGAATGGAATAAACAAATGTGAGTCAGATTTCTAGAGCATAAAACAGAAAAAATGTTAGAAAAGAATCTTGAGAAAGGAGTCTCAAATGGTATTTACCACAATGGTGTCACCAAGGTGGTGTTTGAACTTGTCTTTGAAAGCAGCCATGAAGTCAGCATAACACTGAACTGGTGTTCGGCCCTTGAGAACAGGAAGGGTATCACACCCAAGCGATACATATTCAAAGTTTCTTCTTCCCCATTGATCCGTGTATGCAAGATCTGGATCTTTATCCATTTCTTCCAAAACCCATTTGGGCAGGGAATTCTGCATGCAATATAAACAATCATTAAGCACCACGAAGATTGGTACATTAGAAATTATAAAATAATTACTTAATACTTTTATACTTTTACATTAAAAGGATTTAAATCCCTGTTTTATTTTAGCCCTATTAACTACAAATTTTTTATTTAAGATGTCTCTTTTATTTTCATTCAAACTAACTAACAAATCTTGAGAAGACCTGGACCTAGGGGAAAGGCTAATATACTTCTAGAAGCAAAGCAACCAAGGAGTACTACAAAACAAGTTCATGTTGGCTCCAGTCAAATCTTCACAAAACCACACGCTTTCCGTGTTTCTTTCTTGGGCTACCTCACCCTTTTCCGGTTTTTCCACGTTACTTACCTAAGCCACAAGTTGACCGCTCTATTATTAAAAGATGCAGCATAAAGAAAATTTAAAAACAAATAATAAAGTACAAAATCAAATTTCTAAATGACACTTTTTAAGAAAAAGCATATATATTTTTTTCCATAAATAACTTTTAAAATAATAAATTATAAATCAAATAAATAATGAATTGAAAACAAAATTAATTAATTACTGAAAAATGAACGTTCTACTCTACCCCTAGTTCCACCGGCCACCGGATCCGTGTTCGTTACGCCTCTATCATAGCTCGTGGAATTCATCAATCATCACTCCCAAAAGAATAACGCAGGTTTTCCAAATAAAAACAGCATCATCAACTTCAAATAATCTCAAAACGCTGAAATACCAGCAATTACCCGGCACTTCCAGTCCACAAGTTGATTAATTTAGGACATTAAGGAAGCTAAATAACTGAAATATAATCTAATTTGCTTAATTTTATAAGCTAAGATATACTAATCAGTATTTCAGAATTAAATATTTTATTTGGGTATCATACAAAATTTATACTATGTATAAAAAAATTGAAAGAGAGAGAGATTAGACAAATCACAAACGAGATACATACGTGCAAGAATCGCCGACGTTTCCGCCACACTGGTGAAACGACATTACCGCCTGCACCTTGAGGCCGTGCTTCTTTGCCATGTCCAGGAGCTCAGTGTAACCACCCCAATTGTATTCTCCCGGCGAATCTCTCTGTACCAATCCCCACCATACGTCCATCATAATTCCCTCCACCCCCGCGCTCTTCAGAGCCTGCATACTGGCGTTCATCGCCTTTCGCCGATTCACCGTGTTCCCCATGGTCACACTATCCAGCGGCATCATCACGTACACCGGCACTCCCTCTACCTTCTCTGAGGCTCCTCCCTCCTTGTACCTCCTCATCGGCACGGGCACCGCCTCCGCCTCCGCCTCCGCCATCGGCGCAACCTCTGTCGCGAATGCTCGACACGCGACAGATAGATCTGCCCGAATCCCGCCTAACACCGGCGACCTGCAAGGACTCACTGGCGGCGAGAGACCATCCACGCCGTCCGACTTACTCACCTTACACCGGAGATTCGTCGCCGGCGTCTTCCACACCGCCGCCGCGTTCACCGTTGCAGTTGACTCTCCCGATGAAATTCCTATATCAGATTGTATTGTTCCTACGGGAGTCCCCACAAGGCTACCAATCTGATGTGTGATGTTCAATGCCATTATCCACAACTTATCCTAGAAAATCAAGCGAAAAAAACGGGAGAGAGAAGAAAAAGTTGAAAAATCTCTTCCTATCTGTTCACTGATGGATTGAGATTCAAGTATTTGGAATTTCGAATGTGATGAAGTAAAATGAGGAAGGCCAGGAATTGAGGATTTAATAATTTATAGACCGCGCTTGAGTTGAGGATAAGATTAAAATATTTCTTTCCCCTCCTATAAGCCGATATGTTGTTGCCGCGTGTCCAAAGAGTACGTGGCATAGAAAGGACGGTCGAGAAGGCAACGGCTAGGATGTCTCGACCACTTGACAATAGACGGCGAGATGAGGATTACGCGTGAAGTTTCCAGGAAACGCGCATATTGATAGATGTAAGAACCAATGGTGAAGCGACGCGTGGGGGAAAGTAACCCCTCACGTGAAGTGCCCGCCTTTCGGTTCAACACATGAACTCAACGTCCTCCCTTCGTTTAATATTATTTATTGTAAAAATGTTGTTGTCCGTATATTTATAGGGAAAAACTCATTTAAGTCTTGTAAGAGAAAATATGATAAAATATTTTATTGAAATCTCAAAACTGTATTTAAATTCTGTAAAAAATTGTAATAAATTCTAATTCCACTGACAAGTCCGACGATCCACTGACAAATCCATATACACTATATTGATAAGTTCTACGAAATGATATTAACAAGTTAAATAAGATTTGACAATTAAAACTTATCGAAAAAAGTTTTACAAAACTTAAATATAATTTTGAGATTTCAAATGATCATTTTGTTGTATTTTCTCTTACCGAGAACTAAGTGCAATTTTGTTGTAATTATGATTAATATCTACCCATGGCAAATTAGAAAGATTAAAATATTGTTAAAAATGATAAATGTGTCATGTATTATATTTCAATAATACTCTTATTTATGAAGATAAGAGAACGGGTAGGAAGAATATATAAGAGATAAATGTAATCATTGGTATCAAACTCACAATCTAACTTTTCGAGTTTACCATTTTTGCATTTTTAACTTGTAAAATCGTATTGAGTTGCTCATAAACTCATCTTAATTGTAAACTCGGTTAAATTCACGAATTTACATGTTGAGTTTACCATGTTAACTTATTCTTACATCAATGCTAAAAAAAATTATTTGATCATACTCAATGACTTTACATATGAATTGTATATAAATTTCTTTGTTAAATATGATAAATTATGAATGCTGATAAATTTAATTTCACTTATTTAGATTTAGATATAGTTAAATCAAATTTGTGTAATGTGATTTACAAAGTTGTGACAAAGGTAATTTCTAACAGGCTAACATCAATTATGCCTTTGGTGGTGGCACCTAGCCCAGTGCAATTTTGTGAAAGGTTGGCAGAGTGCAAATAATAATATTTTAGTATAGGAAATCACTCACTGAATGCGTCAAATGAAGAAGCGTCAGGGCTTTATGGCAATCAAAACTAATTTAGAAAAGACTTATAATCGTGTCAGATTGAGCCTTATTTTGCAGTGCATGCTTAAGGGAATTGAATGTTCCCGAAAGCCTGTATGATGTCACCAAATATGGTGTGACTACACCTCAGATGCAAATGCTTTTGAATGGAGAGTCTGCTAATGAGTTTTGCCCCTTCTGCGGTGTGCGCTAAGGTGACCTTACTTCGCCTTACTTGTTCATGCTAACCATTGAAAGATTGGGGCACTTGATTCAGAGGGCTGTGAAGATGGAGATTGGCATCCATTTCGCTTAAGTAAGAAAGGTACAACCATTTCTCATATGTTCTTTTTTCTGATGGTCTTATCTTATTTGTCGAAGCAAATATGGAATAGGCGGTGGTTGTGAAAGCCATGTTAGATTATTTTTGTGAGGTGTTAAGGCATAAGATGAATGCCACTAAATCAGTCCGACCCATGAAGGGCCAAGACTTAAACAGGCTGACCCGATTTCTCGACTCTAGAAGCATGGGACATGGCGGCAGATCTTCAAATTATCTCATCTCCGTCTGATCATGTTCACTCGCTTAGATGGTGGATCAGGAGAGAGTCAGCTTTTTGTTCAACAAGGTGTTAGCACCTGTGTACTTGTCATTATCTTATCCAAAAAAAAAAATTGTCATTTTTCTATTTTATTATTTGATTATACACGGTTAGTTCATATTTATTGATAGGAGTAAACTCTTGTGAGTTTACAAACTCACTATCACGAGTTTGATTAGATTCATAGATTTGACGACCTTACATATAATTATTTGTGAGTAAAACTAGATAAAGTGTATTAATTTGGGGAAAAATACTTCTCATGTTGTAGGAGAAGTGTAATCTCATGTCACATACACATGAAATGGTGGGACCCACACATATATATATAATTAGATTATATATATGTGTGGGTTCCACCATTTAATGTGTGTGTAGAAATCTTCTTCTTCTTATGCAACATGAGAAGTTCAAACCCCATTAATTTGTTGGATTTTTCTTATAATCATTTTCTCATCATCTCTCATAATCTCTAAATCAGATTTGTCTAATCAATCTAAAAAGTTCTATTATTACTTTAACTTTTGTTTCATTGAATCCTCTTCCGAAAAAATGTCACTTCTGAATAGGATACGAGAGAATAATACTTGTTAACCTTAGATTCCAATAATGCATTAAATATTTTTTATCACTTGTTAGTCCTAAAACTTAGTTAGTGGCTCAAAATCCTCAAATACTTGATGGTAATAAAGTGGGGAAAAAGCACGGGACACTGGTTGGGAGTAAAAGGCAGGGGAGAATGGGGGGTAAAATTTGAAAAGGTGAGGCGGGAAAGGGCGACGCGTGGCAGGAAATGGGTGAAGGAGGATGAAGGCAGGGTACCCCGAATGGGAACAGTAGCAGCGAGGGTGATTGGCAGACACGTGAGGGGCCAGATGTTTGCTTGTGCCGGAGACGTGGCATGTTTGGAACAGGGTGATATACTGATATGCTAAATGGCTAGACGGCATAGGATGTGGAAGATTCTGCGAATCAAATGTGAAAATTGTTTTCTTTTTCTTTTTTTATTGATTGGATTTGGAGTGCATCTGTGAAGTGAAGGTGAAAAATGTGAAATGCTTGAAGGAAAAGAGGGCCAGGTGTCCACAACGATGTCGGAGGCCCACATAGGGGCATGTTCAACACTCAAGAGATGATGTTGCTTAGTCTATTGCTTTCATTTCAATTATCAAAATAATCTACTTCCTTCCATCTTAAATATGATAATAATCGGTTGATTTTTCTTACAGTTTAATCAACCAAAATATTTATATTATCATTTTTTAAATTAATTTGTTTTATTAATAAACTAATACTATATTCGATCTTTAATATAAGGCGCAATTAATTTTTTTAAAAGAAGTTCGAAGGAAGCCAAATAAGTTTGTTAATTTTAATATATGTTGTACATCATTTGTTTATATATCAGTTTATAGGTTAGATAGATTAGTTTGTTATAAATATATATATATATATATATATATATATATATGTATATATATATAATTACTCTAAAGTAATTTCAATAACTTCCTTAATCCCGAACATCTAAAAAAAGTTAACTCGGGTCTTATATTTAAGATCGAAGATAACTAGGTGTTTTAAAAAATACATGCGCACATTAATTAACTTAATCAATTTCCTTAATTTAATCAAAGGGAAAAATACTTACCGTTTGTAGGAGAAGTGTATTAATGTCAAATGAAATGGTGGGACTATATATATATATATATAATTAGCGTTATATATATGGAGTGCTCACCATTTCAGTGTGTATATGGGAAATCTTCTTCTTTAAATACGGTGAAGTTTAAACCCCTTAATCAAATTAGGTAAATATAATTTATACTTCCTTTGGTCCTAATTATAAGACATAGTTGATTTTTTTGGAGAAATTAAGGAAGCTAATTAAATTACTTTAGAGTATTTTTATTTTTTTCTTCAAAGTAATTAGTTTGATCAATAAACTAATATATAATCTAAAAATACACAATATATAAAAATGATTAAGTAACTTATTTTGTTCTTTAATCTCTCCATATAAAGTCAACTGTGTCTTATAATTAGAACCGACGGGGAGTAATATATTTAAAGGAATATGGGTTTAGAGATAGTTTAAATTAATTCAGCTTCACAAGTGGCACACAATCATTGGGCTAAAAGCAAATATGGCATTGGAAGGGAAGCAACCTCAAACTTGCGGTGCTGCGTGTGTTTGGTATACACGCACGCTAAGGGAGAATCATAGTAAAATCTTAAAAGAGATAATTAATAATAGTCATGGCCTTTTGGATTTTTTTTTTATTTTTTTTATTGCAAATATCGATTTAAATAACTATAAATTCAGGAGTGTACTTAAGAATTTGAACTGTTACTATCGGTTTTTAAGTGAGATTCCTACCGGTAACTATCTAAATTAACATTTACATCTCATTTTTAATTTATTTAATTACCTATATGTCCTTAATTCAATTATTTGAGACTTGAAGATCATTATCCCTTCGAAAACCACTTCAGCCTCATGGTGGGCCTAAGAGAGGCCCAAGAATAGCCTTGAAGTGGGAAGCCCAGCAGATGCATTCATTATCAAGGAATATTATTTAATTATTTCTATGTAATTAAATACACGAACATGATTTTCTTATTCCAGTAGTTTGATTCGTTAGGTTTAACCTCCTTCTCTTTAGATTATTCTTAAAACTACTTATAAATTTTAAAACCAAAATATACATTATCACTGTTTTTTTCTAAAATATCATTTGAAATAATATGATTCTTTTTCGACAGGCTTAGAATTTTGTCCCCGCTCGGCCTAAATAATTAATTTAATAAAATATTATTCATTTTGAACGGTGAGTATCGATCGGTCCCTTACAAGGCATGATTGAGTGGATGGGGGTGAATGCTTCTCTATTGTGTTTGATATATCAGCCGAGAATGCTGACTCTCATTTAAAACCACACATACTTCTTCATCATTTATTTGTGTTTGATATTCTACAAGACTTCAAATATCTTCTTGTGTGCTAGCTGTGATGATGATTTTTTTTTAAAAAAAGAAAAAGAAAAACGTGCATATTTTATTTTGTACTGCGATGAAATGATTGCTCAGTTTCCGTGAAGCAATGAGTCTTTTTTTTTTTTTTTAATAATAAAATTCTAGGAAAGGGGCTGGGTTCACCTACCATTCAGGGCGAAATCTCCCTTCCTCCTAGCGATAATCTGACGTTAGGCGGGACGAATTGCCTATTACCCTAAATGCGTTAACCTACTCCCTTAAGCATAACTCCGGATTGAACTCTCTTTCTTTGGTGAGAGTGTCCGACCCCTTTGTTAGTTGAGTCCAAATACGAGGGTTAATATATTCGGAATTGGATTCCCCGCCTATCCTTTGGATAGGCGGGGGAGCCTTTTTCCTTTGGACGCTAGATTAGATCCTGACGGTTCAGATATATTTTTTTTTGACTTCCTATTTTTTCAAAAAAAATTATTTTAATAAGCATTTAATCTAAAATAAAGACAATCTCTCAACTAACATTTTTTTAAAAAATATTTTTTTTTATTCAAAAAAGTGATTAAAAAAAAAAATAAAATCTAAACCGTCAGGATCGTGATAAAGCTCCAAAACCGGATCCTAAATTCCTAATATATTCGGGTAGAAGCAAACTTTGATCGGAGCATTCATTCATGGCAGAATGGGAATGGGGCCTGGCCCAAATATTGACAGAGAAGCAAAAGCCATACCCAATATCACAATTTTTACTCCGGCGTTAAAAAATCACAATGTCATAATTTTGAGCTAATTCTGCAACATTGGAAGTCTCTTGTTTTTGTTTTTTTTGTTTTTGCTTGTGTTTCGACATTGCAGATCTTGTATTTAACCACAACCATGAAAAATTAAATGCTAGTATTTTTTATGGGGATGCTTTTGAAAAATCTGAATTGGACGCAAAAATATTTGATTCATAAAATTGGAAAATGTTGGGTAAAAACAAAGAACGTGAATGTGATCATTTGGTTCATTGAATCTTCAGCAATACTGACATGACACAAGTACAAGAAATATTGCAAAGTTGACCACAAAAGCCGTATATGTATATATAAGTCTTGAAATAAAATGTCGGCAATTGTGTAATAGATTCCCCACTCATATAGTCTGGCCATGTATAGAAAAACCCACTGATATTTTGTTTTATGTTTTTTAATTAAAAATTGTACTAAACAAATGTTATAAATGATTAATTCACTGTCAGTGTTTTTCAAGTCCATCTCGCCTGGTATTATCTGTATATATATTGAACGGTGAACGGCAAACGGCAAACGGCACAATATTTTTAATTGTATATCACCTCAAGTCAAGTAAGTACGGGTTTGATTCACGGAATTTGAGGTAATGTAATGGAATATAATATAATGATGATTATATAATTTGTTTGGTTTGTTATTAGAGAAAGATGATATATATGCATAAAAACATTTGATTGGATTACATCAAATATAAGAATAATATAGCAAATGATAAAATTAACCCTATCTACACATATAATAATAATGTACACCTTGAATTCATGATAGTCTTTTTCATTATGTGCAGTGTACATGTTGAGTTTATGTAATTTTTTCATATTTAATTGAGGAAATATTATATCTTCATGTTAATTTTTAATATTTAGTGATGATAATATTATTTAATGGGATATTTTTATATTTTTTAACTGTGGAATATAATTTTTAAGTTTTTAATGGGGGAATATTTCTTAAATTTCTATATTATTAATTAATTTTTTAATATTTAATGGTAGTAATTAAAAATTATTTATTATGTAATAGTATGTATGGGTGTCAATTTAAAGAATTATAATGCAATAGTGTCAATTTCAACTGATGATTACTGCATTTTCATTCATCAGTTTTAGTAATGTAATCCTTATTACATCAGGTGATGTAATTCTCTTTACATTACATAAATTCAATCAAATGCTATAATCGGTATATTGCATTAGGATTACATGAAATTCTCATCGAAGCAAACAGTACAAGTGTTTATATCATACATTATACCTTTTCCCCCTAATATTCCATCCATTTCAAACTAATTATGATTTGAATGTTTTTCTCACTTACTACTATAAACTCATTTTATTTCATAATTGAGTCAAAATATTAAAATACACACCTACCGTGGTACCGTCTATAAGTGTCACAGGCAGCAGAGTTTGATGTAATACTGTAAGCTCATTAAACCAAACTGGGACTCAAATTTTCTTAGACTGAAAGTTACTATATACTCCCTCCCTCCGATTCTAATTATAAGACATAGTTGATTTTTTTGAAAAATTAAGGAAACTAATTAAATTACTTTAGAGTATTTTTATTTTTTATTTTTTTTCTTCAAAGTAATTAGTTTAACTAATAAACTAATATATAATCTAAAGATACTCAACATATAAAATGATTAAATAACTTATTTACCTTCCTTAATCTTTTCAAACAAAGTCAACTATGCCTTATAATTAGGACCGGAGATAGTAGTTGTTTAAAACCAATATGCTTGTTTACTTTAAACTTCTAACTTTTCACCTTTTTCTGTTAACACTGTAATCCATGTCATTTTCATAATATACTTGCAAAGTGGATCATACCAAAAGCAAAAAAGAGAAGTACAATTCAAACTTTTTTTTGGTAAGAGTGAAATTTCGTTCGGCCATGCTTATGAAACGGAGTAGTAAAAAAAAGAAAAAGATAAACAAGTGGACAAATTAAATTCTCTTGTTTCAGATTTACCAAGTGCTCATGAACAAAAATTGTTCACCTGCCTTATTGGGTTTTCACCTGTTGGCTCAACAATGAACCTTTTCATCAGTAAAAACCAAATCTTCATACTCTTATTTTCTAAAGAAAACTGAAAAATAAAAGCTACTGATTTCAAGATACAATCTAACCCATTATTCAGTTCTGCATAAAAAGAGATTGCAATTCATCATCTTCCACATTTGCTTTTCAAGAGCTTCTCTTTCACTGGAACTGAGATCATACCACTCCCATTCATGATCCTTAAACTTTGCCTTAACATGTCAAACTCTCTCTCTGTTCTGTTCTTTTCATTCTCCATTGAACCTAATTGAGCTTTAAGCGCTTGAATAGTTTCATCCCTTTCTTGCAATTCCCTCGTCAGATTCTCCATCTGGATCTCATCTTCCTCTGCTTTCCACAACAAGCCATCCCCTGCAGAACAAGTTGCCAAATCAAATAATTAGCACATCGAAAACATTCATGACTTGCTATGCTTAAAGGTTAGAATTTTCCTTAACCGAACCAGACCAGACCTGTTAATTAACTCTAGCTCATGGAATTATTTTCACAAAAGAAACAAAACAGAATTAGAAAGCAGAGCATAAACAGAGCACATAACAGAGGATTTAGAACCTAGAACAGAGAATTCAGTTTCAGGGGAAACTGAAAGAAAAGAAAAGAATCTACAAAACTTGACTGTATTATCTGAGAGAGGGGAGAGAGAGGACCATAAGTTCTTTGAATGAGGTCATCAAGTTCAGTCTTAATTGCAAGATAGAGTTGCTTCCATTTTTCCACAGCTTCATCTCTCCAAACTCTCTCTTCCTTCATTTTCTGAACCAGAAGCTTAGTCCCCATCAATTCCAACTCTTTATAAGTATTGTTGCTGCTTTTGTCATCATTGTCTTTTCGAAGCTCTTTGATTTCTCTAATCTCTTCTTCTTTCTCCTGCAGAACCTTCCTGAGTTGCCTCACTTCTTCTCTCAGCCTCTTCCTCTCTTGCTTCCAATCTGCCTCTTTGAAACTAAACAACATCATGTCTCTCTCATAGCTCATGCTCTCTTCTTCTCTCTCATACGCCATCTTCTTCATCTCCTCCTGCAAAATCTTCACTTTCTCTTTCAAACCCATAAATTCTCTCTCACGAAAATACCTCCTTTTCTTGCTAACCTTCCCTCCCATCCTTCCAACTTCTGGGTTATAAGCTTTCACTGTAATAGATTGAATATCTGTTCTTATAGTGAGCTAGAGAGGAAATGTATTTTCTTAGCAGAGCCTCCTCTATTTAATGCTGTACATCCGGTACGTGATAAACAGATTTTTTTTTTTAGATTAAAAAAATTAAATAAATTAGATATCATTTTTTATCTTTTTTTTTACCTAACTAATTTGTTTGATTTATAAACTGAAATGATATATGACATAGTTATTGTTAACAAACTTATTTAGTTTCATTAATATCTCCATAAAAAAAATAATCTGGGTCTTATATTAAGAAATGATGGAGTAAAATTAATCATATAATGCTGAGGTTTTGTCCTTATAGCGAGCTACAGAAGAAAGATAATAGGGTTGAGGGTGGCGTATTTTCTTAGTGGAGCCTCCTCTCATTAATAAAAGTAATGATGATTTTTAAGAAATACTCAAAGGAATGAAGTTAATCTAACACACATGTTTCGGTGAACTTCACTTTAATTCAAGAATGGAAGTACTGGCAAAACAGGCCCGTGACCATTAATAGGGGCGTCATAGTAAGGGAAGATGACTCCAATTATTAAGCAGTACATTCTGAGTAGCTTCTTCTAAGTTGTAATTGGTCCCACATCTAATTTTGCAAGGAAGTAGCAAAAGGCCATGTACTTGAGCATCCTATAACAGTCACAAAATAGTTTTTCCTCCTTCAAATTCTCAAACTCAGTAAGTTAACACGTGCGTGAGAATTATTTTACAGTCTTAATCACTAAAAGGTTTCACAATAAGTTAAAGATTGCACAGTAATTCTCCCTAAACATATCTATATACATGTAGGATTCGAATTGTGGTTGAACTGGTGATGGAATGTTAGAGAACGAAGGGAAAGATGTGTATATTTGTGAAAAGGTAGAAGTGTTGAAGAGGGAAGAGGTGGGGAAGAAAACATCCTATTTTGCAGGAAATGTCTTTTATGGGATGATGCAAGAATTTCAACTCTCCGGTGGGGAAGCTTGGGCATACGACGCGTTCATATGGCAACAAAAACATTTAATGTTGTTGTTAATTTACCTTCTTTGGATTCCCTGCTTAGAAAATGACTCGGATCAATTCCTGATTTTTTTGGCCTTGAGTGGGTCCCTTTCTCATTTAATTCTGACTTCTCCATTCCCCATTTCCATTCCATCACCCAAAATTACTACCCTTCCCCTTATTTCGCCTTTTAGATATATACTCTATATAATAGATTAGTTACTTGTTATTATAAGACACTAATTAATAAATATATTTAGTCATTTTTATAAAGTACTTATTTTTTTTAATGAATATTAATTTTTTTTTTCATGTATACCCATAATGAATAAGAGTAATAATTAATATAATATTAAATCAAATGTAATTAGTAGAGATCTTGTTTGAAATTACTTAAATTTTATGATAACTTTATTGATTTTGACGTTTTTAATGATTTGTGAGAATTGTTAATCGCCTTTATAATAAGGATCAAAGGGAGTATTACTGTATACTAACATCATTTTTTTTGTTAACAAAAATTTTAGGAAGGGGGTTGGGCTCACCCACGATCTAAGGATAGGGTGAAATCTCCTTTCCTCCTAGGTGATACCAATATTGGGTAGGGCGAGCCGTCTATTACCCTCAAACGTTTACATAAAAGCACCTGGAGTTAAGATGCCTCCCCTAACACTTTGACCAACTTCATGATCGAACCTCCTCCCACGTGTGAAAGTGTCGATCTCTTTCCTAGTTGAATCAAGGACACCCCGGGGATTACTAATATCATTTATTGAATATATATCTTGTTCAATTTTCAATTATCTACTATCCAATTCCAACTTAGATTCTCTCATCTTCATTTATGTTAATTTGGTAAGTGGGAAAATGGATTTGAGGAAAATTAAAAAAGAAAAGAAAAAATATTGTAATTTCTTTAAAATGATAGAGATACCCCTTCATCATAAATGTAGGAGCTCGTTAAATATTTTAGGGTTAAGGAGAAATCCAAAGACAACAAACTATTTGGCCGAGAACGTCCAAAGACAATTAACTATTAAGCCGACCGCCCATCACAACAAACTTTTAAAAAGGAAGCGCCCAAAGACAATAAACTTTTAAAAAGGAAATACGCAAAGACAACGCAGTTAAAAAAGTTAACGTCCAGATTAAGAAATGAGCGCCAAGACAAAATTCTAATTTTTACTAAATTAAATAATTTTTTTCTCAATTGTCATTATTCAAAAATACTTGTATAAATATCTATGGACAAAAATTACTCATTTTTCAATTTTGTCAACAAATTTTTTAGCTTTTTTAAATTTTATTCACATTAAATGAATTTTTTAACTCACATAAATTTCTTCTAAAATAAAAAAAAAAATTATATATATTTTTTGTTTTACATATATAATAAACTATAAAACACCTTGAGTTTTTACTAAATTAAATATTTTTTTTCTCAATTGTCATTATTCAAAACTACTTGTATAAATATAAATATCTATGGACAAAAATTACTCATTCTTCAATTTTGTCAACAAATTTTTTAGATTTTTTTAAATTTTATTAACATTAAATGATTTTTTTAACTCACATAAATTTCTTGTAAAATAAAAATAAATCATATATATTTTTTTAACATATATAATAAACTATAAAATACCTTGAGTTTTATTTAAATCATATAATTATATTTTTAATCAAAACTTTTGTTTATTTTAGCAAATTATAATTTTGAAAAAAATTGAAAAATGAGTAATTTTTTTCCATAGATATTTATACAAGTAGTTTTGAATAATGACAATTGAGAAAAAAATTATTTAATTTAGTAAAATTTAAATTTTGTCTTTGAGCCGCTTTCTTGGAATAATAGTTTGTTGTGTTGGGTATAATTGTATGACGTTAACTTTTTGCTAATTGCGTTAACTTTTTGCTAACTGTGTTAACTTTTTTTTTAACGGCGTTGTGTTGGGCGCTCTTTTTTAAAAGTTTGTTGTCTTTGGCCCACTTAATAGTTAATTGTGTTGACGCCTTCACGGAAATGCGTAGTTTATTGTCTTTGGACGCCTCCTTAACCCAATATTTTATTTTGATTCTAAAGGTAAGATGCTAATAAGAACAAGTCCCCAACGTAAATAATAAAAAAGAAAGGATATTTTAAGAAAATTTAAACTAATTTTTTTTCTTACAAATGACAATCAACTTGACTAACTTTTTAATCTATATATGAATTAGTTATCTGATTCCTACATTCAGAACTAAAAAAAGTTTTCATCAAGTTTAAATATATGATATAGTTTGTAGTGCAATTATTCTACAAACTATATCTTATATTTAGACCTAAAAATAATATTTCCCAATTTGATATTGAATAACCGAATATAATTTACCTTGCACAGTCTTCTCAATTGTTGATAATGTTTGTATATTTGCTTAGGATTGATACAACATATAGGTATGGTGTGTGTGGCCTAACACTCTCTGAGTCGGCAAGACAAAAACATAAATCGATCGGACAAGATTTATATTCTTTTACTAGGCAAGGTATGGACCCCACAAACCTCTTCAATTCCAGTTTAGACCACGAATATAATTAATGATAAAAAAAAGACATGTTGATGGTAATAACAATATCCAAAATATCAATTAATAGTGAATTTCTCAAGATATTCCAATCCGACAACACATGACCTCTCTCTCTCTCTGCATGCGTCACTTTCTAATATGGCTTCCCATGAATATTGTATCGTAAAATGTATTATTCCTATGACCCATTATTGTCACATGCTTTGCTTCACTTACATTCGTTGTTCCCTTTGGCGCAAATCATCCTAACTTCCTTTTTGTTGGTAGAAGTTTGTGATTAGTTTAAGGGGTTTAAATTTCTCATGTTGCATGAGAAGAAGAAGATTCCTACACATACATGAAATGATGAGACCCACACACACATATATATATAATGGGTGGGACCCACACACATATATATAATACTAATTATATATATGTGGGTCCCACAATTTCATGTGTGTGTGACATGAGAATACACTTCTCCTACAACATGAGAAGTATTTTTCCCTTAGTTTAATTAGTACAACGTTGTTCTGATTTCACAGGTCAAGGAGGTTGTGAAGGAAATTAAACATGGAGAGTAAGAAATTAAGGTAGCCTTCCCAATGAAGCAAAGTAATATGGTGAAAGTGTGAAACAAATAATGATACATAAAGATTTTGGTCTCTGGAGTTGGAATCAATTATATTTGAGTTAATCTCTATAGTTTTTTTTTTTTGTTAGGAAATCAATTTTTAGAATTATAGTTAACTTTTGGTAGTATATAATCTCTAGAGATGATGTGTTATATATGTGACAAAAATGTTTGATAACAGAAGAAAATTTTGACAAAAATTGACCACCATTTCAGGAATTTAATTCTTTGATAATAGAAATTTTTTATTCAAGTTACACATAATAACTTGGGTTAAGGTGTAAAAATATATATACATGTGATTTTCCCAAAAGTGCATCTAACACCAATTGTTTTTTATATAAAAGTGGATCAAAAATACCCATTGACCATTAGTTTAACTTTTTTGTATTTTTAACGTTGAAATAGACGATGACTCAGCTAAATTTCATCTTAACTGAAAGTGAAGAACAAGATGAAATTTTACTTGAAATTATCGTCGTCATAATAAATTAAAAATACAAAAAAAAAAATTCAAACTATAACCTTAAAAATACAAAAAATTCAAACTAAAGATTAATAAGTATTTTTGCTTCATTTTTGCATAAAAAAAAAAAAAACATTTGGCACAAGGTGTATTTTTGAGAAAACTACATGTATATTTTTACATAGGGAAAAAACCAATATGTTATGACCTGAAATATGCTTTTGGATACGAATTAAGGACAATAATGGACATAATACACCAAGACACGTATGGTATATATTCTAAGTTATCAATTAATAATGCATGTCTCTAGGCACGCGCGGCTGTGATAGGAACAGTTGTATGACATGACACATATGGTGTTTTTTTTAAAGGTTGGTGCTATTTTATTACATTTGGACATGACATGATACTAATTTTTCTTGGTTTTTAGGGAATGGAAACAAAGCTATTAATGATATTTGGACAGTGATACTTCAGAGAAAACAAATCTTCAAGAGTGGGTTTTGATATCACCATCTCTTCCCTGTTTGTTATAAAGAAGATTTAAGGAAAAAAATGAACTTAAAGGATGGAAAGGAATGGAAAGGAAGATTGAGAGAAAACTTTAAAAATGTGAAATAGTTTGGATACTTGGGAATGAAACTTAAGTTGAGGGAAAATGATATGTTTGGTATGAAGAATTGGGTGTTGGTTTGGGAAAAAGAAGAACCGCGGGCCAATTTTGGAAGAAAAAACACTTTCCAGGAAGATTGGCAGCTTTTCCTCCATTTTCGGATGGAAAGATCTTCCCTCAAATAAGGGAAGATGACACTCACCTAAAGATCTTGTTGGATCTTCCGTCTACCAAACACTCAAATCCATGGAAGATTGAGATCTTCCCTTTCCTTCTCTAATCTTTTTTTCTAACAAACGGTCCTTATAGTTTATGGAAGGAATGTATTATTGTCAGTTATGGTTGTAGCACCAGAGAAGCAGAAAACATACATGGCATTGACAAATACTTCCTCCTCTGTTTTTAATATAAAATATATTAATTTAATTTAATTTTATTAAAAAAATTAATTAAGCTAATTAGTATAACATGTTTTTTTTTAAAAAAAATATTATACTCCTTATGGTTCTAATTATAAGACCAAGTTAATTTTTTTTAAGAAATTAAAGAAGCTGATTAAATTACTTTAGAGTATTTATTTTTTCTTCAAACTAATTAGAGAGTAATAAACTAATATATAATCTAAGCATACACAACATATGATATGATGAAGTAACGTATTTAGCTTTCTTAATCTCTCTAAAAAAAAGTCAACTCGTTTTATAATTAGGACCGAAGGTGGTAACTGTTTTATTTGATTGTTGTTAAGGAAGCATCAATATAAGAAAATTAGAATTTTTTTTAATAAATATAAGAAATATATTTTATATTTAAGACTAAAATCAACTCTCTAATTACATCATGACTGGAGGGAGTATATAATTCTATATAGTTTTGGTTCACTTCATAGATTGGTTGTTGTAGATGTTTGTGTGGAGTTATAAGTGGCTATGGTACGTATAAGGAGGTTGAAAGTTTTTTTTTTTTTTTAAAAGGAAGGTTGAAAGTAGTTGGTTGGGTTATTATTATTATTATTTTTTGACATAGTTGGTTTGGTTTTGGTATTTATGTTAGAAGTGTCTGTTTGTGGTAATTTGATGCTGATATGTATGAAATATATATATATATATATATATATATATATATATATATATATATATATATATATATATATATATATATATATATATATTTGGCCAAGATACGTATGAAATCAAAGTATTGCTTTGGGGGAAAATTGATAAGATATATGCATAAATAATTTTTTTAGACTTTATTTTGAAACCATTTTTTCTTGTTTAGGACAAAAATCTTATTCGCCGGACTGACTTAAAATTATTTTTTACATAATTCAAATTAATTCGTATATAAAGTAATTTTATGGACTAAGGCAAAAAAAATAAAAAAAAAAAAAAAAAGGGACAATCTTCTATTAAAAATATGTTGAGAATGATTTAAAGTTTTAAACGTAAAGAAAAAGAAAAGTCAAACTAGCCGTAGACGATCGGTGGGCCCGCAGGGCCATTTCGCCAACGGCCAGGAGTTTTGTCTTTGTTGCCGCGCGGTGGCGGGCAAGGAAATGGAAGTTACATTTCCCAAATTGCCCTGCCCGTTACAAAAGGTTCACCATGCCAATCTATTATTAAAATGTAAAACACTAATCGTTAATAATTATTCAAAATAAAAGTTTTTAATTTTGAATACTAGGAGATTTCATTTTACTAGAAATATACTTGATACAGTAGATGAAATTTGTAAATAATTAACATGAAATTGTCTTGTTAGTATGTTTATTGAATATTTTTTAAATTAAAGCAAAAATATATAAATTGGATTCATATCATCATCTTAACTATGGATCTATTAGTTCTTTATATCAAAAAATTAATCACAATAAAAAAGAGTCTTTATATATAAACACGTGTTTGTGGTTTTTATAGGTAAACACGAGTTGTTGATAAGTACATGTGTTTACGGTTTATTCAAGCTAGCTTTAAATAATAAAAAATAAACTGTATTTATCTGTAATAATTAGACTTATTTAGGTAAAATTCTTGTGAGCTGTAATTTTCTCTTGAAAAAAATTAAGCGTATAATATGCTTATGAGCACACCCAAATTAGAATATGCCAAAAAAATTTAAAAAAAAAAAAAAAAACCAAAAAGCTAGCAGCCTAGTATCAACGGTTAGTAAATAATCACCAATAATAACACCACAGTGGCAATAGATGTAAATATTAATGAAAACAATGGCAAACTACGAAGATCAAGGCCCGCGTAAGTGCAAATCTTGTTAATGCAATACGCAATATAGGAAACACACAGTGCATGAAAGGAGAGGGAAAGCGCGCGAGGAGAGGGAGGAACTGAAGGAAGAAGAGAGAGAAAATAAGGGGAGATAATCGCAGAAGAGGGGTCAGGTTTCATATTATTATCGTTATAGCCCCGCCATTGTGAAGCCCCTCCTGCAACGACGATTTCCCAGGGTGATATTTTCCGTTTTTCTTCATGATCGCTATGTAAAGACGACAGTGAGAAAGGAATGAGGAATCGGGAATCTATTTTGGTATTCCGGGAGTGGAGATTGGATGCTCTTAATTATGTGCTTGATTTTAAATCAATTGGTAGAATACATTGTTTTTTCCCACGTTGGGTGGTAGTTTCTGTTAAAGGAATATCGGGTTTGAGCCGCTGATCGTTGAATTCGTTTGGGTGATCGACATTTAATTAACGATGGTACCTATTAGGCTATTACCAAACCTTCATTTGCGTTAATTCAGTTTACTTTTCTTTTTCTACGAGTTTAGAATTTTTAGCTCTTGGGAGAAATGTGTATATCTGGTGATATTATTCTGTTCTTTAGTTGGTTGGAATGAGGGTAAATTCTGACCTTAGAGAAGATAGAAACGTGTCCGAGTGATTTTACCATAAGTCTGTATTATTTTACGATTTTCATAGCGAAGGTCTTGGAAACTGGTATAATCTTTGATAAAGATTGTGTTTGTATATACGGCAATATTTGTGAGAGTGAAAACTGGTATAATCTTGAAACTGTGCCTTTTATCGTGAAGGTCTTGCTTTTCTGTGAAAATGTAAGGATAAAACGTTTCCTATTTGATAAACTTCTATAAACTTTTACGATTTTAGTTTTAACATCTGAATATTGTGGACAACTGGAAACTTTTTGCACCTCTTCTTAGATACTTGTGACATAAGTGTACGCATATTTTCTTATAAAATAGTTATACTATCTTTAATGTCGCTTGATGACGGACTATATAAATCTTGCTCGATACGACTGTTTTGTATTCCATTCTGGTTTCTCTGCAGTGGCTGGCCATTACAATCAACAAAATTGAAGTGAACGTAGTTGAGCTAGTAAAAGTGCCTAAGTGTATTTCATCCGGATTAGCCTAGAATGTATTTTTACCTATTTTGATTTGACAGAATGTACATAGCAGATGGATTCTTGTTTGCTTATGGATGATATTTTTAAGTTGAAGTAAATTTAAAGGGTTTTAGCTTTGACATGTGCTGCCTAATTACAATCTTTCTTTGTTTGTGACGTGGAAAGAAAAGTTTCACCGGCTAGTTTGCATGTATGCAACTAATTGTATTTTTTTTTCTTTTCACTTGTGCTAATGTTAACTACTTGTATGTGCAGGCTACTTCAATCAATTTCAGAGTTGGAACTCAAGTTTTTGTTGAGGACCCTGAGGTAGCTTGGATAGATGGAGAAATTGTGGAAACTAATGGCGAAGAGATCAAAGTCGAGTGTGCATCAGACAAGACGGTGAGTCTTTTGGAATTCATTTTTATCCACTCCTTTGAAACTGAGTGCATATATGAAAACACTATATTTTTTCTTTATATACACAAGATCTGGGATACTTCTTTCCTTTATTCCTTTGTTAATCTTTGTGTATGTTGCTCACCGCCGAAAATGGTACGAGTGCTTGTAAATTTTATAATTAATTCCTTTTATTTTTACCTTTTTTACTTCCCTTTTGGGTTTGTCATATCCTTATCAAATACATGTACCGAGGTTGAATAAACAAAGCAAACATTTTATGTTTTATGTAGGTTGTGGTCAAAGCATCCAATGTCCATCCCAAGGATCCTGAGTTCCCTCCTTCTGGTGTGGATGATATGACAAGGCTGGCATATCTGCATGAGCCAGGGGTTCTCCAGAATTTGCAGATTCGATATGACAACAGTGAAATATATGTAAGTATTGACCTGATTAACCTTACCTTTTGTTTTCTGTGCGCCCCAATACCCGGGAATGAAAATGAGATAATACAGTAGCCAGTTAGATGTGACCTGGAAAGAAACTCCTTGCATGTGTGTTACAACAAAATATCTATAACCTATAGTTGGGCCTTGATGAATGATAACGGAACTATCCAACTCCTTCCCTCATGTATGCTATTCATTTCATTTTTCCGCCTACACGAAATACTGCCTTTATTGTTCTATTATCCTTTCCTTTGTTCTTCAATTATACAAGAATTTGGTTTGTGTTCCATTGTCTTTCTTTATTGTCCACTGGACTGACCATCTTTGGAAATGAAGTTTAACTCCCTAATTGCGTTTCCAGACATACACAGGGAATATATTGATTGCTGTGAACCCTTTTCAAAGATTACCTCATTTGTATGGCCACGATGTGATGGAAAAATATAAAGGAGCAGCGATTGGTGAATTGACTCCACATCCTTTTGCAATTGCTGATTCTGCATATAGGTATCTATTCTGAGTTTTTGCGTCTTGGCTGCTTAAGTATCAGTAGGTATCTTGTAGGTACAGCTAAATCAATAACTCATAAGAACATGAAAATAGTGAAAATACCAATTTGAAAAAATCAAAATGCTATATGATAAAGATTCCCACTAGAAAATGCCAACTTCAGCCTTCTTTCCTCTTTTTGAAATCCCATTTCAAGTTTTTCTACATTTAAAATCGTCTAAAACAGTAGAAGTATTATCAGCCTTTTTCCCTCATCAACATTTTTTGTGTCAGTTTAAATTTGTTTCTCAGCTATTGGCAATTTTGAGACGATGACTAATTTGGACGACTTCTTTTTTTTCTTAATCGCCTTTGGTATTTACATTATCTACAACTTCTCTAGTTTCCAGAATTCCTTGAAAATGAGACTTAGGAGAAAATACATTTGCAGGATGATGTTAAACGAAGGAACAAGCCAAGCAATTTTGGTTAGTGGTGAAAGTGGAGCCGGCAAAACTGAGAGCACAAAGATGCTTATGCATTATCTTGCCTTTATGGGTGGGAGAAAGGAATTTGAGGGACGATCAGTGGAGCAGCAAGTTCTAGAGGTAACAAACAAAATAATTTTCTCACCCTGCTTATTTGGGGTATCAGATCCCCACTTGTATATAATTATGCGAGCTGCTATGAATAAAGTAAGCTTTTGGGATCAACAAATATCACCGCCAGCCTTCAGTATATAATATAAAAACTCTAACAAGCTGCAAACAGTGTGGCTTACTTCTCACATTCTATACAACACGGGACCTACACTAGTTGGGGGGAAAAAACAGAGAGGGGTTAGGGAGACAATTAAATATTCTTACTCTTATATTCTTAATTTGGACATTCTTTTTATTTACTTCACAGTCCAATCCTGTTTTAGAAGCATTTGGCAATGCAAAGACAGTTAGAAACAATAATTCAAGGTATTAACTCAGCTGTTGAGTAAGGTCCTCTTTATTCCTATCTTTGCAATTCTTATGCTCTTCTTTGTTTTGATTGGTTTGAATTTTGTTCTGACTTGAGCATAATGCTATTTCAGTCGATTTGGAAAGTTTGTGGAGCTACAGTTTGATCATACGGGGAGAATTTCAGGAGCTGCTATTAGAACTTATTTGCTGGAACGATCCCGCGTCTGTCAAGTTTCAGACCCTGAGAGAAACTACCATTGTTTTTATATGATTTGTGCTGCACCAGAAGAGGTGAAATATTCTTCTCTTTGGATAACAAATTATGGCATACTGAAATTAAGTCTGCTTCTTTCTGAAACATTGTTCTTTAATGTTTAGCATTCTAATTTTCTCAGTTTATGACGTGGATATGCTAGTCATTGGGTATCAAATAAAATAGTCTGATTAGATTTAAATTTATCATTTTATGCCATAACATATAAGGTAATCGGCTACAGATTTGGGACTACAGAATGTGATACAATGTAGGCAAACTTAATAATGCAAGTCTAGAAGGCATGAGAAGCTGCATTTTGAAATAAGATATTGACTTCTGCAGTATATGAGATCTGGAAAAAAACCTTGCATGACTACCTTCATATTCGCTTGTTTCCCCCCCCCCCCTCCTGCGGCCATATTTCTCAAATGCAAGGCTTAAAAAATGGTTCAGAGGCTAGGCTTGATGATGTGAAAGTTAGACCTGACAATTTTTTTTTGGTATGAGGTGGGGTTATTGCAATACAAAGCTTCATGGGATTGTTAACAAATGTTCAATAAGAGTAATAAAATTCAGAATAAGCTTAAAACTATTTGTCTGGAAGTGGTTTTGACTTTTGAATTTGTTTTGCTAGTTGGATCTTCTTTTACTTGCCTGATTTAATGAGTGCTCATTGAGAACTTATTTGTTACACCCTCTTTATTTATCTAGGATCTTAAAAGGTTTAAATTGGAAAATCCAAGAACATATCATTACTTAAACCAATCAAATTTCTTCGAATTGGATGGATTGGATGAATCCAAGGAGTACCTTGCAACTAGGAGAGCTATGGAGGTTGTTGGAATCAATTCTGATGAGCAGGTACCCTTCAGTACAGTGTGTATGGATAATTTTGTTATTTGTTTTCTTCACAGGTTTTTGTCACGCGTCTTTTCAGGATGCTATATTCAGAGTAATAGCTGCAATACTTCATTTAGGAAACATTGAATTTCAGAAGGGGGATGAGCCGGATTCCTCTGAACCCAAGGATGATCAATCTCGTTCCCACCTAAAAACCACAGCTGAACTTTTGTTGTAAGTGATTTCCCCCTTCATCTTAGCATTTCTACAAAATTGAAATTTACGTCTATGACTGGAGTTTACTTATTTCTTAATGCTAGGTGCGACGAGAAGTCACTTGAGGACTCCTTGTGTAAACGTGTCATGGTAACACGTGGTGAGGCCATAACAAAGTGGCTTGATCCAAATTCGGCAGCTCTCAGCAGAGATTCATTGGCCAAAGTAGTTTACTCAAAGCTGTTTGACTGGTAACTGTTTGTGAAGTTTGTGAACCTGTATATAAGTTTCTATTACTTTAAAGTTCCTGTGAAGGTTAAGTTGCATATACATATTTACGAGTTTTTATGGTTTAATCAACGTAAATACTATTGGTCCAGGATTGTCAACAGGATTAATAACTCTATCGGTCAAGATCCAAATGCGAAGAACTTAATTGGGGTTCTGGATATATACGGATTCGAGAGTTTCAAGACAAACAGGTGCTTAACCGGTACGCTTTTGTCTTTGTTATTCACAGAAATAATTTTTTTCTGAGAATTTTTTGAAATGGTTTATATTGATGAGGTGGGATGCTTAATTAAATAAATTAATAGTCCTGCAAATGTGAATTTTGATACAAAAGATGTAACTTTGCTAATCTTTGATGCATCAGTTGATGAATATCCATGACCTGAGACACGTCTGTTTTCATTTTGACTTTCTTTTGTGCTGTTCATGCACATATCCTTGATAGTTTATAGGGATGCAGGGGCCAAATTGCTCTGCTCGGGTAAATAATTATTGGTGATGAATTCTTCTTATAAGGCTGCCTTAATTTCTTTCTTTCTTCTCTGTTGACTTACCAATGCAGAACGGTTATGTTGTAATATTTGTGATTAATCAACATCACTAACAGTTTGGCTTAATTTTTCTCGCGTGACTATCTTCCCAAGTTTTCCAACTTTTTACGTCATATAATGGGTCCTGTGCAGTTTTGAGCAATTTTGTATCAACCTGACAAATGAGAAATTACAGCAACATTTCAACCAGGTTTCATTTCATACATTTTCTCTACTTAGTACTCATCATCTACTAAATTAATTACTGTTACTGACTTGTGTTATCACATTCTTTTTCTCTTTTTCTTGTACACATCAATATTTTATTTACAGCATGTCTTCAAAATGGAGCAAGAGGAATATACAAAGGAAGAGATTAACTGGAGTTATATAGAGTTCATTGATAATCAGGACGTCCTTGATCTCATCGAGAAGGTGGGCGATCTATCCAAAAGCCCACTTTTCACTCTAGACGAATTATATTTGGCTTCTAATTCCTTGTATCAAATGATGATGCTTAATGATGATCCCTAGAATCAGTTACTTTCATCATAAAAAGAAGATATAGTTGGTCATCTGAGATCTTGTGGAGAATATTATTCATTGGAAATTTGAAGTTTCTGAGTAACATGATGATCTAAAAATCTGTTAAAACCATTATGTGGCATAGACGAAATCTATCATCCTGTGATGGTCACCAGACTTCATGGACATTATCCTGTGAATTTGATTCATTTCATCTTTTGAATATAATATCACATGACTCAACATTCTTTGACTTCAACACTCGAAATCTTATGCCTACCTTATGTATTCTGGCACTTAACTATTTACTATAGCCGTTTTTGTCCATTTTACTCAATAGGTCTGGTCTCTGTTCACTATTTGAGACAAGTTGTATCACAATTTAACAATTTGACACAGTAGGAAGTTTTCAGTCGACATTTAATGCAATCTTAAAAACTATGAGTGAGAAAAATCCGCTTAAGGATCTGTTCATAAAAGTTTTTTGCTTGATGAGAAATCCCACACATGTATCTCAACTAGGATCTAGGTAGTCATTTTTGGGTCCCCTCCATGCGCTATAGTAGAAGTACCGATTTTTGACTTCATAAATTTGGCTTCGCATAATTTACTTCATGTGGAGGGGTAACTGAACTGCTGACTAGTTTGCTTATGCTTTTAGTTTCCATTCTATGCATAAAATAGAGTTTGTCATTTTCTTATTTTTTGTTTTTCTAAACTATACTTTCATAAATACAGAAACCTGGCGGCATCATTGCTCTTCTTGATGAGGCTTGGTATGTATTAAATGATAAAATGGCGCCATTGCTTCCTTTCTTGACATTTCTGATAGATATCTGCAGTCCGATGGTTCATAAGTGATTTACATTTTTTTCCCCCTTCTGGTTAGATACAATTAGATCTGCTTATGCGTATACTTTGAGATTGTAAAACTGCTCTGCTTATTCGTTGCAGTATGTTTCCAAGATCAACACACGAAACATTTGCCGAAAAGTTATATCAAACTTATAAAGACAATAAACGCTTCAGCAAACCAAAGTTGTCTCGTACTGATTTCACCATCTGCCACTATGCTGGTGATGTATGTGAATTATATTTTGGTTTAAGTAGGTCTCTACCTTAGACAACAAAAGCTAAAAAGTAAATGCCAAACTTTTAATTGCAGGTCACTTATCAGACTGACTTTTTCCTCGATAAGAACAAAGACTACGTTGTCCCAGAGTTCGAGGCACTACTCAATGCTTCAAACTGCTCCTTCGTTTCAAGATTGTTTCCACCTCCACCTGAGGAAACTTCCAAATCATCAAAGTTCTCCTCAATAGCCACCCAGTTTAAGGTATGTAAGCTTTTTCAGGTATGCTTGCGGCCAAGGGCGGAGCTAGGATTTGTAGACGAGGGGGCGGAATTACAAAGCAAAGTGTGCAGGAGTTAAAGAAAATTTTTATGGAGATATGCAATTCTTAGAAAAACAATTTATGACAATAAAGTCAATCAATATGAACTCTTCTAGAGTCAAATACAAACACTGAATACACTTTTTAGTTGATGTTAAATTTTCTGGGGACTAAAATGTATAATACCATTAATAAGAAAAAAATTAATCTAACTTTTATTTTATCATTTTCATTCTTGATGCATTTTACACAGCAACAACTGCAATCTTTACTTGAAACGTTGAGTGCTACAGAGCCACATTACATTCGTTGCATAAAGCCGAATAATCTTCTCAAGCCAAGGATATTTGAGAACACTAATGTTTTACAGCAGCTTCAATGTGGGGTAAGTTGAATGCTATACTGTTCATATTTTCTGTAGGTCATGAATATCCTTCTCAATTGATCAGGAATTTGTGGGTGTTATCTGTAGGGAGTAATGGAGGCAATTCGGATAAGTTGTGCTGGATACCCTACTAGAAAGCAATTTGATGAATTTGTTAAGCGGTTTGGAATTCTAGCACCTGATGCTATGAAAGAATGGTATTAATATCTCTTTTCCTGTTCATCCCTTTAATTTTTTTTAGAAATATGCGACCTTCAACTATTTTAAGCAGATTAACGATGACCATTTGTTTACAGCCCTGATGAGAGTACTGCTTGCGTGAAGCTGCTAGGACAAGTGAATCTTGAAGATTATCAGGTACCTACGATCCCAGTTGATATTCAAGCCAGTAATAGTTTTTGCTTAGCATGGGATGGTAGGAATTACCAATTGGTTTTTTTTTTTTTTTTTTTCCCTTTTTTGAACCATTTTGACTTATTTTTAAGAAAATGATTTGTGAGTTACTGTATATTTTTTTGGTAAATTTTGCTTGATTAGTCATCCTCTAACAAAATAATACCAAAAAGGAAAGCATCAAGTGTTACAGCTTGTTGCTGACGGAGTTTAGTGTTATTATATTCATAATCTACTGTGGTTTCTAAAGACAAAATTACATTCTTGCTGAAATTTCTTGTTGCAGGTGGGCAAGACTAAAGTATTTCTGAGAGCAGGACAGATGGCAAAACTAGATGCATTTCGTGCTGAAGTCTTGGGACGATCTGCAATCATTATTCAGAGTAAAATCCGCTCATTTTTTTGCCACAAAAAATACGTTCTGTTGCGGTTGTCTGCCATAAAAGTACAAACAATCTTAAGAGGTATTTACATGAATTCTTATCCAACCCGATGCTAAAATTTTGGCTAATTTTAAGGATTTTCTGAAAGTTTTCTCTTTTCCATGTCCTGTTAATTTAATGTAGGAGAACTTGCGCGCTGTCTGTGCGAGAAGAAAAGGAGGGAAGCTGCTTCTGTAAAAATTCAAAAGAATGGTCGCATGTATATTGCTAAAACATCTTATAAAACTTTGCGTGCCTCAGCCGTCTCCGTTCAAACCGGCATGCGCTGCATGGCTGCTAGGAATGAGCTCAAGTGCAGAAGGCGGACGGAAGCTTCAATTGTCGTCCAAGTAGGACATAATTTTGTTAACAATCATGCCTAATATATTTGAGTTGTTACCTTCTTTTTCTTTTTCTTTTTTTTGGTTTCCATCAAAATTTTAGCATTGAGTTGGATAAGAGATTTGAACTTTTTTATTTTTTGGGCCAGGGGGGGTGTTTAGTGTGACATTTCTTAAATTCGTTCTGCCTTGAGCAAGGGATGTCAACGGGAAAAGTCTTCTGTTTGCACTTCTTCTTCAGCAGAGCATGTTTCGGTTTAAAAACGACAGAACAAAGCTCTGGAACTGAAAGTGCTTGGCAGTTGTTGATCTTTCTATAATTATACAATATAATATCTAATTAACTGTTTTTTTACATTAAAAAAAAAGCTTGAACTAATGTGAGTTGATGTTTATCAGACTCACTGCCGAGGTTATGTAGCCTACCTCCAACTCCAGAGGCTAAGGGAAGCAGCACTCATTGTACAGTGTATCTCGAGAGGACAAATGGCTCGTAATGAATTTCGAAAGCTTCAAATGGTGATTCCCTTGTTTGTTTCTTCATAATTCTATTAAAAATCTGGTGATTTTTTTTTAATTCTAGACAAAAATATATATTCTTTACTTGTTTATAATGACCATTAGTGTCATTTGATTTTTTTTTTTTTCGGTTTTGTTTGAGGGGTAACTTTCTTTGTGGGGCTTCGACTAATTGATGAAATATGAGAAGCGTTTTGTTTGAGGGGTAACTATTTGCTTAATTGTTCACATATTTGAAAAGGTTTAAAATTTCATTGTTTGCAGGCTGCTAGGGAAACTGGTGCTCTCAAAGCTGCCAAAGAAAAACTCGAAAAGGAAGTTGAAGAACTAAATTCTTCTCTACAAATGGAGAAGAAGATGATGGTAATATACTTATTTTCAGTTGATCAAAATGTGGAAGTTATGGTTGACCAAAAAAAATGAGGAAGTAATTTTCCTCTGGTGATTGCCCTTAGATGATTTTGTCTTCTTCTCTAAATCCTTCATTTAAAAAAAAAAAAAAAAAAAAAAAAAAAAAAAAAATCAATTGCTTTGTGTGGACTCCGGTCACTTGTGTGTTCATTAAAGTCCCGTCAGTGCCTGCAGTTTCCAAACAACTTAGTACACAAGTATTGTTCCCCCGGGTAGAAAAATCTCACAACTTAAATAGAGAGCTTGTTTTGAACGTACGTTTTTCACTATCAAACTACTATTTACATTGCTATTGATTTTTCTATGACTGCAGGCTGGCTTCGAACAGAAAAATGCAAAATTGCAATCTGCCTTGGAAGAGACTAAGGAGGAAAATTCAAAATTGCAATCTGCCTTGGAAGAGACTACGGAGGAAAATTCAAAATTGCAATCTGCCTTGGAAGAGACTAAGGAGGAAAATTCAAAATTGCAATCTGCTTTCGAAGATATTAAGGAGGAAAACGCAAAACTGCAAACTTCCTTGGAAGAGACTAAGGCATTGCTCTTTCAGGAGCGCCAGGCAGCAAAAAATGTGGGTGAGCCAAATTCTAATACAGAAGAGTTTCCTGTTGTTGATAATGATTTGATCAAGAAGTTAACAACAGAAAACGAACATCTCAAGGTATGCGTACAGACTATGATTTGAAGTTTGTGTTTCTTGACTAGTTATAATTTTCTTATGTCCTTCCTTATTGTTGTCTCTGACTTTTCAGGAACTGGTTAAGTCACTGGAAAAGAAAGTTGTTGACCCCGAGAGGAAATCTGTAGAAAGTGAGGGCAAGCTTACTCTAGAACAAGATGCTAAGTCACCATCCATTCAAGAGCATGATGCAGCAGGCCAAGCAGTTGATTTATCTTCTGGTATACATGAATTTCCAGTTGGTGACAATGAATTAAACAATAAGCTTGCTGCAGAGAATGAACATCTCAAGGTATGTGTACATAAAAGTCTGAAATATGTTCTCTTCTCTTCAATTAAGACTCTACCCAAAAAAAATATGAAATATTTTTTCTGATCATATATTTTTCTTATATCCTAAACTAGTTTTGACATTTGACTCTGGCTTTGCAGGCACTGGTTAATTCATTAGAAAAGAAAATTGACGAAAGTTACGGGCTTAGTGAAGAGCGCTTGAAGCAAGTGACAGAAGCTGAAACGAAAGTAATTGAGCTGAAGATGGCTAAGCAGAGGTTCTTATATTAGCTTCATTTATTTGAGACTATAAAAAATACGTTTGATGTTGTCCTGGTTTAATATTTTGCTTATGTTGTATCTCAGGCTTGAAGAAAAACTATCTGATATAGAAACAGAGGATCAAATTTTGAGGCAGCAGGCTCTACTGAGTTCATCTTCTAGGAGAATGTCAGGAAATTTATCATTTTCTAATTATCAGGTAAACAAAAAATAAAGGTTTGGAAATCACGTCTCTTTAATGGAGATTATATTGACATCTTTTTCTTCTCTTACTATTGCAGCCTTCAGAGAATGGTCATGGTGTAAGTGAGGATATTTTGATCAGAAAGCTTTCTTCTTATGTTGTACCAAGAAAAGATAACCCATCTTCTCGTCATTGTAATATAGTTTTTTAAAAACGCCAATTTCTACAGGATGCAAATACTCTAAGAAAAAAATTTGGTACAGAGGCTGATGAGTTGAGGAAATCTCTGGCTGAAAGACAACAAGTATGCTCTGGATGGATAATTGTTGCTTTCTTGTAATGATTCAGTTCAAAAATTGATATTACTTTTCGTGAGAATCAGCATTGATTAGGTACTTTTTGTTTCCCTTGGAGTAGGAGAGTGTAGAAACTCTTCTGAAATGCGTGGCAGAAGCAGACCTTGGGTTCAGTGAAGGGAAACCGGTTGCAGCTTATACCATTTATAAGTGTTTTCTGCACTGGAAATCTTTTGAAGCAGAAAAGACAAGTGTATTTGATCGTCTTATTCAGTTGGTTGGTTCTGCTATAGAGGTAATTAATACACCAGAACCGGTTTTTGGCTTATTACTATTAGTTTTTGCCTCCACTCTTTAATATAAGACCTACTTATAGTTCAATTTTTCTATTAAAGTGAGTCCTATTTTAATGACCGAAGGGAGAGAGTATTTAGCAAGTCTCTCTCTCTCTTTTGGGGGGGGGGTTGATTAGCCTTGATAATGCAAAATTTTCTTGCAATTGATATTTTATAACATCATGGTGAATGTGTAGTTCAATCTGTGGAAAATTCTTTTGCCATTTTGCTTTGTTCTTCTTTTAAAATGAAGTTCTCGTATTTTCAAAATATTTAGATCTCAGTCTTATCGTATTTTTGAAGCTCAAAGATGGCGATTCCTATGGCAGTGTGGGAACCTTTTCAATAAACAAGTCAATTTTAACAATTTCATTGAAGAAGTTAATTTTCTTAAATAACAAGCAATGTAAACACCCACGCATACAACCATCGTGATGCCTAGGCTTCAAAACTATGCTACGTTCTTATTCTTTCTCTGCATGATAAGAAGAAACATTGAAAAAGAATATGAAACTTTCAATGATAGAGACAAATTTGGTGTTTTTTTTAACTTCTTAAAATGAATCCCGTTCGATGTTTTTGCAGGATCAGGACAATAATGATCACATGGCTTATTGGTTATCCAATACATCTGCATTGTTATTTATTCTTCAGCAAAGTCTCAGACCACCTTCAGCACAGAAGCCTCCTCCCCCTGCAACATCTTTTTTCGGAAGGATATCCCAAGTATGAAGATTCATGGTTATTTATAAATACCTCATTAAAAACTTGTTGCACATGACATGAGCTGCAAGTAAACTGCTCAAGGCATACATCACATCAGTATTTACAAGAACGTGTAAAGTTTTCCGGAATGTATTATTTATAATTAAAGATTACATTATACGTCTTATATTAACGTTATTATAATCTGACCCTTTCTCTTTGGAAGCTCTTCATCTGTCTATCAAATAATATTGGTTACTCATGTTATAGACTTTTTTTGTTAGCTTTGCATCGATGACTCACTATTTAAGTTGGTTTGCGTTTTATCGTGCTTCATATCATAAATAGATTGTTAAAACTCAATCTGCAATACAATTCTTTTTCTCAGGGTTTATTTATCTTACCATCATTACAAAAATGTAAACGTACACATTTCCTGTCTTATTTTTTAATTAGAATAATAATACCTAACTCAAAATTTGTACAATGATGTTTCTCAGAGTTTTCGTTCATCTACTGCCGGTACCTCACTGGATACTATTCGCCATGTTGATGCCAAGTATTCAGCTTTGCTTTTCAAGCAGCAACTTACTGCATATGTGGAAAAGATTTATGGAATTGTTCGAGATAATTTGAAGAAGGACTTGTCGCCTTTGCTTATTTCTTGCATTCAGGTATGGACGTTCTTTATTTTTATTTTTTTCCATCACACGTAATAATATGACATTATAGGCTGTGTTTCTTAATCAGTGTTGTACGAGACAATTTGATTTTGGTTGACTAAATGTAAATGTCAAGTTGCTTATTCCAATTATGCCAATCCAGGCACCTAAAACAACAGAGCAAAGCCTGTCAGATGAACAGTCAACTGATAATAGCGTCCCGGCTGGTTCTTGGCAGAACATTATTGATTGCCTAGACAAATTTCTCAATATGATGAAAGAAAAACATGTATGTCTATGAAAGTTTAGTAGTTCAGCGATTGGTAGTCCCTCGCGTTGCCTATCCCTTTTGTTGTTGTAGAGCAAACTGACTTGTACATTTTTTTCAGGTGCCTCCTGTTCTAGTTCAGAAGATATTGACCCAGGTTTTCCAGTACATCAATGCGCAACTCTTCAATAGGTAATGTATCTTCTCTCCTTTGAATTTAATGGTAATGCTATGATTATATGCATTTGAGTTTGATATGTCAGTTGTGCATTCTTGATTCTCCAGCCTCCTTTCAAACAAAGAACATTGCACATTTACCAATGGAGAATATCTAAAATTGGGATTGGCTGAACTAGAAAAATGGTGTATTGAAGCCACCGAAGAGGTATGCTCCTTTATTAATGCCGTTCAAAATTTATGAATGATAACTTAATTTCTTATTGGCTCATAATAACTTCTATTGCAGTATGCTGGTTCATCTTGGGATGAACTCAAACCTGTGAGGCAAGCAGTTGGATTCTTGGTATGTGCTATACTTTGCCTTAAACATCTTTTGCTTTAAATTATCTAGCAACCTGCCGATCTTTGATCTTTTAGTTTCATTCGCTAATATCAGCCTCTCATCTATTATTTAAGGATTTAACACCATATATATTGTCACAAGATTCTTTTCACTTACTCTTCCTCATTTAATTTGAATGCAATGTTTCTCCCAGGCTAAAAGTGAGAAGACCACGATATCCTATGATGATCTCACTAACGATCTGTGTCCTGTAAGTGTGTTTCTCTGATATGAATGAATATTAACATGGGTGTATTGAAATATGGTCTTTTTTTTTCTGATGAACTAAAATAGAAAGGTCAAAAAAACTCTGGAAAGTTACGCATGCCAAAACATGTATTTGGTTGGATTAACACCCAGAAAACAAAAGTAATTGCATTTTAAGGAGAATACACTAACATTATCATACGGCACATTATTATATTATTACATGAACTCTCACGCCTATCCGTTGAATTCAGATCCTGAGTGCTCATCAGCTTTACAAAATCTGTTTACTTTACGGGGATGGTTGTGACAGTGAACCATGCGTATCAACAGATGTAAGTGGTAGAAAATGATTAAAGATAGACATGCTCATTTTTCTCAGCCGTTGGGTTATCTGGATACTAGTTATTGTAACATAATTCTTTACGCAGGTCACTACAAGGTTGAAACTTCTAATAACAGATGATACACATGAAGACAGCGACACCTTCATGTTGGAAGATAATTCAAGGTCAACCTCACTCATCTGCTCGTATTCTAGGCAGACTAAAGATATTATATTCTTGCCATGAAGAATAATTTTTTTGACATTTCCTTGTTTTCCATCTGCAGTATCCCATACTCAGTTGATGAGATTTCTTATTCCCTTCATGGAGATAACTCGTTAAAAATACAAGCGCCAGCAGAACTTCTTCAGAACTCAGCCTTCCAATTTTTACATTGAGGCCATGGTTTTGGTATTCATAGTTCTCCTCAGATGCATCTTACAGTTCCAGATTCAAAATCTCCTTCCTGGTCAGACACCAAGCTGTAAATCCATCCACCTAACTTTATCCTCTAAGTTTTCATTTTAGCATCTGTTGCCTTCAATGTAAGATATTTTCTCAGTTAGTATTGTATAGCATAGTAGGCTGTTTCCGTAGTTAAAAGGGTGGGATAGGTTTGATGTTGCCAGTTTACTTCTTCTCATGTTTCATTTCTTACATTTTTTATGGGCACTAAGGTACACTTCTTTGTAGGGTATAGTTCTTTTTTCCTTTTTGGGAGGGGATTGAGAATTAACATGTATGATGGGAGGCATTGTTCTCGTAACAAAGTTGTTCTGCCACGAATTGGCCACTGTTGTAAGAGCATTGCTCTTTGTAATATTGTAGGGGTATCACAAACTGCTTCCGAGCAATTCTTTTGACACTAAAGGTCAAAAATCAATAAAATATCACAAGTTTTCTTCCTGTTATTGATCTATCGAGGACTACTTTGTTCGTTAACTTAACTGTTATATGTTCATGAACTATTGCCTCAAATTTAAAAGTCCCTTGACACAGCCACACCTTAATCAGGAGCTAAGATCACATGCTATTACTTCTTTTTCAAAATTTTGTATTAATGTACATCACATTACAGAATCTTTTTGTATTGAAATAGCAGGTATTCTCGGCAATATGTAAACTACGCATATATGTATCATTTTCAGCTTCAATGAAAGTGAAAGGAAGTTTTTCTTTCATCATATTGGCTGCATAAACTACGATACCATGCCTTGTTGATATGGAGTACTTTCATTAAGACCATCAGAATTGAGCTGGAGAAATTTTTTAACATTCTTCAGTCATTAAGCTTAACCAACAAATTTCCTCACTTGTCCAATAACATTGAAGGAAAAATAAAACCAAAACCAGATTAAGAATGGACCAAATCCGACAATAGCAGATTGACTGTGGGTAAATATTAGTACAAAATGAGTCTCTTCATCACAACAAATTTCATCTCTTTCAAATTTACATGTGATAACCCACACATTTTATGTAAGGAATAGAAACATAGTCAATCTTTCACCTACTCTCTATTCTATGTATTGTTGACTTAGACCACTGGAATTTATTTGATGCCGTGGAGAATGAGCTGGTTCTTTTTCACACAGCAACATATGTTCCATTGGCACACAGATAAATTTAGCAAAGTTCATCCAGTAATTTATTAAGATAATAATGAAAATATAGAAACGTGACTTATGCCAGCATAGGTCAAGTCCAAAAATATATTATTACCTTCAGTCCTTGATAAAAACCCCACTTTAATGAAGAAATTGAATTACAAAGTAGGTCTACAACCTTCTATTCTATTACTATGATGAAAAAGTAACTTCTTAATTTCAAGAATTTTAACAGTTGACAGGCATTTAAGATTATAAAGCTACAGGAATACACTTCCTTAAACTATATGCTGTGTCACATGATCAAAAGCAGAGTATTAGGTCCTAAATATAAGACATAGTTGACTTTTTTATAAAGAATAAAGAAGTTAAATAAATTGCTTTAGAGTATTTATATTTATCATTTTTCCTTCAAACTAATTTGTGTGACTTGTAAACTAATATTATATAATCCAATGACACACAACAGATAAAGTCATGTATTTAACTTCCTTAATTTTTGCAAAAAAGTCAACTATGTCTTATGTTAAAGACCAAAGGGAGTATAATTTTTCACTCAATGCCTTGTGTTTATAGCAAACACATTATTCAGAGACGAGGCATAAAGCAGCAGAAGACAATGTCACTAGTATTACACATAAGCAATGAACCACATTTGAGAAAACAAAGAAGTCACAAGATACGAAAATTTTCCCAATATGGGGAGAAACTAAATGAATATCTTTCAGTTCTCACAGTTACAATCAAATGAGAACAGTAAAAACAAATATACTGTCTAAGTAAATTATAGATTCTAATGCCATCATGAAGCACTCATCTTAATTCCTGTTTTAAAGCGTGTAAATTCACAGTGACGTGACAGTTGACTAACAAGAACAGAGAAAATAAGAACCAAAAATAAAATAAAAAAGTAGCCAGAAGGTCAATTCTTACAAAGTGAAAGCAGTCACTATGCCTCTATGGTGTGATACATGTGGGAAAAATTCAAACATAAGTGGCGGTCTCTGTTATCCCCCCAGCCTCCCCAACCCTTAAAGCCCGCATTATACCCAGGCTGATTTTTGTAGATGCGCACTTCCCAGTCCGATCCAATGTTAGGAACGTTGTCCTGCTCCTCTATTTGAATGTTAACCATGCCATTGTCAATACAAACTTTGTTCTCCCCTTGACCCTGATGCAAACCACATTTCCCAAAGTGAACTGCACTAGTCCTTGGACCTCGCAGTGAGTAAACAGGACTGCCAAATGAGGGATAAACGGTTGCCCACATTGTGATATCCCAGTTGTAATCATCAAAAAAACAAAATTCCCTGGCCTTCATGTGTATTTTCTTCCAAACAGTTCTATTGAAGGAGTAACCCACATTTCCCATTCTTTCTGCAATCAAGCTTTCCCATCCTTCTCCTCTTGAGTTCACATCAGAAGGTGCCAAATTTGCAGCATAGCAATCAGAACATTTCTTAGACTTGAGTGAGATTAGCGTCTGTAAATTGCGATATGCATTGGGGAATATCAAGTGGTCCTCTTCAATGAAAAGAATGTGGCCAGAATGCTCCCTTGTCTCTTTCAATCCATCCCAAACTGTGTTCATCATCCACCACCAATGATGCTTCAACGAAACAATCTTTGGCGAGCGATGGTTGCCATACTGATCAGGATTTCCTATGCAATGTTTTTCACTAGCATCATCCTTATCCTTACAGTCAGTAGGTGCGACACCAGGAAAACTATTAGAAAACAGATGAGGTGAGTATGGAGCATATATCTGTTTAACTTGGCAGAACCTGATTCTCTCAATGATCTTGTTCATATTCTCAAAGTGCCCATCATGACTAACAATTAGTAAGGTCTCATTGATGCCTTCCACCTTTGAAAGGCTGTCAACAACTATTTGGAGATATTGAGGCCGGTTGTGAACATATAGAACAATAATTATATGATCATTGGCCAGAGTTGGATAAAGATCCATGTTTTTTGGAGGCAACTGATTTCTCTTTTCCAGCTCCGAGGATAAGTCATTCTGTTGGGGTAGGTGAAAGTTGTATAGCTGTCTAGCCTTCCAGACAGATGCTTTGCCATCCTCAACTTCATTTAAAGGCAGTGTTGCAGTGGTTGATCTAGAATTAGATCCAAGAACAAATTGCAGTAGTATAACCCCAGATAACGTAATGAATACTACACATAATAGACGGCGCAAAGCCACATATCTGAGATGGGGTTTTTTGCCTGGTGCCATAGAAATTACTAACTATACAGAAGCAATAGAAGGGGTTTAAAGAAACTAACAGTTACAAAGCATTCATTGCTTCATCAAAGTGATCAAAGAAATAGCAACGTGCTCAAATTAGGCAAAAATCCATTAGTAAATATCGTTTAAATGTTAAACTGAACGAAGCACCCTAAACATAAGGTGGCCCAGATATTGAGAAATTGAAGCAGACAAACCAACTTCTAGTCGAAGCCCCCAATCTGATTTTATGAAAATCCTTTGCTCCTTCAAGAAGAGACAGACGAACAAATCAAGAGTCTTGAAGTAATAAAACCTGCAAAACCTATGGGGAGAGTTACAAGGATGAAGAAGGCGACAAAATCAAGCGAGAGGGAAATTGAAGAAAGAACAGTGGTCAGGTAAAAGGTATGAAAGTGTGATTGATGTTTGGGGAATAAAAACGTAAGGAAAAATCAAAGACAATGGAAGGGAGTTACCAGGTTCCTATCGAACCATCGAAGTGCCGGGCAATTTCACGGAACGCTCTTCTGGTCACTGCAAGGAAAACGTTTGACTTGACTAAAAAATTCCAAAATTACTTAAAGAAAATGGGTGAAATCTGGTTTTCCTAATAGTAACAAGAAGTAAGTTTATGTGTTATATATTTAGGCTAATATTTGGTTAAAATAATATGTCATTTTTTATTTTAAAATTTCCCGTCTCATTTTTTTTTTATACTGATTATAGGTCTCATTCTATATTAAACTTGAGGTTAAAGTATACTTTTAGTTTAGATGATATTCCATTTTAATCATTTAATTTTTAAAAAATGTGTTTTTAATCGTTTTAAATTAACACCGTTAATTTTACTGATAAAAATGCAAAGTCAACAAATTTAAATAGTGACATATCAAGATTGATTTTAGAATTTATATGTAAAAGTAGTTATATTAAAAAATTAAAATTTGGACATGTCAATATTTTAAATTTATTGACTCATCATTTTCCATTAAAGAAGTTAATGGTGTTAAGTGAAAATGACTAAAATAAAGTATAGTTCACACTTAAAAAATCAAAAGTATATTTGAACAAGTCAACATAGATGAGTCCATTTTTTATTTTATTTTAGAAAACGGTAATTAATAATGTCTTAAACTTATATCTGCACAACCCATTGTGAACTTAAATCCTACGATCCAATTTAGCGATTGGTACTGGAATAATAGTGTTGGTCTGTTGCAGACAATTTGTCCCTAAAAAGTTAATTATAAAATGGGTATGGATCTTATAGAGAAAAGGTATTGGGCCCGTTTGGCCTATAAAAATAATGGACCTTGATTGTGATTTAATTCCCAGACGGGTTTAGGCCCAATAAACAAAAGTGGGCTTTCATTCTAGTGAAACAAGTATACGGTAGTGGGCTTTCATTATAGTTGTTTCACTAGAATCTTTGAGCGATAATTTTTGCAATGGAATTTTTGAGCGTTTTTTCCCTTTAACAGCAAAAAAATGTATTCATACACTTTTCTAAAAGAATATATTATAAGGTCGTGGGCTTAAATCCTATCAATGTGAGAATTTTATTGGTGTGCAATCTGTAAGTACTCTTTGAGTTTAAAGACATACTTTAATCCTGATAACCTCTCAAGACTTAACTCACATAAACTTTAAATTGTATATATAAAACAAAAAGAACGCATCCAATCCATCTTCCAGAAGCCTCTCTAGACAATTTACACGAATTCAAAACTATGTTTATAAAATCATTTTTTTTAAAAAAAAAAAGCTTATATTTTTTTAAAAAATAATTGAAAGTAGCAATTATAAAAACTGATCTTGTTTAAAGTAGAGTAAAGACAGATGATAAATCCCTTACCACTGAGTTTATACGCAAAGGTAGATGATCCGACATTGAATCTCTTTTTTACTGTATATGTATGACCAGTCTATCCCCCCTCCCTCCAAATCAATATTGTTAGAGATATTAAGGCTAAATTAGTAGGTTAGTTAGTTAGTTAAGTTAAAGGGTTTTATTTAACGAGTCAAGTACGTAAGATGTTAAATTATCACCAAGTTAAGAGATGAAAGTTTTTCTCTAATCCCTAAAGTTTGGGTCAGTCGTTAATCACCCTCAAGTGAGAGGGATGATTAGGGTTAACCCAAATGGGTTACCATTTTATATGAACATATTACTCTTATATCAATAATACATGATGATTCTTCAATTTTCTCCATATTATCTCTCTAAGCACTAGTTTTTTTGGTACAATCTCTGATCCCTCTTGTTAACAAATACATTTCCTTAATTATGCTTACAATTTTATTTATAATCAAATTATGAGGGGAAATAGTCTAGATTCACAGCACCAATATATACTTGGTCTAGTGGAGTAAAGCCATGTGTCTTGAGTTCAAATTCTAGAGGAGGCAATTTGTGTTAGGAAGAGCGTACAATCAACCGGATCTTGGATGAAAATAAATAAATAATATATTCACAACGAGCATTGTTAAATAAGCTCATGAGCGTAAATGATAAATTAAGGAGGAAAGCATGTTATGCATTTGACATTTGAGGGAGAATTCGTGAAGCACATGCTAGCATTTTAGTTACTTCGGAAATTAATTAATGAGTCATTAATTAGTTAGTTAGTTAAAAACTTGTATTTAATTAACGTCAATGTATGTTGTTGACCATTCTTGCTCTCCAACATTCATGTGATCACATGTGTCCCCCATGTTTCCCTTCTGATTGTGCCCCTCCACTTCACTCCTCAATTATTTTAAGCAATTTCAGTTATTACGGTTAAGGACAGTTAATTAGTTGCCCTCATTTATATAAATACAATACTCTACATTCATCATGTCCCATTTTATAATTTTCAGGGGAATTAAGAATTATACATATATTTTAAATGGAAAAACAAAATTAACTTTATAAATATACATATATTTTAGTACAAAATTCATAAGTCAACAACACATTAGAGGTTATTATTAGGTGTTTTCTGGTATTTCAAAAGAATTTAATGGTGAGTGTTTAATAAATTAATTAATGATGGATCAATTTAGTTTAATTCGTATATTTGTGAAGATACATAACAAGATTGAATTTAAGTTGAATAATTTAATGGAGTTGGGAGCAGACAGGGATTGGGCTCAATAAATAGGTACAGCACGCACATTGTAACTTCTGATTGCTTAGAAGAGAAATCTTCAAAAGCCATATATAGATTCAATGAACTCATTGATAAGTTTCTCTTTTAGATCCCCACAAACATAGCCTAATAAAATTTATATATCAGAATAAACTATACATGGGATCGTGGGTTTTTTCATTTTTCAAATGTTTACAAACAATTGAAAATGAAATTTTCAAGAGTGCGGAGAACTAAGTATTATATTGGGGGCTTTTTTCTTTTTGAGGGGTGGGGGTGTGTTTACTTGCAACGTGCATGATGAGATCATGTTGGAGATTGGATTAGCTGGGTATAATTAATTGAGAGAATTACTAATAACGTCTCAAGTAAGTTACTTACCACTTTGATCCTATTTATAAGTTCAAATTAACTAAATTTTTAATTTTTCCCTTATCTATGATTGATTCCAAAAGTCATCATGAATAACTGTTTTTTGTTTATTGCAATTAAAAGGGGCAAAAAAGTAATATAAAGAAACATATTTATTACCTTGAAAATGGACTTATAATAAGGACCAATTTTTTTTTTGGGGTCAAAATAGACTTATAAATAAGACCAGAGTATTAATTACAAATAAGTTTCAATGACAAGTGAGGTGTTAATATTTTTTGTACTAGAATTTGTCATTACATACTCCTTAATTAGTTATCTAGGGGACTTCTTTGATAATTAAGCTCCTTCCATTGGGATCACAGTAATTCTCCCTAATTTTACAATATAGGTTGATGTTTGGTTTAATGGGATAGCTTAGTATGAGTATGAGTATAAAGTAGGGGTAGTTGAGATGAGAATAATGTGATAGATGTGTGTTGTTAAATGAAAAATAAGATTCGTAATGAGTTGAAATAGCATAATGGTAGAAATCGTTTGAGCTGATTCAATTATATTCAAAGAGGTCACTCAATGCCTCAATGATGAAGGCTAACCAAGCAGTATATACTATATAGTCATTTAAAAAGAGATAGAGAAAAACTGAAACAAATATTTAATAAAGTTATTGAGTGAGATCTTTTTTATTAACCATCTATTCAAAGATCTGGATCTTGAAGGAGAGGAGTATAGTTTTGACCTGTAAAGCAAGGTTGTCAAACTCACGAGTTCAAGTAAACTCGTGATAGTGGAGTAAACTCGTATCGTAAACTCGAATAGTAAGCTCGTAAAAGTTTACTTTTACCATTAAATAGATATTAATAGTGTATAATTAAATAATTAAAATATAAAATAATAATAAATTGATTTAAATATTTTTAAAATCCAAATAATTAAAATTAAATCTATCCACATTCATAATTTGTCATATTTAACAAATAAATTTCTACAAAATTTATATTTAAATCATACATGATCAAATCGAAGAAGTTAATACGAGTTTAAAAATGAGTAAACACGATTTTGTAAGTTGGAAACGTAAAAACGGTAATTGATATATAAACTCATGATTTTAACCGAGTTCACAATGATCACGAGTTTACTAGTGACTTCGACTTCGATTTTGTAACCTAAAACGTAAAAACATTAAACTCGGAGAGTCAACCCGCGAGTTTAACAACAATCTTGTAAAGTGTAAATTGATTATATATAAATCTTTGAATAAAATTTGAGCGGTCTTATTAATTACATTTAGAATTTCATTTATGGTCAACAAGATTTTGTTTGGCAAGGAAAAAACCTCAAGATTAATGTTATGTAATCACACACCCATCCCTATATATATATATATATATCAAAGTGAAAAATATGTATGTTTCCTTAAGATATACAACCCTCATATTAAGGAGTGTCTTAAATTATTTGTGATAGAAACTACCCTCATATGAAAGACTATACCTTTAATAGATACTCCCTCCTCTATCCTTAATATAAGACATATTTTAGGAGTTAAACTTTGTATTAAATATAAGACATAGTTTGCATGTTTGTCAATCTTTTTTTAATTTATCCCTATTAATACCCCTCAATAAAAATCAAGAAGAAGAAGGAATTAAAGAAGATGATTATAATGTTTTAGAAAATACATATCATATTAACTAACTTAACTAACTTTCTTAATCTAATCAAATTAGGTAAATATATTTTATATTAAGGACCGAATGAGTACAATTGATAGGAATAGTTTAATTTGGTGGGGAAAACGTGACAAATTTAAAGGATAGGATGAATTGAGACTCTACTACCCTTATGTTTGGATGAAGAGAAAATTAGGGAGGGAAAGAAAACTAGGAGAGAAAACTCTTAAAAATAGTAAACTTTTATATCATTTATAGAAGTAATTTTCTACCTAATGTTCCCTTCCCCCTATTTTCTCCTCACTATTCTCTCTATCAAAATATAGCATCAAGATTAAAGTAAACCCCGACTAACTCCTGGATCAAAGGAGTGATATCACTAATTAACTATATGCTGCCATGCTGATTAATTGAAATACATGAGGTTTATTTACTTACCTATTATAGCTAATAGTTTGAATAATATAATTAATTTTTCACTGATCACACCTGAGATAAATTAAGCTATCAAATCAACTTATATATACTGTAGATAAATACAATATATCTTGTTAATGCGTTACGAAGTTTTTTTTTTTTTTTAAAAAAAAAAATCCATCATAAATACATTTTTTTATATATAATATCCATAAAAAAATATAGTTCAAAACCATTGATATTAATAATATAACATAGTGTTTTCCCTAAACTCTTCAAACATTTACTAGCACCAACAGCTAAGCCCAAAACTAATCAAACAACAACAAAAAAAACATTAATATTTCCAATTATCAATACCAATATATATGTATCTCTATCAGTAAATCTGAGTAGTACTTTCTTTAATTATTTCTAAAGTATGAAGCTGCAAATTAAACTCTATCAGTGGTGTGTGATGGGTAGGTGATGAATTCCTTTTATTATGTAAACACACATAACAAAACTTGCAATAAATTGTATCATCGTGAATTGCGATCACTTATTTTTCAATCTTCATGCAGCGCACTAAAAATATTATTAATAAAATATAAAATTTATAACAAATTATACCTTTTTTTGCCAGATATAACAAATTAAACTTTTTACAGATAGTATAACTTGTTCGTCAAACTATGCATAAAAAAAAAACTTATTCATCAAACTCTAATTAAGTAATATACGGAGAAAAACACGTCTATTGTCCTGTTAATATATAAAATTAAAAACTAGTGCATCTCGAAATCAAGCATTATACACAATATATACACATGATCTCAACTTAATTAGTATAATCTGTTCGAGAAGTCTAATTAATCTCTTTTCGCGAGTTGTTATCGCATGAATTGAATTCATAAGGAAGCCAACTGAACCAGATTGAACCAAAAGAACTTAGACTTCAAGTTTAAGATAAAATAAAGAGTCACAATAAGAAAGATTTTGGTCGAGCCAATAATATAATCTTCGATGGTTTCTTTTAGATTATATTTTAATAATGAAGACGTGACCTAAAATTAAAAAGAATTGAGCTTTGTTTATTTAAACTTCATCGTGATTGACTTCATTAATCGAATCTAATTATGGGAAACTGTGTTATAATTATCTGCAAATGATGCTGCAGGACAACGCGATCCCTCTGAACTTAAATATATATAATAATCAAGTGTCATTTTAATGATTCATGTATATCTTAATTAATTAATTGAAATGAAATTAGCAAAATTTAAGCTCGTAGGGATTTATGATCAATGATGATTTATTTTTTTGCATTATTTCTCGAACCTTCTCATATCTCTATTTTTGTTTTTTCATGATTAGATTATATTCTTCCATTATTGTGGAATATTTATTAAAGAAGTAATTCAGGAAAAAATAAATAAAGAGAAATGAAATTATTGCCCGATTTTTAAATAATTATCTTTAATAAATATAATATGTAATATGTACAAATGAATCATGGAGGGGAAAAAAAGAAAGATAAATAATGATTGGTTAGTTAGGTTTGTTATATAACGACCAAATTTTGGTCATACCCCATATATATTATTATTATTTATTAGTTTATTTACACAGAACACTACTTTGACTAATTGCGTCACATGCAAGAGGTCTGGTATAGCAGTATAGGTCGTTTCCCTTAACTTATTTTCGCAGAAGGAATTGGTTTGGTTGCAAATAAATTATTATTTGAAAGTTATTCGTTTTTGTCCTTATATATATAGTTATATAATTATATATACGTATTAATAATAAGTATCATAATCTGGGTTGGGAGAATCAGGAGATATTATTTCACTACTGGTGTGACACTTCCAACCAAAAAAAAAGGGTAAGCAACGTGATGCCTGGTGAGTCAAATTAAAGTTAAAGAGATATACACTATGTGATATATAGTTAATAATAATAATGGTTTTTAATGGATTAGACAATTAGTATTAGGCTGTAATATGTGTTTTGCATGTGACTGATATGTATTACAGTACTGCTTCGGTCTCAAAATAAGGGAAGCAGGAGAGGAGAGGGAGGGAGATTTGAGCTTGTTTGGGATATCGGTGGGCAATCGGACTTATAGATAAGTCCGATTGGGTAAAAGTCCGATTGAGTAAAAGTCCGATTGTGAAACATGATTTATGTTTGGATTGATGATTGATAAGTAGCTTTTGTGAAATAAACTTGTTTGGAATGACATGGATAAGTGACTTTTATAAGAAAAAAACCATAAGCCCGACTCAAATAGTAAATAAGTCGGGAAATGGAGCTTTATCATGCTCTTCTTATAAGTCATAAGCTCGATTGGGGAACTTTTTAGCCAAACAAAAAAAAACCAAAAAAATACCCATAAGCACTTTTCAAACAAGAAATAAGTTCGATAAAGCTCCCCCAATAAGCTCTTCCAAAATATTTGAGTTAATTAATAATTAGGGTCATTTTTTTAAGGAAAAATAATTTGAGACCAATATAACAAATTTAACCATATTTTGACATTTTCTTTCTTAATCATAATGAATAGTAACTAGTGAGGTAATTATTGGCAACCTATAGTTGACTAATTTGATCGAGTATATTAAGAATGTTAGTTATGTTACTTATTTATAATAAATATGTATTTATTTTCTTAAAATATTACATTTTATCATGATTAATGCGTTTATATAGAAACTCCATAATGTGTATAATTAATAGGGATGTTATGAGAAAAATTATAAATGTGTAAGATAAAGTGAATCGAGACATTATATATTTATGACAAAATTCAATCAAACTAACTTTTATATTAAAGATTGAGGTAATAATAAAGTCTTAATTTCTTCTGTAATTAATTTGTTCAATTTTTTCTTGCATGGTGTTAAGAGTGATTTTACTGCCTCCTTTTTGCAATTCATTCAAAAAAAATTGACCAAAAAATATGCAAAAAACTTTTGTATATTAAAGGTGATGAGCTTCGAACTCATAATCATCAGTTAATCACCAACTAATTATTTTTTATAGCCTTTTATTTTTTGTTTAAGAAAAAGCACCGAATTGAAGTAGATAAACTGGCCATGTTCAGTACTATTTATTCATTTTTTAGAAGGTCATCTGTTTTATTTAAGCAGGTACGATTATTCGAAATATTTAATAATCTAAGAGGGACGACGACGCATGTATTATAAAATGGTTTAGACGTACATTATCAATGACTGTATTTAGTGCTGCTAATGATGAATTGGGTCAAACAAGGGATTGCAAAGTCAAATCGTAATGTTATAAGGGGTTTTTGAGATATGAAATATTCCAAATAGGATTTTTAAATTATATATATTCTCTCTAATTTATTTTATTATTTCTTTAATTTCTCAACTGCTCATGCTTCCATGTGATCCGGTGATCTTTTTATTTCTATGCATTATGCAAGTTAGCCGTTCTTCCTTCATATTGATCCCATTCTTCGAAACATTCCTAAATTGAAACAATGATTATATGAAATGTGCTATCCCCTTAAAATAAAAAAATAAAAAAATATAGGGATGATCACGATGAAAGATATGGCTCTTTAAAATATAATCACAATCTTAAGGGTTCATCCACGGGTTTTGATTGATACTGCCTACGAACATATATATCCTAATAATTATTTGTAACATTAAAAAACTGTAAGCTGGTGGAAAAAATTATTCACTATTCATATTTCATTATATAAAGTTTTAAGATAAAAAGGTTGTTTATAATAAGTATCATGACAAAGAGCAATGTATACCGTCACATGATCGAGTTGATGACATGTTTCAAACCAAACACCTCAAAAATGGCCACCTCCATCAATTTTTTTTAGAGTTAAGTATCAATTTTACCCCAAGACGATCCGGAATAATTTTGCTTTTTTTCGAAGTTTTAACGTAGATGTTCTTTGAAATATAAAAATGTAGCAATGTTGCCCCTCCGTTAACAACTCTAACAATCAATTAATGGTACAATTGCTACGTTTTTTTGGAGTAATTTTACCCTTGAAGTATAAAAACGTAGCAATGTTGCATAATAACCCTAACACTGACCATTAGTTGATCATTAACGGAGGGGCAACATTCTTTACGTTTTTATACTTGGGGCAACATTCTTCTGCCAGAAAACTTCGCGCAAAATTACTTCTAGACACGTCTTTAAGGGCAAAATTGATACTTAGCCCATTTTTTTAGAATTATTCGTAAAGAATCATTTAATTTCTAGAATCTTTGATTGAGTTATTAATTTCTTGAAATAAAGTAAATCGAGGCTAGATGTATTGTTTAAACTAATTCATGAATAAATCTCGTAGGAATATAATGTCAAGCGTGGGTGGACTTGGATTAATGTGGGGAGAAGTTTCATATATATAGATAGGTTAAGACAGATCAGAGATATATACAAGTGGAATAGACTCATAAGTCATAACCAATATATTTAGAGTTAAAATGTGGTATCATATCCACTTCTATGTATCTTGATGTTGCAAAGCCAATCTAGACTCTTCCCTTTCTAAAATGCTCTCAATAAGTGGTACTATCTTCGTTCCTAAATATATGACCAAATTGATTTTTTTGGAGAGATTAAAGAAGTTAATTAAATTATTTTAGAATAACTGTATTTCTTTTTTCTCCAAACTAATTAGTTTGACTAATAAACTGATATATAATCTAAAGATACACATTATATGATATTAAGTACTCCCTCCGATCCTAATTATAGGAACACTTTTTAGAGTTGGTTTTGGTCCTAATTATAAGAGCAAGTTTTAACTTTTGTCAATTTTTTCCTATAATACCCCTATTTATATTTTCTCAATAATAAATAAAGACAATAATAATTTAATAATACACCTATATATTTTATAAAGTAAATAATATTTGCAACTCATTAATGTTATATACACCTCGATTATACTTTTTTCTTATAAAATAATTTTGAGCAATTTTTGTCATATTTTTCTCATATCACCCCTACTAATACTTCTTCCACAATAATTAATTTAACAATACGCATATTCTATCAAATGAGATATTATACTTTATTTTTTATTTTAAAATAAAATAATTTTAATATTCCTTTAAAAACATTTTTTTAAAAAAAAAACTATCCGTCTAAAGTGATTAACTTTTCCCCCTAAAATAACATAATAAAACATTAATTTCATTATCTTTTTTCCAACAATAAAAAAATAAACTTGTATTTGTTATAATAAGTATTGATTTTTTAAAAATTAAAACACAAAAAATCTATAAACGGAAGATTATAATTCTATTTTTCTCTAAAATAACCTAATAAAATATTAATTTTAAGCCAAATATAATGTAACACAAATATTCTCGTAATATTTTAAATTATAATAAGCATTGATTTTTTTTGATATAAATAAAGCATGGAATCTTGGATTCAATTACAGGTACACAAAAAAATCTGGAATTATTGGAATTCCCTATTGTTCCTCAACTAACAGGGCGCGGTACGTTGCTAGCGCAAATAAAGTCCATTTACTGAGTGCACAGTGGCTACCAATGCCACAAATTTTGCCATGATATCATTTTAAATTTTAGGGAAGGGTATTTATGGAAAATAATTAAAATTAACTACTCTCCTTAATCCCTCCAAATTCTGGTAAATAGTTAGCTTATAATTAGACCTGGGAGGGAGTAATTTATTTAACTTCCTTAATTTCTCTAAAAAAAAAGTTAACCTAGTCTTATAATTAAGACCAGAGAAGTATTAGAGCCAAATTTCAATAGGGGCTTGTGAAGATGATAGAAAAGGTCTCCAAAGACCATGGACGTGGCAAGTGTATACCCATATGTCTAATTGTACTTTATCCTAACCTATCCTAAATGTAGGAATTAATTCAACGTTTGTTTTTATCTTGAATATGAAATTTCAAATATCAATTGTCTCTCCTATATATTTATTACTTTTTTCCAAATTAATCCTATAATCAAATTATTATATGATGTATTTATTGATAAAATTTCAGTGTAAATAATTAAAATGAGGAGCATTGAGAAAAATATATCAGCACACATTTTTTTAAAAATTGAATAACTAACATACCTAATTATTTTATTTGACATAAATTAGTTAACTAATTCCTAAGTATTAATTTGATAATGATAATTGGATTCCAATTGGTAAGTTTAGAGGCATCTCGAATCCTGTAATTAAAGCTAATTAAATATATCTACTACACCTCATTTTTAATATAAGATCCATTTGCCTAATTCGCCTAATTCGAGTAGATTAAAGGAGTTCAATATATTAGTTAACTATTGCATATGTTAAATGCTATCTCTAAAATATTTATGTATATCGTTAGATTATATATTAGTTCATAAATCAGATAAATTAGTTTGAAAAAATTTACACACACATATATACATTATATATATATATATATATATTAATGTAATTTATTTAGCTTCTTTATTTTTACCAACATATTTAGCTTTCTTAACCTTATTAAATTAATCAAGATTTTATATTAAGATATCAGAGGTACTAGTTAAAAGTATGTGTGAATCGAGACATATGCATACACGTACACACATAACCACACGCCACCCTTCACTTCCCTCTCGTCTCGATCCGATTGAGCCTTGAATTTCTAAATGTTGAATATGTATAAGCAATTAACCACGTACAGCATGTGGTGTAGAACAATGAGTTTAATTTGTCATAATTTGGGAAATTATATTTTCTGGCACAAGCTAAGATAATTGCATTGAGAAATGTGATTCACGGAACTTAATATGATTTATCCAAAGTCCAACTGGGTCAAATAAAGTCACTACTCTCTTCGCTCTACAATATAAATCACTTCTAGAAAAATGGCTCAACCTACAATATAAGTCACTTAGAGAACAATTAATTTTTATTTGTCAATTTTACCTATACAATTAATATTTAAATATAACTTCTTGTATTTATCTCTCTCCTTCAATACCTCATAAATATATTAACTCCAACACTAAATATAAGAGCTAGTTAATAATGGGCTTATTTTAATTTTAAATATATAATACCTCAATACAATTTATATCTTAAATTTATAATTTTTTTACTCAATGTATCTTTATTGATTTCATATAGTGGGAGGATTCTATCAAAGGGTAGTTTTTTTAATCATCATCAGAGGGTAGTTATACAATACATTATATGATTAGAAAATAAAGGATATCATATGGAAATCAATACATATTTATTACAAATAACAAATAACTTAACGATTTTTTTTAATATTGGTTAATTAGTCATCTAGCTCTTATATTAAGGAATAGAGTGAGATCTCCTACCATAGTCATTAATTAGACTGGAATTAGTGCATTAATATGAAGCTTGAGATGAGCTGCACTATTATTCGTGGTTTTATGAATAATGTAAAGCTAACATCTTTATCAGCATGACGTGGTGCTTAATTACAAACTTCTATTAATTCTAATTATAGTAATACGATCCATGTATGAACCCAAAAAATAAAATTAAATAAAATCATAATATATACCTAGAAGACTATATAGGTGAAGAAAAACATGTACAACAAAAAAGAGACGAGAAATGATATTGGAGGAAATAAAATGATAATAAAGATGGAAATGTATAGAATAGGGTGTTGTAGAAGGAAATAGAGGAACTGGCAACCCAGAATGAAAGGATGTGCAGGTGCAAGTGGGTCGTATACGTAGTAGTTACCAACCCAGAAATAATGCAAATACGAAACTCAAAGTAAGAGAAGTTTGAACATTGAAGTTGAGGATGAATTGAAAACAGTGTGAGTCCATTATATATTTAGCGTCTACATTATCAATTCCTCTTACAGTTGGATTCCTTCGTTCTTGAATAGTCGCAAAAATAGACCAGCCCTTCTTTTTTGTTTCAACAAGCACATGTATTTTCCTTTTGAAAACCTGTTCAAAACATTATTGGTACTAAATGTGAATACCTCCTCTTAGGAGAATATTCAAACTTTGGATTAGCCATATTACGAGGGGTCAGCTTCTCTGCTAGATCCAACTCCGATTGGTTACACTTTACAGCTTAGTAGTTATATTTCCCTCTCGGACTTGTATATATAATCCTTTGTGTGTTGTTACACGGGTCAAGGAATTGTTGGTTCCAGCGGCGGACCTGCCCCTACGTAGGTGCACGCACGTGCGTGCATAAAATTACAAGTTTTTTTTTTTTTTTTAAATTCTTTTAATATATATATATATATATTAATAATATAAAAAAAAAAAAAAAATTGTGCATTACCTAAATGATCTCCTTATACCTAAACCAAACAACTCAAGTTGATTGAGTTTGCTAGATTCTATCCTTTGGAGTTTGATGAGCTTGTAGATATTCCTTTTAAATACAGTCTTCAAGTCTCGGTAATTTTATTGTTGATGTGAGGGCTGATTCTGATTTTGTCAATTTACAAACAATTTCTGACCTTGCTTTGAAGATGGTTGAGAAGAGAAAAGATATTGTTTATCCACCGGTTAATTTGTTGATAAAGTTGGCACTTTTCGTTCTACCCAGTATAACCCAGTGTTGAGTGGGTTTTTTTTGCAATGACTTTTGTTAAAGATAAGTTGCGCAATCGGATAAATGATGATTGGTTTAACTCATGCAGACGTTTAAAACTTGCCTTAAAAAAAATCGGGGGCAGCCCCCAAATCCTACACTAATTGTACATCCACAAATCTAAAAACCTAGGTCCGCCACTAGTTGGTTCCCATGCATGCATTTCGTTTATATATATATATATATTGTCAATGTTCAAATTCATGTGTGCTTTTTCCTAATTCCAATAATCCCCACATATGCAGGATATTATTAAATGATATATTAGTAGGAGTTTTCGTGGTCATGTGTGTAGGTAAGAGTCCATGTTCAAATGTTGATTCATTCCACACGCCTATCCTCCTCATCGTTCCCTAGATTTCGTGCTTTCATTTCACTCCTTATTCATGCCTTTGACCTCCCTTCTCACAACTTGCCATTTCAAAAATAGCTACACACACATGTGTGTGTCTGTGTGTGTGAGAGAGAGAGAGAATAAGTCGAGTTTTCAGATAACATGATTACATACCATGTCTCCATATTAGTGATTAATGAGTTTAATTAAAAATGTCCTATTGATATATTATGGATAACAATACATCTGTTTTATTAATACTAAAAATGTATAAGTAATCAACAAGTAGTTACGTTGATCCTAATTAAGAGAGGAGAGACTAGTTTTTACTTAAAAAAACAGCATAAGATTATGAAGGAAATAAATATAGAGTAACAAAATATAATTACTATATCAATGGATCCTAATTAAGAGAGGAGAGACTAGTTTTTACTTAAAACAGCATAAGATTATGAAGGAAATAAATATAGAGTAACAAAATATAATTACTATATCAATAGATCCTAATTAAGAGAGGAGAGACTAGTTTTTACTTAAAACAGCATAAGATTATGAAGGAAATAAATATAGAGTAACAAATTATAATTACTATATCAATGGAATGGGAAAGAGAGTATCCATGCATGCATACGAGCTGTAGTATCCAAAAGCATAATGATCTCTGCTCAAGTAACCATTGAAAAGTCAACCAGCAATTAAGGTTTAATTTGTATATACTCACTCCGGTACTTAATATAACACTCCCTCCAATTCTTAATATTAAATTTAGTTAACTTATCTTTTTTTTAGAGATTAAGAAAGTTAAATAAGTAATTTAATCATAGCATATGCGTGCTTGTATATTGTTAAATTATATATTAGTTTATAAGTTAGATAAATTATTTTGGTATAAAAATGATAAATATAAATACTTTAAATAATTTATTTATCTTCCTTAATCTCTTTAAAATAGTCAAATGGATCTTAAATTAAGGGTTAGAGGTAGTACTTAATTGGTAGTACCTATTTGGGAAGTTGATCTCAATCTTAAATGTAAGACTTATATGAAATAAGTCAATATTTTTCTAATTTACGTCTATTAATGCTCAATTAAATACCCTTTAAGTCTTAATATAAGACATATTTATCTAATTTGATTATATTAAGGAAGTTAGTTAAGTTAGCTAATATGACATGTATTTTTTAAAACACTTTAGTCATCTTCCTTAATTCTATCATTCCCTCTCCTCTTTGATTATTTTTGGGGAATCATCAACATAGGTAAATTAGAAAAAAAAATTAACAAATATAAAAATTATGTCTTATATTTAGAACCTAGATTAACTCCCTAAATATGTTTTATATATATTAAGGACAAGAGGAGTAATAATCAAGGAAGGAAAAGAATTTTTGAATTAAGGAAGATGATTATGGTGTTTTAGAAAATACATGTCACATTAACTAATTAAATTAACTTCCTCAATATCTAATTAAATTAAGTAAATAGGTCATGTATAAATAATGAAGGGAGTATTTTATATTTGTAAAGAATACTACTTAAGAGTTTTGTTCTGAGTTATTGTACAAATTTTACAATTCTATATGTGTAATACCACGAAAATATTATGATAAATATCATAAGAACAAATACTTGACAAAAACTTGGGAAGTATGTTGTCTCTAATTTTAGGAATTTTTGGAATTATTTCCTTGAAAAATTGAGAGGCATAAATATAATATTATTAAAAGCACTTTTTGGCCCCATGGTTTTTAATATTTTACATGGGACATAAAATACCAATGTCGAGTGCAAAAGTTGTGAGATAATAATTAATCCTAATTATGAAAATTATCAACAATTAGTAAGTGGCTAATTAAGTAATTAGTGGCTAATTGTTTAGATTAAGATATAAGTAAATTAATTAGTAAATAATTAATTTAAGGGAGAAATTCGAAATTAATAAATAAATAAAAAAAATAAAAAAATAAAATATTTTATGCTTAGAAAAATAAATAAAAAATAAAAGAAAAAAATATCTAGATATTTTGATTAAAATAATAATATAATCGGTAAAGAGCCAACGGGAGAAATGAGAACGGATAGAAATTAAATCCTACCTCCAAATATAGAAACGAAGTCATTAACATCTACACTTTTTATAAACAAGTGGAATTTTATCCACTGAGTGGCGGTCTCGGAAGTCGTTTAAACCAACGTAAATTAGAGTCTGGATAATTAAGATAAGGCGAGATAGTGCTAAAAGTGACTTATAGAAAACGCACCATGTTTTTCAAACCAGGGATATGGTTACTTAGATCGAGATCATATTACGAACCGGTGATTTTACGCAAGAAAGGCGGTTCTATCGGAAGTTATTTACTCAGAATCGATAAATTTGTCCGAAAATCTTCGGCGAGATAATGGAATACCCTTAATGGGATCAAAAATATAGTGAAACCCAGTAGTTTTAAAGAGAAAGAATGGAACTACAAAACCTAGTTCCCGGATTTTTGAGATTCGGCAAAATTACGCGATTCGGGCACCGATCGGGGAAACGCTATCGGTAAGTCAGCACATGACATCATCTTCTTCTAGAAGGATGATGTCGGCCAAGTAGGTGTAAGGCCAAGATGAAGCCACGTGGCGAAGTGCGATCCGACGGTCGAAATCCAATCTGAAGAACTTTTATGTAATTCCAACCTTGTCCCTCCTTTCTTCTATAAATAGAAGCCTTCCCCTCTTCATTTCTCCATCCAAAAAACGCATCCTAGAGAGAAGTTAGAGAGAAGGAAGAGCTCTCGAAGTTCTTGCCAAGCGGAGTAAGTTCTTCGGTCCCTAGTCTTAAGCTTCGGTGTTTTCTTTCGGTAATTGTAGTAGGAATGTTGTTTTGATCTTTAATCTTCCAATATATTTTAGATATCATGTTTTCGGGTTAAATATGATATATATTTCGAAAATCTGTTGGGAAAAGAGTTACGCGAAATTTTGGAAGATTAGAGTCAAAAACAAATGGCTCTGGCGAAATTCCGCCGATTAGGGAGTCGGGGGCAAAATGGTAATTTGTACCTAAAATGCCCGTTATGATGCTAAATGTGTATAAATATCATCATTTAGGATATCTCGAGTTAATCGTCTTGCATTGTCGTACCGCCGACATCCCGCTGTTTACGCCGCTGTCAAATTTTCCGTTTTTCCATAAAAGTACCGTTATACCGCTAAAAATGTACGTTCGCGTACTGTAACACTAACTCTGATGTTTATTGTATGTGTATATGTGTTATGTGTATGGTATGCTTATGTGAGGTAGTTGATAGCTCTGTGGTATGTTCATTGTACTGTTATTATGCTTGCTGGGTGTTGGGATATGTTTGCTAGGTGCGAAACGATTGCTAGGTGCGAACCGTATGCTAAGTGTGACATATCTTGCCGGGGGCTCATATGATGTTGGGATATGCTTGTTTGTACGTTCGCGTCTTTGTAACACTAACTCGATGTTTATGTTATGCATATATGTGCTAGGTGTCTTGTGTGTTTTAGTTGTTATGTTGCTTGAGTGCATATAGATGTTAGAGTATATCGATCTTCTTTGGGTGCGATGTGTCCACACTTCTTTGGGGGCGATATGTGTGATGTGTCGCATTGTGTCCACACCGCTTGGGGCGATATGTGTGATTATCTTTGGGTGCGATGTGTCGCATTGTGTATGTGTGAAAATGCTTTGGAAGCGATATATCCGCATTAGTGTGTATATGTCTTGTTAATGTTGTGAACGTCCGTAGTCCATATGTTGTGTATGTAAACATGAGGTTAACCGTTACACCGGGGTCCGTATGCATGGGACCTCGGCTCTTGATATAGCCTCGGGTGCGGAGGACCAAGAACCGAGGAGAGAGGAAGCGGACGCATAGGGTCACGTGGACGCCACGGAGACAATGCAGTCGGAGACACATCATTGTTATGTTCCTCTGTTGTTATCTTCTTTTGTAAACACCCGATGCGAAACACCGCTTCGTAAATGACCGGACTTACGGCATTTTAAATATATGTATCGATTCTTTCAATCGCTCCGTCTTTCTACTCGATGAAAAAAAAATTATCTTCTTTTGAAAATGAGATGTTACAATATGTATGTGTTTGTGTATAGAAACCGACTATATGAAGTCAAATGATGAATAAACCCAACTTCTCAAACTCCTCGCCATCCTTGCTTGAGCTAAGCTGTCAAGTTGCGTACCTAAATAAAATTAATGAACAGCACGAGAAGTAATAAAAAATGTATATATGAATCTACTACGTACGTTCTTCGATTTGGATAACATTGATCGATGTTATAAATATATATGCGGTTCTACTTGTTGGAATGTGGACATTAAGATCATGTATATATAGACATTCTCTCATGAATATTTCTAGGGACCTGAGTACAATAGCTTCTTCATCAAATAATGTGTATAGTACAACTTTCGATCGGTTTATCCCCAACATCAATAAAAATGACTCGTGATATGTGTGTGTGAGCGTGGAAGGACATAGTCCACTAATTTTAATTTAATTTGGTCATGAATTTCGTTGTCTTCATCCCATTCGTTCAATGTTCATTAATTATTGGATTCTAGAGTTAGACCAACATACCTTCGCAACTATTAAAAGCTTTCCTTTTATATATCTTTCTTCAAATTTCTAGCATTATATATATATATATATATATATTTATTTACATAATTCATGTGTTACATATATATATATATATATATATATATATATATATATATATATATATATATATATATATATATATATATATATATATATATATATATTACCTCACCACGAACCTCCTTCCAACAATTACCCAAAAATATCTATCTCATGATCACTCAAGCATTATGATATTCGTATAAACGCTATGTATGTGTGTGTGTAATTACAGAACACATACAATATAGATATATATCAACAGAAATTATACATATTATTTCCATATTGTACTGTAATATATTCCCTCCGGTCTTAATTATAAGAACACTTTTGTAATGTAAATTGTACTACAAAAATGTTCCTATAATTAGAACCGGAGGTAGTAGGTACAAGACACACACACTAATTGACCCATACACTTTATTGTATAATACTTTATAATTATATGCAAAGTTACATATATAATACTCCTTCGGTTCTAAATGTTGGACTCATTTTATAGTAAATTTTGATCATAAATATAAGATATTTTTTGTTTTATCCTTAATATTTATTAATTTTTTTAAATAAATTTACTTAACTTATAAATTGATATATAATCTAACGTTACATAGAACTACTTTAGAGGGATCATGTCACATGTTATAGTTCAGTAATTTATTTAATATATATCTAAAGTAGATAAATAAGTCTTAGATTAAAAATTAAAGGAATATAATTATCATGATTTGATGTCTTCTATCTAACTATCTTCATATAGCTAGCTATCTTCCTCGCATGACATTTTTTATTTTTATTTTCTTGAAATTATCATTTTTTTCAAAGAAATGATTATTTTAATTAGTTGACACATAATTTCACATCTGCACACACACACACACTATCAGGAAGAAAGAGCTGCTCGATAATGATAGACCACTACACATACACACAGTAGAGAAGCTTATGGAAGAAAAAAAAAAGGAGAAAATTAAAGTAGGCTTGAGCTTGACCCATGAATTTTGAAAACTCGTGAAAAACGATGTTGGGGTGAGGAATAATTGACGCAACTCTGCAAGACATCTGGTAGTTTCCTTTAAAGCATGGTACTGTAAGAATCCATATTTAGTAAGAAAACATTGCGTTAGTGTATACATATATATACAGACATGCGCGAGTTTGGAGATTGCTTGTAACACAAGGTTCATATATATGTGGCTGAGTGGGGGAAATTACAGCGTCAAATCCATCATATGATTTTAGAAAGCAATATCATCATACTCACTTTTAACTTTTAAGGGATATAGGAACTTTTCTTGAAAACTATTGTAACAAAATTTACCGACCTTTGAAAGGTGCTTCAGTGCTGGTGTCACATCATGTGCCTAAATTTGCAGCAAAAAGATATTGACTGATTTACAGTGCAATGAAGTAACCATTTAAAGTGTTGAGTATATGTAAGTTTTATCAGGAGTAATTTTGTTCTAAGAATAATTAAAATGTAGCAATTTTTTCATTCTAGTTAAAAATGTTAATGCTAAACATCAATTTTTTAACGGTTAACCTTTAAAATAAATTTGTTTTTTTTTTTTTACACTTCTGGGGTAAAACTGCTCATCGAAAAACTATTGGATCTATACTCAACACCATGGTAGTTAAAAACGAGTTTTAACTCATAAAAACGCCGCTTTTACGTTTTAATTTTAGCAAAACATGTTTCGTTGCAGGAAAAAACGCAACCAGAGTGAAAACGTTAAAAACACAGCGTTTAAGGATAAAAACGTAAAAACGGAGTGTTTAAGGAAAAAGCGAGAAACAAAAAAAAAGGAGCCCTAAATCCCTAATCTCTCGGCTCTCACTCATTCTCAACCAGTCAACCCGAAACGGCGCAACTCCTTCGGTCTCCTTCCATCAAAATCCTCCGACGCCCTTTTCATCCACACCGTGCCTCTTCCTCCGTCGCCCTGCTCACTGCCTCCGATGCTCTTCCACCCCCTTCATCGTCGGCTGCTCATCATCGTCTCGCCCATCTCTCACTCTCAAACCCACTCATCTCCGTCGAGCTGCAGTTAGCTCGAAAGGGGGTAGGCAACTCACTAGGCCATTTAGGGGAGGTAGTCGTTCACTCGTCTTTCAGCTCTGAGGTGGAGGATGAGAAACCTTGAGGCATATATGGTTGTAAGAAGCTCTTGATTTTTCCTCTTCCCCTGTCACTCGTCCTGCAGTTAGTTGTACTTGAACTTTGCAAGGTATGGTATCTGAACTCTGAAGTATTAACATATGATTGCATATTGCTTTGCCAACTAAGTGCTATATTATGGCAAGGCAATATACTAGTTTTTCTTTACCATTAAACTACAAATAATTTACCGAATGATTATCATTCTTAAACTCTTGTTTAGAACAAGATGAAACCTACAACTAATTCTGTTGAAAAAAGTGAGTTATAAAATAGTATGTGCCCACAGTAATGAATGACCATATTGACACTGTAGATTTTTCCTCACTAGGCTTTTGATATCTCTGTTCATTTTTCCTCTTCCCCTGTCATTTTAGATTTCTGGATAGATTGGAGGGAAGCTTTGATTTGGGACTGATAATGTTTCGTCCCTGTTATATTTGATTGAGTGGTTTTAAATCTTTCTAGTCAATTGAAGCTTATTCTTGCTGCAACTTGTTTAATTTCTACTATATTTCAACTCTGAATATTTTTTCCCGAGTTGTTCAAAGTAATTCAAACATCTGAAGGAATGACATTTGATTGGAATATTATTTCTGCTATATTTCAACTCTGAATATTATTCTGAATGGTATTGAATTTAAATTAGACTTGAATTTTGAACTGTATTGAGGTTGTTTGCCTTTGTTTGAATGTATTTGATGACAATGTTGGATATTTTGATTGATATTCAGTAAATGTATGGTATGCATGGATGATGGCAGGTGCCTTATTTTTCTTGATTTTTTTTAAAAATATATGTACAGGTAAAAACTACGTTTTGTATTACGATTTTACGTTTTACGCTTTTTCATTCTCCTTCCGTTTCCGGTAAAATCTACGTTTTCATTACCATGCTCAACACTCATGAGTGGTTGGGGCAAAATTGTAACTCAATCCTATGACAAAATTTTCAATCAAACAACTGATTTTTTTAAGACAACCAGATGTAATCTCCCTCTCATCCTTATTACTCTATAGTCTATATGGTTCTTAATATAAGACATATTTATTTACTTTGATATTATTAAAGAAGTTAGTTAAGTTGGATAATATGACATGTATTTTTTAAAATACTTTAGTCATCTTCCTTAATCCCCTCTGTAATACCCGGATATTCAATACCCGGGTGACCATTAATTATAAATAAATATTCCTTTAAATGTTAAAAGTGAAAATGTGGTCTCAAATATTGAGCAAAATTACCTTGTTACTTAGGGAGATTACGTGAAAATTAGAAAAGAAAAGAGCAAAATCCCGACAAAAGTATTTTTATAAAGGCGAAAACGGCGCGAAAATATTATGATAAATCTCATATGACAAAGGTTACTTGACAAAAACTTAGGAAGTATGTTATCTTTAAATTTAGAAATTTTTGAGATTATTTCCCCGGAAAATAAAGATGCATAAATAAAATAATATTAAAAGCGCTTTTTGGCCCCAAATATTTTTTAATATTTTACATGGGGTATAAAATGCCAATGTAAGTCAAATAGTTGTGAGATAATAGTTGATCCTAAATAATAAAATTATCAACAATTAGTAAATAGCTAATTAAGTAATTAATGGCTAATTACTTGGATTAAAATATAAGATAAATGAATTAGAAAAAAAATAAATAATAAAATAATAAATAAGGCTGAAATTCGAAATAAATAAAAATAAAAATAAAAATAAAAAATATTTTATGCTTAGAAAAAAAAAAAAAAAAAAATAATAATATCTAGATATTTTGATTAAAATAATATTATATTTGGTAAAGAGCCAACATGATATTTGAGAATGGATAGAAATAAAATCCTACACCGAAACATAGGAATAAAGCCCGAGTCATCCGGACTTTTTATAAACCAGAGTGAAAATTCTTCTCGAAGTGACTGTCTCCAAAGTCGGTTACGGAACCAACGGGGTATTTAAGACACCGGGTAGGAGAGAGAAAATGCGGATAGAGGATTTAGAGTCAATACTTTGAAACAAGTAGTTGCCGTGAATTAGGAATCTAGTGACTTAGGTCAGATCATATTACAAACCGGTGGATTTTTGCCTAGACGTCGACACTTCCTAATTCAATTAAAGTAACCGAGTGTACGGCCTAAAATCTTCGACGGTAACGGAATACCCTTAATGGGATCATAAAATTCATTAAACTAGATATTCCTAATGAGAAAGAAAGAAACTTCGAAACTCGCCGTCGGCATTTCGCGATTCGTCAAGATTACGCGTTTCGGACACGGGATCGAAACTTTATCGATGCCAGACGCTCGAGATGTCACCATCAAGATGACATCATTTTTTTTTTGACTTTTTGGGCCAAGGAGGTCGGCACCCATGGATGGAGGGCCAAGATGGATTATGGCCAAAACCCTAGATCCAACGGTCGAAATACAACCCGATCGAAGTTCGATTTATTTACGAAACTAAGCCATTCCCTTCCTCTATAAATAGCAACCTCCTTCCTCTCATTTCTCACAATTCCTAGAGCTTTCTAGTGAGAAGTTAGAGAGAAGGCAGAGCCGAGAAGTGCTAGCCGTGCCCCGGGTAAGTTTTTCGGTCCCTGGTCTTAAGCGGTGTTTTATTCGAAAGAGCTATAGTAGAAATCTTTTTTTATCTTTAATCTTCCAATATATTATAGATATCATATTTTTGGGTAGATATGATACATATGTGATGGGAAAATAATTATGGCAAAATTTTGGAAGATTAGAGTCAAAACAACGAAGCTCTGGCGAAATTCCGCCGATAGGTCCAACTAGGGGCAAAATGGTAATTTTACCTAAAATGCCTGTTATACTGCTAAAAATTGTTGAATATTGTCCTGATAGGATATCGTTGATAATCGGACCGTTTTTCACTCCGCTGTTGTGCCGCCGTCACCCCGCTGTTTTACCGCCGTCGGACCACTTTTCGTCAAAAACGTTGTTTTTACGCCGAAACGTTCCTTGTACCATAACGAAGGTACGGACGCGTATTGTAACCCTAATCTTGTACTGCTCATATATATATATATATGTGATAGATACGTTCATAGACTGAGGCTCTGTTAGAGTTGTCAATCGTACTTACAGTTTACACGGGTTATAGTATTGATAATACCGTATGGGTTTTCCTAGCGCTGAGGACACGTGTTGTGATCGTGGCACTGGGTATGTGCAGACATGTTGTTGGGCTTTACATATTGCTTTGTGCTTATGTTCTGTCGTTTTCCTGTTCATACATCTGCTCTGTGCTTATGTGTTGATATCTTCTTGTATTGTTATGAATATCCGTTGTCCATATCTTTGTTTTATTTGAGTATAAGGTTAACCGTTACACCGAGATCCATATGGGAAATGGATCTCACTTGAGCATCAGTCGGGAGGACCGAGGGTTGGAGACAAGGGCAAGCGAGACGGCGTAGGATTCCATGAAGATTTATTTATCTTGTTTTTACGTATTTACTTACGAACCTTGGATGATCATCATTACTCTTACACTATGGTTAACGTTTTGTTAATGGTTCGATTACTCGATTTTCTTACGCTCTCAAGCTCCACTCTGCTCTACTCTGATTGAAAAAAAAAATTCCGCTTTAAAATTGGGATGTTACACCCTCATTTCCTCTTCTCATTAATTGTTGTTGAGAGAACATCAATATGAGTAAATTAGAAAAAGATTGACAAATATGAAAACTGTGTCTTATATTTAGGACCAAGTTCTACTCCTCAAAGTTGTCTTATACTCCCTCGGTCCTAATTATAGGACATATTTAACCGATTTTGGAGAGATTGAGGAGAGAAGTTAAATTAGTTAATTTTACTCATTTTCCTAAAATACCCTTATATAAATTTCAAATGACATAAATAAAAGTAAATTAACAACATCTACCACATACCTCTCTAACTTTGAATTTTTCTTTCGACACGCTTTTTAAGTGAAATAATGGTCTTGCTATATACATATATATGTGTGTGTGAATATATATACATATAGAGATACACACACACACTTATATACACACAGTATATATATATATATATATGTATAGTTATAGATATAGACACACACACACATACATATACATACATATATCTACACACATATATATGAATACACACACAAATATATATATAGACACACACATATATATGTATATGTGTGTGTTTATATATGTACACACACATATATATCTACACACAAAAATATTGACAGGCACACACACACACACATATATATACATAGATATACACACACATTCACATATATATATATATATATATATATATATGTGTGTGTGTGTGTGTGTGTGTCTCTATATATATGTGTTTGTGTATATATGTAGGTATATTTGTATATAGACACATACACATATATGTAATTACAAAAAACCAAACATACTTGAGAAAATAAAATAAGGGTATTTTAGTAAGAAGTTGATAAAAATTAGAATGTTGTCCTATAATTAGGACCAAAATCAACTCTCAAATATTGTCTTATAATTAGGACCGGAGGGAATATTATAAGCTACTCTTTAGAATAGATAGAACAACCTTTATTATACGTGACTTGATGTTGTATTAATTAAATTTTTACCATATCTCATCTATTTAAAGTCATTAAAAGTAAAAAAAAAAATGTAATACAAATTTGAAAATTTTCTAAACAAACATGGGTAAAATTGAAATTTTATTTTATTTTCAGAAATAATTGATGACTTAACTATCTCGATGTCCTTAATTTTGATGAGATAGTTAGACGTGTCTCATAATAAAGACCCGAATATGTATGTATGTATTGGAGGTTTTTAGTTCGAATGATTAGTTATAATTCAATAATTTTTTAGACAAATCTATTTTTTGATAAAGTTGTTGGATAAGCTAATCATACAGATCAATTTAGTTTGTTTTTACTAGCTAGTAAATTTGCGGGACTACTTTGGTGGGTAAATTATACGAGTATTTCACTACTAGAAAAATGTGAAATAGTGATGGATTTTGCTACGGAAAAAATTTCGTAGCAATGGTGACGGTTTTGCTACGGATTTCAAAATCCATAGCAAAAAAAAAGCGACGGATAAAAATATCCGTCGCAATAGCAACAAATAGCGACGGATTTTTTCCGTCGCTATTTTCACGCCTGCGACGGATCAATGATCCGTCGCACGTCGCGACGGATCAATGATCCGTCGCATAGTTTTGCGACGGATCAATGATCCGTCGCACAACGGCGGCAAAAGGCCGCCATTTCTCACACCGTCTGCGACGGATCGGTGATCCGTCGCAACATTTTGCGACGGATACATGATCCGTCGCAACACTATGCGACGGATCATTGATCCGTCGCAAAATGGCGACAAAAGGCCGCCATTTTGAGGCCCCAATTGCGACGGATCAATGATCCGTCGCATAGTGTTGCGACGGATCATTGATCCGTCGCAAAATGGCGACAAAAGGCCGCCATTTTGAGGCCCCCGATTGCGACGGATCCTAGATCCGTCGCAAAAGGAGGTCTCATTTATGAGACCTCCTTTCGTCTTCCCCTCGCGATGCCTCCCCACCGGCCCCTCCCACTGCTCCGAGGCCCTCCCCGCTCCGACCCCTCCCCGACGGACCCCCTCCCCCCGCTCCGACCCCCTCCCCTAGGTCCGATCCTCCCCCCACCGTCCCCTCCCCCGCTCCCCGACCCCTCCCCCACCGTCCCCCCCCCGCTCCGACCCCTCCCCCCTGTCCGACCCCCTCCCGGCCCTCCACGGTCCGACCCTCCCCCCTCCGCTCCCTCCCCCCCCGCTCCGACCCCTCCGCCCAGCTCCTCCTCCACCACTCGTCCCCTCTGCGTCCCCTAGCTCCTCCACAACTCTCGGCTCGTCGTCCTCTTCTCCGATCCGGTCACTGTCAGGTTGGTCTGATGTATTTTTATTTTACTATATGGATATATCTATGTTAGATTTTCTTTATGTCATAATTTAAATATGCATGTTAGTAGAAAATAATTCTTCTTTTGTATTTTAGTTTTTCCTTAGCTATTAATTACATAATGATCTTGATAGTTTATGAATTTGAATTATGCTTATAGTTAGTAGGAGATTCCGTGATTTTTATTAATAATATTGATTTTTTTAATCTTGTATTATTTTTTGGGACGAAATGTGTATGTTAGTAGAAGATAAATCTTAATTTTTGTTTTGTATATTAGTGGAATTTACTATTTGATTTAGGCTATTATAAAAATGAGTGTTAGTAATTTGTTTAAAAAATATTCCATTAAAATTTTTTATTTGAATCTATCTTTAACAAGTTATACAATAAATTTGATTAAGTGTTAAATAATCTCTTTGATCTAGCCCATATATGTTAGAAACTCCAAAATACTTAGTATTCTATTTTTTGTTTGCCCCTCCATACGCATGTCCCATGTTACGGTGTCTATCCTCATTCTCCGGTTGCTTTACTGGAATATGTTCTTTGTTCAATGCATGTGTTTGTTTTTCACTTTCTTGATTAAGTGGCAATTGGTAGGCATAAGAGGCGACTTATATATATATATATATATATATATATATATATATATATATATATATATATATTTGTGGTATGTTGAGAAGTTAATTAGGATAGTAACTGAACTAGCTAGGAAGTATGGAAGGCAACCATGATAGAAGTTGGATGTACAATCGTCTAACGATAGAAGAGAACTAACGCAAGCATTCTTGGTGGGTTTGGAAGTGTTCGTCAATTTGCTTTGGCGAATTCAAATAATTCAAGAAGGGAGATCAAAGTGTCCGTGTGCCAAATGTAAGTGTTTAAGATTTACATATGCGGAGACAGTCGGAATTCATTTGTGTCAAAAGGGATTCATTAGAAATTATGAATGTTGGGAATTTCATGGCGAAGTCCGACGAGACACCGAGTGGTTATTACGGGGACGGTAGTCATCGAGAAAACCTTAATCAATATGAGCGGTTGGTTATGGATGCCGCGGGTCCTTCGATCGGCCAATATTTTGATCCCGTTACTCATCGAACCGTCATACATGGGAGAGGAGACGGTACCCATCCTCAACCATCAAACATGGGTGAGGATCCTCATCCGAAGCCGCTAGGTTCTATAAAATGCTTCAAGAAGCACAACGTCCGTTATGGGAAGGTTGCGACCACTTTGAAAATAGTGAATATTCATCGCTATCGCCTACCCTAGCAACACTAAGCTTGAAGACCGATCACCATATGAGTGAGAGGAATTACAACGAAATGATGCGAGATCATGAGTAAGGTTGTTCCCAAAGACAATAATTTGCCGAAGGACTTTTACCAAGTGAAAAAAAGGTGAAAGAGCTTGGGCTTGGATGTGAAAAAATTCATTCTTTGCCCCGAGAGGATGTATGTTGTATTACAAGGATGATCTTGAGTGACCAATTGCAAATTCATGGACATGACGGATATAAAGTTGTGGGGAAAGGAAGGAAAATGACCCGTCATGCATTAAGCAAGATGTGGTACTTTCCTCTAGTGCCCCGGACTTACGAGATTGTATGCATCCGAACAAACAAATGCTCACGTGAGATGGCACCGGAGCATCGTAGGGATGAGAACTTTGTGACGCATCCATCGATGCCGAAGCTTAGCGTAAATTTGACGAGGCGAATCCTTTCTTTGCTATGGATCCCCGTAATGTTCGTCTTGGTCTATGTTCGGATGGGTTCGCTCCTTTCAACAATACGGGCGGGAATTATTCTGTTGGCCGGTCATTGTGACTCCGTACAACCTCCCACCTTCTATGTGCATGAGAAGAGAGTTTTCTTCCTTAACGTGTTAATCCCCGGGCCGTCGAACCCAAAAAGAAGATAGATGTGTACCTCGGGCCTTTGATAGACGAGTTGAAGATGTTGTGGAGTGAAGGTGTTCTTACGTATGATATATCATTAAGTCGAAATTTCACCATGCGGGCTGCCTTAATGTGGACGATAAATGATTTCCCCGCATATGGGATGTTGAGTGGTGGCAAACATCTCGAAAGCTCGCATGCCCGGTATGTCTTGAACGAACATGGGTTTTAGCTTGGAACACGTCGCAAGGTCGGTTGGTTTGACAGCACCGACGATTCCTACCCCCGATCATCCGTTTAGGAGAAATAGAAAAGACTTCACGCGAAAGGTTGTCGAACGAGCGAGATCCACCTCGTCGTTTAAGTGGACAAGAAATATGGGACAGGTCGGCACATTCCGAGTGTCGAAGAGGGGCTACTTCAAGCGAACTGAGGGGTACGGCATTGATCATCATTGGAACAAACGCAGATATCTTAGGGAACTACCATATTGGAAAGATCAATTGTTAAGACACAACTTCGATGTCATGCATATTGAGAGGAATGTGTTTTGCAATATTCTCGTACACCGTGATAGACACCAAGGGCAAGACGAAAGACACATCAACGCAAGATTGGACGTTGAAGCGATTTGTAGAAGGCCTGCTTTGCATTTGGTGGACGTGGCACTGACGAATTTCCAAACCCGGAGCGCCGTACACATTCAATAAAGAGCAGAATTTAGAATTGTTGCAATGGGTTAAAGATCTGAAACTCCCGACGGTTATCGTCAAACTGGAAAAGATGTGTCGACATGCACGAGGTGAAGTTGAGCAAGATGAAGAGTCATGATTGTCATGTGTTTTTCCGAGAGATTGTTGCCGTGGGCCTTCAAAGCACTACCGAAGCATGTATGGTCTATTCTAACGGAGTTGTCCATGTTCTTTAGAGAAATTTGTGCTTGAGCTTAATGTTGAAAAGTTACGACACTGGAGGCGAGCATGCCCATAACGCTATGCAAGTTAGAAATGGTGTTTCCTCCTAGCTTGTTTGACTCAATGGAACATTTGCCCGTTCACTTGGCATACGAAGCAAAGGTAGGAGGCCCGCAATGAATAGATGGATGTATCCGTTTGAGAGGTAATATATATATTGATTTGCGATGTTATTAATTGACCGACATGATACTTTAGCTCGATATTCCATTGTAGGTTTTTACGCACACTTAAGCACAAGATCAAAAATACAAGGTACGTTGAAGGATCTATCGCCGAAGCTTATCTAGTCGAAGAGGCCGCAAAATTTGCGTCATACTATTATCCCCCGAAATGATGTCAAGATGGAGAGGGTACCTCGTAACGATGATGCCGGTGATACGAGGATCAAAAATCAATATTTAATTTTCCGGGCGAGTCGTGGGAAAACGTTGGAAGTCAACTCTTGACGGAAGAGATAAGCGAGTTGCGAGTGGTATATTCTAAACAACTCAAAGAGGCTGCAAAGTACCTAGAGTAAGTTTTTTTTTGTTTACTATTACGGTAAGTATTAAAGTATTAACTTAAGTTTTTTTGTTACGATTACTTCTCTAATTGGGTCGATCGGGAAATCCTTCAATGTCGGTGTCCCAAGTTGATCAATTCACTAATTCGAGTTTCCAAAATGGTTTCGATCATATTTCTTGGAAAATCCATCGATCCCAATGAAGTTGCATGGAGTTTATCTTATGGAGCTGCAATGACAAGCACCCGATGCAACAAATATATAATCAATGGGTATCAATTTGCAACTGTTGACGCGAACGCAAGTACACTATGTTGCAATTACGGTGTATGTTGTCGAGGTGACCAAATTGACGGGGTGGAGACTGACTACTACGGGAAGTTAGTTGAGATAATTCAGCCGAGTTACCGGTGGGACAAGGTGGTGACCCTTTTTAAGTGTGAGTGGTTTGATAACGGTCCGCGTGGGACAAAAGTGGACAAACATGGAAATATTGAGATCCACTTGGACAAGGAGATATTCGGTTGGTTATGACCCATTCATCCTTGCTCAACAAAGGAACAAGTTTACTATACACCATACCCTACATCTCGCCAAGGGTGGACGGAGTTATTAAAACCAAAGCACGAAATATTATACCAAAGTCGAAAGAGCGGAATCAAATGACGGTATGGTCGAACCTTTCCAAGGCGATGTGGAACATGTGCTTTGCCCATAAACATCTTTGATGACGAAGTACCAAGCAATCTCTTTGATTCTCGTGCGGAGTTAGAGTTGATTCCTATACAAATTGACGATGAGAAATCGACGATGAGGATGAGGCGAAATGAGCTTCTCGATAGTGAATGCGAGTTCGACGACTATGAGAGTTCGAGATGAAGACATGCAAGTAGATGTCGATGAACGGGAATCGTCCGGTTGATTTATGTTAGTTCTTTGTTTATGACGATATGTTATACTACATACTTTGTTTCTTTGCTACTTCATATTAACTAATTTTATATATATATATATTTTGCCATGATGTCTATAAGTGTTCGGAGATGGAGCATCCGGGAGGACGTTCGGGTAGTGGACGTGGCGGTGGTCGAGCCCGCCCCGTACTATAAGGGGGTAGGGCGACGCCAACTGCTCCATATGGAGCGAGGGCTCGGCTCTTCTCCGGAGGTGCCACTATTTGATTTTTCGTCGTCACCGTCGGGATATTTGTCATCTTCACCGTCACTTTATACATCGTCGTCACGGCGGCTACCCCCGATGCACGGCAAGGAGGACCACGAGTTTACTTTACCATTTCGATTGATTTACATTTGTTTAGTTTCTTGAAACCATCTATGTACAAACATCTTCAATATTTCACATTTCTTCCTTAGCACACTGCGTCGCCTCGAGCCACGTCGGGAAGAAGGTAGTTCTTCAGAGGTACCAATCTGGGGCTCAAGAGATCCTGAGACAGGGTTTCTTTGGATCCGTCCTGACGGCAACGAGTAAGTCATGCCAAGTTACCTGTAATGTTACAATTTTCTTTTCTAATTGGTTTGTATGCTAATATTTGCATGATAATCTCTGTTTTCAGATTTTTGCCTGATACTCCGGTGGCGACTTTCATGTCGGACCAAATATTCCGTAATTACACTCAAGCTTGGACCGCGTGGACGAGAGATTCCTAAGAAGCAACGAGACACGTGGTTCAAGGAGTTCTTGGTAAGTTATTTTTTTATGCGTGTTAATTTAGTACTTTTAAAATTTTGAGCACTAATTGTTCGTTATTGATTTTCGGATAAGCATATGACGTTGCACGAGTATCTTGAAAATCGAAAAAAGCTTATAACCACGGGGCCGCGTGATGGTGCGTCGAAAGCTCTATGCATTGAGAAGGTCGAGAGGCAAGACAGTTGGCTTCCACAGGACACTAGAGATGAATTATTTGGCAATTGGGAAAACAATGACAAGTTTAAGACCATAAGTGCGAAAAATAAGCAAAATAGGGCCAAAATGGAAGGACCATCATATCTTTGGCGGCTCCATATCAATTAGTGAGCATCGACGCAAAGTTGTAAGTACACGTTATTTTCTATTTACGTATTCAATATTTTGTACTTTGAAGTAATTAATTAAGGTCATTATTTGCGTTTGCGGTAGAGTGCGGGAAGCTCCACTGGATCGGTTGAGTGGGTTACCTTTCGGCGGACCCATTCCCGGCTGAAGGGAGTGAGAGGCAATGGATTAATCCAAGGGCGCAACAAATAGCGGTTAGACATTTATTGCCTTTATTAGTTGTTTTATGCACCACCATATTTATATAGTTTTACATGTCTTATTTGTTATGTATTTGTTTGCTTGTAGGAAAACTTTGAGAAGCTCGTCGCGGGGAGAGAGCCACCACGCGGCGTGAGACCGACCCCTCATCCTCTATATCCGACAACGAGAGTCTGTTCTTTGAGGCTACCGGCGGATTTGACAAGAAGGGAGGGTCTTTGGATACGGTGAGTACCGCCGCCCGATCGAAGCGGACAAAGCGCCTCTCATCCGCACTTTGTAGGGGTTTGTTCGTGTAAACATAATACATTTGTTTTTGATAATTTTCATTCTCTTGTCCATTCAAATGAAGTACAAATAATAAATGTACTAATCAATTTTGTAGATGAGTGAAGAAGATGAAGGCGTTGGTGGAGGAGCAAGCAACACAGATGACCCGAGAACGGGAGATGATGAGCCGGCGGGCGACTCAGAAACGAGAGATGATGAGGCGCGAGATGATTCGAGAACAAGATCGATCAAGCGGGCGTTGCGCGGGAAAAAGATCGATCAAGCGGCGTTACGCGAGAACGGGCGGTGATGCGACGGGAGATGACTCGACGAAATGAGTTGATGAGGGTGATGCGCTTCAAATCATGTCCCTTATGAAAGACGAGAGGTTCCGGGTCGACTCACGGTGATGATGACCATCTTTGCGTGATGACGATGATCACAATCTTTCTTGTTTAGCCTACTTTTTTGTATTTGCTTGTTGCTACTACTTTTTTGTATTTGTTTGTTGCTACGGATTATATATATATTGTGTTTTCACTATGTAAACTCTTTTTTATCGTTAATATATTCATGGTACATTACTTTACTATTTGTATTCAATTTTCTATTAAAAAAATTTAAAATTTGCTACCGAAAAGAAAATCTCCGCAAATTCTGAAATTTGCTACGGAAAAACAAATCTGCTATGGAAAAAAATCCGTAGCAAATTCTGGAAATTGCTACGGAAAAAAATCCGTAGCAAATTTCAAAATTTGTGAAATTTGCTACGGAGAAAATATCCGTAGCAAATTTTCAAATTTGCTACGGATTTTTTTCCGTAGCAATTGCGACGGATCGAAAATCCGTGGCAATTGCTACGGATATTAAAATCCGTGGCAATTGCTACGGATATTAAAATCTGAGCAAATCATGGCAATTGCTACGGATGTTAAAATCCGTGGCAATTGCTACGGATATTAAAATCCATAGCAAATTTGCTACGGATATTAAAATCCGTAGCAAATTTGCTACGGATTTTCAGATCCGTCGCAATTGCTACGGATTTCCGAAATCCGTAGCAATTGCCACGCGATATTTTTCTACGGAAAAAATCCGTAGCAAACATGTTTTGCTACGGAAAAATGGGTTTTTGCTACGGATTTTTTAGTAGTGTATATATAAACATGTTTTTAGTAGTGTTTGTTTTCTTAATTACATTTAGAGTGGTTAATTAATTTAACTACAAAGAATTATATATATATATATATATATATATCCGGTCCTAATTATAAGACATAGTTGACTTTTTTGAAGAAATTAAGGAAGCTAATTAAATTACTTTAGAGTATTTTTATTTTTTTTTTCTTCAAAGTAATTAGTTTGACTTATAAACTAATATATAATCTAAAGATACATAACATATAAAATGATTAAGTAACTTATTTAGCTTCCTTAATCTCTACAAACAAATTCAACTATATCTTATAATTAGGACCGGAGGTAGTATAATACTCCCTATTAATACGTAAACAGAGAAGGCAGCCGCAGGCAATAACCCACAGGATATTTGATCATTTGATTTGAAAAACTAATCCCCTCATATTTAATTATCATTCTCAAATGCTGTCACATGCTTCCTCTTGTATCCCCACTACTTATATCCCACTAGATTTTAAAAACCTTCTTCTTTTTCTTATATATGTTGCTATTATTTTTTCTATTAAAAAATGGTATGTTTATATATACACTTGTATTCTTAAAAATAGAGATTGGGGGGGGGGGAAGTAAATAAATATGTAATGAGCTTTTCCTCTATGTAAGATTTCTTCCCCCCCCCCCCCCCCCCCCCAATCTCTATTTTTTTAAAAATAAAATAAAATAAAATTGCTACATATACATGGACTTAATTTTGAATTCAATTAATATAGTCCAATGTTCTCATGTAACTTCTGGAGATCCAATAATATTATACTCACACCAAACACTCTTTAAAAACATCCATTATAACCCTCAATAATAAAATATAATTTAAAGGCTAAAGTATATTTTTAATCCTTTAAGTTTTACATGAGGCATACTTTTGGTCCCTTAACTTTATAAAGTATACTTTTGGTTATAAAATTCTAACACCGTTAATATTCCTAACGAAAAATGATGACGCAGCGAACTCAAGTGATGACTAATAACATTTAATTACACAAATTTTATATATTCTTCAATTTACTTATATTTTAAATTTAATTTTAATAGCATTTAATTACACAGTCATCATTTAAGTTTACATCGTTATCACTTGAGGTTGCATTTTCCGTTAGCAAAATTAACGGTGTTAGAATTATAGGACTAAAAGTATACTTTATAAAGTTAAGGGACCAAAATTATATCTCATGTAAACTTAAAGGACTAAAAGTATACTTTAGTCTAATTTAAATAAAGAATAGGAAATATAAAATTAAAGCTAAAGTATCTTTTAATCTTTAAGTTTTACGTAAGACATATTTTTTGGTCCTTTAACTTTATAAAAGTATCTTTTGGTCCTAAATTCTAACACCGTTAGTGTTGCTAACTTTAAAAATCTTTGACGATCGAACTCAAGTGATTGCTAATAAAATATAATTTCACAAAATTTAGATATTCTTCAATTTACCCATATTTTAAATTTAAGTTTAATAAAGCGTTTAATTACACAGTCATCACTTAAGTTTACACCATTATCACTTGAGTTTATATTTTTCGTTGGCAAAATTAACGGTGTTAGAATTATAGAACTAAAAGTATATTTTAAAAAGTTAAGAGACTAAAAATATACATCATCTAAACTTAAAAGACTAAAAATATACTTTAGCCTAAAATTAATTAACCTTTATAAGGTTTTTTCCTCTTATATATATACCCCTGCCATCCCCCAAACTCTTCAATTCAAACACAAACCAGCAGAGACTTCATTTCCCCTGCTTCTGAACAACAAAATGCATGATATTTGCCTCAACATGCCTACGATGGTTGAAAACTTCGACCCGGAGGTGCTCTTCACTCGTCGCTGCATATGGGTGAACGCAGCCGTCATAGTGGGGGCGGGTCCGTCGGGTCTTGCGGTGGCGTCTGGCCTGAAAGAGCAAGGCATCCCCTTCGTCATCCTTGATAGAGCTAACTGTATCGCATCGTTATGGCAGAACCGTACCTACGACCGCCTCAAACTTCACCTTCCCAAACAATTCTGTCAGCTTCCCAATTTCCCTTTTCCTGATAACTTCCCTGAATACCCTTCCAAATTTCAGTTCATCACGTACCTTGAATCCTACGCTAAACACTTCGGAATCAATCCCCAGTTCAACGAAACTGTTCAATCCGCTAAGTACGACGATACGTTCAGGTTTTGGAGGGTGAAGACGATTCGAAAAGAAGGCAGCGAAGTGGAGTATATTTGCAGGTGGCTTGTGGTTGCTACAGGGGAAAATGCAGAGAAAGTTGTTCCAGAGTTTGAAGGATTGGTTGATTTTGGAGGAAGAGTCACTCATGCTTGTGATTATAAATCTGGCCAGAGCTATTCCGGTCAGAAAGTTTTGGTCGTCGGCTGTGGAAATTCCGGCATGGAAGTGTCTCTCGATCTCTGTAACCACCATGCCAGCCCCTCCATGGTGGTTCGAAGCTCGGTGAGTTCAGAATGAAACAATACAAACTGGTTCTTTTCGCTCATTATTTCTCATAATCCCATCTCACTTAGATCATGAAATATCGTTTATATTTTATATTTTTTTTATTGCAGTTGTGAATTGTGGAGATTGGATTTTAAATTTTTAAATTTATTTATATATGTTTATTATAATAATTTCATAAAATTTTAAATTTAATCCATTTATTTTTTTAAGTTAATGGTGAATATGAGATTATGAGAAAAAAAAATAACTTTTCTTGTTTTTCCCCCTTTCTACTGATTTGTTTAATGAAGGTTTCTTGGTTCTGACTTCTGATGGTGTTCAGGTTCATGTGTTGCCGAGAGAGGTGTTTGGGAAATCGACATTTGAACTTGCAGCAACGTTGATGAAGAAGCTGCCACTGTGGATGGTGGACAAGATATTGTTGATTCTAGCTCGTTTGATTCTGGGGAATGTGGACAAGTATGGGATGAGAAGGCCAGAAATGGGGCCTTTGGAGTTGAAGAACAGTGCAGGGAAGACGCCGGTGTTGGACATCGGAACTCTGAAGAAGATCAGATCCGGCGAGATTAAGGTGGTTCCTGGAATCAGGAGATTCTATAGAGGCAAAAGTCGAACTGGTTGATGGTCAAGTTCTTCAGATTGATTCTGTTGTTCTTGCTACTGGGTATCGCAGTAATGTTCCCTCTTGGCTAAAGGTGCATTTGCTACGAATCTCATTGGATTCTTGATGACACGTAGTAAAAATATGATTGGGTCAACTCTCTTTCAAATTACTGGGGGAAAACTACATCAAGAGACCCAGATATTATAAGTATTTAGATTAAAACATCAAAATTACAATTGACTCTAGTCCATAATATAAGATATTGTTTCCAGTGCAATTTATACTACAAACGAGATCTTATATTAAAGACAAAAGGTTACAACAAGTTGTGAAAAATATTAGTGTAATATTATATAGAGTCTAGTAATTAACAATTTCAATAAAATTTGTAAATGCTTGGTGTATATAATCAGTTAATAGTTGTTTTGTGCCTTTGCATTTATATAAGGTGTACTAATCATGAATGTTTTTGTGTGATGAATATTGAAATATACAGGAGAATGAGTTTTTCTCAGAGGATGGGACACCAAAGGATCCATTCCCAAATGGATGGAAAGGGAAGTGTGGATTGTATGCGGTGGGGTTCACGAGAAGAGGATTGTCCGGTGCATCATTGGATGCAGTAAGTGTATCTCAAGACATTGCTAAATGTTGGAGAGAAGATTCTAAACAACGTAAGAAAACAGTCGCTGCTCGCCACAGAAGATGCATCTCCCACTTCTGATCATTTTCGTTTCCCCTTCTCGAATGTGAATTAGCAAATAATAATAATAGCTAATTATTAATTAATTAATTCCATCCCATCCCATCCCACAAAAATGAAAGCAGCTAGCCCTCTCCTTAAACAACAACCATTCCTCATAATGATTTATGCTAAGGAAGATGAGGCTTGTTCATGCATTCCCTCCTTGTCCTTTCATTTCTTCCTCCCTCAGTTGTAACCTCTCTATACACTCCCTTGAAGAATATTATTGTATTATCACACTTTTTAAACAAGTTTTATAATTTAGTCAACTTTTATTTCTTCCATTCCTTCTTTCTCTTTATATTCGATTAATGTCTCTGATGTGTAAGGTTCTTAAACCTGTACCGGTCACTAAACCGGTCAAGATACTAAGTCAAGGTTCAGTAGATCATATCAAAGCTAATGTAGGGCTAAATTGGTGAGAAATTGAAGATTTCGAGATTATCAATATGAAATTCTAAAGATTTTTTTTTTTAAAAAATAAAAATAAAAATAGTGAACTGGTTGGTGATTGGACCGACCGGTTTACCAGCCGGTTCTAGGCTTAACTAGCCGGTCTATTCCGAGTTTCAAAACCCTGCTGATGCATGTGGAGACACTTATAAAGTTAAAATACTACATTCTATCTTTAATATAAGATCTAGTTTATAATACCAAAATTAGTATGATATAAATGTCATTCTCATTTACAAGCTCTCTTCTTTTGTTACCCCGTATTTTTTAAGAGAATGACTTAACCACAACACTTACAAATAATTGTGAAACTATTGCTTCTTTAATTTCTCTTAATTTCATCCAATACTATTCCATTTACTTACTAATTATGATTTCAAATAACATGGGTGAGAAATGAATAGTGCCTATTATATATATGATAAATATATTGAATCAAACCAAAAGGTTGTGTTTTTTAATTTATGAGGCCAAAAGTCAAACTGAACATGAGAAGATGAATTCAATATATATATATTTTTTGATTGAAAGATGAATTCAAGTTAATTAAATAAGATTTGCCGTGTTTGTCAACGCTGATGAGAATCTCTAGGGTGTGATGCACGTAGCAACGTTGGCGTCATGGGCTTCTTTTGGTGATCAAGGCCCAATAAAGCATTGACTAGTGAAATTTGATGCTCTGCTTCTTAAAATATACTCCCTATACTTATAAGAGCTGTATTTAGTAAAAGGAGCTAATCCCTCACAACTTGATGAACTAAGATTAAATCCCTGTTAGATGAAATGTTCACTTTTGGTGCTCTGATAGTGCCTCGAATAGGATTGTCTCCAATAAAAAAAGACTTGTGTCTGACAAAAAAAAAAAGGATTGAAATTAGTTAAGTTGGAATATATAATTAATTTTAAAAAATTGATTGGTGAGGGAAGTTGCAAATTGTGAAACTGATTGTGGCCATGTTGCAAGGCACATGAAGAGATGCCTAAAACACAAGACAAGACAAGACAAGCATATATATATGAATATGAGTCTCTCTCATATGCTTTGGCGTACAACAATAGAAGAAGCAACTCTTCACTCATGATACTCCCATTATTATTTAAATTAAATCCCATTGATAATTATAAAAAGCGGCTCTTTAATTTGTACTACCTCCCATCTAATTATAAGGCATAGTTGACTTTTTTTTTTTTGGAGAGATTAATGAAATTAAATAAGTTACTTAATCATTTCATATGTTGTGTATCCTTAAATTATATATTAGTTTATCACTCAAACTAATTAGTTTGAAGGAAAAATAAAAATATAAGTACTTTAAAGTAATTTAATTAGCTTCTTTAATCTCTCCCGAAAAAAATCAACTTAGCCATATAATTAGGACCAGAGTCAAACCGATGGTTCTCTTGAAAAATATCCAAACATATCTCTATATACATGTCAAAATCAATTTCTAAGATATGGCTTCATACTAATATACATTTATACAACACACCAAACAAATCCTTATTGACAATATTTATAAGCATATGACGAAAAACACGTGTATGTTGCATGTTCTCACAACTCTTGGCTGTTCCTTGCTGCTGATATTAATGGAATTATTATTATTATTATTTTCAACACTTTTGACAAAAATACTCTAAGCTCTTCCCAAAGCATATATATCCTCTGCAACGTTATAGGAGTAGGATTATTTGATTTGACTAAATTCACCCTGAAAATTTCAGTGGAACTTGTGCAACTTTATCGATCTAGTATTTTATTGAGATATAAATAATTTCAATGCGAACAACAATAAAACAATGTAGTTTTTTATTAGAAAGAGATCAAAGGAATTGTGGAAACATATTTAAATGAGATAAATATAAGTGGAAAATTGTTGGCATTATGCATGGCATTCTATATATACACACAGTGAATCGTTATCGTACAATTATTTGAATAATTCACTAAATAAAAATTGGTCTCTAAATATTTATGAATAGTCTACCATTTTTTTTAAAATGCAACATGTTAGATTTTGGATAGGCCCATTGGATGCCTACATTTAATAAACCGACATCTTATCGAACCATCCACAAAGAAATGAATTGCATCTGTGATTCACTGACTTCAATATTTGAACAATGCATTTATTGGCAAAAAAGAAGGAGAACTTGAACTATAAATATTACTACCACTTTTTGTCACTTTCAATATCACTACTACTTTTACACACGGTTAAATCAGAATCTCATCTACTTTTATCATTTCTCTTACCTATTGAGATTCAGATCTAACAGTAAAAAAATAGTAGTAACAAAAAATGGTAATGACAATAATATCCTATCCCTAAAACTATACATCAGAATTAGAGGATCTTAATTATTAGCAAATATAAGAAGTTATCAGCAAAAATTGAATCCAATTAAAAAAAGCATCTATGCTTGGGGTAATTTTCAGTCCTCATAGTCAAGCCAGATAAAAGCTGAAGCTAACTCCCAAAAAAGCAACATGCACATTAATTGCACATGTCAGCCAACAAATGATTTGAGCAATCTAGGATCATCTGAAACACTGTCAGGTATATATAGTGGTGAGCTGAGCCACTTATTAGCATCAGAATTGGCTTTACTAAAAGATATGGTCAGAACTCAGAAGGTGATAAATCACTGTTTGAACAATATCTAAAATACATGAGAGAAAGGAGAAATAAAAGACAAGCCATATGAGTCCTCATGCATGCAGTCAGAAATGATTATTATTATTAGAATATATAACACCTATGGCCCATCTAAAATCAATTCACCACCACCCAGATTGAGCCTATGCTATATAGCTCCAGGAAGAAATTAAGGTAGAAAATAGTGGTCGATCTGAATCTGAAGCAGCAAATACATAAAAAAACAAAAGAGCAAAGATTTAGTGTTTGAAAATATTGGCACCTAGATATGGACATTAATGGCGGGCACAATATGAATTGCACAACTATAGAGTTGTGGATTTACATAGGAGGTTTCCAGGGTTCTCATAAATCAGCATACAGTAACCAACCAATGTGAGATTGCTCGAGGTGGTAGGTCCCTTGGCCGCCTTGGCTCCTTATCTTGAGGTATCAGGTTTGATTCTTGGGCAGGAAAAAAAAGAAGGGAAAATATCATTAAAGTCCCAACTTAAGAAATAATATCAGAAAAGATCTTAGGGTTAAGGTGCATTTTTACCAATGAACTATTGGTCCAGGAGCGTCCAACACAATTAACTATTAAGTGGACCAAAAATACCAATTTTTTTTTTACTCAGGAGCGTCCAGCACAACGCCGTTAGACAAAAGTTAACGTCTGTTATCTAAGGTGCAGATTGGCCAACGAACTTTTACTCCGGAGCGCCGACAAAATTCTAAATTTTACTAAATTTAATAAGTTTTTTCTCAATTGTCATTATTTAAAACTACTTGTATTATCTATGGACAAAAATGACTTATTCTTCAATTTTTTCAAAATTATAATTTTCTAAAATAAACAAAATTTTAAATTAAAAATATAATTATATGATTTAAATAAAAATCAAAGTGTTTTATAGTTTATTATATATGTTAAACAAAAAAATATATGATTTATTTTTATTTTAGAAGAAATTTATGTAATTTAAAAAATTCATTTAATGTTAATCAAATTTTCGTAGGTCAAGTTGCTCCTTAACCCATTAAAATTCTTTTAACCTATTATTAAATCGTCCTTCATCAAGCCTCTTAAGTTATCTTTTTCCTTTTTTGTCAACAAGTCACAAATAATCAATAGATCATTTAATTAACAAATATATCATCAAGTTGCGGATTTATATTATTAAGTATCAATATTGATATCCATTAAAAATAAATCATATGTATATATATATATATATATATATATATATATATATATATATATTTTGTTTAACATATAAATTAAACTATAAAACACCTTGAGTTTTATTTAAATCATATAATTAAATTTTTTAATTAAAAATTTTGTTTATTTTAGCAAATTATAATTTTGAAAAAAATTGAAGAATGAGTCATTTTTGTCCATAGATAATACAAGTAGTTTTAAATAATGACAATTGAGAAAAAACTTATTAAATTTAGTAAAATTTAGAATTTTGTGTCGGACGCTCCTGGAGTAAAAATTCGTTGGCCAATCTGCATCTTAGATAACGGACGTTAACTTTTGTCTAACGGCGTTGTGCTGGACGCTCCTGAGTAAAACTTTTTTTGGTATTTTTGGTCCACTTAATAGTTAATTGTGTTGGACGCTCCTGGACCAATAGTTCATTGGTAAAAATGCACCTTAACCCAAGATCTTATTAACAAGTGAAGAACTACCATTGACAAATTATGAGACTTGTCAATATATTATTTCTCTTGGTTGGGACCTAAATGATACTCTCCAAAAAAAAAATCCTCGTTGGGAGACCCTTAAGCCCTTTAAGGGACCTCAGTTGGGTTGGGCGGATTAGTCGGTTTCCTAGTAATAGAATCTACATACCAGTGGTTCCATCGTGCAACAAAAAATAAAAATCAGCATCAAGCATCAGAGTCACCAAGAGAGCAAAACACATGGGGCAGCCACCTCCCATTATAAGCCCATTCCTTCTTGTTCTCTCTCATCCTTTAAGTTCATTCCACCTCCTTTCACTACTATAGAGAGTTACTGTAATATATTTCATTTTTTATTCACACAAAAGACAAATGTCAGCAGCAGCACAGAACTTAACTGCACAATGGAGAACTGTAGTTTACATCATCTGTTATGAATCATCACTGATCATTTGTGTCTGATTACTGATATGATCTGTATTCTGAATCTCTGGCACTATATGTATATTATATTTTATTGTATCACAGTTCTTGCGTCATATGATCATGTCTTCCACTTTGTCTCTTTCGTATTTTTCTGCTACTTCTGTGTTGAGTAATATTATTCATGTATTCACAGGCTTTGGTGCAGATTTAGCTAGAACGTATAATATATTATGATGATGAACATGGTTTTTCCTGCAGCCCATGTTATGCGAGTTATGTCCAAGTAACATGTATCGTGTTTCAGAGCAACATATGAATCGGTTGATTTGACGTTTGGTCAAAAAAGAAAGCGTCAAGCCGTTAACAGAATAGTGGACTAATACAGTTAAGGATTTTATCGCCGGGGCGGTGGTTTGAACAAAGTTTGACAGATAAGGAAAGAGACAAAATGTAAAATTTGAATAGTGCCAGAATAATTATCACACTGGCAGTGGGTCTATTTATAGTATATTTTTTTTTTTTTGATGGATTAGAGATGCCTCAGCTAACACCTACATGGACAGTGTTTCCATTACAATCCTTACATAGTAGTTCCTCTAAAACTATTGATGGTTGGTAAATTTCAAGAAAGCCATGTCCTGATTCCAAGCCACACTTGGCAAGATAGTCCGCTGCTCCATTGCATGCTCTAGACACATAAGTCATCTTCGTAACCCAATCCCTTGCTAACAATCCTTTAACCTCCATGAGGAGCGTAGCATCCCTATGAGTCCGATCATGGTCACGGAGAATCAAGTTGAGACACTCTATGGAATCCGTTTCAACCCAAACTTTCCTAACTCCCATAGCCCATGCAATTTTAAGGCCAAGTAGACACGCCCAAATCTCGCAGAGCTCATCCCCATCTTCCATGCGATAGATGAATCCTTTTAGGAACCTGCCTGTTGAGTCCCGAAATAGACCCCCACAGGCAATGTTATGAGTAGTAGTTGAATACGCACCATCAACATTCACCTTCACCCAATCCTCCTCTGGTGGTCTCCAAGACTCCCAACGAGGGGCCAGCGTAGCCCCTTGAATTTTCATCCCCGCTAGACGATCCTTTATGAGTGCCATACTTTCCACCATTGCTGTTGAACTCGCAAGAAGCCGATCATTTGGAAGCCATTTCTTCTCAAAAACAAGAGAGTTCCGTCGTTTCCATATCCACCAACATAAGATAGTAAATTGGGACGCCCACCTCCTACTATCCTCTGTTTTCCCCGTATATTCCACCATATCCAATCCGAGAGGTTCATATTACAAAACTTTCGCCATTGCGGCGGGCTACCACTTTCCTCCAAATAGCTTTCGAGTGTGGGCAGTCTCGAAAGACGTGACTAGTATCCTCTGGAATTGTTCCACACAAGGGACATCTTGCATCCGTCGTAAGTCCCCTTCTCGTGCGGCTAGCATTCGTGAGCAGACACTGACGGGCTGCCATCCATAGAAGGGTTTTGCATCGTTGTGGTGCACGGACTGTCCATATTCCCTTCCAATCCCTACCCTCATCTTGTGCGTCCCCTAATAGGACTCGGTAAGCTGATTTCACAGAAAATTCGCCATGTCTCTCCCACTTCCATTTAACTAAATTAGGATCAACAGCTGTCACAATTCCTCCTTGCACTGTCTCCCAAGTTTTCTTGATGCCGGTCCATACATTCGATCCAGGCCGTTTCAAGTCAATACGTGGAATAAGATCTTCCCCACATTTGTACTTATCCCGTACTACCTTGACCCAGAAATCATCTCTTCTTGTCACAAGTCTCCATCCCAGTTTCATTAGGAGTGCTTGATTTTGAAGACTAGCATGTCTCATCCCTAACCCACCTCGTTTTTTTTTCCTTACACACCTCATCCCAAGCTACTAGATGCATTCTCGCGATTTTCCTCTCGTGCTACCCCATAGAAAGGAGCGATTCTCGCTTATCCGAGTCTCACAAACATTACTAGGGAGGTAAGAAGTTTGCATAGTATAAGTGGGGATGGTCAAGAGACCGAGATATAAGAGTCGACCTCCCCGCAAGCGAGAAGGAGGCCGCCTTCCATCTAGACAACCTTTCTTTTACTTTGTCCACCACTTCCCGAAAAGTATCCTTCCCAACCTTCTTATGGTGAAGTTGGACCCCAAGATACTTTCCAAGGTCCGCCGATTGAGTAAAGCCAAGGGTAGTCTTTGCGAGATCCGTACACCCGATATGATTAACATTCTTGGAAAAGTAAACCCGGTCTTAGCGGTATTTACCTTAAGGCCTGAACACTCGCAGAAATGGGACAAACACTCCCGTACCATTTCCGCTTGTTGAAGAGACGCTTCAGTGAACAAGATAATATCATCAGCAAAGAACAGATGAGAAATTAGTGGGCCCTGCTTCGTGAGTCTAATAGGCTTCCATAATCCTCCCGCCGTTCGTTCTTGTATCATATGAGCTAGTTTCTCAATACAGATAACAAAAAGATAAGGCGAGAGGGGTCCCTGTCGTATCCCACGTGAAGATTGAAAACACTCCGCCTTGCTACCATTCCATAATAGTTGCAAGTTTGCCGTTTGTCGACACATTGCTCCACCACCTTGATAAGGTTTAAAGGAAGGTTTATTTCGTGAAGGCACCGTAGCGTGAACTTCCAATTTACCCTATCGTAAGCCTTCTCCAAATCTATCTTGATAGCCATGTACCCTTTCTTCCCACCCATAGTCCGCATTGAGTGGATCACCTCTTGGGCCACAATAATGTTATCTGAGCTAAGACGCCCTGGCACAAAACTGCATTGGTTAGGAGAGATAACATGGGACATGAAACATTTCATTCTATTAGCCACCACCTTTGTAACCAAATTGTATATGACATTGCACAAACTAATCGGCACGAGATCTCCGAAGGACTCGGGATGGTCCTTTTTGGAATTAGGACAATGTGAGTCCCATTCACTTCTTGAATCAGCTCCGGACGACTAAAAATCTGCTTGACAAATTTAACCACAGCATACCGTACCACTTCCCATTGATGTTGGAAGAATAGTGCGTTAAAACCATCTGGCCCCGGGGATTTGAGCGCCCCCATACTAAACAAGGCTTCTTTAATCTCCGCTTCTTCAACTCCCCTTTTGCACACCCGTTGATGCATTTCCAGTAGCTTTGGATAGGAGACTCCGCATTTAATTGTCGTGCGATCGCTGACCTCTTCCTCGAATAACTTTGAGAAGAAGTCCGTCGCATGAGATTTAATCAACTGCTCTTCAAAACACCAATTCCCATCATTAATACAAATAGCATCAATTCTATTATTTTTCCGTCGTCTGTTTGCTCGAGCATGAAACCATCTCGTATTGCGGTCACCTTCAATAGACCAGTTCACTCTAGCTTTCTGTGCCCATAACAGAGCTTCCTGTGTCAAAGTCTCATCCAGCTCAGTCCATAACTTTTCCTGAAGTTCCTCTAAATACAAGAGATTACCCCTCTAGTTAGTGCTTGATTCACTCCATTCAAATTCGTAGACGGAGAAGTTGTTGCTTACGCTTTTGAATGTTCCCAAAAACTTCCTTATTCCACTGTCTACAAGAAAATGTAAACCTCTCAATATTCGCCCCCACCCTTCGAGGAGTTCCACTTTTCCTTAACTAGGTCGTTAAAATTCTCATGCGTAACCCAAGATGCAATAAATCTAAACGGTCTCGAATCATTTCATGTGAAGAAGTTCCTTCCATTCGCAACAAGAGAGGCCGATGATCAGATTTATAGTGTGGTAAGTGGAATACTTTGGCATCTAGAAACTTGGCATCCCATGCTTCATTTACAAGAATACGATCCAAACGGGCTTCCGTGCTCCTTCGTCTCCAAGTAAATTTTGGTCCGTCAAACCCCATATCCATCAAATTCATGTCTTCAATCCACTGGAAAATTCACTATCTGCTGGAAGCTTGGCTGATGCAGTAGATTGTCTTTCCTCAGCAAACACTGTGGCGTTAAAATCACCCCCAATACACCAAGGACCTCTCATCGACTCCCTAATTCGAAAGAGCTCAGACCATAGAGTACGCCGATAAATACGGTTGGGACTCGCATACACCACTGTTAAGAACCAGTCTCCTGTTCTTTGAGATTTAATTTGCAAGTGCATAAACTGTTTATGTTGTTTGAGAACCTCAACCTTAACAGACCCCTCATCCCAAAGACACCATATACCCCCACTATATCCTTCTGCTGCTATATAGGAATAGTTACCAAATCCAAGATTACGAATACGTCGGTCAGCCTTAGCCTCGTTTGCCCGTGTTTCAAGAAGGGCCATAAAATTCAGTTCATGATGTTTTTTGAGTTCCCGTACCAGGCTTGGAAATGACTTCGAGCACGTACCTCGCGAATTCCATATCATGTAATTCATAAAGACGGTTAGAGTGTGAGGGGCCATACCACCGGCCGGGATGAACCGCGTATCCATCGCAAGATCCTTAGTAGTCTCCCGTGACCCCAAAGCCATTTCGTCATCCCGCATCTCATCTCGAAAATGTCTCTTCATTTTGCTTTGTAATTAGCACGTGATCCCGCTCGCCCGCAAAGAAACTTTTGGCGAGTCTACCTTGGATTCGGACTCGGTGGTGACTTATACCCGGTTACAACTTCTTTTGGCGTAAGCCCTTGTAGGGTAGAAAAATATTAGTAACATCCACTAAGTGGGCCCCTTCATCCACTACCTCCTTATTTCTTGACTTTTGCCTACTACTTATGCGATTTTCCTTTCCAAAAGTCTTTTGCTTTTCTTCTTTTTTCCTCTTGGACCCCACAACAATCCATTCTGATTTTTCCTTTACGACACCCTTACTATTAGCATTCACAATATCCTTACTATTAGCATTGGACTTATTCAAATCAAGAGTCCTTCCTACTACCTTTTTTTTATCCAAAACCGAAACCCCACCATCACATGCACTCCCTGGACCTTTACTAGCTCCCCTTCAATTTGTCTCCTAACTTTACTCCCCCAATCCCGCTCTTCACGCTCCCCAACCCCTCTACTCCATTATTAACTCGGAGAGACTCACTGCGTAATAGCATCCGAGGACCTAGAAAACTACACCGATCTGGATCCGTACAATTATCACCGGTATTCGATTATCCGCATCGCTGCTTCGTCGCCCCGTTGATCCTTGTGTTTGATGACGACACCTTCCTTACTCGTAGTGTTCCTCACCTTCCCCGTGCACCGCCTTGCTATGAGTGGGCTCTATCCCGCAGTTTTCTCCTTCATCCTTGCCTCTTCGACCACTTCGCTCCCCATCCGGTTTGGACATACTTTCTTCATGACCATAGATCCCACACTCAAAACATACTAGGTGCGCAGCCCTCGTACACCAACCGTTTTGTTTCACCAAACACCATAAACGCCGCAATATGGGTCGTTGAAGGTCAATCTCTACACATATACGTGCAAAGGCTCCTTTATCATATATAGACGTTGATCGGTCTATCTTGATTATTTTCCCTATCATGTTCCCTATCAAGCCCAGTGACTCGACCGTACAGAACTCCAATGGCAAATGAATCCGTACCCAAACAAGAAATTCTTCGTTGTCGGTCCGCTTTCCACGGGTTGAAGTTGGGTCGCCATCGTTGTACCGAAGGTAGTGATCGTCAATCATCCACGGACCTTCATATAAAGCATAGTCTCTGTCTTGTTTGCTCGAGAAAGACACGATGTAGTACTCATTGCTTAATGGAACTACCTTTAACGGTTGTTGAGGCTTCCACATTCGCCGCACCCGATCGAAGAGCACATGTTTTGGGACCGACAGACCTAAAACTTTGATAATTAGTGAATTCATCCAAGGCTTACACCACGCCGTATATTGTTCCTCCGTCCGCGTACAAAGACCGGAAACCGGGTCATACTCTCATCGGCCTCATCTTTCTCCGTCGAGCGGGTTGTCGATCCTTTCTATGTTCTCGAGCTCGCATTCCTCTTCGCGAAAAGCCTTTCCATCCACTCACGATATCATCTCGCTTCGCATGATTCACTAGAAAACCCAAGCCTCCCGGGGATAAAAGCTTCTCCTTGTAGGAGACGAGAGATTGGCCGACGATCACTCCCTTTGCTCCCATCTCTCTCAGCAGACCTTTGCCCCCCATCTCTCTCAGCAGACCTTTGCCCTCCTCCTCCACCACTTCCAAAAGTGAAAGTCGCCCTCTCTGGATGATTACATATTAATCCTAACATTCCCCCTCAAACGAGAGGGTGTGAGACACACACCGAGTTTGTGTCGAAAATAAGAAAACTGAGAGTGAGATAGAGATTTAGTAAAACAATCAGCTATTTGATGTGAAGAAGGAACATATCTAATTCCCACATAGCCGAGACAAGACTTGATCTCGGACAAAGTGCGCATCAATCTCAATATGTTTGCTACGAGCATGATGTACGGATTAAAGGCAAGAGCTTGAGCACTCAAATTATCACACCATATAATTGAAGGTTGCTTAATGTGAAAGCCAACTTCAATAATGAGTGAGTGCAGCCATTTGAGTTCCGCTGCTCCATCGAACAAAGACCGATACTCAGATTCTGAGCTTGACCTCGACACTACTCTTTGTTTCTTGGAGCACCACGACACAAGCGTCCCTCCAAGATATACACAGTAACCACCCATAGACTTCCGATCATCAATGTCTGTAGCCCAATCAGCATCAGTAAAAGCCATCAAACGCAGAGAACCCACTGGTTTAATATGTAAACCATAAAGAAATGTACCCTTTAAGTATCTCAGAATTCTCTTAACTTCTTGGAAGTGGACATCGGTTGGATTGGCAAGAAACTGACTAAGCTTATTAACTGAGTAAGCTATGTCAGGTCTAGAATTAGTCAGATATTGAAGCGACCCAATAGCTCTGTGATACAGAAATGGATCAGATAGTGGTTTGCCATCCTGGGCTGAAAAATGCCTACCGGTTACCATAGGTGTCGAAACATGAGCACAGTCGTACATGTTAAAACGTTTTAACAAATGTAAGATGTATTTGGTCTGACTGACATATATACCGAACTATCTCTATGAAGTTCCAAGCCCGAAAAAAATAATAAGGACCTAAGTCCTTGAGGGAAAACACTTGCATTTAGCTTAACGATGAACCGTTGAATGCAACGTGAGTTATTCCCGCGTAATAAGTATGTCATCAACATAGATAAGGATAAATACCAGAAGGTTCTTCGTCCTGAGAAAAAATAGAGAGACATCACTACATGCATTTTGGAATCCCCATTGAATCAGTGTATGTCGGAGTTGATCAAACCATGCTCGTGGAGCCTGCTTCAAACCATAGATAGCTTTATTGAGTTTACGGATATAGTCGGCTTTACAAAATCTTTGAATCCGGGAGGTTGACACATAAAAACATCTTCCTTCGTATACCCGTTTAGAAAGGCATTGTTCACATCAAGTTGCCTAATTTCCCACCCGTAGGGGTGAGCATTCGGTCTTCGGTTCGATTTTTCGGTGAAAACCGAAAAATTGAAATACACACATTCTCACCACCGAACCGAAACCGAAGTGGCTAAAAAACCAAATCGAATTAACCAAAATAGTTTGGTTCGGTTTTGCAGTTAATTCGGTTTTTAGGCTTAAGTTGGGCCTTTTTGTGGGCCTTCTTGTTTGGATTAATTCTGTAAAATGTCCAATCTTTTTTTGTGCTTGAAGTCGAAAATAGTAGAGTAAGACCGGATCTGCAGAGTCTGTCAAGATCGAGCTTTGATCAACACTCTGACAGTCGACTGGAAGTGAAGTGAGAAGGCGAATCGAGACGGACTATGCGAGGAATACAATGAGGTAGGGTGACTGTGAGAGCCTGAGAAAAATGTGAAGGGAAGTGAAGAGATGAGAATCTGAGATGGCGAAGTGAGTGAGACTGTGAGACTGAGAGGGTGACTATGTGTTTGTGCGATATTGGGAATCTGGGATTAGCCAATTAGGGATGAGTGATGATGATGAATAATTGAATACACGGGTAGGGTTTTTCAAAAGGAATGGGGTTGGGTCTTGGGTGATCTGGACTTGAGGTGGGCCTTGTAGTGTATTCATCGCACAAGGACACAAGTAGGCCTGTAATTCGGTTAAAACCAAATTAAATTTTAAAACACCGAAACGAAAACCGAACACCGAAATAAGCATATTTTATAAATCGAACCGAAAACCGAATAGACTGAAACCGAAAACCGAATAGCCTTTGGTTTAGATCGGTTTCGGTTATGATTTGCTCACCCCTACTTACCTATATGTGACGGCAACAGTGAGGATCAAGCGAATAGTAGTAGGCTTCACAACAGACTAAAAGTCTCCCCATAATCAATACCAGTAGATTGTTGGAAGCCCTTTGCCACCAATCTGGCCTTTATGTTTTAGAATAGATCCATCAACTCTGTATTTGGTCTTGAAAACCCATTTACAATCGACCAGCTTTTGACCATTATAGGGCGCATAACCCAGTGCAGTTGCGACAAAGTGCTTCATACTCAGATTTCTTAGCAAAGAGCCAGTGAGGGGCTACCAAAGCTTCAGCAACAATGTGAGGTTCCATCATGAGAGGAAGAGAAGAAGAAGTAGAATCAAAGTTGCAGAGACCCACAAAAGGATAGTGAGGCTTGAAGATACCTGATTTGGCACGAGTGATCATGGAGTGACGATTGGAGGAGGGTGACGATAGAGGCTGGTGTAAGTGAGGACATGGTGGACTGAGATGAAGGTCGGATGAAGAAGATGGAGCCGAGGTGGTCGAAGGTGGTATTAATAATTGAGGAGACGAGGTAGTGAGACGAGTGTGGGTTTTTGGATGTAAGTGGGCCAAAGGAGAGAAAGAGGGCTGAGGTGAGTGTTGTGGAGTATGGGCCGAGATGGGTGAAGAGTTGGATGTGAATAAAGGTGTGTTTAAAGTGGGTGGAGGGGAGTGGTATGGAGAGTGGGCCGAGATGAGTGAAGAATTGGATATAGTGGGCTATGGATGAATTGAGTTAAGTGGAAGTGGTGCAGCTTGGTACCTCACGTGATGAAGTCTCAATAATTAGAGGAAGTGAAGCATTGGAGTCCCCCGAATGTGTGGAATGCCGAGACAAAAAACCTGTGTGAAATGGAAACAAATGAACATAAAAAATGACATGTCTAGAGATATAAATGCGGCCAGTCGAACTGAGACACTTAAAACCCTTTTGATTTGGAGCAGAACCAAGGTAGACACACCGTTGACTGTGATATTCCAATTTATGAGAATTATATGGCTTCAAGCAAGGATAACGGGCACAACCAAAAGGCTTCGTAGATGAATAATCGGTTGAATCTTGAATAAACAGGACATAGGTGTCTTTCCTTGTAGGGTAGGAGTAGGAAGTCGATTAATTAAATAGAGAGCCGTTTGAAAAGCCTCAGTCCATTAAGGTTTAGGAATTTTCGACTGAGCTAAAAGTGTTAAACCCATTTCAATAATATGACGATGTTTCCTTTTAGCTCTACCATTCTGAGGAGAAGTGTAAGGGCATGTAAACCTCATAAGTATACCGTTGATCGGCAAAGAGAGATGGGGTTTATACTCGGTGTCAATATCACATTGAATAGTCTTGATCTTGGTGTTAAATTGAGTCTCAACCATTTTTTGAAAATGTGTGAAAGCTACAATAGTCTCGCCTTTGTGCTTGAGAGGATATAATCAAGTGTATCTACTAAAATCATCGATAAAATGGACATAATAACGGGAACCATGAACAGATTGAATGGGAGAGGGACCTCATAGATCAGTATGAATCAGTTCAAATGGTAGAGAGGCATGAGAGATAGATTTGGGAAATGGCAATTTCCTAGATTTACCAAATCGACAAGCTTCACAAACAAAAGTGTCATTAAACTTAACTTTGAAATTACAATCATTCAAAATTTGATGTAAAATTTTATTGCTTGGATGACCAAGCTTATAATGCCATGTCAAAAACTCCTCCGCACTCCCCGAGGTGACAATATGAGAGACGAGATTGAAAATCAGTGGTGTTCATTGGGTACAGTCCTTGGTTTGGAATTCCTTTCATTAGTAAGGACCCTGTTTCCTTGTCCTTCACAACACAACCCTCATTAGTAAAGGTAACAGAGACAGGATTGTCTGAAACAAGTTTGTTTACACTTAACAAGTTTTTAGCAACATCAGGAACCACTAAATGTCATTAAGATGTAGATTAGCAGTAGAACAAGGTATAGAAGCAGACCCAATGCCAAGTATATGAGCTGAAGATCCAGTACATGAAAATAAATGGGAGGAACCCTTACCCACTGGTTGCACAGAGTCAAGATGGGATGGAGTAGCAGCAACGGTGTGAGTTGCACCACTGTCCATGTACCACTTAGGATCAGGAACATCAGGAGACTCAACATAAAAAGCTTGAGGAGCAGAGTGGGTTGGAGGACGAAAGGTTCTATCAAACCTTTTGTAGCAGTTGGAAGCTTGATGACCAGGCTTCTCACAAAGGTCACAAAATGGTCTACCAGCACCATTGGAGCGTCCTCGACCCCCTCGTCCAGTGCGACCGCCACGTCCCCCTTGCCAAGGGCCACGAACAAAGGAATGTTCAGAATCAGAATGAGGAATAGCAAGATGAGCCGACGGTTGAATAGAGAGGGAGGAGAAATTTGTGAGCTGCTCCAATCGTGCTTCAAAGGCCAACATAGCAGATTGAGTGTTGACCTAGGTCAGCCCCACCTGGTCAACGAGCTTGACGACTATGGCATTGTAGTCGCCATCCAAACCATTGAGTGAGTGAAGAATTAGCTCATTAGTAGAGATAGGCGCACCGGCCAGAGCTAAATGATCAGCGAGAGTCTTCATGCGATTCAAATACTCAGTCATCGAAAGACCATTTTTCCTGGTGTGATGAAGTTCTGAACAATAAACCATTATACGAGACTTGGAGACCGCCGAAGTGAGAGAGCGAGCCTCAGACCAAAGTTCATAAGCCGTCCAACAGTGTAAAAGTTGGGTCGCCATCTCTTGAGTCATGGTGTTGTGAAGCCAACCAAGGAACATCCGATCAACGAAGAACTAGTCCTCAAAGTCGAGATTGGAGACGACGACGTTGGTTACCGGAGACAGGACAGTCATCGGCGGAACAGGGGCGGCAGCATCTAGGTGTGCCTGAAGACGATTCCCCTCAATAAGTGGTAAAACCACAGACGCCTAAACCAAATAGTTCAACCAATCCAGCTTGATCGAGGACGTTTGGCTTGAAGATTGAAACAGGCGTAAGATTTCGGAGCAATGCGGGCGCGGTCACTACTGGAGAAGAGGTCATGCCGGAAGAAGGTGGAGAAGGCTACTCCATCGAGAAAGAGGAAAAGAAACCTTTAAAAAAAAGGTAAAGGTGGCTCTGGCACCAAGATAAGGAAAGAGACAAAATGTAAAATGTGAATAGTGCCAGAATAATTATCACAATGGCAGTGGTTATATTTATAGTATATTGAGTGTAACCATATTCTATTACAAAAGATCATGACCTTACAGGTGTTCTATGATATATTTACACACAGCTAATTACATATTAATCCTAACATTGACTTTTTCCAAAGTACATGATCTCTTGGATAAGAGACATCATTCGGGGAAATTTTCAGTTAGTCTTTTGTAGCAAATTAATTTTAGTCAACCCCTAAAACTTTCTAAAACTCTATTGCACCTTATGCTCAAAATGAAATTAATTTTTATGGGTAAAAAAACAATGATGCCCTTACTTTATTTGTGTGGTAAATTGTCTTATTTGTCTTGTAAATACTCATATTTGTCTTGTGAATTTTCATATTTATCTTGTAAATGGCCAAAATGTTTTAAGTCCTTAGGTTCTTTTGAATTCATTTATTTGTCTAGTAAATACCCATATTTGTCTTGTGAATTTCCATATTTATCTTGTAAATGGCCAAAATGTTTTGAAGTCCTTAAATTCTTTTGAATTCATTTATTTATCTTGTAAATGACCAAAATGTTTTTAACTCTTTAGGTTCTTTTCAATCCTTTTATTGTCTTGGAAATGTCTTTATTTGTCTTCTAAATTTTCATATTTATCTTGTAAACAGCCAAAATGTTTTTAATTGTTTAGGTTCTTTCGAATCTCTATATTTACCATGTAAATACCCTTCTTTGTCTTGTAAATACTCTTCTAAAAAAATATAGAAAAAGAGTCATCATTGTCTTTCCACTTATAAAATTAATTTCATCTTGACTAGAGGTTGCAATAACGAAGTTTCTAAGAGTTTTAGGGGTTGACTGAAATTAATTTCTTACATAGGGGGAGCTGACTGAAATTTTCCCTATTATCACCTCCGGTCCTAAATATATGATATCTTTTGTAATGATATTCTTACTATAAATTATGTCCCTATATTTAAGACCGGAGGAATATTAAACATTCGTGACTAGTCTGTCTGCCTGAGAATTATAAGCTTGAGTTTGTTATTGGCAAGAAAAAATGTATGCTACACGTTTATGTATTCCTCGTAAGGAGAATGCAGAAAGGTATCTTCGCTCATTTTGTTAACACAGTTGACTTCCAATTTGTGATTACGAGGGAAAAAGTATTGAACTAATATTAGTTAAGATGGTTTTCCTAAAAACTTGTCTGAGGTTGGAGTCTAACGTTGCAATCTCTACACTACCAGTGCATAGTGAAAGGCAATAATATCAACCAGAACGCAAAACTAACCCATAAGATTAGAACGACCAGAGTGTCAATAACTGTACAACTAAATCAGAATCTTGTACATCCGATGTAAGACTTAATCTTATACTCTGTGGCGGTGTGGCCCAAACATAATCTCATTCCATATTTCGTTAAGAAAAGACACACCTTAACAAAAGAGACAATCAATTCTCTTGTTCTTGACTTTAGACTTCTTACAATCAGGATAATGCAGCATTGGTTTTCTCCTCGAGCTTCCCAAACCAGTAAAATGATGTCTGTAAACTATTGCCAATGAGCTCCTAGCAGCTATGCTAGAAGTTATATATGGCTCTCGCGTCATGCAAATACGTAATGGCCAACCACAATAATCACTTTCTCTTCGTATCTGGAACTATCTGACCATCCATTAAGGCACAATCTTTGATAAGCTTGGAACCTTAGCCGGTCTAAGTATTCAACATATGTAATGGCTTTTTAATCTACAGAGGCAAAACTAATGATTTATAATCATGCAATGTGACTTCTGAACAAAGTGGAAAAGACTCATTTCATACTTGGAATTCACCTGAGCTAAATGCTTGTATGATAATAAACTGTAGTCACTTGTTGGAAAGCATCTCATCGATTTGACCATTTTGGTTGTACAGATCCACAAGTTTCTTAGCATATGCAGGCATGTGCCTATCAGCTCTGCAAGCATTAAGTTTCAACTGACATGAGCAGAATACAAATACAGTTCATCCTTGTGGGTCGGTCGGTAGATTATCTTATCATACCTTTCTTTTCCCCAAGCACGATTTACGTGCAAATAGTTCCGGATTGTGTGATAATCAAGTGAATAACGTCCAAATTCAAGACCTTTTGGACCAATCTGAAATGCAAGTGAGGGTCAGAATATTATTGTGTTCTTAATCTGTGTACGTTTCAATGGATAAATCAAAGGAAAATATTTTACCAGGTTTAGTATAAAAGCTATCAAGTTTCCAACAAATTTTGGGGCTGGCTGAGCAGGACCTTTACCTGAACAAAATATGAATTTTTGAGCATCAGTACTGATGAAGTAGTATCTTTAGGAGCAGAGATATTCTCAGGGAACAAAACTGAAATCATCATTTCCCGATAGAACAGTTTTTTTTTTTTTTTTTTTTTAAAAAAATCTAATCTTTAGGGCAAAACAGACAATGTTAACACAACATAAGACTATTCTGCCATGAAGGCCACCATGCCCCCAAAAAGGGGCCATATGCTAAGCCCAAAGACTTCACTAGGCTTACCTAGCTTGGCATTATCATCAGCCTTAACAGTCTCCATAACAAATGGTCGCCGATCCCCCTGAAGAGAAGACAAAAAATCAAATCCTTTGATGATGCAATATTTTACGAGGTTAAGTGAGACAGAGCTGATAATTTACACCACTAGTTGTTGGCTTAATCTCCAAATACTGCTCGACCAGACTTAGCATTTCTCTTCCACGTTCATTCCTATCATATCAAGAGCAAAACAATGGAATCACTTCCTATAAAACAGTGACTCTCCTAGTATGTAATTTATTAATATCATACTCATTCATGACAACTATTAACTTGTTTGGATGAGGCTGGATAGGAGAAAGGGGAGGAAATGAAAGAGTTTTAGGTTGCCTTCATGACATAATTTTAGATAAAGGGAATCCCCTCCATAGTTCAGTTCACCTGTATGGGGTTTTCCTCTTTGAAAGCATATAGGCCAAAAAATAGTAGAGAGATACGAGTATATTAACATATTAACAGATCAACAATACATTGGAAGAGCCATATATCCAAACACCTTAGCATCTTAAGTGATATTACCTGACAGTGACATACTGAGGATGTTGTGTCATGCTGACTCCAGAATATTTGGGCACACTCATGTATCCAACCACTAGGTCCTGAAATTAACAACTTCATGACGAGACATTTCGAACAAGGTAAAATAAAATGAAATTCTTGTTAAAATTAAAAGTTTGACATGCACAAAAGGAACTTACCGCTAAGGCATTTGTATAGTCAAAACAGCTGTAACAAACAAGAAGATTCTGAAAAGTTAGCAGAAAATATTATTTGGGGAAAAAAGGAACTACCGTAAAATCTAATCCTAGAATGCTGCTACAGCCTGTCATTGAAATTATAAGACTTATCTATAATCGTCATGTGACAAACATTGTACCTGTAGCATGAGGGGGCGATAACATCAACCAGGTCATTTGCAGGTAGACAGAAATAAGGAACCTGTTTTAGTTAAAAATTGAAATTGAATGAAGCATTTTTCTTGTTAAACCCAGGGACATAATGAAATTAAGGGAGCCCTCTAACCTCTTCAATATGACCATCCAAGTGCTTCAAGTGAACCTGGTCATAAAATTGTAAATGTATAATGACGAAGTAATACTCAACTTGAAGAATTTAACAAGCTTCAATTTTGTAAAGAGTGAACTACTGGGTGGGATTCTACACAAACAGATATAAATATTGACATTGAAAAGTGGCTTATTCAAGCTTGTATTGCATTTTCAGGCAACAGACTAAAATAATCAGATTTGGGTCACACTATCATATGAGGAACAATAGAGTACTTTGAATAGAAATGAGATGTTTGGCATGAGAATTCGGACACGATCTATGCTACATAAACCGAACATTCAGACAAGAAAAATAGCCGTTGCTAGGCCAGAAATTGATGTGGCAGTTATACTTATGCTAGTATAGATGATTTATAAGTGAAAGAAAAACCTTGTAATCTTGCATAAACTCATAATGAAGAACTGTTTCCGGAGTATCACTTGCAGCCTTTAGAAACTTATCCAGTCCTTCCCTAGTTCCATTGTCCACTGTGAAGTAAAAAGACCGCCAAATTCATCAAGGAGTACCAGTGATTTATGCACAAAAGAGTATAATAGCAATCTATATAACTTAAAGATTGCTTGATAAAAAGAAAAAAGACTTAGCTGAATACATTATCTTTTGCTTACCGCAATTAGTGCCCAAAACATAGAGCTTCTCCAAATTCAGGTGTTGCTCGACAGATCTTAACGCTGAAATTGAAGAAATTATTCTGCATTACAATAGTACAAAGTCAATGAAGAAAAGGACTGAAATTAGAAATGTCCAGATTACTATACAAGTGATACCTTGCACTTGGCAACCTACACCACAAAAAAGAAGACGCTTGACACCCGCAGCCTGTCATTATGAAAATTAAGACACGTACTAAAAATTACAGCAACTTCAAGAATCTTGACAGTCGAAACTAAGGTCATACACTGATTGATGCAATATTCAAAATATCAAGAACACTAGAAAGGCAGTCTTTTCAATTCTCCCCCACCAAGGAGGTGGTATAAAACGACATGAGGTTCCAAACTTGACTTTCACACAGAATATTGAAAAATATATAAGGAACAATCCTCAAAAATCTCTAACTGATCAATAAATTTGGGAAGCTTCATCACCCGAATTCTAAATTTTTGACTGATGTAGACAAGTGAAAAAAGAGTACACTTTATTCTAATATTTATTTAACGTTTTCCCCATGATATATCATCAAGGCATTTCAAATGCTTAAACATGATTGTCAAAACCTTTCTAATATAAGCAATTGACTTCAAACTTTCAACATAAAATTACAAAATGTGAAAAAAAAAATTAAAAAAAAAATTACCCAAGATTGTAAGAAGGAATTTCTGTCACACAGACAGTAATTTTACACACCTCAACAAGGGCGAGGGTATTTAGATTAGGAGATAATGTTGGCTTAACACCTTTAGCTGCTAAAACTTCCTCAGGTGTCCTGTAAGAAATTTAGGGGGAAATGGAAGCAATACAGTGTCATGGGTTTGAAAAATAAAGTGAATGTTACTAGTAAGATAAACCATCTTAAGACTATTCTAATGATGAAATAGCTAGATGCAAACCTTGCTAACACAGGCCTTGGAGAAAATCTGTCCTCAGGATCACTATGATATTTAAAATTAAATAAGAGTTATTAACAGACTAAATAAATAAATTTACTTTAGTACTTAATGCATTCACATTCGCTCTTCTGTTGAAATCTAAAATTCTTTCCCCTACCTCTGAACACAAATGACAGCTTCAACCATGCCTGATTTAAGCATTTCCATAGCAATGGTAGTTACTATTCCAGTCCACTGAGCTCCTGTCAACAGAGAAGTGATTTTGTTAAGTGAAATTCACACCTCAAGACGTATTGGCCTATGCAAATTAATTTTAATGATAACATATACATTTGAAGCAGAAAGTTGTGACTCTTTCACTCTTATGATACAGTTTTCTATAATATAAAAATTAAATATTCATCCTTGATAACTCACTGGAATTTATGATAAATTTATACCTAAGGATCAACCTTTTTTTTGGATATATCTGGTAATTGTTACTGGTACTACCAACTAATTCAACTTTGAGCAATGTTGGGCTCAAATAAGAGATAGCACTTTTCACATGGTTTATCATATTCAATGATTAACTAAGTATATTTACTCATTGATATTTGATAGTTTCAAACCTGAGATAATTAGAAATATAAGAAATGCACCGCATTCACAGATTCTCACAGATTGATGTAAAAAAGAATGACAAACGAATATAGCTAACAAAAGAGAAGAGATTTTACATTTGCAAACAGCAAAAATTACCTTCCACAGGCTCAAGTTTTCGAGCATATAATAGTTCCTCATGTACACCAAAGTAGCTCTCCTCCAAAGTATCTGTTTTCCTCCCTCTACCATGAACTACAGGTTCCAATCTCTGAAAGAAGAAACAGTTATTGAACATCCATGCAATAATAGTTTGCAGTTAAATTCACTTCAAGTTTTCAAGATTGCAACAGAGAAGAGATGCAGTCAAGCACTGCCTAAATTGGACATAATAATATTTCCAGTTCAATATCACGACCTAAGATTAAAAAAGAAGAAACTGCTGTGCATTAAAGTTTCTCAGTAGCTTACGGAAAATATTTAAGCAGCGGCAATCCATCTTTCAAATTTTCAAACATCCCAATTGAATAATTTGGAGAAAAGCTAGAGAAGGTATTACTAAGCACTTCATATCATTCGGTTATAACTTTCATGTTCATGTTTCATTTTCATTTTTGCAATGGAGCCTTGAAGGATAAAGGTGGTTATGCATTTCTTCAGAATAAGTACATCACTAGCAGTATTAAGTTGAAAATATTAGGATTTGAATACCACGAAAGAAGGCAATAGAGGAAACAGAAGCTTACTTCAATTCTAGACATCCCATCTCCCAAGAAAGCACAAGCATCCTTGACATGGGCAATATAATAAGTATCACACAGCCCGCATCGACTATTCCAAAATAAATAAGAACTAATAAGATTGTAAGAATTCAACTTCATAGAGAAAATGCCGAAAAACTAAAAAGGAACATTTAAAAAAACAACAGAATGTTGGAAGAGGAAACATGGCAATTTGGACAAGAAATACATAAAAGATACCTGCAATGGTCTTTGGCAGGGTAGGTGCCTCCGGGTGGGATGGGTCTAGATCTCTTTCTCCAGTCCTCTCTCAAATTCACAGAATTAGTAGAACTGGAGTTGGATTCTGCTAACGAAAAAGAAGAGATTGATCAAATGAAAGAAAAAGCAAAGAAATCAAAGATGCAGAGAAAGGTGGGTACCTTTGGAAGAAGAAGAAATGATGGAAAAGGAGAGTGGGAGAGAGCAGAGTTTGCTAATGAAGGAAGACATGACGACGAAGCTACCTCAACTCCCTTGGCGCCTATTAGCATTCATTCCTGAATCCTGGGGCAATAAATATCTGAGGCTGAGATTTCTCACCCCACTTGGCACAATCTCAGTCGCTTTCTTATCTCCACGTGTACTATTATTCGATGCCACCTCACCGATTGCGTGTCAAGGACACGCGTGACTCGCACAATCATTTTCAAATATTGATCACCTTTCTTACAGGGAAATTTATTCATAGGGGGCATATACACATTCTTTGCTCGGGTCATTCTTATTCGGGTTAAGGTACAATTTTACCGTTAAAGTATGTCTTCGAAGAAAGAATTTGCCTTAAAATTTTTGGTGTAAGATGATATTCTGCTAAGTTTAAAAACATAGTAATGTTCTTTTCTGTTAAAAATCTAACTGCCAACTAACGTTGGCGCTAGTTACACGATTAGGGTTTTTAACGAGAACATCATTGCTACGTTTTTAAACTTCGAAAAGCAACATTGCTTCGTTTTTTTGGAGCAATGTTGCGCCCCGAAGTTTAAAAACGTAGTAATTTTGCGCCTCCGTTAAAAACTCTAATGTTGGCCGTTAAGGCAGGTTAACTGAGTGGCAACATTGCTTACGTTTTTAAACTTCAGCAACGTTCATTACGCCGAAAACTTCACGGGCAAAATTGCACCTTAACCCTTCTTATTCTAAAGTTTATCTTAATTATAAATATAAGTCATAATTTTTAAATTTATCAATCTTTTTGTCAACAAGAAGAGATAATAATGGAAATAAAGAAGATGATTAAAATATTTTAAAAAATATATGTTATATTAATTAACACAACCAACTTTCGTAATCTAATCAAATTAATTAAATATATTTTATATTAAGTACCGGAGAGAGTATTAATCAATTGAGATAATTTTTATATTTCCAAAGGATTAGTCTCTAACTATCAACGGGGATACTACCTAGATTCTAAGGGAAAAAAATACTCGTACTTTAATATGAGTATTGATAATTTTTTTCTTAGATTAAAGTATATGTACACTTGCTGGTGATGTTATTATAAAATACTTCTACGCACTTTATTGAAAGTCCAGATATGAGTAAATAATGTTATTGATGTCGAATTTATCCTACTGATGGAATTAATGTAGCTTATTTATTGAAATTGCTCTGCTTGCTACGAAGGATTTGGAGGGGAGGGCAAAATTTTATGAGTTAAATTGTAAAAAATTGAAGAAATGAGGTTATAAAATTTAAACAAAGGGAAGATATATGATTAGAAAGTAAGAAAAATTAATTAAAAAGTTCTTATCCTATTTCTTTAATTTTTTAAAATCCAACTCAGTTTTTTTCTTCTTCCGCTCATTTTTCCTTTCATTCCCTCCTCCCCCCTCGTACCAAACAGCTTCTTAGGGATGTTAGATGTGCATATCAGCAGTTTGTGCTCAAATAATCCCCTATTCAGTAAAATATTTTTCATTCCAATTGACATTAGGAGCGCAAAAGAACACTTGCTGTTCTAATGGAAAGGTGAAACACCAAATTTTTCAAAACAAATACTATTATAAGCGAAATGATCAATGAAAAGGTATGGTTAATTCAACATATAGGTCCATTTTATATTTAGGGCAGGCATTATACTACCTCCTCCCCTTCATTTTTATAGGATCTAAATTTTTAAATCAGTCCAAATCTTTTTATAAAATCTAGTTTAGAATTGTTTAAACATTAGATATAATTTTACCAATTTCTCCCCAAATTAATGTACCCTCTCTCATTATCTTTTCCCTATACATTCTCATTCATATTTTTTCTCATTATTTTTACTCCTCCACCTGCTTTCTTAGGCATATTTAGAAAAAGTACATTTCTTACATATTATTTTTAATTAATTTTAACATATTTCTTAAACGCCTAATTCGATTATTTGGACCATCCAACACATATCAAAGCTTGATTAAGATTAAGTCCGTTTCCTGATTTCACCAAGTGAAGGTATAGAAGTAATGATAAATGCAACAAAAATACATGTTTCTATTATATACCATGTCTCTTACATATGTCACTCTGTTTCTCCCCACTAAGCTTTTGGGTACATTCTCTCTTCTACATCCCCACAATTTAGACGAACAAAACTTGGAATTCAATCAGATATCAAACTATAGGACATATTTTATTGCATATCTTCCCAAAACAAATGCAACTGGATTCACCAATCAATAAGCAGCTCTGAACAGATTAGATTCTCATCTTTCTTCAATAATGCATTGCTTCACTCAAAATTTACAAGATCACGGCCTCCCCTGCCTGCATTGAGGAGGTGACAAGAAACAAAAAGGCATCTTGGTGTAGACTCTGGACCAAAGTTTACTGGTTCTGTGCATTGATATCACAATACCCAAGTGTAGACTTAGATGACAACAGTGAAAAGTTGCAACAAATCTATCAATTGAGTTTGCTGGTTCTTCGTTTCGCTGGCCCACCAGGAAACAGCTTCATAATCCACCCTAACACCCTTTCCACCACCTAGAAGGACCAATAGAGAAATGTCAATTCCGTTTTGCTTGAACGAAATTACAGATAAAAAAGCCGGAAAGTTTCAAAATATATTTCCTTGAGGCTTCACATAACTTGATGTTGTATTAGTGATGTCAGACAATTTTTAGGTTCACCTAATCAAAGTGAAAACTGAACATGGATGTTACCTCATCACCCTCATCTGCATAAGGGGCATTGTCATATGAAGTGTGAACGTCTGGTTGTTTCGCTGGAGCATGGTCACTAGCCATGCTTTGAGCTGTCAAAAACTCCAATCTTTGCGTCTGGGCCTCAAGTTTTCGCGAGAGCTCATTGTTTAACACCTTTATTCAAAATAAGACAATAGAGATGATGAGGTTAACACGTGAACCAAAATATTACTGTCAGGACGTATTCTAACGCTTTGTGTAGTTTTGGTTTTTCTTTTATTGCTCATCTTTTATTGTAGTTTTCTCCTTCCCCCAAACAATTTAGTTTCATATTCTTCCCAAAACCCATAAAAACTATGCATGGGATGATGCTACCTTTAACTGTTTAGTACTTTAAAACTAATGCTTTAGAATAGCTTCAGTTTCTCAACTTTCACCGGCAGAAAGCGTTCCACTTCCAAGAAATAAGATTTTTTTTCGGTCAATACAAAATCACATTCCCTCTCTGGTCCTAAATAAAGGACCTAATTGATGAATGTAGTTTGGTCCTAAATATAATTTCTTGATCCACTTTGTCTCCCTTATTTAATATTTTTCCCCACATTAACCTAACATTTAATACCCTCATTAGAAGAGGGATATTTTTAGGGAAAGTGACACAATTTTTACATTATAATAGCAAATAATCAACTGACCAATTTTCTAAATCTTCATGAATTAGTTAAGTCTTATATTTAGGACCAGAAGGAGCAATAATCAATCTACCTTCATCCTGGAACACTCAGATGATTCAGATGCCAAAGCCTTCAGCAGTTCTTCTTTCTCCAATGCCAACTGCACACAGAAATGTTGAGAAGTGACTACAATTTGGGCCTATCCAGAGGCCGCTAAAGCTATGTATGATCAGACCCATGGAAGCAGGAAATTAAAAAGGATTAATTCTCAAACAAGTGGGGAAAGGGGAAGGCATATACCACAAACAATCTAAAATTTTAAAGAATCACATGCTACCTCTGAAATAAGTGCATTAATGTTCTCAATCATTCTCATCTGATCAGGTGGAATATTCACAGGAGAAGCTCCAAGAGTTGAGTGCCCAACTTCAGGAACCAAGGACAAGCCAGAGTAATCCGTAGCAGAGTCATGCATTTCCTCAGTGGAAGAGGTTGCAGCAGCATCTGTGCTTGCTGCATGATATAAGAAATAAACGTCACCAAATGTAATTAATGAAGAAATGTAATTAATGAAGACGACTAAAAATTCCCAAAGTACATAGAAATAATATATAAAACATGTAGGCCTTTTATGAGTTCAATCAAAATCCTACAGTCTAGAAAGCAAACAACCGGATTTCCTTCCTAGTGAATGTCTAGAATTGCAGTCACCATTTTTTAAAGGATAAAAAAGGAAAAATATTAAAGAGGGTGGTAGAACTTAAGAAAATAAGGGTAGAAAAGAGAATTCTAGAGTCAGAATCTGCACTCTAGCCAAAGACAATGTTTCTTTTTTTTGATACTCCAAGTGGGGAGGGGGAGCGGGCTCGAGCCCGAGACAAGGGGGAGGCCAGCTCCCTAGAGCTGGCACTTGTGCCAAGTGCGCTACTAAGCGCTAGGCCAAAGACAATGTTTCTGAAGTATCATATATTGCATAAACTGATTATAACATCCTATCAGTACATATAGAGTTTGTCCTAGATAACTACCCACAATAACTCCCATAAAACAGATAAGAGACAATAATTATAACTTCCCTAAAACAGATAAGAAACAATAACTTCCCTAACTAGAAAATAACCTCTCCTAACTTCCTATTTTAATAGCCTGGGTCTTTCCTCTTTCTGGAATAAACCAGAAGAGGTTTAATCCTATCAATACCCTACCCTAGGAAAACAGCCTTGTCCTCAAGGCTGAAAAGGGGAAACTAATCTGCAATTTGATCATAGGTCTCCCAACTAGCTTCCTCGTGTGGTCTATCTTTCCATTGAATCAGCAATTCAACTTTTTGTTCCCCATCTGTATTGTTGATTCGAGAGTTCAGAACCTGTTCTGGTTGAAGATTAAATTCCCAGTGTTCATTGACCGGAAGAGGTTGAACTGAATTTGGAAGGCTGCAGCCATGTGCTGGTTTGAGCAATGAAACATGGAATATTGGATGAACTTTTGATCCTGGCGGTAGTTGAAGCTCATACGCCACTTTTCCAATACGACGGATGATGGAATAAGGGCCAAAATAACGTGCTGAAAGCTTTGTATACCGCTGATTGGAGAGTGAAGTTTGGCGATAAGGCTGGATCTTGAGAAACACTAAATCTCCTGGTTGAAATTCCAATTGCCTTCGATGGGAATCTGCGATGTTTCATGTGAGATTGGGCCACCCCAATATTAGATTTAATCAACTCCAAAATAGCATCCCTCTTGGAGAAGAAATTGTCCAGCTCCGCTATTGGTGTAGTACCCTGGATGTAAGGCACCAAAACAGGAGGATCCTTGCCATAGACAATTTTGAAGGGAGTGTAACCCGTGGAAGTATGATAACCAATATTATACGAAAACTCAGCCCAATGCAAATAACGAGACCACCTTTTTTGATGGTCTTGACAAAACATCGTAGGTAGGTCTCTAAGCATCGATTCACCACTTCCGTTTGGCCATCAGTTTGCAGATGGTAAGATGTACTCATTTTGAGTTTGGTGCCGGAGAGTTTGAATAGTTCCTGCCAAAAAGAGCTGAGGAAGACTGGATCCCAATCAGATAAGAGGGTTTTTGGTACTCCATGAAGGCGGATGATCTCTCTGCAAAAGGTAGTCACCACTGATTTTGCAGTAAAAGGGTGAGTCAATCCAATGAAATGTGCGTATTTGCTGAAACGGTCCACCACAACCAGGATGACGTCAATGCCATTGGATTTTGGTAACCCCGTGATAAAGTCAAGTGATATATCTTCCCAAATATGTTGAGGTATTGGCAAAGGCTGCAATAATCCTGCAGGAGATTGGGGCAAGTACTTGCTGCGTTGACAAATAAGGCATTGTTGAATATAAGTTTGAATCTCATTTTTCATATCTTGCCAAAAGTAGTATTTTTGTAACCTCTTCAAGGTTTTTAGAACACCACCATGACCCCCTACCAGTGAAGTATGTGTTTCAGATATCAACAAAGTAGTAAGTGCAGATTTGGCTGGTATAACTAATCTGTTTTTGTAATAGAGCTTCCCAGATACTAGGGAATAATTGGGGACAGAATGTGGATCAGTTTGTAGGGAGTGTATTATCTGATTGGTAAAGTGGTCTTGCTGTAAGAGTGCTGGAAGTTCAGTAAAATCAGAAGCATGAGGAATGACCAAGTTAAAATATTCTCCCGAATGAGGATAACGAGACAAGGCATCAGAACCTTGATTGGTCAAACTGGGTTTATAAGTGATGGTGAAGTCGAAGGGAAGAAGTTTGATGAGTAATCGCTGCTGAGATGGAGTAGTAACTCGCTGTTGCAGAAGGTATTTCAGACTGAAATGATCAGCAAGTACCAGAAATTTGCGTCCCAGCAGATAATGTGATGTGATTATTGACCAAGAATAGAGATTAGAGATAGAAAGACACAAGAAAGGGATTAGAAGAGAAGAAGAGAGAGCTAACTAGGCTCTCTCACAATGTATTCAATGCCATAACAAGTCAGATCTCTATGCCTCAATGTACAATAGGAGGATGGCCTATTTATAATACTATAGCCCCTTCAAGTCTAACTAATCCTAGTTTACCATTATTGACTAATTACCCTACTAACTATCTAGTTTACAAATAGGTCCCTAGGTTTATATTACACTTAGGTCCCTAAATGCTGTTTATTATCTTTATATATCAATACCCCCTCCCCAAAACATCCTTGCCCTCAAGGATGCTGAACCACAAAAACAAATATGAAATCAACAAAACATAGGCTTGATAATTCTGAAGAACTTCTTGACAGTGTATAGTTCTCGGTCTTGTATGCTGTTACCCACGAGTACAATTCACTTGTTTGATGCTGGAACAAATAGAAGCAATAAATCCATTCCAGTCCCAATTAACATTTTAATCAGCTCTCCTCTAAACCAAATTTGTAGCTGAATATGTGTAGGAGAAAGTTGCATAGGTAAAATCCAGTTGAGAGGCAAATTTGTAGGCTTCATAGATATAGCCCCCAAACTATTGTCCACTGGATCTTGTAGAACAGCAGAACCCAAAAGCATTTTAATTAACTTTCCTTTGTACCACATCAGAATGAACAAATGGGTAGGAAGACTCTGTGTGATTAAGGCCCTATTCAGAAATACGTTTGTAGGCCTCCTAAAAGTGGCTGAAGGCAGCAGAAACTTTGGTTCATTTTCTTGAAAGAGAAAGCCCATGTACTCAAATGGGTCAAGAAAATATCTCTGACAGTCAGAAATGGTGGGAACCAGATTTGACTTTTCAAACTCTATTTTCTTCAGCCACGTGCAATCCACATCAAGAGTCACAGATTCTGAAATTATCACCAATTGCCACACAGCTCTTTCACATACCGTTTCCCTTGAGCCACGATTACACTGCAAATAGTGCCACTCAACTCTTGCGTTTGTCTTCTTCGCCAAATCGCAGCGATCTCTCTCGACTTGCAAGGACAGCGGCAACGGCACAGCGGCGACCTGTGATAATGTCTCCTGAACCATCACTTCCGGAGAAGAAGGAAGAGGACTCGACGACAGCCTTGCATTTATGGTCTCCTCCGTCGCATCTTCCATGATTCCAGTAGCAACTTTGCTCTCTGTTTCTTTTATTTCGGTACATTCTTGGGAGAAGGCTGAGCAAGACTTGTTCTTTTCTGGGCAATCAGAAGCTTCTTGTTCTTTGATACATTCATTGGTGTGGTATAAACAAGACGTACCACTTTCTTGGACCTCAGAAGCTTCTTGGGGATCATTCTTGACAAAGAGAATCTTGCTTTGATATTCCAACTCTTTTCTTGCCTGCTCTGCTTTCTTGGTTCGTTGCTGCAGATCCTGTTCTTCCTTCAAACCTGCCATATAGAGTAGCTCTTCCATGGTATCTCGTAAATCATCCAACTTCTTGAGTTTTTCCATCTTTTCTTCAAGCTGATCAATCTTTTTGAGTTTATGGACTTGTGCTTCAAGAGCCACGATTAGATCTTCCATGGTTCTTGCTCTTGTATTTACCACCCACTTAGAGTTCTTGATGGTTTCTTGATGAAAACCATCAGCATAATAACAGAACACCGGAACCAGAACCAATACTGACAAAAACTGAACCAAGAATGTTGAAACAGTGAGAGCAGAACTGACCAGACATACAGGAGAAGAACCAGAACCACCCACCACTGTTTTAAGGCTGATCAAACAGTAAACCAACCCAGAAGACAGAAACCCAGAATTGAAACTGACAACCTGACAGCAGAGGAAGCAGATGACTGGCGGCAGAATCACAAAAACCAGCGCACAATAACCAAAACTGCCAGCTTTATTGTTCCAATGAACCAAGAAGCAGGACCAGAATCGAAGCGGCAGAACCAGAACCAAAGAAAGATACCAGAACCAGAAATGGAAATCAGAAAGAAAGAACCTGAACCATTTGATGAAGAAGCCAAAACAGATGATGGCAGAATCTGGAACCAAACTGCCAAGAACCACTTTCTTTATCTTTCGTTTCTTTTCAATCAGAACAGAGCAGAACAGAACCAATATTCTTTTTCTTTTCTCTAGTCAAAACAGAACTGAACTGAACCAGTCTTTTTTCTTTCTTTTTTTCTTTCGTTTATCAGAACAGAATAACAGAGGGGATGGGAATTGAGACAGAAACAGCGAAAGAGACAGCCAAGGAAGGAATGCTCTGATACCACTGATGTGATTATTGACCAAGAATAGAGATTAGAGATAGAAAGACACAAGAAAGGGATTAGAAGAGAAGAAGAGAGAGCTAACTAGGCTCTCTCACAATGTATTCAATGCCATAACAAGTCAGATCTCTATGCCTCAATGTACAATAGGAGGATGGCCTATTTATAATACTATAGCCCCTTCAAGTCTAACTAATCCTAGTTTACCATTATTGACTAATTACCCTACTAACTATCTAGTTTACAAATAGGTCCCTAGGTTTATATTACACTTAGGTCCCTAAATGCTGTTTATTATCTTTATATATCATAATGCCTCCACTTGTCTAGCGCCATCACCAAGGCCAATAATTCTCTGTCATACACAGATTTTTGTTGGTAAAAAGCTGATAATCCCTTGCTATAATAAGCAATAGGATGACCCTCTTGCTGCAAAATGGCGCCTACCCCTGTTAATAAAACATCACATTCAACAATGAAAGTTTTAGTGAAATCTGGAAGTTGCAATACTGGAACTTGAGTGAGTGCCAATTTGAGGTTTTCAAAAGCGGCCAAAGAACTAGTATCCCATTGAAAATCACCCCTTTTAGTCATGTCTACAAGTGGTTTGGCAATCTGTCCATAATGGTGGACTAATCTTCTATAATAACCAATAAGGCCGAGAAACCCACGAAGTTCGATAAGATCTTTGGGTAATGGCCAATCATTAATAGCAACCACTTTTTCGAGTCAACAGCCACCCCTCCAAAGAGAAATGATATGGCCTAAGAATGCTACATCCAATTGAAGAAAGTCACACTTCTTGGGGTTAGCATAAAAGTCATTGTGCTGCAAAAGTTGGAATATTGCATCCAAATGCCCCATATGTTCTTCAAAGGTCTTACTATACACCAAAATATCATCAAAAAACACCAGAATGAATTTTCTTAAATAAGGACGAAACAACTCATTCATGGTTGCTTGAAAAGTTGCAAGAGCATTTGTGAGACCAAAGGGCATAACGAGAAGCTCATAGTGACCTGAATGAGTACGAAAAGCAGTCTTATGGATATCAGAAGGAAGCATTCGAATTTGACGGTAGCCAGATCAAAGGTCAATCTTTGAAAAGAACTTGGCACCGTATAATTCATCAATTAACTCGTCAATGGTAGGAATAGGATACTTATCTGGAATAGTTAGGCGATTGAGCTCCCGATAATCCACACAAAATCTCCAAGTGCCATCTTTTTTGGGAACCAATAGAACTGGACTAGCAAAGGGACTCACACTTGGCCGTATAAACCCTTTGTTTAACAATGTAGCCACTTGTGCTTCAATCTCATCCTTCGAGCAAATGGGTACCGATAAGGTCTAATATTGGGCGCCACTACATTAGGAAAAAGAGGAATGGCATGACCGTGTTGTCTCATAGGCAGCAATGTTTGTGGCTCTTGAAATATAGATGAATAACGTTGTTGTAATTCCTCTAGAGTGTCGAATTGTTGAACCAATTGGTCACAAACATAGCTGCATAGAGATGTTGATGTCACCTGTTTAGAAATTCCTTGCAGTTTGTACCGCTTACCATGAACCCAGAATATCATGAATAACTCTTGCCAATTTGCTTCAACAGTATTCAAAGATGCTAGCCATTTAATTCCCAGTACCATATCAACGCTACCCAAATTGAATGGAAAGAAATCCTCTTTAATGGTTAATGATTGAATAGTAATCTCCAAATCGCAATGCATTGATTTGCGTGGTACCATCCGATCATCTCCCACTTGAACACCGAGAGTAGGAATAGAGGTTGTATTCAACTGTAAGGCTTCAACAAGCTTGTTGGATATAAAATTATGTGTGGAGCCACAATCTATAAGAATCAGAATCATTTTGGATTTTAAAGTGCCTTTTACTTTTAGAGTAGAAGTCGAATGATTAATTTGGATAGCATGTAGGGATATTTCTGCCGTGGGTGCAAAGGGGCAGTGTTCTTCATCGACAGATTCAGATGCCTCTTCTTCGGTTTCGTCAGTTATCTCCATTAACCGCAAAGTTGAAGATTTGCAGCAATGTCCTGGCATGAATCGTTCACCACACTTGAAACACAGTCCCTTTTCCCTTCGATATTGTCTTTCTGAATCATGGCCGAACGACGCTGGCGTGGCAGTTGTGGAAGAATACAAGCGATTCGGATAGGAAGAGTGTGCAGTCTGAGGAACCGCCGATATCAACGGTTTGTGCGTGTGAGATGCGCTCGTGGAGAATTCTCCTTGCTGATGTGGCGAATAATTTTTGAAGTCTCGCCAATTATTTGGAAATTCCGTGCCACGTGAGAATGATTCCGACGCTCGCGAGGACTAAAAACGTGGAACAGATCGCGCATTTGACGGGACTGATTTTTTGCTTCAAACTCCAGCGCTAAACCGACGGCTTTGTATATTGTGCGAGGTTTCTGAATCTTAACATCTCGCTTGTAACTCTTCTTTTAAACCATTGATGAAAACGCCCATGAGACAATGTTCGGCCAACCTTGGATTTGAGATCGTTGGCGAACAAACTCTTGTTTATATTCACTCACCGTCCCAATCTGTTTAACGCTACAAAGGTGAACATCCGGATTTTGAAATTCAGCGGGGCCAAATTGTTCTTGGAAGACTTGAACTAACTCATCCCAGTAACGTATAGTTCGTCTAGAGGAGACCCAAGTAAATGTATCTAATGCATCGCCTTCCGTGTTAATTGCAGCGACATCCACTTTCAAGTCTTCGGGTGTTTGATAATACCGAAATACTTCTCGCTTTCAAAATCCATCCTCTTGGATCACCACCCTCAAACTTTGGAAATTCAATCTTAGAATAGGGTCGCTTGGGAAAATTTCTATTCCACGAGGGGTTATCCATATCAAATTCATCTTGTTCATTGAAAGGTTCTCTGTAGTTGTGACTAGTTTCGCCTTGAATCACGGCTGGTCCTTTTGCTTTCTTTAAATTATTAATCTCGGAATTCATCAAATGCAGTTGGGCAAGAATTGCCGTCAATTGTGGCTGGTTGGATTATGGATGCATTTGGACTGGTTGTTGAACCAAGATTACACCAGGGTCGTCCCTGGGATTGGGATTTGGTGGGTTATCTGGGTTCAGATTTGGGTGTATTGGTGATTCATTCTCATAAGAAGAATTTCTTGTGTTCACCATGATAGCAAACAGGCGCCAAGATCTACCGCTCTGATATCAAATTGGTAGAACTTAAGAAAATAAGGGTAGAAAAGAGAATTCTAGAGTCAGAATCTGCACTTTAGCCAAAGACAATGTTTCTGAAATATCATATATTGCATAAACTGATTATAACATCCTATCAGTACATATAGAGTTTGTCCTAGATAACTACCCACAATAACTCCCATAAAACAGATAATTATAACTCCCCTAAAACAGATAAGAAACAATAACTTCCCTAACTAGAAAATAACCTCTCCTAACTTCCTATTTTAATAGCCTGGGTCTTTCCTCTTTCTGGAATAAACCAGAAGAGGTTTAATCCTATCAGAGGGCAGTAAGACTAGGGAGAATAAGATGTCCTAGAAACTAGGGAAAAAAATAATAGAGAACAACAGAGCCTCAAACTTGCAACAAGCTGTCCAATCTCTCTTCATATCAAAACCAGATGTTCTTTTGTGACAATCATGAGCAGAATATCAACGAGAAGTTGTAGGTGCAACCCTATCCCATAAAATAACAAGGGGCACGGAGTAAGACTTGAAAATCAGGATTTCTGCAACAATGAAGTCTTCTAAAGTATAATACCCTGTGTTGCTGAATTAACTCCCACTCAAGGGGGGTTTCCCGGTATAACATAACGAGATAGTCAAGCTTTCCCTTAGTAATGTGCTCTTCTTTGTTCTCGCTTCCATACTATTGATTTCCTTTCAGCGGATATCTTTAACCATATGCTCTTGTACCTCCTTCTTTTTCTTTAAAAAAATTTCTTTTATCAAATGGAAATTGAAAAGAAAAATACAGAAGTTGAAAGTGAGTATAGGCTAATGCCTGCTAAGATATGCAGTGAAACTGTCAAAATACAGAATATGCACAAAGGGGTCTGCCAAAGTCCTATCCCCTTTTCATCATTTTTCCCATTTAATCATTTCTGATTCTATCAACGCATCATAGCAATTCAATAATTTCTCAGTCTATGATTTTAGATAACTATTGCAAGGCCTCAAACTGCACACAAGCTAGGGTGACACTTCACTGTAATTCACAGGTAGGATCATGAGAGGTGAGAAAATTAGATGTAATTGCACTCCAAGAAGCACCATTGAACAAAAACAAGAAAAGAATATCGCTAAGAATTAGACCAAAAACCATGTTTTTAACATCAATAAATGTATATCATCTTGCATATTACAAAACATATCAAATTGATATCTATGGGATCTGGGAAACAGGACTAAGTGACAAGGCGACATAACAATTGTCCTTTTGATTTCTCATTTTTAAGGAAAGTAATTGATCAGGTATATGTACCTATGTCTTCTGTAGATGTAGAAACGTCCTTTTTATTAGTTGAATTTTCAATAGAGTTCCCAATTCCAGAAGCCTTCCGTACCTTGACTGCAACAGCTTCTTTTCTGTATCAATGCAAGGGAAAAGAATGAACATGGATCCTCCCAGTTTGCACATGACTTCAACTAGAACTAGTTCACAAGAACAGGGCAAGTAATAGTCTACCATACTTTACAAAAGGGGAAATTATCTTAAAAGGAAGATAGAAAGTGTACGAATAATGAGGATTTCATAAGCTCCTTTACAAAAGAAACAGAAATCAAAGACATAAAAAACAAATAACTCTTTTAGGCAGAAAAGCTCTTGGTCACTCTACATATCTGTTACAAAGAACACCTAAAAAGGACTAATAGCCAAGTACCAAAGAGAGGTTATAAAAAAAATTCTACCTCAAAGCATTATAATTAATTTTGTAGTGCATTCGCAAGCTAAAATGCTCCAAATTAGGAACTGGTTAGCAAAGTCAAACTACAGAACAACAGAATGACATAAAAAAGCTAGGAACAATTTGTCTTCTTTCTATTCCAAATCAAATTGATGCCCCTTTTAAGTCCTAGTTTTTTTCCCTACTTTTATATGCTTCAAAAAAGATACTAGGCTTACCAACACAGCACATGTAGGTGAGCTAGGAGAAGATTAAAATGACGACATCAAATATGGTCTATGCTCAAATAATGTGCGTTGAAACTGCATAATAAAACACAACTAAGGCCTGATTACCCTCTTGAAGAGCACTGATGGTTGACTGAAGATCGTGGCGATCTTTCTCAAGGCTGGTCATTTTCTTTCTGCAAGAATTATTATGAATTGTCATTTTGATATGCCCTATCATCATCTTCAATGAACTTTAACTAAGCAAGAAAATCAACAATGGAAGGAAAAATCAGGTGATAGAAAATCAAATGCCATAGGAAAAGAATGGTTTCTTTTTTCAAAAAGAATTACTCTTGCCACATCAGTAATTCAAAATCATCCAATGACCACTTCTAATAGTTATAAATATAATCTATTACAGAACTCACAAAAACTCAATGCATCAGTAATGGTTCACAGAGCATAAGTCTTCAAAGGCCACATAACCTCACTCTTTGGAACAAGGTAATTGAGAGTTTAACTTGTGAAAAAATAGGTGAGATAACAAGACTGAAACCAAATCATTTTCAAAGCATATACTGTTTTCGCCCTCCAGTAGCTTTTAAGAAGATATGCAGCCATATTGTCTAGGTTAGAGGGAATAAATGCTACTCAGAATTTCATTTTTCAATAGTCCTCAAAATCCAGAAACTCATAATTTTGTCTTAACTATCATAATGGTTTGACCCACCTAGTGGGATAAGGCTTTGTTGTTGTTGTATCATAATGGTTGAAGGTCCAGATTGAAGGAAATGAGTCATCTCATTAAAGTCATAAAAATAAATGACACCTATATATACAGAAACCATGGCTTAGCATAATTTTTTATGCTGCCATCCATGATTCTATTTATTCATGACTGAAAACAGAAGGTTACCTGTAGGAAGTAATTTCAGCTTGTGCATTTTCCAATTGCTTCTCAAGCTTTAGCTCACTTGACCTTAGTCTGAGCGCCTACAGAGTTCATAGAACAAATCAACTTCAGAACAAGGAATGTAATAAATGCTACTAAACAAACATTCAATAGCCTAACTACTGAAGTTTTTATTAGAATAATTACACCTTATTAAACAGTCTCTCCAATTGCGGGGGTAAGACTGCGTACATCTTTCTCTCCCCCTGCACCCCACCAGGTGAAGCCTTGTGCACTTGGGCCGCCCCTTTAATTACACCTTACTAAAAAAAAGGATAACTACACATTTGCCCCTGTGCTGACCCTCGCCCGTGTTGAAGTTATAGATGTAATATATCCGAATTAATTTTAAAATTAAGGATGTGTAGAATTATTGATAGGACAATTCAGTGTGGTTGCCCGACTCCAATTTTCAGGAAGGTCCAACATCCAATTCTATATGACATGAGATGTTATCCCTTTTCCCTTGTTTCCATCGTCTCCTCTTTGCTTAAATTCCATCAGACGACCCTTATAACTTTCTAAGATCATTAACAGAAGAATGTTTTTCAACAGATCAGCAGCATAAAAAGCAAATAACTAAAGGCTCAACATACCAAGAAAATAAAGTACCTTATCCTCCAGACCAATCACTTCAGATGCCAATAACTTGGCACGTTCATCAGCAGCATTACATTCTAGTTGTGCATTTGTATATTCATTCCTGACAGACTCTAGTTCAATCTGCAGACACAAACGATTTCATGAATACAAATTGAGCAGAGACGAAACGTTAAGAAAAGTGAAACTAATGGATGTTAATGTACATAAATAAATGATATATTTCAATAAAAGGACTGACAATAAATAACATGGAAAGTTTTAATTCTACCAAACTCATCTTCAGTGTACAGATCTAACATTTCCAATCCTTAGAACTGACAAACAATTTTCTAATCCAAGAACATGAAAAAAAGACAAACTGAGCAACCACTAAAAATGATAGAACTACACAAGCACTTTTTGTATAGCCTAAAGTATATCACGCATTGCCAACATGTCTTATATGAAGGTACTCAACCCAATAAGGCATGCATCTATTTATAACCCGTCTATTTCAAAGAGACATGTCTATTCTATGATGCACAATGTCTTAGCTGCTCCAATATTTTTTGCATACCAATATTGTTATTGTTCTATTTATTAATTATTAATGCCAAGAAAAAAGCACCCGAGTGGAGGGATCAAAAACATTATTTATTACCTATCCTATAATCAAAATTCTCAAATAGTAACAGACAAATTTTTAAGGCGAAATGAGGACATACACATTTGCAATACCGTTTTCTTAAAAAACTTCAACTCCCATGTCAAAATGCCTGTACAAATTAAAAGTTGAGGCAAACATGGGGACAGGCAATGTCTATGCATTCATTTGAAGTGCTAAACTACACATTGTCATAAACCATGAATAATTGTAAAATGGTGTAAAAATGTGCAACCATTAGAGTTAGAAAATCATGCTGGGTTATTGATACAAACCAGATGAAGTCTGATTTCTTCCTGTAATGTCTCCATGTCAGATTTCAATTGGTTGACGACACCTCTCTGTTGAAATACAAACGAAAAAAATTAAAAAGCAAAGTAAAAGATGCTTTGAGAAGCTTATAAAAGAACAATGACAAATGATTGCATTTTCAGTTCAAATTTAAAAGCCAGCATTCTAACTAACTCCCCAGCTTAGAAGCAACCAACATAACTTAACAACCAATGGTGCAGAAAGAATTATGTCTCGCCCAAGACTTTTTGCACAACGGTTATGCTTAAAAGTTACAACCATGTAAATTCTTTAAACCCAAACTCAACACAAAAATACCCAATAATATTCAAATTCGCCATCTCATACTCAACACGAGTCATTATTACACAAGGTAGTCAAGTGAAGGCAACCCAAGGTTACTGAACTAAAGAAAGCCACCACATTTACTGCTCGTCTTCTCCCCTCACTAAAACTGAAATTCCATCAAATTAAATATTAACCTACTTTCTGTAAGACACCTTAAAATACTTGGGAATTTAGCATGCGGAATTTTAGATACTGATGTATGTACTGCATAACTAATAAAAATTGATAATACCAAATACCAATAAGCATCTAGTTCAGCATAAAAAGAATTAGATAAAATTATATAACCTGAAACAGTTTCACATTTAATATCCCTAAGAATCACATACTTCAATTCACAAGCCAACCTGTTGATTATAGCTCTCTGTTAGAGATGAATTTTCAGCAGCTAAGGACTCTGCCAATGATCGTGAAGAGTCAAGAGCACGTTGTAAAGAAAATTTTTCTTGTGTAAGATCTTCAATATGCTGCAGCATGAATAAAGAGAAAAGCATAAATAAGAGGGGAAAAATCTTTCATAAGTTGCAAATTACAAAGTATTGTAAAAGCAAAGAAGCTTATAAGATCATGCATTAATTCTCCCTGTTTCTAAGAACTAGACTAGAGTACCAAAAACCAAATCCATACGGCACTGAAGTAGCTAGTTCTGAACATTCTATTCATTTTTTCCACATCAACGGCAAAAGTCATTGTAATAATTGGCAAAGTTCTACATCTTTTCTTAATAAAGACATTATGGTCCTCTGTTCATGACACAGACTGATCGTTTGCTGCCAGAACCACAATTAGAAGTTTTAAATTTCCTAAAGTAAGACGAAGATGAATATGTTAAATCTCTAGATTCAAACTGGACACGTGTAACATTTCATGAAGCATATAAGAAGTATAGAAGATTATCTTAGTTCCAATGTTGTCCATACCATTTCTGTACCTCATAAAAGCTATACATAATACTACACTGTCACGTAATATCTTGGAGTTCAGTTAAATTTTAATCACTAAACAACTCATTTGGCCTACCTTGGGCTCCTAATAAGCTAATACTAAATAAGTACAACAATTAAAGCGCCCTAAAAATCAGGTACAAAATACATGTCACCAGCAAACTTATTTTCTAATGCTAAACCATCAAGAAGTGAAGAATAAATTGGAAAAGTATAGAACTACATCATCCAAATAGTATCTAACAATCATAATGTTACTAGCAGAAAGCACCTGTTCCAAAGCAGCAAAGTCTTCATTTTGTGTAGGCGCATAAAAAGTATGATTATTCTCCATGTGGTTCTCCTTAGCACTACCACCTAGAAGTTCTTGACTATTACTATTAAAATTTGAGAAGCTTTTTGAATGATCAAATTGACTCTGCACACTTGTAGGTGTAGAATTTGAGAAAGGCACCATAGTTTTGGTCTCCAGGGATGGATTAGGAGAATAGGCGGATCCTGATGTGCCAATGATGCTTGGTTCTGAATGATTAGAGGAAGAGGAATCTTTCTGAGGTTGAAGAAAGGAAGGCCCTGAAGAAGGGCTACCAACTTTTAGAGAATCAAGAAAGGACGGACGAGACCTCCTAGAACTGGATTCCATAGGCACTGGATAGGTTGGAATATGATAAGATGAATGCCCTGCGCTTGAACCTACTGTAGAATCTAACTTTTCCATCGTTGCACCAAGCAGATTAGTGAAACCACTGTTAGAGCTTGTAACAGTCTTTCCCAAACCAGAACTCAAAGAATCACCATAGCCTGCAGTGAAACATATAATATGCACAAGGTCAGCAGCATAGATACTGGCCACTGGTGGGATGTATGATTTCCAGATGGAATCAACAATATTGGGTTAAAAAGGAATTAATATGAAAAAACTTCAATAGGAATTGTAGATAAAGAGATTAGGATGAAGCTGTTACCTCCAAAAAGTGCACTATGCATGTAGCCACTATCTAGAGTGCTAGAATTAGTTGGCTTAATCTGCGGCATTGTATCAACAGAATTCTGAGGTGAGAATTTTGACGAAAAATAAGCCCCGTGATCAGCAACTGTATCATTCATTGAACTGCTACTCTTATTTGAATGGCTCTGATTCATCCCATGAAGAGCAGACAGATTAGAATTACTATCAAACGGCTGACTTTCTTGTAAATTGAGAGTGATGTTTTCATTGTTCGTAGTCCCATATGCTAATCCGCCAGTATGAACTGTATATATATCATTCACCTGATTTCCTTCATTTTGACTAAACTCTATAGATCCAGTAAGGCCAGAAGCATTATATCTATTAGCTTCATCAATATTTGCGTGTGTCTCTGTTAGAATAGTAGGAAAAGAATTAAGATCGTTCCTCACAGAACTAGTTATACCAGGTAAAGAGCCCTGATTACTACTTTGTGTAAATAAATTCAGGCTTTTGTCGTTGCTCATCCCAGCAGTTGATGCGTCATGAACAGTTCTGCCAATTCCATCAGATGTGCTAACTCCATTTAACTCATTAGCTCGTACATGTTCATTTTCTGAAGGTTGTTTTTCATTTTGGTCATCAGAATTGAGGGCTTGACTAGTAGATGCAGCCTTCTTAGCTGCTTTCTTTTTTACGAAACTCGTCTAGCTGCAAGAGAAAAAAGGGATTTCAGAATCCTCATGCATTTACAGCAAAATATTATCAGCTGGTCCTCATGCATTTACAAAAAAGAATGACAAATAAAACAGAAGTTTTGCGACCATGAAATCCCTCTCTTTTATTTTTGGTTCATTTACTACAGCATATTAGCTCAAGCAAATGAAATATACTTAGATATAATTACTTAATTCGTTGTGATCTCCTATTCCCAGTTTCGATCATTCCCCTCCATTTTCACTTTTTAAAAAGCAAGGCCGAGATCTATCTTATAAAATCAGTATGTAACCACACTTCCATGACTAGGACTGAAAAATTATCGTTCAATAATTTAGAGAATAGGGGTTTATGAGGAGAACACAAAGATGGAATTTATACCCCACTATGTTAGTCCCAATACCATCGACTCATTTTCTTTCCATGTTTACGAACAACAGCAGTCGCCCAATTCTCATATAAATCATATGCATATACACCCACTAATAACGGGCTTCCAATCAATAACTCATTCTTCACATATTTAAGAAAGTTCAACCGGAAAATATATGGATCTGATTCATACCCGGCGCTTTCCAGCTTCCAAATGCTCTTGCTTCCGTGATGAAGCGGCTGAGTTTGGCAGCACTTGAGCTGATGCCATTGAGACCAAAAACCCCCGAAACACTAAATTTTCATAAAATTAACGCAAAAGTGCGCCCCCGACACAATTGGCACGAAGAAAAATAACAGGCCGAATTGAGAAATCACAAATGCAATAAATTTTGCGAGACTTTTAATCGAAACCCAGATCAATAATTTGCCCCAATGATGCAAAAATCAAATGATCAACGGTCGGAACAGAAAATTTCAAAATTTAAACGAACATACAAATTAAAGAGACGGAAAATATACGGAATAAAGGAAATATTCTCAGTGGTCTGCGTTACAGACAAGAGGCGGCCGATCTGATCGGAGAGGAAGAGAGAGAGAAGCAATACGAAAATTTTGTTCTGGCGGATCGCTTCCCTTTTCTCTCTCTTCGTTATTTTCCGTTTTCGTTTTTTTTTTTTGCTTTACATTTCTCAGGATTCTACTGTTCAAGACAGGTCATGGCCTAAAAAACAAAACTGTTCAGATTAGTGGCCAAAAAATAGATTTGATGGCAAAGTACGTTAAGTAGATTTCTTTAATTATATTCTGGCCAAAAATATTGTTTTAATTGTATTTATTTCCAGGTGCAAAAGAAATCTCTAATTACACGCATTTAGTTTTATATTTATTAAGTCTAACTGAATTTTACAGGAGTTGTCATTTTCATATTATATGAATAGTTTTTGAAATTTACAGCATAAATTGGAAAACAAAGGGAAAATTTAAACATTTAAAAAAACCTAACATAATGCTTACTGTCATTATATGAAGTTATGAACTATGAAGGAGATTGTGGATCCAAGTTTGAGATAAGCATGATGCTTGTAACTCACAAATATAGATTTGATGTTTGAGATAAGTATGGCTTCATTTGTTTTATAAAGATCATGATTCACATGCACTCAGATCTCAATCCATTGTTCTATGGTTTGTTTGTTTTTATTAAGCAGAAAATTAAATTTTACAAACCCAACAATATGTTAAAGTTTTTTCAAGAAAGTTTTCATTTCTAAACCTTAAAAAATAATAACTAATATATATTGTCTACTTTCCCAGCATTTTATTAGGCATTATTTTTTTTAAGGTTAAGTAGAACTGTTTCGAAAGATAGGTCCCAGAAGAATGCTTAGCGCGGAAGTTTTTAATGCGATGTTGCGCAGAAGTTTTAAAACGTAGCGTAACGATGTTCTTCATTTCGTTAAAAACTAACATTGATCGTCAACCTTTTAACAAATCGAATATCGCTATGTTTTGAAAACTTTCCTAAGAATATTGAGACAAAAAAAAAAAAAAAAAAAAAAAAAAAAAAAAAAACTTTCGAGCAATATATTCTTTCGCATGAAATTTTTCCCGAACAAATTTGATATTTTACCCCTTTTTTTAATATAAACTGGATAACATAACTAATTAGAAATCATTACAAGAAAAAGAAAAATAAGACAAGAGACTCTTTCATCGGTCTCCATCTTCCTGATTGGGAGATGGAGGTTGATCAAAGATACAAAACTTGCATACTATTTTTTGTTTTTTAACATTACTTTTTAGTCACTACAGAATTTCATGATTAAATGGAAGATGATTTTTATAATTATTTAACTCTTTATATAAAAAATAAAAGTGTAATTAATATTTTGAAAACCCTGATGACTAATAGAGTAATAGGTATTTATAGGCATGTCCTTTTTTCAATATTTAAGTAATTATACACATCTTAATACAATGCACAAAAAGAGATGTGCTACCGATAAAGATGGTAGATAAATTCTATATTCATCACAATATCAGTAACCAAACTCATGTCAGTTTGTTGCGTTGCTTATCTTAGAATCCAATACAGACCACCAATTAAAGCTAGCTATCATCTTTATTGGCAAAACTTTTGAATCAAAAGCATCTTCTTATTACAGAATTCATTTCACCATCACATTCTTTATTCTTCCATCAAACAATTTGTTTTGCTGTAACATGCTCTTATTTTCTACATCATGACTTGAGTGATCCTGATATGGTTCCTTCCCTACGCCATTGGAGATGGATCTTAAGCTTCTCATAATCAGGGAGGTTATCTTTTATGACAGGAATTTGCTTGAATATGTGAAGCCATGCTTGTAAGCGAGGCAATTTGTTTGCTTCCATCAGTTTTATTCCCACAATTTCCTCTAACCCTTCTAACCAGATTCCAAGAACTCCATATGATATATCCACCAAAGAAATATCGTTGCCTCCAAAGAAATTTTTGTCTCCTAGGCCTTGATCCTCCAACACTTTCAGAGTTTCAAGAGCTTTCTGGATAGTGTCTTCCTTTTTTTGCTCATCTTTGAAAGCTTGGAAAAATGTCGCATTGACTGATTTGACCTGCAAAACCAGATTTTCAAAAGAAAAATTACAGAGGGTCAAGGGCTAACATGATATGATATTTATCCCATTGGATAAACTGGTTCATCTAGTGAGATTTAAATGAATTTAGCAGTTGAAATATGGTGATTCATCATGTTACTGTTGTTGCAAGCTTTATTTCATAAGGAATACAGGGTACGTTCAGATAGTGAAGAAGGAAGAGGAAGGAAAATCCTAATCATCCATTATTGTCAATCCAAACACTCTGAGGAAAATTTTCAGATTTAAACTAAAATCAATTCAAACAAATCCTCTGACCTAATCATCCATTAATATCTCTACGACGATTCGACGAAATTGCCTTAATTTATTGACCTTCGAGTATATAGCTACAGAGAAAAACAATTAAAGAAATCAAATCTGCTTTCACACAAGATCAAATTTATGAAATACAGAACATATAGTTGAACAACAGAGATGGAGATGGAGTTACCACATCATCAGCAAATTTAATCCAAAACCGAGCTACGGCCTTGTCATAGGCATCTTTTGGCAGCAAAGGAATGTCTGGCCAGGTTTCTTCGATGTATTCAAGAATCACTGTGGACTCCGCAATGGCTTTGCCGCCATGAATAAGCACAGGAACTTTCTTGTAAACTGGATTGGATTGAAGAAGCAGGTCACTCTTGTTGAACCTGTCTTGTTCTATATACTCGTAGTTGATTCCTTTGAGCTTCAAAGTCCATATCACTCTGTGAACAAAAGGGCTAGACCAGAATGCTAGTAACTTCACATCTTCCATTGTTGGGTTGCAGGTGAGAGCTGGAGCAGCAGGGGTTCGGGAATTTCAAGGAAGAGAATGGTTATTTAACAATGGATGGGGTAAGTTTAAGGATGATGATTGTAATTGTCAAAAGAGGCGGCTATTTTGTCCCATCCAGATCCAGAAGATACATGCACTGAATTTTCTTTTCTTTTTTTTGAACAAGCACTGATTTTTCTTTTCACAGTAACAAATTCATCGAATTATTATTCGTTGGATTCCCCGTCTCATTCATTAACTCTTTTTGGTATCTCTAAACTTGATGCTTAACGCCTCATTGATTAAATATTTAATACAAATAAACAAATCAGCATTGCCGGACAAATTCATACTTTTATTGAACTCTTCATCATTTTAAATTCCGGTAACCTATGTTAAACTAAGTCTTTTTTTTTTCCCTTATAATGTCAATCAAGATATACGAAGCTCACGCCAAAATGTAAATGCATACAAGCATACTCATCGGACTCTAATTAGATTACAATAAATTCATTTCTTTAGCATCTCGATTATGATCTGAGTAGTTCATACTGATCTAAATTGTTCGAAAAGTTTGTTAAACTCTATTTGAGACAATAAAAGAGATAAAAATATAATTTTTTTTGCCAAAAATACCTTCAACTAAGTGGAAGATAAAGAACATGTGGTGGTAATAAATCCAACAAGCAAACTGGAAGATTCATCAGAGCTTTTGATACAACAGTCATCTAGATTATCCAAATATTGCAGTAACAACATTTGATTGGAAACACTAGCCAACATTTTGATTTCCTCCATTAGTCCTTGTAAGAGGAAGTATATCTCTTTGCATTGGGGGTGAGAGTGATCTTCAGCATTAAAAGCATGCACTTCATTTTTCACTTCAATCCAACTCCAACCAGGAACCTTTTTCACTCCCCTTTCTCGCATCAACCTTGTTATGCTAGCCTTTTCATCCCACATCTTAAGACGACCATACATGTCAGAAAGTATAACATAAGTACAATGCTCCTCAGGCTCCAACTCCAGCAAACAACTTGCTATCTGACTAGCTAAATCAATATCCCCAAAAGTTCTACAGGCACCCAATAAGGATTTCCAGACCATTGCATCAGGTTCAAAAGGCATTGTTTCAACCAAAACTTTAGCCATCTCTAAACGCCCCGCCCGGCCATAGAGATCGATCGCACAAGCATAGTGCTCCATTTGTGGTGGAATCCCAAAATCAGACTCCATAGACTCTAGAAATTTGCTGCCTTCTTCTACCAGACCATTGTGACTACATGCTGTTAGAACTGCAACAAATGTTATATGGTCAGGTTTCACCTTTCTGTCTCTCATCAAGTTGAAGAGGTCAAGTGCAATATTTCCTTGCCCGTGCTGTGCATAGCCAAAGATGATGGAATTCCAAACAATTGCAGTATCTTTAGAAGTTGCTTCAAAGGATTTTTTAGCATCTTCAATGATCCCACATTTAGAGTACATGAAGATCAATGAACTAGCAACATATTCATTGGACTCAAACCCCGCTTTAAGTGCCAAGATGTGAAACTGTTGACCCAGTTGGAGTGTTGCTAAATCCGAGCATGATCTGATGATGGCCGGAAGAGTATAGTGGTCAATTTCTATGGCCAGAGATTTCATCTGTACAAATAACTTCAAGGCATCTTCGCTCAGACCAACTTGAGAGTATCCTGTCAAAATGGAGTTCCAGGTAACACAATCCTTGGCATCCATGGAAATGAAAATTTTTAATGCATCGTCCATGCACCTGTTATTTAATTTCAAATACATGGTGATCAAAGCATTAGAAACAGGCACTGAATTTTCAAGTCCCCTTTTTATTACCAGACCATGCAAGGATCTTCCATGGCTTTTATGCACTGGCGAGGAACAAGCACTAATAATACTAGTGTGAGTATAGATGTCTGGTTCAAACCCGAGAAATTGCATGTCAATGAAGATCTTGAATGCAAGATCTTCTCTTTCATACAATAAGTAAGCAGCAAGCATGGAATTCCATGTTACCAGATCTCGAGACCCAACAGCACAATCAAATACTCTTTCAGCATCTTGTAGAAAGCCACACTTAGAAAACGCTGTGATGCTGGCATTGCAGACTGTGTTAACCAATTCCAGTCCATGTTTTACAATTTTGCAATGTAACTGCATTGCCAACCCATATAATTCAGTATCATCAAGCAACGTTAAAAGTGGAGATATTGTGCCATCATCAAGATTCACACCCTCCTGTTCCATACATTTCAGTAGCCAGAATGCCATGCTGTGATCACCAGCTTGAGCATAGCAAGCAATGAGTGAATTCCAAGACACATAGTTAGGTTCTGGCATGCACTGAAACACAGCATAAGCGTCCTCAGGTTTCCCACACTTAGCATACATGTCCAAAAGGGCACTTCCTGAAAATACGTTCTCTGAAAATCCTGTTTTTAAGATCATTGAATGCATTTGTTGCCCAAGCTCAAACTCCTGATAACTGGCAATCCCCTTAAGCATACTTCCAAATGTATGCCCATCAAATTCATATCCACTTCTTCTCATGGTCTTGAGCATTGCCCATGCAATTTCAAGGTCACCCGAGTTAATGTAACCAGTAATCATTGTATTCCATGACACAATGTCTCTGTGGAATGTCTCGTTGAACAGACTCTGGGCCAGACACAATTGTTTACATCTTGTATAACCATTTATAATAATATTAGTGGTATAAACGTCTGCAATGGTTCCTACCTTGATTGCTTGACATTGGGTTCCAGCAACCTGAAGCAAACTAATAACTGAGCCTTGAATGAGTGAGTGCACCCTCTTCATTCATTGGCATTCATGTATAGTATTATTAGAATTAGATAGTTAGATTATCACAGCTTTCCCCTTCCAACAACAGCCAACAGTCCTACATTATTAAAATAGAAATAAAACCCATCTGTAAGAACTTGATTCTGCCCAGGAAAAGCATCCGTTTCTTTTGTTTATTATTAGATGCTCTGTCTGTTCAAGGGTCCTCCCCACAAATCATTACCTCAAACATCAAACCTAAAAACAAGTTATCATCAGACAACAGCAACCCCATTCGAAATTCCAGCAACAAGAAAATAAACAGGATTTTAATCGTGAAACTCCAGCAATAAGAATTCAAGCAAGATTTATCACCAGAATTTATAATCAAAAGAGTAAGCTCAAAAAACAAGGCCCGATCATGCTAAAAGCATCAGAAACATCAGGAAGCTATATCACCAGTTTTTATACTAAAAAATAAGCTAAAAAAGCAAGGCAAGATCATGCTGGAAACAATAGAGATAACAGCAGGCTTTTATCACGAAAATCTAGGCTCAAAACTGACCTAAATGGGAAGGTTATATCATGTCAAAATCATCAGAGACAGTGGCAAGTTTTATAACCAGAATGTATACTTAAAATAAGCCTAAGAAAGTCCTATTATTTATCAATAACATAATGTTTGTGGCATCTTTCCAAAAGAATTCTTGAAATACACTAAAGAAATGCATTGACAGAAGACCTGTACGTAAACTATTAGTGTGTCTCAAGGTAAGTCAACCAGAATGGACGATTCAGAATGGCTTCAGACAGCCCTATGAACTCCAATAAAGGAATAATTTCCACCAAACCAAAGTAACAATTAACAGTTATTAAAAGAAGAAAACAAATAGGTTACCATCTATCTCCGCAAAAGCAGTGAGCAAAATGTGCAAATTTTAGTCATTTATCAACTCATAGCATATCTAGCAAGAACCAAAGTTTCTAAAAAAAAATGCTAAAAAGGGACAAAAGAAAGATCATCAAAAAGAGAAATACCATGAATCAAAATTGCGAGCAAGAGAGATATAAATGAAAAGCAAATCAGTACAGAAATAAATATAGGAAACGAGTTTTGTACATCATCAGGTTTGCCCAAGCTTGGAAACAGTGGAGGTGGCTTCAGAGAGAATGGAAGAGGTGTCGACGCAGTCAAGAATCTGTTAGTGGAGAGGTGTGAGAACGGCATATTTATTTACTCCCCTATTTCAGTCTATGCAACTTGATTTTACTCCACTAACACAATTGCTATTTGTTGTCCAATCCAGAAATCTATCAACCACCTCTTCACGCACAAATCCCGGCAATACGTCCAACGTCGACGGTGAAGCGCAGAGGCCAGCTCCCGCGTCGGAAAGTTTCGACCTTCGCGCGTTTAGGGATTCAATCGTTTTGGGAATAGAATAGACTCACAGAGAACGGTCGTGATACTTTCATCCATTCTAACGGCTGAGATGCATTTTTTTTAAATTTTGACGACACCGTTTCATATAGCAATGTTACTCCAAATTTAATTGTTTGTTTGATTGACTCAGCACAACCACCCCATCGGAGATCAGTATTACTTTATTTTTCTTTCTTCCTCCCCACATTAGCTCTGTCCAGAGGCATCTGGTCGGTGATCACCAACACACACAGCTGCATTGCGATTAACCAGAACACGCTCAGAGTAATCTCTACGTTGGGATTGTTCGTCAAACAATCTAACTTTGCAACCATAGGATGCTTTATTTCAGTGAGTGCTGCTACAACCATGGCAAGTATTGAGAGAACAAGTCCCACCCGTATGCGCTGCAGAGGGGTCATTCCTTGTGGGTTCTTGAGCAGCTTTCTAGTGATGGGGACGACGATTCAGTCGTAGACGGTGACGGTGAGAAGGATACTTCCGACGAAGAAAACGGTGAGGGGAGCCAGCAGGATTTGGAATGATTTTTCCATGTGGCGGTTCAGCAACACATGTCGTATTAACAACCAGAAACATGAAACCATCTGTATCTCGCAGGCCCATTACATTGTTTGTTTATTGATACTTTCATGACATTTTCACCTCAATAAAGCTATGAATGTAATTTCAGTTAGCACTCGATCGAAGATTCTAAATAAAAAGTCTGGTGAAGGTCAATAAAGACTTTTGGTTTCTTTTCTATGTATAGTGACATGGATTTTTCAGACGGTGGGGTTGAAGAAGTCTTGGGCAGATACTTTTTTCCCCTCAATTTTTTTTATTGAATACCATAAGATAATTAACTGTTGACTCAAAATAATTTATTTATAAAAAGGATTTTTTTTCCCCAATGTAAAAAGGATTGAATTATGAAATGTGGAAATATTAGAGATCAAGGGGCATGAGAGTAATTTGACCCAATTTCTAAATCTTTCTTTGTTCCATATAACTAGATTAATAATTTATTAAGTTGAATGACCCAATTTAAAATTTGAGTAATTCAACTGACTTTTAATAGGATTTCCTTTTAAAATTTATAGCATAAATTGGAAAACAAAAGGAAAATTTAAACATTTAAAAAACCTGACATAATGCTTACTGTCATTATATGAAGTTATGAACTATAAGGGAGATTGTGGATCCAAGTTTGAGATAAGCATGATGCTTGTAACTCACAAGTAATGTATGGCTTCATTTGTTTTATAAAGATCATGATCCACTTGCACACAGATCTCAATCCATTGTTCTATGGTTTTTTTTTTTTAGCAGAAAATTAAATTTTACAAACACAACATGTCAAAGTTTTCTCAAAGAAAGTTTTCATTTCTATACCTTGAAAATTAATAAATAATATATATTATCTACTTTCTCGTCATCTTATTGCACATTTTTTTAATATAAACTAGATAACATAACCAATCAAAAGTCCTTACAAGACAAAAAAAAAGACAAGACTTTTTTATCAAGCTCCATCTTCCTAATTGGGAGATGGAGGTTAATCAAAGATGCAAAAATCGCGCATTACTTTTTTTGTTTTCGGTTTTAACATTACATTTTAGTCACTATAAAATTTCATGATCAAAAGGAAGATGATTGTTATAATTATTTAACTCTCTATATCAAGAATAAAATTATAAGTAATACTCGGTAGTATTTTGAAAAACCTGATGACTAATAGAGTAATAGGTATTTATAATCATGGCATGTACTTTTTTCAATGTTTATGTAATTATACACACCTTAATACAATGCACAAAGAGATGTGCTACCGACAAAGATGGTACATAAATCCTATTATTCATCAAAATATCATCAAAATACAGACCACCAATTAAAACTAGCTATCATGTTTATTGGCAAGACTTTTGAATCAAAAAACATCTTATTATTACAGAATTCATTTCACCATCACATTCTTTATTCTTCCATCAAACACTTTGTTTTGCTGTAACATGCTCTTATGTTCTACATCAATACTTGAATGATCCTGATATGGTTCCGTCCCTACGCCATTGGAGATGGGCCTTAAGCTTCTCATAATCAGGAAGGTTATCTTTTATGGCAGGAATTTGCTTGAATCTGTAACGCCATGCTTGTAAGCGAGGCAATTTGTTTGCTTCCACCAGTTTTATTCCCACAATTTCCTCTAACCCTTCTAACCAGATTCCAAGAACTCCATATGATATGTCCACCATAGAAATCTCGTTGCCTCCAAAGAAATTTTTGTCCCCTAGGCCTTGATCCTCCAACACTTTCAGAGTTTCAAGTGCTTTCTGGATAGCGTCTTCCTTTTCTTGCTCATCTTTGAAGGCTTGGAAAAATGTCGCAATCACTAATTTGACCTGCAAAACCAGATTTTGAGAAGAAAAATTATAGCGGGTCTAGGGCTAACATGATATGATGTTTATCTCATTGGATAAACTTGTTCATCTAGCTAGATTTAAATTAATTTAGCAGTTGAAATATGGTGATTCAACATGTTACTGTTGTTGCAAGCTTTATTTCATAAGGAATACAGGGTATGTTCAGATAGTGAAGAAGGAAGAGGAAGGAAAATCCTACGAAGATTCCACGAAATTGCCTAAATTTATTGACTTTTGAGTATAAAGCTACAGAGAAAAACAATTACAGAAATCAACACTGCTTTCAGCCAAGATCAAATTTATGAAATACAGAACATATAGTTGAAGAACAGAGATGGAGATAGAGTTACCACATCATCAGCAAATTTAATCCAAAACCGAGCTACGGCCTTGTCATAGGTATCTTTGGGCAGCAAAGGAGTGTCTGGCCAGGTTTCTTCTATGTATTCAAGAATCACTGGGGACTCCACAATGACTTTGCCGCCATGGATAAGCACAGGAACTTTCTTGTAAACTGGATTGGATTGAAGAAGCAGGTCACTCTTGTTGACTTTGTCTTCTTCTATATACTCGTAGTTGATTCCTTTGAGCTTCAAAGTCCATATCACTCTGTGAGAATAAAGGCTAGTCCAAAATCCTAGTAGCTTCACATCTTCCATTGTTGGGTTGCAGGTTAGAGCTGTTAAGGAAAAGAATGCTTATTTAACAATGTATGGGGTGAGTTTAAGCATGATGATTTCAGATATTCTAATTGTCAAAAGTGGGGGCTATTTTTTAAGGCTGCTGATGACAGATATTCTAATAGTCAAAAGAGGCGGTTATTTTGATGATTTCAGAGTTCTAATTGTCAAAATATATAGGACGGCTCCGGATACAAAGGGCAGCTATTTTTTTATTTTATTTTTTTGAGAATATCACTTTTAGGGCTTTTTTTAAGAAAAAACCGTCCTCAGATTCTAACAATCTCAAACTGGGATTGTCGAATCTTAGTGAAATTAATTAACGAAGATCGATATAGTTGTTAACGCTGATTTAGTTGTTAGAAAATTGTTGTTAATGGTCTTAATTTAGTTGTTAATGACCTACCCGCTAACAACTATATCACCCCGTATAACTCACGTAAGATTCTAAAATCGGCTTTTTCCGGGATTGTCGAACTGGCGCTTTTTTGGGATTTTTTTTTCTCTAAAAAGGGTCTTGAAAGTGATTTTCCTATTTTTTTGGGAAAATCATTTTCGGACCCTTTTTTGGAAAAAAATCTCAAAAAAAGCGCCCTCAAAATTGAAATCCTGCGCTTTTTCTCGGATTTTCAAAATCTACGTGAGTTGTTAACTTGATATAGTTGTTAACTGAAAGACTGCGATATAGTTGTTAATGAACATTTAGTTGTTAAAAATTATTATTAATGAAAATGATTTAGTTGTTAATTAACAACTATATCAAATTTCGCTATCAATTCACGGAAGATTTTGAAAATCCCAGAAAGAGGGCTTTTTTAAGATTTTTTTCATAAAAAAAGACCCTGAAAAGGATTTTCCCTTTCTTTTTTTTTCCTAAAGAATGATGATTTCATGATCCAAGTACAAAGGCAGCTCCAGCTCTGAGAGCTTCTACCTTCGCGCGTTAGGGATCCGATAGTTTTGGAATAGAGAAAGGACAGATAGGAAGATTATTCTCTTATTAGCTAATTTTTTCCTTATCTCTAATCATCTAATCTCAACCGTTGATTTGACTTAATGAGATTGTTGGTGTAGGCAGTTATATTAAATCTATGGTCCAGATTTAAAGCTGATGAAGGACATTAAAAAACGCTAATGAGAGGTGGTGATTATTTCCTCACAATATATATATATATATATATCATTGTTGGGTTTTACATGTTTTCTTCTATTATTAAACATGAAACCAAGTTTTTGGCCAAAAAAAAAAACATGAAACCAAGTTATTTTAATTTTAAAAAATAGCAATTTATTTACGTGTGAATTGATATTTTTTATTTAAATACTACAATTTTCAAGGTTATATACAGATCTCTTTGTATATCTTAGGCAAATTGTATTATTTTAATTATGATTGGATCGATGCAACCACTAACTCTAATCACTCATTATGTTACTTGTATCGTTTTCATTAACTTATAAGAGGTGAGGAGTAAAAAATTGGGAATTAGATAATAAGGTTTTTAATATAAGAGATAATTATCTTGATTTGATTAAATTATAAAAGTTAATTAGTATAACATGTATTTTTGAAGACACCCTAGTTATCTTTCTTAATTCTGTCTTCTCCTTAATTATTGTCGATGGAGTATCCATAAGAGTAAATTAGTAAAATATTGATAAATATAAAAGTTATATCTTATATTTAAAATCAAGATTAACTCTGTAGAGATATCTTATATTTAGGATCATATAAGTAGAAAGAAAGGGAGTCTTGGATGGAGGGATATGAAATTCCAAAAAAAAATAAGAATCTCCAATGACATAAGGCGAATAACACTTCATTTATAGTAAGTGACGTCACATGGCACGTATTCATAATCTCTCACACAGGAAAAGCACTAAAATAAGACTTTTTTTTAAAATATTTACGGCCCTTTTAAAACTATTTACCATACTAATACTTACGCCATTAATGACGTAAGTAAATACTGCACCACTGTTAAATGGCGCAGATGAAGGTCATGCCACTAGGTGGCGTGCAAAAAGTTCACGCCCCTAATGGTGTGATGTACGTTCACGCCACTAGGTGGCGTGAACATACCATACGCCACAATTGAATTGTGGCGTATGATTAAAAAAAATTAATTAAATTAATATTAATATAATAATATATAATTATAATAAATGATAAAATAGTAGAATAATTTAAAGTTCTTACTTCATTTAATTTGAAGTTAAAAGAAATAAAGTATGGAGTACAAATAACTCATTAACGCATTTTAAAAGATTACGCGTGCAATTTGGTTATAACAACATATCCCAATACACGGATCTATATATTTGTTATACACCAAATATTTGTATAACAACAAGATTGATTTTGGGATCTGTATAAAAAAATGTTTATGGGATTTGTATAACTTATTAAAACACTTTTACGCGACATTTTTTATACAGATCCCAAAATCAATACTCGTTGTTATACAAATATTTGGTGTATAACAAATATATAGATCCCGTGTATTGGGATATGTTGTTATAACCAAATTATGCATCGCGTAATCTTTTAAAATGCGTTTTAATGAGCTTATTTCACCCATACTTTCTTTCTTTTAACTTCAAATTAAATGGGGTTAGGTAGCTTTAAATTATTCTATTATTTTATCATTTATTATAATTATATATTATTATATTTAATATTAATTTTATTTTTTTATTTTTTTTTTGGAATCATACGCCACAATTCAATTGTGGCGTATGGTATGATCACTGGCGTGAACGTACATCACGCCATTAGGGGTGTGAACTTTTTGCACGCCACCTAGTGGCGTGACTTCATCTCGCGCTTAAATAGCAGAAATTAAAGATTGCTTACGCCATTAATAATGGCGTAGCGATTAGTATGATAAATAGTTTTAAAAGGGCCTCAATTCGATAAATTTTTTAAAAAAGTGTCTTATCTTGGTGTTTTTCCCTCTCACACAACATCTGTATAACATCCAGAAACATGAAAGCATAAACTGATTTATTAAAAAAGAAACACGCAGTTTATTTTATAAGAAACAAGTAGCGTATTTGAGGTAGCTAGGCTGAAGCATTTGGTGTCTTTGAGATGAGGCTCTGCCTGAAGCCCTTCACGAAAAGAACCAGGTCTTCGTAAGGTGGCAAATTATGTTTGATCACAGGATTTTGTTTGAAGCGTTGAACCCAGGCGTGTAAGCGAGGCAGGGTATTAGGTTCCACCACTTTGACACCCACACTTTCTTCCATGGCTTCAAACCAATGAGGAATCCAACTTCCATATATTATGTCCACCACTCCTATGCTGTCTCCCCCAAAAAACTCTTGATCCTTTAGAGCTTGATCTTCCACAATTTTCAGCACTTCTACCAACTCTGTTTTGCTCTTCTCTCTGTTTTCTTCAGTGGACACGATAAATGAATGGAAAGCGTTGCCCTGTAACAAACATTAGTTCAAACTTGAAAGCCTGAAAATTAAGCAATCAAATAGAAAACATTTCTTTTCTGAGAATTTGAAGTGAGATTTACCTTATCTGCTGCAAAGCTGATCCAGAACCGAGATAAGGCTCTTTCATAAGCATCTTTGGGAAACAGGGGATTGTGCGGCCAGACTTCTTCAATATATTCAAGTATCACAGCAGACTCGCAAATGGCTTTGTCGCCGTGGAGAAGCACAGGGACTTTCTTGTGTACTGGATTGGACCTCAAAAGCAGCTCGCTCTTGTTTGAAAGGTCTTCTTGTATGTATTCATATTTCACTCCTTTTAGCTTAAGAGCCCATATTACCCTGTGAGCAAACGGACTCACCCAACATCCCAGTAACTTCACTTCATCCATGGCTAATACAAGAAAGGGATAATGGAGGAAGGTCTTGGGTGGGTTTTATATGTGTGTTTTGTAGTAGGAAAGTGCTACGAATATGTTAAATTTTAAATACTGTTGGATACAAAAAAAATTATAGATAGCGTTAAATAGGAGTGTGATTTAAGCGCTTATATGAGCCATTTATTTGAAGTTAGAATTGTCAAGAACGCGTAAAGGGCTAAAGGTCTACGTCAATGACAACTACGAGAGAGAGGAACAACCAAGAAACTAGTTACGGAGTATTTTCATAATTGACTTTTGAGTCTTAAAAGACTGTTTCAACTTTCTTCATTTATGTTTACCAATAACATCACGTTTCTGGTATCTTTCAAAAAAGCATTCTTTGAATACACTAAAGAAATCTTTGACCCAAAAAAAAATACACTAAAGAAATTATCAGTTAGACCGAGTTCAAATGAGATAAGATCATCACTAGTAAATTCAATGACAGAAGACCCATATATACACTATTAGTGCGTCTCAAGATAAGTCAACCAGAGTGGAGTGGAGGATTCAAGATGGCTTCAGATAGCTCTATTAACTCTAATAAAGGGGTAATTTCCCATCAAACCAAACCAATATAGTAATTAACAGTTATTACAAGAAGAAAACATACAGGTTACCATCTAGCTCCGCAAAAGCAGTAAACAAAGCGTACAAATTTAGTCAATTATGAACTTATAGCATAGCTATCAGGAACCAGAATTCCAAAACAACGCTTAAAAAATAAGAAGGATCATCAAAAAGAGGAAAAAAACATGAATCCAATGTGCAAGAAAGAGAGATAAATGAAACGAAAGAAATCAGTACAGAAATAAATAGAGGAAAAGAGTTTCGTACATCATCAGGTTTGCCGATAAGCTTGGAAACAGTGGAGTTGACTTCAGAGAGAACGGAAGAGGTATTGACAAAGTCAAAACTGACGTTAGCGGAGAGGTGTGAGGACGGCATATTTATGTACTCTTCTATTCAGTCTCTAAACATTGATATTATTCCATTAACTCTACTGTTATTTGTTGTCCAATCCAGAAATCTATCAACCGCCTCTTCACACACAAATCCCGACAATACGTCCAACGTCGACGGTGAAGTGCAGAGGCCAGCTCCCGCGTCGGAGAGCTTCGACCCTCGCGCGTTTAGGGATTCAATCGTTTTGGGAATAGAATAGACTCACAGAGAACGGCCGGTTCTTGATACTTTCGTCCCTTCTAACGGATGCATTTTTAAAATTTTGACGACACCGTTTCATATGGAATGCAAATGCTTTTTTTTTAAACCTTTTTTTCATGATTTGGATTGTAAGCGTAAACCGTAAAGCAAGGTGAAGAATTGGGGACCAAACCCCAGACCCGGTGGCACCAAAGTACATTTTTTGCTGGTTCAATCGTAAGTTTTTCACAGATGTTTTCATTGGGAAGAATTAAATATTGGGAAGTTTTTGTTGGCTCAAGCTCTAAAAATTTTCAAAATATAATATTGCTCTGTTTGATTTACTCAGCACAGTCACATCATCATCCATGTTACTTTATTTCTCTATCTTCCTCCCCACATCAGCTCCGTCCTCCTGCTCTTCTTCTTCAGAGGCATCTAGTCAGTGGTCACCAACACACATCGCTGCGTTGGGATTAACCAAAACATGCTTAGAGGAATCTCTAAGTTGGGATTGTTTGTCAAACCATGTGACTTTACAACCCTAGGACGCTTTATTTTAGTGAGTGCTGCTACGACCATGGCAAGTATTGATAAAACAAGTCCCATCCGTATGCGTTACATAGGGGTCATTCCTTGTGGACTCTTGAGGAGCTTTCTGGTGACGGGGACGACGATTCAGTCGTAGACGATGACCGTGAGAAGGATACTACCGATGAGGAAAACGGTGAGGGAAGCCAGCAGGATGTGGAATGATTTTTGCATGTGGCGGCTCACCAACACATATTGTATTAACCAATTTAACTAACATACATTCTAGCCTATTTAAATTAGTTATTCAGTCTTACATTAAGGACTTATGGAGTACTATTTTCAATTTAGTTGTGATTGAATTGATGTGGTTAAACCACTAATAATTGAATCACTCACTAACATTACCAGTACCATATTCATGAACTTGATCAGGGGGAAAAAAATTGAATGAGAGAATAGAAAGGAAGGGAAGGCCTAGGAAGGAGGATATGAAATTCCAAAAGAATGAGAATCCCCAAACATAGGGCCGATAATATTACTTCTTATTCTTAATATAATATCTCACATTCAGGATTTCACTCATAATGAGTCACATCACATGACACATATCCATACTCTGCCACACAACATCTGCTTTAACAACCAGAAACATGAAAACATAAACCGAACAATAACTGACATAAAGAGTGTAGCTTATTTGATGCAGCTAGGCTGAAAAATTTGGTGGTTGTGAGATGAGATTCTGCCTGAAGTGCTTCATGTAAACAAGCATGTCTTGATAAGGTGGCAAATTATGGTTAATCACAGGAATTTGCTTGAATCGCTGAACCCAGGCGTGTAAGCGAGGCAGAGTATTGGGTTCCACCACTTTGACACCCACCATTTCTTCCATGGCTTCAAACCAATGAGGAATCCAACTTCCATAAATTATGTCCAACACTCCTATGTTGTCCCCCCCCAAAGAACTCTTTATCCTTCAGAGCTTGCTCTTCCACAATTCTCAGCACTTGTACCATCTCTGTTTTGCTCTCCTCTCTGTTTTCTTCACTTGACATGAAAAATGAATTAATCATGCCCTGCAACAAAACATTAATTCAAACTTGAAAGCCTGAAATTTTGAAGAAATCAAATGGAAAACATTCTTATTTTTACAATTTGACGTGAGATTTACCTTATCCGATGCAAACTTGATCCAGAACCGAGACAGGGCTCTTTCATGAACATCTTTGGGAAACAGGGGATTTTGTGGCCAGACTTGTTCAATATATTCAAGGATAACAGAGGACTCTGAGATGACTCTGTCACCATGAAGAAGCACAGGAACTTTCTTGTGTACTGGATTTAACCTCAGAAGTAGCTCGCTCTTGTTTAAAAGGTCTTCTTCTATGTATTCATATTTCACTCCTTTTAGCTTCAGAGCCCATATTACCCTGTGAACATACGGACTCACCCAACATCCCAGTAACTTCACTTCATCCATGGCTACTACAAGAAAAGAATTATAGAGAAAGGTCTTGGGTTGGACACAATATATAGTTTGAAAAAATTATAGATAATGTTAAATAGGAGTTAATTAAGAACTGATATGAGTCATCTCTTTGAAGTTTGAATTTTGAAAAACGTGTAAAGGGACGTCATTGAAAATTATTAGAGAACCGAAAACCCAATAAACTAGTCTTTCCATACTTGACCTGGTTTCAAATGCAGTTTTATAAATAAAAAAATAAAGTTGAAAAATCAAACATGTTGTTATAAATATATGTATTATGTGGATGTCCATTACATAAGAACCCGAAGTCTATAAATAAGTGCTTGTGTAAACATTCGTAATACATTTGAAATGAGAATTCCTCCATCTCTGCAGAATTCTCTCCGACTTCTCTCTACTTTTCTATACATTTTCTTCGTTTTATAACACGTTATCGCACGGCTCTAATCAACTGAGCCTCTTCCCCGAATTGATCATCACCTTCAATTTCTTCAACCCTTCCACATCTCTAACTCCACCATCGCATTTCACCACCGCCATCCCTTCGGTTCATCACGCCGCATCGTTCCTAACCTCTTCGTTCTCATTCTTCATCGCCGCTGGCACTCGGATGATGAGAGAGTTCGAGTGAAAGAAGAAGAATGGGTCATCGAGAGAAGGATCAAGCGAGCCTCCATAGATGTAGTTACGAAAGAAAGCTGAAAAATTGATTTTGAATCGGTGAAAATGATTTATTTTCACCCGGTATGTTTTCTATTAAGTTTTGATTATTTATTTAAAGATATATGATGCTTGTGTGTATTTTAAAAAAAAAGGGGGAAGAATAAGGTCGAAGGTTGCGGCGAGACGCAGAGGCGAAGAAGAAGAATTTTTTTTTTTTTTTTTTTAAAAGGAAAGGAGTCACGGGAGGTTTGAAAAAAAAAAAAATAAGTCCCATATGTTTTTATTATTTTATTATTATTATTACTATTAATATATTATTTTATTATATATATATATAAATAATATATATATCGTGGGCGGACAAGCCGCCCACGATGTTAAAAGGGGCGGGGTATTATTTGTATTATTATATAGTATATTATATAATATTATACTATTATATATATAAATATATTATTATATTATATTATAATAGTATATTATATTATAAAATAATCAAAAGGTGGAGACAAGGCGGGTGAATGATGTTGAAAAATTCGTCCCGAGAACATTTATTTTTATTGCTACTAACATATTTATAATTCAGCATTTTATTTTTTTTTTATTATTGCTAACATATTTATATTTAAGTATTTATTTTTATGTTAGCATTTATTTATGTTTATTTATTTATATTTTATAATTATTATTAATTTCGACACCTACTTGGGGTTAAACCTCCTAACCGGAGTCTTGATTTAATATTCAAGCATTTACCTTTATGTTATTTATTTATGTATTTATATTTTAATTACGACTCCTACTTGGGTTAAACCTCCTAACCTAAGTCTTCATTTAATATTATGCATTTAATTTTATGATATTTAAATTAAGCATTTACTTTTATGTTAATTAACATAACATTTACTTTTATGTTTGCTAACATAACATTTATGTTATTGTTTCTAACATAACATTTATTGTTTATGTTTAATTTATTATTTGTCATTTTATTATTATTATTTTCATTATTATTATTATTATTATTATATTTCTTATTATATGATCAGGCGTCATATATAATTGCGAAAACCATATATATAAGTTTATCCGAAGATAAATGCAGGTTTAAAGTCATATTGTGATATGAGCTAAAAGTTGGCAAAGTTCTCAGATGAGGCATAATTTGGCCAAGCCAAGAGAAGATATAAATTGGCAAGTAGCCCGGAAGAGACATAATTTAGACAAGCCAAAAGAAGGCATAAATTGTCAAGAAGCCAAGAAGAGGCATAATTTGGCACGAAGCGAATGATAATTTGGCCGATGCTTTATGAGACATATTGGCACAAGCAAAGAGATAAATTTTCCTGAGTTATGAGACATGGCCGATCCATAATTTTTGTATGGTATCATTTGTATGAAAGTCTCAAAATTATATATTTGGCATTAAAAGATTCTTTTGTTCTTTAGAATAAATTAATGGGAATGTATGACCACCTAAAGATGGTTGTTCTTCTAAAAGTTTATTATATATGGGAATATTCAATTTGCTCCCGAAGTAGCATATTGTGAAAGAATCAAGAAATATTTTGATTTAATTTCTTGTCTGTGATCAAACAAAACATTGAGTTTTTGTTTAAAGGATCATGAATTTCCTCCAACATAATCAACTACATTAGTGAATGTAGTAATGAATGAATTTAATTGTGGTTGTGGATATGTGTGTAAATATGTTTACATATGGACATGGTTTTATTTATAGTGGTTCAAATTCTCACCGGAAGTGAGGAAAGATTATTGATAAGAACCACAGAATGATATATTATTGGGTATAATAAACATGATAAAAACTCATGTTATTGTTGTGGTGACAAGGGTTATTAGTTTTGTATTTATTGTATGTCATGATATATTTGTTAAAAGTCAAATATTTGATATAAACTATCTGATAAGATAAGTATTATATGTGAATCAGCCTCAAAATCAATTTCATAAGTATGAGGCGTTAGATTTTTGGAGATGTGGACCTATTTGGAATTTTAATATTTCAAGGTATTATTTAGTAATTTACTAAAATATCATTTATGAATTTTGGGGTCATATTTTGTAATTTTCTCCGGGCAAATTTCTCACCCACGTGAAGTCAGGTGAAAGGGGGAGAAATTTTTGGCCGTGGGTCCCACATATTTATATTATTTTAATATTATGAATAATAATTACTATTCATGAAAAAAAACAATTGTTGATATTTTTGAATGGCAAGTAGCCATAATATTATGTTTTTGGCAAGTAGTCATAATATTATGATTTTATGACAAGAAAATTTATCATTTTTATTGCCATAAATTTATTATTTGATGTTTAAGAAGTTTATCAATTTTTATAATTGTTCTTTTATAAAAGAACAATATTGGTTTAAAGAAATGGCATGACAAGAAAAATTTTATGGATTATTATAAATACTAAGACCACGAAGGTATATGTATATACAAAGAATTTTAAGTTAATACGTATATACAAAGAGTTTCAAGTTATTGTATATACAAAGAATTCTAAGTTAATACGTATATACAAAGAGTTTCAAGTTATTGTCTATACAAAGAATTTTAAGTTAATACGTATATACAAAGAGTTTTAAGTTATTGTCTTAAAGACAAATAACTTGCATAGAAATTATGCCACACGAGTAATATTTGTAAAGGCTAATAGTCTTGGAGACTAATTAGCATTGTTTGCCCACTTAATTTGACAGATCAATATTCTTACTAAATTTGGTAGTATTAATTTGAGACTCCGGAAGAGTTATGAAAGTATAAATTTTATTTAAGGCTCCAGAAGAGCTAATATTTTGTTACCTGAAAGGACAAAATTATGCATTGAATATGCATTTTATTCTACCAAAAATGATAGAAACTTGTTGAGTTTCGAAGATATCTGTAGAAATAGATATCGTATAGAAAAGTATTGAACCATATGCAATTGTAAACCAGAAATTTACAAATAATAATGTCAAATTTGTATATGTAAACCAGAAGTTTACAGTATGACCAGTTAGGTCATGTGTTAATAATGATATGAAAAATAATTGAGAATTCATATCTTGATGTGTAAACAAATAATACAATTCATGACCAAGAAAAATTGAAAATGAGTCTTTATTTTTCAAGAGCAGATATAAGGAGGAGATATTTGAGATATTTTCCATTGGGAAAATATAGTCCTCAAAGGAGGATGAGAATATATGTTGGGTGTTAATTTCATTTGATAATGAATTAAATGATTTGAAAGTGAAAACCTACATTTGGATTGAAATCCATGAATGTTTGTGAATTATTTTTAAAGGACTTACACTTGAGGGGGAGATTTCTTGAATACAAGTGTGAGTGAAAAGTGAAATTTTGATGTGTTATATACTTCATACATTAAGCCTCTTTTATGAAGAACTAAATCCTTGAGTTTTAAGGGGAATGTTCTGTCTCACACTTGAGGGGGAGATTGTTAGTATGCAAGTGTGAGCTAATTTGTAGAAAGTCATACTCATACTTCCCACATAATGACAAATATGATCTCCCGAAAATGAATGATAAATTATGATTGTGGATTATAATGTTACAGTAAACCAAAAGTTTACTAAGATGAGATATATGTTATAGTAAACTAGATGTTTACTATTTGTTTGCATGACTTGTTTGATCATCCAAGTCACATATAATACAAATAAGAATTTGTATTGACATCCATTGAAGAATCGTAAAATTCTTCATAAATAGTCAACTTGTTCTCAAATATAAATGACTATGAAAATGTCATAGGTCATAATTGGTAATAATGGATCTCCGGAAATATATCAAACAGATTTATATGGGCCCATTGAAATAGCATGTAAACCATACAATGATATGATAAATTTGATAGATGCATCTATAAGATGGTTACATGTGAGATTATTTGCTTGCAACATGGAGTTTGCAAATGAGATTGCAATATGAAGTTTGCAATAATGTTTGATGTTTGAATAAATTAAGCGCAATTTCCGATGATATGATTTAAGAATCATAATTAAAGCCTCCATAAATAAGCTGGATGAATGCTTATGAGAACAAAATTTTATGTTGGTATATTTGATATTATATAGCAAAGATTTATATAAGCCAACAAAATTCTCCTAGAAATTGGTTTTTGGTCGGAGCCAAACAAATTTCCATCTTAAAAGGGTTGAATGTGCAATGATTATAAATCCACCACAATGCACATAGATGGATATAGAAAGAAATTTTAGATAAATGTTGTATAAGTACCTTCTATTTCTTGTTTGTCTCTATATGAAATGTAAGATGTTTCTAAAGGAAACAAATGGATGTAGGAGACTTATACTTTGCATGATTAGTCAATTGTCGTTTGACATTGTTTTCTTACCATGAGGGGAGAAATTGGATAGCCGGAAAAGTGAATACATGGAATGCATTATAGCATTGTATATATCCTCGAATAATGTAATATGAACCGAAGTTCATTAGATTATGCATTCATGAATTATTTGTCGATAATATTATCGACCCAAATGAGATTTATTAAATCTCATACTCCAGCTGAAAATGCTCTAATCTGTATGAATATGAATGTGGCATGCTCGAAACATGAGAAATTATTCGGTTCCAATTATAAATGTTATGGATAAATTGGAGCAATAATTATGATGATCATATTAAGGAGGTAGATACTCCGAAAGAGTATCGAGACATAACTAATTGTAAAAACCTCAAGAGAGGTTCGTGCACCTGAATTATATTGATAAGTTATGTCGAATTGGAAAAAGGAACCGAAAAGATGAAATTGTCGACAACAATTTTTGAAAGATGATATCTCGTGATCAAATGAGGATATTATATAAAGATATGTCACAAGAAGTTGACATATAGATGATTGGCCAAGAGGATAAGTGAAATTGAATATGACGCAAATATAATCATATTATGACGCTTATGGACCGGAAGTCCAAATTGAGATATATGAATGTTTATGTGAGAATAAAGATTTTCACAAAGTCTAATATGATTATGATGTGATATATGATTTTGTGGTGGATATAATAATTTTGTATATATATTGTTAATCCTGCAATTTATGAAAGAAAGAAAATTATGCGTCTATTAGATATTGTTATATAGCCTATGCATAAGGCTTACTAAATTATGAAGATTACAGAAGAATCTTCAAAGGATCAAAAAGTGCTAGTAGCACATGTCCTCAAAAGGACTTAATGTGGTAAGGAAGGACTTAAGGTGCCAGAAGCACATGTCCTAGAAAGACTTAATGTGCGAGAAGCACATGTCCCTGAAAGACTTAAGGTGCGAGAAGCACATGTCCCCAAAAGACTTAAGGTGCCAGAAGCATCAAATGATTTATTGTGCTAGAAGCACAAGTCCCTGAAGGACTTAGGATGCTAATCAAAAGCATTTAATTCAAGTTATTGAAAACAATAAAGGGGAAGAAGTCTTTGTATGACTTAAATCAATTAGGGCACAGTGGTATAATCTTCTCAAGAAATATATGTTGAAAGAAGGGTATAAAGAATGTAAATCAATATGCACATGCATCTTTATGAAAAGATCTAGATGTAAATGTTTTAATTGCAAATTATGTTGATGATATCAACATTTATTGAAACGTCAAGAGCTTCAATAAGGCAATTAATTGTTTAAAGAAAGAATTTGAAATAAAGGACTTGAGAAGAACGAAATTCTGTATTGGATTACAGATTTAATACCTAAAGAATGAGATCTTTTGTTTATACAAAAGAAGGTCCTATATTGATTTTATATGGATAAGTCATATCCATTATATATCTTAAAGTATTTGCAGGTGGATAAAGAACAATTTCAACCTCAAGCAAAGAAGTTGAAGAATGACACTTATGTATCATGCTTAGCATGAGATAATTCTTCACCAACACAAAGACATTGGAAGTAATGTAGTCATTAGAGGGAGTAAATCTTATGTATTTTAGTAGAGCAATTGATGTACGCTGCACTCTTTTTTCCTTATCTAGGTTTTGTCCCACTGGGTTTTCCTATAAAGGTTTTTAATGAGGCAAAGATTAGAAAATCGATGTAATTAAGAGGAGTCGATACACGTTGTACTCTTTTTCCTTATCTAGGTTTTGTCCCATTGGGTTTTCCTAGAAAGGTTTTTAACGAGGCAACATCAGAAAGTATATCGATGGATAATGTACTCTTTTCTTTAGCTAGGTTTTATCCCACTGGGTTTTCCTAGTTAGAGTTTTTAATGAGGCATATTCATAATGGACATCCAAGGGGGAGTGTTATAAATATATGTATTATGTGGATGTCCATTACATAGTAACCCTTGAAGGTCTATAAATAAAAGTCTTGTGTAAACATTCAGAATACACTTGAAATGAGAATTCCTCTATCTCTCTAGAATTTCTCTCTGACTTCTCTATACTTTTCTATACATTTTCTTCAGTTTTATAACACATGCGAAGTTCTCTTTTTTGCAAGACAAATTTAAAATGTTGGCATCTTGTGTCTAATGACATATGCCTCTCGTTTAGGTTTTTTAAAATAGGCTTCTTTAGGATTAGTATTCTTCGTCGATGTGTTTATTTCATAAGATAATTGGATATTTAGATTATTACACTTCTCTCCTTCCAACAACAGCCTACAGCCCAACGTTATTAAAACAGATTCTCTGTCTGGAAAAGGATTCGTTTCTGTTGTTGTTTATTACTAGCATCAGATGATCTGGCTGTTGAAGGGTCCCCCGTCAAATCATTACTTCAAACATCAAACCTAAAAAACAAGTAGGATATTTAGAGTATTTATACATAATAACTCTCATCTCCACTTTATATCCATCACCACTCCACATCCATCCATATAAACAATCATAATCTTAACATGTATATACGAGTTCCAAACGAGATTTTTAAAATAATGCATCATTTCAATAATCATTATTTCAATTCATGAAATTATAACAACAGCGCATTATCATAATTTTCTGTCTCAATAATCATTTCAAAGTAATATTCATATATTAAATCGGTATCCATATATTTTAATTCTCATAATCACTTCACAAAATACTCACAAACAACATATTAACATATATAACAAATGTAAAGTGGTTACCTCAAATTCTTAACACAAAAACTAAGCGTAAAAGAAATCAAATCCACTCTAAAATTAATAAATACATAATTATATGTTAACAAATTAACCAAAAATATCAACTAAACTAATACAATAATAATTAATTAATTAAATTATAACTGACTCACTTTATTTCTTAGAAAAATGACAATTTATCTATTCTTCAAATCATCATTACAATCTCATTTCCTTCCTTCATAAATTACTTCTCATTAATTATGATCAAAACATCACCATATTTTCAATTTAACCTCCAATAAATTATAAATTCGATAAAAGAGACCTATTATTACAAACCTAAATTTTAAACATAATACTAAATTTCACAAGTGTAAATCTTCAAATCTCCACATAATAAAAATCATATAAAACTTTAATTTAAATTCTAAATCCCAATATAGTCCAAGATTTAACAAATCCTAACCATTTAAACTAACAATAATACCTTTAATTATTCAAATAAATGCCTTAAACCCTCATTTAATCCGTAGAAGTATCCTATAAGACATAAATTCTAAATTTTTTAAATAGAAATTTAAATTTAAATTCCTACAACAACTCACTGACAAATCTAAACCAATTAAAATTATCCATTAATTATATTCTGCATATATACAATCATCTATTATTAAAAATAAATTTTTTACTAAAATTCTAACCCAAAATTTTCACTAGTAGTATTACTCTCACTATAAACTTAACAATACATAGCAAAACTTTTATAAAAAAAAGTTTGTTAAAAATAAATTAATTTAATTATTTAAATGATCTTATAAAATTAATAAAATAAAATCATCTTTTCTTCGATTTCTTTCCTTCCATTCTCATCTCACTCTCGCCCTCCACACACACACCACGACACACCCACGAATATAAAGGGGAGGGAGAGGCGGTTTGGGGGAATTAATTATTATTCCCTCCTCCCCAAGTAATTACTTTCCCTCTTCTCAAGTAATGAAGGTGGCTGCACCGTGCTAGGTGGAATTTCAAGATTGCGTGGAACCAGCTGGCATAGACACAAGCATTGGTTTGAGAATGGATGTGTCAACTAGGTGGAATTCAACATATTTGATGCTAGAAAGTGCGCTTAAGTATGAAAAAGCATTTGACATTCTCCAAGTGTTAGATAGGAATTATAAATATATTTTGTCACAAGAAGAATGGAGAAGAGGGGAGAGAATATGTGAATTTTTGGAACCCTTTTATGAGACTACAAACATGATTTCGGTTCATCTTATCCAACCTCTAACTTGTATTTTATGCAAGTTTGGAAGATTGAGTGCATATTGAATGAAAAGTTGAGTAGTGATGATGATGTTATAAGGGATATGACAATGAGAATGAAAGAGAAGTTTGACAAATATTGGAAGCAAGATAGTGTAATCCTAGCTTTTGGAGCTATTCTTGACCCGCGCTTGAAGCTTGTTTTCTTAGAATTTTGTTATACAAAACTGGATCCTTCAACCTCTCATGATAAGGTTAGAAATGTGAGAGAAAAGATTGAGAAGCTTTATGAAGAATATGCAAGCAATCTCCAAGGATCAAGTTCTTCTCATTCTCTATCATCCAACAAATCCGATATCTTCAACAAGTCTAGTGGAGAAGGGAGTAGGCCCAAAAAATCAAAATTATATATCAGGGTATGTTCTTTTATGCTAAATTAATGTTTTCTTCATTATTGTTTTATTTAGATAATTGATATATTATATTTTGCAGGAGTTTGAAATGTTTGAGAAAGAGAGCATGTATGTTGCTGGTAAGAGTGAATTAGAACTTTATTTGGATGAACCAAAAGTTAAATTTGGTCAAGGTGAAGATTTTGATGTGCTTAGCTATTGGAAGCTTAATGAAAGTAGGTTCCCACACTTAGTATTATGGCACGAGATGTGTTAAGTATCCCCATTACTACAAAGGCATCGGAATCGCTTTTAGTATTGGTGGACGTGTTCTTACCAAATATAGAAGTTATACTCTTCCCCGAAAATCTTCGATGTTGATTTGCACTAGGAATTGGCCGCATGGTTTTACTCTCAATCCCGATGGTAATGTTCTCGTTAATTTTCGTAATGTTTTATATGTACATGTAATATTGATTGGTTATGTTGGAATTGATTGCCTAATTGAGTGATTGTATTTTAATTGATTGTGAATTTTAGATGAAGATGATTGTAAAATTACTCATCATGAAGCACCAACAAATTAATCCCAAGGGGCATCAAGAATTTCAAATTGAAGACTAAAGAGGTACGAAAAGTTGGTATTAGGAAAATTTGAGTAACTATATTTTTGGTATTTTTTTTTAATATGGCTTTTCAATGCTTCTTTTATCTTGGCTTTTATTGATGAATTTTTTTTTTTAGGGGACTTTCTTGCCGCATCAAATTTGGGATACCGAATGAGCAATCTATTTAATGATTAGCATTTCATGAAAGATGTTTTATATTTTGTTTCTTTCCAAATCGATTATATTAGGTAAGACACCGTGTGTATACAAATCAAAGCACCATTTGCAACTTGTGAGCTTCAACTTGTTAAAATTTATTTATATTTGGCCCGGGCCGGCCCTAACCCTTAGGGTTATATACTTTTTTGGCCCGTGCGGGCTATTTAATATGCGGGCTTTTTGGCCCTAGCCCGTGCGGGCTAGGGCCTAACGAGCCAAAGTGGCCCGTTTTGACAGCTCTAGGCCTGCACGTGCCACCATTATACATGTTGCCCCTTCTCTTTTCTGTTTTTTTTTCCTAACGGGAAAAATTATCACAAAAAACCCAACTATTCATATTATTATTATTTTCACAACAACAACAATAAAATATTATTTTTACATCTTTATTCCACTCATTTCTTTTACTATCATAAGTGATATTTTATATAAAAATCTTATTTCCATAATTACATAATAAATTCATGTATCATGATTAATTAATTTTTCTTATTTGTAATTAAATCCTAATATAAAAATTAGGATATTACATTGCAAAATTTGAGAAATTACCTAAATACCTTTAGTTTTTATTTTAATAAAAATCTTCAACACCCTTGCCAAGCCGCTAGAGCTTTGACGCCGTGACTAGCGGTGGCGGCCGTCACCAAAGATCCAAGGTGACCTTGCCGGCGAGGTCATGAGCGATCTTGCTAGAGCTCGCGCGAGCGACCGGTGATCGGAGCTCACTGACCTAATATATTTTTTTTTGAATTTTTCAAGTATAAGTTGTCAATATGTTGTAGTTGTTAATAACGATACTAAAGTTGTTAATAGCGATACTCTAATTTTAAATGATATCTGTATCTGTTTTTTCTTTTTTTAAAAAAAAGGCTTCTTTGTGAATTAGTATTCTTCATGGATGTGTTTATTTCCTTTTATTGGTGTGATCATAACTTAATAAATCATGATCTTTCACTAAAATTTTAAGGTTATTGCGATATTGGTTTGTTTGGCATCATGGTGGGGATGTGTAAACTGACTTCTAAGGCCCAAAAAACTGCTTCGTCATTTATGTTAAACATGCCATTTACAATAATTCACTTTTAACCCTCAACTCACTTTAAAATTGAAGCAACTTTTTGTTGCTTTTGCTTCACGTTACATTGATAGATCCGTGAGACAACATTAAATGCATTTAAAATTTTTTTACATACTCATTTTTTTGTCAAGTCTGTTTACTCAAAAAAATAAATAAATCTCCATCTGAAATTCTTTTCCTACGAGTACAAAATTGAAGGCAAAAAGAAAGATAAGCTTTTTCTAAATAGGACTAAAAAATTGACTATCATTTCACACGCACATTCAACCTTCTAAGCCAGATTGAATGAATAATCATATGGAACACATCATATCTCTTTGGAGGATAGTTCACTATAAAATGTCTTTGAACCTTCTTAACATTCTCTTGCATTCTCAAATACTGTTCATGAGAAATACCCATCAAGATTTCCTTAAGCCTTGGGATTTCACTCACTGAGATCTGAACAGAGAAGGAATCCCAATTCAGAACATCACTGAAAGGAAGAACATAATGCTGTGAGATTATGACAGGCACACATTCTGCGTAAATGGCCTCAACAATCCTTGGACTTGCCACTTCATACCCACTAGGGCAAAGACAGTACTTGCTCTGTTTCATTGCTTCTTCATATGAAAATTCTTCTGGAAGTGTCTCATAAACTAGCACATCTTTGTCTTTCTTGTCCTTCCAATGATGGAAAAGTGAAGGCCTGATTCTTCCATGCATTTTTCCAGCAAAAAGGCCAAGATTGTTCGGTTCCATGGAGGGTAGCCTCCAAGAAGACCTGTTGTTTCCCCTGTTTTGAGGTTGATTTCTGGAAATGATGCATCTTTCTTGGGGTTGAAATGCTCAGAGATGTTTGCATTGCAGAGCACTCTAATTGAAATGAAATATAGTTCCTTCACATACCATGTTGATCTTGGCCCCTATGCACACAAAAAACCATTTAAACTACCATAGTACTACATTCTCTGGTCTTTAATATAAAATATATTTGAAGAGTTGATCTTGGTTTTAAATATAAAACATATTTTTCATATTTATCAATATTTTCAGAATTTACCCCTATTGATATTCTCTAAAAAATAATCAAGGAGGAGAGGGAAAGAGGGAATTAAAGAATATGACTAGGTTGTTTTAAAAAATATGTTATACTAACTAACTTCCTTAATCTAATTAAATTAGATAAATATATTTTATATTAAAAACCGAAGAGAGTATATGTGATGCTCTTAAGATTTTTGAGAAAGAGACGAGAAAGAAATATGGGAAAATCAGTGTGAAGTCCCAAAAAACATGTAATTACCAAAAGTCTTAATAACAAGTGAGTAGTATTGGCTTGTTGTCATTTCTTGCGCACTTGTTATAGGACTTTTTGGTTATTATATTCTTTTCTTGGGACCTCAAGTGATTTTCACAAGAAATAAAGAAAGAATACCCAGTCATGACAGGAAAGCATGAAATGGTCCGCTCCATAACTTCTATTCCAATAAGGGTATTTATGGGATATAATTTGGACATAATCTCCAATAATTCTGCCAAGAACAGCTTTGTCTCGGATCACTGGATGAAACAGATGTTGAAGGATCATCACAACACTGAAAGGAAGAAAGAAGACATGTGCTTCATCTGGATTTTGAGTCTGAAACTGTTTATTGATATCCAAAGAGTTTATGAAAACTCCTTCCATGGAGTATATGTTCTTGCAGGGACCATAGTGAAATAATGGAGGCTCTCCTTCTTGGTACACATAGATTTTGAACAGCTTCTCCATTAACAGGTAACTCCTACACAGTTTAATTATCAAACAATCTAAACCAGTTGAGAACATTTTACCCATAGAATTCAAAAGAAACTAATCATGATGCATGAGCAATGCTACTGTAACATACTTATTCTCTAAGGCATTAAACTTTTTATTTCTGGTAGGATTCAGGCGGTATCCCACAGAAGATAGCTAGAGACTAATCCTCTCGAGGTATGGAGATCACCAAAGTGGGTTTTGTCTCTCCCAACAAAGTCTTTTCCATGCACACGATAGTTCGAACTCAGGATATCATGTTTAAGGCATTAACTCAAGTACACTTCTATGCAAGTCCTTTTTCTGTTTTGAATGGTATTAACACCAAGATTTCTGTGTAGTATGAATTATTATATCCTAAAACTAGGACTTTCTCTGTTCCTCTATTTTCTTTCTTTTCCTTGAAAGAAGAAAGCTTCTTTTCCTTTTTCTTTGTAGTTTAGACATATACCTGATGATTTCTTTTCGAGATTTTCATCAAATTAATCAATATATATATATACACAGTTAGCCGTACCTATGAAAAGCAGAGGCTTTTCTGTAAATATTTCCTTGCGGAACATAATATGAATCTTGATGTGCTTCAGTGTCGTTAGGCCAAGAATTCATGGCTTCTCTTATCAAAGCTCTAACTGTGGCAAGCTCACGTTCAAGCCTCTCCAGTTTTCTATCTCCTTCCTCTGTTCTTTTCTCCACGTACTGATTCTCAGTACTCTCTTTAGGATTCTGCACACACACACACACACACACAAATCTTAATAATAACAAATTTAAAGAAAACAAGAAAGAAATAAAGAAACAAGAAAAGGCTATATATAATATATACATACATACATACAGTGTGAAAGGGAGAAGGCGATGGAGATAGAGGTGAAGAAGCAGAGAGATGGAAACGAGAGACAAAGCCGTGTGAATAATCAAGAGCAGAAAATGCAACAATGGCGGCGAAGGCAAAGAGAAGAAGAGAAGAGCGTAATTTGTTGAACTTCCACATTGTCATCATAGAAGCAAGAGAAGAAGAAGAAGTAATGTTGTTGTGACGCCAACTTGTTACACTGTGGGTGGCTTCAGTTACATGTGGTAATTAAGTTGTTATTATTAGGGACTGCACCACCTCGTATCGTGTGACCTCTCTGCCATTGAAAACGAACTAACATTTCAGCATCGACAACAACCTCTTACAATAAACCAAACACAAACAAATACACATGTTGTTAGGCTCAGACGTTTTCTTAGTTTGGCCAAACAAAGAAATGAGAACGAGGGTTTTATTTTCTGATAAGAACTGAAATAAGATTAGTGTTAGAATCAGTCACTTTGACCATATACTCCCTCTAATCCTTGATATAGGACAGATTTTAGGGGTTGCTATTGGTTTTAAATTTTAAAAAAATATTTTATATTTATCATTTTTTTTTCTAATTTACTGCAATTAATGCTCCATCAATAGGGGAGAGGGAATAATAGAATTAAGGAAGATGACTAAAGCATTCTAGAAAATACATGTCATTCTTTAATCTTGATTAAGGAAGAAATAATGAAGAATATGAAGCCAACCAAAATCTTCTCATTATAAGATCTAATGAAGGAATATAATTAAAAAAAAAAATTCCAATAATAAATAAGTGATAACATAATCCTCACGTCATTTTCTATACTGTAACTTATCATAACATGTTATTCACTTGTTATAAGATTATTATTTTTGTTATTACATTCCTTCTTCATGAAGCTGGAAAAAGTCATCAACTTGGTACAAATTAAGACTTGTACAATTTTGAGTTAGTTAATTATTCCTTAAAACATTGACGTGGATTACGAATTAATTAGTCGATGTGTGGTTAAAATGATTTGGATACCACATAGTAATAGTATTATTTTAATGTGTAGGAATAAAGATCACAAGAACATAAGAATCAGTGAACAATCTAACGTTTTTAGTAAGCTTTGGATGACATTAATTTTCACATTACTTAGATGCATTCATTGATGATTGTATGACAAAAGATAGGAGAAGTTGAATACTTCTCAAAATTAGTGAACTGTCCTCTGTCGGTAGCTCTGCCATTAAAGAGAGCACTGAAAATAATACTTTAAAAAACCTTCAAAATTCTCAATAGAAACAATCAAATACCTTGCCAGCGTTTCAGGATATGAGTCATTCTTTTGAAATCTTGTTCGTTATTCCTGAAGACAAGTCACATATCTGTAAAAAAAGTTAGAACATAACTGAATATATGAAACAGAGTAAAGTCATTTATGGAAAAAAAAAAACTTCAAATAACAAAACAGAGACAACACAAACCTGGTCATAGTGGAAGAAGAGACCTATAGAAAAGAAAAGGGATGGATGATATAGACATAAAACAGACACAGTAGTTGAAGAATAAATCAATATAAGAGGAAGGAGAAGAATAAGAGACAATGGCAAGAAAGGATAAAAGTTAACTCTATAAATAGGCAAAAACTTGGGCTGTGGCTTGAAAAATGGCACATTTTTTTCCTTCAAAATTCCTTATTCGGCATTTGACTAGTGCTCAATCAGATTATTGGCAAAAAAATTGGATGAGATATCACAATTGTACGAAAAATAAAAAATACTAAATTTACTCATTTATAAAATTAATATATTAAACTTGATAAATTATGTATCAATATACAATTATTTTCTCAATTATTGTGGGTGAAATCTGCAGAGAACTTTTTTTTCTCTCCCGGATTTTCTCCATATCCTTTCGCCTACAAAAAGTAACTTTAGCAAGTAATATCTCTTAAGACCGCCAGGAAAAAAATGCAATAAAAAAAATATTTGTTTCGAATCGTATCTAAGGACACTATCCTTAAAAAATATCCACAACTCCCTTAGTAAAATAAGATATCTTTAATTAGAAGGGCATAACCATATGTTAGATTCATGAATCTTGTATGTTGATTCATGAATCAACTGAAATTCCTTAATTTATAAGAACTTTTCAAAACATATCTCTTTCTTCTAACAATATTTGAAGGAACTCTTTATTTGACACAACCTTATACAATATTTATAATAATGACTAATTTATATATGTAAAGTGATAAAACTATCTATATGTGATATAAAAACCCCAATAATATTCCATTTACATGGGACCAGTAATGACTAAAATGTGATGAACTATATGTAGTAGTTAGCAATTCAAACCCTGGTGACAAAATGCGCACCTACACTTCTTTGGTAACTGCAAGAATTAGTTGACAGATTTATCTTTATTTTAAATGTAAAATTTCAATATATTTCGTCTTTTAAGTTTATAATTTTTTTCTTAAATTGTCCTTATTAATTACACATATTAAATAAATATCTATATTAATACGTAGGGGTGTGTATGAAGCCCATGAGCCCAGTCACCCTCCCGAGCCCAGCAAAAAATCGCCCCACCCAACGCAGAAAAAATAAGCTCAAAAAAAATTAGGCACAATTGAGTTGAGCATTTTTGTAGGCAGGGTCGGGCATCGGGTAGGGTATCTTTGCCCTGCCCGGTAAATATAATAATAATTTGATATAAATATTTTTTATATAATAGTTAATATACTTATATTATATATTTACTAATACTCTAATATATTCATTGAGTATTTGACCATTAGTCCATTATATTTACTAATGAGGTTTTGTATTTAATGAACTATGGATGTTATTTAATTCTTTACGTATGTATATTTGACTATTTGTTAAAATATATGGTAATCTTTTTAATTTCAAGAATCAAGTTATAGACTTATTTTAAAACATTCTAAAGAGTATAATTATGGATTACATTTGAATTTTACAATATTGTTTATCATGTATGATTGAAAACTATTTTTTTCACATGGTGTGGCATATAAGATCACCATTTTGGGCAGGGAAGCCCGCCCCACCCAAAATTGTTAGGGCTTCCATTGGATAGTGCCGAACACCGGGCTGCATTTTACTGTCTAATGATCGCTTCTACGAGTCTCAGCCCGACTTCCAACCCATACTCACTCCCCCTATTAATACGGATAATTTTTAATACAAGTGATTAAATTAACTAAGATATTTAAAAAAGAAACAGCACGTTTTTACAAATATATAATTCAAAAAATTTCATTTATATTTGCAAATTAGTTCTTTGATTCCTCCTCTAAAACCCGAATGAGCGCATAAACTCTAACAACCAAGTATGAAATCACCAAAAGAAGGTTTCATTTTCTCAGATCGCATAGAATGCTCAAGACTCACTGACCTTCAGCGGGATTGGCATGTGCATGACTACTACAAAATGAGGAAGGAGAAGGAGAAGGAGGAACAAAAAGAAAAATTAATTGAAAACATTTTTTGCAATTTCTCTCCTTTTTTAAAAAAAAATTTACTTAATCGATAAAAGTTGAATTTCTGTCGAACAAGCCATAAGCATGCAAGCAAGACCACAGCATTCCATTATATTCTTTCTTACAGTAAACACTTGGTCCTCCCAAACAAGCCACAAAAATGTCTTGCATCGTCAAATACTTACCCCACTTGTATTGGGGGCGAGGTGATACCATAAACACAGATCAAATTCAAAATGTATCTTGTCAAGGGTTCAGATTGTTGAAACCACGCTTAAGGTTCAAATCTCCATGCCATCATATACTGAAATAAGAATTTGACGTCATAGCATTCTGAAAAGCAATTACAAGAATTCCAGATACATTATTGGACTGGATTTAGTGACAGAAACACAAGTAGCATGTAGAAAACAGCATCCCATAGACCAAATCTAGATGGTGATGCGTTGAAACATTTTCACCATACTTCAGGACGCAGCTCGCCGCTTGATGGGGGCACCCATTTCCCGGAGTTATACACACTTTCACCAACTTTCCATCCAGGCACATCCTTCATTACTTCTGCCTCGTATTCAAGATATTTCTTCCACTCCCTTACAAATCTAGAGAAATGCAGCAGACAAATGTTTAATGCCCAACATAACAATTTTTTCTTCATCCATAGATCATCCTCATACAAAGAAGCATTTCACATACCTTTCATCCTCTTCAGCTTGGAGAACAGGCAGTATCGCACAGCGAGCTGCATATTTTTCCTCTTTTATTGCCCTAGAAATTAACATGTTTAGATAAATCAGTTTTAAGCAAAAAAAAAAAAAAAAAAACTGAAGTCCAATGCATCTGGCGTCAAAGTAACACACAACGTTATTTCTGCACAGCCCCTCTCCACCTTTGGTCCTCAAATAACAGAAGAGAAGCTCCTGATTCATGAGGCAAGGGAAAAGACCATAGTAAACTTACCTAGGAAGTTGAAATAGGAGGTAAATAACAGCTCTGAAGAAATCAACTTAAAATTGCAAACGTATTGTTATGATAATATCTAATGCTAAGCAAGCAAAGATCATATTCAAACCTACCACACTGCAAAACACCCCTACATTACATAACATTTACACCAATGACTTTCATACAAATACTTGTATAATCCATATCTTATGAATATAAATTTTAAAGAATAAATGTGAATAAAAAATAGCATACCCACAGCAAAATGAAGCTATGGCCTTGTGGCAACCAATTATTAACCAAATATCTAGATGGATCAATACTATGTGAGTTTTTTCAGGCCAAAGGAAAAAACTGGGTTGAGTTGCTTTTTGTTATAAAAAGTTACAAACATTTGTCACTATATCAAGTTGCAACAGAAGAAAAAAAGTCTAGCACATGTTGGACCTCAGTCCCTCGAGGACATTATCTCATACAAATATATAGTAAATTGGGAAGCCAACCAGCTAATCTCAATATCTATAATCTATAACTAGAGGAAGAAGAAAAAAAGGCAGGGTTGTCACGCTCAACCTCCCTGATAATGATATAGTAAATGCATGAACTAAGAACTTTAGAGTGGAGTGAACTATAATAATCTAGCAGCTAAAACTACAGGAAACAGAATGTTTCATGTCAACATTCATGTTTCTTGGATTAAATGTGCAACTTCCAAATTTAAAAGGAATATTAGTTAGATTTTAAGAGAACTTAAAGTTCTTCAGATAGTACACATTTTTGACAGTCACAGCAACTATGCAAGAACTTAAGGTTTTTCTTTTAAAAGACTTAACAGCTTTTAATAGTAAAATGCCCAAGGAGACAGTGCGTCCTAAAAAAAATGTAGCTTCATTATTGGTAAAAAGATAGCCAACAGCTTAAACCACAGCATGCGCAAATAAATCTGAAGAAAGTTCTAGACTAAAAATAATTTTCCCAAACTAATCATGTCCTAAAATCCAAAAAGTTAAAACCTTATGAGGAAAATGTGTCACACATAACTACAAAACATTAAAGAGATGCCCAATAAAGAATATGCTTAAAGCCACAGCATACTCAAATAAATCTTATGGAAGTTCATAAAAGCCATCAGAGCCTCATCCATATCCAACATCAGAATAAATATACCATGGTAGTACCGTTCTGTCAAAGCTTCAAAGTCTGTGAATGAAGACAAGATTTTCATTGTTCCATCTTTTATATTCATCTTTATTCATCTCATCGCAAATTCTAAACATTTCCGCCTATTTCTAAACTATCATCTTAAATCGTATGCATCACTATTGAACCAAACCCAACGTCTCTACATCAAAAGCAGTTTTGCCGAAAGATGCCACGTAATTTTATGATCATCCTTTATCTTGTCATTTTGCATCAGATGTCTCCTATACGCCAACTCCCTAACCTTCAAGCAGTTCGCAGGCATATTTCACACTGTTAAAATTGACGAAAATCCAGTCTTGCCATATATCAAATTCCATTACAAGGATAACGAGAACCTGACTAAACAAATTTCTAATTTCACAGAACAAAAGAAAGGGAATCCTCGATGGACTGATCACATAGAAATGCAATAAGACACCCACATTTGCAGAACTCATATCTAGTGAGCGGACAAAAACCATCACCTCAACCGTAATTAACCAACAAACTATTAAACAACTTCGTACATTTGAAAAGTATCTAAATCCCTGATATTAGCAATCGCATATGTCAACAAAAGCCTAGCAAAGGTCGTCCTAATCCATCCCAATTCTTCAAACCCAATTAATAGAACAACAAAAAATAAAATAAAAATGTCAAATCGGAAATTGGAAAACAGATCAAAATTCGCAGGAAGTGCGTGGAGAGCTGACCTTCGGACCTTGTTGCCCTGGCCCACCTGGTACATTCCCCAAGAGAAAACACCGAACGTGGTGAGGAATATGGCTATGGCGCTGGGACCTTTGTTTGGGATTCGGCGAGCGAATCGAACCGGGGCGAATCCTCCGGGAGGAGGACCATCTTGAAGGACCGGCATGTCCTTCACGCTGGCCATGCCGGGCTTCTTCCTTATCATTGCCTCCGTCATCCTTGATCCTTTGCGATGGTTTCAAAGTGATTCTGAAGTTCCAGACACTGATGAATAAGCTGGGGAAATCGAGTCCTGGGTGCAATTTACCCTAGAGGGACTACGCTGGTGCCCAGTGGGGATTGTGTCCTGCTATGTGGGTTCCGATTTTTTTTTTCCTTTTTTCTTTTTAATTTAACAGGAGTTATTAATTAATGTTAATAAAACTACTCCCTCCTCCAAGACATATTTACCTATTTAAATTAAAATTAGATTAAGGAATTTTGTTATTTCTGTTAATATGACATTATTTAAGAAAAAAAAACCTAATCATATTCATTAATTCACTCTTTTTCTCTTTTACTTGATTGTTTTTTAGGGAATTGAAGATCAATAAAAAGTAAATTAAGAAAAGATTGATAAATATAATAAATCATTATTATATTTAGGACTAAGATCAACTCCACAGTTCGGTTATACATTAAGGATCAGGGGTATATAATTACATCCTTAATTTAAGGAAACGTATTAGAAATCACTCTCTATTTGGATTTCTAGAAAAGCAAATTTGATGGTTAAGGCAAAACTTCAGGATAATGTCCAACTAAATTACTTTGGAGAACTTTAAATATCTTGTAAAGGTTGTTTTGGTAGATCCTGCTATATACTCTTCCGATCTTTAATATATGATATATTTGAAAAGTTGGTTTTGTTCACTAAATATAATATTTATTTTTATATTTGTCAACTTTTTTCTAATTTACACTTATTAATGTTCTATTAACAATAATCAAATAGGGTAAGAAATGATGAAACTAAGAAAGATAACTATAATATATTAAAAAATACATATCATATCAATTAACAAAAGTAACTTGTGTTTAATAAAATTGGGTAAAATATGTTTTATACTAAAAATAGGAATGAGAACTGTTTTTGTAATAGTTGATTTATATATTAAAATGAAAGTACAGTTTTTTGATAGCGAAAAAAAAATGTATTTAGCTATATGTTGCATCGTTGTTGGGTGTGAAAAATACTTTATATCATTCCAATGTCATTTTATTATGCTCTGTTTCTCTTCTCCTGATTTATCTAATGGTTTGATAATCAACTAATCACGCCTTCTGGTTTTTTCTCAAGCTGTAATACTTTTAATAGATAAGGTTCCTTCTGTTCCAACACATTCTCAGGTGCTTCAGGAGTTGTCACTAGAATTGAATCCTTTTCGATCTTAAATGTAATTCAAGGGAAGAATTCTAAAATCTTTTAAAGCCCGATACTGAAGTGCAAACCTCTATACACATTGGCAACACATTATTTACACTGTACAATGCATGTTTAAGTTACTACCAGTAGTATACAAATTAATTAAGTAAACTTTTCAAAACCACGTTCTTTTACATATTTTTACCAAAATTTATAGGGAACTGAAGTTATAAGCGAGATTGAATGCTTCCTACTTTTTTAATAAGTGGCAAGATACATTAAAAGGATAAGTACATACGTCAATTAAAGGGGTATCATTTGTAAATTAACAAAGATTCAGGATTACCTCGTGTGGTAGTCCACTACCTCGCTAACAACTTTAAAAATATTAAAATAAATTCAAAAAAATATGCGGGATTACCTCACGAGCTAGTCGACAACCTCGCGAGGTAGTTTAAACAAATTAAAAAAATAATCAAAAGAGAATAAATTAGGAAAATGCGGGGTTACCTCCCGAAGAAGTGGTAAGAAGATAAGACTGCGAGGTTCTTTTAAAAAAAAATTAAAAGAAATTCGGGGATTACCTCACGAGGTAGTCGGAAAAATGAAAGATTACCTCGCGAGGTACTTTTAAGAAAAATTTAAAAAGATATTCAAAAAAAAATGCAGGATTACCCCACGAGTTAGTTTTTTTTTAAAAAAAAAAATCAGTACCAAAAAAATTATTACTTTTTTTATTAAAAAAAAAACAAATGCGGGATTCTCTTGCGAGGTACTTTTGAAATACAATTAAAAGGAATTGGAAAAAACTATAGAAAAATTAGAAGAAGAATTAAAAAAGAATACGAAAAAAATAAATAATGCAGGATGACTTGGTAATATAAAAATAGATAAAAGAAATTCGAAAAAAAAAACAAAATTAAAAGAAATTCCTCAAAAAATGAAAAATGCAGGATTATCTCGATAGGTAGTCGGACTACCTCGCGAGGTATTTTAAAAAACAGTTAAATTAAAAAAAAAAATCAACAGAAAAACGCAGATCACCTCGCGAGGTAGTCAGACTACCTCGCGAGGTAGTTTTAAAAAAATAAAATAAATCAAAAGAAAATAAACTAAATTAAAAGAAAAAGTGCAAGATTACCTCGCAAGGTAATATTAAAAAATTAAAAATAAAATAAATTCAATGAAAAATAAAAAAATGCAGGATTACCTCGTGAGGCGGTCGACTACTGACGAGGTAGTTTTCAAAAAACCAAAAAAATTCCAAAAAAATTAAATTAAATTTTGAAAAAAAAAACGCTGGTTTAGCTTGCGACGTATTTTAAAAAAAATTAAAAGGAATACGAAAAAAAAAAAATACAGGATGACATGGTAAAAAAAATTAAAATAAAAGAAATTCGGAAAAAAATAAAATTAAAAGAAATTCCTTAAAAAATAAAAATAAAAAATGCGGGATTACCTTGTTGTCCAACTACCTCGCGAGGTACTTTAAAAAAAATTGAAATCAATTCCAAAAAATTGCAAAATTACCTCACGATGTAGTTAAAAAGAAATAAAAAAATTCGGAAAAAATAAATTAAACTAGAAAAAAATGTTGGATTAGCTCGCGAGATAGTTTAAAAACAATTCACAAAAAAATCTTTGGAATACCTCGCCGGGTAGTCGAGTACCTCGCGAGGTTCTTTAAAAAAAAAAAGATAATGTAGATTTACCTCACAAGGTAATATAAAAAGAATTCGAAAAGAAATTCAATAAAAAATAAAAAATGCAGGATTAGCTCGTGAGGTAGTCGGACCACCTCGGGAGGTAGTTCAAAATAAATTTAAAAAAAATGCAGGATTACCTTGCGAGGTAATCTAAGTTCCTTGCGAGGTTCTCGAAAAAAAAATATGGCTAAAGATATCTTTTAGTCCCTTTAAGTTTTACATAAGGCATACTTTGGGACACTTAACTTTATAAAGTATAATTTTGGTCCTAAAATGCTAACACCGTTAATGTTGCCAAACGGAAAAACGCCGACGTGTCGAACTAAAGTGATGATTAATAAGCATTTAATTACACAAATTTTATATATTTTTTAATTTACCCATATTTTTAATTTAAGTTTAATAGTTTTTAATTACACAAATCATAACTTAAAATTACACGGTTATCACTTGAATTTGAATTTACCGTTAGCATAATTAACGGTATTAGAATTACAGGACTAAAAGTTTACTTTATAAAGTTAAGGGACCAAAAGTATACCTCATATAAACTTAAAAGAATAAAAGTATACTTTAGCCAAATATAAAAAATGCGGGAATACCTCGTGAGGTAGTCCGACTACCACGCAAGGTAATTTTAAAGAACAAATGCGGGATTACCTCGTGAGATAGCGAGACTACCTCGAAGAATTTTTTTTTAGAAAAATAAGTAAACAAGAATTGAAATATATAATATAAATTTTTTTTAATAAAGAAAATATTTAGTAGAGAAGTGTTGTTTGTAAATTAACAAAGATTCAGATTACCTCGTGAGGTAGTCCGACTACCTCGCGAAAACCTTTAAAAATATTAAAATAAATTCAAAAAAATATGCGGATTACCTCACGAAATTAGTCGACAACCTCGCGAGGTAGTTTCAACAAATTAAAAAAATAATCAAAAGAGAATAAATTAGGAAAATGCGGTGTTACCTCCCGAGGTAGGCTAAGTACCTTGCGAGGTTCTTTTTAAAAAAAAATTAAAAGAAATTCGGGGATTACCTCACGAGGTAGTCGGAAAAATGAAAGATTACCTCGCGAGGTACTTTTAAGAAAAATTAAAAAAGATATTCAAAGAAAAATGCGGGATTACCCCACGAGTTAGTTTTTTTTTAAAAAAAAAAAACAGTACGAAAAAATTTATTACTTTTTTTTTTAAAAAAAAAAAAATGCGGGATTCTCTTGCGAGGTACTTTTGAAATACAATTAAAAGGAATTGGAAAAAACTATAGAAAAATTAGAAGAAGAATTAAAAAAGAATACGAAAAAAATAAATAATGCAGGATGACTTGGTAATTTAAAAATAAATAAAAGAAATTCGAAAAAAAAAACAAAATTAAAAGAAATTCCTCAAAAAATAAAAAATGCGGGATTACCTCACGAGTTATTTTAAAAAAACAGTTAAATTAAAAAACGAATCAAGAGAAAAACGCAGATTACCTCGCGAGGTAGTCGACTACTTCACGAGATAGGTTAAAAAAAATAAAATAAATCAAAAGAAAATAAATTAAATTAAAAGAAAAAATGCAAGATTACCTCGCATGGTAATATTAAAAAATTCAAAAAATATTAAAATAAATTCAATGAAAAAGAAAAAAATGCGGGATTACCTCGTGAGGCGGTCGACTACCCGACGAGGTAGTTTTCAAAAAACCAAAAAATTTAATTAAATTTTGAAAAAAAAAAATGCTTGTTTAGCTTGCGATGTATTTTTAAAAAAATTAAAAGGAATACGAAAAAAATAAATAATACAGGATGACATGGTAAAAAAATTAAAATAAAAGAAATTCGAAAAAAAATAAAATTAAAATAAATTCCTTAAAAAATAAAAATAAAAAATGCGGGATTACCTTGTTGTCCAACTACCTCGCGAGGTACTTTAAAAAAAATTGAAATCAATTCCAAAAAATTGCAAAATTACCTCACGATGTAGTAAAAAAAAAAAAAAATCAGAAAAAATAAATTAAACTAAAAAAAACAATGCTGGATTAGCTCGCGAGATAGTTTACAAACAATTCACAAAAAATGCTTTGAATACCTCTCCGGGTAGTCGAGTTCCTCGCGAGGTTCTTTAAAAAAAAAAAAGATAATGTAGAATTACCTCACAAGGTAATATAAAAAGAATTCGAAAAGAAATTCAATAAAAAATAAAAAATGCAGGATTAGCTCGTGAGGTAGTCGGACTACCTCGCGAGGTAGTTCAACATAAATGCAAAAAAATAAAAAATAAAAATAAATTCAAAAAAAATGCGGGATTACCTTGCGAGGTAGTCTAAGTTCCTTGCGAGGTTCTCGAAAAAAAAATGGCTAAAGATACTTTTAGTCGCTTAAGTTTTACATAAAGGCATACTAAAAGACTACCACGCAAGGTAATGGAAAAAAAGTATACCTCATATAAACATAAAAGACTAAAAGTATACTTTAGCCAAAAATAAAAAATGCGGAATACCTCGTGAGGTAGTCGACTACCACGCAAGGTAATGGAAAAAAAATGCGGGATTACCTCGTGAGATAGTGAGACTACCTCGAAGATTTTTTTTTTAGAAAAATAAGTAAACAAGAATTGAAATATATAATATAAATTTTTTTAATAAAAAAAATATTTAGTAGAGCTGTGTTGTTTGTAAATTAAAAAAATTCAGATTACCTCGTGAGGTAGTCCGACTACCTCGCGAACAACTTTAAAAATATTAAAATAAATTCAAAAAATATGCGGGATTACCTCACGAGCTAGTCGAGACTACCTCGCGAGGTAGTTTAAACAAATTAAAAAAATAATCAAAAGAAAATAAATTAGGAAAATGCAGGGTTACCTCCCGAGGTAGGCTAAGTACCTTGCGAGGTTCTTGTAAAAAACATTTAAAAGAAATTCTTGGGATTACCTCATGAGGTAGTCGGAAAAATGAAAGATTACCTCGCGAGGTACTTTTAAGAAAAATTAAAAAAGAAATTCAAAGAAAAATGCGGGATTACCCCACGAGTTAGTTTTAAAAAAAAATCAGTTCGAAAAAAAATAATTACTTTTTTTTTTAAAAAAAATGCGGATTCTCTCATGAGGTACTTTTGAAATACAATTAAAAGGAATTGGAAAAAACTATAGAAAAATTCAAAGAAGAATTAAAAAAGAATACGAAAAAAATAAATAATGCGGGATGACTTGGTAATATAAAAATAAATAAAAGAAATTCGAAAAAAAAAACAAAATTAAAAGAAATTCCTCAAAAAATAAAAAATGCGACTACCTCGCGAGGTATTTTAAAAAAACAGCTAAATTAAAAAAAGAATCAAGAGAGAAACGCATATTACCTCGCGAGGTAGTCGGACTACTCCGACGAGGTAGTTTTCAAAAAAACCAAAAAAAAATTCCAAAAAAATTAAATTAAATTTTGAAAAAAAAAAACGCTGGTTTAGCTTGCGATGTATTTTTAAAAAAATTAAAAGGAATACGAAAAAAATAAATAATACAGATGACATGGTAAAAAAATTAAAATAAAAGAAATTCGTTAAAAAATAAAAATAAAATAAATTCCTTAAAAAATAAAAATAAAAATGCGGGATTACCTTGTTGTCCAACTACCTCGCGAGGTACTTTTAAAAAAAATGAAATCAATTCCAAAAATTGCAAAATTACCTCACGATAAAAACTTGTATGTTATATTGACCTCTCTTATATTTTAAGATTCTATCATATCCACTCAAATCGTTAGCTGATTGTTAAGTTTGACTTTTAGACTTTTGAGATTCTATGTCCCTCTTTAACATAAGAGTTATTTTAAAAAAAGGAAATATACTTCTCATGTTGTAGGAGAAGTATCCCCTCATGTCATAGGTACTTTTTGAAAGCTTTTTGAGTTTTTTTTTTTTTTTTTTTTTTTTTAAAATAAAGATGTAGGTCCCACTATTTCATGTGTGATGAATCTTCTTCTTCACGCAAATACGGAAGTTTAAACCCCTTTGAAAAAACACACACACACAAGCCAAGAAAAATTTATGGGGTTTAAACTTCTCATGTTGCATGAGAAGAAGAAGATTCCTATACACACATGAAATGGTGGGACCCACATATATATATAATGCTAATTATATATTATATATATGTGGGTCCCACCATTTCATGTGTGTATGACATGAGAATACACTTCTCCTACAACCCGAGAAGTGTTTTTCCCAAAGTTTATACCACCAAATTTTAATTCTAGTAGATTTTTTAACTTTCTAATATGTTAAAAATTATTAATTTTGAGATTATAAAATCCATAATTTTAAATTTTCACCATATTTATTAAAAATGATTTATTTTTAGTTTCTTAATTGACTAAAAATACATATCAACCAAGAAAAGTTTATACCACCAAATTTTAATTCTAGTAGATTTTTTAACTTTCTAATATGTTAAAAAATTATTAATTTTGAGATTATAAAATTTATAATTTTCACCATATTTATTAAAAATTATTTATTTTTAGTTTCTTAATTGACTAAAAATACATATCAAACACATTTTTCTATCAAATATAATAAACTTTACATATTTGAGAGTTGTATAAATAATTTAAATTTATAATTTCATATTTTTTTCACATTTTTTTTTAAAAACTTATTCAAAAATATTCTTAACGACTTAACAATTTGAACTTAAATGTATATTTTTAAAATAGAGGAAATGTATGTGTAGTTAAGACAAAACAAAACAGTTAGTGTATTTTACCAATTTTCTTTTAAATATCAAACAGAGCATTTGAGCTCATTAGCCTGATGGCCGGAATGCTAAAACTCACTGCTTTTCCCATTTTTTTCTTATTTTAAAGGTGGCTAAAAGTCAAAGAAAAAATAAGCAGAAATTACATAGAAGAGAAATAAATCTCAAACACTCTTAATCAACCGAAACTCTCAAGTACAGGAGGACACTCACTCAAGATACCAGATTTGTCCAAACCAACCTTAGCTAGTGCATTAAAGCAATCCTATTGTACTCCTTGGAATGTGATGCATATGATAACCATTCAGTCCTTGATCATCAATTGTTTGATTTGCTGGACTAACAGACTGCCATAAGTAAAATTAACATCCACCAATCTATTAATAACATCCAAAGCATCTGATTCTAAAATTATTTTCTTCAAGCCCAAATCTCAGGCTAATCTCAGTCCCTCATAGACAGCCCATTCCTCTGCAGTACAAGAGTTGCAAGTATCGATCATCTTGGTGAAACCAACAATCCAAGTTCCATTGCTACTCCTCAAAACACCCCGCAACCGGCTTTAGAAGAGCTCAATTGCATCGCTTCGTCAACATTTAGTTTCACCTAGCCCTCACCGAAGGTTGCCAAGATCGGATCACACTAGGGGTATGCTCTTGACCCGAGATACCCGAGCGCAAATCCCGAAACATGGTATATTTACTCCAGCTTTTGCATAATAATAAGCTTAGGATCTAGGGGTTTTGGAAAATTTGATTCAAACAGAAAAGAATTCCGCCAACCCCATAAATACCATAATGCTACACCAAAAATAAGGTTCTAGTTGGGACCTATACCTTTGCTAAGATTGCCAACAAGATTCATTACCAACCTTGAGGCTAGCTGCAAAGAAACCTGAGACATACTGTGGAGCAACCAGACTCACCCCACATGTGCTGAGCATATGAACAATCCCTCAGATATGTAATGTATTCTCCGATCGCCCATTACGTAAAAACCACATGTAGTTGAATGTGAAGACCAATAACTTTGCCACTCATTAGTCGGTAGTCTATTCATCATAACTCTCCACATAAAGACTCGAATACATTCCACTCCTCTCCAATTCTAGATATGCCTGTACAGTTTACATTTAAGAGGAAGGGGGTTTTCTTCAATAAGGAAATAAGCACTCTTAATTGAAAACATACCATCACTAGCTCGCTCCCCTGCACCATAATATCATGCCCTACATCAATATTGGGGGGAATGGATGTAATTAATCTCTGTGTTACCTCTGGTTGTACCACACTTGCAAGCCGATTAAAATCCCAAGCGCCATCCTTAACCCAATCAAATACCGTGGACTAATCTTCCAATTCATAGATTTGTCTTGTGCACAGATCCTTAATTTTCTTGCCTTCCAGTAACTAATGGTCATTAAAGAAATTGACCATCAATCTATTCCTCACTTGCCATTTAGAGCCCCAATCCACAATGTCCTTCTGAGAAGTGATAAACTACCACAACTTTGAGTCACCAGAGTGATAGGTTAGAAGTGGATCATTGTCTCTCAGTATTACCTCTTCTGCAGTATATCCACCAATAAACCTTTGGTTCGTATTATTAGATTCCAAGCTAGTTTTGCACCACAAGCTTGGTTAAAAGATGATAGTCTCCTAAAACCAAGGCCCCCATACTCCTTCGGTCTAGTTATATGCTTCCAACCAAACGGCTGGTAGCAGTTTGAGGATCTATCATTTCCCCAAATGAAATTTCGCTGCAATCTTTCTATCTCTTGACACACTCCCCTCGGTAGCCTTACCACTAGTATCAAATACAATGGGGTGGAACTCAAAACAGATTTAGCCGAGTGATACGCCTGTGGTAGACAAACACTTAGCCTTCCAAGCCGATAGCTTAGCCGGACTCTTTCAATGATATAGTTGAAAGTCTCTCTACTCTTCCTATTCCTTGTAAGAGGAAACCAAAATACCTTCCAATCTCACTAGATATCGTTATTTGAGATAAATCCTTAATATTATTCCTTACATGCGCGTACTCTTGGGGGTGAAATAAGTCGATGATTTAGAATGATTAATCCTCCTCCCCATATGTCGTGGTGAATTTACCCAAGCAATCCATCTTACATTCCGTTTGAGTTTCAGCTTGCCACTCCAAATAAAAGTAGATCATCAACAAACATCGGTGAGAAATCTTCGAACTAGACCTAGATGTAGAGATGAGCTTCTAACTACCTTTCTCCACCGTATCACGATTAGATGAGAGATTTTCTTAGAACTTCCACCATCATTGGTGGCATTTGCAAAGACACTTCCACCATTCTTTATTTTCTTAGAACTCGGTGTAGCAGATCATCTTCCTCCTTGACAAAGAGAACGAGCCTTAGGATTCCTTAGAGAGCTCAATCGCCATTTTTCCCTTTTCAGGATCACACAGCTTTTCCTATTGATGAGTAGATAAGGAGGATACAATGGGCCCGTTTGGGATAGCGGAGGGAGAAGTGACTTTTGCATCTGATGGACTTATTTTCGATGGACTTATTTTGATGTGATTTGTGTTTGGGATAAAGAATAGCGAAGTTGCTTTTGTTTGTGATGGGAAGTTGTTTGGCATAGCTTTTAAAAAAGATAGATGAGATGGAAAATGACCGAAAAGGGCATAATCAAATTCTCACACACACACATATGTATTGTATAAAATGTGATAATTTGGGATAAAAATTAAATATAAATATAAATTTGCTAAATAAAATAGTAAAATTCCATTAAATAAATTACAACACAATAAAGTGCTTAAATAAATCTAGTCCCTACAAGTTCATTTCTGATTTGATCACGAAGATCATTCATTCGTGTTGATGAGGATGCTTCATCAAGTGGATCATCATTATCTTCATCACTCATATTTCCTTCTTCAGCTTGATCAAATTCCACATCATTTTGAGAATATCTCCTAGGATAAAATTATGTATCGCCATAAAAAACTAATATATAAAATTTCAAATTCATTGTTTGGATTTTCTTCTTCCGTTATTCTACAAATATTTTTTAATAATCATTTACATAAAATTTCAGTTTCATTTTTTCTTCTAAGGACCATTCTCAATTTTAACAAATCTAGCTCGGTGGATTGCCAATTGTATCAAAAACATCCCAAATCTAAATATATATCGTCCACCAATCCCCTCAGGTGAAAGCGAGAAAAAACACAAATCCTCAAGAACAATAACGAAATAAGAAAGATAAAAAATTAGTATAATAAGTATAATCCAATGGACTAGGGGTGAAGTGTCATTTTACAAAGGCCCCACATGTGATCATAAGTAATGGGAGATAAAGTTTGGAGAAGTGTTTCGCTTAACAAAAAAACCTCATCACACCTTAAAGTCATTAAAAATAAAAAAGAACCCAAACACCTAAAAAATAAATTTTGTCTCTTAATGGACATTACATGAGATACCCAAACAGGCCAAATATTACAATGTGGCCGATTTTTTGCGGCCTAGTGCAATGGATTCGGGTGGATTTTTTGGGGGTTGGCAGTGGACCCGGTTCAATCATATTTCGGTCTAATAATAAAAGCAAAATAATGGTAAATGAAACGAAAGTATGGTTTTTAAACTTGGAGCACAAAACCCTAAACCCTAGAAGGTGCTTCTTCTAGAGCCTTCCCTTCTCTTGAAAAGGCAGGCTCTCCCTCCTCTCCTATCCGTTCCATTTAGCTGTTGCACTGCAACACAGTGTCCTGCTACCACTCTCCTTCGCCATTCTTCAGTACATCCCCATTTCTCATTACAGTCCACTGTCATCATGTATCGCTTTGCCTCTAGCCTAGCCTCCAAAGCTCGGTAAGTCTAAAAACTCTAAACGACCATTTCACCAAGTATGCGATTCTGGTGTTTGTGGAAATGTATCTTAGATCCTGCGACTTGTTTTGCTTATTTGTTGATCATTTGGGATTAACAATCACTTTTGTTGAATCACGACCAAAGTCAACAAACGTTGAAATGCCCTGACTTAATTTAATCTGCTCTTGGTTCCAGGATTGCTAGGAGTAGCAGCCAACAGGTGGTGCAGTATTCACTGAATAACACTTTAAATTTTGATAAATTTTTGGAATTAATCCTGTGTCATCTTTGTGGCCTGCCATAGATTGGAAGTAGATTGAGTTGGAGAAGAAACTATGCGGCCAAAGACATCAAATTTGGTGTGGAAGCTCGGGCTTTAATGCTTAAGGGTGTTGAAGAGCTTGCTGATGCTGTGAGAGTGACGATGGGTCCTAAGGTAACCTAGCTAATAGTGTACAATCACTTGCATTTGTTTTTTTATTGCTGCGAAAAACTAGAGTGATTCCTTATACAATTTAACTGGAAGATTTTCCTTGATCAAGGATGGTGGATTGGAAGTGAATGATTGGATAGTATTATTGCTGATCCAGTTTTCATTTAGATAATTACACTATTCAAAAACGAGAAGCAATGAAAGATTTTACTCCTGGTATTTTCATTTGAGCTTCATTTTCTATATTTAACGATGTAGGGGCGTAATGTGGTGATTGAACAAAGCTTTGGTGCCCCTAAAGTGACAAAGGATGGAGTGACTGTTGCAAAGAGCATTGAATTCAAGGATAAAGTAAAGAATGTTGGAGCCAGTCTTGTAAAGCAGGTTGCAAATGCCACCAATGATGTAGCCGGTGATGGTGAGATGTTGTTCATGAGATACAATTACTCTGCCTTGGCAATGCTAGATTGCTTGGCTCTGTGATAATTGGAATTTGGCTTGGATTTCTTTCCAAAGCATAGTTTAAATGCTGGAAGATTCAACCTCTTTACATTTGGCATCCATGTTTTGTCCATTTTTTTGGGTTTTTGTCACAACGGAAATGAGAAGCTGTCTTGCTTTATTGTTTGGCAGGAACCACATGTGCTACTGTCCTTACTCGAGCAATATTCACTGAGGGGTGCAAGTCAGTTGCAGCAGGAATGAACGCAATGGACCTGAGGCGTGGTATCACCATGGCAGTGGATTCTGTGGTGACAAATTTGAAAAGCAGAGCCCGGATGATCAGCACATCTGAAGAAATTGCGCAGGTCTGGGAATTTTCTCTTATAGTCTCTCATTTCCTATTGCAGCATGGACTATGGTTTTTTTAATAAATTAAATTTTAATTACCTTTATTTAAATTACAGGTAGGGACTATCTCAGCTAACGGGGAGAGAGAAATTGGTGAGTTAATTGCAAGGGCTATGGAGAAAGTTGGCAAAGAGGGAGTAATCACAATCTCAGTAAGTTGTCTTGTGATTTTCTTACTATTATGTTTCCTTCATGTTCTCTGGGGTTCTGCTGTTTTTCTGTATTATTTCGCCTGGGGGGTTTAGGAGTTATAAATTTGTCTCTTCATTGTCTCTTCAAAATCTCAAGTATTTTTTATGTTGTCCGCCTTTTTCTCCTGGCTTTTTCCTGTGATTTGGCCTTCTTGTTTGTAGACACACCATTAGGCTCTGTTATGGAGGTTCCTCTTTACATATTCTCTGGGTGGGGTTCTGCTGTAGGAATCTATTTGCTACACATTTATGGATGTGGTGGGAGCTAACATCTTTTGAACTGTCTCAGGATGGCAAGACTCTGTACAATGAGTTGGAAGTTGTTGAAGGGATGAAACTAGACAGGGGCTATATATCTCCTTATTTTATAACAAACCAGAAGAACCAGAAATGTGTATGCCCTCTCTCTATTTCTGTACTGCATGATTGGTCTTCAAAATTTTGCTGCAGGAAAGGCTTGTTTAAAATCCCTGTGGCAGTATCATGCTTGTTAATTCCATTCAATTCATGCTTAAAGCTGCGATTGTTTGTGCAACAGGAACTTGAAGATCCTCTTGTTCTAATCCATGAGAAGAAAATCTCGAGCATCAATGCTGTGGTTAAAGTGTTGGAGTTAGCTCTAAAGGTGAGAATTAATTACTGAGTTTCGTTGGTATTAACTATGAAACTTTTGATGGTGACTGACACTTGCCTAACTTCAGAGACAAAGACCTCTATTGATTGTTGCGGAGGATGTAGAGAGTGATGCTCTGGCAACTCTCATTCTAAATAAGCTTCGTGCTGGTATCAAGGTTTGTTTTGCTAATGTTTTTAGTTACTCTTAAGGTCTTAGATATTTTGGAATATTTAGCCTTTATGTTTTTGCTGATTCAATGCGACATCTTGTGCACTTCCCTAGGTATGTGCTATTAAGGCTCCTGGTTTTGGTGAAAATAGGAAAGCAAATCTTCAGGATCTTGCAGTCCTCACAGGAGGCGAAGTAAGTTTTCCTCTCTGGTATTGGTTACAGCTATATTAAGTCTGATCTTCTGAGCATCTGAATGATGTTTTTTTTTGGTTCTGTGTTAGCTTATCACTGAAGAGCTTGGCATGAATCTTGATAAAGTTGATCTGGATATGCTTGGCTCTTGCAAAAAGGTAAGCAGGCTTTGAATAGGAAAAATTTGAATGTGTCTGGGTACCGTTTATTGATAAAACGTTTTGGATGTTCTGGTAGAGAACCCACTTCTCTTTATGCCTACTTCTCTATAAGCATCAAACAAACTGGAATGAATTCTCCCTTTTCATTGCATGGATGAATGTAGATCATTAATTTGATTCTTTGATGCTTCAGGTGACAATTTCTAAGGATGACACTGTCATTCTTGATGGTGCTGGTGACAAGAAAGGAATTGAGGAAAGATGTGAGCAGGTATGTGTATAGCTCCTTTTGGATTTCTTTTTGAATCAACCCATATTAGGTTATTTATCTAAAGATTCGTAAAGTTTGGGTATCAATGTTCCTGACATCATTATTGTGATTTATCTCGACGAACAGATCAGGTCAGCCATTGATAATAGCACTTCAGATTATGACAAGGAAAAGTTGCAGGAAAGATTGGCCAAGCTTTCTGGGGGTGTTGCAGTGCTTAAGGTATGCTTACTCGAACCTCCCTTATTTGGCCAAACAATCTTTCTCCTGGTAAACATCCTTGGGAGGAATGCCTAGTGCGATATTATGAGCTTCCTTTTGACAGATTGGAGGAGCCAGTGAGGCTGAAGTCAGTGAAAAGAAGGATAGAGTGACAGATGCCTTAAACGCAACTAAAGCGGCAGTGGAAGAGGGTATTGTACCAGGTATATTTTTTCCTGTGACTGGCTGATTGAGTCGTTAGTTTAATAGTTTTAAAGCCTCCTATGTTAACCTTAGCTCATTTGATCTCCTTTTTCTGTACAGGGGGTGGTGTTGCACTTCTTTATGCATCAAAGGAATTGGAGACGCTTCCAACTGCTAACTTTGATCAGAAGATAGGCGTCCAGATTATCCAAAATGCTCTTAAGGCAAGTCCTTTTTTTAAATTTAAAAAATTTACAGCCTTGGTAGCAACTTGCTGTTGAGCAAGCACCTCTTGGTAATAACATGAAAGATAAACTATATTGTATTTTCTGTCTTTTCTCTCCTATCTTGTATCTTTTTCGGGGTTCATTCTAAGGCAATGATCTCACTTGATCAAATAATAAAATATCATGCCCACACCGAATTGCATTGTAACTCATAAATATTTATATGTCTAGTTTCCCTTTCAACATCAAATATAGTTAAGACTTGAAGTTGCTCATTCTTTTGTTGCCCTTTTGACCACCAATGCAGACACCTGTGCACACAATAGCATCCAATGCAGGAGTTGAGGGTGCTGTTATTGTAGGCAAGCTCTTGGAGCAAGACAACCCTGATCTTGGGTACGATGCTGCCAAAGGTCAGTGTGTTTTTGCTTCCTCTAGTGTTTATTTTCCTTGTCAGGGTTACATATCCTCGTATGCTTTACTGATTCCACTGTTTCTTCACCATCAGGTGAATATGTTGATATGGTGAAAGCTGGAATCATTGATCCATTGAAGGTTATTAGGACTGCCTTGGTTGATGCTGCCAGGTGGGTGCCCAGGATTTTCCATTGTTAACATCTATCTATTACCTGCATGTCATTTGCTTCTTGTGGTAACCATATTATTTTTTTGGGTGCAGTGTGTCATCATTGATGACAACAACTGAAGCAGTTGTGTCGGAACTCCCAAAGGATGAAAAGGAAGTTTCCCCAATGGCTGGTGGCATGGGTGGCATGGACTATTGAGGTATCACTTCTGAGTCGGATCTTGAACAGTGAGTGTTGCGAGGCCCCATTTGGTCTGTGAAGGCTTTTGTGTAGTCATAGTGAGAGATGAGGACGTAGGCAGGAAAAATTCCGGATGTTGCAACGATATAATTCTGATTAGTTTAACATCCAAATAAGACATTGTTATATTTTGAAATCTTCCCAATTCAAAATGAAGGGTCTTTCATCATTTATCATGTTACAGAATTTGGCTGCTGCCCTTTCATAGTCATCATTATTGTTGCACCTTGCATGTTATTACAAGCTAGTTGTTGACCATGTCCTGTGTATGGATGGGGGACGTTTACAAATACAAAGCATTTTTCTATATTAGTTGTGTTGGAAAGTATTACTGATTTAACTCTCAAAAGTTAATTTTCAAATTATTTTCTTTTGGTACGTTTTATTTAACCAAGGTGTATACTAGGGGCTTACTATAATCCTTACAGATCGTCGGGGATATGAACAGTAGGTTATGAGCTAGCCTTACTAATTGAATCTCTCTTTGTTGGCGTTAATTTTCAATTTCTAATAAACTCAGAAATAGAATACACAAATTGAAGTTTTAATTAATATTATCTATCAAAATGATTTCTTTTATTAAGCATGATTAAGTACTTAATTGATGTGGCGTATTACATAAATAACCATTGACCGAGGGAATATTTGATAGTAGTATTTGTCTAAAACATAAATAGCCATCGACCGAGTGAAGATTTATTCTAGCGTTCTTGCCCCTTTAAATATTGTGTAACTTTAGCACTCAAAATCCCCCAGTTTGAAAAAAATACCAATTTGATTAAATATTAGCATCTTAAATTCTTATCCGGTGGATATAGGATCAAAAATATAAATTTAATGAGGAAATTTCATGTTTATTATACTTAAATATTTATGAATATATCATTTAGTTCATCAAGTAATTTGATGACAACTTATTTTAGATTATCACTCTACAAAGAAATTAAATAAATCCAAAATTATCTTATTATAAGATTTTATTATTTCACCACCACCTATTTTTTAAATAGGAAAAATTAATCTGGAGGTTGTAATAGTTTTCCTCTGTTGAGTTAAGTTCCTATATTTGTATTTTTATTAGGTCCTTTAACTTTACACTGTTAGATCCATCATTAGTCTCTAAAGTTTAAATTTGTTAAAGAAGATTAACAGTGTTAAAATTCATCGCTAAAATGTATCTATCTCCTACAATCACCCAAAAGTTCCAGTTTCCCTCCTTCCTCGATATCTTCAACCTCCTGCCACAAAACGATGCAACTGAGTTTTTGCAAATTTGTTTGAACCTCTTTTATTCTCCTAGACTCACGCCACAAAGATGCCTATCCTTTTTAATGTATATACGACTCTTCATTCTGCTCATCTGTTGAAACAGGGAAAGACCAGAGAACAAGATTCGCATACAGTGATTCATCAGTGTATCTGAAAATAGTTAGCTTTTACGGAAGGATTGAAGAGCCAATCCAGACCCTGAAATGAATATTATCTCGAATCTGTTTTAGATCATTTTTGCACTTCTTTAAACGGATCTTGGAACACTATTCTATTGTTCATAAATCTCAATATCTATGTTATCCATGACACAGTCAAAACTTCATTTTCGATTCTAAGATGTTGTTTTTTGTGAATCAGAAATGATGTTATGGCACCTAGAATTTTGAAGGAAACAAAATAACCATTGGGCATTGATACGCAACCACAAGCATTGGCGATAAAGGCAGAAACAATTTAACAGTTTTCACCCTTAAGGACTGAAAAAGAAAAGGATAAAAAAAAAGCATAGGGACTTGATTCTATGGAGGCAGACTATAAGGACCTCCAGATTAGTTTTCCCTTTTAAATATAAAATATTCATGTGAAAAATGAATGAAACCGCAAAGACAGATAAAAAAACCTTCATTATACAAAACTAGACTCTCGTATAAGCCTACCTCCCAAAACCAACCATATTCCATACCTTGGCTTTCAGAGCAATTCCAACTAGCAACTACCCAACAAGTGTCATGACAATCAAAATCTACAGCCGCATCCGCCTGCGCGTTGTACTTGGCCATGTTTACCATTCTATCAATGGATCTCCCGTTTCCTATTTCGTGTCATAAAAAACTTAAGCCAGTGCTTAACTCCAAAGAAGAAACACATTGGATGACTCAGAAGAGCGATAAGGCAGACCCCATATAGCAGCGACATGAAGTAAAACAAGTAACTCCCAAGTGTTCCTAGACAACAGAGCTCCAAGGAGCAAGGCCATCGTCACATGTAAGTCAAAATAACTTGCTATCTGAAGATTCTAAGCATATATACGCTGTAATTTGAACATATACACTTCCTCTCAGCCTCATTTTCCTTTACGGCGACCTCTTGTTGATGCACAATCAGAACAGTACCATTTCCCCTTAGGATGTTCTTTGAGACCAACGCAACCAAAATGGAACCATTCTATTTTGCACTGTTAAAACATAGGAAATGTCAATGGATGTCAGGAATGTTGTAGGTAAAGCATAAAAAATAAGAAACAAGGCAAAAGACATACACTGGGATTATCACACGCAACCATCTCGCCATAGCTAACTTGGTTACAAAAGCAGTAAGTGGGTTCATTTGGATCCACAGGTAAATCTAAATCCATGCCAGCTGGGTTTGCAGTTGTGGTTTGGGCTTCTGGTGCTGCTGCAGCAGCAGCTGTAACTGATGCTTGGCGTGTCCTACAGTAGTAAAAAATCAAACAGCATTAGAGAATCAACATTCAAATTGCTTCTTTGAGTCCACCAGAAAGAGAAAGAAATTGCTTCTTTACTTTCTTTCCAACAATTTTAGATGCAGCAGTCATAAAACAAAAACCTATTTCACTATTCATGACAGCAGGGAATTCCCCCCACTTCATAGACAATGTTTTTAATTACAAGACTAAAATGCAATCTGTAACCTGATGGAGTGGAATCATTGTTATAAAAGGGAAGAGTAATCCTTTATTAACATATGTCAGGTAATTATTTTGAAACCATCATTATTATGCTGAACATGCACTGGCAGCTTCTATTCACAGACCATAACATCCCTCTTAATGCCATCCGAATATATCAAAAACGAATTTCCTGATCATCACATTTTTCATCAGACTCGGGTTTTTTATATTTTCAACTGCAGGTAGGGCTTCTTATGAGTAACTCAACTGGAATAGTGTCACAGGCAGAAATGAAATCAGAGAGACATGACCAGAAAATGACAAGGACAAGCTACACGATTGAAATCAGGGAACTTTCACACAGAACTACTTACTTTTGCGCCCTCCCCTACCACCTTCATTACCCCTTCCAGATTTTGTACTACCATCTTGACCTGAAGCAGGCACTCCAGTTGTTGCAGCATTTTCTCTTTCTGTCACAGGATACGGATGTTATGTTTAATACATACACAAGAGAAACAAGTTATCATGATTTAGTATAATGTTGAACAAGAAATCAGAAAGCACAGTACCACGCCTCAGTTGTTCGTCAAACTTCTTCAGATATTGATCAAGCTGTTGTATATGTGTATCTACCTGTGTCAGAATCATGAATAGTGCCTGGTCACAAAATATTTAAATATGCACAGAAAGTTTTTCGAACTAATTTTAACAAAAGGCTTTGCCAATGTAGTCTTTGCCTTTTCAAGATACAATTTACAAAATGACAGCTTATTTTAAAATTCTTGATTGATATACTTGGCTTTGGAAAGAATAATAGTTGGAAAAGTGCACCTTTTTACAACTGCCCACTGCCCAAAAAATAAAACTATGATTCCCTATTATCTCATTATCAAAGAAAGGATGGTGAACATTAAGTGAGTACCAAATCGTATGCCTGCACTGCCAAGGCAACTTTTTCATCAGCAATCCTGATGCTGTGCTTTTGCTCATCAAGTGCTTCATCAGAGAATCTGATAAGTGAAGTATCAGGTGTGATATTCCCGGACCTAACGCCTCCTCTAATATCTTCTATTTCTTGTTCACAATGTTGTTCATTTTGCTTTTGAATATCTGTTCATATGCATGATAGATCAAAATGCTTACTATGCTCAGAAGACCTTCAAAAAGGAAAAATATACAGTATAACATAAAAATCAAACTTCACATGAATATCGATTGAAAAAATGGATACAGTCAAACCACAAGCGTGAAAAGAATATTCAAAATTCAAAATTCAAAAAAAAAAAAAACTGCATCATTCCTTGAAGGAAAATCTAACTATAAGCAATAGCAAGGTAACTGATATATAATAAATGCACAAAAATCAAATATGCAAACGCACAAAAGAGGTTCTCTTGCTTTTATTACTTTCATAAGATCAGGTGACTTCAAGGACAAAACAGTAAAGAAGATGGCCTTCAACTATAATCATTGCAACTAATGTTTTCATGGCAGAATTATTCCAAGTAACCAATACAGGGATGGTTTTTAGTGAGATAAGTTTGTACAAATTCGACATTGTGTGCTGCCCACAAGGATAAGAGTACCGGTGTTTCATAGGGTGAAGCCCTATTTGTGCCTGTAAAGCCTGATAGTCGACCTTCAAGATTTTATTAGTCTCAGCATTTCATTCTTAACTCCGAAAAAGATAATGATAACAAAGAACGAAGAATAATTAAAATAGACGCAATGCAAATATCAGGCAGCAAAAGTGAAAGAACAAAGATGGCACTACTAAAAAATTTTAAATATCAAACGTACCTTGCAAACTATTGTCAAGGTCACGTAACAAAGAATACTTCTTTTGAAGAGTACGGGGAAGTGAATCCAAATCTGTTAAGAGGGAACTCGTGTGTCATTGCGTAATTTTAAGAAAATATATGATTTAACGTAAAGTGATAAATTTGTTACACGAAGAGAGGATAAAGGAATCGAAAGCATGTAGCAAAATAATGAAGTCGCAGAAGAAGAATACTGGCTTGAAATTCCTCAAGGAATGACATTAAGAGGTCTAGGGTTTCTCGGCAAGAAGCTCGTTATAGATTGCCTTTTGGCGGGTCCCAAGTCCTTCAACGATAAAGATGGTAAATTGGTTATTGGGGAATCGGATTTTCAAGTTCAGGTCCGACACCGTATCTCTCTGTAAGAAGATAAATCGGGGAGAGAACGGGAAGTTTTCAGTTTTAAAAAGAGTCCAGACGAAGACAAATTAAATCTACCAGGAAACTGATGATAATAATTGCGGTTGCGGGATTTAGTGGCGGGGAATTGGAAATAACCGCCAACCCAATTTTGGGCTTTTGGAAATATCAGAAAAAAGGCCCATTTGTATTAGCTCGGCCCATTTATCTGCGTTCTGGCAGCTCACCAGAACCAGTTTCCCTAGCTATCTTGGGATAGGTAGGGAAAGTTTTTCTAAATTTGATGATCCCAGATTTGATCCTGACGATGATGCATTTAAGTTTTTTAATTGAAAAAAATCATTTTTTAAAAATATGTTAGTTGAAATATTATCTTTATTTTAAATTCTCTACCTATTAAAATAATTATTTTTTAAAAAATAAAAAGTAAAAATAAATAAATGCGGATCGTTCAAATCCCATTTGGACGGGCCAGTGAGATGAAAGAAGGGAAACTAATTCCGCAGCTCACCCAGCTAGGGACTCAATTTCTCTGCCTATCCTTTGAGCTCCTCTCCCTAAACCGCCCGGATCTCATCCTGGACGGTCTAGATTTTATTTTTTTTATTTAGTAATTTTTAAATAAAAAATATTTTTTTTAAAAAAATGTTAGTTAAGAGATTATCTTTATTTTAAATTTTTTACCCATTAATTTTTTTTTTAAAATAGAAAGTAAAAAAAAAAAAAAAAAAATGTCCCAGGGGGAGGAGGAGCCCGCCTATCCTTTGGATAGGCAGAGAGGCTAGATCCCCGAATTAGAGTTAGGTAATTGATTTGGAGAAATTAGTGAAAAATCTATGATTAAAAGTTTTATTAGTAAAAAAGACTATTTTTTTTTTATACATAGAAAGTATTATTAGTCTACAGGTACACAGAAAGTACTCATATTCAAATTAAATTCTTTCTAGCCAGAAAAGTCTACCATCATCCCACATCAACCATGTTGTTAGATGGAGGGTGATCATAGGCACAAACTACCTACAATACTATGAGAGAATTTAGCAAGTTGGTTAGCTGTCGTAATACCATCTCTTAAGGAGTGATGGACAATTGCCTATCCCTACACAAAAGGAGTCTAGCTTCCTCCACTATATCCAAAAACAGTTTAGTACAATTTTTCTAACAGAGATTTTTCACTGATTTTTCCTATTTTTTTCTCTTCTCCTTTTCTTTTATTTTTTTCCTCCGTTTTTTTTTTTTAATTTATAAATTTTCATTTTCTTCCGAGTTAAGACATTTATATTGCATGTGTCAATCTCAATTATAATGCATATTTTTTCCGAACAAAATTCATATGGAATTGTCAATAGCTAATTGTTCCATTGGCATCAACATCGCAAGCCGCTATGCTAAAGTAAATTTATTGTTGGAAATATGCCACATAGGATTATAGTCATATTCTCAAACAAATGCTTAACTAATAGGAGTGGAGGAAATTCTTGCCTCTTTGGATCATTAATATCCTCGTTAAAAGCAGACCCCCAAGCCAAGGAGAAGAAGATAGATTCTACTGGAGATATGCTTCATATGGCAATTTCAGTGTCCGTGCGGCTTATAAATTTGTTTCTATAAAACAAGAGCAACAAGGGGCGGGACTGTGGAAAAAAGTGTGGCGATTACTAGTCCGAGAGAAAGTTAAGTTTTTTCTATGGCAAATATTTCATGAGAGACTTCCCACAAACTCACCTAGAGCTAAGCGTGGATTAACAGCTAATGATGAGTGTCTATTTGAGTGTCAGAGAGAGGAAAACATATTATACTTACTTCGTGACTCTGAGATTGCCAGAAATGTGTTGGGTTCAAATTATTAAACCTCATCACCTTCTTTTTAGTTTCTGTTGTTCTAATTTGCGGGTGTGGCTTAGAATGTGCAAGACTCAACACTTGAGCAATTCACGTTTCAGCTGATGGACGTGGATTCGAGTTTTTAGTATCTTTTCTTGGCTCCTTTGGAAGAATAATTGTAGAGGAGTTATGGAAGCTTTAATACCATGCAAAAGAAATAATTCACGGGGGAATCATATCCAACTGATGGAAGCCATGTCTGGGGTCTCACACCAAGTCTTCAAGTTCTACGAAGAAGAAGGATAGGGCTAGAAACCTCCTCCGCAAGAATATGTTCAGTTGGATACTGATGGGTCGGTCAACAATCAGAAAGAAGCAGTATATGGTGGAGTAATCAGAGATTCAAATGGGGATTGGATTCTTGGTTATCAGTAGAAGCTGAGAATGTTACCACTGACAACAACAGAAATAGTTGCCTTGCTAAAAGGTCATCAAATTTGCAAGCAGCAGTGCTTCTATAAAGTCCTTGTCTATACAGACTCAATGGAAGCTTTCCATCAAATCCTAAAAAAATGTGGCCACTATCATCCACTAAGGGAAGAAATTAATAAGATTAGATAATTGATTTTCTCAGAATTGGATGTTGAGCTTCGATTCGCACCTTGTGTGACAATTAAATGTGCAAACTATCTTGCTAAAGATGCTGACAATCTCAGGGGAGACATGCTAATGTTGCATAGTCCTAACCCAGGATGCATCTGCAATTTGCGAGAAGATCAGCTCCAAATGCCTCCAGACTAAGTTGACTCTGATGTGATCGACAATTTTCAAGTTTGCTAACTTGCCTCTTGTAATAATAATAATAAAAAATCTTAACTATTTATTATTCAAGATGCAAAGAAATAGAGACAAATTTTAAATTCAATGGCATTACCAAAAGACAGATCATCATCAACAAATTTTGTACTAGATTAAGATGTAACACTGACAAACACGGCACTCCCATCTAAGGGGAGTTACCAGTAATTATTAATACTATTCACATAACATTTAGGTTTCAAATGCCATCCACTAATCCTTTTTCATGCTCAGCTGATCCCCAAACGGAGACTACAGTCGATATCTAGGATTGATCCAAAAGCCACTAATATTTACATACATACATTCTTTCTTTCTTCTCTTTTAAAAATAAATGATTCAGATTTAAGAGAAACTTGTGATTTTAACACAAGACATCACAGCAGCTTCATCGAGCCCGTGAAGAGAATCTATCAAGTGCATTCGCAATGAAGCTGGACCTCTGGCCGTCTTCATTCCCAGTTCACCAGCAACACCAAATATGGATAATGCTGATACTGCAGCATCCAAAGCATGGAGTTTATCAACAGCTACAAAGGCAGCAATGAGTGAAGAGACTGAACACCCAGTAGCTGTTATCTTCTGCAACATTGCCACCCCATTGTGAGCACCAACTACTTGCTCTCCATTGGTCACTATGTCGATGGGTCCGGAGACTGCAACTATGGCCTCACTTGATTTTGCCAGTAATTTTGCTGCTTCGATTGCATCCACCGACTCATGGATGCTGTCCACACCCTTCACAATAGAGCTCCAAAATTACACAGTGGAATCACAAAAGCTTCTCAGAATAAAGGATGATGCAGAAGAAGAAATCTAATGTTCAGGATTAGTCCTCTCTTGTGGCAAGAAAATTCTCGAGAAGTCCTAGTAATGGAGTAAATCAAATGGCTTGCTGCAAGAGACCATTGTATCAATGAAATTCAAACCAGTAGTTCAGAGAATCCTCTCACAATCTACTGTCATTATTATGGATTTTATCAGTATGAATCACGCGTCGAAAAACTTATTAACGGTAGAGGCAAAGTAAGTTCAGAAGTTCAAGCACATGTTCTTCAAAAGATTACTTTCATTGTGTTTCATTTGAAATCACTATAAGTCCAATCTAAAAATCATTTGTTTGATTCCATTTTGATCAATTAAGTATGAAATTGATTAAACATCCTTAATAAACATAAGACCAACCAAAAGACAAACTGCATACTCAAATAAGCAATTACATGTTCTCTGAAAGATTACTTTCATCGTATTTTATTGAAATCATTAGAATTGTTCAATAATAAAAAAAAAAATCATTTGTTTGATTATATTTTGACCAATTTAAAACTCAAAACATTAAAATTCCCCAATTTGGATGGGTTTGAAAACTGAAGAGTGGGAAGGCTAAGGATGGTTTCCAAATTCATCATTGCCGATCCCCAACTTTCAAACAACCCATCAATGGTTAAAACGTTCAAACCACTCCACAACAGTCCCAAACCATCCTCCCAATCAAGTTCAGGTTCGGTTGGTGGCTGTCAAAAAGATTAAAACAGAGAAGGGAGAATGTAAAACAAGTAATTATGCTTTTGCTTCCTAAGTATAAGGCAAAACATGGGGAAGGCATCATATAAGACAGGTTCTTCCAAATAAATTGGTAATCCTAAATTTCTTCCAATGAAACAGGAAATTTTACATTCAACATAGAACCTTCCAGTAGAAACCATTTAGAAATAAAGTAAATTCTTGTCCTCATACTTCAATGCTTAATTAGAAAGCTAAAGGCAGTAGTACATAGATATAACTCTATACTTGATAGATTATCAAACATAATGCCAACCTTCGCTCTCCCTGAATACAGACTGACATAGATATCACCGAGAGAACTTAAACAATGCAATTGCACGAAAATTTCGAGCAACCAAATGATATACTCAGATACCCACAATTCATACACCATCCGAGTTCATCTAGATATGAAAATTGAAGAAGGGAAGTTATTGGGTTAAAAAATGCAAATGGGACATCCACTTAAAACAATGAAATTCAATAATAGATAGTTCTTCTTATCCGATGTTATTTGGAACCTTTACCGTCGATTTACTGAACATGGAACTTTTAATGCCAAATGCAACTTCTCCAACCACTTAATGAATAGTTTCCGTCAAAATTTTGGAAAACTACGCGACCTTCATTAAAATTTAATGTGATTGAAAAATATACTCCTTCTCTTGTACTTGTACATATATAACTAATTTAATTAGATTTAAAAAAATAGTTAATTCTAAAACACTCATCTTCTTTAATTGCTTCATTACTTCTCGCTAAGGATAAAAATATGAACAAATCAAAATTAATTCCCCAAATATGTGTTTATATTAAATATTAAATAGGGAGTAAAATGAATAATGATAATTGCTCTGAGTCCTGCAGGGTGTGTGAGAAAGAGAATGCGTTACCTTAGAGGCCAGTTCAGCAGAGGAAGAAGCCTTTGAAAGGGCAATAATCTCAGAGCCATTTCCTCTGATGACAGTGGGCTTCATCGCCACGAGCTCGAGACAAGCCTTCATGCGGAAATCAGAGGCACCGACAGCAACCGGATCAAGAACCCACGGCTTACCCAACTCAGAGGCCAGAGCGGCGGCGGCTTTCATGGCGGGAAACCAAGAAGGGGAGAGAGTGCCAATGTTGATGGAGAGAGCGTGAGCGTGTGGAGTGAAGTCAGGAATCTCTTCAATGGAGTGAAGCATAGCAGGAGAAGCGCCGGCAGATAAGAGAGTATTGGCCATAAGATCCATGGAGACGAAGTTGGTGATGCATTGGATAAGCGGCGATTGGCGGCGGACTGAGTCCAGTAAGTTCCATGCCTTCCGGCCCCAGTCGACGACTTCGGTTTGGTTGGATTCCATGAAACAGCGGGAGACTCAAGCACGCCGAAATGAAGCAACCAGAACGCCCAAACGGAATCGCTGAATCCCAATCTTTTGGAATAAAACCGAATCGTCACCAGGCGCTTTTTTTTTTTTTTTGGCCATGATTTACGAGTAGCTTGTTTGACTTGTGAGAAAAGTCAAATTATATTTTTGTCCCTTTTAAATAAAATGGGTTAAAGGACATGAAATATGTTATGCTAATAGTCTATATATTATATATATTATGTACATCATTTTGTTAAGATATAAATTTGTTTTGGAACTCTATATATCTTTTACTCTCCTAATTATAGGACATTTTTATAATGTAAATTGTACAAAAAGTGTTTTATATTTAGGATCGATAGAAGATTTTATTTTTTTAAAAGTTATATTTAAAACTTCTAAGACAAATTTGAACCTTAATAAATTAAGGTGGATGACGTATACTTTATCGATTCAACATATTTAGTTAACTAATCATCAAAATTAATTAGGAAAACCGTTAGGGAAAAATTGCTCTTTTTTTAGGATTTTGGGATAAATTTGCCCCATGAAAAACTTCCGGAGCAAAATTGTTCTTTAATGAAAATTTTTGGGACAAAATTACCCCTTAACCCAAATAAAAGTGAGGGCGTGTTTGGCTTTCGTTGGAATGTATCTAAACTAAACATCTTTGTTGTGCAGCCCCAAAGATGGGCTTTTTTTTTTTTTTTTTTTTTTTTATTTGTCACTTTTTAAATAATTAATTACCATTTTGCCACGGTTTTCAAACTATTTCCCAATGTGCCACTATTTAGTCGACTAAACTAAGGTTTAGTCGACTAAAACGCGGGTTTATTTATTTTTTTAAATGTCCCCGTGATTTAGTTGACTAAGTCACGGTCTTAGTCATTAAATCGCGACGAAGGGTTTTTAAAAACTCCAATCACGGCGTTTAGACACTGTCGACTAAGAAAGCTCCCAAACCTCTCCCCTTTGTATTTTTCACCAAATCGTTCTTTGAATCCATTGGTGGGTAGCGAAGGAAACTTCATTCTAGCGTCATTTGCGTCGATTTCGGTATGTTCTCATCTCCATTTTGAATTTCCGCGTTGTTCTTTCATTTATGCGGGGCTTTTACCTTTTCTTCGTCCGAACATAATAATCCCCGACATTGACTAAGAATCCTAACGAAAAAATCCCCAATATAAAATCTTAATAAAAAAATAATTTTATGGTTTCTTAAACACGAATATGAAGAAATATTTTTCAAAATTTATAATTTATATTGATTACATTCAAAATATCAAATTGATTAGTTAAGATACTCATTTAAAATAGATATGAAAATATTTTACAACGCTAAACTTTTTAATTAATTTACATCCTAAAATAACAATTTTTATTGAAGATAATTATTTTTTTAAAAAAAACTAATTTTAACTAATTTCATTTTCCGTTTTTCACTTGAACATGGGTTGGTATAGGACATATTTATAATCCCCGACATGTTCACTTCAATCTCCATTGACATGTCTACTACTAAATGGAAATCTCACACACAACATAACACATTCACTATTTGTAAGTTCGAGTCACTTTAGCACCATGCAACATGTTCACTTCAATCTCTATGTACCATACTCAAGATTTTTCTAATGATGTCTTCATTTTCAAACTCATCAACAACAACTTCTTGAGGTACTCAACCTACCTCCGCCAAGCATTCATAAAACGGGAGGGAGTAATAACAATGGTTAATAATTTAGGGGGTCACAAGTGAATATGTTGCATGGTGCCAAAGTGACTCCAACTTACAAATAGTGAATGTGTTTATGTTGTGTGTGAGATTTCCATTTAGTAGTAGACATGTCAATGGAGATTGAAGTGAACATGTCGGGGATTATAAATATGTCCTATACCAACCTATCTTCGATGAAAACGGAAAATGAAATTAGTTAAAATTAGTTTTTTTTTTAAAAAATAATTATCTTCAATAAAAATTGTTATTTTAGGATCTTGGTAAATTAATTAAAAAGTTTAGCGGTGCAAAATATTTTCATATATATTTTAAATCGTATCTTAACTAATCAATTTAATATTTTGAATGTAATCAATATAAATTATAAATTTTGAAAAATATTTCTTCATATTCATGTTTAAGAAACTATAAAATTAATTTTTTTATTAAGATTTTATATTGGGGATTTTTCTCGTTAGGATTCTTAGTCAATGTCGGGGATTATTCGTGGACGAAGAAAAGGTAAAAGCCCCGCATAAACGAAAGAACAACGGCGAAATTTGAAATGGAGATGAGAACATACCGAAATCGATGCAAATGACGCTAGAATGAAGTTTCCTTCGCTACCCACCAATGGATTCAGCAACGATTTGGTGAAAAATACAGAGGGGGAGAGGTTTGGGGAGTTTTCTTAGTCAATTAGGGTTCCAAATGCCACGATTGGGGTTTTTAAAAAACCCTTCTATCACGATTTAGTCGACTAAGCATTGTGACTTAGTCAACTAAATCACGGGGACATTTTAAAAAAAATTAAACCCGCGTTTTAGTCGACTAAATAGTGGCACATTGAGAAATAGTTTGAAAATAGTGGCAAAATGGTAATTAATTATTTAAAAAGTGGAAAATAGGGAAAAAAGCCCCCAAAGATGCCCTTATTAATTACGAGATTATCAAAATCTGGCACAGATCCTTATAGTACGCTCTTAATGCCCCTCTGCCGCCGCTAGGCCGGAATTTTTTGGTAGTGCAAGGAAGTTGAAAGCCTCAGGACCTGGCCACATAAAAAAGAGTGAAAAATAAATAAAAACATAAATTTAACTAACATAAAATTGGTCTAGTGATGTAAAGCCCTGCAAATTCTTTTGGGTCTCGAGTTCAAATCCCAAATTAGATACTTGTATTGATAAGGGCAGTCACAAACCCTGAACTGGATATCATATAATAACATAAAAAAAGACTTTATATGTATAAAAGTATGGACTTGAATTTAAGTATAGGTATTTTTTGTATACAAAATCTTATAAATTATTGATATTATATGGAAAATTCATATGGGGCCCCTTTAGCCCAAATAATCCCAAAAAAGGCCCATAGAATATGTAAATTCTAGAAAAGGCCCTAGGGCCTTTATAAGTATTAAGTTACAAAGCAAAATTACCAATACACCCCCACTAACACGACAAAGGAGGGGATTAGAGGCAATGTCAAATCACTCTCTCTCTCTCTCTCTCTCTCTCTCTCGATCGTGGCTGTGCTCTGAAACCTTGGCTGTGTGCGAAAGTTTCCGTCCGATGTCATTTGCGCTCTCCGACGCCGTTTGCGGTAGTGTGGCAAAGGTGCAACCATCAGCCACGGTGCAACCATCTCTGCTCTCTGAAAGTCTCGCCGTCGCCTGTGGCAATCGTCGGTAAGAAACAATTTAGGATTAGTTTTTTTCGTCCCTATTTTCTGACAAATCCAACTTTTTTGAATTGTCATTGTATCGTTCATGCACTCTCATGTTTTTTATTTGATCATTCCGTTGATTATTGGTTCTTGGAGCCATCCAGGTAGACTAAATCTCGATGGAAAGATTTTTTTTTACACCACAATTCCGTTGATGGTTCTTGAAGCCATCAGTCCGTTGATTAGATGAAATCTGGATGGAAAGAATTTTATTTATTTATTATTATTGTTGATATTCTCATAGTAGACTAAATGTAATATCTCTCTTGCAAATTTTGGGATAAAACAGAGGTAAAAATTACAAATTTGTTGAGTGATCTGGAAGAATCCGTATCTTTGAATATTGACATTCACCCGTGCCAAAATTTGAACAAAGGGATGCAATGTGTTGGGTTTGAAATGTATTGGGTGTGAAGTTACTGAAGAGTTATCTTTGGGATTGAAATATATTGGGTGTTTGTACTGTGAAAGCATAAATCCCTTCTTTGTCATATTTTGGCATTATCAAAAGTATTGTACGGTGAGATTTAATTGTTGAATCTGTCACTAAAGTAACATGGTTTTTGGAAGGTTTGATTGGGATTTTGTGCTCTCCTTGTAAAAAAATTTGTGCAAGAGCTTTTGGTTGTACATTTAAACTGTTTGCTATTTTGGTAAGTCTTCATTGTTGCCAAATATTGGATACTACCTGAGATTACTATCGTCTTGTTTTACATATGCGTACTTGATGCTCTAGTGAATTTGACCTTTAACTGAATGGTGTGAAAAGTTCTTTTTCATGAGAAAACCTTTGAATTCAGATTTGCATCAAATTTGAATTTTGGTCTGAGTTTTTGGTCTTTTGGATCCTAAATTGCAGTTTCATTATTGAGAATCCGACCTTGTGGTTGCAGGGCATTGGGTTTGCCACAATTGTTCTTGTAGCTACTGACAAGACACTGTTATATGTTGTTTGTATATTGTCGTCACATGTGCTAATCTCATTAGTAGACGTCAACTGAATTTTCTTTACTCTGACTTGCATGAAATGTGTATTTTAGCTTTGCATTTGCAATTATACCTGGTTTAGTCCTAAACTTGCATCCTGCCATTGCATAGTCATTGTTGCTACATGCCTCATGTAATGAAAATGAAATCTTGCACTTGCACCACATAATCTTGCAGAACCTGGACAAGGAACAACAATGAAACATTCTCAAAGGGACGTGAGGTTCTCAGGCTATAACTTGTTCACAGAAGAATTCTTCAAGCAACATGTAGAAAAACAAAAGGCGAAGGGCAAGGGGAAGGGGAAGAAAGTTGTAGTAGGTGGCCAAAGAACCCATGCTGACTTAAGTCTACAAATGAGAGAATCATGGAAAAGGTTGAGTTCAACCGAGAAAGGTGAATACACCAAGAGGGCTCAACAACTAAGAGGCCCTGGTAAAGTGGAGAAGTATATTGTGTCATTCCTAACGAGGTGCGCACCGAACACTTTCATTCAAGTATGCCATAAGTTAAAGGAACGACCCGAGGCCATGGCAAGGCTGAAAGCTATTGGGTTTGATAGGTTGGTGGAAATTAATTGCCGACAAATAAATTGTTCCTTATGTGCACAATATATGGCATGTTTTGATCCCCCAACAAAGCAAGTGTCCATTAGAGGGGAGACCCGAGTCATAGGGGCTGAAGATATGCATCAACTTATGGGTTTACCTGTGGGGGGTAAGGGCATAGAAGTTAAAGTTACCGACCAGAACACAGTGTACCTTGACTTTAAGCGTGCGTACAAGAACGTAAAGTATAAAGAACTCGGTGACACGTTGTTAGAAAAATTAGATGAAAACTTTGAGTATCTTTTTGTGTTATTCACACTAGGTACCCTTTTGGCTCCAAGTGCATCCATTTATGTTAGTGACTGTATGTTAAAGGTGATGACATTCACTAAGGATGCACTTGGTGATTTTGATTGGTCCTCCTTCATTCTTTAAGAACTCACCCAACAGATCTATGAGTTCAACAAAGACTCCCACAAGTCCGGTAACAATCGCAAAACTGTTGGAGGATGTGTATACTTCCTCATGGTAAGTTGTCTTTAACTAAGTTTGTATGTAAACGTTATACATCAATTGTTGAGTGCTGTTATTAATGGTTTTAAATGTTTTTTTCAGCTGTTTTGTTTGCAACATTTTGCTTTGGGTGATGTGATAGCCTCTGAGCATGAGTTGGCCATGGCTTATTGGATCGATGACCAAATTAAGAGCAGAGTTGTGCTCGAGAAAAAAAGCCAAAAAGGCCTACTGGCTGGCGCCTCTCGTCCTCAGCCATCGGTCACTCTGTTGGCATCATTTGACCCTAACACGATGCTCACTCACCCGGTAATGTGTGACAACAATTGTTCATGGAATTTATTTTTTTGCATTATGTAATTTGTGTAATTATAGCTGTTGTTACTGTGTTTGATGATTTAACACAAAATTAAATCAGTTCTTGCAATGTCCTAAAACACAATATTGGTGACTTGTTATTTTGCTGGGTTCTTTGTGGCTTATGTTTCTTACATAATTCTTGAGCTTCCAACATTTATAGGGCATGTGAGGAACTAGGCCTCAAATGATGCAGAGTCTTAAGTCTTCCATCTCTTACATATTAAACTTCAAATAGAATGCAAAATTTGTTTTGCTGATTGGTCTTATTTGCAATTATTAGTATCTATGCAATGCATAGAAAAGTGTGATTACTTCTAAAAATGAAGCATTACGGTGTATTCAAATATGTAGTTTTACTGTGTCTATGAGTTCTTACACCGTCCTTTACTTGAGTTGTTGCTGTTATTGATGATTGAACAACTGAATTTTTGATTTTCCAGGAAGTTCGCAGGACATATTTCAGGCTTGTGTCCATGTTGGGACAGGAGATGTTGGGCCTTCAAGATAGATTAACATCGAATACCAATAAATTTGAAGGGCCACAAGAAGGCTTGCACGAAACTGAAACACCTAACAACCAGCCCTCAAGTTTTGGGGAGCCTCAGAAAGACGATGACAAAGAGAGAGATGAGGAAGATGAGGCTGGAAATTTTGAAGATATTGATGATGACGACGACCACCGTCACGACACACCTAGTGTTGAAGATGGTCTTGACGTGGAACCCACTGAAGATGATGTTGTGGAAGAACCTGATGGACATGAGGGAGAACAAAGTGACGAACAAATTAGAAGATCGAAGAGGGTGATAACCCGTAGCAGTGTGTTAAAATCACCTTGGATCGATCCAAACCGAAAGTGCAAGGGGAAGAGACTCTATGATCAGAAGGAGCAGCTGTATCAGTTGTGTATTAGTCATCCAACTAAAGATGAGGCCGAGGAGTACGTATCTATAACTTGTGCACATGGAATTACGCATATCATAAAAAATGCATATAATGCTTAACATCTTTAATATGAATGCATTTAGGGAATTTGTTGAAATGCACGGCTGGCACCTCTGAAGGGCAGAGCTAGATTGTTTGAAACCACGTGCCTGGATAAACGATATGGTATGGCCCATGCACTTCTATTCTGCTGTAATGAATTAGTACAAATTGATGTGCATTAGTAATTTTCTGATATTTGTGTTAGTGACTGTATGTTGAAACTGATATTGCCTTGCACTTATATAAATGTGGCTTTTATTGTTGCTAGGTTTGTGTTATACAGTAATCATGAACTTCCATTTTGTACATATTCAGGTAATGACTATGGTTGCCAAGACCTTGGTTGCTGATCAACGACAGAATGAAGGGACGGTCACCCGACACATTTTCAGTGCGCATTTCATGCGAAAAATCATAAGCTCTCCGCTGACTTGGTCAATGGAAGCCAATGAAGCTGAAATCTTGCATGGCCGTATAGGATATAACATCGGGGACTGCCGTTTCATGTTTGGACCGTCACTTATGTGGGATCATTGGTTCTGCTATGTTGTAGACACGACAACGATGACCTTCTACACTCTAGATTCGTTGGTCGACATATGGACATATTCACGCATTGAGCGCGCAAGCAAAGAGGGAAAGCAATTGGCAACCAAGACAAAGAAGAAGGCAAAAAAACCTCAATCCTTTAAGGAAAAGGAACAGTTGGCAACTCGTGTGGTAAGTTGAACTGAATTTGAATGTGTGTTTATGTTAGATAATGGCCACAATTAATTGTCATCTAATTTTGTCAACTTTAATATCAGCGAAAATGCTTCATGGACATACTACGAAGGATTAAGCCACAATTGTTCGAGCATGAGGATAGAATTCCCAAGGGGGTGACATGGTCTAAAGTCCATGTCCAAACGGATGTGTAAGTGTCTATTAAGTTTATTAACATTCATATATAGCATGCATATTTTCTGCAAAGTTGACATGTTGCAACAGTTTTTTTTTCTATGTTGGGTCCCACACCATTTTTCCAATTCACCAAAGCCATCTTGCTTGCAAGCAACTTCGCAGCCAACTTCTCCCTATGCTCATGTATTAACATTGACACAGTGTGCGTCCGCTCTTTCACCATCCATGCATTGAACGATTCAGCAATGTTAGTGGTTATGTTATCCCACATTTTCAAAGGAAACTTGCTTAAAGCCCATTGATCGACGTCCCCATGAGTCTCAACCCACTGTGCCAATGCTGGATTGAACGATTTTAATTTTCCCATCGCAATAGTGAATTCTTCAGCCAGCCTTGCGTACGCAATTCCATCGAGGAGGTGCAATGCAGTATCCTTGCTATTCCCAGAGGTACGTGGCATCCGTTTCATGATTTTGAGGAACTCTGAACTATAATTTTCCTTAACATACTTGTAGCAAAATGCATGTCCGCAGTTGCCAAATATATCTCACTATTTGCCCCAATAATGGAATTATTCGATCAAACACAATTGTTATCATCAACGATCCTGTAATCTGTTTTAGATTATTTAGAAACCAAGCCCAATCATCATATGTCTCACCACTGACAATGCCATATGCTAAGGGAAACATTTGGTTGTCTGCATCATAGGCACAAGCTGACAACATTGTTCCCCTATAAGGGCCACTCAGATGACATCCATCTATATAAAGTATTGGCCGACAACCATCTACAAAACCTTTTATAGAACAACCATAGGCAATAAATAGCCTCTTAAATCTGTTGTCGCCTGACCCTTCCCATTTTGCAACTGTATCGAGATCACTCTCCATGAGTCTGCCACACATCCAAGAAATAACCTTGTAAGAGTCCTCTACTCGTCTGTGTAATTGCCTCACTGCTCTTTCTTTCGCACTATATGCTTGACGATAGTTTAGGCGTACCCATACTCGCTATACAAATCAGTTCGAATTTCATTAGCTATCTTCTCAATATTATTTCTCAAACCATCAATTACAATCGATGATGTCAAGCTACGCTTGGGTGGATGAGATACAATAAGGCTATCTTGTGCATGGTGTATGTGTTCACTTCTGTATGTTCTAATGATTACGAACTCGGTATCTTGACGTTCTCCCGCGGAATATGCACCCATGTACCAGGGACAACTATCAACCTTGCACTTCACTATTATCTGCTTTGGCTTGTTCTTGACAAATTTGTATGAAAACTTGTGTGCAATGCTATATTTGTACAATGTTTCACGGAGGGTCACAACATTCGCAAAAATTTGTCCTTTTCCCATAATCAAATCCTTCCATTTATAATGATTCATTTCAAAGTAGCTTAATGACACACTTTGCGAACTACACGGTAATGATGGCAACTCTTGAGTTTCATTAAACATTTGAGGGGAGACATAGACAACCCACTGCACCTCCAAAGACTTGATCCCTCTGCGACAAACAACAATTATTAGTGCAAGTAATGAAAACCAAGTATACGAACAAATTACATTTGTTAACACAACTACACTTACACTTCTTGTTCTTCCATTTGAACCATCGTTCGTTGTGGTATATTGTCATTATTCTCATTTTCTTCAATGTACACATGACAATATGTTTCATTATACCTTATTAAATGTTCTACGCCTTCATCATCTACAAGATCAACAAATGTAGATGTATCCATGGTAAGTTTGCACTTCATGCAAATTTCAGTATTTTCTTCCCCAATTAAAGATGCTATGATTCTTAGCAACTCCTCGTATGTTGTTCCTTCCTTGATGCCTCTTGTTCTTACCATTCCACCAATATAATCACTAGCTTGTCCTCCCCCCTCTACAAAGTTACCCCCTACATGGAAGAAACATAACAGGTTCTTCGCTGAAGTACTAGCCATCTTTAACGTTGATCTGCAACATAAAGTTAGTATTAACAACTTCAATCATATTAACAACTAAAACTGAAGGTATTAACAACTAAAACTGTAGGTATTAACAACTATCCCATATCAGCGTTTTCACATTCAATCATTCCCACTAACAAAAAAACCCCCTCTGTTTCCATGCCCGAAAAACAGAGCAACCTACCCTACAGCGTTTTCACTTTCATCTCGCATTAACAAGTTAAACAGCCATATTAACAACTAAAAATGAAGGTATTAACAACTAAAACTGTAGATATTAACAACTATCAAATTTCAACGTTTTTCAGCATTCATTCCTTGATCACTTTCAACCATTCCCACTCAAATACAGACCTTCCCCTCTGTTTTCATGCCCAAAAACAGAGCAAGATTTTAAAAACCCAACCCTACAGTGATTAAAAACGAAGTAGCATGGTGATTATGATATCTTAATCAAAATATTAGCATTTCTTACATAACTACTACTCGATAATAGCATAAGTGAGACGAAGCTCCAACCTTTCAGTCACCCAACCTTCTGACTGGAAAAAAAAAACGATGACGAACACCAATATACAGTTCTTTGAGTTCGAGTTCGATCAAATGCAATGGATGATCGAGAATACACCTAAGGATAAACGACGATTTAAAAGGGAAGAGGGAAGAGGGAAGAGAAGGATAAACGATCAAGGAGGTTGGTGAGGATCAGTTAGAGGAAACCCATGTTCAGTTTCAGCATTTCTTCATTCTGATGTCACGTTTCAGCGCCAAAACAGATGACTTTTTCTTTTTTACTCCCAGGGGTGTGTTGGTAATTTTGCTTTGTAACTTAATACCTATAAAGGGCTTATCCTATGGGCCTTTTTTGAGATTATTTGGGCTAAAGGGGCCCCCATATGAATTTTCCCATATACACACACAAACACACACTTTTACTTGTGTGTTTAAAAGAAGATCGGTCACTTGATTTCCTCGATTTTTTTTTTTTGGATAATAGTCTCCTAGTGTGATTCTAACCAACTTCATATATATACTACTTTCAGTTTTAAATATTAAAACAAATTGACTTTTTTTTTATAGATAAACTAAGGAAACCAAAAAACCTATTTAATCATAGAATATGTTCTATAAAATTAGATTATATAACAGTTTATAGGTCAAATTAATTAGTTTAAAGAAAAAATAATAAATATAAGTATTTTAAGTTAATTTATTTAGCTTCCTTAATCTTTTTTAAAAAAAAGTCATCAGTGTCTTACAATATTTAGGAGTAGAAGTAGTATTACGGCAGAGGTAAGAGATAATAAAAAGTTACTTTTGCATTTGTAGTCAACCGTGCGGGTAATTAATTAATTAAAACTAATTAATATTTACAAACAAGGGTTTGGTTTCGTTGCACCCACCTCGCAAAGTCTTGAACTTCTCAGCAAAATAGATGTTTCTCTCATGCAACTGAACAGCAACAACTCTCGTTATCAAATTCCACCATAGCCATGATGGGTCTACTCTTTTCTATTGCATCCAACAACTTCACTTGCACCACATCCATATCCAAATCTCAACACAACCACTCCATTTCATTCTGATCGAATTGCCTCCTATATATAACACCAGCACTCACCCATTGCATCTCATCCAACTAAACTAAGATTCCTCTCTCAATCAAGCATATACTTACACTATGGGATCCTCACCTTCAAGCTTCCTGGTCATGATGCTTCTTGGTCTTGCACATTTGGGGATGACTATAGGAGCAGCACCAGCAGTAGTTGACCCTGTTTCAGCAACTGGGAAAGAGCCCATCATTGAATTATACATGCATGACATTATTGGAGGAGGCAATCCAACGGCTCGTCCAGTTACAGGCTTATTGGGAAGCATATACAGTGGTCAAGTACCTTTTGCAGAGGCAGTAGGATTCAACACTCCAAGTGGTGCAGTTCCCATACCAAATGCAAATGGTGCTATTCCCACCGTGAATGGATTTTCTGGTTTGGCACTAGGAACTGGCTTGTCTGGAACTGCATTTGCCGGAGGAAACTCGGCTAACAACAACAACAACCAGAATGGAAATCAGCAACTGTTAGGAAATGATGGGTTGGGACTTGGGTTTGGTACAATCACTGCGATTGATGATTTATTGACTTCTCAGCCTGAGTTGGGGTCTCAGACAATTGGCAGGGCACAAGGTGTGTATGTGGCAAGTTCAGCTGATGGGACTAGGCAGATGATGGTGTTTACAGCCATGTTTGAAGGAGGGGAATATGGTGATAGCTTGAACTTTTATGGGGTGTACAAGATTGGGAGCACCATGTCACAATTGTCTGTTATAGGAGGAACCGGTAAATTCAAGGATGCAAGGGGTGTTGCTGAGGTTAGGTCACTTATCCCACCAGGCCAGATTGCTACGGATGGTGCTGAGACGTTGCTCAGGATCATTGTCTACTTGAACCACTAGAAACCATGGTGTGGAACTGGGTACTTCTTGCTTGAAGATGGACGTGAGATTGTACTGTGTTTTCTCTGTTTGGTTTATTATTGTCCTTGATATATTACTTGTAATCCCAAAAAATAGTGAGGTGTGACACACAGATTTGGTGACTTGTGATGATACTTTCAGTTATAAAGAAGTTCTAGTGTGTATTCAAAATTTCAAATTGATTCTGGCACGACCCTTAAAATATCCCACTCACTTTGAACAAATTAGTTATTAGGAATCGAAATGCTGAACAGGTTCTCTCAAGAACTATCAATGAGGACCCCAAAAAATAAAAAAGAACTAAGACTTCTTTTCTGTTTTTGAGTCTATAGATTACTCAAAAATGTATTTAAAAGGCCAAGACAAATATTTCATGGGAAGCAACGATTTCCCAGAACCAAACCAGTAAATGAACTAAGACCTCACTTTCCTAGGGTTCGTGGCTACCTTATATTAAGTAAAAATGCATAATATTTTCTTTAGAATGTAAGCCTATTATATTTTTCTTTACAAAAATGCATATAATGACCTTGAAATATAAAGGGAGATATATATCCTTATTTTTATTTTATTATTATCAAATTTCGGAGGGAGTTATAAGAAATTGCAGCTCTGATAGGAATAGGAAAACAAACAAGAAAAAAAAAATAACACTAGAGTAAGAATTTGAAACTCTAGGACAAGACAAAGTTTCTGGATAATATTTTATAGATATCCCATGAGTTTTACACACAAACGTTTATAGACTAGAGAGACTTAATTACTGCCTGCCTTAGGATAAGCCTAAAAAAACTGATATAACTGCAACAAACTAAATTAAAGGGAGAATCCCCCTCAGAGCCCAAATTAGTAAAAAATTGTCAAAAAAGACCAAAAAAAAAAAAAAAAAAGTTATATCAAAAAAAGGCTCCAAGACATTTTCTCAGTATTATTTCATAAACGTTAACAACTATATCAATAAACATTAACAGCTAAATCAAAGAGACATTAACAACAATATTATAACAATTAAATCGATCTTAGTTAACAATTATATCGACACGTTAACAACTAACATTTTATAAAATAATACCAGAAAAGGCCTTGAAACCTTTTTTGACATGTGACTTTTTCTTGAACCTTTTTTGACAATTTTTTGATTATTTAGACCCTGAAGTGGATTTTCCTTAAATTAAACTACCCTTTGGTCCTAATTACACAAATAATTGACAAAAACCAATCTTAAGCCATGTGTTTCCTCCTGGAGTAAACCAAGAGAGGGCGTCCTCTTCTATCAAATTCCCGAACATGGACATAAATTATACTACCTTTAGTCCTAATTATAGAAACACTTTTACTGTGCAATTTGTACTACAAAAGTGTTCCTAAAATTAGGACCGCAGGGAGTACTTGAACTTCTTCCTTCAACATTATTTTATCCTCTAAAGTTCAAGATCCGACTTGAGATTAAGCATTCCCAAGAGACAATCTGGGTGAAAAGGAAAGTTAGAAGTGATATGGCGAGCTCGCAAAGATCATAGGAACGTAGACTCGTAGCACTTGAATAAAGTACATTTTTCAAGTACCCAGTAAATATACAATCTCTCAATTAAGATTGTCTAGGGCGAACTAGGGAAAAGCAAAACTGTGGTCCTCATTTTCGAAAGTGAATATTTACAACTGATGGCTGCAAGAACAAAGTCTGTTGAACAGAGAGAGCAAGGGGCAAAAATGGATGGAACAGAAATGAAGAGATCTTCTTGGCTCGGCCATCCACACTACCACCTTCAGGACCTAGTTTTTTATGACAAAAAATGAGTTAAAGTTCAACGAGCAGAACAAAGTTCACCAGAATATATGGATAACCAAAAACAATTCAAAAGGAAACACCCAAAAATATGTTGCTAATGATTGAGAAAAGTGAAAGAGAAGTAGGCATTAGTACATTGCATTCACCTTAGAGACCTGAAGTCTGCAAGGTTTGTGTCTTTTTTATGCATAGATGAAAAAAATAAGTGAAATATGCAAACCTGGTTTGATCTTAAATTTGAGAGAATACGGATGCCTTCTTAGAATGAACTTGATCGGATGGTCTGTAGATTGCCGATGCCGATCAGTTGCAGAGATCAACTGCAATGATGAGGGGGAAAATTACATGGGGAGAGGGGGAAGAGATAAAACCAAAATCCAAATCCAAATCCAGCAATCTACATGTAATCAAATGAACTTCATAAGAATCCCATGTTTTGTCTGGCAGAGTATAAAGAAGAGAAGGCATGGGACATTGAGTGCCTAGCAACTCCCACCCATTGTTTGGTAGATCTTACGGAAATTGCCTTATCTCACCACTAAGACTTCTAATCTGACGTAATTAAGAGAAAAAGATCAGAACTACAAATAGCATAAGCTAAAATGAGCTGAAACCTAGTGCTTTCAAACATGTAAGGATGGAATGGGATGTGAACAACGAGCAATGACTAAGGTTTGTAACCCAAACCAAAAAAACAAAAGAGACTGAGTTTGAATTCCTACTTGAGCATTAAGCTCAAAAAGTTAACATACAACGTACAAATATATAAATTATATTACCCAAAAATAAACACACACGCGCACATATATAGATTAAACTAAGAAAATTATGAATATTAATTCATGTATATAGAAGACTATATTATAATTCCAACAATAAAGAAACCACTACATTTGTATATATTATTGATATTGATAAAATCACGTATAAATTCACATATTATATAAAATTATATTAACTTATCAATAAGTGAGCCAAATTCAAGCTTTTAGGAGGAGCACAACTAGCTCAAAGAAAACTAAAAGTTTATTTACACCCTATAGAGGGAAGTGAGAGCCGAGATTGAGATATGCCAACTTCCCACAGGAATCTTAGATCCAACAGGATGAACAACACACTGCAAACTATAATATATGGTACTTGTACAACAAACCAACAGAGGTTGGTCTTTGCCACAAGAACAATATCATTTGCCTTGCTCTCTCTTGAGACCATCACAAGTCTGTCCCATAAGCCTAGCAAAAGCATGCGATTATAACATGTGCAAGAACAAAGTATAGTAGAAAAATACCTTGTCATCGAACCGGAAGAGAGATTGGTCAAAATAAGGAGAAGGACTCTGTGACTGACAGCTGAAAGGCAAAGAGGCAAGCATCTTCTTCACAAACTGCAAAATAAAATAAAATTTACGTAGCATGTTAATGCATTATACAAATTTTCTTTTATCTCAGGGGTGGGGATTCAGGTTACAGAAAGCAAGAGCGGCTACCTGCGAAGAGCTGCTTGCCTTATCCTTTATGACCCGCAATTGCTCCAAAGCATGAATATTATTTGAGTGAGATGATATGAAATTCATATACATAGAATTTCTTGACGTTGCATGGAAGTGATCACAGAACTGCTCAAACAACAGATAAAGATTGTCTGCGGAATTCTAACAAATGTAAAGAAGAGTCAGAAACGAGATCATAAGAAGCACTCTGGTAATACGTAGTTAAAGTCCAAGAAAATAAAACACTGGATGATGAAAGAAAAGCACCTGATAAAATGATACGATTTCAGTTGTCTCCATGTTATATACAGCAAAGAAAGCTGGGTGGTGATCAGCATTTCTTGACACCTGACGCTTCAAAACATGAAAGAGGAACACATTAGTTTACACTAGGGTCATACTGGGTATCAAGGAAGGAAAGGGATCCCTTGTCCATCCTTGTTTTACAATGTTTATTATGCCTTTGTAATCCTTACTCAACAATTTTTCCCTATTCGTTAGTTTTTTAAACCAAGAGCACGAGGGCCATTCCTCTCCTAAAAATATTTTAGTTTACTCCAATTTTCTGTATCATTCCATTTCAAGATATGTACCAAAAGTGCTCTGGTTGAAAATTTCAAAAAAATTAATCAGCTGGAGTCCTGGATAACAAGATACCTTAAAAATACAATGAGACCCCAGTAACCTATGCGTCTCTCAAAAAGAAAGAGGACGCCAGTTTCAACCAAAGTTCCATAGAATGGGCAATGGCAATGACACCCAATTTATAAAGGTAAATCTTAAGGATTTCTTTAAAATTAATCATATGTTTTCTTTTCTCTTAGCATTCCTTTGCAAATAATTTTCATTTCTAGAAGCCGAGGAACAGGAAGTGGAATCATTAGAACAATAAACAACACAAGAAGAAAACTGACCCCTCCATCTACACTACCAAACTTGATTAGCAGGTGGTGTCGGTCCAAGAATTGCACCTGCTCAAGAGTCAAATACGACCAACTTGTCACATGCCTTAGAGGATGCACAGAGGGTAAATGATCATGAAAACAAGGATTAAGCGCCAGTTTGCTTGAGATTAGAGAATCGAGTAGTTTTGGTTGATTAAATACAACAACGATAACAAGCCTTATCCCACTAGGCATGGTCGACTACATGAACTGCATCGTGCCATCTTGCTCTATCAACAACCAAATTTTATGATAATTTTGGTTGATTAAATATAAGGGAAATTATCTTATCAATTAAGCTAAAAAGTACTCCCTCTGGTCCTTATTATAAGGCACCAACTAACAAGTTTATTTGATCCTTTTTATAAGGCACTTACTTGTTCTCAAGGAGCATTAATTATTATTTTCCATGTTTGCCCCTAATAAATAAGGGTAGTTGGTGAGAGTAATAATTAATATGATATTAGAATTTAGTGTAATTAGTAGGGGTAATATTAGAAGTTACTTAAATTGTAGGCTAACTTTACTGACTTTAACTACTTTTATCGGTTTGTGAGAATTGTTAGTTGGTGCCTTATAATAAGGACCAAAGGGAGTATATTATTTTCAACACATCCCCCCCCCCCAAAAAAAAAAAAAATCTATACCCAAAAACTCCCTTATATTTAATCAACCAAAATCACTTTTTTCTCTAATCTTAAACAAACAGGCCTGAATCATTGACAAAATGCATGCTAATCTTCTCATAAGGATGCATAAGATGTCTGGATGACCTACCTTCCACATAATCAAGTCAACATAATCTTGAAAGAGAAAGTAAAACTTCTTCTTCAGGCTTTGGACCCTCTGGCAGACACAAATCCGGAAAATTATAGAGTTAAACTCAACATTGAAATAGGATTAAACAAGGTACAGAGATTGAATCATAAAACTGCCAAAAAAGAAAAAGTATAACAGAACTACAATTCAGAAACACAATAGTTCATTAGAGCAAAAATTGCAGAACAAGGTTCAGAGCCACCAGCCACTGCATTCATTTAATGAAGTCATTCATTTATTTATTAGAAAAAGGAGAGTTCATTGATAGAGAAGATAAACTCAAGACCAGAAGATAAGTCAGTCAACACAAATGAACGTGGCTCTCATATTTATCCATCCTACCCTCTAAAGGTGAAAAAGAATTCACTTAACATAAATGTTTATCTCTTTTATCTTTCAGCCTATTTTCTTCAGACATTTCAATTATTGATTAAAAAACCTAATTAAGGCAAGAGGAAAACATGAGTAAATAAAATAATTACCTAGACACGAATGTTTTGGGAAAATATAAATAAATGATTTCTGTTATCTGTTAATAGCCATTAGGGTAGGAGCGGGATTATAAGCTATAAATAAAGTCCCCCATACTATTGTATTCTGTTGTTGGCAGTTTAATGAACCAAGAGCATTTCAGTTTCTCTCATCCCTCTGCCTCTTTGTTTCTATCCCTCTCTTCATTCCCTTTCTAGCCATCTTACCACAACACAATACTTATGATGTACTTATCAAGAGCACTGATGGGAGGAATGGAGAGGAGGGTATGGGACCCAACATTTGAAAAGGTTCCTAGACACCACACTTGTCATAGGCAATGCGCTTCACAATTTTTGTAATGTACTTAGCAAGAGCAACAATGGGAGGAATGAAGAGGAGGCCATGGGACTCAAAATTTGGAAAGGCACATAGACACCATACACATCATAGGCAATGTTTTGCTCCTTCCTCTTCTCTCATTTTTATTTCTAACACTTAAAAGACTGTCTCTTTTAAATGATAATTGATTTATATCAGGTGGCTTTGTAACAGTTTTAATTATAGAAAACAAGGATAAAGTATTGGCACAGGTAGAGACTGATTCTTTTTAGGAAAAGTAAAAGAATAAGAGGATAAAAATTAAAAGGATAAATCTTTATCAGATTATAAAATCATAATCTAATATCATAATATAATAAAGAATAGAGTAATTCCTTAATAGAAAGATGAGCCAGAATCTGTAACTCATCGGACTACTAAAGCCCAAGGAGAATCTCCCATGATCAGAGAAGTAATTCTCTAATATTTTCCCATATATATTTCATATTTACTTTTACATGAATTGATACTCTATATTTATAGATAAAAAAATATAACAATCACTCCCTAAAAATACTCCTAAATTTATCCCATTAATCCACGATGCAGATAATGGAAGTAAATACCTAAATAAATATTATTTTAATCTGAAACTAACCAATCCACTAATCCTAAACTTAAGGACCACTAATAAATAAGAAAATATCCTAAATAAAATAAACAATATCTGAAATTATATTAATAAATATTTATTCCTAAAATCTCTAACTTTCCACAACTTCCATTATCTCACTCTAATCTGGTACTCTATCACTTTTTGTTCATTGAAAAAAAATTATTACAAGGAGAAAAATCTACAACTTAACATTAGAAAATACAAGAAAAGCTCAAAATAAGGCATGCCACACAGCAACAAAAAACTCTGAAAAGTCTATTACTGTAAAAAAGCTGTCTAATTACTTTGCGTATAAGGCTACTTAGAGTATGCAGTTGACCCTTCAATCTGGGAAAAGCTCTGATCTTTCAGATCAGCCGAAGAAGGTACACTCCATCAATTTCAACCTCTTCGAGCTAGGTCCTAATCCCCGAAGTGTTAATGATGCAGCCCCCTGATGTCACAATTGATATTTACACAAGGAACAGCTTAACCAAGAATAGGCAGGAACCTCAGAGGCGCTAAATGAACCATTTTATTGCAAACTAAACAAGTTAAAGCTCCCTGATGTCTCTATTATTCTTAACAATCCAAAGGAACCTCACAACTAAAACATGGCACATCTCCACTAAACTTGCCAGTCCTTTTCTCTTCCTAAACATAGAAATAAAATCATTCAAGACACCCTAAATATTCAGCCCTATGAACCCGCTAAGAGAAATGGTTTACGCCACATAAACCAAAGAACAGAACAACCCAGGAGCAGATAAGAGCTGGTCACTGAACTATCAAAGAACCGCATGAAACATGCAAAGAATAAAATTTCCAAATAAAAAGGTAAAACCAAAGAACCAACCAAGGTATCATCTGTTTCTTCATTCCAGATCCGCCGGAATATGAATGAAAGCAAACGCTGCTTGATACCACTCAGAAATGGATTCTCCAAATTAGGCTGGCCTTGATTATTTTCAACATGGTTTCCAGGTTGCTGTTTATTTTTGTCACATAAAGACAGGCCCTGTCAGTAATTACTTTTTACTTGCAAGCTGAGTGATTCATATATGCTACATACAGAAAATGCTTCTGACCATTACACTTTAGTGTTTCAAAAGAAGTATGCCTGAAAGTGATAAAATATAAGTATGCATACAGCACTAACCTGAGAACTAGAATTGAGAAAAAGTTCATCATCTTCACGGCAGAACTCCCCAACAGCACGCACATCAACAAGGTTCCCAGAATCCCTAATTTGAAGAATGTGTATTGTTTGATAGCGAAGTGATACAATGGCCAATAGGTCATCGTACAAGAAGACACCCATATTATGGGTCAAATTAATAAAATCATTACAGAAGACCTTCTCATCCAGGATAACTCCATCTTCCAATCTAAATATTGATTAAAAAAAAAAAAAAAAAAAAAAAAAAAAAAAAAAAAAAGTGGATAAAGACCAAGAAATGAAATTATGGTTTGAAAAAGTAATAAAAAATTATATAAAACACATGAGCAAGAACCTTAAGAGGTGAAAAGTTATCTTTTCTATTGAAGGAATACCCTGGACAGCTCCTCCAACTGCGGGTGCATCATGAATTTGTGCCGTAGAAGTAGCAAATATACCAAATTGATTACTCTCCATGTAAAGGAAGAAATCTTTACAAATAAGTTCATTGCAAGAAGCAAGTGATACACAATATAGCTGTGTAAAAAAACTCTCAAATCTCTTTGCATTTGAAGGCAAGTCATGTCTATCACAATCTTCATCTTTACATGAATAAGAAAGCCATCTGGATCTATAAACAATCAACTCTTGATGATTTCTGCTGAAACTTATGAGGTATTGACCATCATCAGTAAATTTGCGAAATGAATGGTCAGGGCATTCAACCTCGTATAATGTGTAACTCGGTACCAAGTTTTCATAAAACCGCCGAGCATAATGAACCTGCAAGAATTAAATTACACCTGCAAAAATTATATTCAACTCAGGTTCCTTTAACAGAGGAACAAGAAAACATTTGAAATTTTCCCGAAAATTTTCCAACAATGCTATTTGACTCCTATGATAAAGTTATAGCAAAATTTACCAAAAGGGCAAACCATATAAAATTTGCGTTTCAAATACAGATGACTAAGTTGTAAATGAACTGTAATTGTCACAAAAATCCAATACTTATGAGGTGCAGACGACAAATAAATAAACCATATAAACTCCACAGATATCTAGGAACATTTGTAATTATTTCCTCACTATTTCCTTTGCTGTCCGATGTCAAGATGGCATCAAAGCCCAACATCAATCTTCATGTTTTGCCTCCATCGTGCTAGGAATTTGTGATTTTCTTTCATTATCATTTAGATCTTGATATTAATTTCACCATTTAAAGCCTATATATTGCAATTTGAAGAATCTAATTACTTTAGGGATGAAAAATGTATGAGCTCAGAGTTATGAACTTTATGATTCATCATTATTATTCTGGAGAAAAAAACTAATTCAATTTAAAAGCTTAAATTATTACATGAAGACCGATGAATAGTTTTAGGGTAAAGGATTTCTCTAGTCACTGGAGATAAGTTATTTCCAAAACATCCCCAAAACTATGTCGTTTGGATTAATGAAAGGTGTTTCCGTAATTTTATTTATTTATTTATCATATCAATTTTACTTGAAACACCCTTCATTAATTCACCTAAAATTACAAACACACATTTCATTAATTCAAAACGACGTAGTTTTATGTGATTTGGAGAAATACTTTTTCCATAGTTTTATTATGATATCCAATATGCCTCAAGAAGTCCTTTTGGGCTTCAATTGTGAACAGATCAGACATGCTGGCTTTGTCATAAAATTTCATGAATCATGAAACCCTTGACCAAATTCATCACAGAAGTTCAAAAATAAAGTCATTAACCACTTCAACTCAAAAGTTTAAGGCGCTAAAGAAGGCAATAATTCATTATAATTTCCAACAATTCTACGATAATATTAATGACTTTAATTACCATTCCTCCGAACTCATTCCCTCAATTTGCGCTCATTTTAAATCAATTGTTTTGTGAAAAAAAAAAAACTAAAAAACATGGATATTGAGAAATGTATATGAAGACCAGACTAGTATCAAAGAAGAAGTTATCTAAAATAGCATTGGGGAGATTGAAATAACTTACACTCGCGCCAGGAGCAGGAGTGCGAATTTGACGCTCGAAAACCCTTGCCGCAATATTGCTGCTTCTATACATTAAAACTTGTCCAGAAACTTTAAAAATTATTCCCCCTGAGCCAAAAGACATCAATAAAGTTTCAAACCACAAACCTTCCATGATTTATTTATTTATTTTTTAAAAAAACTACAATAACTAGAATGAAACATGCAAAATTAGGACACCATATTGATTTCAAAACAAAATAATAGACAATAAACCAAGACAGTGAGAACAAAAAAAGTAAAATAAAATGCACATTGTGAGCCAATTAGAGAGTTCTTACCTCAAACGGTACAAAAATTTTTAAAAAAGGAGCAGTTGAAGGCAGCTTCTCGAAGTTCTACAGGGAAGAGTGTGGAAGGTTGCAAGTTGCCAATATGATTCTATGTAGTTCAAGCACTGAAAGTACAGAAGCAATGTTAGGGTTTTTTCTTTCTTGAAACTCACTCATGCTTTCAAGGAAATGGAGGAAAAGCCGATAAGATGCAGCAGACCTCATCAAGTACCGCGGTGCTGCTCAAACTTAAGGCAGAAACACGGCGACGCCGTTGAATCGAGGGGAGATAATTGAGAGAACCAGTATCGCAGTGAAGTCTAGACTCTAGAGGATCGTCAGCGAAGTGAGCTTGTGTTCCGGAAGCAGTGCTGAAAAATCCGCAGCTTCCTGCCACTTGCGAACCATGCTGGGCCTACCGTACGATAGGATTTGGTTTAGGACGCGTTCATTTAAATATGCTCACATATTTTGAACAAACAATTATTAAATTTTTTTAATACAGAAAAATCTAAACACTGTTATGATTTATGAATATTATGATGGGATGAATGTAGATCATGGCTCTTCATCTTCCATTCATACTGAATAGCGTCGTAATTTGTAACTCCAAATTTGAAGATTTTTTTTATGGGGTCAAATTTTTGAAGATTTTCTTACTTTTGAAATATGTAATGATACAATTATATTATTTAATTATCTTTTTTATGTATTGTAACTCTCAAGTTTAGTTTTTAATACCGTGGTTCTATAAATAAAGGGATTTGTGAGTAGCAATGAAATAAGAATCACTTTCTCTCCTCTAATTTTGTATTGCTCATCTCTCTCTCATCCCATATTGCTCTTTGATTCTCTAAAATATATTTAGAGAGTTGATCTTGATTCAGATTTAACCATATTAATTCTCATTCTATAATAATTGAGAAGGATGGAGAAGAAACGAATTAAGAAAAATGATCTACGATATTTTTAAAAATACATATCGTATTAACTAACTTAAAAAACTTTATTAATCTAATTAAATTATATAAACATGTCTTATATTAAAAATATCAGGAGTACTTTCTTAAATCACTGCATTGAAATTTTGAAACTACTACCAAATATTTTTGAGATCTTGAACTTGGTTAAATCCAACCCTCACGTTAGAGATGGGGGAGATCAATTGCAAGTTGCAAGGACTTGGTTATTTGAAAGGATAATTAAAAATCAGAGATAAATTGTGAAGTCTCTAAACATTTTAGAAATTTGATTATAAATTTTAAAATTTCAGCGGTAATTAAGCCCATGATGTTTATAATTGAAATTCTCAAATTTATGGGTGTGTTTGGGATGGCGTTTAGTTATCTCAAAAGTAACTTTTCGATGTTCAAACATGCTTATGGATGATTTTGGTTTTTTTTAAGATGTTTGGGATGAGTTTTTTCTAAATTGGGCTTTTTTTTAAAAAAAAAAAAAAAAAAGAAGCTTAAGTCATAAGTCAAAATTTATTTTTTTTGGCTTTTCGACCATGGAGACGGAAAAGTAGCTTATAAAAAAAAATGCTGAGTCCCACTTTTTAAGGGATAAATACCAATTTTGCCACAGAAGTTTTGGTTTTGGAACACCCAACACTCGAAAGTTTTTTTGGTATCATTTTTGTCCCGAAAGTTTACAAACGTAGCAATCTTGCCCATCAGTTGATCTTGACCATTGGATTGATCATTTTTACCCTGGAAGTTTACAAAAATTTTCTCCTACAAAAAACTTTTGGGGCAAATTTGCTCCTAAAAAAAAAAAAAAAAGCTTCGGGGCATATTTGCTCCTTTTTGTAAACTTTCGGGGCAAAAATGATACCAAAAAACTTCCAGTGTTGAATGCCCCACCTTGGCCAATACTTCCATGGCAAAAATAGTATTTAACCCATTTTTTAATTGAAATACTATTATGGTCCTTATTATACATCCTTATAGATGATTTTTTTGTCCTAAATATTTTTGGTTACAAGGCGATAGGGGAGGGGGGATCGAACCCACTTAAAAGTTAATCAATCTCAATACCACTGCACTACTAGATGTGCTGGTTTTTGTCCTAAATATAAATTCACTTAAAAGTTAATAATCATTAGGGCTGAGCATGAAACCCATAACCCATGAGCCCGCCCAAAACCCAGTGTAATTGGACCATATTGAGCCCGCCTAAAAAGACTTTATAATGGGTTGGGTTAGAACCTGCCCATTTAAAATTTAAATGGGCGGGCTATGGGCTGCCCATTTAGTGTACTTTTTTTTATTAACTAGCCATCCCATTCCACGTAAAGCATTCCCTGAATCCCTTCATATTTGAGTATTCAGCTACCTCTAATCTATAACCATAATGGTCATCAACTCTTAATCTCACTCACTTTCTCTCTTTATGGCTCTGTCTATTCGAACTTGTGAGTTGCTATTGACTCTACATGTAATGTAGAGAAGATTTTAGAAGTGGATGAATATCTTCAAACTGAATTAATTAGCTTTCGTGATCCAAAATTTGATGTTTTAGCATGGTGGAAAGTGAATGCTTCCAAGTATCAAGTTTTAAATCTGTTGACATATGATTTGTTGGATATACTAGCATCTACATTATCTTCAAAATTAGCTTTTAGTACTGGGTTTGATACTATATTCTTTCAAGTGAATCTGAAGATGTGAAGAATGAAGCATGCAAATTCAATATAAGCATGCTATTTTGCTAATCTATGAACTTGTGATTGTAATGTTTTAATTTAAAAGTTAAAGTTTGAACATCAAGATTATATAATGATGATACTTGTCTAAATTTATGTTGTTTTGTGTGAATTGTAATCATGGAACTTTGAAGATTCAAATTTCAGAAATTGGAATGATGAATTTGGATGGATGCTTAATGTTAATGCTTATGTATGTTTTTTTAAAAGAAAAATAAACAAAGATCAAATGTAAATGAGTTACTAAAAACCCTTAAGCCCATTTATGTCTTTGGCCGTTTACACAAAGTTTAAATGGGTTGAGGAATGCGGTATGGGATAACCCATACCCATTTACAATTAAATGGGCGGGCTATGGGTTTAGCGCCAGTTCTTAACCCGCCCATTCTTTCGCCCCTAATAATCATGATAGTACTTTTATTTAGGTTCATGAGAAATTTGATTGTAGAGAATTACTTGATAATGTTTTATATAAAAATTATGATAATACTCTAATTTATGTCATTCTCACCAATTAAATTTAAAGTAGACTTTAATTTTCCCCAATTTCCCAAAAAAACAAATTAATTAGTTTAGTATTGTAAATGATTTCCAAATAATAGATTACCTATTTTTATTTTTATAGAATTTTTGTCTTTTTCAGTATTTTACCTTAAAACTTGCTTTTTCATTAATAATCCAAACAAGTTTCTATGTTTTTCACATTAAATACACACACACAAATAATATATATGCATTATTTAAAAAAATTCACATCAATCATTTTCCATCTAAATTTACTTTTTAAAATAATCATTCAAACAAGTTTCAATTTCATAAAAGTCTTTTGTGCTACTATCAATCCAAAAATAAATTACATTACACAACTTTTATTTAATATTACGTTTATAAAAGTCATATTAAAAAAAAATCTACTTTTCTCGTGGCTATTCCAAAAACAGAGTATATAACAATATATAAGGCGTAAAGCATTTGTGTCCCTCAGACCATCGCTCTTTTTACTCACATCTCCCCCATCATCTCACAAATTCATGATCCTCCACAAGGTTTCTTTATTCCAGTGGCTTTTCTGCATTTATCCCACTTAACATATCAACTTCTAAACACGAGTCTATTTATCTGACACGCATATGATTTGTCGGAGAAGATTTGTTAAGTAAATGAATTTGAGATTGAAGAGGTATAATATATACCCCAACCTCCAAATGGATGCTTATAAATGGAAGGGTTATCAATGTTCGCATTTGATTCAACAAGTCAGTCTTGGATCATTAAGGTTGCTAGCTTTTTATCAAAAGTGGTGAACAATTTTCACTTGGACAGCTCGGCGGCGACCAAGCATTTTGGCCTGAAGTGAACATTTAGTATAATCTCAGTTTCAATAAGATGGAAGCAATGTCCGGGCAAATCTCAATCACGGTTCAATAATTTCAATAGTATACGGTGCATATATATATCTATGTGTGTGTGTATGTATTTAATATTTATATATCAGTATCCATAAAACTTCTGATTTAGCTGTCTATGAATGAGGAACGAAAGGAATTTTTTTTCCTGGACATTAAATTTTTGAACGTGTTCTTCAAATTGTCGATCTTGATCATGCTTCACGCTACCTAAAGATTTTGTTTTTTGAACTCGCCAAGATTTTTTTTAAAAAAAAATCACCGGGAACAGCGAGTCAATGATCAACGAGTTAAAAGTAATGTTTATATTTTGAGGGCACGGTCATAATTCTCCTTCAGACCTTCACATCCCAAGTTGCCTGTTGGGTCCTTCAACAGACTCCGCGGACACTTGTTAGCTGAAGGGGGTAGCGCCACCCGCTTGGCGCTGGAGAGGCAGAAGCCATTACCGGGAACGCCGGTTCAGTTCTATCGGGAACCGTTTGTCACTGAGAAAGCAGAAATCCTATATTTCGGTGCTTTTGGCGGTCGATCATCGATCCCATCTTCACCATCCTTCTGTTTCTTCAAATTTTTACACTCTCCCGTAGAGCGCTTCACTCTTCCTATTTTCTTCCCCCAATTTCGGAACCATCTGAACCGGATTCCGTCCACAGCAGCACTGCCTACTTTGCGCTGTATCTGTTTGGTGAGCACAGGTGTGTCCTGAAATCACATCTCCCTTGTACTTCATGGGCAGCCCTGGTTCTGTTTGGCTTTCGTACTGAATCTGCGGTTTTCTTTTTTTTCGCCCATGCTAATGCCCAAAGCAGGAGGAATGAGGATCCTTACAAGGTTATAGAGTTTAGCTTGGTACTGATCTTTCCCCCCCCCCCCCCCCCCCCCCCCCCCCCCCCCCCCCCCCCCCCCCCTATTACTGATCAGCACAGTCTGCTTCGGGTGTAAATTATTTGAAGAATAGTACTTGTCAATAGTCTGAAGGTTTCAATCGGTTTGAACTGTAACTTCAGTAGCCTTGGGTTAATATGTCTACCGGACAAGTAATTAAGCGCGCCAAATACAAAACTTCCCTGAAAGATCCTGGCACTGATGGGGTGCTGAAATTGGTATGATCATTTTAAGCACCATTAACATTCTCTCATTTTTTTCTTTGCTGTTTTCCATTATTCGTTATTATACCTTGGAAAATGACTTGAAACAAAATATGTTTCAAATCTTGATATGATGTCTTGTAAAATATATTAATGAAGTTTAGTTTTTGTTTGATAAAGACTAGATTGTTTTTCAAATTTATCTTTAACTCCCGATGGCTCAAATTCATAGATTTGTTATAGACATACTTGTTACTGGCTCTTGTTGCATAGCAATTGCTGAAATGTTCTGCATTTTTATGCAGACTGAGGAGAAGCTATTTTTTAGGCCTAATGATCCAACATCAAACATGAAGCTCGAAGTCGACTTTAAATCTATACAGAGTACTTAAGATTTTATGCTTTTGTTGTTGTTAATGTTTGTTTTAATATTGGTTACCCATAAGGCTGATCCATTTTAATCAATAAAGTATTTTTGAAGTCTTTCATGGTCGTTTTATTTAATGCAATCTGATCCATCTCTGTGCTACCAAGGCCTTTTTTTATTATTGTTGTGTGTGTGTGTGCGTGTGTCTGTGAGGAGAGATTTAATATCTTTTATTATATTCTGCTTGCAAAATTCAGGTCACAAACACACCAAAGAAGGATCAAACAAACCACCTTGGCTTAACCTTGGCCATTCTCAGGTTTTTATTCAGTTTATTTTTTACTCTTGCAATTTTAATCTCCTTCTTACATTCTATAGGAACGGGAATTAGATTACTGATTATTGTATTACCAATTTGTTAGTTGCATTTATTTAGATTCACTTAGTATTATTTTTGTTTACTTTTCTTTTCTGATTATTGTTAAATGAGTCTGTAGATTATGACTATTTGTCATTTCAGGGAAATTACATATTCGAGTTAGCAAGTTATCCAGATCTAAATGTATGCCGAGAATTTGTGGGTAAGTTTCTAGCAAGTCAGAAGGCTTGTTTTAGACTTATGCTAAATTAATGTTCCAACACTCATTTGAAGATTTGGTTTTTTATCAACAAAAGATGTTGCTTTCTACTGTTGTGCTTCTTGTAATATATCTTTCTCTGAAGGATTGAATTGCCTTCTTCTTTTTTTTTTTTTTTTTTTTTTTTTTGGGGGGGGGGGGGTGGTGGTGGGCCTTTTGTTTAGTTGATGATTGGTTTTAATGATTAAGAATACGTATATCTTTGGCAGTCAGTTGTTTGTAGTATAATTGCCGCTGGGGCACATGACTTCAGGTGCCGCAGTGCTGCTGTTTTGTTTTACCTTAGGAAGTATCTCAACACTTTCAGGTACACTTATCATAGAAAGGCATTTTAATTAAGTTTACTTTTATGGATTTGTAGTTGGGAGAGAGAGAAAGGAGGAGAATAGAGAGAAACTAAAATTCACTTCATTAGCCATCAACAATTGAATTACAAATGCACTAGGGTCTTATTTATAGCCTACTGTACCCTATTGTTCTAACGGCCACTAATAATCTGTTAGTTATTACCCATATCCTTATATTTACATATCATATGCATATTAGAAATTTGGCGTGGATAAAGGAAGGTTGTGTTAGACCCTTGACGACCAACATAAAACTCTGCTGTCACATGGACATGAATCCCCAACCTAATGGGATAAGGCATGTTGTTGTTGTGTTCTTGATAGAAATTTGATTTGCAAAAATATGGTTGTATGATCATTTTTTTCTTCCCCTGGCAACAATAAGAAATTGATATGTTGCCATAGAAATCTATATTGAAAGAGTTTGGGATGTATATCTTTTTTATTTTTTTAACATAGAAATATTGTGTGTGAAGTGAAAAGGTTTGATGATACATCAGGAACTCAGGTGAATTTTGAATTTAGCATGTTTTTTCTTTGTATCCCAACTTTTTTTACTTAGCTTTATAGGCATATCTTTTACTTCTATCAACACTTTTTTACCTCTCAATATATATATAATTCGTGAGTTGAAATTATTCATCAAAATATGCATTTTGGTTTTCTTTGAGCAGGTATTGCCCTCTCCCGCAACAAGTCAGGAGAAGCTCCACCAGCTATTTCTGGAGAGCAGCTGAGTCCTGCTGAAATGGAGCTTAGAATTAAGCTACTGCGGGAAGATAGGTATTTGGCTTATATGCTCACTGTGAAACATTCTGTCATATTTTTCGGAGATGAATTAAGAGTGATTCTGTAGCCTATTTCAATATAAAGGGATAAATAATAAAATATTTTACGCTACTGTGGGTTTCATGTTAACTTCTTGGTTTTTTTTCTCTGATTATAAGTTTTTAGTTGCTGTGGCTCATAACATTGTAGGATAGCAATGTAACTCAGGATTTCATATCTCATGTTATTATTATTGGATTCCAATTTTCTGCTTTGTTTACTTCAAGGTCAATGTAGTTTCATATATTTTTGAGTCCAACCCTTTATCAATGTTTCAGTAGTTCAATTTTTGCAGCAAGCTGCAAAAGCTTCATAGGGAACTTGTCGCCAGTGGTAAGCTGACAGAATCAGAGTTTTGGGCCACGAGGAAGGTAAAAATAGTTTTTTGGATATAATTATTATCAGCTCATATTTGTAATTCCTGCTGTAACCTGTGACACGGGAAGAATGAAAAAGTAAATGGGAAAGATGGGAAATAGAATGGAATCACTAACTCTCCACTGGTAGATCCATAATACTAATAAAATGGGCCAATACTAGAATAGGTCCAGCCACAAGATTTTAACACATGACGTAGCTCCTGTTCTCTTCTGACACTTGATTTGCAAATGGCATGTAATTTAAAATTTAAGCACAAAATGTTTGACTTTTTTTTGGGTTATGCTAAAAGGAATTTCACCATTGTAAATACTATGTCAAGTATTTTAACTTCAAAACATGTTGCAGAAATTGCTGGATAAAGATGAAAGCAGAAAGCTAAAACAGCGTGTTGGCTTTAAAAATTCTATGATCTTTGACACAAAGCCTATGAGTGATGGTCGGGTATGATACTTCCTCTCCTTTTGCTGCATGGTGTTGTGTATTTATGATGATGCCTCTATATGCTGTGCCATATGGCTGGATGGTTGGATGCCATTGTGAGAACCCTGTTGATCTAATTGCTTGTTTGTTGCAACTGATAAAGTATTCTGACACAACTTGAAGAGTGGAAAAGAGGAATTCTCTCGAGTGTGGAACTTATATTTCCAAAGATTTTGAATGCCCAATGTTGCTGTGATAAATAGAAATTAAATTTGCGTTGTTGATTCTCTCTCTCCCTCTCTTAGTTTGAACATTAATTTTTATCAAGAGTTATTGTATTATACATCTTGAAGACCTTTTAGATTTTCTTCATAAAATTGTGTTTTCCAGGTTCATTTATCTGTTGTCATTATATTTATTTGTCTTGTTCTTTTTTCAGACTAATCAGGTTACATTCAGTTTAACACCAGAGATAAAATATCAGGTATGTTCCTTCATGCGACCCTGTCCTTGACTTGTTTATCAGATGTTTAAGTAGATTATGGATATTTTATCCTTTGGTACAATGGGGATTTGATTTATCCTGCTGCATACTGGACAAAACTATGGTTCACTGGCGCTTTGTCTAGCTTATGAGTTCTGCTTTACTAATGATATTCTAAGAATTACTTTCTTTGAATGTTTACTTGACAAATAGACTTCCTTATTTCCTTTGTTATTATTTTGCATTATTGTCTTTCCAGATTTTTGCCTTGAAACCAGCTGTTCATCAGGCATTCCTTAATTTTGTCCCTTGTAAGGTACAACTCGAAGAAGCTATCATGTATTTTGTTTTACGTCTCTGATGGACATTGGTATAAAACCATTTACCTCATTTTCTATTTATAGTATTGTTCTAAATTTGTCTTTTAATTCTAGATGACAGAGAAAGATTTCTGGACTAAGTACTTCAGAGCTGAATACCTCCACAGTACCAAAAATGTTGTTGCAGCAGCTGCTGAAGATGAGGAGCTTGTTGTTTTTCTGAAAGATGACGAGATATTGGAAAAAGAGTCTCGAAAGAAGGTCTATGTCATTTTATTTATTTTTTATAGGGATCCATGGGCTTCATTCCAATTTCCATTCAAATTATATGAAAATGTTTTCCCCCTTCGTTTATGTATGTTAGCAGGTTCGACGGGTTGATCCAACTTTAGACATGGAAGCAGATCAAGGAGATGATTACACTCATCTTCCTGTATGGTGAATGAAACCATTCCTCTATCTCCTTTAGGAGGTTCTCTTACATTGTTAATATGATTTTCTGTGCTGATGTATTTATCTTCAGTTTCTCATTAATGCTTTGTTTATATATTGCTATGGACTTTAGTGGGAGGAATAATTGGCAACTTTGTAAATTCAATTGTTTTGTCACTAAGAAAAGGCTTTGAACCATCTTTAGTGTAGGTTTCTGTGGAAGTTTAGAAGAATAAATTATAAGAAATATAGGACGACCTGCAAATTTGATATTTCCCCAATCGATCTTAGGGTCTCATGTAGAAGTCAGTGTAGTTTGTGCTCAAACATTATACTGTTAGCAGATACAAGATTACATTTACTTGGTCATGCAGATCTTATCATACATTCATACCATCTTCTCTGCCAGATGAGTTGTTGAAAAAATCTCGAATGTTGTATATATATCTGTTTGCAGTATTGGTTGAGAAGCATTAGGTCATTGAATATTTGTTTCCTAACTTTTTTGTGCTCTTTTGATGAGAAGGATCATGGGATCTTCCGTGATGGTAGCAAGGAGGTATCTGAAGCACAACATCAGCTGTGTCGGAGAACTTTATTGCAAGATCTTAACCGACAAGGTGCAGTTGTGCTGGAAGGAAGAACTTTAGGTAATGTGTTTTTCTCACATTTACTAGACATAATTATAACTATAATTGATTCATATTGGTTTGTCGCATTCCTTCACCACATCTGCTAAGTGAGTATGCACCTTACATTTTGTCTTGGAATGTAATGTGTCTGTAAATATTTGAGTATTTTATATCGTGATTAGATTGTTCCCTGACATTTAATGCACTTCACTCCTACAGCCAGAGCAAAACTACTCTGATATTATATTTGCATTTTCATTATTTTTTTGTATTCAAAATCGTAGGTTATGTTGTTAATAAAGGAGCAAAGTTTCTGAGTGTTGTACTTCTTTCAGTAGTTATATGGAGGAAATCTGTATGATTTAACCTTCATCTGAGAGAAATCAAAGAAGCTGCAAGGATATTTTTTTGGGTGCATAAAAAGAAATGAAGAGTTTTTAGTTCAGTATGCAATGGTTTTTTTGCTGTTTGATGGGCTGATGAGTTTGATTCCCACAAATGTGTAGATTCGGAGATGGAACACCAAAGAACAGTAGCAGAAGTTCTTGAAAGAACAAGACATGGTTATTGGCCCAACCCATTTCTTGTTCTGTCCTCTTCCATTCAGTGTGAGGCTAGCTCTTATTTCTAACTCCTATGCAGAATCTGATGGGGATATAGAGCAGGAGAGACGTAACAGAATTTCTCGGATGACCCAAATTGAGGATCTCCAGGAACAGGGTGATCATCCATTTGCTCCGCTCTGTATCAAGGTCCAGCTTGATCTCAACCTTTAAGTGCCTTGTTGGAAATCGTTATCTAATTTAATCAAGTTACTTTTAGTTGTTCTACTTTAGTCAAGACTTATTTGTTTTTAGTATGTTCCCTTTACGCACTTAGGATTGTTTTTGGTATTATGTTTTGAGTATGATCAGTAATAAGTTTTCTTGCTGCTATTCAATAGAACAAGTTATTAACCAGTATTTCTTCGTGCCTAATAATCATTTCAGGCTCCATAACAATTGCATATTTTGTCCGAACAACTTAGTTGTGTATTATAAATTTTTACTTTCAGCTAATATCTATTTTCTTTTGTTGGTTTCTTAATTGAAACCAGGATCCTCGAGAGTACTTTGATTCCCAACAAGTTAATGCTGTTAAAACTTTGGACCACTCACAAGCTGGAATGGATCAAACAAGATGCAATTTAAGTTCTGAGGAAGCATATGGCTATTTGAAGATGTCTATATCCAAAATAAAGACCTTAGGGATAAGTGATCCCCTAGTTAGTCCTGAGATTGCTTCAAAGGTAATGAATCTTTTTGTCTATTATTTTTGTAAAAGATAAGCTTGTTTATATAATTGATGAATGTGTGGGCCTGTCTGATTGAATGCTCAATAATATACTAGGTCATGTGGACAACATTTGTTCCCTTTTCTTCTACCTTTGGTCTCGTCTATCAATCAATTTATGTTCCCATTGCAATATGAATGTTTTTTTGTTTGGTACAGGTTCTTGCTGGACTGACAAAGAATATCTCAACCTCCAAATATCAGTTTGGAAAAAATTCCCAGGAGAGCGTTTTGGATATATTGCCTAATACAACTAAGGAGCAACTGCTAGATGTGAGTAAATGCTGGTCGTGTGAGTTCCTTGAGAATGGGAACATTAGAAGAAGGATGGAAAGAAAAGAGAGACAGAGAGATAATATTTTGGGCTCTTCCATCAATTGTGGCATCTGTCTCCCATATCTTCTAGCAGTAGTTTCAAATTTTCTAACGATACAAGTTTTTTCTTGAGAATGGGAACGTTAGAAGAAGGATGGAAAGAAAAGAGAGACAGAGAGATAATGTTTTGGGCTTTTCCATCAATTGTGGCATCTGTCTCCCATATCTTCAAGCAGTAGTTTCAAATTTTCTAACAATACAAGTTTTTTGTTTTGGGTAATTCTAAATGTTTTTATATATCTATGTAATATGCACTTCCTTCTTTCCAGCATTGGGTTTGCAGTCAGGAACTGCTGAGGCATTTCTGGTCTTCATATCCAATTACAACATCAAACCTTAATACTAAGGTAATTTTATACCTTTGATCAATTCAACAAGATCTTTAATGGTGCAAGAATTTGTGCACATTGAATCTTATGACTCTATGATGTGTAAGTCATGAATTTGTACTGGCTTGCATTTGTGTTAAATTTATCTCATTCTTGAACCTAATAGATTTAGAGTTTTGCCAAACTAGTTGATTTGTTTCCATTTGATTTTTTACCTAAAACCACTTCCATGGTCATGTCATCTGTACATTCAAGCTCCTCTTTCTGGCTAATCAATTGTTTAAAAACTGTTTAAGTTGGTAGACTAAGCTATCAAGCATTCCTGTCATAGATGCTCTGATGTTATGTTGAAAACCAATTAACTTAATAGCCCAAACTACCAAGCAATGGCCATGGATCGCTGTTTTATTACCTTTTAACATGAATGTCAAACCAATAAACATCAGGAGGGATTTAGTAATTGCGCTGAAGCGATTTACCAGTTAGTCATTTGAAGATTTGGGAGGGCTTCTTTTGAAATATGCCAGTGGTGGACATGTGCATGTCTTGCATCGTATTAATCTTATTGGTAAAGATTTACTACAGGGGGTACTTGGTGTATTTCGTTTATTCTTATTTTCTCATTCCTTTGGTTATTGAATGCAGGTGAATAGACTCAAGGATTCCATATCACAAATGTATTCTAAACTTGAGGTAATTATTTGGCCTTGTCATTCATGGAGACTTCTATTGTGTTTTTCTTTTGGTTGAAGTTACCAGTTTGCCTTCATAATTTTCCATTTATATTTAATTCTTAGGAAATAAAGGTATCTGCAAGGTCAGACATGAGGCACCAGGTTTCCCTTATTGTTCATCCGATGCAGCAGGCAAGCACTCATACTCGTTTGACTGTATTTCATTTCTTTATACGTGTTTTTCGTCTAATGCCGTATCTTCTGCATCCTGAAATTATGAAAAAGGAGACAATGAGCAAGTATTTAAGCAATCTATGATCAATTAATGAAATAAAAAAGATATAATAAAGGAAACTATTGTTAATTTAATAGAATGATATTGCTGGCACCTATTCTTTGGACCTCTTTGGGGCTTGACTGGCATGCCAATGAACTTTCTACAGGAATTTCTTTATTAACTGAGCTGCTACTGTGATGATACTATCTTCAGTCTTTAATATAAGAGCTAGTAGTTGGGTATTAGATTTGGTCCTAAATATAAGACCCCAATCCACTTTGTCTCACAAATTTATAATTTTCTTCTCCAAAATATCTCTATTAATTACCCACATTGAGGAGTTTCTACCTAAGTATAGTCATGAACTCATGATAAAAGATAGTGTTTTAGGAAAACCAATTTATATTTGTTACAAATAATTAATATAACTAATTTCTTTAATCTATCTAAATTAATTAATTAGCTCTTATATTAAAGACCGGAGTTAGTAAGTCTCAACTTTTATTTATCTAGCATTGCCTCGCCTGAACATTTTTTGGAGTGCTTGTACTATGGCTTTTTGGAGCCAGTGAATGGGTTATGCCTTTGTTTCTTTCAAATTAATACCTCCCCTTAGCATCATATGTGGACTATAACCGATGGATAATTATGTTAATTGCAGGTGCTGGATGCTGCTTTATTACATTATGACGCTGACAAGCGAAAACGAAATGCAAAAGCACAGAGGCTTAATGGATATGCCTAGGATTAGCATATGATGTCACCCCTTGTTACCTCTCAAGCTTCTTGCTGTAAAATTAATGGAAATGCAGATTGCATCAATTTTGCTTTATATCATGATGAATGAATGCTAGAATTAGTACGCAAGAGTAATAAAGAAATAGTTAGCATGTCAGGAATCTTATTGAGGAATTTCTCAGGCAGTTCAAGTGAAGTGCAATAGGTTTTTGTTTTTTGTTTTTGTCTTTAACCCCATTTTGGACCACTGACCTTGAGATTTAAGCCTTACTGCCCTTCGACTCCAGACTCCAAAGTGCAAACAATTTGGTCTTTGTCTATTAAACTATGGTAAATTTATTGGCGATGAGCTTGTCACAATCTTACATTGATATCTGTTGCGTATGAACACCTCTTTACGCACATATATATATGGTAGATGCCAAAAAAACTAGACGTTTGATTCGTTTTTTGACGTTTGATTCTGTTTGCTAGTTTTAAACGCAATTTTTGGGGGGGCGTTCAGGCCCTCGTTCCTTTTGCAGAAATATATCTAGATGCAAAAATACCCGCTAAGCATTATGTGAAGAGCCATTAAATCAAGTATTTTAATTATGCAATTTTGCAAAATAATTCTGAAATATGGTGTAAAAGTTATCAATTCATGACGGAGGCCAGAGTGATGAATGTGACTAAATGAGCTAGGGGCAAAATGCTCATAAATTTCTATCGTATGATGTTATTTATCTCTTGAATTAATAATTTATTCCTTAGATGAAACCTTGCCTTAATTGATGACTAATTTGTAAAAAAGGGATTAAGGTGTAGTATATCTTAATTTATGATTCATCCCCCATACTAGAGTATTTTCAAGTAGCACCTGAGTTTCAAGTACTTTTTGTGCAATTTTACTCTAAGTATTTTTGTCTATGGACACCTTTAACTTGTAAAATCAAATGCTACCAAACAAATACTTTAAGATAGTACTACTAAAAAAGTATTTTGAAGTGTTAGATGAACTAGGAATTACTATGCTATGTTGCTAGAAAAATATTTAAAAGTGATGGATGCTATTTAACCTGAAAAAAATTTAAGTGATAATAATCTGTGGGAAAAAATTAAAAATTAAAATTATTTTTATAAAAATAAATAATAAAGATAATAATCCATTAAATATGAGTGGAAACTTCTGAATGGTTCTGAAGTGTGAACATCAGGAAAGTAAAGAATATGAGAGAGCAAGGCGAAGAAGCTTACAGTGCCAAAGCTGAAAGCTGAACCATCTTCGTTTATCACAAAAATGCAAACTCAAGCTTCACTCGCAGCTGCATCAGCCTCACCTGCATTTTCATTTTCGTCCTTCAATTTCAGAGACCCCAAATCAACTCTCCTCATTCTACTCTCCTTCTCTCTTCTCTCTATTCTTCTCATCGTTTTCCTTTCTTCGTCTTCCTCATCTCCTTCCCATTCTGGCCCTGACCCCTCTCTCTTTCCCTCTCCCCAAACCAAACGCATCATCTTCCACAAAACCGCCCAATCCGATCCCGCCCCTCCCTCCCTTGCTTACCTCATTTCCGGATCCCGCGGCGATTGGAATCGGGTCCTCCGATTGCTTCTGGCCACGTACCATCCCCGTAACCACTACCTCCTCCACCTCGACCCTTTTGCTCCTCATGCCGATCGTGAGCGGCTCGCTCTCGCTGTACAGTCTAACCCCTTATTTCGAGCTGCCCAAAACGTCGACGTTATCGGCAAGCCGGATTTTGCGTATTTCAAAGGGTCGTCTCCGGTTTCTTTCACGCTCCACGGCGCCTCAATATTGCTTCGCTTGTCGGTCAAATGGAATTGGTTTATCAGCTTGAGTGCTGATGCTTATCCACTTGTTACACCAGATGGTATGGTATGGCGAATTTTTTGGGGCATGGTTTTTCCTTTTTTGGGTCTTTGTTTCTATTTTATTGGCTTTTATGATCTTGAATGCTGTGTGGATCTCAGATCTCCTCCACATTTTGTCATTTCTGCCTAAGGATGTGAATTTTGTGAACCATTCGAGTTATATTGGCTGGACAGAGTAAGCTAATTTTACTGCTTTTGTTATGCTCAATTGTGTTTCTATAGGCCATTACTATAATTATGTGATCCTTCTTGTATATACCATATAGTACTTATTTTCCTTGGTGTTTGATGCTATAGATCAAGGAAGCTGAGACCCATTATTGTTGATCCGGGCCTTTATCTTTCAGAGGGGACTGAAATGTTTTTCGCTACTCAGAAGAGGGATTACCCTGATGCCTTCCGCTTGTTTACAGGTGAGGCTTTTTTAGGAATCTCTTTCTAAATACTTTTTTCCTGTGTTTTTTCGTTTGAAACATAAGTCTCATAATTAGATCAAACGTGTTATTTTGTAAGCTGAATAGTTATGGCTTCTGTTTTTACATTTCTAACTTATATGCTAGTACAAAGTAATGGATAACGGAGAGTAGGTAGATAAACATACTACTGGTGAATTTCAGTTCAAGCTGAGGCACAAATCAACAATTTCTGAACTCTGGATGACGTTCTTCCGGGGATGAAAAGGCTAAAAAATCTGTAGGAAATTGAAGGGATAAACAATCAAAGAAAAGGTTGCTATTTATTTAACACTTCTTTGAGATAGTTGCTTGATTATAAAACACACAACACAATTGCATTTTTCTTAATATTCTAAGCAGGAATAACTATTATCATATTTTCATGTTTTAATCCAAAGGACAGTAATGGCTTAAGGTTGTGGGCTATTTGGAGCAAACAAAGTTGGTTAAAGCTTGACATTTCAATTAGTGGAGAAATAATCAAAAGTTGGGTTGTATGCTGGGAATGAAGTATTAAATCTATCACTTCTAGGGACTAGGAAGGTTCAAGTAGATTAAGCCTCCCGTGAAACATAACTCTAACAAGAGTGAATAGAAAAATCCTGCAAGCTATCAGTGCAACTTTTCAATAAGAAATTCTGTATAGAAATGCTTTCTTTACAAAATAAAGTGAGCCTCGTGCATTTGCTTAGAGTTTGAGATAATCTGAATCTTCTCTTCTGCAGGAACACCATTTTTTATCTTGAGTCGCAAGTTTATGGAATTTTGCGTCATGGGAGAAGACAACCTCCCTAGGACTCTACTGATGTATTTTGCAAACACCCCTAAATCACTTTCCAGCTATTTCCCCACAGTTCTCTGTAATTCTCGCAGATTCAGCAGGACTATTGTAAATTACAACTTACTATATAATACTTTTGACAAACCTTTCATAGAGGAACCCCGGGCGCTAAATACTAGTGATTTTAATGGCATGGTTAACAGTGGAGCTGCCTTTGCCCGAAAATTCCAGCTAGATGATCCAGTGCTTGATCTCATTGATGAAAAAATTTTGGGTCGAAGTCCTGAATCAGTTGTGCCTGGCGGATGGTGCCTAGGTGAGCCTGCGAATGTGACGTGTTCAGTTTGGGGAGATGCTGATATATTGAGACCAGGTCCAGGATCTCGAAGACTTGAGAAAGCAATTGTTGACTTACTGTCAAATGGTACTTTCCGTTCTCCCCTCTGTAAATTTTGAAGAAGTTACTCTACCACACATTCATGATGCAATGGAATAGAAGCGTACCTAAAAAGAAAAGGTACGAAGGCTTGGAAGAATCAACTGATTGCGTTCTTGTTCCTCCTGGAAATCTTGTAGCAAAGTTAAAAGTCTGTGTTGGACATAAGCTAGGTGTGATTACTAATTCTTTTAGAGCAGTTAGATGTTTGCTAATTCTGGATGGCAAAGCTTATATGTATGCCAAATTTATATAGGGAGGTGGGTGCTTTCTCTTGGCAGATGTTGTTTTGATTGTTACATTGTGAAAAATGGATTAAATATACCATAGTTGGGTTTTACACCCTTTTTCATCTTCAAATTGTGTCAAGGTCTTTACATATTTCAGATTGATGTCTTCCTAAATCATGAGAAGTTACCGGATCAATAAACCCATGGTACTTTCTGATTCATTTTAGTATGTAATGGGATAAGTTTTTTTTTTTGGGTGCGAATAATTGAATGAAGGTTAGAATCTAAAACTGAGGATGAATTTCAATCGGCGGGATCTGACATCATAATCCTGAGTGGTGCATTGTTTGGCGAGAGGTAGGCGGGAAAACAAACGGAAACTGTGGAAGCAATCAACTGATCTGACGTCATAATCATGAGTTATCCCTCCTTAGTCCTCACTTGTTGCTGGGCCCCTCCGTCTATAACATGATGAACCTGTGAAGTTTTTATTTTTATTCTTTTACTGAATGAACTTGTGAAAAATGAATGCTGTGTTTAGTTTAAAGGGAGAGGAGGTGAGAGAAAACTTTTACCTTATTTTGTTTAAATTGCTCATGAAATTTTTTTAATATTCCACAACTGTACTCTCAACAAAAAAGCTTTTCTCTTCTCATCAATGACAATTTAGTAAAAATCTTTCATCCTCTCCCCTCAAACCAAACACATTATATAAAGGTTGAGGGATTTTGGTTAAAAATATAAAAAAAGGAGAAAAGATTTTTATTATCCTTTATTAATTTTCTTAGTTAAGTTTGGATGATGAGGGGTATTCTGCCCAGCTCTTTTTTTTTTTTTTTTTTTTAAAAAAAAAAAAAACAATATAAGTGGGCATGTATTTCCAATGCTAAGGGGTTGCAAAAGAATCAATTTTTTTTCCTAAATCCCCGGAATGGCTTGCATACAAATGATTAGTGACTAGAGTAGTAAGATAAAATTAAAAGTAAGGAAAAAGAATACAAAATCATTACAAATAAAATGTGCATCTGTATTATAAACAACTAAACATGATGTAAAATATGGTCATATTGAATATATACTTAAAATTTAATGGAGATAAATTCATGTGGAATCTTATTTATATATATTTTTTTAAAAATAAAACCATGAAGGGAGAGAATATTTTTCTTCTTCATATAAGCGAATACAGAGCAATATTTAATTCAATCTCATCTAGTTTATTCTATTTTTAGTTCATCTGTTATTATACCAAACAATGCAATTTTTTTTTTGAAGTGTGACCAGCATGTCAATCATGCAATTAATACATTTCAAATACCAAATTTCAATTCATAGCACCCATTCAATTATCCAATGCATAAAATTACAACAAAGAATGAACACCAAATACCAAATTGGCTTATTTTCCTGATGACTCATTGTCTACACTAATCAAACCGGCAGTTTGAGAACAACCATATCTTTTGATGGACGACCTTTGCTAGGGATAGTCCTATTATTACAGTAACCATGAATTACAAAAAATAATCTGAGAAGGGAATGAAATACTGAGTTTCACGTCACCACTACCTTTAACAGGAGGTGTTCTGCTTCTCATTCTCCAGCCTAATCCTTCTTCTCGCTCATGTCTACTAAAGGAATTCTCCAATTAAGCTGAACTATGAATTTCCTCTATTCCCTTCCAGTGTTCACATAAGTGCTCATGTTTCTATATTAGTGGGCCATTAAAGTAGGGCACTGCAACAATATATCAGAAAACCCCAAAAAAAGTGGCTACAGCGAAAATTAGAAACAGCACACCACCCAAATAGCCAACCTGATTGAAATGGAATATACATAAGAAATCAGATTACTGGTGCAAAAATTAAATGCCAAATTTGGTTATGACTTGTGACACATACCAGTTTTTCAGAAATGTAGTTGGCGAGTAATGATCCTCCTAGGATGGCAACAGATGTTGCAAGTAAGTGACCACCAATGGCTCCACTTGCCACACCCCACGGAGACTGAAGAATCAGATATCACAGAGGTTAATAGAACGCCAAAAGAACATTTTTATGTTGTCTCAAAGGTAAAAGTGTACCTGAGCAGCACCGAGTGCAATTGTTGCAAGCATTGAGCGATCTCCCCATTCCTAAAGCAATTTCAATTGCAAATATTAACACATGGTTCTTTATATGAGGTTTGAATAATCACCACTAATAACTAGATATCTGAAGTTCAACTGACAGTGACCACTATGAAACAGCACGTTCTGAATTAACAACATGAAGTAGCACTAGGCCATATTGAGAAAATGTGAAACAAAATGACAGCTTGTTTGATGCACTGAGTTATTTTCTTGTTTCTCAGTGACGATTTAATGACCAGAAACCTAAGCTTAGCTACTGCAGAAAATAAAGGTTAAAGACAAGGAGGCTTACAGCGAAAAATACAAGGCTGAATGATTTCCATACAATCTCAAGCGGATTGGAAAGCCGTTTGGACAGCTGTAAGGCGTTTTGGAACATGAGATGGGGTGAGAGAATAAAAGGGTGTTAAGAACAGAACATAATATTATGCCCAAAAAAAAAACATAACATATTGCATGCTATAACCAATGAGCCTGAAAATAAAGTATAGTATATGGCAACCTCATGGTTGAAAGAATTCAATTTCACATGCATGGAATTTATTACTAAGCTGACAGAATATATTAATATTCATACAAAAAATTCTAGTCTGAGAAAAGGTCCATGTTATTTGTAAGATTCAAACCTTCTCTTTCACAAGCTCCTCTGCTTCAGCAAGTTCATCTAGTTCAGGACGGCTGTTATCATCACCCTTAACTGTATCTGATGGAAGATCCCATGCATCTTTTATTGATTTCAGGCCAAAGAACAAAAGAAGAGTTACTGCTGCATACTCTCCAATTGGCAAGGCTGTATGAATAGACCAAACAATATAAAAACGTCAGTGGTCAGCAGAATAAATGACCCAGACTTCACTTTTGAGGGAAAAAATGTGTTTACATAATGAAAATTATGAAAGAGGGAAAAAATGTCCTTTATGAAAGCTGATTCAATCCTTTAAAAGCCAGAAAATTTAAAATAATATGACTGGACAATTGAAACAGTATTCAGGATTAAGAGATCTTTACTCAAGATTGAAAAAAGTCCTTTATGTGATGTGAGCAGTGGAGACTGCTCTAGGGCCAAAAATTACAAACAAGAAAATTTAAAAATGATACTCCCTCCGGCCCTTAATATAAGATATATTTAACTAATTTGATTAGATTAAGGAAAATAGTTAAGTTATTTAATATGAGATGTATTTTCTAAAACACCCTAGTCAACTTCCTTAATTCTCAAATTCCTTCTTCTCCTTGATATTTGTTGAGAGAGTATCAATAGGGGTAAATAAGAAAAAGATTGGCAAATATAAAAAACATGTCTTATTTTAGAACTAAGATCAACTTCCCAAATATGTCTTATATTAAGGACTAAAGAGAGTACAAGTTTTCTCGGTGGGATATCACAAAGAACCAATGCAGTAGAAACTAGAAAGACAAACACAAGTATCATAGGCACTTGTAAACCTTTAAATCCTTCCAAAGAAAACTTTAAAACAGCAAAAGGAAAGATTTTTCATGAAATCTTCCAAACCATACACCAGATATTAGTTTATTAGCAGGGTTTGCTTATGCTGATTAATTAGATAAAAATTGGAAGGCATCACTATTAAGGCCAACAAGGTTGTGTGATGAGTTCTTGCACTATAGAGACAATTATATACCCAATTGATATAAATGAGAAATGCCAACTTTCACTGCTTACTTGTCTGGAACTGAGCAGGCACTGATTGGAAGACTCGGCCAATTACAACTGATAGGATTGTCATTAGAGAAAGAGCACCCATTGATCCCAGTAGGACCTGGTCAGTCAATTATGTTTTTGATCAAATATATAAATTTCAGTGCTAATAATCAATCATTCTTGCAGTAACATAGGTAACAGATATTCAGACCAAAGACCAGTTTCCAAAGAAAGTATTGCATTTAGTTCTGTTGATCTGTAATGAAAATTATGAATATTGGTAGCCACAGCATCCAAAATGAGCATGGGAGGAAACCTCACATTTTCTAACTTACGAATTAACAAGATTTTCCTTCAAATATTTAACCAATATACTAGCAGTGAATGAAGGATGTTTGACTAATGACTGCAATGGTAGAAAGTTTTCACCTTAACTTAGCATATTAGTTTTAAGCATGGTGGGCAAAACAAGGTTAAGTTCAGTTCAGCAACATAAAAGGTGCATAACTGCAGTTGTTAAGAAAGGTCTACAATTCAGAGGAAAAGTTTAGAGGCATACCAATCCCTTTTCATATTGCATCGCCAAGAGTGCAGCAATAAAGAATGTCTGGTCAATATAAGGAGCTAATAAGTTTAAAGAACAAGTAACGGAAATTGCATTTCATCAATTTGACTAGTTTTAAGAAAGAAAGATTAATAAAATATGGGGAAAGAGGGTCCCCAAATCACTGAAAGAGTGCATCCACTGAATATCTATCAAAGAATCAATATAAATATATAAAATCTATAAGAAATCACACTATTTATAAACCATGAATGGAGCAACTCATCTTAGATTTTGCGTGAAACACAGAGATCACAATCTAGTTCTTAAAGGGGAAAGAACTCTCCAATTAGACATTCATTTAAGCAATAAAACCAATTGACTTTGTATACGTTACTTCATATTTTATGTTTCCCCATTATATCTGTTCATGTCAAGATTAAAGGTTGAACAAGCAATTTATAATTCAACAATAAGCATAAGTGAAGAGGGTCTAGGACTAGATTTTATATAACTTTTATAAGACTGTCAAATGTCAATTCAGTCTAAGACTATTCCGTTTAACAGGCATGAAAATAGTTGTTGAGTTACAAGTGGTATCCAAGAGATGACAAAACCGTCAACTTTGGAGAATTTCCAAGCGGTACAATATTCCAAATCACTCCAACCAGAATAAAACGCATTCCATTACTCAGGCTGCATAGATTTTAATCACCTTTTAAAAATAAAATCCCTTCCTTCAATTGAGTAAATACAAATTATTTTTCTTCAATTAAGCAAGTCCAGAAATTTGTATTCTGAAGATCATGACCTGTGAAGCAAGGACACATGACATAGACATATTGACAAGCGTCAAACTTCAGAAAACATAGACCATAACTAGATCTCAGACTCCATTAACTGCACACAGTCTAATAACTATCTTCAAAGATGAGTTCTCCAATCTTTCATTCTACTTTTTTTCTTTTGGGTCATCTGAGTCCAAGTGTTGTTCAGTTCAAGTTTGGGCATGTTTAGATTTGGCACAAGCGCAAGCTGCATACATGAGTATCCCAAGTCCAAGCCAGAATTTCTTTTTCTAATTTTGAACACATGACACCTCAAAATAGAGGCATCTTTGCTCTACTGATTTTTGAGCTATTAGATGTTTACCACCAGTTTCCAATAAATTCATCTTAGTTTATCTGCTGTTCTTGGAACTTGCATTGAACGTAAATATGCAGCTCAAAGAAATCTTAACTTAGAAGGAGGAAGATAACTAGATAAACAAAAATTGAAAACAGTTTCTCGATGGTTACCTTGTCTCCTATCTCAGAAACAAATATCAATGTGAATGCAGCAGTGAATCCAGATTTTGCTATTGCTTCAAGAATTGACGAAGGTCCCCCTTTCAAAAAGGCAATCAGTGAAAACACCAGAGCACATCCAGATAGCACAAGAGCTATAGAGATAGGATAAGGGATCTGAGGAGGTTGCTTCACACTGCCAAGACATAAAATATGCCCAGATCAGAGGTGTAACAGGGACATGGATACCCACAGCAGTTTAAAAATTAAAATTTTAACTGGAAAGAATTTAATGACACATTGATCACTTGGAAAAACTGAAAACGTGAAATTGTGACCATGGAAGCCTTTTAGAAACTAATTGGGGGGGGGGGATTCTCGATCATAAAGTATAAATTTGCACCTTATCTAGGAAGCTGTAAAACATATTCTCCAATGTTGCCTTTAGAAATTAAAGATGGGTTATTCAATGATTTCCACAGTTGGGATATAGGAAACGGAGAATATTCACAAGAGGGAAATTGATCTACTAATTTCTTTTCAGTTCAAACTTCTACTTTTGCAAAATGAATCTCTTATATCTCTGTTCCATGAGGAACTTAACTTTCACTCATCATCAGTTAACCCCAGAATGAGGGATATGATAATCTTCATAATGCCAGGAGGATTGCAACCATAGAAAAAACTCAAGCTTAGCTTTGAACGTATATAATAGACAAGACCGTCCAAGATTGTCCAGTCATACAACAAGCACATGCTCATGACTGAGTTACAAGTGTAAAACACTCAAGCATGAAAATGAAGGGAAATATGAGCAAGAATGACAAGGTCGGAACGATGACGAAAGATCCAATTGTGGTAGAGAAAGAGGATGAACGGGAGGAAACTTAATCTTATTCAAAGTTCAAATAGCTGACTTCAGGATTCAAGGTTAGGACTAAGGCTTCTTGGTATGGTGCATCACAAGTTTCACAAAAAGAATTGAAGAGTAAATTCATTAAGTTCCTCATGGTTCTCACTGACATATACTGGAAGTCTATAATGGAAGTGAATGACGATCGAAAATGGCCCATAATCTAGTAAAATAAAACAAAATTTGATCAGTCTATAAGGACTCACTTTTTTTTTTTTTTTTTGGACAATTATAAGGACTCACACTTTAGATGAATCGTCGTTGACTGGACTGCCTCCAAAGACATTGTGGCCGTCACTCTCCTTGTTTTCATAATCTCCAGGTCCAATACCGACATTGGATGCTTGCACTCGAACTGTGCCATGGGCCAACTTCAACCTCGATATCTTTCTACATCTTGCTATAAATAATTTAGGCATTATGTTACTCAGTAAGACAGCAAAACACAAACTACCAGTTTCTATCACAGCCAACCATTTCTGGCATCCACTAAAGCGAAAAAAAAAAACGGAGAAAATAGTAGGGAAGAACTTACGTGAGGGTGAGATAGTGGGTCTGGAGAAATTAGCAGGGCAGGGTAATGTGTCCAGTGGAGCTAGAGAGGGAGGCTTCGGCCTCGAAACCAATGGTTTATGAGGACCTAAACCTTTCATAATTATGTTAAACTGTATCTACAATTCCATCGCTGGTTGGTTGAGGTTTCTGGGTTTTGAAATGCAGAGATTGAAAGAATGAAGCTGGGGATTCAACTGCGTAATGAATTCTTCTGGAGTTATCCTTGCCAGGCTGCCACGTATGTTAGGCAGATAAAATGGTTGTTACTTTGCATCGCATCCGGAATCGCCGTGTCAGATGAGTCGACTCAACAACATTCCACTAATATTGGGCACTCTTTACCTAAGAGAATCGTGTGAGGATGACAAAATGGACTGTAATCGCTAGAAAGTTTCACTAAATTACCAACATTAATATATTATCATTTATATATTTTTTATATCAGAATTTTTCCTTGCATGCATGTCGTCTGTAACATTCTGTAAAAAAATAAAAATAAATAAATAAATAAATAAAAATAATAATATATATATATATATATATAGGGAAATCATCTGCAGTGGCTGTAGGTAACGTTTTTTTCCAAAGGAGCCCCAAGCGACGTCGTTTGGTCCAATGAAGAAGGATGTCTTCAGACACTGTAGCGCACTCAAAGCATGCATCTCGCACTCAACACCAAACACCCGTGTATTCCCTTCTCGGACCGTGGAGATGTCATGATCAAACTTTCAGTCTTTGAGTGATATGAGCTTGATTTAAGACTACCCACCTGCTAATGTTTGCCAACCACCACAAGTCCATTGCAATTGTTTAAATAAGAGCTGACAAGCAAACAATGCTAACGTATTTCAACATACAAAGAGGATGAGATCTCACCTCCTTGACTCCTCCAGCTGTTTCACATCAATCTCCTTGCTAGGTGGGTATACCGGCAGGCTTGATGGTTCACAAGCATATGGCTTTGTTTTGAAATACTGAATATGATAGTTTCATCAGGCTAGAATACTCCAAATCCAGTGTCAATGCTTCATAAAGTCAAAGCTTACACGTGTGATGAATGAATTTGTTCCATGACTAATGTGAGAAAAAATTTGACATTATAGCATACAAGGATGCATGAAAGCAAAATGTTTAGAATGTACGATCAAAATTAAAATGGTAGGTATGAAATTAGAGAGAGAAAGAGATAGACTTGTGCTCTGCAATACAAATGATTTCAAGGCGGTATAGTTTCACAACCCCACTATTAGAGGTAGTTTGAATTGAGGAAAATTCATATCTTGAAGATTTTGGTTTAATATTCGGGCACATAAATGGGAGATTGTTTTAGGTATAACCACTAACATACCTGAATATAAGAATGATGGGTACTCCCATGTTTGAAATACTTAAAAAACATCACTTACCTGGCTATAATTACTCAAACTAAAGGAATCGAGTTTATGAGTCAAATGAAAAGTGTGAAAAGGAATCAAATGGTATAATACCAAAGGGTACTCCCATGTTTCTTAAACACCGAAGGACCGTTAAGAAGGACGGAGAAATTAAACTTTCAACATTGCCATGACTCGTAAACAGAGGAAAGGTGATCTTACCATGCGAGACTATCTGGCAAATCTTAGATCCATATGTGATCACTTGGTGATGCTTGGAGAACGTGTTGACGAATCTACACATGTTTCACATATCCTCAATGGTCTTACAGCTTAGTATGAACCGGTGATCGATGTCATCAATGCTTCCACACCTCGTTTTGGACTTGATACGATGTCAAATATGCTACTGGACTCAGAATCTCGACACAAGCTCTTCATTACCAACAGTCATACTCATCCAGTCAATATTGTGACTCATAATTCCTCTTCTGCTGTTAACAATCATACTGTTAACAATCCTTCTGGTACTCAGTCTGCCAATATGTATTCTGATGATCCAAGTGATGAAGATTCATTTATTGTGGTATGTCAAACTCAAGGACCTAGTACTGGTCACGTTAATAGAGCAGTTCATCCTTCATCTTTTCCTCAAGGCGGGGGCCATGGACATTATCGTGGTCGTGGCAGGTTTCATAACTGGCGTTTACTTTGTCAAATATGTCATAAGTCTGGACATCTTGCTGATCGTTGCTACTATCGCTATGAATATCCAACCTCTTATGGACCATCATCTGAGGCTCGGGTTCATTATGCATCTAGATATGGTGTTCCTGAATTTTATTCTCCTTTTGAATATTATCATGTTCCTTCTTATTCTTCCGTGTCTAATGCATCATCAACATTACCTACTCCTGGTTCTACTGCTACTATTAATATTGTGACTCAAGTGTCTCACCTACTACTCAAGCAGTCAACTCTGTGTCTAATACTCCTATTGCTAATCCTACTACTCCTCCAACTCAAGCATTTCTTATAACACCACATGTTGTTACTAATTCGGCTTGGTATCCTGATTCTAGCGCAACAGAGCATATTACTCAAGATGAATCTTGATTTGCTCCAGACTCTGTTAGCAATGGCATTGGTACAATTCAAGTTGGTATTGGTGAGTTATCCTCAATCAAAGCCATCGGTAAAACTTTTCTCTCCAACTCTACATCTCAGTTTACTTTAAGCAATGTACTTTATGTTCCAAATATGAGGAAAAATTTACTGTCCATTGCTAAATTTACTCGAGAAAATAATGTATCTGTTGAATTCTTTCCTCACAAATGCATTGTTAAGGATCTGAGGACTGGACAACACTTGATGTCTGGAGTTGAATGTCGTGGCATGTATCCATTGATGGCATCTGTGATGTCTTCTCCTACTGCTACATGCTCTTACGATTCTACTCAGAATATACACGAGAAATCTCAAGTCGGTAAGAAATCCTATACTTGTGTTGTTTCTACTGATTCCTTGTCACTCTGGCATCAAAGACTCGAACACCCATCTCTCCTTACTGGGAAGGATGTTCTTAACTGTAACTTCATCTCTTTCACTGTGTTACAAAATAAAAGTTTGTGTTATGCCTATCAGTTTGGAAAAATTCATAAACTCCCTTTTTCATCTTCTACTATTGTGTATCATAAACCATTACAGTTGATTGTTATGGATGTCTAGGGTCCTGCTACTGTTCAGTCCTATGGCTCTGTCTATTATCTAGCCCTTGTTGATGCTTACAGTAGATTTACTTGGCTGTATTTTCTCCACAAGAAATCTGATGCATTATCAAAATTTAAGGAGTTCAAACTCTTTGTTGAAAATAAATATCAGCATAAAATCTAGCAAGTACAATTTGATAATGGAGGAGAACTCCTTACTTTTAAATCATATCTTGCTGAGTGTGGTATTGAACATCGGTTCACTTGTCCTCATACATCAGAACAAAATGGATTGGTTGAAAGAAGACATCGTATAATTGTTGAGACTGGACTAACTTTACTAGCACATGCTTCCCTCTCTATGTTCTACTGGCAGGATGCTTTTAATACTATTGTATTCCTTCTTAATAGGCTTCCTTCCAAAGCTCTATCTAAAGATAAGACACTGTATGAGATGTTGCATGGTGTAAAACCTAATTACTCTATATTACGTGTCTTTGGATGTGTGTGTTACCCTTACACAAGACCCTACAATGCTCATAAGTTAGCCTTCAAATCTGCTGCATGTATTTTCTTAGGATACAGCTCACAACATCAGGGGTACAAGTGTAAAGACATGGTTACAAGAAAACTCTATATCTCACGGCATGTTACTTTTGATGAATCCAAGTTTCATAATACTGGTACTCAATTTTCTGTAAAAGCAGCAGCTACTACCCATTCACCTTCAATTACTTCATCCCTTACCTGTCATTCTAAACTAGATCCATCTTCTCATTTTTCACCAACTTCCATTTCTCATTCATTATCTCAGTCCTCTCATTCTTCTGTCCTTGTCCCTTGTTCTTCACCTTCACCATCTATTATGCCTTCTTCATCATTTGTTTCATACTCCCATACATCTACAACCTTAAAACCACTTGATCCTACTTCTCATAATACTCACAAAATGATCACACACAGCAAAGCTGAAGTCTACAAACCAAAGGTCTTTTTGGTTTCTCCTTCTCCTGATATTATTCCTCCCACTACTATTGTTGCAGCTCTAGCTGATCCTAGATGGCAGCAAGCCACACTTGATGAGTATAATGCCCTTCTAAAATTCAAAACTTGGGATGTGGTGCCTCTGCCCTATCACAGACAGTTCATTGGATGTGAGTGGATTTGGAAAGCTAAAACTAATGCTGATAGCTCTTTAGCAAAAAGAAAGGCAAGACTTGTCGCTAAAGGATTCTCTCAAGCTGCAGGTATAAACTATGTGGATACGTTTAGTCCAGCTGTCAAGGCTGCTACTATTAGAATATTACTGTCAGTTGCTATTACTTCTCACTGGAAATTAAGACGGTTGGACTTTAATAATGCATTTCTTAATGGAGACCTTTATGAAGAAGTATAAATGGATGCTCCTCCAGGCTTTCCTCTCGGTTACTCTCCAGATGGAAAACCACTTGTATGCAGATTGCGCAAATCCATATATGGCCTAAAACAGGCCCCAAGAGCATGGTTTCAAAAATTACATTCTGCACTTTACTCTTTAGGATTTATTGCCTCCAAATCTGATTCACATCTCTTTATCAAGAAAACTCAGCTACACATTATCTACATGGTTCTATATGTGGACGACATAGTCATCACTGGTTCCAGTGATGATGAAGTATAAAAACCGATTGCTGCTATGAGTGACCTATTCTCTTTAATGGATTTAAGATCACTCTCTTATTTCCTTGGCATTGAGTTTCACAATATCAAGCTTGGTCTGTTGTTATCTCAAAAGAAATATATTCTTTCCTTACTTAACGAAGTCAATTTTCTGCATGCCAAGCTCCACTCTACTCCAATGGCAACTAATCTTTAGCTCCACTCTTCAGATGGACAATCCTTTCATGATCCAACACTCTATCGTAGTATTCTAGGCAAGCTTCAATATTTGTGCTACCCTATATCGAAGATATCGTTTGCTGTCAATAGGTTAAGCAGATTCCTTTAGGCTCCTCGTGAGCCCCACTGGGTTGGTATTAAGCGCATTCTCCATTATCTGGTTGGAACTACTCACCATGGCTTACTTATTCGCTTACAACCGAGACTCCATGTTCAGGCCTTCACTAATTCTGACTGGGCCACTAACAAGGAAGACCGATGTTCTGTCAGCGGCTACTGTACTTACTTAGGTACAAATCCTGTTACATGGGTTTCTAAATGTCAGCCAGTAGTCTCCAGGTCAACCACCAAAGCAAAATACCGCAGTCTTGCAGATGCCTCCTCTAATGTAGTTTGGGTAATGAAATTATTACAAGAAATGCATATTCCTATTGTTGAAGTTCCCATTGTCTGGTGTGATAATTCCGGTGCTATTACCTTAGCATCTAATCCTATTTTACACTCCAAAACCAAGCATGTAGAGATTGATATCCATTTTCTTAGAGAAAAAGTTGTTGCAGGCCAACTTCAGATTGGTTATGTTCCATCAAGTGAACAAGTTGTTGATGTCCTAACAAAACCTTTGGGGAAGACCATGTTTCTCTCCTTTCGCGATAGGTTGAACATTGTTGCTTCAGATTACTCAAATCAAAAACAAGTTCCATAAGGAATATTAGAGTATTCTAGAATCGTAGCTTAAGTGTTTAGTCTAGATGCATTGAACTGATAAGTTGTTAGTAGTCTGTTACAAGCCCAACGGCTAGATGTTTTCACACGTGTACACATGACACTCACAGCATCACACACCTATGCCATCTGTACTCACTTTATACACACACATATATAAATATATATATATATTATACTAAAGATAACATTAAATTAAATTAAAAGGGGGTTACAAGGGGATTGAAATTCCAAAATGTCCTTAAGACACAAAGTCCGTATAGGAATCGAACAAACATCAAAGAAACAAGAAGTGGACAAGCCTTCTTTAGCAAGCACATCAGCAACTAGGTTCCTTTCTCTAGGTATATATTGGATCTGCAGAGTCCAGTTCCTTCTCATGAGATCCTTTATATGCGAAAGAAGAAGACCTCCAAACTCAGAAAAATTATCAACTATCAATAATTCCACCAAAGCCTTTGAATCAAATTCCAGAACCACCTTTCTGCAACCTAACTCCCACGCTAATTTCAGGCCTTTAGCAACAGCCTATGCTTCAGAATCAAACACCTCACAAGAACCCAGAAAGTGAGAAAATCCCGCAACCCAACTCCCTTCTTGATCCCTCAAAACACCTCCACACCCGGCTCTATTTGAGCTTCGAGAAACTGCTCCATCGACATTAATTTTGATCCAGCCATGCTCCGGTGGTTGCCAAACAGTAGAGACTGCTGGTATAGTATGGATGATTCCAAAAAAATCCTGCACTTGGACAAAAATCCTCCAACTTCTATTGATAATTGAATTCGGGTCAGTAGGTTTCCCCTGTTCCTCATTAAAATAGAATCCGTTTCTCCAAATCCACAACTTCCAAATACACACTCCCCAAATTGACACCCAGTTACCACCCTTATTCTTCTCAAGGTATTGTTTAAAATTCAGGAAAGCCCAATCTTTCAGTAACGAAGAAAAGAAAGTGAGGTGATGTTTTTTATCAACGAGCCCATGCCAAATATCACTAGCATATTTGCAATCCCGCAGAATATGAAGAACATCCTGATAGGAACCAGTTTATAACTCTGGATTTAATGGAAAAATCAGATAGATAATCTGATATCAAGAGGTTACACTGCTCTGAAAGAGTAAGAAAATACCCTCCCAGCCAAGAAGATTCAGGTCGTCCCTGATTCCTTCTCCAAATACAACTCTCACAAAAATATTTTCTCCCCTCCCCTCATGCTCCTAACCGTTAATATAATAAAAGGGAATGAATTTTACAAAACCCAATAGCCACCCTAACAATTTAGCTAATATCCTAGTATTACACCAAAATGGAGTCAACCTGGACCCTCAAAAAGCATGTTGGTCCTTTGCTGATGCTACTTTGTCTTCCTAGATTCCTAGCATAGGTCTGGTAATTAAATAGGGTCCTTTCACATCCTCACAACTATTATTACACCAGGTGCATAACGCAGAGACCAAGGACCATTTGCTCCGCCAAATGTTTGTCGGGAGCCTATCGTTAAAGACAATCCACATGAAGATACGAATTCTCTCAACCCCCTCCCACTTCCAAATGAGTTTGAAAATAGGATCAGAATTCATACCCCTGCTGTTTTCAAGCACAAAATACGCACTCTTCAATGAAAAACACCATTGTTATTTTCCTTCCACACTAGACGGTCATTACCTGCAGCAGGAAGAGGTGGCATGATCGCAATAAGCTTCTGGATTGCATCTGTACTCACTTTATATAAACTATTGATGTATATAATTAGTTTGTTTCCATGTAACTGATTTTGTTAGTAAAGTAGTTGTACAGATTGTAATTTGTTATTTCTGATGAGTTGTTATTTCTGATATGTGTGTGTATCATTTATTTGGGTCTATATAATGACTCTGTATAGTTCATTTTCAGATTGAATAAAATGATTCAATTTCCATTTTCTCTTCTTCCTAAATCACATCATAAACACCCCTCAGCTTCGCATTATCAATAAGATTGGGATCCAATTCTCTTGAATACTCCTCGCTCTTTCTCTACTCTTCATCTCTAATCCCCTTTCTGGTACCTCTTATAGAGAGATGGAATAATCTTTTTTTTTTTTTTGTCTTAATAGAAAAATCAATATTAATACTAATATTAGAAAAAATTTACAATACTCATAAAAAATCAGCCGTCGTTGAAAACTTCGTAAATAATACTACTTCTGTATGCAAGAGTTAGGGCGGGGGCGCGAAGGTGAAAAAGTGTTTAATCCAAATTTTATATTTAAAATGTTGAAATACGTATATAACACTAAAAAAAAATGTTTTCCCCAAAAAGATATATTTGTCGTGCTTTCTATTAAAAAAAAAATTATAAAACTACTCAAAAGAATATTTCACTTTTCTCTACCGAAAAAAGAAAAGGATTTGTCTTTTTTTTTTTTTATAAGAGCATTGCCGATTTGCTACTTCCGAGTAATGTACTTTTTTTCCCCCCTTTTTGCCGTTAATTATGTTTATTCTTATCTATTGGGCTCTTTAGCATGTTTATGTTTTTTACTTTTTTTGGGCCATACTGACTATGAAGATTGTGCGGGTCAAAATTGATAGGTCCATGTGTGTGTGTGTGTGTGTTTTTCAATGATGAGGACTCTTGGAGGTCTTGATTATGGTCAGGGTTTAATTTTAAACATTTACAAATGAAATGAATTTAATTGAAAATAATCTGATTTGAATATCAGTAATAATCCTAAATCCTTAATCTATAATTAGACAAAACAAAGTCTGCTAATTCGTGCCAGTTTCTCAAATACACAATCCCTAATTACTTATTCATTTAATTAACTAAATTTTTTTATTTTAGTGGGAATTACAACCTTTAATCTCAAATATAAGTCATTTAAAAAAATAATGAAATTTATAAGGGAAAATGACAGAAAAATAACTTTAAAATTGTAAAACCTCAAATCAGGTTTGATGTTACCAATACTTAATAAAGTAATGACCATAATTGACCTGACCACCCTCATGTTTTACCTTAAGAGAGGTTTCTATGAGTTTTCAAAATAGATGGGAGGTCTGTGTAATTAAGGCAAAAAATGAGGGTGGTTAGAGTATTTTACTCATAAAGTAATAACCATAATTGATAAGCAATTTATGACTCATTTTATGAGAAATATCTTATTTGAGGTTTTACAATTTCGAGTTCTCTTGTTTTTTTCCCCATTCTCCCACTTTAAAATACAAGTCACCTCTATATCATGAAAATGTGAGCTTGCTTAAAATGCCCATCACTCCATGACTCAAAATTTTTGCATTATAAAATACATTAACATGAATAAATCATACCTACCACATTTTATCTTTTTAACCAATGAGAAAGAAGCTATAACTGCATTTGTTCTTATTGAAATATCTTTCATGGGTATTCATTTAATTGGAACAAAAAATATTTCGTTGAGAAAATTAAAGTCTTAATCCCTAGTATGTGATATATAATTTGGTTGAAATAAAAATAGTTTATATTTATTTATAAGCTAAAATCCAAGAAACCTCTCTTGAACTCTGAGGCAGTTGCAAATAACCCCCTTTGATATCTAGAAATTTAAATTCAACCTCATTAACATTTTAATTTTAGACATCAAGCAGCACCCTGCCGTTAGTTTTGCCGTTGAGTCATTGACAAAGACCACCACATCATATTAAAAGAGATGATGTGGCCTCCTACATAACGTTCTACGCGGCATCCATATGAGTTAGTAATTTTATTATGAGTAAATATCAAAACCTTTCCCAAAAAAAAAAAAAAAATGATGTGGCCTCCTACATAACGTTCTACGCGGCATCCATATGAGTTAGTAATTTTATTATGAGTAAAAACCATTTCTGGTCCCTGACAAAAAACACGGACCCTATTTTGGTCCCTTACAAAAAAATCGACCCTTATTCGTCTTTTTTATGGATTAAAAATAACCTTTTGAAAATTTATGAGGGATCAAAATGTCAACAAATCAACCCTTATTCGTCCTTTTTATGGACTAAAAATGACCTTTTATTTGTTTGTAAGGGGCAAAAATAGGGATCGCGTTTTTTGTCAGGGACCAGGGTATTAACTCTTTTATTATAATCATATTTTTTTTTTATAGACGGGTAAAATGTCATTTTATCTGTAAACTTTGGAATATTGACCCAGAACACAAAAATATTACTAAACAAATATGGACAGAAAATCCATATACAACATGTGTTTCTAGGCCCTTATATACTAACCCTATTGGGCCTTCTGAGAATAAAGCCCAATCAAGCAACATGTACACTAATTACACCAATTACAATATAGTATGTCTACAACTTACACTTAATAGCCAAAGAGAGTTGGCATAGATGGTAAGAGGATTTGTTCAAGTCCCAAAGGGATGTGTGTTCGATCCCCGCTGGCGTCGCTGGGACTCCTTTGGTAGGCGATCTCGTAAGTCCCATTAAGTCTTTCAAAGAGCCTGCCGTCTTCTGTTCTTGAGTGAGGATCGATGTTGAACCCTTCCAAAACTTTTTATTATCAAAAAAAAAAAAACTTACACTTAATAGCCAAAAGAGTTGGCATAGATGGTAAGAGATTTTGTTCAAGTTCCAAATGGATGTGTGTTTGATCCCCGCTGCCGTCGCTGGGACTCGTTTGGTAGGCGATTTCGTAAGTCTCCATTAAGTGCTCAAAGAGCCTGGGGGCCGGGGCCGTGCCCTGGCCTTGGTGGGAGACTGATGCCGAACCCCTCCAAAACTTTTGAGTATCAAAAAAAAAATTACACTTAATATACACATACACAAGCCTCCGCCGGAATGGAATGAGAATAAACCCTAAAATTTGAATTCTCTTTTCTCTGCCTCACGTCCCTCTTTCATCTCTTTTTCGCCGGCGGTTTGTGGCATCATCACAAGCCGCCGACGAGTATCATTCTATACCACAACTGCGTCGGAGTGATAGATCAGCTCCCATATCTTTGATCTATGGCCTTCTCCCTCTGATTTCTGGGGGTTGTAGACTTCTCTCATCCTTGTGGCAAATTCTTTCCTCTTCTTCTTCTTCAGATTTGTTCTGCGGCGGTGAGAGCTATTTATCGTTTGTTTCTTTTTTGTGATGCTAGGTTTTGTGGTGGTGTTCTTATTTTCTCAAGAAATAAATAGATATGTGAGATCTGAGTATAAATCCTTTTGATTGGATGGTTGTTCGAATGTTATTGGATTCGACTATCACCTGGTGGCTCGGGTCTGCGTTCTTGGGGGAAGATTTCAAGAGGTGTTGTTTGGTGTGTGGTCGAGGTCACCATATTTGCTTGAACGGAGGAGCAAAAGTGTTCTTCAGGATATCATGGGTTTTCTTTGATCTTTACCCTAAGTCAGGGTATTTGTGCAGCTGCTCTAATTACAGCTAATGCTTATAAGGAGGTGTGCCCTTTAAAGTGGGTTTTACAACCAACACTTTCTTTCACGTTACTTCTAACCTTGGATATCGAAGAGGCCGACCAGTTTTGTCCATGCTTCTACTTTTATTCTTAAATCTTTAATGTATGGTGATTGACTGTTCTTGTTTTTTTTGCTTATTTTGTTGTATTTAATTTGACTTTGTTTGTATTTCATCTTCAGTTTGTTTTTATGTATTGCACCTATTTGCAGTAATAATATAAATAACTTTTGACCCAAAAAATATATATATACACATACACAATATGTTTCTATATTATCTTTAAAAAAACAAATCCTAGTCCCTTTGCCTCTCCTTGCGGCAAGCTATTACTCCCTCCAATCTTTTATTATATGATAAAATTTCACACTTTAAACTTTGTCTTATAATTAGAATCGGAGTAATATAATTTTCAATTCTAAAGAATATTGCTGCTAGATGAAGAGCTATCCTCAAGAATAATTTCGGATCCCTCATGAAAGCCATCCGATCTTTTGGCCATGAAGTGTCAAATAGTTTATATTTGTTTACATAAAGTAGACAGTTTAAGAAAAAAAAGTATTTTGAGCATTATATTAAACTATATATATAGGAAGCCCCGCTACTAACAAATGGGTGCAATGAATGAATGGTGCGACTCTCATTTTAAAATTGTGTTCAATTAGATTGTGGGAGGGGGTAATAAATTATAGATACATATATTATTGTATGAGTATAATTTTTGAACCATTGTATGAGTATAATTGATTGATACAATAACCACAAACACATGCATGTGACATTAATTAATTGAGTAATTCACGGGACATTTGTTATGATTCCAAGTTGAACAAGTTGATTTCTGCTTCTATGTAGAGTACTTATAGTCTATATACCACTCTGGTCCTATTTATAAGTCCCTCTTGACCAAAACACATATACCAAGGAAAGTTAGTTAGTCTAATAATTATGAGGTAAATTTTCAACTTTACCCTCATTTATTAATGGGTATCTTTCAACTTTTTCTTCTCTCTCTATTTTTCATTGGGTATCTTTCAACTCTTTCTTCTCTCTCTATTTTCATTGGTACAATTAATATGGACAAAATTGTCACAATCTCATTTATTACCTGAAAGAGGACTAATAAATAGGACCAAGTTTTTTGGTCAAAAGGGACTTATAAATAGAACCAGAGTGGTAATCAATTGGGCATATATATGTGAACGTCCAAACTCCAACCAACTGAGTGAATTTAATTTATTGCAGAGATTCAATAATTCACTCAACATACATTGCAATGAATAAATAGAGAGCTACGTACTATTTCCTCTTAATTTTTTTTTAAATGTGAGGTTGTATGTAGTTCAAAATTCTACAAACATGTTAATTAAGTTATATTGAGAGTTTGTTCCGTTAGGTGAACCACAAGTTGACAGCGAAAAGAAAATATTACTCTTCACATCCTATTTATATATAAATCAATTTTAATATATTTTATTAAGAGAAACTTAAATATTATCATTAATCATGTCTTAAGAAATTTTGTTCTGAAGGGCAAACTTGTATTTTAGAAATTTATAAATTGAAAGATTCTCCTCGATTAGTAGCCTTTCATTAGCTGTGGCTTTATTATCATAATTAGTATTCATGTGAATGAAAGCTCTAGCTTCTACGTCAAACTGAATGAACCTAGCCTTTTTTTTATAAAAAAAAAAACGCGTACAATGGAAAATATATATATATATATATATATATATATATATATATATATATATTTTTTTTAAGAAATAATATAGAAAAAATAGTTGCTGATATAAAATATAAATTTTAGGAAAATTTATGTGGTTTACAACCCATAATCAATTGATAAAAACATAATATAACGTGTAAGTAAGGGTTCATGGGATGACGTCATGAATGACGAAGCATCCTCGGTTTTGGCCCTTGCAAATAAAGTGATTAAAAGGCTTGCGTGAAAGAGCCTTTTGCCCCCCATTATTTAATTTATCGTTTAGTATAAGGCGATTCAAATATTTTAATGTATTAAAAAATTAAAAATTTTAATAACTTTTAAATTTAAAGGGATATATACAGTAGATATTCCTGTTATTAAAATTTTGAGAAATAAAAGTTGGGGAAAAAATGAAAAGTTCCTGCTTTTAGATAATTTTATTTCACAACATGGAGAGATTTGTAAGGCACTTTGTGGTGGCTTCATTAAATTGTGGGGCACACTTCCCTACTCCTCATGGCCCCTACCCTACTCCCCAACTTGTCTTTAATATAATCCCCTTCCTCCATTAATTTTCTACTTTAGACCCATAATATTAATAAATAAATTATTTCCCCAACCCTATTCGCTATGATCCAAACATTGAGGAAATTATGAAATATAGTGATTAATAGTCAAAACTGATGAAAGGGGCGGCGGCTATCCAAATTGAGGACATTACGCCAAGTGGTGGCATTGTTATATATACACACACACACCGTATGTGTATAGTGATTTAATTATAGTCTATTTGAGTTGGCGTTGGAAAACAAGTTTAAGCAAGTTGAGACAAAAATTTTCTCACAAATTTACCTCGTATACTGTGAATCACGTTGGAAAATCAGTTTCTACCGCTAATCTAGATAGGCACTTAATTTGTTGGCAACTTGCTTCAAGTCGGTTCCTTTGCATCGGGGCTATTATTCATGGGTAGGGTGTTCACGAGATGAGACGGGAACGAGATAGGCCCACTACTAGAAAAAAAGGTTTTAACACCGTTTAATTTAGACTGGTTAAAGAGAATGAGGACTAAAAAGTATGACCGTTGACAGTTTCGTAAATATAAAGATTTTTTTAGATGGGTTCCTTTAATATGATGTCTAAAAAATATTATTTAAACCAGTTTTTTTTTTTTTTTTGAACCAATTTAAACCAGTTTCTCAAAGTCTAAAAAGTTTTTTAAAAAAAGTCTATTATTTTTAAGACGGTTCTTACAAATAACCGATTTAAAAAGTTGAGAATATAAAAATAAAATAAAATGTCTATTACTTTTAAGACCGATTGTTATAAATAACCCGGGACGGACCCAACAATTATAATTAGGAGGGGCAAAAATTACAGAAACTTACCCAGAGTTTCAAGAAATCACATTTTAACCTCATAAATTTTTTAATATTTTCATTTTAGTCCCTATACGAAACTATTAGAGAGGAATAAAATGAAAATACCGAAATTTTGAGACTGAAATATAATTTCCCAAAACTTTATATTCTTTCTATAATTTTAGGGGGCGGGCCACCCCTAGCCCCCTCATTCCGTCCCTATAAATAACTGGTATAAAAAGTTAAAAACATATTTACTACTTTTAAAACTCATTAATTGGAAACATGGAATTACTACTTTTCTCTTATAGTTGTAATATTAATATCAAAGCAGTGCCCCAATAAATTAAACTTCTGGAATGTAAAACTTTCTGAAGGCTGAAACGAAAAGTCTTATTATTTGATTATTTATTTATTTATTTATTGAGGGCATGCCCCTAGTTTCCTCCAAAATAATATATTCTCCTGTATTCAGTCTTATAATGTTTTTTTCCCCCAACGCATTCAATCTTATATAAGACTTTAATTCACTTTGTCTCTTAAATTTATAATTTTTTTAAATGTCTTTTTTGATTGGGCATACTAAATATGTTTCCATCCAAAGATAACTACAATGCATATGATTGGAAAATATATTATAGGATAACAACACATGTTTGTTTTTTTGTTCATAAACGTACACATGTTTGTTATAAATAACTAGGTTAACTAATTTTTCAATATCTCCAAATTAGTTATATGTTCTATCTCTTATATTTAGTAGAACATATGGCAAAAAATATATTTAGGAGAACAGGGAGTACAAAATTAATCTGAATTTATGTGTATTCTCTTTTTATAAATTAGTCAGAACCAACATAATTTTTCTAAAAAATTTATATGGTAATATTTTTTATATAACTAACATCTATCTAAAAAAATATTAGTATATATTTAATAGAGTATTATATATTCCGGTAAAAAATAAAAAATAAAATAGATATTATATATATATATATATATAAAACTAATAATAATATATGATTTCAGTCTAGACAAAAATTCGGGGCAAAACAAAGCCACGCGTACTATCATGGGAAGTAGATCCTCCCCCATCAATCCTCTGCCCATCCCTCCTCATCCTCTATCCTGACTGTCCAAATCTTAACCTAAGGAGTCAAAATGATTTTTCAAAAACCCAGGCACCTATTGTAATGAATTATGGATATCATTTTGGCTGTTACTTGCAACACAAAGTTTACGTACATTCACGGCTGCGCCTTATGAACAGAACCTCTGATCTCCTTCTTTAATTTTATCTGAGAGGAAAAATATATATAAAAGAGAAGTTATATTATAATGAATACTCTAATGCTAGCAGTTTATTAATTTATAATTTATCTGGAGGGAGAGATTTGGGTGAGAAGCATCCTTCACATGGCCTGCCCTTTTATTTATATTATTATTTGCAGTAAATTAAGCTGAGCCTTCTGGACGTTGGCTATAATAATATATTTATTGTTCTCTCATTCATGTATTAATATTCATTTAAACATAATTATTAACTAATCAAAAACCGAATCTGTCACGTACATGAGAATAATGAGCTGGCGCGTGTTGACCTTGAAGTCAATACTGGGGGATCTAAATTAATTTCTTCTGAAGTTTTTGATGTAGAAATACATAAGCGACCAATTGCAGAAATGGATGATACTTGCCGGCGAATGGAGCAGAACCCTAGACGGCGCGTGACTTTATGGCATTGGCAATTGGCAAGGAATGGCCAATATGATAATAAAGCAAATCTAAAAATATAATTTGGCCTGCCATGTTAGGTTCCCATAAAAGGTGAGAAAAAGAAACAAATAATTAAAAGGTCTAGTTCTCAAAAGGCTTAAAGGTTGAATAGTTCTGCACAGGCTTAGGCTGCAGCCAGATCAGAGTCTTTAAAACTTGAACACCTCGAGATTAACATATACTTCCACTGGTTTTTATTATAAGGTACCAACTAATAAATCTCACAAACCAATAAAAACAGTTAAAGTCAACAAAGTTGCCCTGCAATTTAAATAACTTCCAATATTACCCCTACTAATTACACTAAAATCTAATATTATAGTACTACCTCCGGTCCTAATTATAAGACATAGTTGACTTTATTTGGAGAAATTAAGGAAGCTAAATAAGTTACTTAATCATTTTATATGTTGTGTATCTTTAGATTATATATTAATTAATTAGTCAAACTAATTATTTTGAAGAATAAAAATAAAAATACTCTAAAGTAATTTAATTAACTTCCTTAATTTTTTCAAAAAAGTCAACTATGTTTTATAATTAGGACCGGAGGGAGTATTAATTATTACTCTCACCCACTACCTTTATTAATTATAGGCAGACATGAAAACAAATAATTAATGTTCATTGGGAACAATCAAGTACCTTACAAAAAGAACCAAATAAACTTGTTAGTTGGTGCCTTATAAGGACCATAGGGAGTACTACAGTAAGGTTAAAGTGTATACATGTGATTTTTTTTTTTTTTTAAAGTATACCTAACAATAAGTCATTTTTTTAGGTGTAAAAGGGACCATGTGGTTACAAAAGTGGAGTAAAAATACTCATTGACAGTTAGTTTGACTTTGTATTTTTAAGGCTGACATGGACGATGACTCAACTAAATTTCATTATAGCTGGTAGTAAATAACTAGAGAAAATTAAAGAAATTGGCATAGATATTTTGGGAATTACAGCTCAGCCTGTCTCTCTCCCAATCTTAATCTTATCCATCGGGCTGCCTATCTCCGCCTCCTCGCGATTGTTGCTGCCTTTGTGTAATTTTTAAAACTATCTGGGCCATTTTCTATAAATTTCTCCAGTTCTCTATTATCAGATGGGATGAAATTTAGTTAAGTCATCGTCCATTCCCTTAAAAATATAAAAAGTCAAAAACTAACCGTCAATGGGTATTTTTACTCCACTTTTATAATCACATAGTCATTTTTACACCCAGAAAAAGTACTTAGTGTTAATGCACTTTTAAAAAAATCACATGTATATTTTTATACCTTAACCCAGTATAGTATGGGTGTGTGAGAGAGAGATAATTAAATAATTAACATACTCGAATTTCAACCATGATAAATTAGTTTTAGGTAAGGAAAGACTGAAGTGTCTGATATATATACCCTCTTTTAAAAAAAAAATAAAAATAAAATTCAAGTGGTTTTTAATTTTATTAATCATATTAAACTCCAATGTCATGTTAATCTTCACCCACTCATTAGCCTTATTAAATATGAGCATATAAGAAAAAATACTTAATAATCATCTGATTAAATACCTTATAAAAATGATCAAAAATATCTTTTATATATATAATCTTTATAAAGGATTGGAATTTTGGAATTCACAATCTCATGTTACAAAACCAGGGAGGTGTTTGCGGTATCATCTGAGCTACAAAGCACAAACATTTTGCATATATGTTTCCATGAATACCATATTTTGACGTATAATTTAGATAAGTTACGTGATGAGACTCAAAAGAATTGAGCAATCCTCTCGGCTCAACAAGCCTAATGGGCGTCGTATTTATATATGGATTACTGATGAATTATACGCCAAATCCTTGTGAATAAATATGAACCCGGTTACACTTCTTTTATTATTTCTCCCTAATATGACGTATTACTCGACTATATCAAATAATAAAGGGTAGATTTTAAACCTATATCCTTACCTGCGAATCTTATCATCATCATCCTTATCTTGTTCAAGCAAATTAAGGTGTAATAGTACCTTAATTAATTACCATTTGTTGAGTATTAATAATTGAAAACACGACCTCTCTGATAGTGCTGGTTACGTACGATAAAATATGATTGATTGGAACAAAACACCTATCCCGGCCTGCCCTTTTTTTTTTTTTTTTTTTTTTTTGCATTTCGTGCATATCTCCAACGTTGTCACTCATCATTAACCAAATTAATTCCACATGTTTTTGTTCTTTTTTCCAATCTGCCTATTTCCTGTGCGTCTTCTTCATTATTTTATATCCATATGCATAATATATATTTAGTTTCTTTTGTTCTTTTTAAGAGTTGGGCGCGCACATACAATATTATAATTATTAACCCCTTGGCAAAGATCTTTCAATTCCTCTTCCATACAGCTAGCAACATTCGACGACTGAAGCGTTGAAATCCACAGCAAAATTCTAATTATAAATCATGATGTATAACAAATTACAAATATGCACTAATTTCTCAACAATATGTATCGGATCAACAAAAATAAAACATATCTGAAAAATAATTTTATATGTATCTTTCATCCTAATGAGATCATGGTAATTATGATTTACTACATTTGGTTCTAATTATACGATGGGGTTGATTTTTTTAGAGAGATTAAGGAAGCTAAATAAGTTAATTTATCAGATCATATGTTGTGTATCTTTAGATTATATATTAATTTATTAGTCAAACTAATTAGTTTGAAGAAAAAAAATAAAAATACTTTAAAGTAATTTAATTAGTTTCCTTAATTTCTCTAAAAAAGGTAAATTTGCTCTTATAATTAGAATGGGAGGGAGTATTATATTATACAGTAACTAGATTGTAGAACAAGTTAAATAATTTACTAATCAACAAGTAAACCTAACAACGTACTACTTTAAGAAGAAGAATACGGCTTGCTAAGATCGTATAGGATATTGACCTGCCTACTAAAAATTCAAACTAATTAAGTTGAAAGGGTCAGGACTTGATTATAATTTTTATTTTGATGTTACTATTATATATATGCGATTTGTTAATTAGTATATAAATAAACTAATAATTATTGGGTCCACGCGATAAATCTAGGACTGGGAGGCTTGAGATCGATGTGAAAGTTATATTATTTTGTAGCTAGGTACGATATTCATTCGGATTTGTTTTGTTATATTATTACTTATATCCTGAAAATCTGATTCAGATCTTTGATTTCTCTTCGATTTTGTCTTCCCTGGATTGAAGATCGATATGTCCTGGACAGATAGAGATAGCCATTAATAATAATTAAATAATTAAAGAGAAGGGGAAATTAAGGAAAGCAATATATATACGATACATGCATATTGGAAATAAGATATGGGGATAATTAATTGTTAGGAAAATTGTAAGTGCAGAGTAATTAAGCATCATGAGCACACGCCAGGCCAGTTTAAAAAGAAAATTAAAGGATGTTAAATAAAAGTTGTTTTTTTCCCTAGTTAATGGTACTCTCTCCGGTCCTAATTGTAAAATAAAGTTTATAGTTAAAATTGCATATAAACTGTATTATTCTATATTTAGGAATGGATGCAGTATGAGTTAAAAAGTCAAGTTTCGATATCATTACAGTGCTAAAATATATACTAAATATTTGGGAGACAATAGTTTGGCTGCAGGCGTGCCACAATCCTCTATTTTTTTAAACTTTAATGGCTAAAGGTTGTTTACTTGCTTATAAAGATAATCGAAGTCGTGATCATGGACTCTGATACTAATTATTAGATGAATCACTTAGATTAGGTTAAAGTAAAATGCTTTGCATGGCGTACGTCTTCAAATTGTATTTTGTAGAATGAATAGTTTGGTTCTGACTATAAAAAGGAATAAAGCGATTTTAAATTTATAAGATATATATAGTGTTAGAAATATAAGGAAATAATTGATTAGTTGGTTAAAACTCATTCTATATAAAGGGCTTAGTCATTGTGATTTAGTTAGTGAGTTAGATGATAGATCCTCACAATATTAGAGAGATGTTAATTTGAGTCTCTATCTAGGAGAGAAATGCTTCCTAGATCCCTAGAGTTAGGGTTTGTAGTATTGTATGAGCATATTGCTTTTTGTTAATAATACAATTGATTTTTCATCTTCTCTATTTCATATTCTTTCTCCATATTTTCTCTTTAATTACACATTACTTTACATATAGTATTAGGTGTAGATAATCAATGGGGGAAACGTGGGATAATCAAAGTGGGTGAGGGCCAAACCAAGAGGAGAAAATAAGGATTGATTCATTGAATTGAAGTACACTAATTAATGTGTTTAAATTGTAAGAAAGTGATGAATTCACATTCACATTTGCTACAATTACTTGCCAAGGGGCTCATATATATATATGTGTGTGTGTGTGTGTCGTTCTCTTTTGATCACCTTTTCAACACTCTAATCATGATGCCTTAGTGGGTGTGATTTCCCAACTGTAATTATATACCACCAAATAAATTAGACCCTTATATGGATGATAGGATATACATGATGCTAAGGTATATTGAACTTTCGATCTTGATCTGTCATTCATTTATTATTTTGTTGGCTTTATTTTTATAAGATATATTGTACTGCCTCTGACGTTGGTCCTACTTATAAATTATTTTCGGCATATTTTATATAGATTAAGAAAAATTTGTGGCTAGCTTAGTGACATGAAAACTTTTCTATAAGTGAAAAATTGTGAGTTTAATTCCGTTTATAATTTCATGTTATTTGTGTTGGTCTCTCTATTTTTTTTTTAATTAAAAAAATCTATCTAAATAATCAGGACATATATAAAGTATCTAACTTCTTGCTACAGCCAAAAAAAGAAAAGAAAGATATGCACGTCGGATCATGAAGGTATGCTTTTACTTGCGTCAAGACATAATAAAAGCTCGAGTTAATGGAGTTTTTAAGAAAGTGAAAATCAATGGCGCAATGGCACGCGGTTTGGAGTTTTGACGTTAATATTAATTTGGGAAAACCCATCTCAAAGCTCATATTAGCAAGAAAATATCAAAAAAGACCCAAGAAAAATTCACATATCAAAAAAGGTCTGGTATTATTTCATAAAACGTTAGTTGTTAATGAAATTGATATAATTGTTAACGTGTCTTGATTTAGTTGTTAATGAGACTGATTTAGTTGTTAAAATATTGTTGTTAATGTGACTGATTTAGTTGTTAACGAGTATTGATTTAGTTGTTAACGTTTTATGAAATAATATCAGAAAAGACCCTAGGGCTTTTTTTTGTATGTGACTTTTTCTTAGACATTTTTTGACATTTTTTTATTAATATGGGCCTTGAGATGAATTTTCTCTATTAATTTTGTATCAAAGACGTAAGCTAGTAGTTTCTTTTCTTTGATAGTATTATTTGCATCCGTTCAGATTCATATACAAGTATTTTTTTTGGGATTCAAAATCAAAATCTAAAGGATGTAGTAGGACCTTACATTGTTAGACCAACTCTATGTTAATAGTATTTTATACCGCCTAAACTAATTTTAATTACTATCCCAAGCCTTTAATATAAGATCCTATTCATAATACCGGTTTATTTTAGCTTTTTATAAGTGCTTATAAAAAGAGTTTTGTCTCTGCACTTTCGGAAAAGTGCTTAAAAAACTTTTCATATTTCTCAAACATGCATGAAATGCAAAACAAAGTCTTATACTCCCTCCGGTCCTAATTATAGGAGCAAATTTTGGAGTTGGTTTTGGTCCTAATTATAAGAGCAAGTTTTAACTTTTGTCAATTTTTTCCTATAATACCCCTATTTATACTTTCTCAATAATAATTAAAGGCAATAATAAATATTTCATGTTTTTTAATTTACAAATTATATTTTAATATAACCCTACAATTTTATTTCAATGAAAACGCTGAAATGGATTACGCATAGCTGAGACCTCAGAGTATGAAATTATTATTACTAATTAGTCATAATATAAAAAATGGATTTAATATTTAAAAGGCGTATACTTTCTTAAAAAGAAACTCAAATAAATCTAAAGAATATCCTCTTTATCATGCTGACTAGAAGTTTTTGGCTAAAAATTAAAGTAGAGGAAAAGAAAAGGATAATCAGTGGAAGATGGAACGGAGGGTATTTTAAATTTTGGGTAAGGGTATTTTAGGAAAATACACATAATTACCTAATTTAACTTCCTTCCTTAATTCCTCCAAATTCTGGTAATTTGCTCCTATAATTAGGACCGGAGGGAGTATTAAAGACTGAGGTAGGTTGTTATAGTAATTTCTCAGGTCTTATTTAAATACATGAGAACAAATGAATTAGGATGTTATAGTAATTTCTCAGCTCTTATTTAAATACATGAGAACAAATGAATTACTACCTCCGGAGGGAGTACTACATAACACCTGTGGATGTCTGGGTAGGCCTTTTTCATAAGTTAAGATAAAACTTCTACTATCATATATTTATATTGTAAATCATGAAAACTTTTAAGAAAGTTAAAAAAAAAAGTATAGTACTCCCTTCGGTCCTAATTATAAGACCAAGTTGATTTTTTTTTTTGAAATTAAGGAGGCTAATTAATGTACTTTAGAGTATTTTTATTTTTTTGTCCAAAATAATTAGTTTAACTTATAAACTACTACCTCCTCTAGGTCACAATTATAAGAAAATAAGTTGACTTTCTTTGGAGGGATTAAGGAAGCTAAATAAGTTACTTAATCATTTCATATGTTGTGTTTTCTACTTTTCTTAGATTATATATTAGTTTATTGGTCAAACTATTTAGTTTGAAGAAAAAAAATAAAAATACTCTAAGCTAATTTAATTAACTTCCTTAATCTTTCTAAAAAAGTCAACTAACTCTTATAATTAGGACTTGAGGGAGTAATATATAATCTAATAATACACGACATATAATATAATTATGTAACTTATTTAGTTTTTTTAATCCCACCCAAAAAAAAAAATCAACCTGATCAATCGGAGGTAGTAATTAATTTGAAATGTGAGAATGGGCGGAGGAGGAGGAGAAAGAGTGAAAGCGATGAGCATATGATGAGCCAGTATGACTATGTTTTGCAGGTTTGGCGAATCTGCGCACGTTGTAGCCTGTAGGAGAGGGTTGAAATGAAAGAGAAAGGAACAAGAGGTTAAGATTATGACTTGTGAGACTACGAGAAGGATAGAATATAGATTAATAAAATGGGCGACTAGACTGTTTCACTCAATGATCACGTGGCAAAAGGAGCGAGCTGGCCATTCCTACTCAGAATCCCACCTGCGCGCATATTTCAGTGCCTACCCACCCAGCATCTAAGCCCTCCTCGATCAACCTCAACTACTTCTTCTTCCCAAGTTCCCATCTTTGATTTTTCCCTTCCCTTTTCCTCCTTCACTTTCCCAGCTTCACAAGCAACCTTCCATCAACACAATGACCAACAACTAGGCCCCTCCCTTTTATTTTGTGGGGGACGATATATAGAGAGAGAGAGAGAGAAAAGCATGCTTTGTCGGCCATTTAAGCTTCACCCCTGAGCTCTTTTCATCCCCATAAATATCCTTTCCACTTTCCACTCACCACACCATACTTATACTGATTCACACCACGTTCCCTTTTTTTTCTGCCTTTCCTTTTTCCCCTCTCCTCCTTTCTGCTACGCTTGATGGTTTTCTTTTCCATCGCTAAATAAAATCTGTACTTTTATATATCTGACCTCCTGCAATAGGGGTTGGGATTCTTGTTCTGAAGAATATCTTTGCTGACTGATTGAAGATCCCACACTTTCTGTGCCCAAAAGGCAAATCTGGGTATATTCTATTCTTGTCTGCTGATTCATGAATTCCACAGTCTTAGCGTTTCCCCGTCAAGGAGTTGATTCCAAGTGTTGGAGATGCTTTCTTTATTATCTCTTATTTGATGAGTAACGGTATTATGGTAGGCTTTGATAGGTATGTATGTTAAAAGCTTTCTTTTACTTCATCTCCTTTCTTTCCCTTTCGAATGAAATGGACATACTGATTCAGATTCTGCTTGTGGAAATGGCTTTCCAATTTGTCGTCTGTGTCAGCTCTGAATTTTGAGATATTGCTCCCTTAACTAATATTCACCACTAATAGCTGTTTACCAAAAATCTAATTTAATCATAATAGCAGCAGCAGCAGCAACAACAACAACAACAACAAAAACAAGACTCTTTTTTTATGGAATTGTGGGCTAGGCAGAATGAATCATGAATCGCTTTCGTGTATGATTTACGCAGTTTCTGGTTTGTTTGTTTCCTTTAACTGCAATATGAAGTATTTGGGCTGTGTCATGGATTTGAATACTCGGTTATCAACCCGCAGGTCTCTTAAAAATTAAGATGTCTGGGAATTTCAATAAAAGGAGAGCGTTGGAAGACAGCTGTTCTGGTATTCTCCTATTATTCACTTTACTTCTTTATACTACAGAGGGATTGAACACAGAGGGGCAATATCTGCTCGAGCTGAAGAGTGGTCTTCATGATGAATCCAATCACTTGGCAAATTGGAAGTCAACTGATGAAACGCCTTGTGGATGGACGGGTGTAAATTGCACTTATGACTATAATCCAGTGGTCTGTTCCCTTGATTTGAGTTTAATGAATCTTTCTGGAACTCTAAATCCTAGCATTGGAGGTCTCACACATCTAACTTCTCTCAATCTTGCCTACAATGGGCTGATGGGAAATATTCCCAATGAAATTGGAAATTGCTCGAGCTTGGAATTTCTTCTTTTGAACAATAATCGATTCAGTGGACAAATTCCTGCTGAATTTGGAAAGCTGTCCCTTTTGAGAAGTTTGAATATTTGCAACAACTTGCTCTCTGGTTCTCTGCCAGAGGAACTGGGAAACTTGTCTTCATTAGTTGAGCTTGTAGTCTTCACAAACAATTTCACCGGTCCCCTGCCTCATTCTATCGGAAATCTAAAGAGTCTCACGACTTTGAGAGCTGGTGGAAATGGATTGTCCGGTAGCTTGCCAAATGAGATCGGTGGGTGTACGAGCATGGAGTTTCTTGGCCTTGCTCAAAATCAGATAGGAGGAGAACTACCAACAGAGATTGGGATGCTTCAGAACTTAAGAGAACTTCTTTTATGGAATAATCAATTATCAGGGCTTATTCCTAAAGAGATTGGGAATTGTACCAGCCTTGAAACTCTTGCTTTATATGGAAATGCTCTCGTTGGATCTATACCTGAGGAGATTGGGAATCTCAAATCTCTGGGGAGGTTGTACCTTTACAGAAATAAGTTGAATGGAACAATTCCAAGGACAATTGGGAATCTTTCTCTGGCATTAGAAATTGATTTCTCAGAAAACTCTTTGTTGGGTGATATTCCTTCTGAGATCAGCAAAATAAGTGGTCTCCAGTTGCTCTTTCTCTTTGAGAACCAACTATCAGGTGTTATACCCTATGAGTTTAGTAGCTTGAGGAACCTGACAAGGCTGGACCTATCCATTAATAATCTCACAGGTTCAGTTCCATTGGGGTTCCAGTACTTGACTCAAATGACTCAGTTGCAACTTAATGACAACTCTCTAAGCGGAAATATTCCTCAAAGCCTTGGACTTTATAGTCCTCTTTGGGTGGTTGATTTTTCTGACAACGAATTGACTGGAACAATACCTCCCCATCTATGTCGAAATTCTAAGTTGATGTTGTTGAATCTGGCTTCTAATCGGCTGTATGGAAATATACCAAAAGGCATCCTGAACTGTGAAACATTGGCACTGTTACTATTGGTTGAGAATAGTCTTACTGGTGGCTTTCCTTCACAACTGTGCCAACTAGTGAACCTTACTGCCATTGAGCTGAACCAGAACAGGTTCAGTGGTCCTATTTCTCCTGAGATTGGGCGGTGCCACAAGTTGCAGAGGCTTCATATTGCTAACAACTACTTCACATTAGAGTTGCCTAAAGAAATAGGAAACCTTTCTCAGTTAGTGACCTTCAATGTGTCGTCTAATTCTTTCAGTGGACCAATCCCACCTGAAATTGTTAGATGCAAGAAGCTTCAGCGAATTGATCTCAGCCGCAACAGCTTTACTGGTTCCCTACCAGATGAGCTTGGAACACTGTCGCAGTTGGAGATTCTCAAGGTCTCAGATAATAAGCTTACTGGGCATATTCCTCCAACATTAGGTAATCTGCTTCGTTTGACTGCATTGCAGATGGGTGGCAATTTACTTTCTGGGGAAATACCTCCTGATCTGGGTAATCTCACAAGCTTACAGATTGCATTGAATCTCAGTTACAATAACCTTGCTGGAAGTATACCTGATAAGCTTGGCAATCTCTATATGCTTGAGTTTCTCCTTCTCAATAATAATAATCTGAGTGGTGAAATTCCCAGCACATTTGAAAACCTTTCAAGCTTGATGGGGTGTAATTTCTCATACAACAATCTTTCTGGACCTATACCTTCCATTCCACTATTTGAAAATATGGCAATTAGCAGCTTTATTGGTGACAATGGCCTTTGTGGTGCTCCTCTGCTTGGCTGCAACATTAATCCATCTTCTCTTTCTGGTCCTCCTATGAATAATGTTAATTCTTCTCGCACCAAGATCATCACTATTATTGCAACAGTCATTGGCGGCATCTCTCTCATTCTAATAGTATTCATTTTATATTTAATGAGACGTCCTCCTGAGCCCGTTTCCTCATTGAGGGATTCTGAAATTCCCTCCTCAGATTCAGATATCTATTTGCCTCCAAAAGATGGCTTCACCTTCCACGATCTACTTGAAGCTACCAACAACTTTCATGACAGTTATGTTATTGGAAGAGGGGCTTGTGGAACAGTTTATAAGGCGGTGATGCCATCTGGGAAGACCATTGCTGTTAAATTGTTGGCATCCAACAGGGAAGGGAACAACATCGAGAATAGCTTCCAGGCTGAGATATTAACTCTTGGAAAGATAAGGCATCGAAATATAGTGAAGTTGTATGGATTTTGCTATCACCAAGGTAGCAATTTGCTACTATATGAGTACATGGCAAGGGGTAGCCTAGGGGAGCTACTTCATGGATTTGCAAGTAATTTGGAATGGCCAACTCGGTTCATGATTGCTCTTGGAGCTGCAGAGGGTCTTGCTTACTTGCATCATGACTGCAAACCAAAGATCATTCACCGTGATATAAAATCAAACAACATTTTACTTGATGAAAACTTTGAGGCTCATGTGGGTGACTTTGGTTTGGCAAAAATCATTGACATGCCTCAATCAAAGTCAATGTCAGCAGTTGCTGGATCATATGGTTATATTGCTCCTGGTAAGCTGCTATTCTGTCTTGGTTTCTCCTTATAATTGTTTAGCCATTAAGTCACCATTATCTATAATCTTCAATTCAGCTCATTACAGTTAACATTTTCTAATTCAGCGTTAGTTTCTCTTCCAACGATATGAGAACATATTCAACTTTTCACTTCATCATTTGTTGCATAGATGAATTGTCCTGGTGAGCCTATTCAAACAGCCTCCTTTATAGCCAATAAAAGGGGTCTTGTTAGACATTAATTTATGATGCTCTCTCTTGTGACTTAAATGATACCGCTCCACTTTGTGCTCATGAAATTCACCTCCCTCTCTTTTAAATTCGCCTATTATTTGAACTAGATTTTATGCCCCTGATCAGCAGCTTTTATTTTTTATTTTAAATCTCTCCTGCTATTGAATTTTGATGATGCCAATAGAGTGAAGCCGGTTTCCTCGTTTCTATCAAATTTGTTGACAAAAGATAATTGATGCATGACCTGGTGATGTACCAACACATAACCATATGCCATGCTTATGATATTTCAGGATTGGATTTTAAAAAGACTTGCTCAAACAATTCTCTAACCCTGCCATTGGAATAAGCGAACATGGTTGGATAGAATTCTAAACATGTCACCATTATCCTCCTTACTTTCTTAAGGCCCAGTTTGGTATACAAAATGGAATGAGATGGAGAAAGGAATGAAATTGAGGAAAAATTGATTTTGTAAACGAAAAATGTCTTCTATACACTAAATGAAGGAAAATGTAATAGAAATAAGCAAGTATCGTTTAGTAGGCATAATAGATAGATGTTGCATGGCACGATTTTTGTGCAATGAATTCCTTCTCCTTTTCCATTGGATATCCTAAAGGGGGCGTTAGTCTCACTTCGACAAAGACCAAGTTAAGCATAATCCAAGGAACAGTTATTATGATAACAAAACTATGGACGGATCTTCACTTAATGAAATTTTCGAGTTGAAGTATTTCACATTTTTGGAAGTTGTCAAGTTTTTCACCTGTCTGTCAATTGTTGTGTACTGATGTTTCTATGATCCTGTGTGGCAGAATATGCATACACCATGAAGGTCACTGAGAAGTGTGACATCTATAGCTATGGAGTTGTGCTGTTGGAGTTGCTAACTGGAAGAACTCCGGTTCAGCCGCTAGAGCAAGGAGGCGATCTGGTGACATGGGTCAAAAACTATATCCGGAGCCATAACAACATACTGTCCTCTGGTGTGCTTGACAATCGTCTCAATCTCCAAGATCAAACCACTGTGAACCACATGCTCACTGTCCTCAAAATTGCTTTGCTCTGCACAAACATGACCCCTACCGATCGCCCGTCGATGCGCCATGTCGTGTTGATGCTCATAGAATCCAACGAGCGAGAAGGAAACTTGGCCAATATTTCTCCATCTCGGTATGAGGATCCCACTTCCAATGATGAGCAAAAGAGTACATGAGAGGTGATTGGACTTTTGTCTTTCAACTTTATTAACAAAAAGATGATTCTTTTTCTGCTGATCAGCTCATAATTGTCGTTGGCAAAACCAGAGAAAATATAGAAGATTGTAATTCTTGTACATTCTTTCGTTAGAGTATATAAAAATGGTTGGTTGCCAAGACTATATAATTTATGTAATTTTCTTCTGGAAATTCAGTATAGCAACATTGTATTTCTGTACAGTTGGCAATACCATTACGGACCTGTATCTTGGATTACGCTTTCCCAAACTGATTACTGAACCGTTAAATTTACTTTATTCCAACCAACGGATTCCAGTTCATGTTTGATTTTAATACTATGAATTGATATTGGGCATCAACCCCCTTTAAGTTACTCATTCCATTCCAAAATATAAGCTTAAAATTTAAGAATAGGTCCGTCCCAACATATAAAGCTTTGTTTCAATTTTATCTCAACAATTTTTTTTTTTTCTTTTTGCTCAATTTTACCCTTGCTAGTGCGTGTGTGTGAATTGCATTAATTAAGGTAGATGAGATTTATTGCGTACTTTTTGACTAGTGCGTGTGTGTGAATTGCATTAATTAAGGTAGATGAGATTTATATTTATGAGGAAGGAAATAGTTGGAAACAAATGTGTTCCCTCTAGTCCATAATATAAATGCTTCTAAAAGAATGGTTTCATTCACAGTAAAAATCAGAGAAAAATTAATGATTATTTATCAATTTTGATCGTGTGACTAATGTTTAAATATGACTTCTTGTATTTCTCTCTCTCCTTCAATACCTCATTTAATATGGGTAAAGTTTGAAATTTCTTCTAATAATTTAGGCCAATTTAATTAGTTAGCTGTCATTTTTTGATTCTGATGAATTAGTTGAAGTATTTTATATCATGGACCGAAGAGAGTATATTACTTACGTATTTTATGATTTTAACTACTTTCTTGATAAACAAAAAATAATTATTTTAAGCTTATATTTAGGGAAGGAGGGGGCCTTAGTTAAAAAAACAGGAAAGTGGTGAAATAATCAAGTACTCCCTCCGTTCCTTATTATAAGAAATGTTTAACTGAATCTCGCCGTTCGAAGTAGAAGATAAGAATAATAAGTGTGTCAAAATTGAACCCTTTTTAAGTAAAATACCCTTATTTATAAGGAGATTGGGAATAAAAGAGAGAATAAAGAAATTATGATAATAAGGAGATTGTAGAAGAGAGAGAATAATAAATATGGTAGAAGCAAGAGTAATAAAGATGATTGTATAAGAGAGAAAATGTTTAAGACAATCATCTTTATTACTCTTATAAAGAAATAAATAAAAAATAAGACATTCTCTCAATGTTTCTTATAAAAAGAAATGGAGTATGTGTGATGTTTGTTTTTTATAAAAAGGAACGGATGCAGTATTGGAAAGAAGGAGAGTTTTATTAATTACTACCTCCGGCCTTAATTATAGGAACACTTTTATAGTGCAATTTACACTACAAAAGTGTTTCTATAATTAGGACCGGAGGGAGTAGTATGAATGAAGTTAGATTCTAGTTGAAGTAATCATCAAAGACAAGACGTTTCCTGCCGAGCTTGTCTTGCCTGATTTGCCAGACATAGGTAGGGTTCGGGTATCTTCTCATTATCACTTTTTTCGTTGTCTCTCATCATCATTAAATCCTATCCATTGAATATTTGATCTAAGTGTTGAGGAAGAGACAAATCATCTATTTCAAATTACCACATGCGGTAGAGATGAAATTTTAAAAAGTAGATGATGTGTCTTTTTCTAAGCCATTGGATTAATATTGAACGGCTATAATTAAAGAACAAAGAGGGATAATGAGAAATCTGCCGGTGAGAGAATCCTGTTCCGGTAGTGCACTCAGCATGATCCATCTTCATAAGTTTCGTTAGGATGAAGAAGATGCACTCCCAGATCTTCACCTTTCTGCTTGCAATGAACGGTGAGATCTGAACCACCTTTCAGAACATTTATCATCCTCACCGTTCTTCTTGGAATCTTTAAGAAGAATATCCAAGGCAAGCAGAACATTTAACATTTAACACACAGTCACACAGAGCTCTGGTGAATATCCAAGGCAAAGCCATTTTGGTTATGGCTGATTTTGATGGAGGGTTTTTTTTTTTTTTTTGGCGTTGGGACTTTGATAAATGGCTACTCACTTAAAAATGCATATTGTTCAAATTAAATGCGTTATATATGAACGCGTTTAATGCGCCGTATTCTTGACTTCATGTGAATAAATGATACTATATGTTGTCCGTCCAATTACCTTCAATAACATTTTGTTTTGCATTATTAAATTCCTAAGGTCCTATTTTTATCTTTATTAATAAAAAAAATAAGTATCACAAGTTATTAGCTCATATGTATCGGTTTGACCTGTATTTCTAATTCTGATTATATAAAACTAAGATAAAATGCATTAACAAAAATCTAAGTTAAGATGCATCCAGCATCCTGTATATTTTTTCATGTGTTTTTAGTGTTCCAAAGTATCTCGTGGTCTACCTAGCACCCTAATTTTTGTTTTGGTGCATCTAGCAGTTTGAAATATCTTTTTCAAGTAGGTGTACTTAACACCCAATTAATTATCTATTACTTCCGGTCCTAAATATAAGAAAATTTATTATATATTTAGGATTACAGGCGTACTTAAATTGTACTTGCACAAAAAAAATGTGTTTAGGAGTGATGAACGGGCATCTTAAGTAATGCTATAACATTTTGATTGTACCATAAAATATTTGAGGGCATTGATGTATTGGCAAAAATACTTGCTGCTGGTTGAAGGTTAACCCAAACATCTATATTTTACTCTATAAAATTGATTGCTTGTAATTTAATTAAAATCTAAGGAATGTTTCGCACAAAAATATATATATATTTTTTGTGAGAGAAATAAATAGTAACCCACGCATGATAGGGACTAGGGAGGAATTAAAAACAAAATTAAAAAGGCGATATTGAAAGTATTATCATTAATTTCAATAATTAGAGCGAACAAAAATCCCAAAGCCCGTCTAGCTCAGTTGGTAGAGCGCAAGGCTCTTAACCTTGTGGTCGTGGGTTCGAGCCCCACGGTGGGCGATGTTTTGAGTTTTCTTTTGATTCTTTTTAGAAAAATTTAGATTTGTTTCAATCCCCGCGGGTCTGCGTTGACTTGTTTTGAAGCATGCTGTTTGTGCACAAGGGAAGAAACAAAATGAAGAACCCCAACTAGATAGAGACTATACAAAAAGGAAAAAAAAAAAAAAAAAACTGAAAAAGATAAAAGGCTTCGGCCTTCGAGCTATAGATGTACAAACAGGAGCTTGGGATTAAAAGGGACAAAAGCCAAAACTGCAAGCAAGCTCATTGAACAATTGAGATATTTCACTCACAACAGTCATATACATATAATACTGCATAAACCAGACAGACAACAGAAACGAAGACATATAAGTCAAAGACAATATATTTTCAGGACAAAGTTACGTTCTGGCATATCATGGAGGCCATCAGGAGAACAGATCCTAATTAACTAATTAAAGAGAGGCATGTGATTAATTCAGATGAGATCAGATCGAGTGGCTTCAGTTATATGCATGTGGATACATACATATCACACTTGTTTGAGTCTGTCCCTGATTGGGAAAAGATCAAGAGTCTCGAGGGTTCTTGTAGGCCAATATGAAGCACCTGGACTTACTTCCATCATCGTCTTCGTCCTCCAATCTTGCTTCATTGTCTTCTCCATCACTCCTCCTTCTGTAATATCAATTTTCCACTTGTAATCTATGCCTTGTTTTGATGATGCTTCTCCAGCTCCTCCCTGTTGCAACAAAAATGCATCAGTTTATATCGTTTCTACCAATGACAAATATAAATAGAACATTGCTTTTAGTATTCTTAGAGTGATCAGTGCATGCAGTTTTAATTAAGTTTCAAACAAAGCCAACTGAAGTTTGAACACTGATCTCACCCTACCTCTCCTGAGTTATAATTACATAATTAGAGTAATCAATTAACATATATCTGGTCCTAAAATAATCCAGTTGATTTTTTTGAGATATTAAGAAAACTAATAAAATTATTTTAAAATATTTATATTTATTATTTTTTTCCAAACTATTTTGGCTAACTTTCAAACTTATATATAATCTAATTAATCATACACAACATACAATATAATTAAATAATTTATTAAGAAGCGCGAAAGCTGATAAAATAGAGATAACATAAAAGTAGAGACTAGAGGGAGATGTATAGATGGGTGACCTGTGGAAACGAGGCAAGGGATCCGGAGTTGTAAAAGGAACATTGTTGGGAAGATGAAGAGTCAGTAACAAGAGACTGATGATCCATAGGGAAGTGATGAGAATAATGGTGATTATTATGGTTGTGATTCATCAGATGAAGCTGATGATGAAGGTAATGGTTACAGAGCTGCTGGTAGTGGTGGTGCTGCTGCTGCAACTGAAGTTGCTTGTTCAATCTGCGGCGGAGTTTCTGTCTGTCCCTAGCCTTGTGATTCTGAAACCAATAGAAAACGTTCTTGCCCTCTATCTTGCCATAGAAAGAAAGCTGAGCTGTGATGTGTTGAATCTGGGACGCATTTGGAGTTCTGATCCCAACTCTGTACATCTCCTCAAGAATCACTAGCTGTTCCTGTGTTGGGCACCATCTTGATGAACCTCCACGACTCATCTCTCTCTCTCTGGTTATTATCTCTATATCTAGCGACTGAGATAGCAATGGAGTGCTTTGTAGGCACTGGCACATATATATAGAGAGCTAGGGAGAGTACACAGAAGGTCGACAAAGAAATAAAAGTGAATTTCACATCAAGCAAGAGAGAGAGGCATTTTATATTTGAAATGATAAAGTGATGATAAGCTTATTATTACGTTTGACAACAGAATGTGTAAAAGACATACAGGAGGCAAGTCATCAGGTAGTGTGGTGTTTTGGACAATCAGACAAGTCAATCCCATGTGGGGACGTTTCTCTGTAGAATGAAAACGTAAGCCCCACCACGACAAATCTGAGATAACTCGGGGTCTTACAATATAGGAAAAATTCCATTCACCGTATAGACTTAATTTTAGTCCACCCCAAACTGCACTCCTACTCAAAATAAAATTAAGCTTCGTTGATGAAAAGATAATTATGTCGGCGCTTACTTTATTTTTTTTCATAAGGGCATCTACAAAATAAATAAAGAGATTCAAAAGAAACCAATGAGTTAACAAGAATATTATTTAAGAGAGAAATGAAGGAATTTTAAAATAAATAAGGGCATTTACAAGATAAATAAAGTGATTCAAATTAAAAGAACTTAAAAAGTTAAAAATATTTTGGTCATTATTCATAAGACAAATAGTGACATTCGCAAGACAAATAAAGTGAGGGAATAATTGACTTTTTTTTTTTTGCTAATGCCCTTATTTATTTTAAAATTCCTTCATTTATCTCTTAAATGACCAAATATTCTTGTTATTTCATTGGTTTCTTTTGAATCTCTTTATAATTGACTTTTCACCAACAAAATTTAATTTAATTTTGATAAAAAAAAGTGCAGTAGTAAAGTTTTAAAATCTTTGAAGGGTTGATTAAAATAAACTCTCTTCCATTGAACTGACTGAAATTTTCCCTACAATATATCTGTTCAAAAGATACCATAGTCTGAGCCGTCTACTCTTTAGCATTGATGATAATCAGCAAGTCTCTGGTGGTCTGCAATGCATGCAAAAGGTTCAAACTTTCCTTATTCGAAACAGTTTCTCTTCTTTTTGTTGGTTAGTGACTTAGTGTTTAATTTCTTGCTTATCTGTTACATGCACACCTACTCCATTGCCCATTATTGGAGTTTCAAAGTGCTAAGCTTATATTAATGCACGCATGCAGGGGCCAGTATTTTAGCAGCAGAGAGCTAGAAACACCATTTCGAGAGGAACAGAAACAGTAAAAACCAACATTGAAAAAATTATCATTACACAATGACGGTGTGTGTGTGTGTGGAAGCATTAGTTTGACTATGTGCAATGACGTTTTTGAAGATGGAATAATTGTTCATTGAAAGGAGGAGATCGAGAAGTAATTAGTCATTCATGAGTGATTGGACCGATCGTTAGGTTTTATTTGAGAAGTAACATCGTTGTGCTTATCCATACACCTGTTGAACTTTCTTTTTAAAGATATAAAAGATTAAGTGTGTGTGTACCCAGATGATATCTTAGAGGTCCTGTGACACACAGAATATACTGCTGAATTATAGACTGTGCCTGAGCCAGACACTTTGCGTAGAAATAAGTGTTCAACAGTCAGAAAATCAGTCTGATGATACATTATTATATCATCATTTTTTTCTAAGAAATATCACATTATTATTCCATAATTATCAGGCCTGTTGATTTGAAAGAGAAACGACAAGGTAAGACAATGGAGGAAGTGAATATACATACATATAGATGAGTAGAGCAAGTAAGCCAATTCAGTGGTGTTTCAGTGACAAGTGAGTATGAGAATTGGGAAGAGACTGTTGAGGAAAACGGAGCCTCCTTAGCAAATTAAATCAACGTCCCTCATTTCTGCAACCAATTAAATTACTGATATTTCCATTTTTGATATGATATGCTAAATCCTATTCCTAGGCATGCAGTCTTCCCCGTACTACACTGTTATATATTGACAAAACACGAAACAAAGCAACTTGTAAGTTGTAACCTTGACTCCTATTTTTAATTGTGATGTCGACGTAGCAATTTGTACGCATGTCATTTCTTATTGCATTTAAGAGTCGTCACATGCTTTCTTGTAATTGCCATCCTTTGGTACTCTCTCTTCCCTATTATATCACATGGCCTAACTAAGCACTCCCCAAATTTTGAGTCATGCATTTTCAAGTTTCTCTCTATGAAATTCAATTAAAAAATGGCAACATGTTATGGTGATGGATCATTCGACTTGTCACGTATATTTATAACAAAACTAGTACTCTTCTAAATATAAGATATGGTTAACTGTTTTTGAAGAGATTAAGGAAGCTAAATAAGTTACTTAATTATATCTATCATATATGCAGTGGCGGAGCCAGAAATTAATATTTGTGGGTGCACAATTAGTGGTGGGATTTGGGGGCTGCCCCCCGAATTTTTTTTTAAAGGATAAAAGACAATCCACTCCTTCGTAAAGTTTAGGACCAGAAATGAGGTTCAATTAAAGAGTATTTCCAAGGAAATCAATTTAAATAGAACAATATACTATAATCCCATGGCATACAGATACTCAGATGTTACACAATCAAATTCCAAAGCAACATGTAAGGAAAAATTATTATGGTTTGTCATATGTGATAGGATATTAAAAAGTCAAATATTAACGAAGGAGCAAAGAAGCATAACAAATGCTATAACTCACCAGGCTGTTTACTAGAGAGCACGACACTTTCAATAGGTTCAACACCAAACACCTACATAAAGGAAGAAGGAAAATAATAAGAACACAAATGCATTACAACTCTACACTATCATAAACACAACTTTGTACAGATAAGTTTCAAATTTAGGCACAAGATATTGAACAAAATTCAAGTCAAAACAGGATCAATAAGACAACACATATTTCTTACTTCAACATCTCAACAAAGCTCATTGCCTCATCAATTCTAGGTATGACACCGCTAGTTCTAAAAACAAAGAATTAATTCCCTCGAACTCGTTTCATCTTGTTCAACAGTAGGATCCACCTCCTACAAACCCTTTGTAAACTAGTTACAGTGAAATATTATGAGGACAAAGGAACGATATAAACCAAAAAAGTTTCTGCCAAAAAAACAGAGATAATCATTTGGCATGAACTCAGAGGATATACATGCCTCTGAAGCATGAAAGGCTTTGCACTTGTAAATGATACCAATTTTTCATAAAGCGACCAAACAACTTAGAAAATATGTGAAATTCCACAACAGATAAAAAAGGAAATCCCTTATTTATATATAGAGATTGTTGTTTATATATATAACTGTATTCGTTGCATATATAAAGAGAAGGGAGATTGAAACTTACGGTTATGTACATATATAAATCTGTCAATAACTTATTTTGCTGATATAGCTGTACATACATAGAGGACCTTATTAATATAAGAGTGGGAATAATGATGAAAAATGGCGGTAGCAAGTGCAATAAGTCTCACTGTGTGAATAGTTGTAAGCAATTGTATAAGATATAAATGGAGTGTTCATTGTGAGAATAGTGGGTGTCTGGACTTGAAAAGAGAATATATAAAAAAAAAGGATAAGAATGATGCACATGACAGGATTCGAACCGGGGTCTATACCATGACAGGGTTCCCTTCTACCACTCGACCACTGGTGCTTCTTTCTGAAAAGTTTCTTCAAAATATATATATCTTCTTAAAAGTTTATGTCTGCACTTGCCCACATGGGCCCCAGTGTGGCTCCGCCACTGCATATATGTTAGTATCCTTATACTCCCTCCCATTCCAATTATAGGAAAAATTTTGGAGTTGATTTTGGTCCAATTATAAGAAAGCAAGTTTTAACTTTTGTCAATTTTTTCCTATAATACCCCTATTTATATTTTCTCAATAATAATTTAATAATACACCTATATATTTTATAAAGTAGATAATGTTTGCAACTCATTAATGTCATATACACCTAAATTATACTTTTTTATATAAAATAATTTTGAGCAATTTTGTCATATTTTTCCCATATCAGCCTACTAATACTTCTTCCACAATAATTAATTTAACAACACGCTTATATTCTATCAAGTGAGATATTCTACTTTATTTTTATTATTAAATAAAATAATTTTAATATTCCTTTAAGATTTTTTTTAACTATCCGTTCAAAGTGATTAATTTTTTCCCCTAAAATAACCTAATAAAACATTAATTTCATTATCTTTTTTCCAACAATAAAAAAATAAACTTGTATTTGTATTATGCCCAATTAAATAGATACTCTCTTGAAAGAATTTTTTTTCACTTCCGTCAGTCAGAGAGCGTGAGATAGTATTATTTGCTTGATCGGAGTGTGGTTTAGGAAAATAAACTTGTATTTGTATTACTTAGTTCTATCTTTGAGAGATGTATTTGTATTAAATAAACTTGGGTAAGGGTATTTTAGGAAAATGTACATAATTAACTAATTCAACTTCCTTCCTTAATCCCTCCAAATTCTGGTAAATAGCTCCTATAATTAGGACCGAAGAGAGTATCATATATCAGTTTATATATTAAGAAAAATAATTTGGAGAAAAAATAATAAATATAATATTTTAAAAAAATTAATTAGCTTTGCTAATATCTAAAAAAAACAATTTTATCTTATATTTAGGATCGGATGGAGTATTTTTTGTCTGGCCAACTTGAACTAAAGTGGGGATTAAGCAAATATAATCAAGCAATATCAGTGGCTTTTGACGATCTCAAATCACATATTTGAAGCTGGTCCTAATTATTAATAAATCATTACGACGTACCCCTCTGGTCCGACCGGATATATATATATATATATATATATATATATATATATATATACTGGTATTGTATTCTTGATTCTTTTCATGAGATATTTGACAGTTTCACGGAGTATTAAATATGTTTTCCCATATATGTTGATATTTAATAGTGTAATGAGAGCCAGTGAAAATTACTATGATATTAAAATAAGATTAATATTATAAATCACTTGAATTCTATGATTTTTTTAAAACTATTTTTATAAAAAAATGCTATATATATAGAGTTGGGACTAGGGAGAGCCTTGGTACTTTCAGTTTCACATATCTCTTAGGCCAGGAAGGGTGGTCCTTGCCATTATATTGGCCCTCGTAAAGCCCATCTATATATAATAGGCTTTTACTATTAGTTCAGCCTCATTTGTCAAGTTTGTCAGTATTGTCCATACTCTCCATAGAAGATGTTATAATTATAATAGCTCATCTCTATTTTAATTAACTCATCTGATGAACCCCTCGTTCGTTTTTGGGCTCTGGCAAAGGGGTCAGACACTCTTATTAAAAGAATGGGGTTCGATTCTAGAATTGATCAAGCGGCGGGGAGCGTCCCAGATTCACAGGTGTGCAGATTAACACACGGTAATAAACGGCTTCCATGCCCAACATCGGTATCACCTAGGAGGAAGAGAGATTTCACCCTGCTCTTGGATCGTGGGTGAACTTAACCCCTTTCCTAAAATTTTACTATAAAAAAAAAACTCATCTGATGAAATATCCAACTAGCCTGCGCTTTTTAAAGTTTGTACTTTGTACTCGTTGCCTTGCCAAGAATATACTGAAGGCTGTAATTTAAACTTTGAGTTTTTGGTTACTTAGTTTACCCCACAAACAAACAAACGTGAAATTGTACATTCATGCCTGCTAATAATGCGAAAATATTATGAATATAACAGCTTCAAAATCCAGAAAGAAGAAGAGAAATAAGAGAAAGTAAACATATTATTAATAATAGTTTGGTAGGTAACGAGATCGAAAGATGAGGAGGAAGAGAATGTTAATTAATTAGTCATGAGTACATCAAGCAAACCAGTTAGAGTGATAGTCCTAGCCTCCTAGTTATTATTGTCAAACTCGCAAGTTAACTCTCCGAGTTTACTGTTTTTATGTTTCTAGCTTATAAAATAGTGTCATCTCATTTTTAACCTCGACTTTTTAAACTTTGTTATCCTCAACGGCTTTATATATGCATTTTATAGAAATTTATTTATTAGATATAATAAATTATAAATGTTGATATATTTAATTTCAATTATTTGGATTTAAAGTATGGGGTTTAAACTTCTCATGTTGCATGAGAAGAAGAAGATTCCTACACACACATGAAATGGTGGGACCCGCGTCTTTTTTCTTTAAAAAAAAAACTCAAGCACGGAAATCAAAATATCTATGACATGAGGATACACTTCTCCTACAACATGAGAAATATATTTCCCTTAAAATATATGTAAATCAAATTGTTGACATTTTTATATTTAATTTTAATTATTTAATTATACACAGTTAATATCTATTTAATGATAAAAATAAACTCTTATAAGTTTACGATTTGAGTTTGCAATACAAGTTAATGTTGCTATCACGAATTTATTTAAACTCATGAGTTTGACAACTATGTTGGAGAGAAATCATCTTATCATATATTGGATACATTCTCAGTTTGTATCATTCAAATTGTGCATTTATTAAATTAATTTGCACTTGATCTCTTCTTCTTGCCACGTTTTAAAGCATTCACACTCAGTTTTAAAAAGATATATAGATTATACATGTTAAATTAAAATAGCCTAAAAGTACTAGTACTCTTCATTTTGGATGGTCCATTTTTTCCTTTTTTTTTTTTGAAGAAAAATATTTTAACGTGTACAAAATTTGTAGTACACATGATCTCTTAATTGTTATTTTTCAAAAAGAAAAATGATTTTTTTTTTTCATTTTAAATTATTAGTTAACATTTTTAATTTTGAAGTGTTAAAATTGTATTTAGACAATACTGATCTCACCACAACCACAACGATAAGAATCGGAATCAAAATTTAAAATGGAGCATTTATTCACATTGATGAAGTCTTGTAATTAAGAGAGATTTTAGAAACCAAATCAACCTGCCTCATTTTGTTTCCTTTTTAATTTGAACGCCAGTCATGCATCCAATTTAATGCTTTGTGTCAAAGTCTTTACTCACAATTAATGTGGCAGATTTTCCAGTTTCACTAAACTATTTACCTTTTTTATCAAATAATATTAGCATGTAATAGCTGGCAAAAAATATATATTAATATGCAATATTTGTTCCCATAGCTTTTAAAAAATCATAAATGACGATCATTATTTCTGCATTTTGGTCGTGTTCTGTCAATAAATCGTATATACATCAGAATTCAGAAGCAATCGGTCTTCTGATCTATAATTTTAATGTAATTAAAGAAATCATCATGATTATATGAAAAACAAAAATAGTAAAAGGGATAAGATCAATGGAGTGAATGGACAATGTATCATGCCCACAAAAAAAAAAAAATAGTGAGGAAAAGGAAAGTAACAGTGCACTTTTTAATTAATAGTTCTTGTAATTGCTCATCCTTTGGGACTCTCTCTTCCCTATTATATCATATGGCTTTAACTAAGCACTCTCCAAATTTTAGTGAGTGATTGGGTTGACCGAAACTGAAGAAGCTTTTTTTTTTTTTTTTTTTTTTTTTAACAATTAATTTTTGGAAATTTAAGTTAGGATAGAAGTTAGGGTTAAGGTGCAATTTTACCAATGAACTATTGGTCCAAGAGCACCCAACACAAAAAACTCTTAAATGGACCATTAATACCAAAAAACTTTTTAAAAGGTAAAACTAACACAAAACCGTTACTTTGAAGACTAACTCCGTTAGTGGGCCTGAATTTGGGGAAATAATGAGTTTAAAAAAACCAAGATGTTGAAGGGGTAAAGAACCCAGATGCATTGGCCATTTAAACCAATAAACCAAGGAAGAAGCCGATTACAATGAAAGTATTAAACGTAGAAGAATAGAAGTTCAGATATTATGCGAAAGAATGTTGATGTAATGCACAGAGCCCATAGGTAAGAAGACAGAAGGGAAAGACCAATAGCGACTTTGAAGCCCCTTTAAAGGAAGAGAAATAGAAACCAATTTATCTGAACCTGGGTATATCCAAGTTTTGAATGCCTTAGTATCAACCTCAATGCAGCTCACCCCCTCTTGCTCATTCTTGCCGATCTTGGGATGCTCAAGTTGAGGTCTTGGGGTTCCCTTCTTACCCAAAAGTTTATCTAAAGTCATTTGGCGCGAATTGGAATAAGAAGTATCACCAACAAGTGAAGTGGAGGGCTTTATGACTTTGCAAGCCACGTCGATTTCTCGTGCAGCAGCATCCCAATTGAACGCCTAAAGAGCAGGAGGAGAGGGTGAGTCGGCGCGACGGCAAAGAGAAGCCGATTCTGTCCCCTCTTGCACACGGTCTTTGTCTTTTGATTTCCCTTACCACGCCATTACACCTGTAGGAACTCAGGCATGCGATTAACTGTCAGACATCGACGGCAACAGACAGAAAACCCCAACGGAGCACAAATTTTTTCAGATATCGAAGGTTACCTGAACAACGAAAACCCTAGCCGATTGTCAACTATCTCCTTCTATGCGCCTTTGTTGTCCAAGCTTCCTCAACCATAGTCACAATCGCTGCACAAACCAAGTCCGACGCTCTCGAAAATTTTTCCTTCCACCAGCTGCGATGATCCCATCGACGAAGATGGCTTTGCTGAGACTCGATTTCGCTTTTCTTCTCTCAGAACCAGAACCCACCTTTGTCTTTTGCCTTTTTTTTTTTTTTTTTAAAAAAAAAAACTCATTATTTCCCCCAATTCAGGCCCACTGACGGAGTTAGTCTTCAAAGAAACGGTTTTGTGTTAGTTTTACCTTTTAAAAAGTCTTTTGGTATTAATGGTCCATTTAAGAGTTTTTTGTGTTGGGTGCTTCTGGACCAATAGTTCATTGGTAAAATTGCACCTTAACCCTAGAAGTTATATAATATAATGTAATTTATATTTAGATTAACGGTAACAAAAGAAGTTAATATAAATTTTAGAGAAAATTAGGCAAAAGTCCTCCATTAAAAATTTAAATGATAAGAACCTACATCAAAATATTTTGTGTGTGCAAAAGATCTAGGTATTTTGTGTATAAAGATTTACCAAATATTTCTCATGAATTAAATTTCTCATTTTCTTACCAGCAAAAAAATATACAATATCATAAAATACAATCCGAAGGAAAAAAAAATCATCTTTATGCCATATATACGTTCTCTCCCCCCCTCTCTCTCTTACCCCTCTCTCCTCTTTCCCTTACCATTAGGGTCAAAGTCCAGGCTGGGACCAAGATTACCTTGTCTCAGGTCCCGTCCAGGTAAGAGGCCGAGAGTTGAAAACTGTTCCTGATCTCGGGACCGGGAAATCCTAGTTATGAATATATATGCATGGAAAAAAAATTATAAATCACTACTCAAAATTCAATGAATAACTTCATATTTAAAAGATATAAGTCATATAACTATATAAAGCATAAGTATAAAAATATCAAAAGAATAAAGTTTAAAAATTCCTAAATTATATCAATTGATTCAAATCAAACACAACATCTTGCATATCCTATTCTCTTACTTTTACAACAAGTTCGTTTGCAAAATTTGGAATGTCCAAATCATGACCATCCATAGGTCCCATAACTTTAACTTCAACCAAGCTTTCCTCATCAGAATATGTTCAATTCTTCATAATAATATCATATAACAGGTGAGATTACTATCACTTAATCTTTCATGGTAAATCAAAAACCCATTATGTACAATAATATAGGATTAATCAAAATCATGTTTCTCGGGCAAAAAAATAAATAAATCAAAATCAAGTTTTTGCTTAGTTGTAAGAAATGCAAAAAGGAGCATAAAACTATGAGGTCAAGTCAGTGTGCTTGTCTCTACTCTCCAGTAATCCCGAGTCTAAGCATGATGAAAATTGGGGTTTTCAACTTTTCACCATTTTTTCAGGAGAAAAATAATAATTTTTCCCCTCTTGAAGTAAAAACGGTAGAAACTGTAAAAACTTACATTTTTACCGTTTTTACGTGTTTAAACGGCGGTTCTACATGTTTATGCTCAGGACAGTTTTTACTTGCGTTTCAGCACGTATGACCCTAGTAAAAACGTACGTTTTTACACTAGTTTTTAACAACAATGCTCCCAGTCATGCATTTTCAAGTTTCTCTATAAGAAATTCAATTAAAAAAGGGCAACATATTATGGTGATGGATCATTTGACTTATCTCCTATGTATATATAACAAAAGTACTCCATCCGATCCTAATTATAAGAACACTTTTGTAGTACAAATTGCACTACGAAAGTGTTCCTATAATTAGGACCGGAGAGTAGTATTTTTTTACGTCGAACTAAAGTGGTGATTAAGCAAATATAATCAAGCAATATCACTGACTTTTGATGAAGCTTCCATATTAATATATACTCTCAAATCACTTTTTTTTTGGTGTTCTTGGTTCTTTTCATGAGATATTTGATAGTTTTATGGAGTATTAAATATTTTTCCCCATATATGCTCATATTTAATAATGTAATGAGATCCAGTGAAAATTACTACAATATTAAAATAATAATAATATTGTAAATCACTTGAATTTTAGGGAAAAAACTATTTTGGACTTTTATATATATATATATATATATATTTAGAATGACATATGTAGGTATATATAGTGGGAACCAGGGGGAGCCTTGGTACTTTCAGTTTCACAAGATCCTCTTGGGCCTGGAAGGGTGGTCCATGCCACTATATTGGGCCTCATTAAGCCCATCTATACATAATGGGCTCTTACTATTCGATGATCCTAATTTAAGTGGCTGAGTGTGGAAATCAAATGCGCAAATATTACTCGTATGAATAACTGGTTCAAAACCTAGAGCCTCAAAACGGGCCAGGCCCATCGGGCCGTTTAGTTCTTTCCCGACCAAGTCGGGGGCGAAAAAATGGACGAGATATTTGAAATTAGCGCGGAGATAAGTATTTAGCCTACCCGCGCCCTTTTCAATTAGCTTTTTCTTTTTTTCCTTTTTAAATTTATTAATTTATATATATTTTATATTTGTTATAGAGTTGTTTATCCATTTAACTACAAATACATAATAACTATACTTTAATTTTATGATTTGATTTATAATTTGTTACAAATAAAGATTATGGATGTGTTCATGATACGGGAGAAGAATTTCATGATATTCTTACTCATGAGCCAGAGGCTACTACTCAAAGTGAAGAACAATCAAATGTCGTTAAAATTGATGATAGTGACGAAAATGACGACAATAATAGTCATCGTACTAATGTCGTTTAGTGATATGTTTTTTTATGTTTTACTATGTGAACTATTTGTGAACATAGTTTTCTTTTGATTATGAATTAGTGATTGTGCTTATTTATTAGATGATTCGTGTTGTAATTTACTAATTATATTTCTTTGAAACACACGGAGGAAAAATAGTTAAAATTTGGAATAGTAATTTCCGGCCTGGTGCTCTCGGGCCGGGCTTTGAAAAACATGTGTTTTTCTTACTCCGGGCCCTGGAGGGCCAGCCCTGATTGACAGCACCAGAAAGAAGATGAGAAATAAGAGATAAGGTAAACATATTATTAATAAGTAAACCAGACATCAAGCAATTTGCCAGTTAGAGCCAAAACATGTTGGGATGATGATGATGAGGACTGTCTCTGGTTTGGTTATAAAATACTCACCAAAGTGTGTATAATTGCTTCCACATGGCATTACATGTTACTACGTTGTCTGATTCATCTGCTGGTATACGCGCACCACGTTATTCATTCTTCCCCACACGACAAGCTCAGTAGTGTCTCACTGCTCTCAGTGGGCATCTCTCATTTACTATATCGATCTCAACTTTGGCTGCTGATGATGTTCTTATTATTGTGAAGCTCATCATCAACGAGAAACAGAACTCACGTACTGCGTAATGACCATTATTCCCAACTTTGCTGTTGTTACCTACGACCTTTTTTGTATGTGGTAGTAGTGATGATTATGAATTGGCTGGTGTCTTGCACTGTTTATAAGGATATTCATGAATTACTTGGAGGAAAAACATTGTGCATTGTTAAATTCTAGCCACATTTTAAAAAACGCATTCACACTCAGCCACTTAAAGATAGATTGTACGCGTTAAATAAAAATAGTTTAAAAGTTTCGGTGCTCATATCTTGGACTGTTTTTTTTTTTTTAAAAAAAAAAAATTGATTAAGGGGATGTTTCTTTTCAAAGTTTAGAGTGCAAATGATTTCCACCTCTTTCAAAAAGTGTGTTTCCTAGGATTTGTATTTGTGTTTTGCTCTATGGGATAGGACCGCTTACTTTCTCAACTAACAGCTTGTTGGTATCTTGAATGATAGATTTAAATATTTGTACTTTTTAAAGTCTTTTAGGAAAAAAAATTTACTTCCTCCAATCCTATTTGCGAAAGTCCAGTAACCGAATTACGCAATTCAAGAAAACAGTTAAAGTTAGTTAAACTTTTTTTCAAGTATGCTCTTATTTATAAGGGAGCAAGTAAGAGAGAGAAATAAAATAATAATGATAAAAAAAATAGGAAAGAGAGTGTAGTATATGAAAAAGATGAGAACAAATTTTTTAAATATATATATTAAATATTCAAACAACTTTTGTCACGTTCTTATTAAAAATCAAAGTAATTTAAATTTTGAGCTCTTGTAAAAAGGATATGAGGAAGTATTTTAATTGTATAATATTTTTTGTAAAGAATTTATTTTTCATTTTAAAATAATTAGTTAAAATTTTAAATTTGAAACGTTGAAACTTTATTTGGACCATGTCGAAATCAAAATTCAAATGGAGGATTTATTCACATTGATGTAGTCTTGTAATTAAGATATAAGCTGTTTGAGATAGCGATGGCGTAAGTTGCTTTTTTCTTAATGAGTTTTTTTAGATGGGTTTTTTTTTTCCCTTCTAAAAGTCAGATTATAAAGTGATTTGTATTTGAGATAATAGTGACAGAAGTGACTTTTTTCCAAGAGCTACAAATACTGGCTTCTTTTAAGAAGTTGCTTTTCAGCCAAAAACCCATCACATCCCAATGCCATCTCAGACACCAAATTTTCCTCCATTGAACTTCAGATGAAGTCACTGAGCTTTTAAGTCATTTAAATGTTATGCCAAACATGCACATAGAGATTTTATTTTATTTTATAGAAATCAGGGGGTATCCTCCGCCGACAGCAGAGACTAATCCTTCTTCGTACCGTAATTGTCCCAAAAGGGCATTGGTGCTGGCCACATAACCTGCATGATTTTAGAGATTTTAGGAACCAAATCAACCTGCCTGATCTTGTTTCCTTTTTTATTTGAACGTTAGTGCATGCATCCAATTTAATGCTTTGTGTCAAAGTCTTTACTCACAATTTTTTTCCATTTTCACTAAACTATTTACTTTTTTTTTCAACATTTGTAGTAATTTTTTTTTTATCAACCAATATAGTAGTGTAGTATGTAATATTCGTTTCCTACCATTTTTTAGAACCATAAATGACAATCATTATTTCTGTCATTTGGTCGTGCTATGTCAATAAATCGTATATATAAGAATTCAGGAGCAACCAGTCTTCTGATTTATAACTTCAATGTAATTAAGTAGGGAATAAAATTTTTGTATTTAATGTAGAAAAATCCTTCGCAACCTAAAAACGACGCTGTTTCATTTTTCCCCCCTTCTTTATATCTAATTTACCCCACTTTAAATTTTCCCTGTACCCTGTAATACCCTGAAAACCCTAACTAATGTAAGTAAAATATTTGGATAAATATGTCAAGGAGAGTATATTGTCTCTAATTTTGTAACTTAATTGTTATAAATTTATGAGCAATTTCTCTTTAAAATATCATTTAGGGATCATAACACACCCTAAAATAAATGTTGAATTTTGGTAAATAAATTCTGAGACCACCAAGGTGAATATGTGGTCTCAAGTTGTAAGTTTTAACTTTCTTATTTTTTAAGGTAATTACTATGAAAATGAGAGAAGAAAAATAGCTAAAATTCATGAAAAATGTATTTTATAGGTCATAAAATGAACTGAAAGTATTATGATAAATACTATATGACCTCAATTATTGACAAAAACTTAGGAAGTGTGATATCTTTAATTTTAGAAATTTCTAGGATTATTTCCCAGAAAAATAAAGATGCATAAATATAATAATATTAAAAGCACTTTATGGCCCCATGATTTTTAATATTTTACATGGGACATAAAATACCAATGTCAGTGCAAAATTTGTGAGATAATAATTAATCCTAATTATGAAAATTATCAACAATAAGTAAGTGGCTAATTGGGTAATTATTGGCTAATTGTTTAGATTAAGATATAAGTAAATTAATTAGTAAAATAATTAAATAAAGGCTGAAATTCGAAATTAATAAATAAATAATTAATAAAAATAAATGCTTAGAAAAATAAATGAAAAATAAAAGAAAAAAATAAATATCTAGATATTTTGAATAAAATAATAATATAATCGGTAAAGAGCCAACATGAGATATGAGAACAGATAAAAATGAAATTCTACCTCAAGATATAGAAATTTAGTCTTTTACCACTGGACCTTTTATGAACCAAAGTGAAATTCTATCTCGGATTGAGCGGTCTCGAAGTCGTTTAAAACCAACGGCGTAATTAGGAGTATCGGATAATTAAGATAAGGCGAGATAGTGCTTAAAAGTGACTTATAGAAAACGCACCGTGTTTTTCAAACCAGGGATATGGTTACTTAGATCAGATCATATTACAAACCAGTGATTTTCTGCCAAGAAGCTGGTTCTATCGGAAGTAATTTCCGTAACCGTTGGCGTTTGTCTGAAAATCTTCGGCAGATAACGGAATACCTTTAATGAGATCAAAAATTTAGTTAAACCCAGTAGTTTTAAAAATATGGAATAGAACTTCAAAACCTAGTTCCCAGAATTTTGAGTTTCTCCAAGATTGCGCGTTTCGGACACCGAACTAGAAACTTTATCGGTGCCGGCTCATAAAGCAAGAGGCATGATGTCATGCATGACATCAATTTGCCTTGGGAAGTGTGCAAGGAGGTCGGCCAAGAGAGGGGGAGGGTCAAGATGGAGCCATTTGTCCCAAGTGCGATCCGACGGCCAAAAATCGATCTGATAAAGTTTGAGTTATTTACCAAATTGCCACTCCCTTCTTCTATAAATAGGGAGCTCCCCTCTTCACTTTCTCCCACCCCAAAACCGTGCCCTAGAGAGAGAGTAGAGAGAAGGAGGAGCCCGGAGAAAATCTAGCGGAGCCCTGGGTAAGTTTTTTGGTCCCCGGTCTTTAGTTTCGGTAGTTCTTTCAGTAGATGTAATAGGAATGCTAGATTAATCTTTAAATTTCCCAGATAGACTAGATATCATATTTAAGGGTAGATATGATATTTATTTCGAAAATATATTGATAAAAGAGATATGTCAAAATTCTGGGGAAATCGGGTCAAAGTAGCGAAGCTCTGGTGAAATTCCGCCGATTAGGGGTTAGGGGCAAAATGGTAATTTGTACCTAAAATGCCTGTTATGCTGCCGGATATTGATAAATACTATCCTTATAGGATATCTGAGATAATCAAACCGCAGTCGTACCACTGTCGAGCCGCTGTCGTACCGCTGTTGTACCCATTCGTCGGCGTCAAAAAGTACGATTTTAAGTAAAACATACCGAAAGTACCGTCAACGAAGGTACGTTCGCGGCATACTGTAACACTGACTCTGATGCTTGCTGTATGCTCATATATGTGATTGCTGTGTTCATATACGGAGTTTCTGTTTGTTTGAAAATGGTGGAGTTATGAGTACACGGGTTATGGTATTGTTAACACCGTTTAGAGTTTTCCTAGCGCTATGGACACGACGGTACATCGTGGCATTGGAGAGTGTGCAGAATGGGATGACATACATACTGCAGGGGCTGTGTAGTGTTATTGTCTGATTACGAAGATGTGTTTTTATACTGTGAAATGTTGTGAATGTTTGCCATGCATATACTGTTTACATAAGCATGAGGTTAACCGTTACCTGAGGTCCGATGGGCATTGGACCTTAGTCTGCATGATTAGACAGGTTCGGGTCATGAACCAGAGAAGGCACCAGGGGACGAAACTATAGTTATACACCAGTAGACGGAGCCATGAGAAGGCACCTGGTCGGAAAATGCGGGAAGAAAGTCAACGTAACCTACCTTATGGCATAAATCTAATAAGGTTACTTCATATCATTTGGTGCTTAAACTAGAAGGGTCGTCTACATGGTTCGATCAATCGGTCACCCTAGACGGTGAGACTTCCACTAGACCTACCCAGTCTGGCCAAATGGGATGATTTAACTGAGTTAGGTTCTATGCCCCAGGTCCACTTAAGGCTTGGTTGAAGAGGGTATCATTACATGTAAAATTGTAATTGTAAAGTTTTGTATTATTGTATCACATGAACAATCCTTCGGGAGATTTTATAATATATATCAGTATACGTCAGGCATCATCATATGTCTGAGTATTTCATATTAGTTACTCAGTGTTATATCTGATGTTCAAATTTTTAGTACATGCTCTTCGTTTCCGCAAAACGCTAAGCGATAACACCCCATCACTCTGAAATTTTTTATAAAACCACGTGTCACCGGCACGATTTATGTTACGGAATTTGGGGTGTTACATACCCTGACGGCACAATGAAAACCTAAAGTGATACAGACGAAGAAAATGAGAACGTGAAGAAGCTGGATGACTGCTCTTCCCACTATCTTTCAATGCAGGTTGTGGGTGCTGCGTTCGCCCTATAGACTGTAGTCGGAGGAATGCGTTGAGCTCTCATTGCGAAGTAATAATTCAGAGTTGAGGAATTCAACGTAGAAAGCAAACTCATCTGTTCAAGCAAAGATGCGCGCCTCCAAAGCTAAAAGCCTTAGCAATCTGAACACTCTCATACGTTCAGCCGGAAGCACTATCACATTCAAATATTCTCTTCTAAGCAAACCCTTTTCTGAAAACTGCAATTCTAGGTTTTCATTGTGCTCTTGAGGTACTTGCAGGGAAGATTAAAAGTGGGTTAAATCAGATATAAAGAGGGGAAAAAAAAATGAAACAGCGTCGTTTTAGGGGCTATTGTAGATAGATTTTTCTGCAGTAAAGGCAGAAATGTTATTTCCAATTAAATAAATCATAATGATTATATTAACAGATTGAGATAAGTTTCTACAATGTAAATATTGATTCAAATGATTAAAGTGTGGATTGAGATAACATCTACTACCTCCGGTCCTAATTATAAGAGCTAGTTGATTTTTTTTTTGGAGAAATTAAGGAAGCTAAATAAGTTACTTAATCATTTTATATGTTGTGTTTTCTTAGATTATATATTAGTTTATTAGTCAAACTATTTAGTTTGAAGAAAAAAATAAAAATAAAAATACTCTAAACTAATATAATTAGCTTCTCTAATCTTTCTAAAAAAGTCAACTAAATTTCTTATAATTAGAATCGGATGAAGTAAAAGAGAGGGGAGGGTGGGTGGGTTAGACATGAAAAAATAAGTGAGGGAATTAGAGATGAAGTCGTGATGATGAGACTAAGGCAGTGATATTAATAATGTAATAGGAAGAGAGAGAGGCGTTGGTAGTGGCAAGAGAAAGAGAAAGGAGGCCATTGATGAAGAAGTGGAAGCTCTGAATCGTCTCCATCGATCTCTCTCACTTTTCTCCGTCCTTTTCTTCTTCCATTCCCATCGATCTCTATTATCGCTTCTTCTTCATGTTATCCTAAGTATTATCAATATCGCCTCACCACAGACCAACTTTCATTTGTTCCCCTGTAACTAGCTAGTCATCTTAATTTCTATCAAAATACATGTTGGCAAAATGTCTGTCCCTTCATTAATTAATTACTTCACTTGACACCATTTCCATTTCATTCTTCATATTGAAATATTAAACACTCTAACATACTACCTTATGATCCTTAATACTACTTCTGGTCCTAAATTGATTTTTTTAGAGACTAAGGAAGCTAATTAAATTACTTTAAAGTATTTATATTGATTTTTTTTAATCCAAACTAATTTATGTGACTTATGAAATGATATATAATTTAATTTACACAGCATGTGATATGATTAAGTAACTTGTTTAGTTTCTTTAATCTCTTAAAATAAAAGCAACTATGTCTTATATTTATGACGGAAGTGGTATAAGAGTTAGTTAGGGATCAAATTTGATCCTAAATATAATACCTTAATCCTCCCTGTCTCCCAAATTTATAATGTTTTCCCATAGTATCTCTATTAATTGCACATATTAAGAGGTTTTTATCAAAATATAGTCATGTTGAAATATGGTGGTTCAAGAATCAAGAAAACCAACTTATACTCGTTATAAGTAACTAACATAACTAACTTCCCTAATCTCTTAAAATTAGTTAGTTAGCTCTTATATTAAAGAGTAGAGGCAGTATTTGACAGGTTGATTTACCTTCCCTCCTTGCCTTTGCCAAAAGAATACGTAGTCCTTAACTTTCACACATATAAAGGTGTATGTTGCATATACAAATTTAGCACTTTGATTTTAGCTCCTCATCTCTACTATTTGAAAATGTAGCACTTCATGTCACTATGGATATGTGAATGTATATTCTTTGGAATAAATATGGACACTTGCGAAAAGAAAATAACGAAGAAGCTAATTAAGGGCACCAATTTATACAGAAAAGAAGGTCATTTATATGCAAAAAGAAAGTAGCTAGGTTCCACTATACCTAATTTGGCCCTTTAAAATTATTGAAGAGGATGTGCGTTTTTGTATGGCCAAATTAAAGTCCTTTGTTTTTTGTTATGTCAAAAGTGTCGGCAACTAAATAACAAGGGTCCCACTTAGTTGTATATATATACAAATACAAGTACAGTTCAAACATTGATCAGAACTGTGTCCCACGATTGATCTATGAAGAACCCTCCAAAGTATGAAACCAATCATTATATTTCAAAATGCTTTAACCTGGGGTCAGAGGTCTTCTCCACAGTTCCAACCATTTCTCATTTCCCCTCATATTTTTCCATCCGCATAAATCATAAACTTCCCTATATATCATGCATAAATCTCACAAGTTCACTTGAAAAAAAAAACAAAAACTCTTTTGCTTTCTATCAGACAAAACTCTTCTCACATACTTATCTCATACACCACAAAATCATTTAAAATAAGAAAATCCAAATAACCACTATAATAAAGATGAGCCTTACATGGTGTTTTTATATACTAACGAGATTTAAACTTACATTCTTAAATATGTGCGCCTGCGTGCATGTGTATATATGTGTACACATATATATACATATATGCATATGCGCATATATATATACACACACACACATATTCATATAAAAGTTGAATCTTTACCAACAAAACCTATATCAGTGTTAGGCAACATTCAATGAATATTGAAAACCAAGGTCACTAGACGCAAACAATGTTAATGGCTTTATAATTTAGTGACATGAAATTAAAGCTTTCAGGTAAGTAGGTGGTCACGGATTTGACCTCGCCTTTAACCTCATGCTATTAATGTTTGCCCCCGTAAATAATGGAAGTTTAAAAGGGAACTAATTTTTTATTAAGAAAATAGATAACAGATCGAAAGGACTGCATAATAATTCACAGCAATTAGCAATAATATTGATTAAAAGAGGTGCTAGAAATCCCACCAAATTATGAAGCTTACTTTATGTGGCGTTGTACCTTTCAAACGATACGTTGATAAGCCCCTCCAAGATTTCCACTTCGAGTAAATGTCTCTCTCTAATAAATAAAATACCACAACACCCCCATTTGTTATTAACAAATAGTTTTGAGCCTGACAGACATTTCTATGTGCTCGCATATCTCAACAACATGCATTTTATTTTATACATAGACAACCAAAAAGATGTAATGTCCTTATAAATATATAGTTTAAGTATACCCCATGTATCAACATTGTCATATATTCTACTGTGAGTTGGCCAACTTGTGTGAGAGCCACTTGTTTATTCTTGAGTATTATTATTTTGGCTCTCTATTTATTATCATTTGCTTTTGCCCACTACGGGGGTTTTCCACAGTAAGCATTCTGTTCAATGATTAGGTTTGTGGACTAAGATTTGTTGTGTCTTGTTTGTATGACCTCAGTTTCCCCACGCCACGCTCACCAACACACAAATTCTCGAACCTCCCTTTAATTTGCTAAATCCTTCGTTTGCTCATTATTGATGTGCTTAATTCTTAACAGTGAAATTTGTATGAAATAGAAAGTACAAAAACGGCGTTAATAATACACTTTTTAAGAAATGATTAAGTGCCCTTAAATATACATGTGGTGATCATGATATGATATGATCTGAATAATTTTTCTCACTCTGTCTACTCTGCGCCGGGTGAAACAATTTGATTTTACGACAACATAGTGAGTGCTTGATTTAACGTTGAATCTATTGGTTTCAACATAAATTTAAACACGTTATTCGATCGTGGAGAATCTATTTCTGTGACTCCTTCAGCGAGAGGTAGATAAGAAAAATGACAGAGCAAGCTTCAAAACCAGACATTTCTGTACGATGGATCAAAGTCAAAACCTTAATTTTCCATCAATGCAAAAACAGAGCACCGCAGAAATAGTCACATAAAGTTACAGGGGAAAAAAAACTAAAGGAGACTCATCAGAACAAAACTTTGCAATTTATTGTTGGCTTACTTAGTTTATAACACACACATATATAGAAAACATTTTATGTCGGAGATGAACAGTGATCACCATTCGAAGTCCTTGTACCAATTGACTAGATCGTTGCTGAAGTAGAAACCATTTTCAGAGACGAGCCAAGTACAGATCTTGAAGGGACCACAGCGATGAGCGTCTCTGGAAGCCTTGAAAGCGTCGAACTTCTTTCTGGTTTGGTCATATTTCATAGTACACTTCATGAGGTTGTTGCTCCAGAAACGGGTCTTCATCTTCCAGCTGAAGTCGTCGTGTTCCTGGAGTGCTCTGCCTCCGATATCGTCTTCGTCGTTGGAACACCATATCACCAGTGGCAGCGACGAGTTGTTCTTGAAACCATTGATGACTCGAACCTCGTACTCTGTGCCGAACAGGTATTCAGATGGTTCTACTATGGTCGTCATCGCTATTATGAATGTGGCTAGCCCGACCACTACACATATTCTCCCTCCAAACTTCATCTTTGTCGTCTCTGTTTCTGCTAATCCTCTTCTCCTTTTTAACGTTTGAGCCTGCGACTTCTTATACGCCATTTACTTCCCTTTTATTTCTGTTCCACGTTATCGTTGTAACCATTTTTCGCACTTCTTGTATTCGTTTCTTTCATGAGTTATTGTTATTTTAGAAAAACATCATTATTGGAAAGTCTTTTATAATATGCATGTATGATATCATGATTCATTCCTGGTTCATTACAATATCTCCCTTTCTTATATGTAGAAAATTCTCGTCGAAGACTCACTCACTATAAATGCCCGGGGTGATGCACCCTTGGATTGATTAGTTAATAGCGCCAAATTTCAGATACTTGGATGAAATAAAAAATAAAATAAAATAACGCATAGGCTAACTAGTTAAAGAATAACCATATTAATATATTAGGTAGGAGGATTATTCGTGACAACAATTTTAATGCCCATTCAGTAACGTTAATGAGTTAAAAAAATAGGCACGATGGTTAATTCCATGACATGAGATTATCATAAATAGCTTTTTTGTGTGTAAAAAAAAATATCATCTTGGCATCTTGCACATACAAGATTTACAACTTTCAAAAATAATAAAAATAAATATTATAGAAAATATTTTTCTCATTCCTTTTTTAAGTAATCATGCTTAATTACCCGGCCTACGAGTGACCCTCATTCATTCAATCGTGCAATTGTATATATTAAGTTGGATTCTTGTAATTATGAGTGTATCATGCAGAGTGTAGACTCACTTATTGTATAAGATTTTAACATTAATAGTCCATTTATTTTCCTTCTTTCCCTTAGATTTGAAACTTAAATAATTACTAAATATGCCCTAAAATACCAATAAGTTATTAATTGAGGTGGTTAGCAACTTTATCTCATCATCAGGAAAATAACACAATTTCAAATTTCAGAAAATACACTAATGAAAAGAAGTGAAAATCATTTATACTCTATGAGGAGGCATAGAGTAGAATAGGAAGTAATCTCTGGTTCTTTTATTCAATGGTAATAAATGAGTCAGGTACAGTGTATTTAAACTATTTATAGAAAATGCATAATCTGTAACTTGATCACGTGAAGCCACATGGTTAACTTTGACTCTTTGACTAACCTTAACTAACTGACGGTAAGATGCAATACTCAAGACTTAGATACATATGGAGAAGTGATATTAATAATCTAATACTCTAAGTCTTGAAATTATGCCTTGATCAAATAATAAATAAATATGTCCTACTCCCTCTTGTCTTTATTATAAGGCACTTCAACTAACAAATATATTTGGTTCTTTTTATAAGGCACTTGTTTGTTTTCAATGAACATTTTTTTTCTTCTTCTATATATGCCCATAATTAGTGTCTGTTTGGATCCTCTTACTTTTACTTTATCTTCTCCTTATAAGCGGAAGCTATGCTATCAAATAGGTTTTTACAAAAGCTTTTATAGTAAAAAGAACTTCTTTTTTTCAATGAAGAAAAAAGTCAAAAGCTCGTGAGAGGAGCTTTTTTTTTTAAAAAATAAAATAAAATAAAATAAAATAGCAATGAGATATTTTGTCGCATATCTCGTTCGATCCTTCTCCCTTTGATTTTTGATTTCATTCTAATTAGCACTTCTAATCTTGAATTAGCCTTTGATTTTGTTTGATTCTCGTTACCCTCTTTCGTTTGATGCCAAATTAAATTTGGCTCTTTTTGTAATCTATATCATATTCTAGGTTTAGGGTTTTGATTACGTTCTCTATGACTCTTTAATCGTCTAATCTCTTGTACAATCAGTACATGTTTTTTTTGTTTCGATTTGAATTTATCACATATCTCATTCAGATTTCATGTAATCTTCCCTTATCGTTTCCAAATTTAGGGTTTCAAAGCGTTCGATGTTTTAGGGTTTCTCTTTTTGTAAATTTGTCTAGGGATTTTTTAAATTGTATGCGATAAATTTATTAAGTCTTTTAAGCTAAAAAAAAATCATATAATTATGAAACAACTTTTAGCTTTTTTTTAGCTTTAGCTTAAAATTAACTTTTAGCTTTAAAAAAAAAGATGATCCAAACAGGCTCTTAATAGGGGTAGTGGGTGCGAGTAATAATTAATATGATATTAGAGTTTAGTGTAATTAATAAGGGTAATATTGGAAATTATTTAAATTCTAGGACAACTTTATCGACTTTAACTGTTTTTATTGATTTGTGAGAATTATTAGTTGATCCCTTATAATAAGGATCAGAGAGTATATTACAAGGTAAATTTGTCTTTAATTTTACCTCTCTTTAAAAGTCATAATTTTTTTTTTCTTCTCGTACAAGTTGTATCGACTTTGAAATGCAATAAATAAATATACCCTATATTTAAAGGTAAGAATTTGCCTTTACTTTTAGTTCTCTTTACCTAAATGATAAACATAAATATCATCAATATTAATATAAAATATAGAAAATTTGCAGGGATAATAAACAATATTCTTGTGGAGTTGAGTGCAATAAAGGGGATGACTCAAGTTGAGAAATCACACTTGCTTTTTTTTTTTTTTTTTTTTTTTTTTGAATGATCAAATAATAATAAAAATAGAAAGTAACGTCACAAGAAAAATACAACCTATGAGCAAAAACAAGGAAATTTAGAGAATACAAAATAAGAAGCATGAACTACTAATACATCTAAACAAGAAAAAAATTGACAAAAGGAGAAGATGTTCCTCAAGATAATTTCATTTGTTTCGATGGTGGAACTAGCAATCATTATGAATTGTTTGATTGAAGTTAACACATGAAGCGATTGAGAAGTGAAGGAAAAGAAGGGAGAATTGACAACCCAACAGGAGAAGATTGAAAACACTTGTAGTTAAAACTGTGATCCCCTTGAAAATGCTGTGGAAGTTGACTCTGGAAATAGATCCATGAATGACAGACTAAAGGTTTATTTTTTGCTTGGACTCTTCGTAAGAGAATAACCCAACCAGAATTGTTGAAAGCGACCAAAGAAGAGCAATTGGTCTGGAGAGAGAAAGCAAGCTCAGAAAATGCGATAGCATTTCTTATCTCCTGCGCCACTGCGAAAGGAGTCGAAACATATCTTTCACAAGTACAAAAACACACTTGCTCTGTTTCCATCTCTCGAGCTTTACATTAAATGAACCATGCAGAATCAATCTAATTTCTTTTGCTTTTCTTTTCCAGTCTCATAATTAATAGATGATGAAAAAAGGTCATTTCTTCCTCTGCCGTCACGATTTCTTCATGAGAAGGTATATGGCAGACATTTACTTTAAATATCAAAAATATTAAAAAACATGATAAAAGTTTAAGGGATAAGAATATGAAAGCGACAAACTAAGCACCGTGGAAAGATTAATTCCAAATTTGAAAAATCCACAAGAGATGAAGTTTGAATGTGAATATTATTTAGAGTCAATGTTTAGCCTCTCTATCTTGTATAAACATGATGATCTGCAACAAAAACAGACCCACAGTGAGAGGACAAGCACACATACATGAAGCAATTATGAGGTTGGAATAGAAAGATTGAGACATATAAATGATGTTCCCAAAATGACTGACACAACTATATATTGAGGATGAGGATCAAGTGGCAGCAACACAAATTGGTATTAAATGAATTGGATGGTCATTTTCAAGGGGATAAAGTAACGAATAGATCCACTATCTCTGTCTAAACGCGGGCATGCGAATATCTTATCTTTTCTAGCTAGTCCCTAAGGTACGAACAATCACCTACCTAATCATTATCTTATCCTAGTTACACCGAGCATTGTTTATTTATATTAAGGATCATTTGACTAGTTCTTTGTTATGACTTGAATTGGAGGAACAACCATCACCCTTGTCTGTTTTCTTCCCAATTATCATCATCAAAAACTAGCAGTGAAAGAGGCAAAACTCCTGAGCACATAACTAGGTCAATGTGAAACATATTTTCTCTTTAACACATTTACATACATGATAGAGTTGAGAGCGTTGTGAATTAGGCCGCCTTTTTTATAAGATAGCGTTGAGAGTCATAATGCTTCTTGAAAATCTTTATATTTTCATCCTCTATTGTATTTTCTGGCTATGACGCTGACAAGGAGTATTGCTTGTCCTCATAAATATGATTTGAGCACTTGGTACAAAGCCCTAATGGCAGATTAGTCTTTTTGAAAAGGGGAGGTCAAGGGCTTTCCACAGGGCTGATTTGGCCTTCTTCAAAAAATAAATAACAGTGCTTTGGACTGTAGCCCTTCCATATCATAATCTGTTTCCTTCGTTGTTTTAGAGAGGCGAGGGCCTAACCTATTATGTCTTTTCTGCTTTAGATCCAACATTAGACCATATGGATTGGGCAATAAGACAAGGATAAGAAAAATATCAAACAAGGCAAGTGTTTCGTTTCATTTCATATAAACATGACCGAATCATGAATGCTTGGGGTAGATTACAATGATTTTCTTTGTGAATTCCGTGGTCCTGAATTTTTCAGTCTATGGGAGGCAAGACCGACACATCTAAAACCTATTAGATTCTCACTAGGCCATATCTTTCTTCTAAATTCATTCTGCATTTACTGTAGAAGATCTTTCAACATCCCACAATAGGCACAGAATGTGGGCAAGAATCACACAAATCACAATGTAAATGAATTCAATTGCTACCATCAATGTTGATTAGTAGACGAACTTTCAGAGAACAAGATCCACATGGAAGAATAACAGAAGCTGGCAAACTATCAACAGTACGTAAAGCAATCTCACTACCATCCCTCAGCAATGAACACCCCATTTTCTCCAATTCTGTAGAGTCTATGGAGAAGTAATCACCACACCTGCACTGGTAAGAGAGATCCATTGCTTCTTCAACGATCATATCCTGCAAGCTTACATCTTCTGCAACATCTGCAGCCAATGCATCCTGCCTTGAACCACGCAGCTCATTGTCGTATACTGAACGAGAGGTTGAATTGCTGAGAATTTCCCATGCCTTCTGTACAGTGAGGAATCTGTCTCCTGAAGTTTGATGAGTGCTTGACATCTGATCAGATGTCTTCAATAATTTATCAGGATGTAAATTGAGTATAGCACTGCGGTAATTGGCACGAATCTCTTCGTAGCTTGCATCTTCCTTCACATTAAGAACATCATAAAGGGTTTTCTTTTGTGCATTCTTGTCCAGAAGCATATTATTTAGTTCAAATCAGACCACACCTAATAAAAATGCAAAACATTGTATTATTATCTAACAAGCATATCTTGCTGTAATCAAAGCTAAAAACATATAATATACTCTTGTCTGAGTAGGTCCAATGGTATTCAAGCAGGTTTTTAACTATCATGTTGTTCATGAATTAGACTGCAGAGATACACATGAATGAACTAACTAGTAATCACAATAAGGAGAGGATTAAAACTCCGATTTCGAGAGGTCATGTGATTAACTATTCCATTGGGTATTCAACAAATCCATTCGTTGTCCTTTAAAAGCATCAAACTTTTAGAAGCATTTTCCTGGTTTTCCACCAAAAGCCAAACAGATTCACAATGAATCATGAAAACAAATTCAAGAAATTAACTGAAATCTACGGATGGGGCACATTGATTATGAGATAAAAATCATCAATCTTCCTCGTGCCAAATCAAATTAAATTACTGGAAAAAAAGAAGAAGAGAGAATTTGCTTTTGACAGTATATTTGCAGATGAGAGAGGGAGTGTACCTAAAGGAATCGGAAACATGGGACGACGGTGGCGGCAGCGGCTAAAATCACGGGCAATGATTGAAAATGAGAGTCCTGGAGACTGAAAGAGGTGAATTAAAAATTAAAAAGAAAAAGAAAACTCATTTGGGTTGGAGGCCACAATAAAGGGGTCATTATGAACTAGCTCATTCTTTAAACCGTATTTGATTTGGCTAACCTCAGCTCGCAAGTCAAATAAAGGTTTTAGTCTTATGTACCCAAAAAAATAAAAAAATAAAAAGTTTTGGTAATTTTTTCTTGGTTTTGAACATTTTACTCTGGTTTACTTTTTGGAAAAAATATGTCTAGATACCAACTAGAGTTGGGTCCAATGAAAAGGTTAATCCCTTACAACTTGGCGAACAAGGTTTGAATCTACGTTGAGAGAGATACCTACATTTAGTGCCCGACAGTACCTCAAACATGATTGTCTTTAATAAGAGGATACATGTGTTTAACAAAAAAAAAAATTTATGTCCAGATGACTAAATCTATACATCTTTTATTCTTAAAGACTCCGAAACAAGAACATATGAAAAGAGAATTGCAAAAAGCTTCAAATAATCATTTTTGTCGACTGAAAGGCAGTCGTGGAAAAAGAAAAGAGTATAACCAGTGTATGTCATGCCTTGAAAATTAAGGAGTGACTGACACGGAATATGAGTAGACTCACATTCTTTAAGCCTTAAACTTATATACAGATATTAAATAATACTCATAATATCTTTAACAAAATCAAAACTAGAACAATAATCCTAAGCATCACTCTTAGACATTCTAGCATAGAAGTTATATACATTCCAAATACTACCATAAAAGCAAGCAACTTAATTTTCAAATCAAATCCTAATATTAATATGTCCATAAAAGATAGTTAACATGGGTATCATTCATATCATAAGTAAACTATTTCTAATAATTTAAACTACTTTTCTAATATTTCAAATGTCAAGCAGTAGGTTTTCATCCTTCTGAATTCAATAATTTGAGCCCACAGCTTCCAAACTAATTAATACAACACTTGTACCATACACCTAATAAGCTTTTAAACAGTTCCTAACATTGAAAGAAATCCAAACAGCCAAACTTTTCCGCTGGAAAATTTTCCCGATTCCTTAAATTGTTCCAAACATCACTTTAAAACTTTAAAACACAATCTAACAGTTTGAAACAATCATTAAACATCTCAGTTTCTATAAGAGGTCTAAAGCCACTATTTAAATGCCTCGAGTCATAAGTTATATAACTAAGACCCCTTTTATCTTGAGGAACCATCAGACAGTATCTTCATATAGATTTTAAATCTAAGTATTTATTCCAACACTTAAGGCAGAAATCAGAAAGTCCAAAACAATTTCCACCAACTAAATCTTCTTTAAAACTTTCACTAATTAAAACAGGGAAAATAAATTCACAGCAAGCACGTTTCTCCTTTAAAACCTGTTCCCATACTGATATAACCAATTCTTTCACTGCACCTTTCGATCATGAGGTCAAGTTATCATCAAGGTTTTAAAAGTTCCAGCATAATAACGTTAATTCAGGGGCCATTATTCATATCTAAAATCATCTAAGATTCTCATTTAGCATCAATTAACACTGTTTAAAGCATATACGGTACTGATTAATATATAAAAATATGACTCGGCAAAATGAAACTAATTTTAGCATGACAACACACACACACACACATATATATATCAGCTCCTTGCTAAGAGTTATCTTCCAGCCTTACCGCACACATCTAACCATTTAATCAGTTGCTAATTATTTAAAAGTAACAACAGAAATTCCTTTGTGCGTTTTTCAACTTGTCAAATTCCGAACGTAAAGCAACTAGCTAGCAGTTATAATCCTTATTCTCTTTAGCATATGTGCACTCTTATACTTTTCTCAAAAGAATACAAACAGAGTGCCCCTCAGCATCCAGAACAGATGGAAAAGTCATCTTCCCCAACTCAATAATCAGAATTTAATCTCTCCCCAATCCCTAAGCAGCAGCAATCGAAGATGAAAAAGGGATTGGGCAACTCACCTTGTCTGGAATTTATAATTGCAAATGGGATTCGACTTCCCTCTTCCTCTGGTCCAATCAAGAACGTCAACTCACAAGAAGAACAGAGCAGCGGTCGACAGTATGAATAGCTCTTCCGGTCTCTCAGCTCCGTCCAACTCCCGTCGCAGGAGAGGAAACCGGAACAGTAGTTTCAGCGATTTGGGGCAGAGAGAAAAGACGCCAACGGTGGTTGGACGGACGACTGTCACAGGCTATGGCAGCGTGAGAGAAAGGCACGGACAATATCGAATGAGGCTAGGGATTTGGGGTTTCAAATCTCAGAGAAGCTCTCTTCTCTGACTCTGTTTCAACGATGCACCTGATGTTCTCTGTTTTTCTAACACACATATAAAGGTATTTTAGAATAAAAATCATACATTGCCTTGACGAGATCCTCAATACCATCCAGCTATAAGAAGCTTCATCTTAACAATTAGAACTTTACTCCATTTTAGGTGTGGTTTTTAGCTACACACATTTTCATAAAGAAATTGCCAAGGTTAATTATTGTACATCTTTTTTCACAAGAATTATGATGATAATTATGATAGAAAACGTGCCAATTAAAATGGAATGGATTCAAAACGCTGCATAGATTAGGCTTATAAATTCTCCGTTTTCGCCCACTAAATAATATTTAAATGTTTGAAAAGTTTCCTTTAAATTGTCAAGTTGTGTAGCTACTGTAAATAATAAATATATAATTAGTTTAAATATTATAATTTAATTAATTCATATTATTATTCCCAAATATTTGGGTTATTAGAGTGTAATACTAGACTTCTAGTTGATCTTAAATTCATTGTTTAAGAAAGCTCTATATTATATTTAAATTTACAGAAAAAATGTTGGGCTTAAATTCATTGTCAACAGCTTTCCACGTGAATAACATAAAGATATCTCAACCAGCTGGAATGGAAAGAATTCAGTCAAATAACAAACAAGCCAAAAAATACTTCAAAAACATATTTAAGTAAGGTTATTAAAAACACTGAACCGATCGAGGTACTAAAGTACAGTGAGACATATTAAAGTCAAATTAAAGCTAATTCGGGGCCATACCGTGAAGATTTCAAAGCTATTAATTTAAAATTCTAACGAAAATTAAAATAAAAAATAAAATAGTGAACCGGTTTAGTGGTTCACCCAGGACGGTTTGACGGTTTCCAAGTCGAATCAGCAGGTCGTGTCCTAATTAGATAACCTTGGTTGTAAGCACCTTATTCCTGACATTATCACCAATTTCATATATTAGGAGGAACCAGACATGAACTGGTTCCTCAAGATCCCCCAAGATTCTCTACATCCGGTGATCCAAAATTGATCCAACGGTGCATTTAGAGGACATTTCATTTTTTTCAAACTACTGCGTGCGGTAAAGATGGAAATTTTAAGAATAGATGATATGTCCCTCTGTGCACCGTTGGATCAATTTTTGGACGGCCCAGATGTAAAGATACTGAGGGATATTGAGGAACTAGATTCTGAGAGAATCCGGTTCCTATATTAGAAATCTCACGCATTCTCTAAATTTTCTTAACGCAATATATAAAAGTTTCGTCTCCTCACCCCTCAAAATCCGATCCCTCATACCAAACAAATCCTCAAAGAAATCACTTGTCTATAAATAACTATAATACCAGCAGCTTGGTTTTTACACACAGATTCAAGAAATGATGCAGTTCCACTGGGGAAATTCAGAATATGTCAAAAGACAGCAGAATTGCCTTGCTCAAAGAAGGTTTATCTTCTCCTCTGTAGTACTTCTGTATGTTCATAATTAAGGATCGTATATATGGGATTCAATCTCCTCTTAGACTAATATTAATTTTACTGGGCTCTTGCTAAACCCTTGTTTTCCAAACATCAAAAGAATTATCTACAAAGAAACAACGTAAAATACAATTGAAAAAAAGTAACGCGTGAAATAATTAGGTATAGACGTATAGTAACATATGGCCGCCGTGCACAGAGAGAGCTTCAGAATTCATTGATTGAAAAGGTCACAATGCCATCGTGTTTGTCTCCTTTTCTCTGTCTTACCTAAACAAACTAAACACTACCCCCATTCAACCTTCCTTCTGAATATTCCCTCTTTTAACTCACCCCAGAATCCCATTGTACACACACACATACACACACGTTTTCTAATTCTGGGAAGTTTATGCAATTATTTTTTAGTGAGCCATATCATATAAAAATGGTTAAATACTTTTATATATGTATAGTTTAAGAATTGGTGGGAGAAAGGGCCATTACTATGATTATATATTTATATAAATGAATGGCCAAAATGCGCTAATTTAAAACTCTCCAATATTAAGTTTTTCCATATATAAAGCTATAATTTTGTCTTGTATTTTTGCGGCTTTAATTTGCTCTATGCAGTTAAAAACAGATGGGATAAGATTAAGAGAAAATGAGTTAAAACAAAGGGAAGCTAATAAGCACTTAATTAAAAAAACCCAACTCACCAATTTTTGTTCATAAAATAAATGAATGAACTTGAGTTTTGAAGATGGTCCACAGCACGCCATTTCTAATTTATTAAAAAGTTAAATTAATCTCGAGTTATCTCACACGATTATTAAAAGGATACAGATATAATAAATAGTAGATTTTTTATTTGAAAAATGGAGCCTATTATTGTAATATTTATTTAGTTCTTGTTACTATATTTGTGTCGTAAGATAATTAAAGAAATCGTAATTATATTATTAAAAAAGTAGATGTCCCGAGGGGGGATTATAACAAGAAAAAACAACGAGACTTCCATTGCACTCATCAGTCCGAAATACATTAAAATTTGGCAAACTCAAATAACAGAATAGAAATTACTACTACGTAGCCACTACATTCGCTTAATGATCTGCCATTCATATGTGAAACCAAAACTAATCAGACCCAAAACAGACACTTGTAAAATAACTCCCAGCTGAAATTTAACAAGACATGCATGCATGAAAAATGTAAAGCCAAAAACCCTAATAACCACAAATATGCTAACCCCACAAACTCAATCACCAAGCTATAAGGAGATCATCAATTAATTAAGGATGCAATGGAAGATAAGGATGGTAACCCCCGCCGCCAGCTCCTCCACCTAAGCCGCCACCGATCCCACCTGCACAACCTACGCCCCCAACTCCACCAGCTCCACCTAAGCCTCCGGAGCCACCACCTAGTCCACCTAAGCCTCCGGCGCCACCACCTAGTCCACCTAAGCCTCCGGCACCATTACCTAGTCCACCAAGGCCGCCTCCAGGACCACCACCACCCAGGCCACCAATGCCGCCGCCAAAACCCTTATGGCCACCAATGAACCCACCAATGCCACCGAACTTGCCTAGGCCACCGCCAATACCAAACTTGGGCATAATACCCCCAACACCGGCAAAGCCACCTACTCCACCAACGATAAAGTGCTTCTTGTCAGCAATACCGGTGGCCATAGGGGACTCAGCAGGCGCCGGTGCAGTTGCATGCACCAGAATCTGCCCTTCTCCGTGATTATTAGTTTCATCATGCCTCGTATTGCCAGGTACCTTACGTGCAGTTGCATGCAGTATGAATAGTAAGAGAAGGATCGTAACTGGGAAGGAAGGACGACAGCGTTTTGCCATTTTCAGAGATAGCTGGCTAGCTCCTTCACTATAGTCTCAGTAAGAGATTTGCATGCAAAGGGATCGTCTCTAGTGTCTTATATATATATAACATTAACTGAGGAGTTGAAGAAGAGGGTGGAGGGGACAGTTGGAGGGAGTAGTAAATGGTATTGTTAATGGTCTCTGGATATCTCGAGAAGGCAAATTCTTGGGATTCAAAATCTCACCCTCCACACTGACCAAATTTAAGGTTGTCATGTGTCAATGTCAATCTCATTCATTCATGGGAATTCTCACTTCTTTTTATAATGCATTCATTAAATAGTACGCGAGTGGAGTTCTATTTAGATTCTAATTTTATTATATGATTGTCGTTGTTAAAAATTAAACTCCAATAAAGAATACCTTTATTCATCCGTACCTTATTCCTCTTAAATGAGGTATACTTATACAGATAGAAAAATTAACGACTAGCAGGAAATAATTCAACAACTTCTAGCTAGGAAGTAGGAAACAACCCTAACAACCTGCTACTTATTTGAAATTCCTAAAAGACTAGAAATAACAATAATTCAAAATTTAAACTTTGAAACAATAATTAAAATAACAAATTACTTTTCAACACTCCCCCTCAAGTTGGGACATGAATGTCGATCATACCCAACTTGTCAATCATTTCTTCAAACGTCTTCACCGAAACTGCCTTGGTCAGGATGTCAGCCACTTATTTTTCAGATATGATGTAAGGAGTTTGAATGATCTGTTTTTCAAGTTTTTCTTTGATGAAATGTCTATCCACTTCAACATGGTTTGTTCTATCATGTTGAATTGGATTTTGTGCAATCTCCACAGCAGCTTTATTGTCACAGTATAGATTCATAGGTCCATTATGCATAATGCCCAGATCTGCCAAGACACTCTTAATCCATAGAAGTTCGCAAATTCCATATGACATACCTCTAAATTCAGCTTCTGCACTTGATCTTGCTACCACTTTTTGCTTCTTGCTTCTCCATGTGACTAAATTGCCCTCCACAAAGGTGAAATAACCAGAAGTGGATTGCCTCGTGGTTTTGTCACCAGCCCAATCTGAGTCTATATAACCTTCAATACATGTCTTGTTATGTTTTGAGAAGAGTAAGCCTTTTCCTGGAGCACTTTTAAGATATCTCAGAATTCTAAAAACAGCCTTCATATGTTCCTCATCACTAGGTGAATGCATAAATTTGCTAACAACACTTACTGAATATGAGATATCTGGCCTAGTATGTGACAAATAAATAAGTTTGCCCACCAACCTCTGGTATCTGGTTTTATCAGTTCCAGTCTGATCTGGGTATATGCCTAGTGAGTGATTCACTTCCATAGGTGTATCAGATGGTTTGCAAGCTAACATATCAGTTTCAGATAATAAATCCAAGGTATATTTCCTTTGAGATAAGAAAATACCTTCCTTTGATCTTGTAACCTCTATGCCTAGAAAATACTTTAGCTGACCAAGGTCTTTCATTTCGAACTCAGCTACCAATTTCTTTTCCAGTGACTTCATTTCCTCTACATCATCCCCTGTTAGAACCATATCATCGACATATACAATGAGTATGGCTACCTTTCCCTTATTTTGTTTTATGAACAAGGTATGATCAGAGTTGCTTTACTTGTATCCAAACTTTGTCATTGCTAGTGAGAATCTCCCAAACCACGCCCTAGGAGATTGTTTAAGGCCATATAACGCCTTCTTGAGTCTGCATACTGTATGTTCATTTGATTCTTCTAGCTCTACTCCCGGTGGAACCTCTATGTAGACATCTTCTTCTAGATTACCGTTGAGGAATGCATTCTTGATGTCAAATTGTTTTAATGGCCAATTTCGATTGGCTGCTAATGAAATTAGAATCCGGATGGTGTTCAGTTTTGCAACCGGTGCAAATGTGTCTTGGTAATCTATCCCATATTTCTATGTGTACCCCTTTGCTACAAGTCTTGCCTTGTATCTATAAATACTTCCATCTGGGTTGACCTTTATTGTGAATATCCATTTGCAGCTAACTGTCTTCTTTCCCTTTGGTAGTGAGGTTAATTCCCAGGTTTCATTTTTTTGAAGTGCCTCCATGTAATACCCTTGATTAATAATAGAAATACTACTAATAATAATAATAGAATAAAATAATAATAAAATAATAAAAATAATAATATAATAGTAAAATCTAGAAATTAATAATAGTTGTATTGTTAATTTATTATTTAGGAATAATTAAAGGGCCTAGCCCATAGCTAAAACCCTAGATTTTAATTATAAACTTAGGTCTAGCCGCTAAAACCTAGAAAACGCTCGACACTTTTCTTCTCTGCTACCTTTCTTCTCAAAATCCTCTTTATGTACTCTCATCAAATTAAAATTAGGTCGCTAGCAAAAACGGAGATCAGGTAATTCTAATCCCCATGAGTCTTAGGTTAGTTTTATGCAAATTTTGATTGGTAATCCTAATTCCTAGATCAATAGAAATCATTTGTTCATAGGTTGTATGTTCTTTAATCCAAAACTCGCGCAATTGCTCACTGCTCTCCGTGATTTTCTTTCTTTTCGTACTTCTATGCGTCCTTTTATCCTAACTAATCTTCTTATTGTGCAATCCGAAGACCCCAGCGTCTCTTCCAAATTTCTTAAAGATATGGTATATCATATACTTGCATCAGCTTTATCTATTCCTCACGTAGGGCCCACGTTTCTTTTTCTTTTTCGTGGCATATTACCTTTTTATAATCCCATGTAATGCATTATACATAGTATAATATAATATATTATATTAGATGTACAATGTGTCCCTTGGCCATGCTTTTCACCTATCTGATCACCTCTTTAAATGTGTTGAAGTTAATAATCTCAGTTTTCTTTCTCTATGTGGTTAATATTGCATATCTCCGCACGTTGCTGATCTCCACAATAAGAGGGATTAAGCTATTTAGTTTTTTTTACATGTTTGTTGTGTGCTGATTTTTATTTATTTATTATAAGCATGTGGTTAGCTATTTTATGGGAGTAGTGGAGTTATTTTAATTTACCTTACCGAGTCTGTTGGGTAGTGATATTAGTGATCCTAGATATTAGCTATGATCCTAGATTTTAGCTAGATTGACTACCGTGCTATCACAATGCAATATATATATATATATATATATATATATATATATATATATATATATATATATATATATATATATATATATATATTATTCATTATTTATCAATAAAGTAAGCACATTAATTTTAATGTTTATGCTAGCTGTGTATATTATTTGATATTCTTTCTTTCTTTATATATTATCCGCTGCATAATGAAAGAGGACATGATTAAATTTTATGTCAAAATATCCTTATATCCTATATTTAAATAAAAAAATAGAAAAATATATAAAAGATAAGTAAATAATAGAAATAATTTAGGAGTTTATTATGTGTGTATTTTAAATAACTTAACAGTGGGAGGATAGCTTTGCGATGGTACCTCCCAAAGTGATGAACACAATCAGGCTTTATGCCCTCGATATATTATTTGATGTGAACCGACGATATCCGTTCTTCCCAAAGTGGTGTCTGGCAGGGTTTCTTGGGACACTGGTAGCAACTTTGGGAAGAGGTGTGCACACTAGGAAGAAATACTTTATGACCAAATGGATTAATTGTGACTGGCAGGGTTTCCCAGGTCACAGGGTAGACTGGCAGGGCTTCCCGAGTCTACCATGGTTCTCTTCCCACTAATTAAATTGAATAAAGAATAATAAAATTAACATTTTTATTTTTATATGGATATTTTATTATGTAAATATTGTATTTTCCCTCCATTATCCTTGTTTTATTAGGATTACCAAGCATTGCTTGATGTTTGTGTTCATGGGTCATGATGATCCTTCGGGGGAGCAGAGTTTCAGTGAAACAGGGTGCTAAGGGTTGGGGCTAGAAGTGAGAAGTGAGGAAGCACTTTCAGCTGATTCTGTTCTATTTTATTTTATTTTATTTTGTTCAGAATAAAATACATTCTTGCTTAAGTTTGAATTTACATTATTGTAATAAGTAGCCTTGCACTTGTCCCAGTACAAGTGCGGCGGTAACACTTCCCAAGGTTATTTATTTTGAATTTCAGTATTCATTTATAAAAATCATTTCATTTTTACACTATGATAATTGTTTAGAAATTGGGGGTGTTACACTCCATTTCTGTATTCATAGCCTTCTTCCACTTAGGATCATCTAAAGCTTCCTGCACACTATTAGGAATGGATACACGAGATAATTGATTGACAGTTAGAGCACATGATTCAGATAGTCTATGAGATGATACATAACTGCTTATAGGGTATTTAGCTGTATTTTTGAGATCTGGTTCATAAACAGGTTTTGGTACACCTTTGGTTAGGCGTTCTGATCTTCTTAGTGAAACATGTGGAGTAGGGTCAGATATTACCTCATTGACAGTCTGAATTTGTACCTCAGAAATATCCATAGCCGGAGATCCGGTTGTGGGAGTCAAACATGGTGTTTTAGCATGTGAGGGAACATGTTCATTGACTGGTCCTGGATTTTGAATTTGATTGGAGACCATAGGAGTAGAGAACCACAGTTCTTCTTCTTCAAAAGGACGGAATGGTGTCTCCCCCTGAATAATATGGTTCATACTCATGGAAGGAGAGTTCAACGGTGACATACAATTTATGAGAATGAGGGTCAAAGCAGCGGTAACCTTTTTGGAGATCTGAATATCCAACAAAATACACTTCTTGGCACAAGGGTCAAGTTTGTTACTGAGGGATTTGGGAATATGAACGAATACAGTGCAGCCAAAGATACGAGGTTCAAGATGTACGGTATGCGGAATGGAGAAATAAGACTCAAGTTTTTGTTGAGGGGTGATGAAATTCAGGGCACTAGAGGGGGTACGATTGATGAGGTAGGCAGCAGACATAACAGCCTCCCTCCAATACTGATGAGGGACATTCATCTCAAATAGAGAAGCCCGGACGACCTCTAAAATATGGCGATTTTTCCTCTCAGCTAAACCATTTTGCTAAGGGGTATAGGTACAAGATGACTGGTGTTTAATGCCATTAGAGGAGAGAAATTCAAAAAAGGGGCGATTCATATATTCCAATCCATTATCAGATTGAAAAATCTGAATTGGGCACCCAAATTGAGTATGTACCATGCTATGGAATTTTTTGAAAACAGTAAAGGCGTCACTCTTATGTTTTAAAAGAAAAATCCAAGTCATGCGGGTACATTCATCAATAAAGGTGACAAAATACATGGAATGAGAAAAGGAAGTAATTTTTGCAGGGCCCCAAACATCGGAGTGAATAACTTGAAATGGAATGGCACTTTTGTTTAAACTGGGAAAAAAAGGAATACGATGACTTTTGGCCATGTCACAAATAGAACATTGAAAAAAGGATGGCTGACATTTTAAAAACAAGTTAGGGAACAACTTTTGTAGGTAGCCAAAGGACAAATGACCAAGCCTTTTGTGCCAGAGTAAAATAGTAGAGGTGGTATTATCTGGGAAGTAGTGGTAGAGGCCCGGAGGGCAAACTTTCCTCACATGTAGAAACTTGGAGGTAATACAACTTACCATGTCTAACACCAGAACCAATGATTTATTGCGTCTGGACATCCTAAAATAAACAAAAGGTTGGCCAAAAAATAACAGAACATTGCAATTGGGATGTGAGTTGGCTAACAGACAACAAGTTAAATTCCAGAGAAGGGACTATAAGAACAGATTTAAGAGTAAGGGAAGGTGAGAGGTGAACAGTCCCCTGACCAGTGACAACGGCTGAGTTACCAGTGGTAGTAGTAACGGTAGGTTTTGGGGAGGCAGTAAAATCAAATAAAGCAGTAGCATCAGTAATCATGTGATCAGAAGCACCGGTATCAATTATCCATATATCATTCATAAAGTGAGCAGAGAGCGCAGTAGACTTACCCAACATACCATCATAGACCGCATGAGCACGGGGGGAAGAAACAAAGTCACCTTCATATGAAGAGCTTAAGAAGGAACCGGGCGGCGAGGTCGTTTAGTGAAGTCCCACCAGTCTGGGTATCCAACGATCTCATAGCAGCGAGCCTTGGAATGACCAGAGCCGCCACAAAGTGAACACATCAGAGGCTTGGAGGAATGAGTATCCTTGCGAGGCTTAGGAACTGATACAGTCAGGGGTGTTCGAGGTGTCTGAGTGACGAGGGCAGATGAATCTGAAGTAGGCAGAGAGCGATTCATTGTGAGGCGTTGTTGAACCTCACGTCGTACATACGCATACGTGCATTCGAGGTCAAGTTTAGGGTCCTTCCGTAGAATTTCCCCACGAACCTGAGTAAAATCGGGGTCTAAGCCACAGAGAAAGATGTATACGTGGAGTAGTGTGATTGGACAACTCCATCAGCAGTGGTGGCTTGAGAAGACAGTCGATGATCAATCTCTTGAAAGATTGAAAGAAGTTCGTTGTAGTAGACCGAGAGAGGTCGACCATGTTGCTTCGTGTTGAACGAGCGTTGATTCAGTTCGAAGAGACACGATTCGTCGGAGCTGTCATAGAAGGTTCGAAGAGCCACATCCCAGATGTCGTGAGCGGATTCCAGCCGAATGAAACGTTGCATCAAAGGTGGGCTCATGGATTCAATCAGCCAACTCTTTACGCGTTTGTTCTCAGTGACTCAGGTATTGTACGCCAAATCTTCGTGCGACGGCTTCGTCTTCGTTTTCGGTGAGGTAGCCGGATTTGTTTCGTGCTCCAATTGGCATGTCCATCAATTGGGACCAGAGAGGGTAATTCGAGTCATCAAGGGTTACAGTGATGGGAAGAGAAGTGTTGTCTTGTTGGATGATTATATTCGATGGAGGAACGACGATTTGGGGTGGAGCGGTGGTGGAGGAGAGTGGCGATTGGGGATTATCCATGGCTGGGATTTGGGGATTTTGGGTTTGGTGGTGGGTATCGTGCGATTACGAATAGAGTAGTGGGTAGGGAAGAGATGGGTTGGGTAAAAGGAGTTTTTTTTTTTTTAAAAAAAAAAAAATTATGGGGAAGGGTCGGGTTGCAATGCTTCGTAGTTCAGGATCGGATGGCTTGTGATACCATGTTAGAAATTAAACTCCAATAAAGAATGCCTTTATTCATCCGTACCTTATTCCTCTTAAATGAGGTATACTTATACAGATGGAAAAATTAACGACTAGCAATAAAGCAGGAAATAATTCAACAACTTCTAGCTAGGAAGTACCGAAGTAGCTAGGAAACAACCATAACAACCTGCTACTTATTTGAAATTCCTAAAAGACTGGAAATAACAATAATTTGAAATTTAAACTTTGAAACAATAATTAAAATAACAAATTACTTTTCAACAGTCGTCGCTCACAAATTACTGTGTTACGTTTAAATGACCCAGTTCATGTTTTATACATTCCTGGACAATTATTAGGATATTATATAACTCTTGGTCTAGTTAGAGACGCTACGTATACCAAGAAAAAAGAGAGTTATATTTCTTTTTTGAGTGACTGGTCTTTTAAGGACGCATGCATTGAGCATATATGAAAATTTCTCTGTCAGCTAATCAATTATATTGAGAATTAAAAATAGTTTTCAGGCAATGTGATAATAATTGTTTAAGCCAGGAATGACTCTGAAATACGTAATTAGAAGGAAAACCTGGAAATCCACGAGCGATTATTTCTCTTTCAACGACTGAAATAATTTATCATTATTGTTTAAAAAAGCATAGGATGAGAGTGATTTATCAGTATTGTTTAAAAAATCATAGGATGAGAGTGATTCTTGAACGGAGATAATAAGGAAATGATCAATTATCATGTAACCATTGGGAAGATTCAAAGAGATTCTCCTCAGTACGAGAATAAGAGGGCAAGAGGGATAGAAACGACATTAATATTTACGTTACAAAACTATGAGGAGATCACATCCGGACGCACGTACGTGTTCAAGCCAGGCATTATAAAGCAAATAAGTTTCAAGGTTAATTACTCTCTCCAATCCTAAATATAGGACATAATTGACTTTTTATTGGGAGATTAAGGAGGCTAAATAAGTTATTTAATAATATCATATGTTGTATATTCTTAAATTATATCCCTATAATCTAGGGAGAATCCCCAATAAAAACAGTTGAAATATGAAAATCCTATATAAGACCAGTAAAATCAACAAATCTTAAATTGAGTCAATGACCCAATCTAAAATATTTAAATGTTGGTTATTTTCCAATAGTACCCCTCATGACCGATGTTTCCACCTCCACCTCTCCACTGGCACTACTAGAAAATGTCATATTTGCGACGGAATTTGCGAGGGCAAAAAATTCCGTCGCAAATTTTAGCCAATTTGCGAGGGAAAAAATTTCCCTCGCAAAAATGGCGATTTTTGCGAGGGAACAATTTTTCCCTCGCAAAAAAAGGCGATTTTTGCGAGAAAAAATTGTTTCCATCGCAAAATGATAGTAAAATATCCTTAGTTTTGCGAGGGTAATAAGGTTCCCTCGCAAAATATCTGAATTTGCGAGGGAAAACCGTTTTCCCTCGCAAAATGACTTAATTTTGCGAGGGAAACCATGTTCCTCGCAAAATCATTTATAATCCCCCTTCCTCTTTCATTTTACATGCACCGTCTCTTCCTCTCCTCCCTCTGTGCTCGCCATCGCCGTGGTCGCTCCGTCCGTTCCCCGCCGCCGAGCCGGTCTCCACCGCTGCCCCTTTCGGTCTTTGCCTCCGCCGTCGCCAGTTTTCCAGGTAAGTGCAACTAATTTTTCTTCCAGCTTGTGGCTGCCCTAGTTGAGACCAAAAGGGTTAAATTAACAAGTGATTACAATCTCTTGGATGATTTAGAGGCAATGTTGCCAATTAGAGTTTGATTCGCCTTTTTGTTTCAATTTGTGCTGTAAATTCTAAAGTATCAATTTCCTGAGGTCGGATGAATATCGTGGGAAATTACATGCGTGTGTGATGCTGAATTTTGTTTCATTTTTATTATATATTTTTTTGTTGGTGAAATTTGCGTATGCTTTGCGAATTCAAGTTGGTGAAGTTCCGTTTGAATTCTATGTTTGATGTGTTTGTATACGGGGTCATTTATCTGATTTGTATCATCTTTCTTTAATTGAAACTTTTGTTGGATGAATATGCATTTACAAATGCGTTTTTCTTTATGGTTGTTCTTTGGAAGCTAGAACTAGATACATTTTCTTTAAGTGATCGTCCAAGTTACGCAACTCAGCCATGCTTATTCTTATGAAGCACATGCATGTTGGAATGAATGGTCAAAATTAATTATTAGATTAGCACTTGATTAAATGGATTGGGTTTTAGACATGGCAAAACTCTTGTGTAGTTCTAGTCTTTTCTAACTTTGGTGCCTTGTGAGTGGAAGTTCTCTTTCATTTTCTCTCCTTCCTCATTCTTTCTTCTAGCATAGATCCTTCAATCAGAAACGTTGTGTATAATTGTTGTGACTAAGTTAGCTGAGCCCACTGAGTTGATCCTTTTGCTTCCATATCTAGTGTTGAATATTACTTGCTTGTTTCTTTAAGGAAAAAATGTTTCTTCTGGCCACTTAAGGGAAGATTGCTTGTTCTGCAGTTAGTTTTGCACAAAAGCATGAGGTCTTACAAGTTTATGTTCAAAGTACAGCCCGAGTGTATGAAATTTACTGTGAACCTGATATGCAGAGTGTATGTTTTACTAATCCATGTAGTATGTTATAATATTGGGTTTTACGGACGTGGCTACTTTGTGAGTATCTTTTCTTTTATAAATCCTTGTTATTCAATGTTATCTTTTCTTTTATAAATCCTCCAATTGTGTTGCATGTGCTTCATGCGGCCCTTGCTATTTTGTAAGTGTATTGATCAATATATAGATAATGTATACACTTTTTTAAGGTGAGACCGCATTTCGGATAATGATATAGGTTGACCATAGGAAAATGCATAACTGTATTGGAAACTTTTTAGGGGCTTGAGTGAGAATAAATTGGTGGGGCCTATCCCTCATGTACTTGGCAATTTATCTTTCACAGGCAAGCTGTAAGTATGATTTCACACCATAATGAAACCTCCTGTTAGTGATTGCTTTGTGCTGAAGATTTTACTTTCTGTAGGTATCTCCGTGGGAACAAGCTTACTGGTCCAATACCTCCTGAACTTGGCAACATGTCCAAGCTGAGCTACGGCTACCTGTGAGTTTATTTCCAATTTTTCAATTCCATTTGTCTTTGTTCTCTTATTGGATTATTATTGATGAGACTTTGTTTTTACAAGGCAATTGAATGGCAACAAACTAGTTGGCAGAATTCTTGAGGAACTTGGAAAGCTTGAGCATGTTTGAATTGTAAGTTTATGATATATCAAGAAGAAAGGATTCCTAATTTAACCTTGGCTTTCATTGCATATTGTATCATGGGAGTTTAGGTGTTTATTGAGTTTCTTATAATTGTTGGTACAGTCCCCTCAAAATCATAGTAAATTTTCCTTGTACATTGTTTTTAGGGCCAAAATAAAGAAAGCATTACTTATAAAAAATAAAAAAACCATTTCATCAAAAGAACTGTTATCCTGTGTCCCTGATTGTGTTGGTACATGTCCATTCTTGATTCTGTCCTGTGTAATCTCAGTCCAGTCTGGTCCTTGTGGTTCTTTTCACCCTTAAAAAAGACTTCAATTTTGTTGCACATGCTGCTTTCATTTTCTGTTCTTTGTTGTGTCATTAGATATCAAAACTCTACTGACTAGTTCCTGGCTACCAGGCATAGGATGTTCTCCTGATTGTTGATTTCATGGTTTTCAATGGTGCAGGTTAAAAATCCATGGTCTAATGTTGATCTTTGAAAGCGGTGTACTTTTCAACTACTTTGGCTTGACGGAGAGGTATGGTGTCACTATTATAAACTGTGCACGTGAGATATTTGCTATGATACAATTAAGGATGATTATAATGCCCTTTGATCATTTTGGACAGCTATTACACATTTCTTTGGCGTCTCAAGGAATTTCGGTATTGGTCCTTAGGTTCGTCATAAAAATTGTGATGACATCAAGATCAAGCATCGATTGTTATCACACTTTGGACATGGAAATAATCTGAGGTGCACAATTGAATATAGATGCTAATATTGTAAGGGAATCCATTTTGCATGCTCCAAAATTAAAATTGAAGCCAGAGGTAATTGATCTCCCTAGTGATTATGATTTTCTTACCCTTCAATGCTTCCTATATTTATAGCTTTTATTGTTTTGCAGCACATTAACGTTTTGGATGTCAAAAAGCTTGCAATTGTACCCCAAGATGCAGATAGAAGTAAAATCAATTTCCAACTTAACTATCTAAAAAATTTGCTTCCATCAGTTGTAGTAAAGGCAAGTTTTTATGATTTTATCAATGGTTTTGATACTTGATGAAGACATTACGGTGTTTTCGGTCTTTCCTTTATTTGTTAAATTTATCTTAAGATGGGAAAAATATAATGAAGTTTTGTCTCGAATTGCGGGAATTAAGACTCACCGAACGTGTTGTTATCGATAAAGAAGAAGATAAAGTGACAAAGATGGAGAAGTTCAAGTTGTTGGTAGAAGGGTTAGTTCATAAGTTTGTTTTCAATACGATCATTTGTTTAAGGTTTTTGCTTTCTTACTTCAACTATACACATCTGTTTGGAGACATTATTTTCTCAAGTCGTGGATTTTAACAGAACTCTTTGGTTCATCTTATTGTTTCCTCATGTTTTACTTTTTCCCATAAATGCTACCAAACGTTGTCAATTATTACGCCGACACATGTGTGTGCTCTTGTTTGACATTCTTTGCCTTGCTTGGATACATGTGAAATAACCTCTTTATGTTGTAGTATGACCAATGCTAGAAAGAACAAGCAAACAATTTTGTCACAATTTTCTAATATTTTGTTTAGACTTTTTTTTAGTTCATTTTGGTCAAAACATTATAATTTGTAATATTTTGTTTTTGCTATGTAAACTCGTATCATTGTTACAATTTATTTTTATGATATATAAGTTTTTTTATTTTCTAATTTTTAATATTTTTTTATGTAATTATTTTATTATTTTATGATTTTTTATATTTTTTAAAAAATTAATTAGAATTTGCGAGGGAAAAGTATTTCCCTCGCAAACTCCTCAATTTTGCGAGAGAAACATATTCCCTCGCAAAATTGAGGATTTTGCGAGGAAAGGTTTTTCCCTTGCAAATTCCAGATTTGCGAGGAAAAGTGTTTCGCAAATTTCTGAATTTGCGAGGAAAAAGGCATTTTTGCGACGGAATATTGTTTTGCGAGGAAAAGTATTTCCCTCGCAAACTCCTCAATTTTGCGAGAGAAACATATTCCCTCGCAAAATTGAGGATTTTGCGAGGGAAAGGTTTTTCCCTTGCAAATTCCAGGATTTGCGAGGGAAAAGTGTTTCCTCGCAAATTTCTGAATTTGCGAGGGAAAAAGGCATTTTTGCGACGGAATATTGTTTTGCGAGGGCGTTTTTTGCGACGGTACTGTTTCCGCCGCAAATTCCGCCGCAAATCAGTTTTGCGACGGAAAATGTCTGTTTTGCGAGGGAATTTCTCCGCCGCAAAAAACAGTTTTTTTTTGTAGTGTGGTTCGTCCCAACCCGTAAACGCATCGTGGATACATACCCAGATATTCCTCTCAAGCTGAGTCTAAAGGCCAAGGGAAGGCGCATCTCGGTCCAAGATTGTCAACAACTAACTCACTCCAGATGAGATCAATGAGTTCCAAATCCCGTATGATCCATGACCAAATCATAGCAGGCAAGAACATCTTGAATCATTGAACAAATCCCGTTTATCGAGTGTCTTAATAATTTCAATCACCTAACACTTGATAAAAGTGTTGCAATCTACCGTCTTTGTGATTCACAAGGAACAGAGGAGTTAGCGAAGGTGCCGACGAGAAATAGGTGTTGGGACGAATCATTCGATTGGAAATTGGACCGAGATGCACCTTCCCTTGGCCTTTAGACTCAGCTTGAGAGGAATATCTGGGTATGTATCCACGACGCGTTTACTGGTTGGGACAAACCAGTGGAGCAGGTGGAGGTGGAATCATTGGCCATGAGGGGTATTATTGGAAAATAACCAACATTTAAATATTTTAGATTGGGTCATTGACTCAATTTAAGATTTGTTGAGTTTAACGGTCTTATATAGGATTTTCCTATTTCAACCGTCTTTATTTGGGATTCTCCTTAGATTATATATAAGTTTATTAGTCAAATAAATTAGTTTAAAAAAATAAAAATAATTCAAAGTAATTTGATTAACTTCCTTAATCTTTTTAAAATAGTTAACTTTGTTGTTTTATATTTAGGAGAAGAGAGAGTATAAGAGAATATGGAAGAACAACATAGATGCTGAGAAAGCAAGGGGGACAAAATACTTATAGTAGTAGTAGTTAATAGCATGAAGTAATTGATAGTTTGCTACTTGGGGTCCATCTCATTGACTCGTTTTTCTCAAACTTTATAAAAATATATAAGGTTAATGTGCAAATTTGCCAACGAACTATTACCCGAGGAGCATCTGGCACAAAAAACAATTGAAGGCACCAAATTGGCCAACGAACTATTAAAAAAAGAAAAAAAAAGTACTAAATAACTATTGAAAAAAAACTATCACCATTACGTAAAAATATGAGACATTGGCGTAGGACGGTGGTGGAGACGTTGGAGAAAAGAGTGGTTAAGCTTTCTTGTTGGATAAGGCAAACACCAACAAAGATGGGACCCATGTGAGCAGGTGCTGTGGCAGCGGCCGTTGCTGCTTGTGGCATCGGAGGGATGCAACCAGAGTGCAAGGCGTGTGCCGACAAAAACGAATTACGTTACCGATTGAAGCACGGGTCCTCTGGATTCACAGAATCCTCAATCCATGGGTCAACCACAGAAGCTTAGCCAAGCATGGCTAGGCAAAACGCAGAAGAAAATGAACATGATGAACAATTCAGAGAAAATAATAAACTTCTAATTTAATCCAAAAATCTCATACATCATAATTGAGAATATGTTTGTAGCTACCATCTAGTTTTCCTTATATAGGAAAGATGACTAAAAATAGGAAACCTCTAATCAATAGGAAATCTCTAAAAAATAGGAAACCTCTAAAAATTGGTCTTTTATTACAAAATTCGAGCAAAATAAAAATCCAGAAAAATGCGTCTATCTTTAGCTCCAATTTCGTCCATCTTCTTGTCGATTAGCCTTCCGAGTCTTCATAATAATTGTAGCTCTCTAAATCATCTAAAAAACGAAAGAAGAATGAGGCTAATCCGATATCTAGATCAAAAGTTATGGCGAAAATAGTGAAGCATTGTAAATCTGGAATTTTATTACCAAAAATGAATTTAATCTAATTAAAAGCTTAAAGCCCAATTAATTAATAAAACCCATTATTTCTCAATTAAAGATTCCTAATTTATTAACCAAGAGATACAAATAAGTGAAATAATATTCAATTATCATGTGCCGGTCGAAAGCTGTGGACTCTTGGATGAGTTCAAGAGGTGAGTGGAACACCCAAAGAACAATGGAAGCTTTGGAGACGCGTCGCCAGCGACACCGTGATGACGATCAATGGAAGACGGAGACACCAAGACAGTGACGGGGTAATAGTTCGTTGGCGAATCTGCACGCAAATTGTTTTTTTTTTTAAAAAAAAAAACTTTTTAATAGTTCGTTGGCCAATTTGGTACCATCAATTGTTTTTTGTGCCAGATGCTCTTCGGGTAATATAGTTTGTTGGCAAATCTGCACTTTAACCTAAATATATAATTATATATAGGGAAAAATATTTCTCCAATCACTGGAAATAAGTTATCTCCAGTGACCTCTAAAACTATGTCGTTTTGAATTAATAAAGGATGTGCTGGTAATTTTAGGTGAATTAATAAAGGGTGCAAAATTACATAAACACCCTTCATTAATCCAAAACGACTTAGTTTTGGGGGCCATTGGAGATAACTTATCTCCAGTGACTGGAGAAATCCTTTATCCTTATATATACACACACACATACACGCACAGGAGAAGATACTCTCCCCATCCCTCATCATCCTCATCCTGACCGTTAAAATCTTTTACCGCATGCGGTTTTTCACAAAATATTTCTAGACCCTTGGATCAAGATTTTAACGGTTAGGATGAGGATGATGAGGGATGGGCAGAAGATGGACAAGCAGAGAAACCGAACGCCACACACACATCTACTAGTGGGTATACCTAGAGAGAGAGCTTGAGACTAATAGCCCACTGGACATTTTGGGTTGGGGCAAAGACAGGTAACATAATCCCTATTAAGAAAATAAAAAACGAATTAATATGTGTGATCTCCCTATCACAAATTTTTTTCCACCATATTTGAAAAGTCAATAAATATGTGAAGTAATGGCCGGACGCATTAATAATTGATTGAAAATTTGAGGTTTTTCCCCTATAAAAAAGGAAAATGAGCGTGAGAAACAAAAATTATATTAATTGTCCTTTCTGCATTACGGCAACTCTAATTTCATCAACAATTTTTAAATTTATGCTCTAGAATGAACTCACACCTCCTTGGACAAATATTTTCTCTTCTTTACCAACCATGTCTTCTGAAAATACGGTCTTCATTCTTAGCCTTTGCCCTTTACGAACAATTTTTTAACGCGTTCTTGATGCATTTATTTGATTTAATTTGTTTAATTAATCTCATGATGCTAATCCCTGTTTTGGTTCAACTTTTTTTTCAGGAGTGTTTCTTTGAAATCGATACTAGCGATGGCTGGGAAAAGTCTCTGACTAAGATTTTGAGCAGCTTTGAAGGCATTTCCTCTTATACGCACCACTTGTCGTTCAAATTTCTTGTCCTAATTAAGCTACCGAAGTTCTTCTTTTTATTTTTTTTTGGCTTGAAAACTATATATCATAGTTTTGAACTTTAGTTGTGTTATGGGTTTAGGCCCATTTAATGTATGCCCCAAGAAGAGGTAATCTATGTCAGGATCCACTCATAACCAAAGAGACCTAGATATGGCAGCATAGTACTTGGACTTGGAGACAAAAAGGCCCATATATACGTTCAAACCCTAGAGGTAAACCTTAGGTATGATTATTCCCTCTTAATTACTATTTTGCCATTGTGTACACACAACCCCCTTTCAATTCGTGCATAGTGATCTATTATTCTCATAGGTATCTAATTCATAGATACCGAGGAGAGAGTTGTCTGATCCTAAATTAACATACTAGTCCAAACATCTCTGTCAATCTAGACAGAACAAGTTGTTTTGTTAATCTGATCTTTGATTCAGATCTCAGGATTTCAAACATTCCGAAATCCATCATAGACATACTTGTCGGTTGAATTCCAGAGTTTATCCCTGTTATTACGTTAAGCTTATATAAATTACTAGATCGTACGCGGTTTCACCGTTTTGCTTAATTTTTTTTTTTTTTTAAGAAAAAAAATTCGGTCCAATTGCCATATTTGTTGAGCGATAGCTAACTTGTGTTCATATGATCTCGTGCGTATTTATTGATATTCAAATATTATGATCAACATCATATAAATAGATGAAAGAATCTAGAAAATATAATTTATCCTTATATTTTAATAGTAGTGCATTGTGCAGAATATATACATCACATCGATCTAATCGTAAATTATTATATATATTCTGTCTAAAATTTAATTTGTGTAGCTTTGAAATTTTTGCAGGCCCAGTTTTTTACATCAATCCAACGTTGGAATATGCTTATGTGAAAGGCAAAACAGATCGACACCAAATTTTGAAGAAGCTAAAGAAGGGTGGGAAACATTCAGACCTCGAGAGGATCACAAGAGGATCACTTTTCAGGGAGATGTCAGCAGTGGCGGCGGCGGCCGCGGCGGCAGCAGCAGCACCAAAAACAAAAACAAAAACAAAAACAACTATGCCCCACCCTTGGCCTAATTACCATGGAGCCAATCATTATCTTCCTCGTCCGCTACATGCCGGTCCCGGCTCCTTCCACCAGCATGACTCATCGGTGCCGAGTTCTTCCACTTCTTCAACGACGTCCCGACAAGTGACAGAGCCAGAACAACCACCTCGTCCACCAGTGAGGGAACCATTACGTTTTGGGCCCTTTAGAAGGCTTGGATTAATCAAGAAAGTCAAATTAGTGTTTTCCATGAAGAAAGTTACTGGCAAGTTTCGCTCATGCTTGAGGTTTTGCCATAAAGCCGAATAACTTATTGATCTAGCTTGCTTATTCCAGTTAATCAGGGATTATAATGTGACCAGTTAATAATGTCGTTTTCATTTATGTTTTTCCAGCCAAATATAACATGTGGATTTGGAAATATTGAGTTTGTTAATATGAGTAATCGTTATTGGATTGAACTTTATTATGAGTTTGACACTGGGATTTGGATATGTGTGTGTGTGTAGATTATTAGGTTTTGAAGAGAAATAAGTTATTTTGCTGGAGGATAGAATGTCGAGTGCTGTGAACAACATGTTTATGGAGAAGTCGATGAATGCAGAAATTGACTTAGAGAAGTCGATGATATGTGACGCTGTTGAGGGTCATTTTGATTTATTTATTTATTGCCATAATTTTGATTTGTTGCTAGCTACTCTTTTTTGAGTTAGAGACATACAATTAGTATGGTCTTTAATTTGCTTGCTTTTTAATATGTTCACCCATTCATTTTTATAAGAAACATTTAGAGGAGTAGGATATTGTCACTACCAATTTTATGTCACCACCAAGTCACTACCACTTTTTTACCTTTAGATCAGAATTTCATTTACCTTTATCATTTCTCTCTCTTATTGAGATTCTGATCTAACGGTGAAAAAGTATTTCTTATCCCCATTTAGAGAATGCTTATTTTTTTACTTCTTACTTCCTCATTTTGCCTTTATTTAATTACTCTATTTTAATGAAAATAAAATAAATTTTCAGCGCCAACAAAGACCCATTACTTTCACCATATTTCTTTTCTAATTCTCTCTCTTCTATAATTGTCTCTATTATAACAATTTCCTTATTCTTTCTTATTTCATATGTCCTCACCATTGTTGTCAAACTCACGAGTTGACTTTCCGAGCTTTAAGTTTTCACGTTTCTACCTTATAAAAACAAGTCGAGTTAGTAGTAAACTCGTGTTAGTCATAAACTTGGTTAAACTCACGAGTTTATACACCGAGTTTACCGTTTTTACTTTTCTAGCTTACAAAATCGTATTAACTTACTCTTAAATTCATGTTGATTTTTTTTATTTGATCATGCTCAATGTCTTTATATATAAATTTTGTAAAAATTTCTTTATTAAATATGATAAAGGATGAATGTTGATAGATTTAATTTCAATTATTTGGATTTAAAATATATTTAAATAAATTATTGTTATTTTTATATTTTAATTATTTAATTATACACTAGTAATACATATTTAGTAATGAAAGTAAACTCTTACGAGTTCACGATACGAATTTACGACACGAGTTTGCTTAAACTCGCGAGTTTGACAACCTTGGTCCTCACAATTATAAGGGTCTTTTAATAAAGAAGGTTACAATTTTGACACATTTATTATTCTTAACCGACATTTTAAACCACGAGATTTGATTAAATGCTTCTTATAAAAATAAATGAAGAAAGTATTGTAAAATTTTTGAATGCGGGACAGGCCAATTCAATCTTCACAAATTTTAGACCAATCTTATGACTTGTTGATACTTTTGCCAATCATATTTATAAAAATTCATGTAAATTAAATACTTTCTTCAATCCATAGTATATATATGGCACTTTAACTAATTCACGAGAAATAAAAAGTTATAGCTAACTCATTAAATACTTCATAAAAAAAAAAAAAAATCACTCTTACCATTATTGGAAAATTTATTTGAAAAATTAATAGTAGGTAAAATTGGAAATGAGCATTAGCTAGGGAGAAAACTGAAAAATGAGTATGAATTATCTGATAAGCGACATATTTTGAACAAAGCTGGACTATTCTTCTAAAAATGAGTATGGCTTATCTGATAAGTGACTTATATTGTACACATAGACTATGTCAAATAACTGTATATATTGAATTGAGTGCAGGGATCCGCAAAACAATCACAGCATCATAACTACTCTTGAATAAGAGATTGATAAACGAATCCTCAATTAATATACCTAAATCGTCCGTATATTCATAAAGTGATGAAGAAGACCTATGCGCTGATATATAAAGTTAATTAGTTAGTGTAGTTAGAAAGAGCTTGCCAAATCTTTCACATAATTACGTGTCTCACAATTCAATACAATCGTCGAAAGTAGAATATGCAAAAAATTCATTCATAAAGTATCTATATGTTGGATTTTTTGTGTGTAATTTCATGGGTTATGAATAAGAAGTCGCGTCGGTTCGCCGATGGGATTCCATCTGATCATTTCATCGTCTATAAATAGACGCGTGTATGGTAGAAAAATAATCTCGTTTTTCTAATACTATGCTTCTATACATATAGTTTAATGCATTTTGCTATAAGTAATACCCGTGTGATTTTGAAAGTAGAAGTGTTCGCTTGGACTTCTGATTGAGAGTGTCATCATTCTAAAGATGAAAAATCCACTCTATCCTAGGAGACAATTGTTCATTATCCTTGGGCATCCGAATAGAGGAAACAAATTGTCTTAAGGAGACAACGTATGTTGGGCTTGGATTTCGTCAAGTTCATTATCATATTTCGGCAGTCTTGTGAGTTTTTACTGGTTTTCTTTATGTGCAGAAGTATTGTATGTTTATATATTATGCATATTGATTACACAGATTCTGACCCTTTTGAGAAAGTCCTATTTATAAAGTATTTTCACCAACAATCTTAAGACAATTTGATTTTGTTGAATCTGTGTTTAATATTTGTGAATTATTATGATTTTTGCATAATCATGAGACACAGCCATATGGTATATGCGTTTTGATTGTTTATCTAGAAGCCTCATAAAACTATGCCCATACATGAGTTTTCTATTTGCGTTGAATAATATTCATGCGGCTGTTTTAATCGTTGAAAATGAGTCGAAATCGGCAACAAACTCACAGGAAAAACAATCCCGTGTTTTGTAAGATTTTGAGCTCAAAATAACAATTCTTCGATTTGATTTCTAGCCTTGTTCGGTGAAATTATTACTTTGCTATATGTGAATCCAGAGAGTTCATGAATATGATTTCAATATTTTTTTTGCTTTTGTCATTAAATATTTTTATGAACTTTAATTTGTTGGGACATTATGCTTTGGGTGACATGGTTTCAATAGTTGTTTTTGTTCAGTTTTGTTTCTGAATTGCATATGTGAATCTGGAGATTTTTTTCTCTAATCTTTTGTTTCCTTATTTTATTTCTGTGAAATATAATATTTAAACCATTAGGAAACTCGCCTGTAAAAGTGTGATACTTTTAATTTTGGGTCATGAGAAAACAATGGCTTTAAGCCACAAAATAGGTGTCTTTGCATAGATCTCGAAAAAACGAAGAGATAGACACCAAGAAGACGAAAAACCGATGTCAGAAACAACGGTTATGAAGGAAAGAAGAGTCAGGTCTGAAGGACCCAACCCATGGATCCAAACGGGTTTGTGTGACCCGGCTGGAGGTAGGAGATTACATCCCAATCTTAAAAAGTCAAGTCGTTTTGATTTAACGGTGTGTTCTCTTAGAGAAAAATATATTAAAAAAAAAGAAAGAAAAGAAATGTCGCTTCCTGTCAAGGGGTGGATTGAGAACATATCATTATATTAAGCGGCGGTTCTTTTAGATGGAACGATATGTTTCATTATTTAATATTTTTTAAAAATGTTGAGAACGTATGGGCTGTTTAAATGAAACGGTATTAAAAATTTAAAATAATGCGGTAATAGCTTTTAAATCTTTGATGTGCCACTTTTATAGTTAGAATGTGCCCATAAAAATCAATATATTATTATTTATTCTAATTATTGATTGCTTGCAAGGTGAATTTACATCCGTTGAAAATTTGATTATTTTTAGTTAATAATATATTAGTTTGATTGATAGGGTAGTTAATAAATCTCCTATTATCTCTACTTATTTTGGTGAGGATTAGATGAATATTAAATTAATAAAGTGAAGATATATACCTTGGTTTCATCGGGAGATTTTCTTGATTTTATTAATTATCGTATGGAGATGAAATTTTGATATGATTATTGAGTTCATGCGTGTTATTTTATTATTTGGGTTTTAGTTATAGAAATTAAATATATTTAACAGTTAAATGATGAGTTTTATTAAAATTCCTAAATTTTAGGATGAGAGGGGAATTTATTACCGTTTAAGGCTTTATTATCAATGGAGATATTAATTTGTTTAATAATTTCTAATCTCCTAAAATCTTGTGAATCTTTTTAAATTAATATGGCTAAATAAAAGTGCAAGTACTTGAGGAATTTTGGGATATCATGCCCCACGAGTGAGTTGCCAAGTGCCCCTAGGAGGGCAGTCTACCACAAGATCGAGTTGGCGCCTTTGAGTTGGCTTCATTTTAGGAGTTGGCGCCAGCCCATCGCCGTTGCCCAAATCAACTGTTCATTCCGTGGTCGAGAGGTTGAACTCTTCTTCTCAACAACCGGTTAGATCGGTTTATCGAACCAATGTTCAGCCCGGTCCTCGACAACTTGCAAGAAGGAAGTTTAAACAAGATTTGTTGGAAGTTTAAACAATATTTTGTTTTAATAAAAATATCTTAGCTACTATTTAATTTATTGCAAGAAGGATTTGTTACCATGATCAATTAATAAAAATTATGAAATTGCTATGTGCTATGATTAATTAAACGAAAGGCTTGGTTATTTGCTATTAAAAGAAAGTTTTGTGAAATTATCAAATATTTTGTGTGACAAGCATATGGCAGTGATATGAAAATTTAATCATTTATCTAGTGTAGAGATAAATGTGCTCTAATTTTTCATAGTATTAGTTCTCTTGGTATAAGCATGCATGCATGGTTTCATGTATTAGTAGAAATGCAATTATAGCCTTGATTTAATAATTATGGATAATTTTGTGGCGATGATTTTATGCTTTATAAATATTGTGAATAGCAATTATATGAATGTTAAATATTTAAATTTTAGAATTAAATATGGTGGATTTATTAAGCACCAAAATGGTTAATTCTTTATGAATTATTTTAATTCCAAATACTATGTGGTAAGAGTATGGTTGATTTGTTAGTCACTAAAGTAGTCGATTCTTTAAGAATTATTACGGTGATTAACCATAACCTTGATGCTTTGATGTTATATTTGTATAGGGTGTTTATGGATCAACACATAGGTTGATTATTTGTCTTTATAATTATTCAACATAAAATGTTGGTAGTTTTATTTAGACACCCAAAGATGATAAATATTTCTAGTTGAGGTATGCATCACTACCAAATTATGTGAAATCTTTATAGCATCATTATGGTTGAATGTTGTATATTAGTGAAAAAAAATCAGGCATATTGAATTAAATTACGAATGCAATGTTGATTACGTCTAGTTTACCACAGAACTTGTGGGGGAAGCCATTTTAATGGCTAAATTTATAATTAATAGAGTGCCCCACAAAAGGATACAAAGTATACCATACAAAATATAGAAAGGAAAGAAATATTCCTTGAAATATTTAAAAGTGTGGGGGTGCTTAGCTAAGGTTGCGATTTCTAAACTCAAAAGGTTGAGAGTCAAACCTAAGACAATTGACTATGTGTTTATTGGTCATGCATTTGACAGTAGTGCATATCAGTCTTTGGTTTATAAGTTTGATGTATCATATATCCATGTTAATACGGTTATTGAGTCAATAGACGCTACATTATTTGATAATGTATTTCCGTATAACAAGGGAAGTAAAGCAAGTGGTGATAATGATAACGATACTGCGATATCGTGGGATACTACGAGCAATGATGATCCTGTAGAGGAGGAACCTAGACGTAATATAAGGCAAAGGATCGCCACATCCTTTGGGCATGTTTTCCAACTTTTTTGCTGGAAAATGAGCCCCAAACATATGGAGAGGCTATGTGCTCTCCTGAAGTACCATTCTGGAAAAAGGCTATCAATAGTGAAGTTAAATCCATTCTGTCAAACCACACCTGTGAATTAGTTGACCTTTTGATAGCGACTTCGGCAAGTGCACCGGTCGTTACAAGTAATAAAGTAGTGAGAAAAAGATCGTCCCACGAGGAATAGTACTCCAATCACTAATTCGCTATTTCTGCTTTAGTTGGATGAATCGAGTAATATGAGTTGTAACCAAACAAAATTTAAAGAATTAAAATAAGAATTCAAAATCAAGAAATTCAAGAACAACTTTTAGAAAAGATGAGTAATTTAAAAACGCAGCTAGGGCTGAGAATCCCCCTATGTTCCTCTAAGTATTTAAATTGAATTCCTAATTGATTATTATTTCTACAATTGACGATCAATTCTCTAAAGTTAGACTAAGTCCCAATGTCTTGATGCTACCTTAGTCCGTTATCTTTTTGAAAACAACCTAATGTCTTAGTTTTGTTTGGAAAGATCATATTTATAAATCGAATTATTAGATCGCATAAATTCGTAAGCCTATGTCTAGGTCATGCAACTCTATGATGAATTAACGGTTCTAGTTAGATGCACCAACATCTCTATTGTCATACATCAACCTATGAACAATCTAAAAGGTGATCAATCTTAAAGAAAGCATTAAGCAAAGATAATTCATTCAATTAAGAAAATAATAAATAATAAAGAATCCAAATCAATCCTTTAAATTCGTATAGGGTTCATCCTCGCCCTAACTACTAAAGAAAACTAGCCTAGCATGGCTATATTAAAATCCATAAAAGTCAGGTTTAAATATGATAGGAAAAAGAAAGAGAAATAAAGACTCCCGGAGAATCTCTCAGTCTCATATGCTCCTCCCTGCTTTTCGAATTCTCCTTCTCGTTCGTCGCGTCTTCCAATCTCTTTTGCGTCTTCAAAATTTGAATTCCGTGCGTTTCTCCTCTCGTTCTTTGCGTCTTGCGTCTTGCGTTCCTTCCCGTGTTGTTCCGAGTCTGTCTAATATATAGGGCCTTGCTTGCACCTTTCTTATTTATCCAAATCTTCAAATCTTAATATCCATATCTTCATATAGATATATTTGATGTGGGGTCACGTGGCTATCCCAAATTCAAAGTCTTTGGACTCTTATTGCAAATCACCTTCTAATATCCCTTTTCTTTAGCGTGTGGGGTCCACGCCTTCTATTTGTTTGCCTTATATATATATATATATATATATATATATATATATATTGATTCATTTTTATCTCTTTCTTCTAATAATATCTCCCGCAAAATAAAATAGGATATGGGTAGATTTTATGTTAAAATATCATTTTATCCTATATTTATTTAAAAGATAGATAAATCTATAAAAGATAATTAAATAGGTATAATATTAATAAATTCAATCTAATATATCTCAGAATCTATACTTATTTAATCATAAAATATATGCTTATCACCTTTCTCTTGGCAATAATCCTCTAGGAACTAAATGGGTCTTCAAAAAGAAGATGAAAGTATATGGCACTATTGATAAGTACAAAGCTAGGCTGGTAGTAAAAGGCTACAGACAAACGTGAAGGCCTAGACTACTTTGATACCTATTTACCTGTTACAAGGATTACATCCATTCGGATGTTAATTGCATTAGAGAAAGAGATCTATCTAGAACAACCTGAGGGATTTGTTGTCTCAGGACAAGAACAGAAAGTTTGTCAATTGCTTAATAAAGTCCCTTTATGAGCTTAAGCAAGCCCGAAACAATGGCATGTGAAATTCGATGAAGTTATGTTATCAAATGGTTTTAGTATTAATGAACGGGACAAGTGTGTCTATATTCAGAATACTAAAAAAGGGTTTGCCATAGTCTGTCTTTATGTAGATAACATGTTGATAACGGGTAGTAATAATCAATTGATCAAAGCTACTAAGCATTTGTTTACCAGTAAGTTCGACATGAAAGATATGGGTCTAGCAGATGTTATTTTGGGAATTAAAAACCATAGAACATCTATTGGGTTGGCTTTATCACAAGAACATCTATATTGCTAAAATTCTTGAGAAATTCAAGAGTTTAAACATAGTTCCTATGACGAACCCTATAGATTCTAGTCTTCGTCTGTCGAGAAATATTGGCAAAGTTGAAAATCAAAAGGAGTATGCTCAAGTGCTAGGCAGTCTTATGTATGTTATGATCTGCACTAGACCTGATATTGCCTACGCAGTAAGCATGTTGAGTCGCTTTACAAGTTATCCCTAAACGAGCTTCATTGGAAAGCTATGATAAAAATTTTGGGTTACTTAAAGCACACTCAAAACTTTGCTTTGCATTATGAGAAGTACCCTGCAATAGTAAAAAGGTATTGTGATACAAATTGGATCACCATCTCTAATGATACAAGATCCACAAGTGGATATGTATTCACCCTTGGTGGCGGTGTTGTGTCTTGGAAGTCATTCAAGCAGGCTTGCATTGCAAGATCAACTATGGAAGCATAATTTATTGCTTTAGATAAAGTTGGTGAGGAAGCCGAGTGGCTTCGTAATTTTCTTGAAGACATTCCTAATTGGCCAAAGCCGGTACCGGTAATGTGTATACACTGTGATAGTCAAGTAACTATTGGTAGGGGCAAGAATGTCTTATACAACGGCAAGTCTAGACATATACGTCATAGACATGATACCGTTAGACAACTACTCTTGAATGGAATCATCTCAATTGATTATGTGAAATCAAAAGAAAATATAGCGGATCTATTGACTAAAGGAATTCCCAGAGAGTTAGTTAGGAATTTGTCCAAAGGAATGAGTTTAAAGCCGATCCATTGTTGATTATTGCGGTAACTCTACCTAGAAGAGTGGAGATCCCACAAACTAGGTTCAAAAAGACAACTAAGTGATGATTGACTGTTAACACTGTGAAGTTTTTAAACTCATACTTATTCCTAGACAAGATAGTGCATATATATAAGGGTAAGCTTTTAGACTTTTAATGGTTTCTTAATATGATGTGTTCAGATGATGTATGTTGACTTACATCACAAGGAATCACTTATGTGAGTGTGAAGTGTGAGCCGCTTCTATGAGAACTTAAAACGGCCGATTCTCTAGAACACTCGCAGAACTAGGCGGTGTCCAGGCCAAAATGGACACAACATGAGAACCAATGATGTTATAGGAGCAACTGTATGACTCCTATTGTCTTGGTATACACTAAATGGTCGACGGTTCAAGACAGTGCGTCCACTGATTGACCAGTATATCCGATAGGTTTTTACTAGAGAAGGTTCAAAGGTAACTCCTACCTTTCTCGATGTAGTTGCTGCTCATAGAGGAATCGCACTTTGCATACATATTCATTTGCAGTTGGTCACGATGGACTGACTTCTTATCCACGTAGGGGATTGTTGGATTTTTTGTGTAATCCCATGGGTTATGAATAAGAAGTCGCGTCGATTCACCATCGCTAGTTGCGTCAGTTCGTCGATGAGACTCCATCTGATGTGTCATCATCTATAAATAGACATGTGTGTGGCAAAAAATAATCTCGTTTTTCTAATACTACGCTCCCATACATATAGTTTAATGCATTTTCTATAAGTCACATCCGTGAGATTTTGAAAGAAGACTCGTTGTGTTCGCTTGGACTTCTGATTGAGAGTGTTATCATTCTGAAGACGAAAAATCCGCTCTATCTTGGGAGACAATTGTTCATTATCCTTGGGCATCCGAATTATAACATCCTAATTTTTAATTTAGGATTTAATTATGAAATTATAAAGTAATTATACATGATAAATGTATTTATTATGTATTTATTGAAATAGAGAGGGAAGATAATGAGAAAGAAAGAAATTTGAAAAAAAAAAAAACTGAATCAGAAAAAAAAAAACTGAATTAAAAAAAAAAAAAAGTGGGATTGTGTGTGTCAGATGGAGGCAAGTCTGCCCCCATCTTGCTTGGCGTGAGGGGATGAATGGGGGTGGTTAAACCACTCCCAATCATTTCCTTCCAAACAACTTCCCTCCTCTTCTATTTAATACCCCCTCCCCCATAACACATAACACACACACCCATCGGTTCCAGCAGAGGGGAGTGGCGAGAGGAGAGCGTGAGGAGAGAAGGAGAGAAATAGAGAAGAGGTGGTGTATTTTAATGTATGTCTTTTATCTTATAAGATTATTTAGGTAGCTAAACTAGCTTATTTTTAATAAACTTTCTTCATGAAAGTTATCATATATATTTTTCTCTTTCTAATGAGGTTATTATTATGTTGGTTAGTGAAAATTTTGGGATTATGATTTTGGGAAAGTTTTGATTTTTGACAATAAAAGACTATATATATATATGTAGTATATGGTTAATAATAACTTTTAATCGGTTTAGATTTATTGTTTGGTTGTTATAGAAATTTAAAATGAAATTTTCTATTTATGAAGTTTAGATTTTATATCTATGAAATATTTTTACCGATTAAATGTTATGAAAATAATTTATTTGGTTTAGGAAGATATTATTAGAATTTTAATCAGTTAGATTTATTATTTGGTTGTTTTAGAAATTTAAAATGATTTTTTCTATCTATGAAGTTTGGGTTTTATGTCTTATAAAGTGTCTTTACCAAATAAATGTTATGAAAACAATTTATTTGGGGTTAGGGAGATATTATTGGAATTTACTCAATTTAGTTTTTTATATATAAATGATAAAACTGTAATTTTTAGGATTTTTGGGACAAAACTGTAAATTCTGGAATTTTTGGGCAAAATTGTAAATTCTGGAATTTTTGTGGCAAAACTGTAAATTCTGGAATTTTTGTGGTAAAACTGTAATTTCTGGAATTTTGGGGTAAAACTGTAATTTCTAGAATTTTGGGACCAAAATGTCATTTCTGGAATTTGTGGGACCAAAATGTCATTTTCAATTTTTGTTATAATAATATATATTTTTTATTAGAATTTTTATTTTAAGTTATAGGAAATTATAAGTTATATTTGTGATAATGATGTAGAGCCTTCTTGAAAGCGGTGATTGTGCGGGTTGTGCTTCTCAAGCTAAGGTTAAGCTTGGAATTGAGGTAACTGGTTAATTTATTTTATATGCTTGTTTTGGATTGTGAGATATTTTTCTAAGCTTAATTTTCATATATATTACTTGTATGTGTTTTGAAAAATTATGTATAGGTTGAATATGAAAATTTATTCAGTGAAGCAGTGTATTTTCCAATCTATGTATTTAAGTGGTTATTATTATTGAGATTGTTATTGTTGTGATGATTATAATGTTTGTTGTGAGGTGATCTGTATGGAATATAATTTAATAAATTGTTGTTTAAAATTTTAGTATTATATTATTTCTTCTGTTGTGGGATATGTTAGGTTGTGTGGAAGAGATTTAGGGTGAAATTGTGCCCATCGGGGTCTCTCATATTCCTGGCCGGATTTGAGTTGAGTGTTTTGGGCGACACCCCCCTGTTACGGTATTTTTGTGGTGGCACGGGAGGGGACAATATCCTTGAAGTGATAGCTAACCTTGGCCGGGTTATTAACACTGATGGGCTGATCCGCGTCCACGAGGAAATAAGGAGGAGCAGGATGGATGAGTGGAGATGATTAATTGTTATGGTTATTATGTATTAATTGTTTTATTTGTGGTTATTTAAATATTGAAATTATTATTATTATTATTATTATTATTATTATTATTATTATTATTATTATTATATTATAAAAAACATGCTTCTCGACTTGCAATCCTTTCTTGCATATTTGATAAATTAATTTCGATTACGGACTTTATGTCTCACCCCGTCATTATTAAATTTTTCAAAGCGAGACCTCTAACCCTACTAGAGGACAAGGGAAGCGAAAGGCATAGACGTCGTGAAACTTGTAGGCCTCTTTTTGGTACTAGTGTTGTATTGATTTATATATTGTTATCATAGGGCCCTCATATTTTTGAAATACTACATTAACCATTTTTGGATGACTGTTGATTTTCCGAATGCCTTATTTTATACCCTATCATATTATCGTGGATCCACAATTATATTTTGTGTGAAAATTGTTTTGTGTAGACCCTTTATTGTAGGGGTTAATGTTGTAAGACTCGTGGGCTATTTAAACTCCTGTTCGATAATTGTACCCTGAGTTATGGTCTCCTGTGATGGGTTTATGGGAAGAATTTGTACCCTGGACCCCAAGGTGTGTTGTCTTGAAAAGAAAAATGGTTTCCCATAATTACCTATCGTGTTTTATGAAATCAATATGGTTAATTGTTGTTTGTGAGAAAGGGTCTTTTCACGAATAGAGGGAACAAATTGTTTTAAGGAGACAACATATGTTGGACTCGGATTTCTTCAAAGTTCATTATCATATTTCGGCAGTCTTGTGAGTTTTTACTGGTTTTCTTTATGTGCAGAAGTATCGTATGTTTATATATTTGCATATTGATTACACAGATTCTGACACTTTTAAGAAAGTCCTACTTATAAAGTATTTTCACCAACACTATATGTGTGTATATACATAACTTAATATATTAATATATCCGTGTACCACTCAGGTTCTATTTATAAGTTTAAATTATCTAATTTTCACATGAAAAGTTAGTTAATTGATCCATAAATATAGACTAGATTAATAATATATATATATATATATATATATATATATATATATATATATATATATATATATATATATATATATATTTTCCCTCCTTTTGTGTATGCACGTATCACCGGGTCCTATTAATAAGTTCAAATTACCTAATGTTCATATATCAAGAAAAGTTGATTGATCCATAAATATAGACTAAATTAATTTTTTTTAAAAAATTAAATTTTGCCCTTCGAGTATTTTTCACCTCTTTCTTCTCTATCTTTAATAGGGATAAAATTGTAATATCCTCATTTATTACTATGAAAATCGACATATAATAAGGACCAAAAGATTTTTTCAAACTGAGGATCAAAGTCGTAAGATAGACACACACACATATATAGAGATACACACACGCACATATACGCACTTATTGAATGTTTGAATCAAAAGCCTGACGAATGAAAATGGGGTACCCTCATTTCTCAAGCGTTGCCAACAAACTGATGCTTGCAGCAATGGCGATGATGCTTCTGCTCTCATTCGGTGAGTGTGAGACTGTTTATAATTAATTAATTATTAAATTGAATACATAAGAATTAGTTAATTAATTCATTTGTGTGTGTGTGTGTGTTGAATTAAAGAAAAGTTTGATGGATGTTGGTGATAATTAATGAGAATGAAAAAAATTAAATGCAGGGAAGAGCAAACAATATTGCCCAGGAACATGTAAATAATTTCCAGAGTGCGATGATTATTGCAAACGGATTGGCTACAAAATAGGAAGATGCATCCCTCCTCAGAATCACTTCTGCTGCTGTGCTAAATAATATCCGCACTCTGCTCCATCTCCATCTATGTATACACGCATGAAGAAATTTCATCATCTATTATATGTATTAATTAATCTTCTTATTTAGCTAATGTATCCCTTCCTGGTTAGTTCAAATAATTAAGAAGCATATATAGTTTTATTAGTCCATTCTGGAATAATTTAATAGCACTATATATGCAAACTGGTTAATTTCTTTATGGGTCAATGATTATCTATATTTATAATCTATGATAACGCCACATGCATGCAGTTTAATCACAACTATTAAATAAAAAACATGTATCCAATAATAATGTAACGCTGTTGGCAAGTGAAAATCCAATAGATAAGCAGAGATGTCAATGCTATTAGTGGCGGAGCCAGAAATTTATTGGACGGTGGGCACCATTGGTGGGGGGATTCGGGGGCAGCGCCCCCGAAAAAAAAAGTTTGGATTTTTTTTGGGAAAAATAAAAGAATATAAAGGGAAAACCAATGCTAAGTATATTACAATAAAAATAATTACAATATCATCCTTCTAGGCTTTATTTTTTAGAATTCTATCATAATTGCCTCATTATCAATGCTATCAAATACATCTTTTTCAATATAAGACACTAGACAATCATTCAACCATTCATCCCCTATCCGATTAAGAAGTGCAGTCTTGATGTATTTCATAGCTGAAAATGTTCTTTCCATAGATGCAGTTGCTACAAGCAAAGTTAATGCTAACTTTATAAGTAAATAAATCAAAGGATACACAATGTTTTTTCTTTTCAACCATCTTCTTGGCAAGATCAGCTATTCCTTGCAAATTCAAAAAATCAGGATCAAATTGCACATCAACAATATAGGGAACCGAAGATGGAGATGGAGATTTAGGGAAGATGTAATGTGATTCTGAATTTTACCCTTTTTTAAAAAAAAAAAAAAATAACGAAATATGTGTGTGTGTAAAGAAAGAAACAAAAATATTTTTTTTTTATCTCATTCCATTTTAATTGGGGGGCACTTGCCCACCCAACCTTCTACCTAAATCCGCCACTGAATGCTATGGTAGATGTTTTCGCAAAAAGGGCACCAGACGTGCAGCCATTGGATTAAAAATTCTTAGTCCAGAGCTGCTTATGGATATTTTATCTTCTGATGCTGGTTTTTGGAAGGCTTGGATTCCTTGAGAAAGTCAAAGTGTTTTCTATCAAGAAATTTACCGGCAAGTTTCGCTCATGCTTGAGCTTTTGCCACGCATAACTCAGTTGATGCTGCTTAATTACTTAGCTTGTTTATTCTACTTAATCGGGTATTAGAATGTACGTGACAAGTTAATGTCGTTTTCATCATTTATGTTTTTCCTCCCAAATGTAACGTGGATTTGGAAGTATTGAGTTTGTAAATGAGTTATCGTTCTTGGATAGAACATTATTATGACACGGTGATTTGGATATATGTATAGATTAGGTTTTGAAGAGAAATAAGTTAAAAGCTGTGTGTGTGTGTGTGTTGTTTATGGAGAAATGGATGAATGCATAAATTGGTTGCTAAGGTTGATGATATATGATGATGTGTTGACAAGTTAGTAGTTACATGGTCTTTAATTTTCTTGCTTTTTAATAATATGTTTTCGATATGCTAGCTATTATTGTCAAACTCGCGAGTTGACTCTCCGAATTTACTGTTTTTACGTTTCTACCTTTAAAATCGAGTCGAGTCACTGATAAACTCGTGTTAGTTGTAAACTCAAATAAACTCGCGAGTTTTTCACATTGTGTTTACCTTTTGTACTTCTCTAATTTACAAAACCGTGTTAACTCACTCTTAAACTCATCTTAATTTTATCTATTTGATTATAGATCAATGGCTTCGCATATGAATTTTATATAATTCCTTTGTTAAGCATGATACATGATGAATTTTGATGGACTTAATTTCAATTATTTGGATTTAAATCTTTTTCTTTCATGGGTGTCTTTTGTTAAAATATATTTAGATCTTTTTTTTGTCATTTTTATATTTTAATTATTTAATAATACACTATAAATACAAATTCAATGATGAAAGTAAACTTTTACAAGTTTACGATATGAGTTCACGTCACTGTCATAAGTTTCATTAAACCTACGAGTTTAATAACCTTGATACTAGCTATATATCCCATCTAGTATCAATCAACTTTATATTTGAAATTTTGTAATATCCACTTAAAAACCTATTTAATTAAAAATGGGTCGGATAATTATATCATTAGATTAATCCATGTGTAATTATATTCACACTCATTCAGTTAATACATGTTAAAGTAATTTTCTTTTTTGAAAAATCTTTAAAAATTATCCCCTAATATAGACAATTTCCCTTTATTCGAAAAAGTTTGATATCATCAATAATAACTGCGGACTAAAATTATGTATCCCATTTCCAAGTTATTCAAATTTATCGGGTTATTATTCTCATTTAATTCACAGTTTTTATTATTGGGGTTTGATGATAAGGTAATAAGGTAATTAAATTGAATTTGAAAATATAACTTAAATCATGGATTAAATTTGATTGAATTTGAAAATCGACATCAAATCATGAATCATAAATCATAATCACCTAATCAACACATAGAGGCTATAAAAACTATGTATGATCACATACAAGGATGGCAAAAAATACCCAAAAACTTTACCTTCCATGATTGTAGGGATCTCTAATCATTTTAATTTCATAATCTCCATTGATTAATCTCTTTTTATGATTTTCTTTTTAGGTGGGAATTTATAATATTATTTATCTCGTGCAATATTACATTTAGGTGGGGTGCAAATGCTTTTTTTCTTTTTTTTATAAGAACCTGAAATTTAAATTGCTTTGATGCTTTTCATAGTGTCCCACTTGGAATTGTTTGAACATTTGATATGTTTTTACCATTTTTACCCTAAATTAATTTTATTCTCTCTCCTCATCTTATTTTAATAGCACATTCTCTTTCATATTTTCTCTTACTACTCTATTTCTTTATATAACTTGCCCTCTAACAAATGAGAGTATACCTCAAAAAAAGAAGTATATTTCTTACATATTTATTACTTTTAAGTTTTAACTAATTTTTCAAACCACATAATTCAATTATTAGACTTTTATAAAAAGGAACAAAGGGAATATATTGTTCTCCTCCCGTCCTTAATGTAAGACCTAATTGGTGAATTGATCTTGGTTCTAAAGGTAAGATTGAACTATTTTTCATATTTATTAATATTTTGTTAATTCATTTCTTTGATACTGATCTCTTAACAATAATCAAGCAAGGGAGAGATAGAAGGAATCCAGAAAGATGATTATAGTGTTTTAGAACAAATATCTCATCTTAATTAACTTATTCAACTACCTTAATATAATCAAATTAGATAAATAGATCTTACATTAATAACCAGAGACTAACATTTTTTAACATGAACTAGCCAATTCAATCTTCATACATATTTTAGTACAATCTTATGACTTGGTGATACTTTCACCAATCATATTGATGAAAATTTATATAAATACTCCCTCGGTCAATGATGTATGGTGCTTCTAGAAGAATAGCTTTATTTAAAATATAAATCATTTGTAAGATAATTAATGCTCATTTTTTAGTTTTCTTCCGGAATTAATATTCATTTCCAGTTTTACGCATTCATTAAATTTCAAACATATTCTTTAAAAAAGGATAAAAGTGGGAAAAAAAATCATATTTATAACCTATTTAAGTCTCTTTGGATGATTTCAAAACCTAGGTTTTGCCTCTAGTTTGCCAAACACCCATTTTGCCAGAAGCTATGATCTGCACCAAAAACCTAGGTTTTAGAAAAATCTATTTTTTAAGCTTTCTCTCTCTCCTCTGCCATCGTCAGTATTTTTTCAGACAGTAAGTATCCTTAAGTATCTTTTTAGTACCCTTCGGTACCTTAAAATATTTTCCCAAAAGCAATCGATAGACTAAATAATCATAAAATAAATTTTCAAGATCATGAAGTATTTTTTCAGCATCCTTAAGTATTTACCCTAAAAAAAAAATTTCAATATCTTAAAATAAATTTTTAAGACCATGAAAATTATTTTTTCAGTTAGTACGCTGAAATATTTTTTCATTCGGTCATTACCCTGAAATATTTTTTCAATATCTTAAAATAAATTTTCAAGATCATGAAGTATTTTTATGGTATCCTTACGTATGTTTTTACCTTGTCGGGTACCTTGAATTTTTTTTTTTTTAAAGATCAGTCATTACCCTCAAATATTTTTTCAATATCCTAAAAAAAAAATTAAAAACCATGAGAATTATTTGTTTAGTACCAACAGATCCTTATCATGAAATTTACTTTTAAAAATATTTAAAATACAATCTTATCCTTTATATCCAATTATACCAAAATATTTTTATATGTTAAAAATATTTGTCTATACAATTTATTAGTATGTATATGTTTTATCTAATTTTTATCATGTTACCTAATTTACTAATGGTAGAAATTTATTTTTTCTAACAATTTTATGTATTTATTATGAAATATAATGTTTAAAATATTTAAAATACAACCTTATACTTTATATACAATTATGCCAAAAACCAATGTCCTTTTTGGTAAATTTGACCTTAAAAAAGCTATTATGATAATAATATCCAAACACCGTCATTTTTATCCAAAAGCTATTCTCGAAAAGTCATTTTTACCTCATAAATCTCAAAAACTATTCTCCAAAAGCTAAATCCAAACGGGCCCATGAGTTAACTATCACTTCTTCTTCTTCTTTTTTCTAAATTATTTAAAGTGCCCCATATTATAAAGTCAAATAATTATATAATATCGAAGTGAGTGCCGGGAACGCGAAGCAACCACGGCATCATAACTACTCTTGAATAAGAGATTGATAAACGAATCCTCAATTAATATAAGCATTAATATTGCCCGTATATTGATAAAGTTAGTTACCATTGGTCCTATTTATAAGTCTCTTTTGACCAAATCACATACTACTCTGGTCCTATTTATAAGTCCCCTTTTGACCAAAACACACATACCAAGGAGTGGTAGTTGGCTTAATGATTATAGGGTAAAATTTCAACTTTACCCTCATTTATAATTGGGTATCTTTTAACTCTTTCTTCTCTCTCTATCTTTATTGGTATAATTAATATGGGCAAAATTGTCATAATGTCATCTCTTTCCTCAAAGAGGACTTATAAATAGGACCAAATTTTTTTGGTCAAAAGGAACTTATAAATAGGACCAGAGTGGTATATCAAGGAGAAGTAGTTAGCACAATGGTTATAGGATGAATTTTCAACTTTACCCTCATTTATAAATGGGTACCTTTAAACTCTTTCTTCTCTCTCTATTTTCATTGATACAATTAATATGGGTAAAATTGTCACAATCTCATTTATTTAGTCAAAAGAGATTTATAAATAGGACCAAATATTTTGGTCAAAAGGGATTTATAAATAGGACCAGAGTGGTAGTGTAGTTAGAAAAAGCTTGCCAAATCCCTCACACATTTAGTGGTCAAAAGTAGAATATGCACAAAATTCATCCATAAAGTATCTACATATGTGTGTGTACATAGCTCAACAGATCCGTATACGCAGGTATAAGATACACACACACACACACTTATTGAGTGTTTAATCTGAATCAGAAGCTTTACGAACGAAAATGGCGATCCCTCATCTCTCAAGCATTGCCAACAAACTGATGCTTGCAGCCATGGTGATGATGCTTCTGCTCTCATTTGGTAAGTGTGAAACTGTTTATAATTAATTTGAGCTAATAATCCAGATGGTGTTTATTTAAAGAACCTAGTTTGATGGATGTTGGTGATAATTAATAATGAGAATGAACAAAATATTTATTTAATGCAGGGAAGAGCACACAATATTGCCCAGGAAAGTGTAAAGACTTTCCAGTTTGCCATGATTTTTGCAAACTGATTGGCTACATAACAGGACGATGCGCCCCTCCTCAATATCAATTCTGCTGCTGTGTTAAATAATCCCAGCTTCTTCTACTCCATCTATATGTATACATGCAGGCATGAAGTTTCATATATAATAAATAAACTATATTATTATGTATTAATCTTCTTATTTAGTTAATGTATCCTTTCCTGGTTAGTACAAATATGAAGCATATATAGTTTTATCTGTCCATTTTGGAATAACTTATAATACTATATATGCAAAATGGTTTCTTTATAGATAAATGATTATCCATATATTTTATAATTCGTGATACCACATGCATGGAATCACCAACATGCATGAAGTTTCATGATTCTTTTCCTTTTACTCCAGCAAACCCATCTCAACCTTTAAATTAAAGACATTCAATAATAATATATTGCTTTTGGCACGTGGAAATCTAACGGATAAGTAGAGACGTCAAAGCTATGAAAAATGTTATCGCCAAAACTCAAAAGGGCACTAGAAGACACACAACCATTGCATTACAAATTCTCGGTCAAGAGCTGCTAATGGATATTTTATCTTTTGATACTAGTTTTTAGTTTTTAAATTAGTTTCGTTTGTAAGAGAAACGCGATAACACATACATCAACAAAATAAGACCTGAGGGCTTCTAATGTACCTTCGCTAAATGTTCTTTCTAATGCACATCAAAATTTCACAACTTTCCAAGTGTTTTGTTCTTGAATCTTGTGATCATTCTGTATAAAATGAGTAACATTTTGATATTTTATAGATAAAAACTAGTGAAGTTTTGAATTTTTATGATTTTTCAAAATGAATAAATAATGCACAATCTTAGAGTACACAAAAAATTAATAACTTCACCTTTTTTTGCCCATAAGATATAAAAATATCTCTCATTTTATATACTACCTCCGGTCCTAATTATAAGACATAGTTGACTTTGTTTGGAGAGATTAAGGAAACTAAATAAGTTACTTAATCATTTTATATGTTGTGTATCTTTAGATTATATATTAGTTTATTAGTCAAACTAATTACTTTAAAGAATAAAAATAAAAATAAAAATACTTTAAAGTAATTTAATTAGCTTCCTTAATTTCTCCAAAAAAGTCAACTATGTCTTATAATTATGATCGAAGGAAGTAAAATTTAATGATCACAAGAAATAAGGACAAAACTTTTGGGAGGTTGGGACAAGAAGCATTAGAGTATTTTTCTTTGAAAAATCACAAAATGTTAATAACTTCACTATTTTTTGCCCATAAAATATCAAATTACCTATCATTTTATATAGAATTTAATGATCACAAGAAATAAGAACAAAACTTTTGAGAGGTTGGGACATCGCAAGGAGCATTAGAGGCCCAAACCTCAAAATTACAAAGAGTACAACCAGTCAAGTTAATATGTTAATCAAATAATATAAGCTAAAGTATATATTTAGTTCTTTATGTTTCCATCAAGATTCATTTTAGTTCTTTAAGTTTAAAAAGCGCATTTTTAGTCTTTTAAATTTAATACCGTTAGTTTTATTTAACGGAAAATACTAACTCACATTTTTTTAAACCATTACCCGGTTGTATCCACTATCCAGTTAGTTCCCCAGCGACCTCGATCTTCGTCGCTTGCTAAGCCTCACTTTCTAGGCCTTAATTCCATGTTCATAACCTTTTTCATCATTGTTCGTTTGCTTCTTTGACCTGAAGAGGCTGAAGCAGAAGAAACTGCAAGCAAACTTCCTCAATGGATGGATGAAGGTGTTGGCGGCATGATGAGGGTTTCATGCGGGGAAAAGTGTGGCCATTACAAAAAAAGTAATTAAAATTTGAGAGTTTTTTTTATAATATTATTATTATTTTAATTAAAAAATTAATTTGTTAAAAAATTGAGATGATGTGGCAGATAATTAGGATACAAATAATTTGAGTCAGCATTTTCCGTTAAATAAAACTAACGATGTTAAGTTTAAATGATAAAAAGTGCCGTTTTTAATCTTAAGGGACTAAAATAAATCTTGATACAAACATAATGTATAGTTTAGCCAATAATAATAGTGCAATGTTAAATATAAATTTTAAATTTGGCTTGGCTCTGCGCCCTTCTTATATGCCTATTGATCGCCTTGATGTGTGCATTTGAAATTTGAAATGCAGTTTCTTTTAGAAAATAATAACTCTTATGCATTGTTGTCAAACTCGCGAGTTGACTCTACGAGTTTACCGTCTTTACGTTTCTAGCTTACCAAATTGAGTCGAGCCACTAGTAAACTCTTAACCGTTGTAAACTCGGTTAAACTCACGAGTTTATACACCGAGTTTACCGTTTTTACATTTCTAACTTACAAAACCGTGTTAACTCACATTTAAACTCGTGTTAACTTTTTTTATTTAATCATGGTCGATCTTTAAATATAATTTTTATAAAAATTTCTTTATTAAATATGGTAAATTTTGAATGTTAATGAGTTTAATTTCAATTATTTTGATTTAAAATATTTTTAAATCAAATTGTTGTCATTTTTTTATATTTTAATTATTTATTATAAACTGTTAATACTTATTTAATAGTGAAAATAAACTCTTACGAGTTTACGATTTGAGTTCACGATACGAGTTTACATCACTGTCACAAGTTTATTTAAACTTGTGAGTTTGACAACCTTACCCTTATGTCAATATTCATGGAGTGAATTAATTAAGAAGGTCCATGTGCAGTTATGGAGAATCCGTTATTAATTCGGTCAAAAAAATTAGTTATAGAAAGGAAGTCCCCCTCCCAAAAATCTGCTCACACAATTACTCTACTTTGCGTTATCCCTCAAAATCTTGAGCTTTAATGAAATGGTCGGTCAAAAAGCAGAATATTTTACTGAAAATTAAACACATAACGTATTTGTGTGTAGGTGTATAAATAGATGCATGAGTTTGGCAAATACTTAGATATAAGCAAAGAGATATCGGATTTGAAGAAATAGAAATGGCTTTCTTCCCTCATTTCTCATCTGCCATTTCCGTCTGCAAGTTCATCCTCGCAGCCATGGTGATGCTGCTGCTCTTCTCATTCGGTATGTGTGTGTTTCATCCGTTTGTTTGTTGCTATATATATTGTAACATCCTTAAATTTTTAGAACTTAGAAAGTTATTTTTTGGACTACGATCAAAATAATTTAAGAGTATGAAGTCATTTATGAGAAGTGATATTAAAAAAAACAGAGTTATTATTATAATATATATATACACACACATAAAATTATACCAACCAAAAACATATCTTGGTGAAATATCTTCTTTCTTTTTTTAGAAATACAGGCAAGCTAAAACTTGAAAAGATAAGAAAGGTACTAGACCCTGAAAATCTAGCCCTTAATACATCAAACTAGAAAGAAAACTAACCAAGTCAGACCAGCTGGTCTCTCAAAAACATATACAGACATCCCTTGAGAACCGATTGAACTAGAATCACTTCGGCATATATCAACGGCAGCGTAAGTGAAATATCTTCATAAAATAACCTGCTCCATATGTGAAAAAATAATAATAAAGCAACAAAGAAAAGAAAGAAGGAAGAGAGAGAGAGAATAAATATATATAATTATTATTTTAATAAGAGGAACAAATCCTAATTCTTTAATACTAAATAAAATAATGGAAGTTTTAATAAGTTTTTGAATGATAAAAATGCAGGGAAGAGCACAACATTTTGCCCAGGGCATTGTTCTCTATTTCAAAGGTGTGATAGATATTGCAGATCCATTGGCTTTAAAACAGGCCAGTGCATTGTTGAACAACATGACGACTGTTGCTGTAGCTCGTGATATGATTCACTCCCATTATCCCTTGCAAACTTCATCATCATAATCAACTCTCTCTCTATATATATATATGCCCTAAATAAATGCTTCTAAATAAATTGTAATACCTGTGGGCCAAAAAAATTTAATATTATATCATTATCTTTTGAATGGTGCGATTCACTCATTTTTCTCATATGATTATCTAACTTATCGATCAAATTCGAGTATTACTGGGCGCCACTGAAGGGCAACTTTCCCTCAAAGATGCTTTCTGTATTCACATAAACTTATGCTACTACAGAAAACATTTTTAATAGTCCATTTTTTTGGACTTTTCGATGCTCAATTTTAAGCAGATGTTTATGTGAGTGGTGTTGTAAGTTTTGATCAATAGACGTCTGTATATTACAAAACGTTGCAAGTCACTTTCCATATTCATCCAAAGCCTCGCATTTAATTAAACAAAAAAGCCAAAAGGTCTTTGATTCAGTGGCGAAGCTTAGTTAAGCAATACCCCCCAAAAAAAAAATGTTTAGAATTTTTTTTTAAAAAAATAAAATAATGTAAAAAGTAATGCTATCTTATATACTAGACTTGTTAAAATACTTTTATTATACATTTGGCTGCTCCAAATATTTTTTTAAAAAAAATATTTGGGGCCAAATGTATACTCATTAACTAATTAAGAAAAATATATTTGAGGAGCTAAATGTATATTCATTAACTAATTAAAAAAAAATATTTGGAGGGGCTAAATATATATTTATTAATGATTATTCATATTTATTCATGAACAACATAGAATTAATCACCAACATATACACCACGTAGCCGTCCAGTGGTCATGATTATTTTGGTCCATCAGCGCAACTCACAATGAACCATATGAAAGTAAGTAGAAACATGCGTGCAATAATAATAAGCCCCATAATTAATAAAACCGACGTACCACTCTGGGTTAATTTATAAGTTATTTTTAATTAAATCAAACATACTAAGGAGATGTAATTAACTCAATGATTATTGAGTAATTTTTTAATTTTTCTTTTATTTATGAATGAGTATTTTTCAACTCTTTCTTCTTTTTCTATTTTTATTGGTACAATTAATATGGGCAAGATTCTGACAATCTCATTTACTATCCTAAAATTGAACTTATAAATAGGATCAATTTTTTAGTCAAAATAGTCTTATTAATAGGACAATAGTGATTTGTATCTTAATTATCTTTCCTTGTTCTCTATTCGATTCACAATGTAAGCCACTCTTAAGTAATTTACTAGAATTAAGAGATGATCCTCCCTCATATTTTTTTTAATAAGTAAAAATTATCAAAATCAAATGGTTTTGAATGAGGTTTTGAGAAAGAGAGGAAAATACTATACAAGTTACGCTTAAGTATTAATTATGTGGTAAAATTGATAAATAAACACTATCATTCTACAAGTTATTTATATTACTGTTTAAAAAAAATCCTTCTATAAACAATTTATGTTGTGTACAGGAGGGAGTACCATTCAACACGGCCACACACATATTTACAATATAATAGATGACCTCATGGCCCCTTGCTATTAATTAATAATAATGCCGCGAGCTATTTAATCAGTTCTTTTACATTAATTTAGCATCACGTATTAAATGTATCATAATTAACGAGGATACTATTGATGTTTAATAAGAGTTAATATAATCAAAACTTGGTTACTTGTCCCCGGGGAATTTACCCGTATTCTAATTTCATTTTTTTTTTAAATGTAGTTTGAAGTGTATGTCATTAATTAACTGAATAAATATGAATAAGAAGAACCAAATTTTGGAAATAAATAAATCTTTAAGATGATATAAACTGCTATTCAAATGTTGGCAAAAAAAATGCTATTCAAACACTATTACAGAGAATATTTAAAATAGGCAATTCATAAATATGTGAACCGTTGTTAAAAAAGAATGCAATCGACAACATGAATTTTTATGTAAAACATTATTAATGATTACGAAGCTTGCATGTAGTATTTTATTTTATTTGGTCAAAGAAAAACGTAAAACTGATGTAATTAACCTGTATTCTCTCGAGAATCAATAGGAAAAAACCAAAATAACCACGCACTCGGATTAACTTCATAATTGTCTTTCAGATTAATTAATTATTCAAATGGTAATAAAGGCGTGATCTTCTAAAAGACTGGTCTTTCCATCGCTCGATGATGAGTTGTTTTTTCACTATCTTATGACAAAAACATCGTTAATGTTCTTGCTTAGAAAACTAAGCTGCATAAAAAATCCAAAACATCAACGAGCCGTATCATTTTTTTTTTTTTTAGTGCCATAACTCATTAGAAAACTCAGTACAAAAACATGCAACAATCTATTAATCCCTCTTAGAGAAAAAGCCATCCTACCACGATATAAATCCTCCGGAAGCATACATGTCGATGTCTGCTTTATTCACTTATTTTGCAAATTTCAGAACAAGAAATGAAGACACAACATAGTACTTAGGTTCATTATAACCTAGCCCAATTTGACAAGGGTAAAGGTACAAATTTGCCCCAAAAGTTTTCACTGAGGAATAATGTTGCTTTAGAAGTTTTTCAGGTTCAATGTCATCACGAAAGTTTCAAAATGTAACAATGTTTACTGTTAAAAAACTAATGTTGACTGTTAAACAATTGATGTTGATCATTAACTAACGGTAAGAAGCAATATTACTCAATTTTAACACTTCTTGGGTAATATTGAACATAATAAAAAAAAAAAAAAAAAAAAAAAAAAAAAAAAAAAAAAAAATCAAGGCAACATTCCTTATCAGCGAAAACTTCCAAGACCAATATACATATTAACCTAATTCAACAATGGAAAAAGACGAACGTCTTGGAGAGGATGCGGAGGGGCTAGGTTTTTTGCTTTGAAGGTACAAGCTTGGTGTTGGAGGTGAATTATTTGAAGATTGTGCAGCAGAAGCACCAGTAAGTGGTGAAGGAGAGTCCTTTAAGAGGGTATCAAAATCTGCATATTCAGCCTCACTTACTTGTTTAATTTCCTTGATCATGCTTTCCACATCCCTCATTGTAGGTCTTTGATTTGGGGCATAACTTAAGCACAATAGGGAAATCCCTATTGCTTCCTTCATTTCTTCTATTTCTGATTCTGCTGCACCTTGTAATGCTGGGTCTAGGACTTCTGATACTTGTCCTCTCTTTTCTCTCACCCATTCTGCAATGTGTAACCCTTCTTGTATGCTTGGATCAATCTGTTTCTTACCCGTTAGCACTTCCAGCATCACTACTCCAAAACTATAAACATCACTCTTCTCTGTGATCTTCATCATGTAGCCATACTCTGAAAGACATAAACCAATTAGATTCAGAAATTATTAGGGAATTAAAACCACGTTGAGGTTCTAAAGAAGAAATGTAATCACTAAAAAGTGGTAATAACAAATGGGCAGTACGGACTTGTTATTTCTTATACTGAAGATTATCATTGCTTGTTGATCACTTATTGTAGAACTTTCTGATTATCACATTATTTCTCTATGACCTCATAATGATTTTTCCAAATTAATTTATAGTAAATAGAACTGTTAGGAACACTCCGGTTAGAGTCTCATGTATCTTGGATTTAATTTCATGGTATTTAAAACATTTTATATTTGGCATGATAACTAAAATTTTCCATGGAAAGGATACAAAACCAGAACCTGTACAATTTATTACCCCAATTAGTGTTATCTTATGCCTCTTAATTTATGGAAACATAGGTGCCACGCAAACACTAGATAGATAACAATTAAAACTTATGCTGAATGAAAACGAAGTTTAATTCAATGAAGGTAAGAGATAAGAAAAAACATTAATGAATTCAAGTGTGTAGTAGACTGACCAGGAGCGATATATCCCCAAGAACCAGCAACTATATTGGATGACTCGCCGAAACCACAATCGTCAACAAACTTGGCCAAGCCAAAATCAGCAAGGCAAGCATCAAATTCAGGACCAATAAGGATGTTACTAGGTTTGATGTCTCTGTGGACTATTGCAGGTTCACTATCATGGTGAAGATATTCAAGGCCTTGAGCAGCACCTAACAAGATTTTGTACCTAACTTCCCATTCCAAACAAGAATTCTCACCCCTCTCATGAAGAAGACTTCCTAAGCTTCCATGTGGCATGTATTCATACATAAGCAATCTCATGTTGTCACTCCAACAACATCCTAGGAGTCTCACAATGTTCCTATGTCGGATTAAGCCGAGGATTTTCAGCTCTCTCGAGAAAGAGTTGCGTGCTCCTCTCTTGTCATCATTTTCTCCTCCAATAACACTAGAAGCCATTGGAGCTGGCCACAATTTCTTCACGGCTATGGCTTCATTATTACCAATATCGACACGATGAACAACTCCTGAGCTTCCCTTTCCTATTATGTTTTCGTCTTTTAAGCTTCTAAGCACCAGCTCAACTGAGAAATTTAACCTCTGAAATGGAGTGCATTGCCATGTCCATGTGTTTCCTATCTCTGAATGATTATTATTGTCTCTGTTAGCTCTTGCCCTGTTAACTGAAATGATTATTATAACAACAAATATCATTATCAACAGTACCAGCAGCCCAATGACCAGTTTAAGAATGGTAGAGTTTATGTTTTCAGTCAATCGTTTCCTGCGTGAACCATTTAAAAAGCAAGAATCCTGAATCCCAGAACAGAGACCCCTGTTTCCCATAATTTCTTGTGGTGATAGGTGTCTGAAAATCGTAGTGTCGGGAAGATGGCCAGTGAAGTTATTGTAAGAGATATTGAGAGAAACAAGACTCGCAAGGTGAGAAAGAGGCTGCAAATTTCCTTCCAAATTGTTATGTGAAATGTCAATCACTGAGAGCATGTTTAGTTTAGAGATTTCAGAAGGAATTGGTCCTTTAAGAGAGTTGTGACTAAGGTTAAGAACAACTGCAAGAGTTTTTATATCACCTAACTCTTTTGGTATGCTCCCAGTGAGTTCATTGCTACTAAGATCAAGCATTTGGAGCTTTGAACATAGACCAAGTGATTGAGGAATGGTTCCAGAGAACTTGTTTCTGCTAAGTAGGAGATGAATTAGGGAAGAAAGATCATGACCTAAGCTTGTAGGTATTTGACCTTCAAATTTATTATTAGATGCATTCAAAACTGAAAGATTGGGTAGTGTTGATAATGACTCAGGAAGTGGACCTTCTAAGTCATTGTTGCTAAGGTTTATCATTTCCAGCCTTGAGCAACCACCAATCTCCTCCGGCAATGACCCGTAAAGGCGGTTATCGGAGATATCACAAAAGATTAAGTTTTTTAAACCACCAATTGTCTTTGGAATCTCACCATAAATTCTATTGTTTCTAAGACTCAGCCTTTCAAGAGAGCTGCAACTTCCTATCTCAGTTGGAATTGCACCTGACATATCAGTGAAAATTAACTCAAACTCTGTGAGGTTTTGTAGCAAAAACAGGCCTTTCGGAATGCTTCCAATAAATGAGTTCCAAGACAAATCAAGCTTTTGGAGGTTACTGAGGTTGGCTAAAGTAGAAGGTATGGTTCCTTCAAGCTGGTTGCCCCAAGCATAGAACTGAGTGAGCTTTTGCAATCTCCCAAGCTCAGGTGGGATCAACCCTGAGATTTGGTTCATATAAAGTTCCAATCTTTGCAGGTTTGAGGCATTTGAAAGAGTTGGAGGTATAAAACCAGAGATATTGTTTTGAGCAACCAAAAACTTTTCAAGCTTCACAAGCTTACCTACAGAAAAAGGGATAGTCCCAGATAGAGAATTCATTGAAAGCTCAAGTGTTGTCAAGCTTGTACAGTTACCAATCTCTTCAGGAATAGCCCCAGTAATAAAATTATCCCATAAATTCAAAATTTGCAGCTTTTGCAGCTTCCCTAAATCAGATGGAACAGAACCTGATAGTTTATTTGTGCATAGCCTCAACTCAACAAGCTCAGAGCAATTACCTATCTCTGATGGAATCTCGCCAGAAAGCATAGTATCACAAAGTGACAACCTTTGAAGCTTTCTAAGCCTACCCAATGAAGCAGGCAAAGAGCCTGATATGCTGGTTTCAGTCAACCCCAAAGAAATCAAATTAGTGCAATTTCCCAGCTCATATGGTATATTCCCAGTAATGAGTCTGTTCCTTCCTGCTCTAAAAATCTCAAGTTTTGATATTTTTCCCAGAAAAGGTGGGATTTTTCCACTTAGCTGATTATTTGAAAGGATGATAGATTCTAGGCCAATGCAATTACTTAGCTCATTTGGGATTTCTCCACTGAGGAAGTTGGAGTTTAAGGCCAAAGTCTTGAGATTTGGCAAATTCCCAACACTCGAAGGAATAGAACCAGTGAGACTATTATGGCTGAGATCAATGACAGTAAGGGAAGAACAAGCACCAATATCAGAAGTGATACTTCCGGTGAGATTTGCATCTGACAAGACAAGTTTGGTAAGGAAGCGAAAGGAAGAGAGATTGTAAGGTAGAGGCAAGTGAAGAGGGACAGAGACAAGATTAATTTCTGTGACAAAACCTTGAGGAGAACAAGTTATGGAGGTCCAGTTACATGGGTTTGAGTCACTAATGTTCCAGTTAGAGAAATATGAAGAGGGTGGTGAAGAGGGTGAGCTGTGAAGCCATGAATAAAGCAGATAAGCTTCATGGTTATAAGAGAAAGTAAGGGTACAACAACATAAGAGAGTGGTGGTGACAGAGAAGAAAAGCACAAAGATTTGCCTCATTTTCCAAATATCTGTGTCTTCTTGGGTTTAGTCTATATCATAGGATTTTGTTGCATCCTCTTGTCTCTGTGAATAGGTACTAATACAAGTACCTTAGCCTTCTCGGACTGATGAATCCCAAGCAAACCATGCATTGACACCTCATCATAAAACATGCAGAAGACTCATGAAAATGCCGAGTGCTCCATGGCTGCATGAACAGGTGATGATTGAGAAAAGTTGAGATTTTTCCTCCGGTAAAACAGGAAAAGGAGAGCAATGGCCTAGTGAAAAGAGCCTCTACAAAAAAAAAAGGTGGATAATATTATATTGTGTATAATATGTACACACTCCGGTTGAGTAGTTAAGACATATTTAATTAATTTAATTAGTTTAAGGAAGTTAATTGAGTTAGTTAATATGATCCCTAGTCAACTTCCTTATTTTTTTCCTTTTCTCTCTTCTTTAGTTATTATTGAGGGAGTATGTATATGGATAAATTAGGAAAAAATCGCTAAATATAAAAATTATATATTATATTTAAGATCAAGATCAACATTTTAAATATGTATTATACTAAGAATTTTATTCGAGGGAGTATGTATTATGTAAACGTATACGAGGCAAAACGAGTAACAGATGAGTCTTGACCTCTAGAATGTCATCTGTTTCTTTTTTCTCGGTGGTTCAAAGTTCTATGCGCTTGAGTTACAAACGTACAATTCACATAACCCTTCGTCCCTTCCCAATGTGGTTTGTGATTCTTAGCTGTGACTGTGACTATGAATGGAAATTTATATTTTGGCTAAATATATACACATAATAATACATGTGTGTATGTGTCCAGTACTCGTAAAGCGGTACAAGAAAAACAGGAGTGTCATCCCTTTTTTACTCTCTATTTCCTTATTACAGTAAAGTTTTAGGAAACCAAATAGTATATAATACTCCTTTAGGCCTTTTTAATAAGCAATTTTTTTTATTACGCAAAAAGAACATACGGTTAAGATTTGTTAAAAACAATAAATCTATAAAAAAATGTCATATTTCTTTTAAATATACCACACTATATTTATGAAAAAGACATAAAATATGAGAGAAAATGAGTAATAAATGATCAAGGAAAAGAGAATTAGTGGTGTGTGGGGATAATTAATATAAAAATATGTATTTAATAAGGATAGAAAACATGATAACTTAAATTTTGAGGTAAAAAAGAAAATTATTTATATTAAAAAGGAAGCAGGAAATATATTGAAATGGAGGGAGGCAAATAAATGATCGAGACGGATATTTTGACTCAAACGCGCTGAGACCAGAAAGAATGGGGCAGCAAACCGAGCCCAGAAAATTATTTGATCCCTGTGTTGGTCAAGGTGTTGGGGGAGGTATTTTAGGGGTCTAGGAAGCAGTGGAAACACTGGTAGAAGTGGAGACATGTGTACTCTCTGGCCAGTATGCCCTGTGGACTGGACTTCAAGCGCCCTGCCCTTGGACTATGGGTGAACCCAACCCCTTTCCTAAAATTTTTATAGCAAAAAAAAATAATAAACTTCTTCATATCTATCCAGGTACGGTATAACTTCCTTTTGGGCATCACCCCATTTTTTTTAGAGTAAATACCCAATTTGGTCCCTGGAAAAAAATACGGACACTTTTTTTGTCCCTCAATAAAAATAACTCGTCCCGTCATCCCTGGGAAATCAAGTCATCCCTGTTAGTCCTTCCGTCAGTTAGCTCATAACGGCGTCACTAACGGTGCTGACGTGTAACGTGAGTTGCTGACGTCACATGCCACGGAGGAAGGCCAAAATAGTAAATACCCAATTTGGTCCCTGGAAAGAAGTACGGACACCTTTTTGGTCCCTCAATAAAAATAACTCCTCCCGCCATCCCTGGAAAATCAAGTCTATTTGCCTTATGTTAATGAGAAAAGGAAGAACATATATTAATTAGGGTTTAATATACTTACACTCTAACTCGATCATAGCGATCTTGAACCTCAAAAACATATTTGTATCAATTTGTTTCTGACCTAAATGTATCAATTTAGCGGTCAAAACTCAGAATCAGAAAACGAAATCCGGGCGGTATAATTGAAGAATATACCCATTTCGTATCCGTAGCCTTAACTCAGATGATATGCAGAATTAACAAAATGAAGGATAAACCGTTTTGGATGACCAATGTAGGGAAAACGCATAATTGGGTGAAAATTTATCATAATCCCACCAAGAAAACAAAGCAATCGGCAAATCAAGAGGGAGCAGAGTTTGCAATAGTACTTAGCCTCTCGCAAATGGGTTCTTTGAGCGAGTTAGTCCTTCATTTTTCATTGGGGATTTGGAAGTTGCCTCTGAGATACAAAACGCAGCCTTCCTCCGTGGGTTGCTGAGGAGTGAAGATGGTGACAAGTGGGGACGACGTCGTTTTGGCCTTCCTCCGTGGCATGTGAGTGGAACAACTCACGTTACACATCAGCAACATTAGTGACGCCGTTAGGAGCTAACTAATGGAAGGACTAACGTGGGATAATTTTTGATTTCCCAGGGATGACGGGATGAGTTATTTTTATTGAGGGACAAAAAAGGTGTACGTACTTTTTTCCAGGGACCAAATTGGGTATTTACTATTTTGGCCTTCCTCCATGGCATGTGACGTCGGCAACTCACGTTACACGTCGCAGATTAGTGACGCCGTTAGGAGCTAACTGACGGAAGGACTAACGTGGGATGATTTTTGATTTCCCAGGGATGACGGGACGAGTTATTTTTATTGAGGGACCAAAAAGGTGTCCGTATTTTTTTCCAGGGACCAAATTGGGTATTTACTCTTTTTTTATTAATTCATATACTACACTACTTTTTATATAGTATTCCGAAAGTTTATTAAAAAATAAAAAATGTATTCTGAAAGTAAGAAGTGGAATGAATTTCTGAAGCAGGAGTATAATAGTCAAATGTAACCTGAGTTTACTAGCACTAAAGTCATCTCTCTCTCATATGCACACATATTTTAAATACATAGTTTATAAATATAATTGAAATTTTTAATGACATAATGAATATATGATTTTTTTTTACATGTAACGGTATCGGTCCTTAATTAGAATATATATGGTTCTTAATTTTATTTAAAAACTAGCATTAATGTAATACTTGGTCCCTCATATCTGCCCTCTTTTTGGTTTTAGTCTCTTCAGTTTCATTTTATTTAAAACATTGGTCTATGTAACTCAATAAAGATTTAGACCAATTCTTAAGGGTCTGTTTGGATTAGCGATAGGAAAAATTACTTATTTTAAATCTGAATTTTGTAGAAGTAAAATAGAATAAAAGTCAAATTGTAAATGTGATTTGTGTTTGGATCGACGGTGGCAGAAGTGACTTTTTTCAAATATTATTTAAAAAGTCAGTTGAGATGGAAAAAAAAAACTAAAAACAACATTCCTCTTATTGAGTAACACACACACACATATATATATATATTAGTTGTGTGAGTGTATTAGTTGTATATATTGTGATAATTAAAGATAAAAAATTTAAATTTGATTTTAAAAAGTTAAATTATTACGGAGTATTAAAAAAAGTTGATCTCTGATTTTATCACGAACATGATTTATTTGACTCAATTTTGTTGATGTGCATGGCACATATTTTGCCACATTTTCAGAGGCTTCCTCTGTTCCGTCTCTCTCTCCAAAAAAAAAATATTTTGCCACATTTCCACATTTTTTTTTTCAGGTTAAGGTGCATTTTTATCAATGAACTATTGGTCCAAGAGCGTCCAACACAATTAACTATTAAGTGGACCAAAAATACCAAAAAAAGTTTTACCCAGGAGCGTCCAGCACAACGCCGTTAGACAAAAGTTAACGTCTGTTATCTAAGGTGCAGATTGGCCAACAAATTTTTACTCCAGGAGCGCCTGGCACAAATTTTACTAAATTTAATAAGTTTTTTCTCAATTGTCATTATTTAAAACTACTTGTATTATCTATGGACAAAAATGACTTATTCTTCAATTTTTTCAAAATTATAATTTTCTAAAATAAACAAAAATTTTAATTAAAAATATAATTATATGATTTAAATAAAAATCAAAGTGTTTTATAGTTTATTATATATGTTAAACAAAAAAAAAATATGATTTATTTTTATTTTAGAAGAAATTTATGTAATTTAAAAAATTCATTTAATGTTAATCAAATTTTCGTAGGTCAAGTTGCTCCTTAACCCATTAAAATTGATCTTTAACCTATTATTAAATCGTCCTTCATCAAGTCTCTTAAGTTTTCTTTTTTTCTTTTTTTTGTCAACAAGTCACAAATAATCAATAGATCATTTAATTAACAAATATATCATCAAGTTGCGGATTTATATTATTAAGTATCAATATTGATATCCATTAAAAATAAATCATATGTATATATATATATATATATTTTGTTTAACATATAAATTAAACTATAAAACACCTTGAGTTTTATTTAAATCATATAATTAAATTTTTTAATTAAAAATTTTGTTTATTTTAGAAAATTATAATTTTGAAAAAAATTGAAGAATAAGTCATTTTTGTCCATAGATAATACAAGTAGTTTTAAATAATGACAAATGAGAAAAAACTTATTAAATTTAGTAAAATTTAGAATTTTGTCTTGCCGAGCTCCTGGAGTAAAAGTTCATTGGCCAATCTGCACCTTAGATAACTGACGTTAACTTTTGTTTAACGGCGTTGTGCTGGACGCTCCTGAGTAAAACTTTTTTTGGTATTTTTGGTCCACTTAATAGTTAATTGTGTTAGACGCTTCTGGACCAATAGTTCATTGGTAAAAATGCACCTTAACCCTTTTTTTTTCAGATACTTCATTTGTTCTCTCTCTCCAAAAAAATAATTATGAAACAACCTTCATCTCTCTCTTCAATGGCGACCACTCCTCTCACTGTTTTCCGTCTCTCTAGCTTGAGTCTTCGTCTTCATCTTCGACATTTGTTCTCTGACGACAAAGGCAAGAGAATTTGAGTCTTCTCTGGCATTGCTTCGATCAGCTTCTCCTTCGTCTTCACCTGGAAAGTCTGTCCTCTTTTTCTTCTTCCCTTTCAGTATCCCTCTTGTGTTTTTTTTTTCTTAAAAAAAAAAAACTTTTCTTGTACCATTTGGAGTTCTCAAATTCAAGGGTTGCGGTGTCTTCTTTTTGTTTTTAGATCCATTTGGTGCAAGAGCTAGTAGAGATGAAAGGAGCTTTTTTCTGCCAATTCTTGAACACGCTGAGTTGAAAGGGATGAGAGATAAGGAGATTTTTCCAAGCCCAACGCTCAGGTGTCAAGGCGTCCGGGCAGAAGGATCTTTTCTTTGCATTAGCCCTGTGGGTGAAAAGCTAACCCAAACACATTTAACTGGGCTTTTTTTTTACTGATATTTTCACTTTGCTTGCTTTTTTTTTTTTTTTTTTTTTTGTCTACAACGCTGTGGAAATGCTTACCCAAACAAGTACTTAGTACTTACTCCTACAGGGACTAAAATCAATTATTTAAAATTTAATGAACCAAAACTAAAATAAGGGTAAACTTAAAGGATTAAAGATGGTATTAATCTAAAATTTAGCATATTCAAGGAGATTTTTTTTTTGTTATAAAAAATTTTAGGTGGAGAAAGACACCGAACTCCACTGCGTCAGCGATGCTCCGACTCAAAGAAATGCTTGCTTTATAAGATTTCTACAAATCGCCCACCAATGAGGCCCTCATATCGATTAGCGGGTATCGAACCTCCTCCTTTTCAGGATGAAGGCGGCTTCAAGGAGATTTTATATATATATATATATATATATATATATATATATATATATATATATATATATATATGAAGGCTTAGAAAGCCAGAAAATAAGACAGAAAATTACAAAGAAGGGAAAATAAATCCCAAACGGCTTCAAGGAGATTTTCAAGCTATTATGGATTTTGCTTGCAACCCAAACCCAAAAAACAGTTTTTTAAAATTTCCGGCCCAATTTAGATGCCCAGCCTAATTTAACCCACAGACAAGGTAGTGATTTGTTTCGGACCAAAAACAAGGTAAGACCCGTTTGTATAAAAACAAACAAACAAAAAACGTTCTGGGTTATAGCAAAAAAATAAAAACGTTCTGGGGGCATGCCTGGCCTGGTCTGGTCAGCTGCAACTTTTTTCTTGAATAGAAAAACCATTTCTTTGTTCTCAGAATCTCAGTGACGCCGTGCTCAGTTTCACAGAGAACCGTCCTTCCCCGTCGCCGTCGCCCCCCACTGGCCACCATAACAACAACGGCTCGTGTTTTGAGCCTTTTACGTCTGCGGTATGTGGCTCATCGTCATCCTTTTCTTTTGTTTCTATTATTATGGAGAGACACTGGATAAAAGAAGTTGCTACCTATATTGCACTACAACCTTTGTCCAATATTTAGGACCGGAGGGAGTACTATTCTGTGAACTCTGTTTTGGTTGTGATGCCAAAATCATTTATCGTGGTTAGTCACCGAATTGATTCGTTTTTAGTTGAATGTATTGGTTTCTTTATGTATTTCACCACATTTGTCAGTATTATTGTTAAGATAGAAGAATTCGAGTCAAGATGAAAGACCCCTTGCTTTTCACTCATTGCATATTCAATGTTTTGGACTTCTTTGTACTATCGACTGTTAGACTTCGGATCCCTTTTTTTTTTCAAAACTTCTAATGCATTTCCTTGCATTTTATCGATGCAGTGCTTGGGGATTTCTGATTATCCATAATCAAATTTTAAGGACATTGTTTTGACAATAGTGACAGCTTGTCCTGTTTCTGTTGGTACTTAGATTTTGGTCTGCTGGTGTCTCAGGCTCTCACTTTAAGAACAAGTTGATTGTTGAGTAGCTTTTAAATACACTTTACATAGTCTTTATCACAATGACGTTCTCCCAATACATTTAGATCTCATTTCAAAGTATAGAAAACGAGGGAAGTGTCCATTGAGATGCTCAATGACTTTAAGAATTGGGTTTTAAACGTGAGGTTGAAGTCCCATTCAACTTTAAGATATTGAGATTGGGATGTGTTTTTGAAAAACAAAGTTTTAATCAAGTCTTTTAGGAATTTTAGCCTGGTTGCTACTTGCTTTTTTGCAGAAGATCAGGCATATTGTCTGAAACCATCCTTAGAACACACACACACACACATAAAGACTATTTTGTATAAGGGATCCCTGATTTCATTATTTTCCAGTTATTCCGCCTCCTGCCAGAGAAGACAAAACCAGACACCTCGGGGAATGGCAGCTGCTGCAATGGCCAATGCTTCAGGGCGAGTACTGTCACAGCCAGTTACTTTTGTCACTGGCAATGCCAAAAAGCTTGAAGAAGTACGCACTATCTTGGGCCAATCCATTCCTTTTAAGTCCCTCAAGCTAGACTGTAAGATTTCTGCCCACTCTTAAAATTTTACTTACAGTTCTCCCGCACACCTGATTTTTCTGATTAATTTTACAGTGCCAGAGTTGCAAGGTGAACCTGAAGAAATCTCTAAAGAGAAAGCTCGATTGGCTGCTGCTCAGGTACTTAGTTACTTTGTTGTCCTGTACAGTTGTACTCACAAGAACTTGTTTGATTTTAAGCTGTATTTCTTTGTTTTCGTTCAATTTTTTTCTCCTTTTTCATTTTATATTTTTCAATGTATGGCAAGGTTAATGGACCTGTACTTGTAGAAGACACTTGCCTCTGTTTCAATGCCTTAAAGGGCCTCCCAGGTAGATGTCATATTCTTATTCTTCATGTTATGTATTGTAATTTGAATCTAGCAAACATGACTCTGGGTTTTTTTTGCATGTTTGAAATTGTTGCAGGGCCTTACATGTAAGTTCTGTATCAATTTTTAATGTGACTCTTCGGGTAAACTCTTCTTTCTTTCTAAATTATAGCTCTTATTAAGTGCTGGCCTAAGAGGCACGTGCCAGTCCTTTTAAAATTTTAAAAAATGAGGTGCATCATGAAATACCACGATTGAGAATAGAAAATGACACATAAGTTCTTCATTAACTTTTGGTAGTAAATGACGCAAGATTAAATACAATGTCTCAATGTTTTATGTCTGAATTCAAACAAAGTTTATGTTCTTTTCATGGCTAAACCAAGTTCAAACAAAGTTCACTAATATTTGACTTTGTTAATCACAAAGCTAAGTTGCAGTGGGCGGAAAATCTTAAATTTTACTGTACTCAATGCTATGGCTCATTCAAGTTGGACTGATATCAAAGCAAACTTATAGCACTATAAAAGATCTCCGCAGTAGCCAGGAGACTATTTTATTATATTGTTTCTGTTCCTTTCAATCAAGATTTCTTTGATCCTAGTGTATCTTGTTGGAAGCCAAGGAACAGATATAACTGATCTTAGACCTCAAGACGGGACTGGAACTTGATATTGATTACACAGTTTCTCAAGACATACGTTTCAATGGAACAAAATTTATTTTGGTGTTGACTTAAAGTTCAAATCATGATAAAATATTGCCTCTAGCATGATTGGTAATCTTCAAATGTACAGTGCAATGCATTGGTTCTTCCTTGGTTGGATTTCTTGTCTCCCCAAATCCCTTTACAGTTTATAAAATGCATATCATTAAGTGTTGTTTTATCTTCCATTTCTATGCAATCTTCTTCGTATGTCTTTGACATTCTTGTCAAATAAGCTAGTGCCTAGTGGATAGTTTTTAAACTAAGATGCAGCTTGAAAAGTTCAGAGATAATTACTATGCATTTCTCGTTATTTGTGCTGTTGAAAATTGGAAATGATTGTTCTGCACAAGGTCAAACAACTCTCCCTATGAAGTTTATTTTCCTTGGAGTTTTTATTCTCAATTGATTATAAGCTACGGATAATTTAAATTCGTTATTAATAGGATGCATCATCTTTTTTGTATCATAACTGATTATCATTAATTGATCGGTTGGATGAATCATGCAGCAAATGGTTCCTGCAGAAGATTGGTCACGAAGGTATTGCCTTAACTGTTTAATGTGCGCATTTATTTTCAGTTCTATGATTTTTTTGCAAGGCTGTCTCAAGAGTTCTGGTTTACCACTCCTTCAATTCATTTTCCAGGTCTCAACAACTTGTTGATGGCTTATGATGATAAATCAGCTTATGCATTGTGTGCATTTTCCTTTGCTGTTGGGCCTGGTTGCAAACCTGTGACTTTTATGGGAAAAACCAATGTATTTCCTTAATTTTTTCCTCACTGTGTGCCAGAAGTCAATGTGTTTATATATTCTTTAAATCTACTGAAAGGAGCTAATGTAAATGATGGACTAATTCATAATTCTGGCTGTAATGCTAGGGGAAGATTGTTCCTGCAAGGGGACCCAACGATTTTGGATGGGATCCAATTTTTCGACCTGATGGCTATGAGCAAACGTAATTCTAACCTTTGCTATTATATTATGCTCTAGTATTCCATGATTATCAATGGAATCTAATTGGCTTTGTTTGTTCTATGCATAGTTATGCAGAGATGCCAAAGGAAGAAAAGAACAAAATTTCTCACCGTTTTAAAGCTCTTGATATGGTGAAGTCACATTTTGCTGAAGTTGGATACACTTTTCAGATTGACAATGTCTAAGAGCTTTTTTACTGCTACTATGGAATAGATTCTATAGGCACAACATTTTATAGCCTTCTGCTAGTAAAAGGAGAATTGCTTCTTGGTTGACATTTTGATGGTACTTGGAATGTGTTTGAATGAATGGAAATCAGTGGAATGGAAAGGGAAATCATGTTGGATTTTATCTTTTGCTTGTAAATTCTAGAGATAAAGGAAGAGAATGAAACAGGAGGGTAACTTTTTCAATCTCATCCTTTTTATAATACTGGTTTTTGTTCCTGGAGAATAGGAGTGAACCCCAATTTTCAATTATAGCCAGATACTTTCATTTAAAAAAAAAAATCGTAACCTAATTTACCATATTTCACCTCTAATTGGTATTTTTAAATCTATTATTTCATCGTTGTCCAAAAAATAAAATCTATTATTGTATTTTACTCAGATGATATGACGTTTGAGGTGTGGAACCCACTATCATTAAATTATGTCAGGTCATGTCACTTCTACTGTGTTTTTTCCCCTTATTTATACGTAGGTAATTAAGAATATAAAGTCTGAGCTACAATTTTAAATTTTCTTAGGAAAATTTTGACCCTTTCTTAGTTTTAAAATATTCTGTTTTCATTTAGAGCTCCTCTGCAGAACGAGGGAGAACTGAGTATAGGTAGATATAGACCTTTTGGGCATAGCTTTTAAATTGGTCAAAGCTAGCAAAACATGTCTATAATTTACACTTTACAGTGACTTGCACTTTGTGATATTATATTTATATTAATATTATCTGTTTTTTTGGATTTATTTTGTTTTCTTCTTGCGGATGATAAAGACGTGTATACGTTGAAAACCCCCAAAAAAAGAATGAAAATAAATAAATAAATAATTGACAAATTACTATAAATTAAGAGGAGCCCCCATTTACGTAGGGACTGTCATTTTCAAATATTTTGCAAGTGTCAAACGTCTTTCTCCTCCAAGGTCGAAAGAACATTATTCTTGTCTATATTTTATTAATTATTAATAGGAACCTATGGCACTTGATTTTTCCCCCTTTCTTGAGCATGGTACTCCCTCCACTCCTTATTATAAGGCACCAACCACTAACATTTTTTGTTCTTATTATAAGACACTAACTTACTTTAACTAACTCATTTATTACTATTTTTCCATTATGCCATCATTTTTAACTAACTCATTTAAACCTACATCATTAAAGTAGGGGTAAAGTTGGAAACATTTATTACTTTTGGACCTAATTAATGACTTAACTTCCATTCCTTGGTCCGCAAGAAGTGGGTAGTTGGTGCCTTATAATAAGGACCAGAAGGAGTACTAGCAAAAAAAAAATCTGCACAGTATGGTGGGTTAAATAAATGATGATGAGATTGGCACTGAGCTGAAAAACAAATAATAGTAAGTGTTGTGCATGAAAATTTCAAGGGAAGGAAGGTGATTGGCAAGATCAGGCTTAGAGGTAATACTAATAATGATTAGAGCATGTTATTGATGATGATGAAGGATCTTGAAAATGCCGTGTTTGTTATATCTTTATGGAAAGAGAGGATGCAACTGGCCAATCACTGCAACTTTGCTTATCATGGAACGCAATTACTAATTAGTGGAACCACCCACTTAAATTCTTACACCTCATAAAATAACCACATGCCGCCTTTGGTTCTCTCATTCATTTGGTCACTTCAATGTACGAACCTCCCTAACTACACCCCCAATTTTTGTCGGTGCCCAACATTTCTACTTATAACCTCATACCAGCATAACAGCTTAATCTGCAAAAATGGTTGCATTCACACCCCAATTTTTACTCAGTTTTTCCTTATCAATGGCAGTAACTTGTGCATCTGCTCAATGACAGTAACCTGTGCATTTAATGGAAGTGTGAACGTATTTGATACTCTACTTAGAAGCTCTTCATGATCAGAGGATAATGGGGGGCCTAACACAGCACAGAAGCCATATCATATATATATATATATATATATGCTTTTGAGTTTTGAAGTGAAAGTGAAACTCCTCACATGCCAAATGGGACCTATCTCACATGGCTTCGCCATCTCAACATGTGCCTTTGCCTTTCCTCTCTCCACCCGCATTTACTTCCTTCCTCCAACCACGACGTGTCATTTCCCTCTATTCAACACTCCAACTTCAATTCTAATGCAAACAAATGACTTCTCATGATTCCCATAATTCCTTATTGACCTATGAGGTCTGTTGCTTAGGCATAACCTGTAGAAATTATTACTCTCATAAGAATAGCACTATGAGTCAATTACTTTCTCGACAAAAGCGAAATATGAAAAAAAAGCTAATTGAGTTGTGTTTACACCTAACACACCTTTAAAGGGACAAGTTAATTTGCTCTTTTACAAAAGATTACTTGACTTCAATTGGAAACATGAAGGGAGGAGGGGACAGGGACACTGTGAGTAAAAAGGGGTCATCATGTTAATTGGAAAGATGATGAGAGTGTGTGTGCATGTTGGGGAGTCCAGGTGTGCACATGAAAGAATCACTCTTTGTTGGTAGAGAAACCAGCATTGGCAGATGAGATTAATGATGTACAACCACAACTGCACAACCAAAAGGCCAAGATCACTTCTATTGACAATGAACAAAATATTAAAACAGATCAAGAAAGTTTAAAAAAGGTGAAAAAGGGAACAAAAAGACCCCTGCTTTTGTTTTTCCATCATTCATCATCATCGTCCTTAATAAAGTTTTCGATAACTCGAGTTTGACAAATCGTGCTTTTGCTTGTAGTATATAATTGAATTGACATTTAACACCATAAGAACCACGAATAAAAAAATGGCAAGAGAGATAAAAGGAGAAAAATCTGAATTCATTCCAAATCCTATAGAAAATGAAAAAGACTTGACAGTATAGAAGGATCATGATTTGACGCTGCTTCAATGTAATGGAAATGGAGTGGGGTAAGTGTCGGTGGAGTGAGCTGGGATGGACGGAAGAAGAAGAAACAGTGGAGCACGCTTCTGCTCCTGCTCCTTCTCTGGCATTGTTTGTTAGGGCTGGAGCAGGACGAGCCGCTGATGTTGACCAATACTGGATATAGTAGATACACACAATGTGAAAAAGAAAAAGAAAAAAAAAACGGGGGTGCCACAACAAGTTGACGCGTGTAATAAATGTACACTTGTCAAGAACACAAGACCCTGGGAGGTTGCAAAACAATGGACTTACACAACTTGCTTGCTGCTAAAATATGGTAAAATAAAAATGGGGGCTAATTGTTGTTTTGATGGATGTGGATGGTGCTAGCACTGACTGCCTCTTTTGCAGCCAAGTGCACCTGCATTGGATGTCATGGTGCCAACCATGGAAGAGGACTTAGCTCCTAAGCTGGAGGCTCTGGCATAGCTGGCTGAAGCTCCGGCGCCGGAGGGAGTGAAATAAGCACCGTTCAGCATCAGATCCCCCTCCGACCTCCAGTTCCATCCGTGCCACTGGCTTTCTGCAGTCTCCACTCGCTTTGTCACCTCCTTGGCGAAGGCGTTGGGGGGAGCATTATATCTATTCCCCTGGCTGTTGATGGTGGGGTTTGCACTCCCTCCAATCGCATACATCTCCCAGTGAGTGTAGTCATTGTTCACTACGTGGAAATACCCGTGCCTGCACCTGCATTATTATCCATCACACTATCTTATTTCATACTCTGGATGACCAACAAAGTTTCAATATGAGAGTGGTGGTATATATTCAATGTTGTTAATTACCTTGGCATCCTCTGGATGAGTCCCTCTCCAAAGTGGTTGTAAGCGATGGTCACTTGCATTTGCTTGTCCCTCGTGTAAGAGTCACTGTGCCCCAGCAGAATCACCTGAATTCCAACAAAGGGGCATTATTATTTAAAATTTAGTAGTTAAAACTAGCTGAAACAGGGAAGGAAATTAGGAAGTGCATGCAATGAACGCACCTCATTGTGGTGGGTGAAGTGGTTGTTGGAGATTGTAATGGCTGTAGAGCCCATGATAGCGTCGACGAGGCCATCAGCGCAGTGAGAGAGGGAATTGTGGTCGACCCATAAGTGACTGGATCCAAATATGGAAATGGCGTCACCGTCCGCCATTGTCCTCCAACCATAGTGTGTTGGGGAGCTTCTCACCATGGCGTTGCCTGTGGGTTTGCAGTCATGGATGTGAAGACCGTGGATTATCACGTTTGTCACATACTGGATAGTGATGCAGCCTCCATTAGCAATGTGCACATTTGCTCCTCGCCCATCAATCGTCTTGAAGCTGTTGACAAGGAGTTCCTGCTTCAATTGTATCACCATGTCACGCTTGAATACAATCCAGAGCGGCCTGTCCTGGATCACTGCGTGCCGCAGAGTGCCGGGCTTTGGGTTGACTGGGTCATCGTCTCCGGAGTCAGTGACGACATAAAAGCGACCGTCACGACCACCAATGGCGTTCCTACCAAATCCAATGCCGCAGTCGGCGAGGCGCTTCCTGTTACGTTGCCAGTTGGGGTCGCAACGCCAGCAGTCATCAATGGGATTGCCGGTTCCGCAGGAGAAAAATCCCAACTTTCTTCTTTCAGTGCTGTTTCGGATCGTCCTGCAATATCAAACACGTCGTTTTCCAATTTCCGTCAATCACTTTAAATATATTTCTGAGCTCATAAGTTAAATCATACAAGAACATATAAAAAAACTAAGAAATTGCAGGCTGAAATATGCAGACGAATGACATCAATAAACTCGTTGACTAGAGAAGACAAAAATGATTTTCACAAGTGTAACGGCTAAAAATCTTGACCACATTTAGGGACAGGGCCATAGAAGATATGGTCAATATTCGTTTTTTGTCATTTTTTACAAAGAAGTTGCCATGATGCTATTTCAGTCACAATCTACAGAATCGAACAGATACATTGCTCTTCTTTGGACAAGATTAAGAACGGATTCCCTAGAACAAATAAAACCCAGGGAAATAAAATATTACATTGCATATTGTACCTGTATGTACAAAATTTTTAAATAAGGTCCCTTCTTCATGGCCACTTTACTAATCTGTGGGATAAAAGGGTAGGGACATGCAAAAAAGTGATGGGCATGAAACACAGATTTCAGAATGGGCATGTGATTAAAGCAGGCAGAGTAAGTGGGGGGGTGGTCAAAGATGAAGCAGCAGAAGAGGTAAGAGAAAACAGATTCCAATCCACGTTTACCCCTGTTTTACCCTGTGAGATGAGAAAACTAACAGGAAGACAGAGGGGGGCAGAAAAGAGAATTTGAAGAAATGAAAAGGGGGCAAATCGTTATAAATTCAAATGCATCCAACCACGGAAAGTAATGTGACAGAAAAACTGGCGTGTTAGGTTCAGTATCACGAGGGCACATAAATACGGCCAACATGGCCGAGACACCCCACTTCTTACATTACGATTTCAGCTAAAGGTTCAATTATAATCAAACTACTACTACTTTTGGTTCGTACCCCGCATAAATGTATAACATAGGCAGATGCATGTAGCTTTCTTTTTGCTTCAAATATTTGCGAAAGTGAAAAATGAAATAAAATAAATATACAGGAGATAGGGACCCACATTACAGTATGGGAAACAACCTCCTCTGGGTCAGCAGCCGCAGCACGGTCATTCAATTCCTCAGCTTGTTTGGCTCTGCAATTAACCAACACAACCCAGGTATCATAAGGGATATCCACTCAACCTACTGAATTTAAAACAGAAACAAAAATGCTGCTAATATATTATTTAATATTTAATGCCCGAGAGACACGAACATGAGCGTTATTAATTATTAAAACAAAAACAAAAATTACTGACAAAAAATAATGAATAGACACGTGTCCCTATCATAGGGATTGGGAAGAGAATTACGAGGGTAACATTGAAACAAGAAGTACACTGTGGAGACAGAGGTAGTGGGGGGGCGCAACGCTCAAGGCGGAGGTTGAAAGTTTGTCTCCAGTAAAAACCGAAAACCGTTAAGAGCGTTTCTCAGAGAGAGAGAGAAGAGAGAGCGAGGCGACTCGTCGGTGGCCAAAACTGAAAAAGTGAAAACCCAGTAGGCAGGATTTTATCGTGTCGGACTGAAATTACCAAAATACACCCATCCCTCTGTGGAATGGTGTGAGGGCAGTTAATGATCAGTTAGGGAGACCGTGGGAATTTGAAGAATCGCCACAACGGAATAAACGAGCCACGTCCAGGGATGTGGATCTCAACGGCTAAGCTTGTTCGTCACCGTTTCAAGGGCTCCAATAGGAAATTTAGGCTAGAATGAACGGCTGATATGCGTGGGAAAAATTACGAACAGTGCGTTTTTTACTTATTTTCAAACGTTGTGAGAAAGGAAGAGTAGTAGTTTTTTACTAACCTGGCCGCCATTGACGTGTTGGTGAAGCTCTCCAATTTCTGTGCTCCAACATTCCTGCAAGAAGAAGATGTAGAGAGGAAACAAAGTCAAAAAAAAAAAAAAAAGACGTAAAAGAATGTCAGATCTCTATTTGTTTCGCTCTCTCTCTCTCTCTGAATATGAAATGCAATGACGCCATGGCATTGACCTACAAAGCTTAATTCCTCTGTCTTTCTCAGTCATTTTAGAAGTAATAATTATAGATAGTGATCCAGAGAAGGAAAAATAGAAAACCATTAAGGGCAGGGCGGAAATTGCATTAAATGGAGTCAGTAGTCGCAATATAGGGAGAAGTGACAGGAAGAATAAAAATCAGTTTCATGGAATCCTAATCTACATTATTAGGAGCTTAGGGTAAAACCAGAAAAATCTAGTACAACAAGCTATTACAGAAGCAATTCGCAGCTGAATTTCCTTGAAATACGAAACAATGTGGTTTGATTCCAAAAACTGAGCAAATCTAACTAAGTCCCCAAGGCGCAGGCCAGAAATGTAACAAGTTTTCGGTTCTTCGAGCTCTGATACACACAGAAACAGGGAAAGAGGAAGGGAGAGAAGCAGAGCATACCTGAGTTCAGAGATCTGTGCTCTGGCCGTGGCTCCAATGAACAAAGTTACGAGCACCAGCAAGCAGACATTGACATATTTCCAATTCTTCGCCATTGCCGCTCCTCTCACTTCGAGCTTCGCCTTCTCTGAGTCAATCTCAGTTCCGAGAATTGAGAAGGCGAGAAGGGAAAAAAGAGCAAAAGATGTAAAAGCGAAAGGGAGAGGAGACAATTAGCAGAGGAATAGGGAAGAGTGGACTCGCAGAAGCAGCTTCCTACATAACGGCCCATTTATAGATCGAGAGAGACAAAACAAAAAAAGCCAAACTTTAACGCCGTTAAACAACTGATCGTTTTTCTTGTTTGCACCCTCCCCGCCCGTATTAGTATCGTAGTCCCTCCCTTGACGCCGTCAATGAACCAAGTCGTTATGTTAACCCCCTCTGGTTAGATTTACCCCAACCAACGCTCTCCATTTTAACCGTAACCTGCTTTTAACAACCCCCCTAACCTCTGCTCTCTCGCACGTGGAAGAGTCGGCCACTCACGTGCCGCGGATGTGCTTCTTTAATTTTTTTTCACCTTTCTTTGTTTTTTTATTTTATTTTTAACTTTTAAGATTCATTCATTGCCCAACTAACAAAAACGGTTTGGCACTAGTGAGGAGCTGAGTAACGGGGCCACGTCAGATTGCCGTTACGGAGGAAAGTGTCGTGTATAAGTTGGGAATCGTAATAGTACGAAGGGGAGAAAACAGGAAAACAGACATCACAGTTTCCTGCTGATTTTCCGGCAAATCCAACGGATAAAGAAAAAACGTTTTAAAAAGCATATATGTAAATATTAATAAATAAAAAAGGATTCAGCAGAAACATTCGAGGAGAGGCGCTAATCACGGCCTTTGCTTTTGAAGACTATTCCATTCCATCCAGCAGGATTCAACTCAATTAATGTTACAGCCTGTTTCATATTAATTTCTAGTGAAAAAGAATATCGATCAAGTGTACGTTATCCAAGAGGTCATCAGCTCAACAACAAAAATATTAATATAATTATTTATAATCTATGAATTTTCACATGTTATTTTCTCTGCCCGCAAATTAAAAGATCTTTCATTTTTAATAATTTTTTTGTTTGTTTACAATTTTGAGTTTTCTTGAGTGAGAGAGAGAAAAGAATAAGGGATTGTTGTAGTTGTTTTTTTTGAGTTAAATGTGGTGGAGGGGGTGGATATAGCTAGAGCTTATGTGGAAGAAATATATATAAATGAAGGAAGGAGGAGGAAAAGAAATGAGAGATGGAAGAGATCGAGGAGTTTTGTGGAGAGGGATCCACTTGTTTATGGGATGAGAAAATTATTGAAGAGGGACCACTCTGAAAAGCGTAAGTGTATTACTAGAAGAGCTGTAGCGTACGTTAAGCTTAGCAGCTGATCGATGTTTTTTTTTTTGGTCAAACAGCTGATCAATGGATGAGGAAATATAGGATAAAATAAATGTTGTGGCCGGGAAATAACATTATTAATTTAATTGATGAGGATGATGAATAATGTGGATTAATTGTGAGTAGTGAGAGAGATATTAAATAATGGTATTATATAAGAATATAGAAGGGGAGATATATGGGCGCAGAAAAGGAATATATATATATATGAACAAGTAGAGAGAATGGGAACATGTGAAGTTGCAGAATGTGAAGGAGGGATCGATCCGAGAGTGTTTGAGATGTCACGTAGAATTGAACGTACGAGTGATGAGTATTGGAATCACTGTAAGTGTCAGATCACACACACCATAATTGAACTCCCTTTTTTATTTATTAAAGATATATGTTTCCAGCATTTAATTAAGTGAGATCAGCAAATATATATGCATGCCCATCCAGATTTAGACAAGACCTGGTTGGGGGGGTAAAAGGGTAAAAAAGGAGGAGGTGTGTGGGAAATGATAGCGTAGCCCCCACGCGTGAGGACAAAATGAGGATGATATGAGTGAGTGTGTATGTAGTAGTAAAAAAGGGAGCTGAGCATCTCACCAGCATTATCATCATCTCACCCTTCCTCTGTTTCCCTCTGATCTCTTCTATTTACTATAAACATATCCATCTACTCATTGTTATTCAACTGGATATATAGGTCCTTGAACATATCTGTGAGAAGAAAAACGAATTGAAGAGAAGAATACTCGGATAATTAAATTATTGAATGACATGTTTTAGTTTATAAAATATTTAAATATATTATTGTTCATAGATCATATAAGGGTGTGGTGCCATTCATTTCATGTAGCTAGGTGATCAAATATACTATACTAGCTAGCTTCTTGTATATTACTAATCAATATCCACCCATTATGTTGTTACGTTTGCATTACTACAAAAAAAGCTTAATAACGTCCTTATTTTTACCCTTTTTATGTCCTTATTTTAGAGGACGTCTAAGCAGGGGACGCTGAAGTTCCAGAGGTATGGCGTCCCAAAATAAATATTACTTTTTAAAAAAAAAAAAAAAAACCCCCAAACCTCAGGTGTGGCCGGGGAGCTACTGAGCGGACTATTGAAGACACCACAACAAGCCACGATTTGAGGAAGGAAGAACCAGATCTAAAAATGCTATACACATGACTACAATAAAGACCCAAAAATTTTGTTGCAGACACAACTCGATTAGCAAATCTAGATAATACAAATGTAACAAATAGATTAATAGATCCAAAAAATTCACATTTAATAATCAGCCGAGTAGATCCAAAAATTTCAATCAGACTTACAGATCCAAAAATTTCAAATCTAATAATCAGACTTACAGATTCACAAATCTAACAATCTAGAAAGGTTGGTGCGGTCGAGCTACGAGACTTAGTTTACCTGAATCGGAAGATGGGTGGAACACAGACGTGAGAATCGGAAGACAAGGATGAGGGAGCACGGACAGGGGACAACGGACGGAGCATGAATCACGGATGTAGACAAGCGGAGCACCAACGCAAGATTTCAACAGGAAGATGAGAGAGATAGGGGACGGCGGACGAAGCATGGACAGGGGATGGCAGACAACGATCTGCAGCGACATCGAGAAAGAGGGACAATGAAGATGCTACCGAAGTCGAGAGAGGGACGATAAGAAGACAATGAGCAGATGGTGAAATGAAAATGAGGTCGAGGCTCATCATTTGACACCCAAACAAAAAAAAAATCACTGGACTTTGGTGTCCTAAAGCAAATTTTAGGACGCCAATTGAAATTATTTTGGCGTCCTAAACTTTGTTTTAGGACGCCACAAATTTGACACCAAAAAATAAAGACTTAAATGTCCTAAAGCAAATTTTAGGATGCCAATTGAAATATTTTTGGCAAAAAATTTATTTGGCATCGCCATCAAATATAGAGACTCCTATCATTTGACACCCAAATACAGGAAAAAAAAAATCAGGACTTTGGGACCCTAAAGCAAATTTTAGGATGCCAATGGAAATATTTAAGGCGTCACTAATATATTTTAGGACGCCAAAATTGGTTTTAGGTATTCTAAATATATTTTAGGATGTTAAGGCTCAAAATTTAAACATATAATTATAAGAATACTATCTACGTTCACTTTTTACTTTCCTTTTTTTAATAAGAACGTTTTTTAGGAAAATAATAATCTTTTTTGTCATAGTGTTGCTATGGGGCTTTTTAATTAATTATGAATCAATCTCTTGTTGACTTTTGTCCTTGACAAGTTTAATCATTCCTTCTTTTCGTTGCTTCCCCCATATCTCTGTCTCTCTCTCACCCACTCTTCATCATTCCTTTATCATCTCTCTGTTTTTGCCTCCCACCCCAAACAAACGCAAAAATAAATTCACTCTTCCTTTAATTCAATCCATTAAATATATAAATGTACACATTATTACTCTTTTCAATTTATTGAATCCCTTTAATTGCTATATATATATTAGGGGGAAGCAGACATATTGAGAGGGAGATCGATGATTTGGTGGTTGGTGCATGCAACTTTTTAGTACATTGAGAGACAGACACATGAACTCGTGATTCCTGGTAACAACTAATATATATATTAACCCCCCGCTCTCCCACTTTACAGCTTTCTTCTTTAATTTATCCATCCACCCCTCACATGACCATATCCTACAACAATTCAAATCCTCATCATCAATACACTTGTTCATATTACTTTGGACTCCACTTTTTATTGCGTCAATCCTCCATTATTCTCTTCTCAACCACACAATTCAAGTCACCCCCATCAATTAGTATTACAAACATACACATCGATCATGACAAGTCAAATATTGGGAGACGAAAATGAGCTACCTACCATATTTCACAATATTATAATTGATATATATGAGTGTGTGTGTATGTATATATAGCTTTTTATTATTTGTAGGGGGTTGATGATTGAGTAAAGGAGCAAAACTTCAATCACGGCCGGTGAGTTTAATAAACTAATAAAGGTGGAGTGCAACAAATGTTAATTAATGGAAGAGAAACAATATTAAGGAGGATGGGAACATTGTGCCTGTTTGAGTTAGCGTTTTAAAAACATATTCATGTAAATTGAATAAAACTCATCTCACATATACTTACCTCGTACAACATAGATCACGTGGGAAAAACAATTTATACTACTAATCCAAATATGCACGTACGTAAACAGAATGAGAGAGGAATGGGGGGGGCCCACAAAACTCAAAGAAGGCATGAAGGAATTGATGTGAGGCTTGAAATGCACGCAATAACGAAGAGCCAGAGAGAATATATGCGCCTCGCTTGCTTGCACACTGCATATTTTACTCGATGCCATGTTTTTGCATGATACCATATAATTATGCCAATTGCCAATCAAAGATCTTGTAGGGACCTCCTGTTTTCACCTTTTTTAAAAAAAAAACTTAAATGAAAAATTATAATTATATTTGTATGTTTTCAACCTTTAGAAAAAGGTTTTAAAAAAAAAAAATCTTATATAAGTAACTGATTAGGATTAGGAGAGAGGAGGGCATGACTAAGGGCTTTACCTTTACCAGCTGAGTGACTTGCTGCCTCCAAAATTGAATTTGCTTCAGAATGTTCTCTTCTACTTTACTTTGCTTATGAATCAACATGTTCCAACTTCGAACACCTATTGCGCCCCAATCTCCTTCTCTCTTTTAATTAACTAATTTCTTTATCAACCATCGCTCAACTTTCTACTATCTTATCCAATTAGATTCAACCTCTTTCCTAAAAGTCTTTTTCTACTGTATTGGCCCTATTTATTCTTATAATTCATCTCCCGCAACAAGTGCTCTAAACTTTTTTCCAACCCACTAAATTTAAAGTTTTAAATTGTCCGTGGAATCGAATGACTCACGTATTTACGTTATATGACTTAACCATGTTTGGTGCTAACAAATTTTATAACATAGAAAAATGTTAAATAATTGTTTGAATCATTATTTCAACAAACATGTACTCCCTCTTCTCTTAATTATAAGAACTATTTACCAAAATTTGTAGAGATTAAGGAGAGAAGTAGTTAATTATAATTATTTTCTGAAAATACCCCTGCTTAAAATTGAAAATTACATCAAAACAAAATTAGCTAAATTTGTAGCCCCACACAATTGGTACAAATGCAAGAAAAACTGATGGATAATAAAAATTGGTACCGCACAATCAGTAGTCATATTCAAAGGAAAAAAAATTCTATCAAGAGAGTATCTATTTAATTGGGCATAATATAAATACAAGTTTTTTTTTTATCACAAATATTTTTAAAGGAATATTAAAACTATTTTATTTAAAAATAAAAAATTAAATAGAATCTCTCACTTGATAGAATATAAATGTGTTGTTAAATTAATTATTGTGGAAGAAGTATTAGTAGGGGTGATAACCCTAAAATATTATAAATAAGTAGCATATAAAAAAAAAATTAACACCAATTAAGTGTCAAAATTACAAATAAATTCTAAGAAACTAATGTCAACATTCTAGCCCTTATAAAATATCAAAAATACCATTTTAACCAATTACTTTGATTAGCCACTAGTTTGTTAATATTAGTTGTAAAGACCACCGGAGTTGGGTCTAACAGAAGTGACTAATCTCTCACAATATGCTAAGCCAATGTTTGAATCCCTATTAAAATAGATGTCCACATTTAGTACTTTAACAGTTTCTAAAATATAATATGTTTGAAAAGAGTGAAAAGAATAATTAGGGGGAGGGAGTGGCACGTGAGAGAGAGCATAAGACGAGAAAAAGGTGCAATCCAATTTTGGAAGCAAGTAAAAGAAATTTACGTTATATGACTTAACCATGTTTGGTGCAAACAAATTTTAGAAAATAGAAAAATGTTAAAAAAAAATTGTTTGAATCATTATTTTGACAAACATGTATAAAGTACTCAATTATGGCCTTGATATATATAAGACATATTACCTAATTTCATCAGATTAAGAAAGTTAGTTAACTGTGTTAATATGACATATATTTTATAAGACATCCTAGTTATCTTTCCTACTTCCTTCATTTCCTCTCCTCCTTAATTATTGTTGAAAGAGCATTAATAAGGGTAAATTAAGAAAAGATTGACAAATATGAAAACTATATCTTATATTTAGATTTAAAATCAATTCTCCAAATATAAATTATATTAAGGACATGAGGGAGTGATAAAATATAAGGGGTGAAAGAATGATCTTCTATACATACATGTATGATGCATGCATATATTGTGGGCCTTCCTAACCTGGAATAGCAAATGACCTTGAACCTATGAAATTAATACTACCTATCTCTCGTCTTAGGTTCAACTGGTAAAGGAGTCTGACACTCTCACCAAAGGGAGAGGGTTCAATCCTAAAGTTAGTTAAGGCGCTGAAGAGGTATCATAGCTCTTGGATGCCTAGATAAACACCTGAGGATAATAGACGGCTCGCCCTGCTCAACATTCACCTAGGAGGAAAAGAGACTTCGCCCTCCTCTTAGATCATGGATGAGCTCAACTCCTTTCCTAAAATTTTTATATCAAAAAAAAAAAAAAAAATACTACCTTTAGTCCTTAATATAATATCTCATTCGCGCCACAAATGAGATCTTATATTGAATAAGGACCAGATTAATATTAGTATGAGGTATGAGGGGGAGACATATAAAAAATTAAATATGTTTTATATGCAGTTTCATTTTGCTATATATTGTTTGTTATCAGTATATAGGCATAATTCATGGGTCATTTTGAGAAAAGCCTGTCTATTTATACATTTATATGTGATAAAAATACTCAATTTATACCGTGTGCAAAACGTACAATTGATGTATTCAAAGGTTCAAAACATTTTCTTGTCTCATTCGGAACTATATCAAAGAAAACATACATACATATACATATACCTATACACAGACACACATATACGTGTGTGTGTGTATAAATATATAAAGCAAGAGAATAATGTTTAATGCAGAGCAGGGGGTGGGGTTGACCCAAAAGCAGCCTATAATTAACTTTATCAAGAAATGAATTTCATATACACTTTACTTTTGGGAGAAGGTCATGTGTGCCCTGGTGGGCTCCTAAAAGGGTAAATATATATATCGAGTATAGACCAATTCATAAAATTGAAGACTAACCTTTTGTTTTCCATTGTGGCTGGCGGGTTAAAGTGATGAGTATATATATATATATCAGTAATTTTCTTTTCTATATTTGTAATGAAGCAAAACAAAAAAGGGGGTCGAAGAATAAGAAGGCAGTCAACTAACTAACTGTCACGTCAGAGAATACACTTTATTAGTTACTACTACAACAAACGTCACACATACACTCTCCCTCCTTCAGTATTATTATAATTACTACCCCATGTATTTAATTATATTTACTCTATTTGCTTCTTCTATACGTTTTTAACTGTTTCATACCTTATTCTTATCATATGCTACCTTACCTGCTCTTTAATTTCTCTCTCTTTTTACTTAAAACTACGTTTTGGAGGGAACATTTGGTTGCTTTGGTGAAAATTGAATTGGGTTTCCGCCAAATGGCGGGTTAAAAACTATGGAGAGAATAATTACTCTCTTTTACTTAATTTCATTAGATTAAATGAAGTTAGTTAAATTAATTAATATTATATGTATTTTTTAAGACGCTATAGTCATCTTCTTTGATTCCTTTATTCTTTCTTTTCCTTGATTATTGTTGAGAAGACATCAATATGGGTAAATTAGAAAAATATTAACAAATATAATAAATATATCTTATTTTAGGATCAAGATGAACTTTCTAAACATGTTTTATATTAAGAACTAGAGGGAGTATTTTTGGATTAATGACGTCAAATGCCCATGGATATAATTTGACCTTAATTGTTAATCACGCTTTTTTAACCTTTTTCAATATATTGAAAGAATTAATAATGAAACTGAATAACGGTAGGAAGAAATTAAACGATATATTGGTTGAGTTAGGTGACACATGTTGAAACAGAAATAAATAATGATTATTTATAGAATGTTAGTTAGTTCCACGGAACTTGTGAACAGATAATCATAATGCATCAATTATTGAGTCTGTTGAATAGTCACGTTTGTTTCATATATAATAAATTTGTTGCCTGGCCAAAAAATAGTGTTTATTACTTGAATTATATATTTCCACGTACATAATTTCTAATGTTCTCAATATTTTCTACATAAAGACTTCATCAGTAGCAAATATATAATACTTCAGCACCACCAACCCTGCTTTTATTTCAAGTGAAATATAATTAACCAAAGGTAATATGGAATATTTTTCTGCTATTTATATATATATATACAAAGGCAAGTGGATGTGATCATTAATTATCATCGTCCTTGTTTATTAACCATTTTTTGATTCCAGAATTGACTCTTAATCCATCAAGTTTAAACATAATTCCACATCAATCACCTGTCATTTTCAAACTTCTCTCACCAATACAATGTTATCTCTATATTTGTGTTTTAACTTTTAAATCAATATAATTCATTCCCACTTTTAACGAACAATTCACATCCATATATAAATTTAAGGGAAAATCCTTTTGAGGGTCCTCTTTGGTGTAAAAATATTTAAAAAGGCCCTCAAAATCTGACAATACCTGAAAATCTTGCATGAGTTGTTAACGAGGCTGATATAGTTGTTAACGGGGTACTGATATAGTTGTTAATGGGGGTTGATTTAGTTGTTAAAAAATTGTTGTTAATGGGGCTGATATAGTTGTTAACCAACAACTATATCAGCCCCATTAACAACTCGCGTAAGATTCTGAAAATACCTAAAGGTATTGTCAGATTTTGAGGCTTTTTTTGGAATTTTTACACCAAAAAGAGCCCTCCAAAGGATTTTCCCTAAATTTAAATACTTTTATGCATATTATATTCTATTATTTATAATATTTCAATTTATTTTTGTGACCTTATTTATAAATCACTCCTAATATGTTTTACTAAAAGAACAACCTTAAATCTCGTTAACTTTATTCATATTTAATATACACTGTTTTGTTTTCATGTGTAAAATTTAATGACGGCATACATAAATAGGACAAAAATAAAATATTCTCCCTCTATCTTATAAATAGAATTAGAGAATTACATTTTAAATTTGTGGTGGGAGCCTGGGAGGGCTAGCACGCCATGCTTTACTAGTTGAAATTGCTAATATTTTGTATGTGTGTGAGAAAAAAACTTGAATATATCATCTAACAATAAAAATTAAAGAGAGTAGTTTATAATAAATAATTTGACCAATAAACACGAATCATTTGAAATTTATAATCTATATATTTTACTCATCAATAAAAGTTACAGGACATAATTACGATAACTTAAATTGCACTAGTAGGCTAGATATAAATGACGGTATCATTATATTGATCAAAAGAGTTATATATATAATATTACCAAATCGAGATATATATTTATACATATTGAGCTTTTAAAGTAAAATTTCAAGATTTCTTCTAATCTCTTTGTAACGTACATTACCTTCCATTACTAAGGACTAAAATGAAATCAGATACTTTGAGACAAAATCAGATGGATTAAGCTTTTACAGAAATATCTCAATATTTTGTCTAACATTTGTGCAGGGCATTGTTTAATTACGAGATAAGATAAGATAGAGAGATGCCGAAAAGGTAAAAGAAATTAAAAGGAAAAGACATTAAATTTATGTAATCAATTGTTTAAGTATTTATCATCAAATTTCTTAAAATTTAAGAAAAGGGAAAATGACAAAAATAATAATTTTGAAAAATTGCAAAACCCGAAGTCAGATTTATTACTAAGAATTGATGAGAGAATTACAAGACTTATGAGTGGTTTACAACTCATTTTTCAGAAAATGCATTATTTGAGATTTTATAATTTTTTTTAAAAAAAATTCTGTTATTTTCTGTTAAGAAAATCCCATGTATCAAAAAGAAAAGAAAAAACAAGAAAATCCCACAAGTATCACCATCAATTAAAACTGGTGTGAGGTCGCATTTCGGTATTCCTTTAATTCTATTAAAAATGAGATATCCGTGTATATGGTAATTAATTACATTGTGACCATAAAATCTTAGGTTGTTATTTTATTTTTTATTTGAGGCAAACATCAATCACAGGCCCACATCAAATCATGTAATTACCATACGACTATGAACCAAAATGCGATTGAAAAGAGTGTTTATTCGCCCAAAAATAAAAGAGTACTACTCCATAAATATAGTAATTATTGTCAACTCCTCAACTAATTAACCTCTCGAGTTATAAGTTAAAAGTGGAATAAAATGTTATTAAATAATAATGATAATTGTTAATTAGCTGGATAACATCACATTGTATTGTAGCACAAGTCATGTAGTGGTTTTTGTGAACACCCTCAACATAACACAACACGCGCGTCGTATACATATACGCAGACAAGAATATAATACACGTATATATAACTATATAATATAAAAATAAAAAAAGAAAAGCCGACAAGAATAGACATGTTATCCAAACATAGATGAGGTTAGGGGCAGAAAAATGAAATGGAAGGGGAGTTTAATGAATTAGTGTTGGTAGGTGATGAGTGTGTGTAGAGGGAATACAGCAAATGCCTAAAGTAGATGACCCCAATTGTTCCCATGCACATGGCAACGGATTCACACTCAGAATCAAGCCAGACTAATCCCCCTCTTCAACTTTCTTCCCTAATTCATTATTCCTTTCTATCCTTAATCTAAGACATATTTACCTAATCTGATCAGATTAAAAAAGTTAGTTAATATGACATGTATATTTTTAGGATCAAGATTCACTCTCTAAATAAACGAACGGAGGAGCAATAAATACCCATATATATATATATATATTCTAAATACTTAATATATGATGAATATATAAAACGAAGGATATAATTAATTAATTATTATAATTTGGTGGAATATGTAACGTAGATGCATGTGTGGGAATGGATATGTATTCAAATATATATAATATTAAAAAAAAAAAAAGGATAGATATATATACATAGTGGTGGTGAGGAAGAAGGGCATGCATGTGAGGACCATGTGGAAGGGGGTGATATATCAACCAACCTCATCACCAAAATTAGGTACCACAATTTTTGTGTGGTGTCTTTCTTTCATTCTCTCACCTCTTCAATTTCATTGCTTTTCCTTTTCACACCCAATCTCTCTCTCTCTCTCCCTTTGCATCTTCTTTAATTAATTCAACAGTACCTGCTTCTCTTTTCACAGTTAGGTCCACGTAAGAATAAGTAGAGAATTGAAGTTTTTTTTTTATTATAAATTACTAATAATCTTTTTTCATGAACTCTTCCTATTGATCCAACGTATTTTACAAACAAACCTTTTTTTATATACAATGTAAGCATGTAACACGTATATAAACATGTCAACATGTCAACGTCAAACTTAAACACAAGATCTCATTCAAACATGATAAGTCGCGTTACCAAGCCACTATGACATATATCGTTACTAAAAGGATGAGGCTATCATCATCAAAAGAATAATACCTAATGCTAAATGATTAAAAGGGGTGTCACCGCATTACATTTGGGATTAATCATCATCTTCTAGCTACTCTTACTATTCTCTTCCTCTTTATTACTCATCTCAATCTTTAGATTGAAAATTGAGTGGTTGAGATTAAATGTTTTATAAAATTATAAATAAAATATCAAATTATTAAAAAAAATTAAAGTAAAAAACTACTAAATTTTAGTTATGATAATTTAAAACTTCAATAAAAAAGGATTTTTTTTTTTTTTTTTTTTTGTAAAACGTTAAATATGAACCACTCAAATTTCAATCTAATGGTTTAGATGAGTAGTAGAAGGGGAGAAAACGATAAGAGCAGAGGAGGATAGCAAAATCCGTCACATTTGGGGTTGGGTAAAGCATTATATTTTAATCATACCACACTTGTATTAATTACTTATATGGCAGTTTGAATTTGTGAAGCAAGATTTCGGTCATCGATCTGGAATGCGCAAAATAATTTTCATTTTTACAGTAGATTTTAATGACAGAAAATTGTCACAATTTCCCTGAATTTGGTTATGTTAAGTAAATGATTGTGTCATATAAACTATTGCTTCTTCCGGCAGATTTCTCTAAGTGCCCGGCCGGCCATAATTAACCAATTTGCGTTAAACACACTCTTAATTATGTTTGACTTCTCCTCATGCATCCAAAGTGATTGATTCGTGTTGTGGTTAAGAGTCTTATTCGTTCATTTTTTACTTTTTAATTTAAAACTTCATATTCATTATTTCGATTCATCACTTGTAGAATAAGCAACATAATCTTATTGTGCCTGTTCGTTTGTTAACCATGCGATATACTCTTTCCGGTTCTAATTATAAGAGCTAGTTGACTTTTTTAAAGAAATTAAGGAAGCTAATTAAATTAGCTTAGAGTATTTTCATTTTTATTTTCCTTCAAACTAAATAGTTTGACCAATAAACTAACATATAATCTAAGATAACACAACACATGAAATGATTAAGTAACTTATTTAGCATCATTAATCTTTCTAAAAAAAATCAATTAGCTCTTATAATTAGGACCAGAAGTAGTAGACATTGTAACAAAATGATTAAGAAAATGTCTCTTCCTTTTGAAACCGGCCAAATGTTCAAGACAAAAATAGCCCTGTTTGTAACTGTATAGTTCAAGGCTAATTATTTATCTTTTTTATCCCTAAAACGTATTCATGTTAGTTACTTTTTTTTTTAAAAAAAAAAAAATTATTTATGTTCAAATATTTTTATGATTCCCTATTCATTTTTAATTTCCATAGAGCGGCAGTTTGTTTCTTATTATTTGGATAATACTAATATATTACTCCCTCCGATCCTAATTATAAGACATAGTTGACTTTTTTTGAGAAATTAAGGAAACTAATTAAATTACTTTAGAGTATTTTTATTTTTTTCTTCAAAGTAATTAGTTTGACTAATAAATTAATATATAATCAAAAGATACACAACATATAAAATGATTAAGTAACTTATTTAGCTTCCTTAATCTCTCCAAACAAAGTCAACTATATCTTATACTACCTCCGGTCCAATTATAAGGCATAGTTGACTTTGTTTTTGGAGAGATTAAGGAAAAAATAAATTACTTAATCATTTTATATGTTGTGTATCTTTAGATTATATATTAGTTTATTAAATGAAACTAAATACTTTGAAGAACAAAATAAAAATAAAAATATTCTAAAGTAATTTAATTGGCTTCCTTAATTTCTCAAAAAAAGTAAACTATGCCTTATAATTGTGACCGGAGGAGTAATTAGGATGGAGGTAATACTAAAAATGATCAAAAGCATGTACACACGACTTTCGAAAATAAAAAATAAAAATAAACCACATAATAAAATTTAATAAATCAAACGCACACACGGCCGTATGTCCCGTGTTGTCAACAATTCCCCGGAAATTTTGGGCAGCATTTCTAAATTGGACCCACTTTATTACTTAAGGACTAGTAATATTTATTTGATTAAAAAATATATCACCGACTATTTTATTCATATTTATTCTAAACTGGGAATATGTGATCTATAACTGATAAGGGCAGGACTACTTTGCAACCATATTCAAAGTTGATCGTTCACTTATATAATAAAATCAAACCTTAACTCTGTTTTTTCAGCACAATTAACCTAATCCATCCTCTCTTTTTTGAATAAGGCCTTTAATTTTAGGTAAACTGGTTGTTTAAAATCACAATATTTCATTTTGGTTATTTATTTTCATAAAATTTCTTTTCAGTTCTCTAATTCTAACTCCATTAACATAATTTTATTACCAAAAAATGTTGATATTAAAATTTTAAAAATAAAAATGATTTGAGGTAAACAATTATCATTTTAAAATAATAAAATAAGACATAATTGATTTTTTTAAAAGATTATATTTATCTTTTTTTCCTTCAAACTAATTTATGTAACTTATAAACAAATATATAATCTAATTATATACAATATATATTACAATTAAGTCATTTATTCAATTTTCTTAATCTTTCAAAGTAAATTCAACTATGTCTTAAGAGAATAAATTTTAATCAAGAAAATAGACGGAGAACAAGAAAAGAAAAAAAGAATAAAAAGGGAAATGGGGGACCCAGAGGCAGAATCACATGGCCACACCAACTCCTCCAGGGCGCTGATTAAGGAGAGGCACCCTCTCTATTTCTTTCATTGGCCAACAACTTCCCAACCCCCCTTTTTTAATTTATTAACCTCATTCTACTCTATATATTTCCTAACTAGTATTTATTTTATTTATATTTTTTTTAATTATTAATATATAATATTATGTGGTCACGGAGTGATTGGTGGCGTCGATTCCCAATGTGCCCACATGGCTGTACGGTCACCTCTGTTGGGTTCAACTCCAACTTCAACAATCCACCCTGTCTCTTTTCTAACTCCATATACCCAATCCCTTGACCCAATTCTTTAAATATAATTATTTTTATTACTATATCATATAACCACATTTATCTACTATAATAACCATTCATATATAGTTAATCTTAAACGGGAATAATCACATACCACTTCATCATTGAAATGTTTCTGGCAAAGCTTTATGAGATCCTTGACTGTAATATATTTCTTTGGTTTGTTTGTCCCTTTTATTATTATGTTTGGTTTGGTCACTAAAGTCTTCATTAAACTCAACTCGTTGGGTACAATTACAGTCTCAATCCATGTTTTGTTATATCATAGGGATCAACATCATCATTCTCTGTTGGGAGTAAGTGGAAAGAGACTTGCTCTTCTTTAACCATGTCCTTTGTTCAAGGCATGAGAAAGGAGGAAATAACGTTGAGAGCTCTTCCCCATGACCGTGGACCCGACACCAGTGACGCGGGACGAAATCTGGATTAATTGGAACCAAAAGTTCCGGTGAATCGAGTGGGATACTCTTTTTTTTTCCTGATATAGAAAATTTTAGGTGGGAGTAGACACCGATAACCCACCAAGGTCAGGTCATGCCTTCAGACTCAAAAAATACTTACAGAGGTATTTATAGATCGCCCGTCACCAACGAAGCCAAACATCATTCTCTATTATGATTATGGATCGGTCATTTTAACTCAAAGCCCTCTTCTTTTTAAGGTTTAGTTCGTTTAAATGGCATTCTCTCTCTCTTTTGTCATTTGGGCCTTCTCATGTATCACTAGACAACCTGTTGGGCCTGAAAATACTTTTCTGGCCCTTCTTCATAAAAAGAAAGATCGTCTATAGTGAAGTTATTGGCCCTTCTTCATAGATGATTTGCATTATTCATAATTGGGGACTTGATGATTATATCGAGGATGATAGAGAAGTGTTACAGGTTCTGTAGGGGAAAAATTCTTGAAATTTGATCAGTCTCTTAGTTTTTATTTTTTGGTTGGTCCGTACAATCTTATTTACCTTATCGCAAATTCAACAAAAAAAAAAACATTAAAATTGTTTAATTTGCTGCAAGTCAATGTAGATCTTATTTATCATGGATTAGTTGATACCATTCTGGTCCTATTTATAAGTCCACTTTGACTAAATCTCACATACCAAGGAAAGTTAGTTAACACAATGATTATGGGGGTGAATTTTCAACTTTGCCCTCATTTATGATTGGATATTTTTCAACGGTTTTTTTTGTCTCTATCTTCATGGGTGCAATTAATATGAGTAAAATGGTCACAATTTCATTTATTATATAAAACTAGACTTATAAATAAGACCAATTTTTTTAGTCAAAATAAATTTATAAATAGAACCAAAATGGTACCATAACAACAACGTGACATTATTTTGAATCCTATTATAGTACTCAGTGACACATTATTTCAAGCCGTAACTCACTGAACATAATGGTACTTCCTAAAATAGATCTTATTAAAATGATCAAACCAATTCCAAAATTGAAATCTTATAAAAATGACAATAGAGAGTATTAACTTTAAGGTCTTAAGGAAATGTGAGGGGCCTTTTGAATAATAAATACTTCCTCCGGTCCTAATTATAGGACATATTTAACCAACTTTGGGGAGATTAAGGAGAAGAGTTAAATTAGTTAATTTTACTTATTTTCCTAAAATGTCCTTATATAAATTTAAAATGACAAAAGTAAAATTAAATCAACAACTCATACCACATACCTCTCCGACCTATAAAAATGACAATAGAGAGTATTAAATTTAAAATGAAGGAGTAATTACTTTGTTTGGTTCAGCTTGCCTGAATTCTTTTAGAGTTTATAATTGTATATCTAGTTTGTTGTATTTTTTTTTTTCAAGGAGAGCATTTTTTTTTAATACTCCTTCATTCTTTTGTCATTGTCAATGAAAAATGAGTTCAAAACGTATGTATCAATCAATATCTCATTGTCAACCGGAAATAGCATAAGATTTTTGGTGGTACTTATCTTTCCACCGGGAGATTGATGGGTTTAGGAAGTTAAGTTTCTGAAAATATTGGATGTTAAAAGTGTACCAAACAGAAAAACTTACTCATATTTCCTTTCCTTCCAACCTTCTTTTTTTTCTCGGGTTTAGGGTTTAGGGTTTAGGCCCTTAGTAGTAGTAGTTAATAGCATGAAGTAATTGCTAGTTTGCTACTCGGAGAATATCTCATTGACTCGTTTTTCTCAAATTTTCTAAAAGCATTTAATTATTTAATTATTTTTATTTTTTTGATAAGAAATTTTTAGGAAATGGGTTGGTTCACCCACAATCAAAGGGCATGGGGAAATCTCCCTTCCTCCTGGTATCTACCGATGTTGGCGGGCGGCCGTCCTATTACCCTCGTTAACGTTAACCTGCAGACTTGTAGGATCATAAATGACGCTCCCCCAAAGACTCGACCAATTTCAGGATCGAACTCACTCCCTTTGATGAGAGTGTCTGACCCTTTTGTCAGTTGAGTCCAAAGACAAAGGGTAAAAGCATTTAATTGTATAAAGAGAGTCTGAGATTGATCTTTTTTTTTTTTTTTTTTTTTTTTTTTTTCTTTTTCTTTTCTTTTGGGGCAATGAGACTGGTCAGGGTCTTGAGAGTTGAGACTAATAGCCCATTAGACATTTTGGGTTGAGGCAAAGGCTGGGTAACATAAACCCTGGTAAGAAAAATAAAAACGAATTAATATGTGATTTCCATATCATAAATTTTTTCCACTATATTTGGAAGTTCAATAAATAGATGCGAAATGATGGATGACCGCATTAATAATTGATTGAAAATTTGAGATTATGCTCCCTGTAAAAAAGGAAAGGAGAGTGAGAAACGAAATTTATATTAATTGCCTTTTCAAAATTACAGTAACTCTAATTCCATTAACAATTTTTAAATTTATGCTCTAGAATTCTCACTCATAACAAATATTTTCTCTTCTTTGTCAACCATGTCTTCTGAAAATACGGTCTCATTCTTAACCTTTGCCCTCTACCAACAATTTTTTAACGTGTTCTTGATGCATTAATTTAATTTGTTCAATCTTATGATGCTAAATGCTATTTTGGTTCACCTTTTTTTTTTCAGGAGTGTTTCTTTGAAATCGATACTAGCGATGGCTGGGAAAAGTCTCTGACTAAGGTTTTGAGCAGCTTTGAAGGTATTTCCTCTTATACGCACCACTTGTCGTCAAAATTTATGGTCCTAAGCTACCAAAGTTCTTCTTTTTTTCGGCTGGAAAACTATCTATCAAAGTTTTGAACTTTGGTTGTTTTGTTAATCTGATCTTTAATTCAGACCTTAGGATTTCAAATTAAACATTCCGAAATCCATCATAGATAATACTTATCGGTTGAATTCCAGAGGTTATCCATGTTAGTGCGTTAAGCTTATATAAATTACCATATCGTACGTGGTTTCATCATTTTGCTTATTTTTAAAAAAAATATTTGGTCCTTTGCCATATTTGTTGAGCGGTAGCTAACTTGTGTTCATATGATCTCGTGCGTATTTATTGATATTCAAATATTATGATCAACATTATATAAATTGTAAATTATATTATTATATTCTGTCCAAAATTTAATTTATGTGTCTTTGAAATTTTTGCAGACCCAGTTTTTGACATCAATCCAACGTTGGGATATGCTTATGTGAAAGGCAAAACAGATCGACACCAAATTTTGAACAAGCTAAAGAAGGGTGGGAAACATTCAGACCTCAAGAGGATCACTTTTCAGGGAGACGGTAACAGTAGTAGTAGTAATAATAATAATAACAATAATTATGCCCCCCTTGCAAAAATGGGTCCTCTTTATGATCCTAATTATTATTATGCTAATGATCCTTATAATTATCATTCATACGCCAGTTACAACCCTTGGCATAATAGTAGCAATCGTAATCACTTACTTATGAACAATGCTCCAAATTACCATGGAGCCAATCATTATCTTCCTCGTCCGCTACATGCCAGTCCCGGCTCCTTCCACCGGTATGACTCATCAGTGCCGAGTTCTTCCACGTCTTCAACGACGTCCCGACAAGTGACAGAGCCAGAACAACCACCTCGGCCACCAGTGAAGGAACCATTACGTTTTGATCCCTTTAGAAGGCTTGGATTCATCAAGAAAGTCAAATTAGTGTTTTCCATGAAGAAAGTTACTGGCAAGTTTCGCTCATGCTTGAGGTTTTGCCATAAAGCCGAATAACTCATTGATGTAGCTTGCTTATTCTAGTTAATCTGGGATTATAATTTGACAGTATAAAATGTGGATTTGGAAATATTGAGTTTGTTAATCGTTATTGGATAGAACTTTATTATGAGTTTATGACACTGGGATTTGGATGTTTGTATATATGCATGCATGTATAGATTATTTGGTTTTGAAGAGAAATAAGTTATTTTGCTGGAGGATAAAATGTTGTGTGTTGTGGGCAATATGTTTATGGAGAAGTCGATGAATGCAGAAATTGACTTAGAGAAGTAGATGATATATGGCGATGTTGAGGGTCATTTTGATTTTGATTTTTTTTTTTGCCATAATTTTGATTTGTTGCTAGCTACTCTTTTTTGAGTTAAAGACATATTCAAGTTAGTATGGTCTTTAATTTGCTTGCTTTTTAATACGTTTTACACCCGTTCCATTAAATTAAAAACATGTATCCAATAATAATGTAACGCTTTTGGCAAGTGAAAATTCAATATAAGCAGAGATGTCAATGCTATGGCAGATGTTTTCCCAAAAAGGGCACTAGACGTGCAGCCATTGGATTTAAAATTCTTAGTCCAGAGCTGTGATAATACCACATGCATGCAGTTTCATGAATCTTTTACTCCAACAACCCATCACAACCATTAAATTCTTAGTCCAGAGGTACTCACGGATATTTTATCTCTTCTGATTCTGGTTATTAGAAGGCTTGGATTCCTTGAGAAAGTCAAAAGTGTTTTCTATCAAGAAATTTACTGGCAAGTTTCGCTCATGCTTGAGCTTTTGATGCCACGCATAAAGCCGAATAACTCAGTTGATGTAGCTTGCTTAGCTTGTTTATTCTACTTAATCAGGTATTAGAACGTACGTGACAAGTTGATGTCGTTTTCATTTATGTTTTTCCTCCCAAATGTAACGTGGATTTGGAAGTACTGAGTTTGTAAATGAGTTATCGTTATCGGCCTATGACACGGTGATTTGGATATATGTATAGATTAGGTTTTGAAGAGAAATAAGTTAAATGCTGAGTGTCACTACTACAAAATATGGATACTACTATCTTAAAAAATGTTCATTTTTTAAAAAGGAAGTAAAAAGTGAAGGCAGTGGTATTGTCGTAATTATATAGTTAACTTTGAGACTTTAGACGTCCTAAGACTAATTTTTTTTTTGACATCCTAAATCTATTTTAGGACGCCTAAAATATAATATTTGGTACAATTTGGGATAATTTTTGGCGCAGAGAAATTTTTTCACATCCTAAATTGTGTTTAGAACGTCAAAATCATAATTTTTGGCGACCAAGATCTTATTTCAGGACGCCAAAAAATTATTTAAAGCGTCCTAAATATAATTTAGGATGCCAAAAATTAATTATTTGGCGCGATTTAAGAATTTTTTTGGCGCCCATAGAAATTTTAGGAATTAAGGCGTCCTGAATGGGATTTTAGGACGCCAAAATTAATTATTTAGCGCAATCTAGGAATTTTTTTGGCGCCCAAGAGAAATTTCAGGAATTAAGGCGTCCTGAATGGGATTTTAGGATGCCAAAATTAATTATTTTGCGCAATTTAGGAATTTTTTTAGAGAAATTTCAGCAATTAAGGCGTCCTGAATAGGTATTTAGGACGCCAAAAAGGAAATAAGGCGTCCTGAATAAGTATTTATGACGCCAAAAAGTTTGGATCTGCGAAAATCAAGGCGTCATTTTCAAATCTGATAATTAAAATAATTAATTTTTGGATCTGTTATATCCATGACCAGCGTCATTTTCGGATATGCGATTAATCATATATGATGAGTTTCCAGACCTTCTCTTCAACTCCGCCCTGCCTTTCTGCTTTCTGTGTTTCACTCCCTCACACACACTGAGAGAAATGGAGAATCTTCCTTTGGATCGTAGGAAGGCAATCAAGGAACTGGAGAGGGGTCGTGAGTTTGCTACCCAGCTCCGCTGTCTCGTTCTCAACCCCGGTGAGGGAACGACGCCGTCTACGCGAGATCTTGCGGACGAGGTGGTGACCTCCTTTTCCAACACCCTTTTGCTCTTGAATCTTCCCTCTCACGATTCCCAGATGCAACAATATTCTTCTTGTGTTCTTCCTGCTAAATCTGACGACTCTGAAGGCTCTGAAGATAGTTGGTGATACTCTAAAGGTCCCTTTTGCTTGTTGATTTTTTCAAATCTGAGGGTTGAACACCAATTTTTTGCTAGTTACTTGTTAGGATTTTTTTTTTTTTTTTTTTTATTGAATCTTCCTTTTTTTATCTGTTTTGATGTCTGTAATTTGTTTGTAGAAGTAAAAAAGAATTGCATCTTTTTGTGTTTTTTCTTGTCCTTGCTGGTTCTTCTGGAAGTATTTCTGGAATTTGAATATTGATTTGTTGATCTGCTCTTCTTCCACGGCCACCCCAAATCGGGGGGTTTTTTTTTTTTTTAAAAAAGGCAATGCGGCGTCCTGAATACATTTCAGGACGCCTTATGTAAGGCGTCCTGAACTAAATTCAGTAAGCCAAAAGTCTCAATTTTTAACTTCCCCCTCCAAGACGTCCCTTTGAAAAGGGACGTTAATTGGACCTTATTTAGGACGTTTTTTTGGATTTTTTTTGTAGTAGTGTGTGTTTATGGAGAAGTGGATGAACGCATAAATTGGTTGCTATGGTTGATGATATACTCCCTTTGGTTCTTATTATTAGGGCACAACTAATTTTTCTCAAAAACCAATAAACGTAGTTAAAGTCAATAAAGTTGTCCTAAAATCTAAGTAATTTCACTACAAAAATACTGACGTTTTGTAGCGGTTAAAATTACGTATTTGTAGCGGTTTTAACCGCTACAAGTGACGTTAATAGCGGTTTAAAGAACCGCGACAAAATACACCGTTGCAAGATGTTTTGTAGCGGTTTTCAAAACCGCTACTCATGTAATAAAACCGCTACGGTATTAGTAGCGGTTTTGAGTTACCACTACAAGATGTCATCAAGATGACGAATTTTAAAAAATTGGCACCCAAATTTTGTAGCGGTTGTAAAACCGCTACAAATATTTAATCCGAATTTAAATTAAAATTTGTAGCGGTTTTACAACCGCTACAAAATATTGCAAAATTGCAACAAAAAAAAACAAAATTTATGTCCATTGTTACAATATTATGTTAAATATTTTTATTATTTAAGTGACAAATTAAATGATAATAGTTAATATTTAAAAAATAATAATTAACTTAAGTTAGATAAGTATAAACTGTTACAAATGAAGAAACTCTACCTTATTTGTAGCGGTTTAACTAAAAAAACCCGCTATAAACTGTTCACCGGTACCACAACCGCTACAAATGAAGAAACTCTACCTCGTGCGTCGTGAAAATTTGTAGCGGCTTTCGATAACCGCTACAAAAGTTCGGATTATTGGCATTCTGCAGCAGGTTTTTGATATAAACCGCTACAGATAAATCGCCACTAATGGCGCTCCATAAGGCGCCAAACTGGCGCCATATTTGTGACGATTTGTATAAATAAACCGCTACAAAATAATAGCTACAAGTTTGGCGCCAACTTAGCGCCATATTTTGTAGCGGTTAGTTTATCATAACCGCTACAAATGTTGTTCACGAACCAGCGCGCCACTTGGCGCGAGTCATACCGCTACAAATTTGTAGCGGTTTCGGTATAAACCGCTACAAATTCGTATATTTGTAGCGGTTTCGGTATAAACCGCTACAAATTCGTATATTTGTAGCGGTTTATTTTGACCGCTACAAATTAACCGCCACAAAGTGGCATTTTTTTTGTAGTGTTTTCAATATCAACCCTACTAATTGTACTAAACTATAATATTATATTAATTATTACTCTCACCCACTACTTTTATTAATTAGGGGCAGACATGGAAAAAAATAATCATTGCTCATTGAGAACAAGCAAGTGCCTTATAAAAAGGATCAAATAAACTTATTAGTTGGATCCTTATAATACGGACCAGAGGGAGTATGATCGATGTTGACAAGTTAGTAGTTATATTAGTCTTTAATTTTCTTGCTTTTAATAATATGTTTTCGATATTCTAGGCTGCGAGCTATATATTCCATCATTAGATTAATCCACGCGTAATTATATTCATACTCATTCAATTAATACACGTTGAAGTAATTTTCTTGTTTATACATTCCGTTTCTAAGTTATTTAAATTTATTGGGATATTTTTCCCATTTAATTCACACCTTTTATTATTAGGGTTTGACGATAGGGTAATAAATTAAATTGAATTTGAAAATCGACATCAAATCATGAATCATAAATCATAATCACCTAATCAACATAAATAGGCTATAAAAGCTATATATAATCACCTACGGGAATGGCCAAAAAAAATTGGGAAAATTGTTTGTAGGGCCCTTTTAGGTGTAAAATTTCCTGAAAAGGCCAGCAAAAACTGACAATACCTGAGCCTTTTCAGGTATTTTCAAAGTCTGGGGTGAGTTGTTAACGAAGCTGATATAATTGTTAATGAAGTACTGATATAGTTGTTAAATGGGTTGATTCAGTTGTTAGAAAATTGTTGTTAACGGGGCTGATATAGTTGTTAACGAGGTACTGATATAGTTGTTAAATGAGCTGATTCAGTTGTTCGAAAATTGTTTGAAAATACCTGAAAGGCCTTTTTAGGTATTGTCAGTTTTTGCGAGCCTTTTCAGGGAATTTTACACCTAAAAGGGCCCTGCAAACAATTTTCCCAAAAAAATACTCAAAAACTTTTTTTTCCCATGATTCATGATTGTAGGGATCTCTAATCATTTTAATTTCAAAATCTCCATTTATTAAGTTATTAGTACAATAAACTATACTATTAATCAATTATATCAATAATTATATAAACTTTGGGCTTAACGATAAATTTCATATTTGATTAACAGTTAATTTTATATTATTAATTTAATTAATCTTCAATAAAAAACATGTTTAATAATTTCGACTATTTTATATATGCATATAGAGATTTGTTGTGTTGAACTTCGATTCTCTTAACGTAACACCACTCTGGTCCTATTTATAAATCCTTTTTTTAAGAAGATGAAAGTGAACTTATATTGTTAAAAAAAAAGTGAACTTATAAATAAGACCAGAGTGATATTAACTAGGTCCATATTTAATGCACATATACATATGGAGAAATCTCACCTCCAGCAACACACCCCTTAATTTAGGGTAATATAGTTTATTTCTATATTTGATTGTATTATTCTCTTTTTATGATTATCTCTTAAGGTGAGAGTTTATAAAAGTTTTTTTCAATTTTACATTGTATTATATTCATCTAATGTAACACGCGAGGTGTAAATGTTTTTTTTATAAGAACCTGTAATTTGAATTGTCTTGATCCTTTTTATAATGTCTCAATTAGGATTGTCTGAATATTTAATACGTTTTTACTATTTTTGCCCTTAATTAATTTTATTCCCTCTCCTCATCTTTTTTCAATAGCACAATCTCTTTCACACTTTCTCTTATTACTACTCTATTTCTTTATCTAACTTGCCCTCTAGAAAATGAGGGCTTTCTTAAAAAAAAAAGAATTATATTCTTTTTATACATATTTATTACTTTCGTTTTTAATATTACAAAAATATTAGACGTGGCTATAAAATATTACAAAAAAATGTAATCCAATATTAGAGAAGAAGACAAAAAAGCATGAAAGACGTGGGAAGAATGATAAACAAAATCAACTTACAATTTTTTTTTAAAAAATCATATATAATAGGAAGGGACAGACCCATACCTGATGCTTTATTGCTACTTGGCTAAAATATCATAGAAGTCACAAAGAGTACCGTGCGCGGGGGCTACCGATTGAGCAAACTTTCCTTGATGTCATTTTTAATTTCAAGCAAGGGTATTTTAGGAAAACAAATATAATTAACTAATTTAACTTCTTTTTTTAATCTCTCCAAATTTTGGTAAATTGATTCTTTAATTAGGACCGGAGGGCATGGACCACGTTATATACAAGGGGGGCAAGTGCCCCCTTGAATTTGAAATGTTCTTTAAAAAATAAATAAATATATATTTGAATGATTGCTCACCTTTAAATTAAATGTTCACCCTTAATACATCAAAACTGCACTTTGTAATCAGATGGGAGATGGATTATTGAATGATTGTTTAGTGCTTTATATTGAAAAAGATGTATTTGATAGCATTGATAATAAGGCAATTATGATGGAATTCCAAAAAACCTAGAATGATGATATTGTAATTATTTTTATTGTAATATACTTTTGTTATTAAAATATATATATATTTGAACTTATTGAGTGCCCACCCTTCATTGTAATTTATGTAATTGCATTTCTAACGGCACTTAACCTTGCTTTTCTAAATGACAGGTTTGTAAAATAATTGTCTCTCTTATTATATTATCAGTGTTCACTTGATTTCATGAATATTTTTTTGATATTTTTTTTCTTGTTTATATTCTTTTGTTTTTTAATGCATTTAAAATTTTTCTTTAAAAAAAAATTCGGGAAAACCTCCAAATCCCCCGCCAATGGCGCCCCTTCAATAATTTTCTAAGTCCGCCCCTCAATAATTTAGTGCGCGTGGGTAGGACTAAGAACGGATTATGATTCTCCACCTATTATTATTATTTGTATTTTAAAGAATATAGAATTATTCGCATTTGAATTTCAAAAATATAAAATTTTTAGATAAAAGTCATATCCACTGTCTTAATTCATTTTTTAAAAATGAAAATAATGAGAGAAAGACGAACATTCAAAAAATTCATTTCCTTTTTTGCAATTATATAATTATAAGTTCTTGAAATCCAAAAGCATAATAAAAATTCTTAAACTCACTTGTAGAGAAAAAAAAATCAAAACGAACGCTAATGGCACTTTTAATAACCATCCGCACTTATGCTAATCGCGGCTAAAATCACAACTCTGCCCACAGCTTATATACATGCATTTGAAGAGGGGGAGGGGTCTCTTTTCTTCCCTTCTATTTCGCTTTTCAGCATGCATAATTACATAATATGATATATACTCTAATCTTTTCTGCCCACAACTTCGTATATTCACCGTAGTATATACAAATACCATATTACTCCCTTCCGTGTCTTAGACTTTTTTAGGATACATTAATTTTTTTTAAAAATATTTATATCTATCATTTTTCCTCCAAAGTTTTTTTATCTAACTTATAAACTGATATATACTCTGAAAATATACAATATATAATATGTTTAAGTAACTTATTTAATTTTTTTAATATATAAAAAAAATCAAATATATCTTATATTAGGGAGTATATGCGACTTACATTTGATTATAGGGCCACAACGTGGCCCACCCAGCTGCACCCCAAGTCGCTTTCGCTCTCATTGATTATATGCATCATAACTATTCTTGAAGAGATTGATAAACGAATCCTCAATTAATTAATATACCCATTAATATCGCCCGTTAGAAAAAACTTGCCAAATCTCTATAGCATTGCCAACAAACTGATGCTTGCATCCATGGTGATGATGCTTCTGCTCTCATTTGATAAGTCTGAAACTGCTTATAATTAATTTGAGCTAATAATCCAGATGGTGTTTATTTAAAGAACCTAGTTTGATGGATGTTGGTGATAATTAATAATGAGAATGAACAAAATATTTATTTAATGCAGGGAAGAGCACACAATATTGCCCAGGAGCGTGTAAAGAATTTCCAGTTTGCCATGATTTTTGCAAACAGATTGGCTACAAAACAGGACGATTCGCCCCTCCTCAATATCAACTCTGCTGCTGTGTTAAATAATCCCAGCTTCTTCTACTCCATCTATATGTATACATGCATGAAGTTTCATATATAATAAATAAACTATATTATAATGTATTAATCTTCTTATTTAGTTAATGTATCCTTTCCTGGTTACTACAAATATGAAGCATATATAGTTTTATCTGTCCATTTTGGAATATTTATAATACTATACATGCAAACTGGTTTCTTTATAGATAAATGATTATCCATATTAATAATTCGTGATACCACATGCAAGGAATCACCAACACGTACGCATGCAGTTTCATGGTTCTTTTCTTTTAATTTACTCCAGCAATCCATCTCAACCATTAAATTAAAGACATTCAATAATAATGTATTGCTTTTGACAATTGGAAATCTAACAAATAAGAAGAGACGTCAAAGCTATGAAAAATGTTATCGCCAACAAAGGGCACTAGAAAATATCAAAATCATAAAAAATTAATATCTTCACTATTTTCTACCAATAAAATATCAAAATATCTCTCATTTTATTTAGAATCTCAGGATCACATGAACTAAAAACAAAACTATTGGGAGGTTGGGGCATTGCAAGGAGCATTAGAGACCCGAAACCCCAAAATTACAAAGAGTACAACCAAAACATGTCAAGTTAACATGTTAATCAAATAATATAGGCTGAAGTATATATTTAGTCATTTATGTTTGCATCGATCGATATTCATTTAATTTTAGTCCTTTAATTTTAAAAGTGTATTTTTAGTTCTTTAAACTTAATACATACTGTTAAGTCACATTATTTTAAACCATTATTATCCGATCATATCCACTTTCCAGTTAGTTCCCGAGTGACCTCGATCTTCGTGGCTAGCTAAGCCTCACTTTCTAGGCCTTAATTCCATGTTCATAGCCTTTTTCATCATAGTTCGTTTGCTTCTTTGACCTGAAGAGGCTAAAGCAGAAGAAACTGCTAGCAGACTTTCCTCAATGGATGAATGTAGAAGGTGTTGGAGGCAGGATGAAGGCCATAACAAGAAAATAATTAAAATTTGAGAGTTTTAATAATATTATTATTATAATTAAAATATGATTTTTTTTAAAAAAATTGAGATGATGCGGCAGCTAATTAGGATTAAAATAATTTGATTAGGCATTTTCCATTAAATATATGGGATTTTCCCCAAGTTTAAAGGACTAAGTGCAATTTTTAAATTTAAGGGACTAAAACAAATCTCGATGCAAACATAAAGTACTAAATATATATTTTAGCCTATAATATAATAGCGTGATGTTAAATATAAATTTTAAAAAAATAATTTTTTTTCATATTTTTTTACGAGTGTTAACTTTAATTAATTTTAAAGAGTGAAATTTCATATTTATATTGAATGTATGTGTCTTTTTTTAACTAGATTGTTTGAAAAAATTATGTTACTTGAATTATCATTATTATAAAATTTTAGTAATTAATTTAAGAAATATTTTCATTATTTGATTTTCATATAATATTGGTTTATATTAGTTTGAGAACATCAAGAATATACATAATATATCACTTTTTAGAATTTCTATGATATGCATTATAAAAATATAACATTTTTCCATGTTACTTATATTTTCCCAAACTAATATATTAAATACATGGATTCACTTTAGACATTTTCTTAAAAAATGTTAAATAATCCTAAATGAATCTCATGTGATTATGATTTTTCCATACTATTATGAATATTTTAGTAAAGTTTTTTATATCCTAAATATTAACTCATTTTAAATTTGGCTTGGCAATGCGACCTTGTTATATGCCTATTGATCACCTTAACATATACATTTGAAATGCTGTTTCTTCTAGAAAATAACCACTCTTACGAGTTTACAATTCGAGTTTACGATACAAGTTTACATCACTATCACGAGTTTATTTAAACTTATCAGTTTGACAACCTTACTCTTATGTCAATATTATCATGGAGTGAATTAATTAAGAAGGTCCATGTGCAGTTATGGAGAATTAGTTATTAATAGATTAATTCGGTCAAAAAAAATTAGTTATAATAAGGAAGCCCCCTCCCAAAAATCTTCTCACACAATTAGTTTACTTTGCGTTATTATCCCTCAAAATCTAGAGCTTTAATGAAATGGTCGGTCAAAAAGCAGAATAATTTACTGAAAATTAAACACATAACGTATTTGTGTGTGGGTGTATAAATACATGCATAGTTTGGCAAATACTTAGATATAAGCAAAGAGATATTGGATTTGAAGAAATCGAAATGGCTTTCTTCCCTCATTTCTCAAGCATTGCCAACAAACTGATGCTTGCAGCCATGGTGATGATGCTTCTGCTCTCACTTGGTGAGTGCGTGAGACTGTTTATAATTATTTAATTTTTTTTGCCTCCTGTTTATAATTAATTATTAAATTGAATACATAAGAATTAGCTAATTCATGTGTGTGTGTGTGGTGTTGAATTAAAGAATAGTTTGATGGATGTTGGTGATAATTAATGAGAATGGAAAAAATTAAATGCAGGGAAGAGCAGAATGTAAAGAATTTCCAGTGTGCGATGATTATTGCAAACTGATTGGCTACAAAATAGGACGATGCCTCCCTCCTCAGAATCACTTCTGCTGCTGTGATAAATAATATCCACCCTCTCCTCCATCTATATATACATGCATGAAGAAATTCCATCTATAATAAATTAAATACACTATGATCTTGTTTAGTTAATGTATCCCTTCCTGGTTAGTTAAATAAGAAGCATATATAGTTTTATCGGTCCATTCATTCTGGAATAATTTAATAATACTATATATGCAAACTGGTTTCTTTATGGGTTAATGATTATCTATATTTATAATCTGTGATAATACCACATGCACGCAGTTTCATGATTCTTTTACTCCAACAACCCATCACAAACCATTAAATTCTTAGTTCAGAGCTGCTTATGGATATTTTATCTCTTCTGATGCTGGTTTTTAGAAGGCTTGGACTCCTTGAGAAAGTCAAAGTGTTTTCTATCAAGAAATTTACTTGCAAGTTTCGCTCATGCTTGAGCTTTTGATGCCACGCATAAAGCCGAATAACTCAGTTGATGTAGCTTGCTTAGCTTGTTTATTCTACTTAATTAATCAGGTATTAGAACGCCCGTGACAAGTTGATGTCGTTTTCATTTATGTTTTTCCTCCCAAACGTAACGTGGATTTGGAAGTATTGAGTTCGTAAATGAGTTATCGTTATTGGATAGAACTTTACTGTGACACGGTGATTTGGATATATGTATAGATTAGGTTTTGAGGAGAAATAAGTTAAATGCTGAGTGTGTGTGCGTGTGTTTATGGAGAAGTGGATGAATGCATAAATTGGTTGCTAAGGTTGATGATTTCTAGGATTAAAGCAATAGAATAAGGACAAAAGCAATAAAATATGAAATCGATAGTTTCAGGATGAATAGTGTACAGTGATTTCCTTGTATATATATACTATTCTTCTTTCAATCATAATGTGCTATACAATATAGAATACTCTAGAAGAAGTGAAGGGCCTTCACGTGATTATGTGTGTGCTTCAACAATGATGTTGGCAAGTTAGTAGTTATATAGTCTTTAATTTTCTTGCTTTTTAATACTATTTTGGTGCTACATATAGGATAAAATTCATAGTGCAATTTTAATATCTATGCACATAGATGTCACTCCAAACCGACAGTCCTTTAATTTCCCTGTCGTTTCATTTCATGCAACAATGTCGCTACAATAGAATAATCATGAACTTAACATCCTCAAATAGTCAAATGACAGGAGGTGTTCAGTGTTTACTGTCCAAGTTACCAAAATCAAGTTGGACGGAAGATTGAGTTTCTGATCCACACCCGTGGCACCCAAGGATGCCCGAGGGCAATTGCACCCCCGTTAACATTTGTTAACCATTTCGGGATCAAGATCCAGCTTGTTACGACAATATACAAATTGGGAAGCAAATGCTTGTTACTTAAGCGAGTCAATATAAAAATGAACAAAAAAGGGAATATAAAGAATTACCGTATTAATTTAATACCTCATTTATCTCGAAAAGATCAATGTCGCTGACCTCCAGACCGGCAGCCTTTACAGCAGCTGGGTCAACACCCATGATGGCTGGATCCACACCTACTGCAGCAAAAGTCCTACACGCCAAAATGTATGCACAATTTTGTTTCTTATTAATTTCACCATCTAAGTATCACTAAACAAAATCTTAAGTACAACTCTTAAGGTTAAATTTACTATCTTTAGTATTTTATGCATATTAATAACATAGAGTGTGCATGTCTCGTGTTATATATTTCAAGCAATTTTCACATAATATCTTGATCAATAAGTTTTTACAATTCAAGGTTCAAAACATGATTTTCTGATTTGTGATGTGTTAGGAAATATAGAGGCTGGAACTAATAGATGTTGGGGTTGTATAGAGGCTAGGGACGTATAGAGGTTGGGGTTATATAGAGGCTAGGGACGTATAGAGGCTGGAACTATTCTGTGTGTATATATATGTGTAATCTGCCAATGTAATTCAGTGTGTGTGGAATACAAACAATTCTATATACACTTTCTCTCTTTTATCAGCTAACATGGTATCAGAGCTTGGTTAATTCTTGGCCATTTTCCGATGGCGGCACCGCTTACCGTAGCGTGAATGGTATATGGTCACGTGAACGGTGATGTGGCCAATTAGAGTGTGTTTGTCGGTGAGGTTCTCACTTCCGCAAGATTTTCGACTATTTGGTTAACTTGTGAATTTCCAGTGTTTGTGTGCGTGTCATCTATGTTTCTGATCTGTCAATTTCTCCTTTCTGTGTTCGATTTCTGATTGAGTGTGGGTGCTGTTTTGTGAAGGGGGAGAGAGAAGAGAAGTATGTACCTCTTCGTTTGGTTGGCTGCTGAAGCTTATTTTTCATGTCATCACTATTCACGGGGAGAGTGAAAGTGTGTGCCTTGTTGTTAGGTCGTCGTGTGTACCTTGTTGTGCTATTTCGATTGGCTACGGAGCTTGTTCGGAGTTTCTTTGATTTCCGGCGAGATTTTCCAGGTTTCAGTGAAAATTCCAGTTTCCGGCGAGTTTCCGTTCTGTCCGGACCACCATTTTCTCGTCTTCTTCTCGTTATTTCCGGCGATAGTCTTTGATTTTCGAGTGAGGTTCTGAATTTCCGGTTCCGGCGACCTTTTCCGCATTCCGGTGACCCTTTAATCCGTTGGTACTGCGGTTTCGGTGGAGTTTGCAAATTCTAGCAAGTGTTCTCGAGCTTTCGGCTAGATTCTCTCGCATTTCCGGATAAGTTTTCGTATTCCAACGTGTTCTTGAATTTTCCGGTGATATTTCCATATTCCGAAGACGATGTTGAAAACCAGAGTGTTGCATGTGCTCAAGTCTCCGTTGGCTGTCCTTCTGTGAGCTTGAAACTCGTCACTGTCCATCGGTGGTTCGCCGGAGGGAGATCTGTTTATGGGTGTAAAGATGTAGAGGTGGTGCATGACGCTCTCCGGCGAGGAAGAAGAAGGGCGGAGGCGGAGAGAGTGAGATGGAGGTCGGAGATGGTCATGTGTGTTGCTGTGGTGTTCATACGTATGGTAGCTGTCTCGTTCTCCATGTTTTGCCATGGTTCTGTCCGTGGCGCTCTTCAATCTCATGGCTCTTTCTGGTTTGGTGGAGAAGAAGATCGGTGAAGTTGATTTGTGGAGAAGAAGATTGGTGAATAACATGCTTAGTGAGGAAGAAGGGCGACGGGGGAGAAGATGATTATGGGGCGTGATGTTTCTGGACTTAATGGGAGTCCTAGGTCCCACGAGACTGTTTAATTATGCTCTCTTGTGATATGTGATCATGGAAGCAGATGGGTAAAGGAATCAAATGAAGTAGGAAAGTTGGTCATGGTGGACACCACGTGAAATAGTCCAACAGGTTTGAAACTCACATTACAGTCTTTGCAAGGAAATTTGGTGCAGACGCACTCAGTTTTCAAAAGGGAAGTCAGAAAAGTTGGTAGTCCTGGGCTCCACATATTTGACAAAAATAAAAAGAAGAGTTGGTAGTCCATGTGCAAAAGAGTTGGGGTTTCCTCCGGCCGACATCATGATTCTGGTATTAGAGATCATTGTTCATCCATCATTATTGCAACACTGTTCATACGTACGTCACTGTTTATACGTACGGGTACTATTCATACGTACGGTACTGTTCATACGTACGTGTGGTGATTTTCATATGTTTGTTTGTCTTCGTTTCCAGTGCCGTTTCATCAATCTGCTTCTAGTTTGGTGGTTATTTGCTTCCTGGTTGTGGAAGTGTTATTTGGTCATTGGGATGACGGTTGCTTTTGTTTGGTCACTAATGTGACGTTTGCTATTGAGAATCATGAAGCCTCAATTTGGTGTTGTAATCTCGGATGAGATTGTTACGTAGTGACTAAAGAGGTTTCGTTGAGGTTATTGATACCTCGTTTGCTTGTTGTGACCTACTGGTCATTTGGGTCCGTTTGGACGTTTGTGCTTCGGCTTTGCTGTCTCCGACGTCGAGCCTTCATTCCCGGTATATGAAGGCCGGTTCTTTGCTTCAAAGGTTGCATTGTGAGATTGGGTTTTCGGCATTTCATTTGGTGCACGTTCACTTGTTTCGTAGCCGGGATCTTTGTTTTCTAGCACGTTCGTGAAGTGTTCTTTTGTCTTGAATGCCGTGTTTGTGATTGGGTAATTTCATGGCCCGTTCAGTGAGGTGTTTGACAATTATTTGCTGTTTGGTGGTCCTTGTGTGACCGTTTGCTGCTTTGCCTCCGATGAGGTATTGGTCCCTAGTGAAACCGTTTGGTGTATCGTTTGGTCTCTGGTGCGACGGTTTGGTGTTTATCTCTCGTGAGATTTTGGAGTATTGCTGGTCTCTTGTGAGATATTTGGTTGAGCTTGTTGTTATTCACATCAAGCTGCTTACAGCTTGAGGGGGAGTGTGTGAGAATTTTGTTAATTTTGTTTTGTCATTTGTTATCTAAAGTTTCTAAGAACTTGTGTTTATTATCTTTGTTAATTTTGTTAATTTTGCTTCCAGCCGAATGTTCTTGAATTTTCCGACGACGTTTCCAGATTACGGTGACTATTTTCCGCATTCCGGCGAGTATTCTTGAATTTTCTCGTCCCGTTTGGATGCTAAGCGATCTCGATTTGGCTATTTGGACGATTGGAGTTCTCATCTCCCATGGAAGTTGGCGGTCCGGAGTTTCTGAATTTTCCAGCAGTTGTTTTCCAATTCGAGGAAGAAAGGCGACGGGGAAAAGAAGGTAAAGGCGTAAGAAAGTCTCTTGAAGGTCTTCCTCTCGTGTTCGCGGTTCCGTCCGCCTCTCTTCCCGTTCCATCACGCTGGATGTCGCCGTGAATGGAGCTTGGTGAGTTGGTGAAGAAGATGACGGTGATTCGGGTTATGCACTTGGCGCTGCTTCTTCCATGGTTCAGTTCATGGTGCTATGAGCGTATGCAATGGGAGAATCAAAAGTAGGCTTTGGTAATGGTGGGGCACCATGTGCAATGGTGTGAAAATCGAAACAAGAGTTTGATAAAGTGGAATTCTTTTTTTCATTTCACCATGTTGCAAACGCACTCGTTTTTTGAAAAGGAGATTAGTTGGTAGTGGTGGGTCCCACATGTTTGAAAAAAAAAGGTATGTGATTGCATGAAGACAAGAAAAGAAGTCATCTTTGGACTGTCGATCTAAATGGTTGTTTGTAAAGGTGTAGCTGCAGTTTTTTGATGAGGATCAACTGTTCATCTGTATGTTTTTGGTACTATTCATACGTAAGGCACTATTCATACGTACACGTTGGTGATTTATGCCTACTAGTTTGTCTTCGTTTCCAGTGTCGTTTCATCAATATCTTCTGGTTTGGTGGTGATTTGCTTCCTGGTTGTAGGAGTGTGTTATTTGGTTACTAATGTGAGTTTGCTGTTGCGAATCGTTGAGCTTCAGTTTGGTGTTGTGATCTCGAATGAGATTGTTCTGTGGTGACTAAAGAGGTTTCGTTGAGGTTATTGATACCTCGTTTGCTTGTTGTGACCTATTGGTCATTTGGGTTCCGTTTGGACGTTTGTGCTTCGGCTTTGCTGTCTCCGACGTCGAGCCTTCATTTCCGGTGTGTGGGGCCGGTTCTTTGCTTCGAAGGTTGCGTTGTGAGACTGGGTTTTCGGCATTTCGTTCTGTGCACGTTCACTTGTTTCTGGTAGCTGGGTTCTTTGTTTTCCAGCACGTTCGTGAAGTGTTCTTTTGTCTTGAATGCCGTGTTTGTGGTTGGGTAATTTCATGGCCCATTCAGTGAGGTGTTTGTCTCAGTAAGACAGTTTGGTGGTCCATGTGTGACCGTTTGCTGCTTTACCTTCGGTGAGGTGTTGGTCCCTGGTGAGACCGTTTGCTGCAGCTTCTACTTTGGTTTGGTACTCGTGTACTATTGTTGTTTGCTTCAAGATCTCATGAAGAAGCAAACTATTGGTGATTTGTTGTTGTTCACATTCAAGCCGCTTACGGCTTGAGGGGAGTGTGTGAGAATTTTGTTGTCATTTGTTATCTAAAGTTTCTAAGAACTTGTGTTTATTATCTTTGTACCAAGTTGGACATGATTAACATCTATGCTCCAACTTGAGGGGGAGTGTTAGGAAATATAGAGGCTGGAACTAATAGAGGTTGGGGTTGTATAGAGGCTAGGGACGTATAGAGGTTGGGGTTATATAGAGGCTAGGGACGTATAGAGGCTGGAACTATTCTGTGTGTATATATATGTGTAATCTGTCAATGTAATTCAGTGTGTGTGGAATACAAACAATTCTATATACACTTTCTCTCTTTTATCAGCTAACATGATGCATGTCTGCCATGACAATTTGACTACTGTGTTCAAACCGTTTGCGTGGAGGCAGGAGGCGTATGCAATATGGGTGCTTGTAGATATAGAGAAGGTTCAACTAAATTCAGAAGAGAAAAGGGCACAAAGTAATAATTAATTACATTGTCCATTCCTGATTCATAAAGTTTTTGACAAATTAAAATGCATATAAAAGTTTGCTAAAATGATGTTTTCTATGCTACCACTCATGTACCTGAATATACCAAGGATGGGTAGTCCCTTCTGCATTGCAACACTTCTTTTCATCCGCAAAGAAGAGACAAATGAAAAGTTAGATCAAAGAATCATATTTGTTTGATGATATCATACTAGCAGTGAGCCAGTGACCTCAATGATACATATACCGCTTATTCAACAACTCAAATAAAAGTTTGATTTTATATACCTTGGTTGAAACTGGGATCATTTCATGTTTAAATTTGCCGGAAGCAGTGGCTGCAGCTGCCTTTCTGTGAGACTCAGCCTACCGACACAGTGTTGAGAAATTACAAGAGTGATTAAACTAAAAATAAGACATTTACCAAAAAAGAAAAAATAAAAAAATAGAATGACGTGTTGATAGATATGTCAAACATACAGCTGCCGGATCTTGTTCCTCCCTTGACACTCCAAAGCAGTGTGCAACATTTTCAGAGGTAACACCCATAGGAAGGAGGCAGTTCTGGGCTTTTTCTGAAACTCTCTACCTGCCAAATTAAAGCAGGTAAGTTAATATCAGAAATTTGAAGCCCCTTCAAGGTTATGTTTACATGAACTGAGGCCAAATACTACCATAAGGTGCTGAGTCAACAAGGCCCAACCAAGCAATTTGCTTTGTAGGGAGCGCTGGACGATACATATTTGATCTTTAAAAGTCTAATTTTTTTTAAAAGGTAGATAGTCTAAAATCAAGATAATCTTTTAACTATTATTCATTAAAAAGTGATTTTTTTTAATTAAAAAAACTCAGATCTGGACCGTCCAAAATCATATCTGAACAATTCAAATCTACTTAGCTCTCCCTATTAAGCAAATTGCTTAGTAGGGAAACCGGTTGGCTAAAGAGGAGAGGGAAACATACTTTAGGATTGACTGACCCTTCCTATGCCATTGGATTAATTGTCATAGATTCTAAACCAGACCAATACCCATACAATATATTCAAAGGTAAGACAAAGTGAGCAAAGGCACAGTTAGATGCGTTAGATACCAATGTCATAGAATCCAGACCTTGTAGCTGCAGCTACATCCGCAATAGCCTGCAGCCCAGAAGAGCATTGCCTATATATTCACTGTCCTCACAGGTACAGTTTCTGGAGCATACAGATTGCCAAAAGGAAGTTTTTATAAAACAGAAAAAACTATAAGGCTCATAATAAAGACCTATCCAGAAAGAACTATACCAGGAAAACCAGCATAAAATGCTGCCATTCGGCATTCACCAGCTCTCTGAGATCCAGGTGCCAACAATGTCACCAACTTCAGCCGGATTCAAGTTGGTTTTCTCAATTACAGTGAGGGATGGTTCGTTCCCCTAGACAGAGCAGGAAGGCTTGAGGTGGCCAAGCAGAACCTGTTGCCTGTTTATGGCTTTTTCCATATTCGTGAATGAAGGAGTATTAAGAAAATAGTGATGAATATAGGAAATATATTTTACATTAGAACCAATATCAACTATTTAATTATGATGTGTATTAAGGATGACGGAGTATCATAAATAAAGAGAGATAACAAGAAGATAGATGCCAAATATATTAGATGTTTGCAACAAAGGAATCATATAAGATATTAAATCAAATAATATCAAAATAAGTATATTGGCAGGCAGAATGGGGTGGATTCTAGTGTTGCTATGCATCTGTGCTCATTTGCCGCTATGCACAACCCTCCGGTATATGCTTTCTTCTCTTCACCGGCGGGTGAGAAAATAAAGAATATATGTACCTACCTTGGGTTGCAACCAGGCAGTTATTTTAGATGTATAACAGTTTCCTTGGCAACTGAAGGGAGAAGTAATTATTGCTATTTAACAATAGAAAGAAAGCTTAACTTTTTCCCCTTGATAAAAAGTTTAAGGATCTAATGACAGAGTTACAAAACTCCTATAACATAATTATTCAGTGACACATTACAAATTTACAATACCAATAAGAAATAACCGTGGATTGATCCTCCTCTGTATTCACCCCACCTTCACTCACTCTCTTGGCTTGATGCGAATATGATCCATGCAAGTTTTCCCATCAAGCCTGTTCTTCTGCTGAAGCTCATAGTACTCTTTGAACTTCATCCCTCTAAACACTGCTTCTTCTCTCTCCATCAACTCTGGCATTGGCCTCACCTCCTTCTCCAAATCTGGTCCATTCACTGTCACCACAGATATCCTCGTCTCCTTCTTGTTCACAACAGCTCTGTGTAACACACTCCTGTACCTTCCATTACTTGCCACCTAATTCAAACCCAAACCCCATAAAATTGTTGATCAGGATCATCAAACCCACAAATGAATAAACTATTCACAGAATTGTCTGCACACCAACTGTTTGTGAAAAGGTTTCTTGAGAAAAATTGTGTCTTTGTTGTTAAGTCAATGAAAGTATATGGCCTTTATTAAGTCAACCAAAAATAAATCCATTTTTAGAATTTTTAGGGAAAATCAATCCTTTGGTCCTGTAGTTTTAACTGGTATGTAACTCAGTCTCTGAAATTTGACTCATTGTATTTTAATCTCTATTGTTTTAACTATTTTATAATTTAATCCTTATGCTCTAGAATAAAGGTAGATGATTATATTATAAAATGGTTTAAACTATAGGAACCGAATTGTAGTGAATCAAAGTTTAAGGATTGAGCTACAACTAAATCAAAATTAGAAGAATTAAATTGCACCGAATTGATTAAAATGTAGGGACTAAGTTACATCTTGGTTAAAATTATAGGGAACAAAGTATTAATTTTCCCTTTTTTTAATCATGGGAAAAATTAAGAGTTTGTGTGAGTAACCTCAAGTTGATCTGCAGTGTTGACAAGAATGGCATTGGGAAGGGGTTCAACATTGACCCAATTGCCCTTGTGACTGATCTGAAGACCACCAATATCATTCTGAATGAGAAGGGCCAGGAAGCCATGATCTGAGTGAGAGGGCATGCCCAGAGCCAGTTCAGGTCGAGGGCAAGGTGGGTATAAGTTTGCAATGAACACTTGATGACCTGTGTTCGGTTATGGCTTGGCAAAGCCTTCCGGTTCAAGTGGCCTTGGCTATGGCTTCCGGTTCCAAATCCAAGCTTTCTGATAACCCTTCTAGCAGCTTCCTTGCCACCTTCCTGGTCTCTCTACAGTACTCCTTCGCCACATCACTGAGCAGCAAGAAATTAACATATTCCAATTAACAAGTCAGATGATTTGATCTCATTTTTGCAATGCATTATTATCTTCTTTTGGACTGTGAAATTGTGATTTTGTACATACTTGAAGCCTTGAGGCTTGAGGGGGAAGGCCCAGTGTGGGTGTGTGATGACCTTGAGATAGTCTCTCCAGTAGTGAACATCCTCAGACTTTGGGCTAAAGCTGGTCCCACACCTGATGGGAGTTGACACCCCTTTGTCAGTAAACTCAGCCTTGTCCTCATCAGACAAGTTATGAAATTTCTGTGACAGACTTATCACATCATCTATTAGGCTCACTGGTATGCCATGGTTGATAACCTGCCAGAAATGAAGAAAACCAGGAAAATCATTTCACTCTTCTGATATAGAAGCTGATGAAGTAGTAATCAACAGTATAGAAGCAAAGAAGTTTTGGAAATTGAGAGTACCATGAAGAAGCCCCATTCCTCACAGGCTTTGGCGAGGTGTTGGACAGCTTTGGCATGAAGTTGCGGGTCATCGGAGAGGAGGAGGGAGAAGTCAATGACAGGGATTTGAGCAGTGAGTTCATCTGAAACTTGTCTCTGACGAGGGTCAGTGAGGGAGTTGTAGGTGGCAGGGATGGCGGAGAGTTTAGCTGATTCATCGGCAACAGCCTTGATGCTACAAATATCTGTGGCCCTGATAGATGGAAAGTTCACGACAGGATCAGCTGAAGAAGCCATATAATGAGGAGATCAGATTGAGAAGAAAACAACAACAGATGATTCAGGAATTGATGTTGGTGTGTGGTAGCTCAAGGCCAAAGGTGGGAGTATTTATTTTGTAGAGTGAAGTAGTGCTTGCCAATGTGGAAACTATAATTATTTGGGTCAGGCTATAAATTAAATATAACATCATTCATGTGCCCTGTAAAGGTAAGAGATATATCAACTGCGTGTAGGAGAAGTGCATGGTCACGAAGATGTCATCGCTTACGACAATCAGGTCATCATATATGTTTTCCCTTCCTCTTTTCTTACTAAATATTAGAGCGTGTAGGAGAAGTGCCTGGTCAAAAATAAGAAGACGTCATCGCTTACGACAATCAGGCCACCATTTAACTCAGAACTTTTTTTAAAAAAATTAATTACTTAATTTCAATGTGTTTATTTGTAATTACTTAGATTTTTTAGTTTAAACTATAACCCTTTTTATGTTTATTATTATTCTGTATTAAAATACATAATTAGTTATTATAAATTTTTAAAGAATGGACGTTTTCATATTAAATAAACACATACTTTGATATTACAATATTATATAAGTAATAAATTATAAATATATTTTGTGTAAGTACGAGTGAGAGAATGGCAGAAGCGTAATCTGGAATTGATGAAGGCCATGGATGGTTGGAAGGAAGGAAGCAAATCGTGTCCTTCACATGCTTGAATACATTACCGTGTTATACTAGAGCAAGAAGGGTGAAACAGATATAAAGAGAAGGGGATATCATTTCTGCAGTTACTGCAGAAAAAATTTCTGCAGCAATTGAAAAACTACGTCGTTTCTTTTAATTGGTTGTTAATAACTGACGATTTCGTCCAAACTTAATACGGTAAATTGTTGAAAGAAACACCATTATAGCTGTCGTGCTTTAAAAAACAAAACTTACCGATCTATATTTCCAACCGGTATACCATCCAAAGAACAGGAGGAGAAATCAACTTAATATCGCATTAACAATGTCAACTAGTGCGACTCACATGCTGAAGGTTGTTAGCATGACATTCAAAGAAAATTCTGTGCAATTCCACACCTCAGAGCAATTGAAACCTCTTACACTCTCCCTTCCCATCTTCCATCTTCCATCTTTCTTATAAATATATATCAGGAAGGAAAACGAGTAAGCCATCGGGTTTAGAACAAGAAAAACATTCCTACCTGATATATATTTATCTCACATTCTTGCTCTGCTTTAGAACAAGAAAAACAGAGGTAAGCCATCGGGTTCAGTTTGCTTTGGCGTTTCGAGTTCTGTTTTTCCTTCACTGCCGACAATTTATATATATATAAACCAAACTTAAAATTTTGCTGTCAATATATATATAAATATATATGTACGTCGCTGGACCTTGGAAATCATAGGAAGAGCTTGCCTAATAAATATATATAGGTATACGATGCTAACTTTGCTGAGAGTACATATGTGTATTAATGCATAAGAAGACCTTGCTTTTTGATATACATTGCTGCTGCATAAGTAAGAAACAAAGAAACGGTGCGGACAAGGCCCTGGAAGATGCAGAACAAGGCCCTGGAATATGCAGAACATCGACATTCGTCAGACGTAGGTGCGGAACTTAAGCCCAAGAAGAAAACTATTGAGGTGTTGGAGGTGCCTAGTGAAGAGAAAGATAGAGAGCAAAGGGATGGATCTGAGAGCCATGGCAAGACACCCCTGGCGAGAGAATTTTTTTTTCTTGCCGCGTCAAAAAATAAACATATTGAACTATTTTAGTTTTTATTATAAGTTCATTAACTAACAAGATATTTGATCCTTTTTATAAGACATTACTTTTGCTTTAAAAAAGATTAAATATTTTTATGTATAACCATAATTAAAAATGTAGTGGGTGGGAGTAATAATTAATATGATAATAGAATTTAGTATAATTAATAGAGATAATATTGAAAATTACTTAAATTTTAGGAAAAATTTAATGACTTTAATTGTTTTTATTGATGAGAATTGTTAGTTGGTTCTTTAAATAAGGATCAGAGGAGTATTTACTAAATAAGATCAAATAACCTCAAAATATAAATAAATAATAACTGATAACTATAAATCAAAACAATATGTAAGATGATCTAACTTTTTCTAGATCTCAAACAAGAATTTTACTTTCTTCTCACAAAATTTCGAATGAGTAATGAAACAAACATTATCTTTACAAAGAAGATCAAAAATTAGTCAGGGCAAATTTGTAGCCAAATAAAATATCATATAATAAATACATATATATTCTCACAAATTTTATAAGATCATACACCCCAACCACTTCAAGAGACCATCGAGGAAAAAAAAGAAGAAGAAACGGTGTTAGTTTGCCATGAGAGTTTTGATTCAAACCACGGCTTTGATCTACATGGTGCGGTGTACTTGGGGTTCTTCGCTGGATTTGATTTCAAAGGTTTGTGGTTGGGTTTGTTGGCAGCTCAAGGATCATGCATGGTGAGTGGTGTTCGTGTTGGGAAGAAAGTGGCCAAAAAATATAATAATAAAAGAAACGACGTCGTTTTTCAATTGCTGCAGAAATATTTTTCTGCAGTAACTGTAAAAATGATATCCCCTAAAGAGAAAGAGTGAAACAGGCGCCATGTATATATTTTTGGCTTGCTGCAGAATGGTTTTTCTGCAAGCAAGTAAAAGCAGATATGTTATTCTCATACTATTAATATAAAAACTAAAATTTAAAGGATGGAAAAAATTGGAAAACTTTTATTTAGTAGCCAAACTACTACACGATTAATAGATATACTTTTATTTGTAATGCCTAGACTATAAAAAATTTACAATAACATAAAATTAATATTCTTCGACGGTTACTTTGCCCTATATTAAATCTGAAAAAAAAACTATTATGTATATTTAAAAAATTGAAGTGAGTTTATTTTAGAAGGAATTATTGACATTCAAACAAGTAAATCAAACTTTGAGCTAAATAACCTCTGACATTTCTTCTAAAATTTTTAAAATAATATTTACAAATCATTATATTGAAGATTTTCATCATCAACATAAATTTGATTCTGCTCGGAACTTATCCTATGATCAGCAAATTTGGATAGTGAGAATGTTTCAAAGTATTGACTTGGGTCACGGAAAAAACAACTAACTTTGAAATGGAGTCTAAATTGTTGACCACACTCCACAGTCCACACACAGAGAGTCCAAGCCATAAGCACATAACCAAATAAGATAGGTATACGCCTGTGCTTGTTTGGAATAGGGAATAGGGAATTGAGTATTTAAAATTAAATTTTCAATCGTAATTTATATTTAAAAAATAAATATATAAGATAAATTTTATCTCAATTTATGTAAATAAGTACTAAAAGATCCCAACTGAAACTATTCAAAGCAGTTTTTTAATGGTCAATTGTAACTATGCGATGAGTTTTATCCTTATGTGAATAAACAAGACGGATGAGTTTGATCAGAATTTATTTACGTGAATAAATATATTTTTTTGGGCGTGTGAAGGATCCCAACCAAGCTCGTATCGTGCTCGTGCTCCCCAGTCCCCAGTATACTCGTGCTCCCCAAAATGCCAACAAAATCTATACTCAGTCATTATTAACCATGCATGTACATACACTGAACTTGGAAAGCATTCAAAGGTTTGGAATCCATTACAAGCTTGATAAGGCTACATGCGAAACCTGTGCTCCCTCCGTTTTTTGAAAGTTGAAGAAGAAACTTTCACTCTACGTCTCCTGTCTTGACTGCGAAATCTGATCGAAAAGTTGTCCATTTTAGTAGGAGCAAGGACAGCGTGGCGGCACTGGCAAATCCCAAGTTTTGAACCTTGTCGCATATTCCTTTTGTCGTTGCGAAGATGCTTAGATTCAAATCGCAACAAATTACTTAAATTATTATGATCCCCTTCTTAAACTTAAAGAATCTTTCACACCATCGAAACAGATCAGCTATCTATCAGCAGATAACCCAATGGAAGTCTGCGCCTTTTGGATGTCGCTAACCGTTGTTCTGGCCTTAGCGAAGATCGGAGTGACCGAACAAAGCATACCCACTACTCTGGATGGCCCATTTAAGCCAGTGACAAGCCGTTTCGACCCGTCGCTGCGTCGGGGCAGCGACGACTTGCCCATGACTCATCCAAGGCTCAAGAAGAATGTGACCTCAAATTTCCCGGAACAGATTGCTCTTGCGATTTCTTCACCTACTGCAATGTGGGTTTCCTGGGTTACCGGTATTTATATCTTCAATCCATAATTCTTCCTATTCATTTCTGCTGTGACCGTTGTTCTAAAGGTCAGAATTGTTACTGATTTTTTCTTTTAAATTATTGGATCAGGGGATGCCCAAATTGGTCTAAATGTGACCTCTCTTGATCCTTCATCGGTTGGAAGCGAGGTGTGGTATGGGAAACAAAGTGGGAAGTATAGTAGCGTTAAGAAGGGAAAATCTCTAGTTTACAGTCAGCTATATCCCTTTGAGGGCCTATTGAATTACACTTCGGGCATTATTCACCACGTCAAAGTTGATGGTACGTATGAAATGCTTCATAGTTTGTTGGCAACTTGTCACGTTTAGTGTTTGTGTTTTGTTTCAACCGAGAAAAGTGGTAGAGAGCTGTGATCGCTGAATTAAGTAATTAACCATAAGTGATTATGATCCACCACTAATCAATCTGAAAAGAAGTCATGGAGATCAGACAAATAAATTTGCCCACCTCATAATGAAATTGCCATTTGTCAGGTTACCTGATATTCACGGTTACCTAAATTCTTTTATATTGTTTTTTATGCAATCACCACTTCATAATTTTCTGACATGTCTACTAATCCGTCATGGCTGGTCGATGGTTTATATTGAAGATGCAGACCTTTAGAGTAAACTTATCATACCAAAGCAAATCCATGGTGTCAAGTAAACGGAGTGTTATAATTTAAATTTGTCGCTCATGAATAAACAAATTTCATAAATATCTATTTCTTTCTGTAGGTCTTAAACCTGGAACCAAATATTATTACAAATGTGGAGATAGTTCTATTCCAGCTATGAGTGAGGAACGTACTTTTGAAACTTTTCCTGCACCAGCCTCTAATAGTTATCCCCGCCGAATAGCTGTTGTTGGAGATTTGGGTCTGACAAGCAATTCTTCCACAACTATTGATCATCTAACTTACAATGATCCTTCAATGATTTTAATGGTTGGAGACTTAACGTATGCAAATCAGTACCTCACCACAGGTGGCAAAGGAGCTTCATGTTATTCATGTGCATTTCCAGATGCACCTATTAGAGAATCATATCAGCCCCGGTGGGATGGGTGGGGAAGGTAAGATATTTTAAAAGTTTACGTGTTACTCTTGAGAAGACTAATGTATTTATGACTTCAACATATGAATACTATGTGTCTGAACTGTGACTTAAGACTTTCACTCTACTCTCTTGAGCCTAAGCTAGCTAGGTGTTCATATTTCTACATTTTTGTGAAGGAGAAGGCCTTCCATTGAGGAAGCACTTAAAATGTACTGAAAATTAATTTGCTGCGACTGTGTGTCTGAGTGATATTATTATACAATGCAACTTGTCGAGGAGACAATATTCACTGATTCACTGAATATATACTATTTGAAGCCCTTACTAAATGTACTGACCACCTTTAGTTGCCTGTTGTAAATGTTATTATTAGTGATAATTCTGCTTCAACCATTGCTTTTGCTCCATATAATTACCAGAAAAGATGATTGTCCAAGCATACTTCAGCTGGAAAGTTCTATTTTATGGTTGATTTAATGTTGAAATCCCAGGTTTATGCAGCCGTTGACCTCTAAAATTCCTATGATGGTTATTGAAGGGAACCATGAGATTGAACCTCAAGTTGATGGGATCACATTCAAATCTTATCTGTCAAGATTTGCAGTTCCTGCCGAAGAAAGTGGCTCGAAGAGTAACTTCTACTACTCTTTCGATGCTGGGGGTATCCACTTTATCATGCTGGGAGCATATATTGACTACAACAGGACGGGTACCTGATAGTTTCATTTACCTCGTTTAGACCAGTAAATATGCTAAACTTTAGATGATTGCTACTTACTAGTAGATGAATTTTACTGTATCTTCATTTCAGGAGCACAGTATGCTTGGCTGAAGCAGGATCTGAAGAGCATAGATCGTAAAGTAACCCCTTGGCTGGTAGCTGCATGGCATTCTCCTTGGTATAATAGTTATGCTTCACATTATCAAGAATTTGAGTGCATGAGGTTGGAAATGGAAGCACTTCTCTATCAATATGGTGTTGATATTGTTTTTAACGGCCATGTAAGTTAAAATTACTTCACTTCTACTTATTTTATAATTGGGGGTTATGAATCTCATTATGTTTGAACATATTCTATATTCCTTTATTGTAATATCAGATGGACTTTGTTATGATGGGATATTGCCATTCATTTTTGTTATTTGGTTATAAACTGAGATTCTAGGTTAATAACTTCATTATCTAGATAAGGAACTTATTATTATTCCAGCATTTAAGAACTTCGGCTGTGCATGGTTTTCATGAAATTATGAACTTAAATGATACCACCTTGTCACATATTGCAGCAGACAAAATTGATGTTTAAATGTAGTTTTCTTAGTTACACTTAGTGTGGTGCGGATTATTTCATTGTTTCCATGATATTGTCACATTCCATCTTGCAGGTGCACGCCTATGAGCGGATGAACAGAGTTTATAATTACACATTGGATCCATGTGGACCTGTTTACATTACTGTTGGAGACGGTGGAAATATTGAGAAAGTAGACGTTGATTTTGCAGATGACCTTGGGAAGTGTCCTTCCCCTGGAGATAACATACCAGAATTTGGAGGAGTTTGCCATTTAAATTTTACTTCTGGTCCTGCCAAAGGAAGCTTCTGTTGGAACAAACAGCCTGATTGGAGCGCATTTAGAGAAAGTAGCTTTGGACATGGGATACTAGAGGTATTTTCTTCAGATTATGCTCTCTTTTTTCGTGGGTAAATTACTCTCCCCTCCTATGAGAGAGCCAAATCTATGGTCTGATTTCACAATTTTCTCTTGTAGTAGGTTTGTAGACTTCTTTACTGCTAACCTTTAGTTCAGGATTTCATAGCTCACCAAACAATTATTGTATTCCTGTTGTTTTGATTATTTTCTTTGTTCAAGGTGCAAATTTTCTTTCAAGGTGCATCTCCTAAAGATGAAGAACTAAAAGAATCTGACCGTGTTTAAAATGTTACATTTCTCCCTTGTTTTGACATGAACAAAATCCATTCGTAAACCTTTTTCATGTCAGGTTTTGTAATGTCTTTCTTTAACAAATTTATCTTTTTATGATAATCCAGGTTATGAACTCTACGTTTGCCTTATGGACTTGGCATCGAAATCAAGATACTTATGGGGAAAATGCTGTTGGGGACCAGATATTCATTGTGCGGCAGCCTGAGAAGTGCTTGAAAGACTCAAAAGCGGTTACTTATCGTTCCATACTGAATTTTTTGTTGGACATCATGAAATATTCAGTTTCTTCACTGATTCATTCTTCTTTTATCCCTGTTACAGTTACAGCAATCTCTTCCTCCTTCTTCCTCTTCCTCTTCCTCTTCCTCTGCTGGTTCCAGAAACCTTTCTCATGTAAGCTCATTGTGTCAGTTTCTTCACTTTACAGCCCCTCTTATGTGATATAGAATAATTTTAATCCATGATTTTGAATTTGTTCTCCCAGGGTTTCTCTCTCGTATCACAGTTATTTGGTGGTTTCTTTGTACTTTGCCTTCTTAGGTAAATTAGATCGATGTCAATTTTATATTTTAAAGTTTGAGTTCCCATGTGTTTGCTTATGTGGTGATTTTTTATATCTTCCAACTTAAATATACAGAAAACTTGTTTCTGTTTCTATATCTGATTGGCTTTTTTCCTCTTGGTCTAAAGTTGGAGTGGAACAAGATGTTGCAAAGTTCCTAAGCCGGAGTTTACCGTCAGCTGCTGGGTTCTTTCTTTTTTCAATATCTGATGTTTGTTTTACTTAACTTTTTGTCTTTAAGATGTCCTTATCCACGTTTTTTTCCCCTTAAACACAGGGATCAAATGATTTGTGCTTAAAATCAAAGTGATCAAATTCAGAGCCCTGACCACTAAGAGAGATGCATTATTCATTCCCCTCAAGAAGATGCTTTTATGTTGTACGTGTCTGTGTAAGAAATTTCATATATTTTAGATGGCTGTGGATTTCATATTCTTGAGAAATGAATGTAAAGGAGTGGTTATTTTAAAATATGGAAGAATGCAAGTGTAGTTTATAAAGAAGAATGGGACTTCATAATTTGGCATGTGGTGTCTGTGTGAGGGAGATGCAGTGAATATGAAGTAACATAAGAGCACACAACACAGCAAAAAAGAGTGAAGAAGACAAGGGTTGGTGTTCTGAGTATGATGAATAAAGTTGCACTGTCACAAATGAAAAAGACATAAAGGTGTTCTTGGTCATTGAAAATTTCATCTGTCATTAAGAGGGTGTTTAGATTAGCTTTTTGGTAGTGATTATACCATTTACAAGTTAAGTATGTGAAAATAATTGTCTCAACTTACATAAAAGTGATGGATAATAATTTTACTAATTTTTTTATGGGTGAAGGTGCAAATTTGCCAACCAACTATTATAATGATCAATGGAAGACGAGACACCAAGACGGTGATGGGGTAATAGTTCGTTGCGAATCTGCTCCAAATTGTGTGTGTGTTTTTTTTTTTCACTTTTTAATTGTTGTTTGGCTATTTTGGTCCCCTCAATAGTTATTTGTCTTAGAAAATTTCTCGAGTAATAGTTGGTTGGCAAATCTGCACTCAACCTTTTTTTAGGGTTAAAACCTTCATTTTGGCCTTATAAAAGTTAAACCAGATATGCACAAAAAGTGATGAAGTGAATGGAATTTTATCTTTCATAAGTTAATTGTTTTTTTTTTAAAAAAAAAAACAGTTTTAATTTGGTCTAAAATGCTAACTTAACTCCTAAATGTTACTTTCATGCCTTTTTTTTTCATCTTCATTTTTTATGTTAGATTGTTGTGATATATTATTTAAATTTCATGATAAATAATAGTATTTTATTTTATTTATAAGTTCATTTAAATGCTTTTTCTTAACACTAATAAGTTGTTTAATAACAATTTTTAATATACCACTTCCTGTTCTTAATATAAGATATATTTGTAGAGTTGATCTTAGTCCTAAATATGAGATATGATTTTCATATTTATCAATTTTTTCTTAATTTACTCCTATTGATGCTCATTCAACAATAATCAAGAAGGAAAAGAATTTGAAAATTAAGAAAAATGACTTTGGTGTTTTAGAAAATACATTTCATATTAATTAACTTAATTAATATAAACAAATTAAGTAAATATTCTTATATTAAGGATAAGAGGGAGTAAAAAGAATAGAAAAGAGTTATATCTTATAAAACTAGGGGAATATAAACTCCCCCCCCCCCCCCCCTTTTTTTTGACCTGTATGGAAGTATAAATTTCTTGATAAGAACCAAAGGAAATTCTAGAGTGTACAAATGGGGGAGTCAGGGTGATCACGGGACGGGAACGAGACATACCTATTTCACATCTCATCCCGTGAAAGGTATAGGGCAGCAAAATTGTTCTGTATCCCATCCCGTTTCCATTAGGACAGGGACCGGGATGTCCCATATATGATTTTTTTTTTTAAGTATCCGGACTATCAATTTTTCCCTATTTCAAAACTTGTAAAAACTAAAATGTATAGGCATGTGTTGGACGTTGAACATAGATGATTGAAAATATATAATGCAAATATATAATCATCTTCTTTTATCAGTTTTAGATTAAAAGTATAATAAATAATTAAAACTTAAAATTAATAAGAACGATGATCATAAATATTGATAGTATTTTGTAAAGAATTAGGCAAACAAGTATAAGAGAGACTTAGAGAAATCAGAATGAACCAAGACAGTGTACAAAGCTTGGTGTCCTATACCTGCAATTATTGATGCTGAGAGATGCTATGACTTTCATACTTAGACAACAACTCATTGATCATCCGAGTAGATATTGTATACACTGGAAACTTGTTAAGAAATCCCACATAAAAATCATTACCTGAACATTGGCGCCGTCCGTGGGGATCGTTAAATTTCGATCCCCGTGACCTAAGATGGTCAATACTAGAAGCAGTTGGAAGGATCACCAATTTCTCTCCTTGGGAATTCTTTTAAGAGAGGGTGTGTATCAGGAAGCACATAAACCATACGCTTAGTCCTTAAACGAGTGACACTTTTCACCTCTGGCATAAATTTAGATGTCATGCTTAGATTATACGCAACCACAACATTTGAACTCTCTATGTCATTTACTAATGGCCGATATTGTAGTGGCCGGTCCGAGACGCACGGACGCCGAAACATGAAAAGGCCGAGATAGAGACGAGAAAGAGAGTAGCCGGGTTAAGCCGAGATCGAGGTTACGCCAATAGGACGCTTACCTAGCCGGCTCTACCCAAACTTTTCTGGTTTACCCCAACATTCCCCACTTGTCCGATTGTTGTTTGAGCGGTTTTGGATATCAAACGGACCTCTCCCGAAAGGTAATTTTAATGTGGCCGATTTCCCCTCTTTTGCAATCGGTTTGCTACAAAGACTTTGCTCTAGCTAATTGTCCACCCTTTCCGTGGGGACCCGTAAATCCATGTCTCCACATGATGAGAAAATAGTTGGAAGGATCACCAAGTTCTCTCTTTGGGTCCTCTCCCATGGTTAAAAGATTCTATTTTTTCCTATTTAGTTCTTCTATTGTTCATAAATGGCGGCCCCAACAACCATGGTTAATGCCGTAACGACAATGATAGAAGAACTTCATCATCTGCATCAGGAAGAACTCAGAGAAATCTTCGATGGCCTTAATAAAAAACTAGCAGACCTAGAGATCTTGTTCGGCAACTTCAGATCCTCCTATCATTGTGCCGGGAGCCCCGCATAGCACCTCCGGGCCCACCGCAACAATAGCCACTTGGATAGAGGATGAGATCTAGGAATTAATACATGCACGGCGGTTCAATACCCGTTTGAGAATCCCAAATCAAGATATCGAGATAGGAACAGGTTGTTGGTAAGCCGAGGCCGATTCAATGCTAAAGGAGTTATTTTTACGACACGGTGATGCAGGGAGGTCAATAATAGGATCACACTACTTTATGTTTGCCTTTCCTATATCTGCTTGGCGTTTGTCTTTTCTATATTATTCACATTAGATATAGTCAGCGGATTACTAAAACCCTCCAAACATATAGCAATAGCGTCTGATCTCGTTGAACTATTATTTGGTCTATGAGAATTGTTTTGAGGCAGGGCAAACGAGCAAATCGAGATAACCGAGGTTGTTGTTAAGCCGAGGTTGATTCAACGCCTATGGCGTCCCGACTCCATCGCGATAGTCGAGGTTGATGATACGCCGAGATGAGGAGGTGCTGAGACGTCGAGTTACGCTGAGATTGTTAGATGCCAAGATTCAGAGATTGCTGGGATATACTCTGAGTGCATGTCGAGATGTACTCTCGGCTGGGATTTGTATTTCCCTTCTCCGGATCTACTTGTTTTAAGGCAGGACAAATGAGCAAATGGAGATAGTCAATACTCCGGAAAAGCCGAGGCTGAGAATATTTGGGCTCCCTAAGCTACATCCAGATGAGTATCACCCTCTATCTCATAGATGCTCAATCTTTGCTTATTATCGATTATCTATTAGCATATATGGACTCATGGTGAAGAAACCCGTTTTCGAAGATCATGTCGGAGCTAAACGTGTAGGAATCCGAGGTACATAAACCCGTTTCCGAAGATCATGTTGGAGCTAAACATGTAGGAATCCGAGGTACATAAACTCGTTTTCATGAATCATGTTGTGACGGCTATGCCGCCAAGTCTATCTCAAATTCGTGTAAAGGAGAAGAAGGCGGACCCAGTTTTAACTGAATCTAGTTGAAATCCGGGATCCGGGCAAACTTTTGAAGTCGGACCCGGTTAACTGAATCTAGTTAACGTTCGGGATCCGCATAAAGTTCTGAAGTCGGACCCGGTTAACTGAATCTAGTTAACGTTCGGGATCCGCGTAAAGATTTGAAGGCAGACCTGATTACACTGAATCTAGTTAAAATCCCGGTTCCGTGTAAAAACAAATCAAGGGTTATGACACCCATCATGGATAAACGAACAAATTCATAAAAAATTTTGCGGAGGAGTCCACCTCCAAAAGAAAAAGAAGAAGGACCCCGGTTACACTTAATAAAGTTAAAATCTGGGCTCCGTGCAAAAAACAGTTGACTCCGCGTTCCTTAATTGGACCCCGGATAAACTAAAGACTATCCAGTTGACTCCGCGCTCCTTGATTGGACCCCCGAATAAAATGAAGATGATCCAGTGAAATCCACGCTTCTTAATTGGACCTCGGATCAACTGAATACCATCACCACGGCCTTTAAGCCTAGGTTTTTTTGTCAAGCAAAGCCGCTACAGCCGGCATTCTCCAGGTTGACCTCGTACACCGATGAGCAGACGTCGGAAACAAGAACGCCAGGGATGGCAAGCCAGCGGCAAACGGGGAAGGCCCTTACTGGGTTAAGGAGAAGCTCAACAAAGGAGCATACATACTCGAAACTTTGGGAAGGAAGCCAATCAAAAGGACCTGTAACGCCGACAAACTAAAAATCTACTATAGCTAGATCCGGCTCGACACGCACAACCTCAGACACTTCATGTTTGAGCTCGGCTATTTTCTTAATCTTGATTTCAATTTTACATTTATGATAATTCAATTTCCTTGTTTTTGTTAGCTCATTGCAGTGGATTATTTAATCCTCAGTGGATGTTTTTAAATACAATTTAAGTTTACACCGCGGTCCCCAAAGCCCGGTTTCAATTAAACCCATGGATGACACTAGGGCCGACATGCCCAGGTTACGAGCAATGCGAAGTTGCCTGAATTGGTCTTCGCAAAATTGACGCGTCAACGCTCGCTCCTTGATAAAGAAAATGAATTGTCATTCCGACCCTGATCAGGTCAAAATGTTTAAAGCGTCGCGTTGCGGACACAACGTTTTAGAGATGTGACAATTTGCCCTTATCTTGGCGATGATCCCAGACAACGGAACCGGAACTCGGTAGTGCGTTAAATAAATACCCTATGCGGTTAACAAAGAAAACCCTAACACAGATTCCCAGATGACAAGTCTGGAAGAAAACGCAGATCTGCACTACTAAAGACCTTGGCCCGGTCACAGAATTACCAACACGCGTTGGGATTCACAAAATTAAATTCGTCATCACAACGGATAAAGGCGAATACATGCACGATTGAAACTATGAACATATGGTCATAGTCATTGCACCCCGGCAGCCTAGAACCCTTGACTGCCAAGCTGGGAGGACGACGAGACAAGCGTGGCACTGTAAAGTTGTCAGCAATATAAGCAAAAGCTCGATCCATTCCTCTTCAGGATTAAACTGATTGGGGGAGTTCGGTGTTGCAGCAAACAAACCCGGAAACCCGGACAAGTGAAGAAGAAGAGATCCTGGCGATCATGAAAAGAAACAGACGAAGTTTCAAATTTCAATTAACCCGGACTACATGTCTGGGGGCAATTCAATCAGAATACAAGTAAATCCGGGATTCGTTGAGACACGGATAAAAGCAAATCAAGCTGGAACAACTCGGATACAAAAGATCCCGGCTACCATCTCAACACTACTCAGGATCTTTGAGATAAGACCTCGGATCTTCGAAGTAAGCCACCTTGACAGCCCGGATCAACGTAACACAGCTCGGCAATGTAAGGCCCACGACTGCAAAACTCGGCCAGTGAATGAAGTTCGACAAAATGCATCCTGGCAGCACAAAAACCCTTGATTGCCAGGCTAGGGGGTAACTAATATACATTTGTCAATTGTGTAAGAAGAACTAACGAAAGCCCTCATGGGGCTCACCATCAACCGAGATCGCGGCAAGCGAAAACAAAGAACGAGAGAAAGACAAATAGATCCCGCCTTGGGAAGAATGTATCACCTAAACAGGAAAATTGGTAGTGGAATACGAATGAATCTGAATTCGTCAAAATGATGGCAATCACAGCGGGAACCCCGGCCTTGAAACCAAGCAAGTTCCCCGATAGTACCTCAGATCTTTGAGACACTACCTCAGATCTTTGAGCAGCATACTACTACCTCGGATCTTTGAGACATTACCTCGGATCTGTGAGTAAATGACTTCGGTCGCCAGAGCCAGAATGACCCAACCCGACAATATGCGATAGACATACGAGAGGGTAAGGTTCACGACAACCTACCCTGGATAACTTGTCTGAGGCAATATACATCCCTAAGACTCGGAAGCTTCGAACTCTTTGGGTTGGGGGCATCTGTTACGGACCTACATTAGGCCCAACACCCGACCCAAACTAATGAATATATCACATATCAGGATCTACCTATAATAAAGGGAAATCCTATCTCATATATAATCAAGGAAGATCTATCTTATCTAAAGATATATTTGACCGTTATGATACTAGGGTCGTGGATTACAAGGCTCATACTATCCCACCTGAGGTACACTCTATAAATACAGAGGTCAAACCCTAAGGTGCGGAGAGACTACACTGAATGAAGCATACACACTACCACTTTGGCTAAACGCCAAGGTGTGTCCTCGAACTACGTGGACTTTGATCCCTCTACAGGGTACGTAGGCCCTAGGCATCGCGCCTAGGTCAAGTCCGCTCCAAATCAACCAACATCAAACATGCTAGTCCATTGGGGCTAGCCACATCTGGTTCCACACCAGAACAATTACCAAGATCGATAATGCCTTTTGGAATCTATCCTACACTCTCGGAGATTTATGTATATTATTACAATACTTTGTAGCTTATTTTTTCTCTTCATAAATGCAGTTGTATTTCATAAATAAATAAATAAATAATAAAAAAAGACACTCGTGTGATCGACTGCGAGGTTTTCTTACATATTTATAGTATTAATTTTATTTGTAGCCAATATATGATAATATATTTTCATATGACTAAACCCTATAAAAAAATTATATCATAATAATTTTTTATATAACGAAATAACTACTATCTATTTAAAAAAGATATTAGTCATATATTTAATTAAAAAAATAGATATATTATATATAAAAAAGCGGACAAATCAAAGCCCGTCCCGCGTCCGTCCCATCTCGATCATAATCTTAAAAATTGAAGAATGTATTAACATTTGAACGTTACTATGCCAACTTGGATTTATAGATGGTAGAGGAAATTTATACTAAGAAATGCATGGATTACATAGAATATATACTAACATGTTTCAGATTCAAAGAATTATTTATGTATGTACTCAATCGATACATACAAATGTTCCTATACTAACTTAAATTCATGAATAGAAATATAAAAATACAATAAATCGATTCATGAATGTCATAATTAGGTTCTTTAATTTGAATCTGTGTACATCTAAATAAACAGTTTTGACACTCAAGGCATGGATTACATTGAATCTATACTAATATTTCTCAAAATTAGAGAATCATTTATGTATATGATACATATGAATGCTCTTATTATACTAACTTGCATTATTCATGAATCGTGAATGAAAATAGGAAATAAGATTAAATCATACATTAATTTCATAAATTTTGTGAACGCAACATGAAAGTCATAATTAGGTTCTTTGAATCTACTGTACATGTAAATGGACATTTTTTTTTTTTACCTGATATAAATATTATTCGTGGTAGATGGCCGTCAGGTAGATGCCAGATGACACGTCAGCTTCACACGTAACATCCCCTCCCTCTCCAAGCCGGCAAGCCCTCTTAAGTCTTATCAAGTTCTCAAGGACAAATTAGACATTTCAGTTGACTTCCTGACCATTTACGTAGATACAAATTCACATGTGTGGGGAAACAACTTAGCAAGACATCAACTAGGGTTTTTTTTTACCAAACTAAGAACAGAAAAAAAAAATTACCAGAATACAACACATTGGGAATTATTTACCAAAATAAAGCGATCAAACTCGCGCTTGATCGACAGTTTGAAGCCGCAATGAGAGACGCCACCCACCTCCGCGTCGCCAACGCGACGCCCGAGGTGGTAGAGCGTCGATCCACGGACGCCTCTATCGCGCGTCGATCGACACCTCTAGTGGTGTCATTCAACTGACACCACTAGTGGTGTCCGTTGACTGACGCCACTAGCGTCAGTCCAGGACCCGTGACACTCCCCCCACCCGTGAACTCCCACCCGTGAACTCCCTTCCCCTGTCTATTTATCTCATTCTCTCCTCTCTCATTCACTCACTCTTCTTCATTTGCGATTCCTTTCCCTCTCCATTTTTTATCATTCACTCATTCCCTGCAAAACTCACTCCGTCCTCCATCTCCCTCATTCAGCTTCTTCATTTTCTCCATCTCCCTCATTCAGCTTCCTCATTTTCTCCATCTCCCTCATTCAGCTTCTTCATTTTCTTTTTTGCAAAAAAATGAATCACATTCGTTCATTTGTATATTATAATGGTGCTAAAAATATAGGTCCAAATGGATTGATATTTGAAGGTGAAACAAGAGCAATGTATATTGTTCGAGGCATGTCTGCTGAAGATTTAAAGGAAAAGATCCGTCGAAAGTTAAAGCTGCAACAAAATAAGGTAATATCTTCAGTAACGGGTAGAGTGCCTTGTGGAGACGCGAAATATGCGGGTTTAGAGATATTCGATGATGAGGATGTTGATGTTTTTGTTCAAACATTTAAGGAAAACACTACGTCCCAATTTGCTGAGTTATATGTGGATATTGAGATGTTAGAATTGGGCGGACCAATACCGACTCATGGACTTCATCATCACATTATATGGCTAATTTTGGTATACCTCAAACAACACAATCAACCGTTGTACATGAAGAAGATATTGACTATGAACCGACAATGAGGAAGAGGAAGAGGAAGAAGATGAAGACACTTTATTGGATAATGACGATGATCAGAATGATAATGATACAGATGACGAATATGATGGTAATCCCATGTCACAGCAGATTGGTATGTTATCATCGGGTTAGTTACAGAGTTGTATTATTATATAAATTATTTTGCATTAGTTACCATGTTTTCGCATAAACTGTATTATGTGTGAATATACAGATGTTACACCATTTTGGAATGACATTCCACATTATGAGGTCATTGATGAAGATGATCCCGATGAGGATATCTTGGATGTGGAAGGCTTGGGCGGGGGTCCGTGGGCAAGAGGAGATGGATTATATATAAAACAAGAGTTCGGGTCCAAGAATGATGTGCAAGCCGCAATAAAACTTTATTGCATGAAGGAACATCATGAAGCTCAAGTGGTTGAGAGTACTACAACCAAGTACTCAATGAAATGTCGGCATCATGAACAAGGTTGCGATTGGAGAGTAAGAGCAATTAAACCGAAGAATAGCAACACTTGGGTGGTAACTAAATGGGTTGGAAATCATAGTTGTGTGAGCAGAATTCTCTCCCAAGATCACAAACAACTTGATTCTAAAATTATTGCCGAGGCCATAATAGGTATGGTGCACAATACAATTTGATAATATGTGAATTTATTTGTGTTTATCAGTGAAAAAAAATAACATTCCTAGTGTACACTTTTTGTGATTGGTTTTGCGATACATGGTAAAGGAAACACCTTCGGTTCCTGTGATCATGATACAAGAAAGGGTGACTGGAATGTTTGGTTATCAAGTTTCTTACAGGAAGGCATGGAAGTCAAAACAAAAAGCAATAGCCTCGATTTACGGTGATTGGGAAGAGTCATATGCGTTCTCCAAGATGGTTCGAGCACATGTTGAAATTTTCCCCGGATCCGTTTATCATATTCAACATGGACCGTATATTGTTGATCGGCGGGTTGTTAATGGGATTCGGTTTTTTCAACGAACATTTTGGACTTTCAGTCAATGCCGTGATGCCTTCCAATGGTGCAAACCAGTCATACAGGTCGACGGTACGCATTTATACGGTAAGTATAAGGGGACATTATTGATTGCAACCGCCCAAGATGGAAATAATGAGATCCTCCCGATTGCATTTGCAATTGTTGAAAGTGAAAGTAAGGAAGCATGGGAGTATTTTTTGGCTTCCATACGACTCGTATGTTACAAATAAGATTGGTCTATGTCTTATTTCGATCGTCACAAAAGCATAATATCGCGATCGGCAATGAGATGCTTGGTTGGCGCCCTCCTAATGCGTACCATGTATTTTGCATTCGTCATGTTGCGAGCAACTTTAATACCCGCTTCAAGGACCAAGCAATTGAAGAAAAATTTAACGAAATTAGGTAATATACTCCAACCGACGTGTAAAGTGACTTTCATTGTGGACTTTACTAGAACCATATAATGTTGTTTGTTTCTGTCTTTGTTACGGATATGTTCCAAGCAAAATACACTTTGATGCCTTGTATGCCGAGTTACGCGATTCTGATCGTGAAGTGGCGCATGGATTGAAAGAATTCCAAAAGACAAATGGTGTCGGAGTTATGATGAGGATGGACGAAGATACGGTCATATGACAACCAATTTGTCGGAATCAATCAATAAGGTTTTCAGGGGAGCGAGGAACATGCCCATAACATCATTAGTGAAATGTACCTATAGTCGTCTTGTTCGTTACTGGGTCAAAAGAGGGACCCAAGCAAAAAAATATACAATGATGGGAAAGCTTTTTTCTTTTATTGTTGAAGCTATGACAAAGAATGGAGAGCGAGCTACGTCGATGCGTGTTCGGGAGTTTAATGTGGCACGTACCACATTTGAAGTTGATGATCGGGCGATACACTCTCGGTGAACTTGAGCCGGGGAAATGCCAGGTGTGGCAAGTTTCGGGCATTCAAATTCCCCGTAGTCATGTAATTGCTTTGCATGTTCGGCGATATCCCATTATGCTTTGAACAAGACGTGGATCCCGCATTCTCAATCTACAATATTGTGAATGTTTACTCTTCATCATTTTAGCCGATCGGAAGTGAACAAGGAATACCGCTCGTTCCCGGACCAAAGATTATCCCCGATGAATCGACATTACGTGGTAAGGGGCGACCGAGATCTACACGCATTCGCAATGAAATGGATGAGGTGGAGGTTCAACCTAGCTCCAGTCGAACTAGATGTAGCATATGTAAACAGTACGGACATAATAAGCGTGCATGTCCTACGAAGCGCATAGCTAATTAGTCCAAACTAGCTTTCCTATTTACTGTGTTATGACATTTTTTTGTAGTTTCAAGTTCTCATACTCAATTTGGGTAAACGTTGGTTAGCTATATGTTCAATAAAAACTAAACAAACACAAATCAAATACAAATCCATACAAATATGTCATAATACAGTCATCCAAGCAAATATGTCATAATACAGTAATCCAAGCAAATATGTCATAATACAGTAATCCAAGAAAATATCGCATAATACAGTAATCCATCCAAATATCACATAATACGCCGTAATCCATGCAAATATGTCATAATACAGAACGCACAAAACGCTCAAGGTAGAGTATATGGAGGCCACGGTCTCGAACACGCATCACGCTCTGGGTTCCTACGGATGCCACCAGGTCCACGTTGTCCATCAAGATTACGCCTAAAATTGAGATCCTCAGTAGCAGCCCGTATGAAGTCATCGGCGTGCTCACCGTGTCATCGGATACGGGGTGTCCTCCCCGGTATGGACTACTACTTGATCCCCGCCTCGCACAACCCCCGTCCCGGTGGTAAGAATGGAACGCAGAAAACCCCGTTGTGCTCGATAAGCATTGAAGCCAGGAAAGCCGTATGGATGCATGTAGGCGTTGGCCGTAAAAGCCCGTTCGGCCGGTAAGAAGTGGATGCATCAAAGCTGGTCCGAGAATTCCGTGATGGCCACTCATATTGGTGTGGGACTTGTGTCTGCGAAGCAAACATCGTTTCTGGTTGTGGGTAACGTGGCCTCGGTACATGTATCTCTGGTGGTATCTCGTCTGGGTTCCACGACACCTGAGTGTACGCCGTATTGGGCCACATGGGTGGTCTATAGACACCTCTGCCACGTGGAACAGGCTGGGGTATCTCATATGCGTCCATCTCGATCCGCGGCCGTCGATGACCTAGTCCCCGTCCTTCCTTCGCACGAGGCGGGACCTCTAATGTGGGATCTGGTACACTGACTAAGATTCCAGTTGGTACTCTAGGACCAGGCTCCGCAACTCGGCCAAACTCTCTAAGTGCTCCCAGTAACTGGTCACAAACCTCTTGTACCTGCATATTGTTGTATTGCGGAAAAAATCGGGGAGAATTCTGCCACCAAATCCACTCTACACCATCTATCTGCATTTAGCCAATAACATGGATAACAACACTGAAATTAAGCTATGGATAATAATATGAAAGATATAGTAGGAAAAATGGAATGAAGATCAATACGTACCACATGCCCGATCCTGGCGACCTGCCTCATCATATACCGTCTAGTGTGTGTGAAAAACCAAGTCATGTACTCGGAGTTTGGGAAACCGGCCCATCGAGATGGATATGTAGTCTCGATGAGCTCATGTCTTGTGTTCCACAACTGAATAAATGCCTCCATCTTGAGTTCCCAATCCTCAGTTATCTTACCGCGTAAGGTAAGATCATGTGCTCCCTTAAGTTGTGCAGCAAGTCTAGGGATGTGTTGCTGCATGCCAAATTGCCGCATGCAGCGATCGGGCTGGTGCATCTCGACAATGTGGAAAGCAAGTACGGGTGTCACCGCCCTCCACATGTCCCCGCATGTGAACATCTCGCACCCATAAACTCATATCTGGCGTCCCTATATGGCTCCCACTTCACCTGTACATGTAAACAAATGCGAATTAGTTTACTATTTTTGTCCCCTAAAGTCAAATTTAAAAAGTATATGTACATTGTCTCGACCCATCTGGTCAAGCTCTATCCGATATGTCTTTAGATCACGTCGCAATTGAAGACAGAATATCACCTAGAGGGGGGTGAATAGGTGATTTAAAAAAAAATCCTTTTCGAAATCTTCACTTGACACAAGTGTGTAAGATAGAGACAGAGAAGAGAATTGAACACGAGAGATTTATACTGTTCTTGGTCTCAATCCACGACCTACGTCCGGTCCCGAACACCTGGGATTCCACTATTCTTTCAAATAATTACACACTCGTAAACGAAGGATGGTCACTCCACTCCCCTTACAAGTTGTAATTAATACACCCTCACTTAAGGTTCCTCAACCTTAAGTCTAACAATCTGAATGAAATAACTAAGTGTTTAATGACTCCTCTCGAGTAGATAAAATGAACACTGAAGAATACTCAATATCCGAAGATATTAATGATACAATTGAAACAACGAATGAATCAGTAATAGAATTAATTGCACAGCGTTTCGGTGGTTGTCCGAATTCAATGCTCTTCCTATTTATAGATGTTAGCATTAATGACCGTTGAGAAGAACTTAATGTGCCGTTGTGAGAGAAGGATATATCCGTTGAGATTAGTTGCTCTGTTTCTTCGTATTTCTCCGACATTTGACCGTTATTCTCTCTTGACATTCTTTATTTAAAATGCCCGTTGGGATTAGTTGAGAATGTAAAAGGAAAGTAGTAGAGAAGCTTTAATGGTGCCAGGAGGTCATCTGCGTCGGAAGGGTGAATATGTCTGCGTTGCATTAAATGCGTCGACACATGCTTCCTTATTTTCAAATTAGCGTTAATCCCCATAAAACTCTTCCAAACCATTAGCAAACGGTTAAATGCAATTGGTAATAGTAATTACAGAGGATACAAGGTATATAAACCATAACAAGAGATTTGACAAAGATTGGAATATGATTTGTAAAAACTGACATAGTTTGGCTAGAGTTAGATTCTTTTGGCTAGAGCCAACTTCAGTGGTGAAACTTGCTAGGTTAGAGTCACAAGATATTGGCTCAAGTTTTGGTCGACACTCCGTGCATATGATGAAGGCCGGAGTCAAATAGATCGATGTAACGTGCTAGGCTTGAGTCAAAAGTATTCTGGCTAGAGTCTAGGTTGAAACTCAAGTCACGGTTTGTAGGCTAGAGTCAAATCACTCTATGGAAGCACCCTTGGCTCGAGTCATAATTCTCTGGCTCTAGTTTGGGTGAAAACTCGAGGCATAATGCATAGGCTAGAGGTAAAAAATGATGTTTGAAATTAACGGTCAGAAACTTGGCTGGAGCCAATGCTCTTTGGCTAGAGTTCAGGGCTTGGCTCGAGTCAGCCAGAATTGGCTAGAGCCAAGTTTGCTTTTTCTCAAATGTAGAGAGGATATTGGCTCGAGTCAGATAACTTTGGCTGGAGTCAAGGGCTTGGCTCGAGTCGGTCGAATTGGCTAGAGCCAAGATTTGTACTCGTCAAATTTAGCTAAGGACTTGGGTGGGAGCCACCGAGGTTGGCCGGAGCCAATCGGCGTATAAAATTGCAGATTAATTTTCACAATGGTAAATGAACCTTGTTGATCAAGTTCCTTTTACAATGGTTAGTTATCATCAAAACAATCATTTGGAGCTAACAGCAATAACCGCACGTTGACATTATTGAACCTGCAAACAACTTGCAAATAAGAACATAATCGCTCAACAACTCCAACCAGTTCAATGTATTCGTAACGCCATACTGCTACCATACCTGAGTTCGTAATGATCATCTTCGTCATTGGGCGATGGAATGGGAGGTGATATGGCAGGAAATCTTGACCATGCCCATATCTGCAATAACAACAAACAACCCCAATGTTTGTTGCTGAAGCTGACGTGGCCCGACATAGCTCGCGAAACAACAGAAGCGAGTACCGCAGACCCCCAACCGTATGTAGCGGTCTCCGCAAGGTCACCACCCATAATTTTATAAATCGGCAAGGGAGCTCTCGCGGACTTGTCACGTAACAAAAATCCGCCGAATAGGCGCATGAGAGGTAAGCACGTGTGTACCGAAGCCGACCCTCAACAAGAGGGCCGAGTGCTCGTCCCAAAGTGGGCCCAACGAGTCTCAAACCAACTCAACCCGATGTTGCCGCCAATCAAATGAGTTGGGAGTGGAGTTAAACCCATGTATTGTTGCATAACCGCTTCCCGGTTGCCATGTGTCGGACCGTAGACTACTTGACCCTCGGTGGACAAACCTAAAATGCCCTCTACATCCTGTAGAGTAATAGTCATCTCACCAACCGGCATATGGAAGGTGTGAGTCTCCGGCCTCCACCTCTCAACCAAAGCAGTAATAAGGTATTTGTCAATCTACGAGAACATAAAGGTAGAGAACAAATATGTAAGGGTCTTATATTATCCGTATCATGTACAAACAACTAAATGCGTATTATTACATAAAGAATTTTAAAACATACCGAGAGTCTCTTCATGCGAGACACGTGCCAGAAACTTGCACGCATAAGGTGCTGCTGCAGATCTACAGGGATGAGATTTGGGTCCTCAACATCTCCCAAAGACCCGTGTGAGGCTCGCCTCACCCTCAAACAATTGCAATCTCCTTTGTTCCACACAACTTGTGATCGGTGTGACTGTTGCACCTCCTCAGTAAGAACTCCCCACTCTTTGGGCCCGGGCTCAATATGGCGGCCGCGTTGGTCATCCATTTGACTAATAAATTTGCAATCATTATATTTCAAAAAATGAAAGATATTTGCTAAATGTAACAAAGACTTTAAAATTCGTTAATTAAATTTACGTTAATAAATAATAATAATATACAATATATTTTAAAAAATATTTTTATTAATTCACTAATTATTATTCTCCCAAATTGCTTAAATGAAATTTAGCAAAGCATAATATTTTACATTTTATATATGAAATTATTAATTTACAAAATATTAAATAATAAGTCATCTATCTTAAGGTTTATAATTAACATACAAAATAATTAATTAATTCACTAATTAAGTAATTTACTAATTAGTCTTGTATCCTAAAGTTAGTAACCAATTTTAAATTAGTCTTGTAAATTTACGTTAATAAATAATAATATACAATATATTTCAAAAAATATTTTTATTAATTCACTAATTATTATTCTCCCAAATTGCTTAAATGAAATTTAGCAAAGCATAATATTTTACATTTTATATATGAAATTATTAATTTACAAAATATTAAATAATAAGTCATCTATCTTAAGGTTTATAATTAACATACAAAATAATTAATTAATTCACTAATTAATTAATTTACTAATTAGTCTTGTATACTAAAGTTAGTAACCAATTTTAAATATTATTATTCCCTAAATTATTCATTATAATTATTATTTAATTATTTAATAATTTATAATTATTAACAATTTGTAAGGAATTAAGCATCTATCCTACCGTTATATATTTATTAAGTATCTATAAACAAATTAATAAATGTATATCATTAAAAATTAAATCAAATTAGTAAACAATAAACATATAAAAAAAAAATGTTACCTATGCAAAATTGAAGTCAGGAGTGAGAGAGGAAATTTGAGCCTCCTCCTTTCCAAATGATTCTCTTTCTCTATGTCTCAAACTTTCCGGACTCATCAACGTTTTCTCAACTCCGGGGAGAGTGAAAAATAATGAAGAAAATGGAGGTTGGAGGGAGTTTTATAATGAAGAAAATGGAATGAGTGAATCGAAATGAAGGAGAGGAAGAAAAATGAAGAACATGGATGAAGTTTGGGAAGGGGGGACCGTTTGGTGGGTGGGTTTTGGGAAGGGGAGGGGCTTTGGGGGTGGGGTGGGGACCGTTTGGTGGTGGGTTTTGGGAAGGGGAGGGGCTTTGGGGGTGGGGGTCGTGTTCGGGAAGGGGGGGCCGTTTGGTTGGAAGTGGGGGCGTTTGGTTACGGAAGGGGGAGTGGCCGATTGGGCGTGGGATTTACGGAGGGTGATATTGGGGATGGGGTATTTGGGGGCGGTCGGGATTCCCGACGGGCGTCGAAACCGACGCTGTGGAGGCGTCGTCCAACGGGCGCTTGATGAGAGCGTCCGTTGGACTGACGCGTCTACTACCTCTGGCGTCGGTTGATCGCCGCGGAGGGGGGCGGCGTCCTCCTCCGCTGGAAGCTTCAAACTGTCGATCAACCGACGGTTTAATCGCTATATTTTGGTAAATAATTCTCAATGTGTTGTATTCTGGTAAAAAAAAAATTTATGTTCTTAGTTTGGTAAAAAAACCCATCAACTAGGGGTGGGGTTCGGATTTTCGGTAACAACCTACATTATTTAAAAACTCAATAGAGTTAATTTCAAACGAGTCCACTGAGCTCATATGACTATATTTTTTAAAAAAATATATATATATTATATTTATTTAGATTTAAAGTATATGCTACTTTCGACATGTTTTTTACCCCAAAGATTTTTCAAATTAATTAGTTTCCGTTCTACATGCGAAATATTTGTATGTAACACGGTATCATGGAAATTAATTAATTTGAGTTACAAAGTGTAAAAAAACATGTCGAAAAATAGCATATAATTTAAATCTAAATAAATACAATATATATAAAAAAAAATGCTCATACCTCTATTAGAGGTATGAGTACAAAAGATATGTGCATATAATGTGGACTCAATAGCTATTACCCAAATTAACTGAAACTGAATTAATCAAAATATTTTGATTCCGTTTGGATAATAACCGAATTAATAAAAAAATTATTTATTATCTACAAAATAAAAAGAAATATGACTAAAATTTGTAGGAAGATTAATTTTTATAATCATACTTACATTAAGTTCTTCATATATATTACATCAAATTCTCCAATCACACAAAATCATATTATTGGAGAACTATAAATATAACGAATTAGACCTAAATATTTTCCTACTCGTACTTTTTAGATTTTGGAGACAATATATAAAATAAATCAAATAGAACTAAAATATCTATAAATTTTATTTAATATAATTTAAATTCTAAGCCTATTTAATTATAAAAATATGCACTTATAGCATCTATATATTTCGGTTTTGAGTTTTAACCCCATTATTTTTCTATCGAATGGAACATAAAAAACCGAAATTTCCAAAAATAAAAGTGGATCTCTAACGGAAGGCCGAATTTTTGACCACTCTAACCGAAAAGGCTGAACCATGCACTTCCCCGCACTTTACCATTTCCCACATTTCCTCGTTTCTTTTAAATCAGCCTTGGGTTGCTCCTCTAGGGCTCCAGACCATATTATGCTATCTCTATCTTTCTCTCCCTACATCTCTGTGGATCAAGTTGCCATGCAATACAATAACTTGGGTCGATCAGGTTTGAAGGTGACCCAGCTCTAATATGGAGCATAGGTCAGTTTCGGGGACCAGGTCGACGTGAAGGAGGCCAAGTCTCTGCTCCAATGCTGCCGCGACCACGGCGTCAACTTCTTCGACAATGCCGAGGTCTACGGCAACGGCAGAGCTGAGGAGACGATGGGTCAGGCTATTCGTGAACTAGGGTGAAAGAGGTCTGACATCGTCGTCTCCACCAATATCTTCTGGGGAGGGCAAGGTCGCAACGATAAGGGTCTATCTCGCAAGGACATCGTCGAAGGTACAAAGGCGTCGCTCAAGCGACTCGATATGGATAATGTGGATGTGATTTATTGCCACCGGCCGGACAGATTGACGCCAGTGGAGGAGACGGTTAGGATTATGAACTATGTAATTGATGTGGGATGGGCGTTTTATTGGGGGACTAGTGAGTGGTCAGTGCAGCAGATCACCGAGTCATGGGGATTTGCTAAGAGGTTGGATTTGATGGACCAACTCAGAGTACAACTTACTCTGATCTCCAAGCAAAAGTTGAGGGAACAGGTTTCCCTACTCATCCAATAAATAGAGAAAGTTTTTGCCATTTGTATGATTCAGATTTATTTTTTAAAAAAAAATTATTTTAATTAGTAAATAATTTAAAATAAAGATAATCTATCCACTAACATACTTTTAAGAAAATGATTTTTTCATTTTAAAAATCAACAATTAAAAGAGATTTAATCTGGATTGTTTAAATGGAAAGAGCTTTTCCTATTCATCCTTTGGATGAGTAGGGAAATTGGTTCCCCACAACTTGTTCCTAGAGAGTAAGTTCCACTCTGGTTGCTCACAATGGGTTCGATCAAATCCAACCTCTTAGCAAATCCCCATGCCTCGGTAATCTGCTGCACCGACCACTCACTAGCTAGTCCCCAGTAAAACGCTCATCCTTCATCAATCACATAGCTCATAGCCCCCATCTTCTCGACCGGCGTCAATGAGTCCGGCCATTGGCAATAAATCACATCCACATACTCCATATCGAGTCGCTCATCATTTGGATGAGTAAGGAAACTGATTCCTGATAAGGTGAGGGATGTATGAACTATTGAATTCGATTTTTGTTTTGTGTCTTTTAGATTGTTTTGATATGTTATTTCAATTTCATGATAAAAATAGTATTTTATTGGGAAAAAAAAAAAATTATCACTTAAACTTCAAAATTTCAAATAAGTGATTTTTTACTAAAATAAGTAGTTAATTGTTATACTCTTGTATTCAATACCAATACTCTTATAGGCAACTAGACTTATTTGAGATTTTGAATTTTAAATTGTATTTCCTTTTCTTTTTTCCTATTTTATTTTATTTATAAAATCATTAATGTTTTTTCTCAACACTAATAAGTTGTTTAATAACTAAATTTAATATAAATAATTTAAGTATACGAGTTTTATATATATATATATATATATAAAATCTAAGTATATGAGTTATACCTTATAAAACTACGAAAATATAAACAATTACTTTATAGGAACCAAAGAAAATTTTAGTGTGTGTGTAAATGGGCGGGACTGTGAAGCTTTAATTTCTTATTTATTCATGTTTGTTACATATGAATGTTCTTGTACCAACTTGGATTTATAGATGGTAGAGGAAATGTAGATAAAATGATCGATGAAAAGTCATAATTAATTTAAGTTTTTTTTTGTGTGTGAGCATAATTAAGTTCTTTGAAATTTAGAATAATGGTAACATGGATCACATTGAATCATAGTAATACGTCTCCAATTCAAAGACTAATTTACGTGTTTGATGCATATGAACGTTCTTATACTAATTTGGATTCGTGAATAGAAATAGAAAAATAAGATAGAATGATTCATGAAAGTTATAATTAGGTTCTTTGAATCTATGTACATGTAAATAAACTTTTTTTAGCCAGCAACATGTAAACATTTTGACACTATGAAAAACTAACACATTAATCTATATAAATATTTCCCAAAGTCAAAGAATCATTTATGTATTTGATAGATATGAATGTTCTCTGTATACTAATTAACTTGGAATAATGAATAAAAATAGTAAAATGAGATAAAATGAAACAATACATTAAATTCATATTTTTTTTACCTCAACATGGAAAACATAATTAGCTAGGTTCTTTGGATCTTTTTTTCCATACACTTAGGTCCTGTTTGTTACGTAGAAGATTCGAGAAGGAGAGGGAAGATTCACCACCTTCCTTGTCGAGAACCATTTGGACACTCTATCTTCTGGGAAGTTGAGTTCCGGTGGCGGTCCATCTTCCCTCATTCATGGGAAGATTGGTTCCCTCCATTTTTTGTGGGAACCGATCGATTTTCCCATGGAAAAAATTCCCAAATAACCCTCTTCTTCTTCTTCTTCAATCGATCTGCGTCTTCATTTGCCGTTGCCGCCACCGCCTCCGTTTGGACGCTCCATTGTTCCTTCCTCTTCCTATGGTTCCCGACTGTTTCCCATCTGAAACAAATTTTTTTTTTTTCAATTTGTGTTGTGTTGACTATGTGAGGAATGAAGAAGGAGAGTGCCAGCGGTGATGGATGAAGGAGAGGGCGCCGACAACCGTTGACGAAAGTGAAGGGCACAGATGAGAGCGAGGAAGAAGATCACATATGATAGTGAGGAAGAAGGTCGTAAAGCGATGAAGATGGTGTGGTTTTTTTTTTAAGGGGTATTATATATAAATATTTTACCTCTCATTCCCACTTAACCACCTACCTTGTCTTCTTACTAAAAGTTTTATTTTCCCTCAACTTAAGTTTCATTCACATCTTCCCTTCCCTTCTCTCCTAAAATCTTCCCCATACCAAACAAGCCCTTAGGTTCTTTGAATCTACAAGTAAAAATAAACATTTTTGGCTCTAGGAAATACTAGCACATGGATACCATTGAATCCATGCTAACATTAAATTTTGAGATGGGTCATAGGTATAGAGCCGAGAAATCGAGCAGGGCCCGTCAGGTCAGCTTGTTTAAACCCTGGCTTGAAATTTTTTTTTTTAAAAAAACTAAATGAAATTGGCCCTGTAGGGCCGGCCCTGCAAGGCTTTGGATCGGCCTGTTTTAATTTTTTTAAAATTACCTAGGCTGCCTAGCTAGCTAGACTTGAGAAGTGAGAACGCTAAAAATTTCAATCTCGGTCTCTCTTTCCTTTTTTTTTTTCAAAAATCTCACTCACATTCACAGATTCACTCACAAACTTGAAGCACAATCAAATGTCTTTAAAATCGATAATAGTGGTGAAGAAGATGACACTAATAGTCATCATACTAATGTTGCTTAATGATATGCTTCTTATGTTTTATGTGAGTTATTTGTGGACAATAGTTTGCTTTTGATTACGAATTAGTGAATGTGTTTATTTGTTGGATGATTCATGTTATTTGGATATTAATGTTAACAACATTTATTTGATAAATTAGACTTTAATTATTGTAATTTACTAATTATATTTCTTAAAAAAACGAAGGAAAAATAATTAAAATTTTAAATAGTAACTTTCGCAGGCCTTGTAGGGCCCTGACCCTAGTGCTCCCGGGCCAAGCTTTTAAAAATAATTTTTTTTCTTACTTGGACCCTTGTAGAAAATGCCATTCCCAACTCTATACTGATATAAGATAATATTGGACAAAGGTAATATATATATATATATATAGGATTATCATTTCTGCGGCAGATAATTTTATCTGCACTAACTTAAAACAATGTCGCGGAATGATTGAAATTAGCTTAGTGCAAGTACACTACTTTACGCATCCAGATGTTAAAGAGCAGAAAAATCAGGTTTCCACTTTCCAGTCGATATATATACAAAAGATATAATATTATATATGTGTTTATATATATAAAAGTGAAAGGTCTGAGAGCATTCGGCCGTGAAAATTGCTGTTCCTTGCCCAGTTTTCACGCTATGCGCACAGATTCCACATCTACTCTGCGGAATTGAAAAAGTTCAAAAGTTAGAGAAAAGTGAGAATTATTAGGATAGGCAGCAGCACAGCAATAACATGATTTCACTGTACAGACTATGAAAAAACGAATCAAATCAAATATCAAACGTGGGGAAAATTAAAGTCAGAGTATAATGGACTTACTCTGGATAATTGTAAGCTGGCCCTGAGAAGCGAGAAACTGGACGGGGACTTAGGCGAAGATGGATTGGAGAGCTGCAGAAGCGTGGGACTGTTTTGCCTCTTGGGTGTCTTAGCATTACTGCATTGGAGTTTTGGGCTATTGGGAACGGAAGAAGTGGAAGTCGCCGTGACCACTGTCGTACGGCACCAGAGGGTGGGGCTGGTGATGTCGTTTTAACTTAATGCAGATAAAATTATCTGCCTTAAAAGCAGAAATGATAATCCATATATATATATATATATATATTGCCAGTGGCAAAGCTAATATTCAACACCATATAATTAGGTTCTTTGAATTTACGTATACGTAAATAAATGGTTCTGACATATATGAATGTTCTTATACTAACTTGAATTCATGAATAGAAATATATAAAGTTAAGATAAAATGATTTATGAAGTCATAATTAAGTTTTCTGAATCTATATATGTTCACATAAATAAACAGTCTTAACTCTAGGAAATACCAAGGCATGAATTTTGACATGGGCCATGATCATAAAATAATATTTACAGCATTATAATTCTTTCTTGTTAAGTGTTTTAGGAAATGCCAGAATCGTTCGTGGTTTTTTTAAACAACACAACTAATTCTATAAATAAGTAGTGGACGATATAGTCATTTTCTCGTCTGCTTCCAAGCCATGCTTTTCCCCCGGAGAATGTATCATTCAATCACAAGCAGTAATATTAGGATATTTAAAATGAAATGTATCCAAATGAAATGTAGCAAGGCATGCTAAATTTAATGTAGTACTTAGAAAATTAATTAAGTTATTTAATATTATAGGTATTTTTTAAAATTTTCAAATCATATTTTCTAATTCCCTCATTTTCTCTTCTCTTTAATTATTATTGTAGAAATATCAACACTAATAAATTAGAAAAAGAGAGATAAAAATATAAATTATATCTTATATTTAAAATTAAAATCAACCGCTGATACGCATATTAGGATTAGTAATATTTAAAGAATGACGTGTGTCAAGTGAAGTGATGGTCATCAGGTAGATGCCAAAAGCCACGTCGGTTTCACGCGTAAAACTCCTCCATCTCCACGCCTTCTCCCCAAGTTCGCAGGGAAAATCAGGCATTTCTTTTGATTTCCTGACCATTTCAGTAAATTTAATTCCACGTGTTAACACCTCATCAACCCCATGCCACCCACATCACCGCACTGTACCATTCCCAACCTTTCCTCGTCTCTTTTTTTAAGAATCTCGGTCCTTCGTCCCGAGTTCAAGACCACTCCTGCTACTTCTGCGGTATCCCTGCTCTCTCTCTCTCTCTATTTTCTCTCTGTGCATTTCCGTGGTTCACTTCACTACCAAGTAGCCATGCAGTACAAGAACTTGGGTCGATCGGGTTTGAAGGTGAGCCAGCTATCGTACGGAGCCTGGGTCAGCTTCGGAAACCAGCTCGATGTGAAGGAGGCCAAGGCTCTGATCCAATGTTGCCGCGACCATGGCGTCAATTTCTTCGACAATGCCGAGGTCTACGCCAATGGAAGAGCCGAGGAGATCATGGGTCAGGCTATTCGTGAACTGGGTTGGAAAAGATCTGACATCGTCGTCTCCACCAAGATCTTCTGGGGAGGGCAGGGTCCTAACGATAAGGGTCTATCTCGCAAGCACATCGTCGAAGGTACAAAGGCGTCGCTGAAGCGACTCGATATGGATTATGTGGATGTGATTTATTGCCACCGGCCTGACTCGTCGACGCCGATCGAAGAAACGGTTAGGGCTATGAACCATGTGATTGATAAGGGATGGGCTTTTTATTGGGGGACTAGTGAGTGGTCGGCGCAGCAGATCACAGAGGCATGGGGGATTGCTGAAAGATTGGATTTGGTCGGACCAATTGTGGAGCAGCCTGAGTACAACTTACTTTCCAGGCACAAGGTGAGGGATTTGGAAAAAAAAAAAAAGATTTTTTTGTTTTGTGGGATCTGGTGCGTGTCCTCTTGGGGTGGTATCGTGTATTCGGATAAGTTTTATTGGTTATTTGGTCTTTGAGGTTCACTAGTTGATGTGGATTTTGGGGATTTGCCTTCTTCTTTCTGATTGGAATTTGGACCTTTTTAAGGACTGTAGAGTTCCCAAGACTTTTTCATTTTAGTCTCTTTAAAGCTCCACAAGTTTGACTTTTTCAGTTTATTTTTCGTGCCTGTGCTGAGAAAATGAAGTTTTCCCCCTTAGAATCCGAAGGCTTGCAGTAGATTGGGGTTAAGCTTTCTCTTGTGTGTTTGTTTATTGAAAACATTAATCGGGGTCGCGTTTGGGAATTAGTTGCTTCACAATTCGTCTAAGGACCTTCTTGGTGACTCTATACTGGGGCTTTTACATTTGGTCGATCTTATTGTTGACTCATGAGATTTATTATCCTTTCCCCTCCTTTGGTTTAACTAGACAGTTCAAGTGATCGGAGGAGCAAATTCATTAATTAAATTGTTCAAGCTTTTCTTCTAGCTGATTGTTGAGATTTGAGCTGGATGGAGGAGAAAATCCGAGTGTCTAATATCCTTAACTTATTATCCTTGAAATTGATTTAAAATAAGTGAGGCACAGCTAAAATGTAAAGCACCTAATAATTACTTTATTGTTATGATACTTCTTTTTATGATAAGTTTTCTATATTTCAGTGATAATAATTGTTTCTTCATTTATACTATTTAAAAAGCAGCTTTGATCTCCCAAATCAGCCCGCCCTTTGTTGTATAACGACATGCCTTGCATAGCTACATCTCTCCAGTTAAAAGGGTATCCTTTTTGTTTTTCTGGGAGGGGTATCTGATTCCGAAATCTGCCTCTTGGGGATTTTTAAGCAAGAGAACTATATTATTAAATTACTAATTTAATCGTACATTTCCGTGTCAATAAGCAAGCTTCAGACTTCTGTTTCTTAGATTGGGGTTTGCCCTTCTTGTGTCAAGATAATACCTCTGTCAACTTTACTGGTTTTTATATTTCTGCTTCAAGCCTCCAATCATGCGGTTTTACTTGTGGACTCTGATAGCTAGATGAAGTGGTGCTTGGGATTTGGACATGGCTTTTAGCCTTCATCTTCTAATTTTTTCCTTAATTATTCAACTTCTTGGTTTATATTGCCAATTCTTTGGACATTATTTTGCGCAATTGCTTTTTGTGATGCTTAGGAAGGGATAGTTCTCAGATTGTACTTAGTTGAATTTCTTATGACCAGCCAATTACTGATTGGATCTCTGACTGTAAATCTGCCTTATATAGGTTGAATCCGAGTACCTCCCTCTTTACAGCAACTATGGCTTGGGTCTGACCACTTGGAGTCCTCTTGCATCTGGAGTACTAACAGGAAAATACAAGAAAGGGGCCATACCATCAGACAGCCGGTTCGCATTGGAAAACTACAAAGTAAGTTTTAATTTGCTTTGAGATTTGCCCCTAGTCCCTTCTTGAATTGAATTAGATTTTCAGAGAAAAGCCAAAGTGCACTTATAACAAGTCACTGAAGTGTTGGTCCAGTAAAATTGAGCGCGTGTGCGCATTCTGGAGATTCACTGCCATAATCTTTGGGGAAAGAGCAGGACACATCTGTTATGAGTGAATAAAACTTTTCCATCACTTCAACATTGTTATGGTTTCCCTTAATTTGTATCTTTCTGTCATATATGCTGACTATTATTTGTGTCCTATTTCCTAATCTTCTTAATTTGCTAATATAATATTCCTCTGCATCATGTTCAATGCAGAGGGCAATTGGTGTTTGGATGAGACTCATTTGGATTTTATTATTTCTGTTTGTTCACAACTAGCTAAAAAATCTGCTTCTCTATAGTGTCTTGAATGGTCAGATCATGATCATGATGTTATGCTCCCATTTTTTAGAGCATTAATCTCTTTTTCATGCTTTGCAGAATCTGGCAAATCGATCACTGGTTGATGATGTGCTCAAAAAGGTCGATGGGCTCAAACCAATAGCAGATGAACTGGGAGTGCCGTTAGCTCAACTTGCCATTGCGTGGTGTGCGGCAAATCCTAATGTTTCATCTGTTATTACTGGAGCTACAAAGGAATCTCAGGTTAGTATAATTTTATTTCTCTTGTTCATTACATATTTATTAAAGATCAATACTTTTCACTCAAAGAAGTTTTGGCCTTCCTTCCTTCCATTCCTACCAAGATTAAATAATCTGCCAACCACTACCTCGATCATTCTTCATTAATAACCTTCTGCATGCGGGGTTCTATATTTCTTTTGTTGATTTCAAGCTCATTGCATTCTTCACTTCCGTCCCGTGTTTATTCCATCTGTGGAAGTTAGATTTCAGATATGGCTTCGATCATCTGAACTCGGAAGCATAGCTGATTTTAGTCATACCAAAACGCAGTTATGCTTGCCATTTTAACCTTCTAAAACTTACAATTAAGTCACTGAACTTTCACAAGAGGGCAAATCGGTTATCTTGTCAATTTTACTTTATTGGTGTTAAGGGACTCATTTTCCACCTTAGATATTTCCATATTGACATGTTATAATTGGAGAAAAATGGGATCTTGCCATGTGATTTTAGGTGGTTGATATGAGGAAAATAGACTAAAGAACTTAGTTGCCCATTTTGAAATTTAAACCGGGCATTTTACAATTTTTCAGTGTGTTTGAACTTATTAATTATTGGGACCTTTGAAGCAGAATAGAAATTATGCTGCAATTTGCAGATAAACTACAACAGATCATCATAGACTGTTATATTCTTTTGATTACTTATGTAGTAGATGCTGTCCTAAAATGTCCAGTAATTGCATGTTAACCCATGTGTACAGTCTAGTCTGTCTTTATCTAGAGATTGCCAGTACAAATTCTTTTTATATGTTGAATCAAGTGACTTGCAAATTATTGAGTACTAGTGGAGACTTTTTGTTTCTAAAGAATAAAGTTCTATAGATATAAACTGATGATTTTCCCCCTTCGCTTAGATCCAAGAGAACATGAAAGCAATTGATGTCATTCCATTATTGACACCTGCGGTGATGGAGAAGATTGAAGCTGCTGTTCAAAGCAAACCAAAGCGCCCCGATTCATTCCGGTGAATTCACCATTTTCCTTCTGCCGGATCATGAATTTATCATCATCATCTCCAGATGGTACTGTGGAGAAAATGCTTGTGCCAGTTATCTGTTGTGAATGATGTGATCCCTTTTTCCGAGAGAGTTGTTGACATTCCATTTCTTTTGTGCTCTTTTGCTTCTATCATTATTCATCTGAGGGATCAAGTTGTGATTTTACATTGCCGAACCGATTCTGGTGGCAGTATCTTCCTGGAATTGGTGTTTATTTCTATTAATCTTGCCCATATATGGCTGGATTGGATGTTCTCTAATATTTTGTGTTTTGGGATGTATTACTAATTTACTATGAAGCTATAGTAGACTGAAATAACGTATTTTTACTTGGAAACTAAAGTGAATGTGGAAAAGCAAATACTTGCCAAGTTAAAAAGTTAGGTTCACGACTAGAAAAATTTACTTGGTTAACCCTTTAGCTGCAGTAGTTGTCTGCACTTTTTGTTTCTAAATCCCGAAGACAGCATATTCCTATGTTCACAAATGGAGAATAGTTTAACCTTGATTTTTTTCAAGGTAGATGTGTGAGATGAATTTGTCTCAGTTTATATTTAAAGGGTTTTTGAAACAACGGTTTCAAAGTTATCCAAATAATTATTAAGTTTTTGTCCGTCGTGGAACCAAGTTGATATATAATACATCAGGATTTTTTTTCAATAACATGTTATTGTGTAAAATATTACTACCTCTAATTTAGGACCAGAAGGAGTATTTCTTTTATTAATTAATAGAATTTTTAAAATTTATTGATTGTAATTTTGAGATTTTACAAGAAACAATTAATTTTAATTAACTTAATTTACATAAAGGTGCTTAATAAAACTCACACGCCCATCATATTTATAAAGGGAAAATTACTCACAAGTCCTAAGGAGCGACATAATTACGGTTAGGTTCTTCAAATGATAAAATTACACGTATTATTTCGAACGTAAAATTACTCTCTTGCCCATTTAGCATAAAAAAGGAAAGGAACCAGACAGATCAAATAAACATGCGGGAGTAGCTTTTGTCAAAAAGGAAAAAACACAGAAATTAAGTAAGCGGCATAAGTCAATCGAATCTCCAACATAGAAGGCAAGTAAGTGACATTTTCATGTCCTAGCAAAGCTTAGATTCTCCAAATTGTCATCTTTTCTATGTTCGATGAATAATTTATTTTTTCATTTTATATTCTTTGCATTCAGAGAGTGAAGGCTTGGTAAAAGGGTTTAAGTTTGAGCTCATTAGTGGACTAAAAGCTGGTCCCTAGGTAAGTAATGCTAAGATTTTGCTAAAGATATCATCTTTATCATTGAAGTTGGGGTTTCATGTTATTGGGTAGGGTTAATAACATTGTGCTCTTTTTTTGGGAAGCTAACGAGGGGACGTTCTGTTTTCACCGGTTTCTCGGTTGATGTGATGATGGAACATTCAATGAAACAATTTTGATATGATTCAATAAAGTTGTTGTTAATACGTGAATTTATTGTTGTAAATGGTGGCTTTTTCAGTTGTTAATACAATCTTGTTGTTGCAGTTGTCCGAAATATACGGATACTTCTAGGAAAAAACTATTATGTTTCTTTCATTTGGAGGGGAAGTTTTAAATGGTGGGGGAGATTAAAGTCAATATGTTGGTTATAAAATGTTGTTGTTAAAATAGGAATTTCGTGTTGTAAATATAGAATTTCTTGTTGTAAATAGCTTCTGGACCTTAGAATTGAAAAAATGCAGGTTGTAAAATGTTGTTGTCAAAATAGGAATTTACTGTTGTAAATATAGAATTTCTTATTGTAAATAGCCTCCGGACCTCATAATTGAAAAAATGCGGGTTGTAAAATGTTGTTGTTAAAATATGAATTTCCCGTTGTAAATATAGAATTTCTTGTTGTAAATATAGAATTGAAAAAATGCGGTTGTAAAATGTTGTTGTCAAAATAGGAATTTTGTTGTAAATATAGAATTTCTTGTTGTAAATAGCCTCTCGACCTCGAATTGAAAAAATGCGGGTTGTAAAATGTTGTTGTTAAAATAAGAATTTCCGTTGTAAATATAGAATTTCTTGTTGTAAATAGCCTCCGACCTCGAATTGAAAAAATGCGGGTTGTAAAATGTTGTTGTTAAAATAAGGAATTTCCTTTTTATAAATATATAATTTTTTTATAAATAGCCTCCGGACTCGAATTGAAAAAAATGTAGGTGGTAAAATGTTGTTGTTAAAATAAGAATTTCTTTGTAAATATAGAATTTCTTGTAAATAGCCTGAAATTTCTTGTAAAATGTTGTTGTTAAAATAGAAATTTACTATTGTAAATATAGAATTTCTTATTGTAAATAGCCTCGGACCTCGAATTGAAAAAAATGTAGGTTGTAAAATGTTTTTGTTAAAATAAGAATTTCTTAAATTGTAAATAGCCTCTCGGACCTCATAATTGAAAAAATGCATGTTGTAAAATGTTGTTGTTAAAATAGGAATTTCTGTTGTAAAATAGTTGTTGTTAAAATAGGAATTGAAAAAAATACATTTGTAAAATGTTGTTGTTAAAATAGTCTCACGTAAGTAGTCTCGGACCTCGGCATTGAAAAAATGCATGTTGTAAAATGTTGTTATTAAAATAGGAATTTCATGTTGTAAATATAGAATTTCTTGTTGTAAATAACCTCTGGACCTCAGAATTGTAAATAGCCTCCTTGTCTAAAATAGTAATTTTACATTCAAACATATTTATAGAGAAGTCCCTAGGGACTTCTGTGTAATTTGGTCAATTCAAGGGACCTAATTGTAATTATCTCTGGTCTTTGGGACCTGTGCGTAATTTTCCCATTTATAAAGGGTTAAACTTGCAATCTCAATCATTGGATCAGATGGGTCCTCAATCAAGAATGCATTTAAAGAATAAGAATTCATCTAAGAATGTTGCTCCATATTATAATTATAACTCGCAATCTCAATCATTGGATCATATGGGTCCTCAATTAAAAATGCGTTTGAAGAATAAGAATATATCTAAGAATGTTGCTCCATATTAGTGGTATATAATTATTTGGGAAAATGACACATAAATATTAGTTTAAATTGTAAAACCCTAAAATGTCTATTAAATTAGAAAAAAAAAAGATAGACAAATACTCTAAAAGAATCTAAGATATCCAAATTTGAAGGAAAAGATTGAAATACCCTCCCTTTATTTTTCACAATTTTCGTCTCTCTCCTCTTTCTCTGCTTCTTCAATGGCATCAATTCCCTCCACCGTGGATTCACCCACCAAGAGTCAGAGTCGTTCTCCTTCGCACCACTCATCACCATAATCTCCATATATAACCCAAGCAAGAGGGAAAAGAAAATAGATGCAAGAGTAGAGTCGGGGGCATATATAGCAAAGGGGAAGAAGAGTACTCGCCTCTGCTTAGCTTAGTGTAGGAGGAAACCGGTTTGGATAGATCTTCAGGTAGGACCTCGGATCCGATCAAGTACAAATCGGACCTGTCAACTTGGTTCAGTGCGAGCTGGAGCTTAGTGGTACGAGAAGTTGATCGGCTAGAACAAGCATTTCTTCCGCAAAGCCGCAAGAACCCAGATTGTGAATGAAGAGGAGGTTTAAATCGATTTGGTTTGATTGACAATCTACACACACAAAAATTAAGAAAATAAAAAGAAAGTACCACATGAAATTCAAAAATGAACCGTATTTAGGTTTTAAGGAAGAAGAAGGTGAACAGTAAATGTAGGATTTAACAAAAGTTTTTTTTGTGAAAATTATAAAAAAAATGAAAATAAAATTAATAAAACGAGCATTTTTTGTGATTAATAAGTTTTTTTTTAATAAAAAAGGCCAAATAAACAAATTCATTCTTCAAGGAGAACACATGTCATTGATGAAACCAAAATCTAACCACCATTAGCAAATTACGTAATGGGAATAACAAGTTCATTAATAAGATTAATAAGTTCAATAATAAGAATAACAAGTTTATTCTTTAAGGGGAATAACAAAATATCCGTCATTCTCCATAATTCTTTTTGTAGTTTATAATATTCTTTTCCATACAAAATATTGGTCAATGTGCGGAATAATTCTTGTATAAGCAATACAATCCCATGTATTTGTATAAACCAAGTGGTCCATACAGGACAATTTTCCAAAATCGGTTAGCCGCCGTCAACACATTAATGAAATTTCAGAGTAGTTCCTCTACAATTCGAATATTTCCAAAAATTCCATTTTCGCAATCAATCAACTGTCGGACTTTCCTGTCCTCAAAACACAACATTCCCACAACGTGTATAGCTCCCCCAAGCAATGTCTTTCTTTTGAAAATAATAATAATAATAAATGACCTTGAGGAATGTTTTAGTATTTAATAATGTACATGAAATGTGTTCACATTTTAATAACAATAATTTAAAAATTATTATCAATCGTGACTTAAGATGTCATCTACATTCCTCCTATCGACCCATCTAAACGCATTTTTTTTATTGGATCACCCGATATTCTGAGCCTAACCTATTTCAACTGGAGAATTTTGGTGAAGTTCAAATTACTCTAGATTGAGTTAGGCATGACTGTTGACTCCAGAAAAAAAAAAAAAAAGTTAGGCATGACCACGCAGAGCGGCAAAACTCTTCCACTGAGTATTTAATATAATTGCAATTTCAAAACTTAAACTTGAGATATTTAATAAAACTGGCACAACCTTTTATCAATTGAACTAAATGCTTACCGTGTAATATAAATGTATTCTTAAGTACATGTTTTATAGGCCTACGCCTACTTAGGTATGATCATGTAACAATTTACCTGCAATATAGTGTAGTAGGGTGGCTGAAATTTGACTCAGTTTTTATTTTCCAAATAGAATTTAGTCATTTACATTTTGAGAGATATTATTGGTATATATCAATCATGTTCGATTGAGTATGACGCGTTGGTCTGAGCTGAACTTACTCTTTATCATTGTTATATGAAGTATAGGTAACTACTTCATTTGTTAAATTGCAGTTAGTGTACTGGCCGGCAATTGATTGAATACATAATTAATCACGGTTTGTTCAAAACAAATCTAAACTGGCCTTTACAACCATATATAGAATATATTCTTCCAATTAAGTTTTACTTTTGACATCTTCTTCGAATAAAGTTGATCATTACGAAACGCGCATGCGAATATATATATATATGGGCAATTTTCTTGATCATTTCGCTGTGCCCCGCATCAAATTTAGTTATATGTGCTACACATTGTTTCTGATCACTTTCTAAAAAAATTGGTCTCGAAGTAGGTGGTGTGAAAATAAACACAACAATTTTATAAAACGGCAATTTTATAAAACGTTAAATATTCTTAGATTATATATTAGTTTATTAGTCAAACTAATAAGTTTGAAGAAAGAAATAAAAATAAAAATACCTAATTTAACTACACATAATTAGGAACGGAGGGAGTATCTTATAACTACACATGATATACTTGCAAAACAAAATATTTTTGCAATACTAACTAGTAAGTAATAAGAACAAACCAAAGACAAATCATGAATTACCCTCCCATACTAATATATTATTTGAGATTAAAAAAAATACTAATATTTTATGATAGTAAATGAATTTTTTTCAAATGGTGTGTGTGTGTAGTTATATACTAATAAACTAAAAAGGATTTTCCTATGGTTTTAAACTTTTGACAGCTGACAAGCTTGTTTTGAAGAAACATCCCCGAAATGTAGAAACAAGCAAAGGGTTTCAGAAATGGCTTCGGTCATCTGAACTCGGAAGCATAGCTGATTTTAGTCATACCAAAACGCAGTTATGCTTGCTATTTCAACCTTCTAAAACTTATTAGTCACTGAACTTTCACAAGAGGGCAAATCGGTTATCTTGTCAATTTTACTTTATTGGTGTTAAGGGACTCATTTTCCACCTTAGATATTTCCATATTGACATGTTATCATTGGAGAAAAATGGGATCTTGCCATGTGATTTTAGGTGGTTGATATGAGGAAAATAGACTAAAGAACTTAGTTGCCCATTTTGAAATTTAAACCGGGCATTTTGCAATTTTTCAGTGTGTTTGAACTTATTAATTATTGGGAACTTTGAAGCAGAATAGCAATTATGCTGCAATTTGCAGATAAACTACTACAAATCATCATAGACTGTTATATTCTTATTGATTATTTATTTATTTATGTAGTAGATGCTGTCCTAAAATGTCCAGTAATTGCATGTTAACCCATGTGTACAGTCTAGTCTGTCTTTATCTAGAGATTGCCAGTACAAATTCTTTTTATATGTTGAATCAAGTGACTTGCAAATTATTGAGTACTAGTGGAGACTTTTTGTTTCTAAAGAAGAAATTTCTATAGATATAAACTGATGATTTTTCTCCCCTTTGCTTAGATCCAAGAGAACATGAAAGCAATTGATGTCATTCCTGTTCTGTAATAGAACACAGATGTCTAGCCCTAGATGGACTAGGATATTGATGTAGGATCAAGAATCTACCTCCTAGGTATCCATGGATGGGATCCCTATGAGAATAAGAGATCACAGAGCACACACATGAAGGCTTTCGCCTAAGGGAGTGGGGTGTGTGTTCTGTGTAGACGGAATTGTAAAGAGGCAGAGTTCAGAATCTGTGTACCTTTAGGGTTTACCATCTATTTATAGTGGATACCTTAGGGTTAGGGTTTGGACTGATGGGTCTCTTGTGCCTCCAAGCCCAAATATTCTACCATCATATCTATGCAATATTGGTTGCTTCTTGTTGGACCACACCTTGAGTGGGCCTGATATTTTATTCCATAACAATTCCATTATTGACATTTGACACCTGCGGTGATGGAGAAGATTGAAGCTGCTGTTCAAAGCAAACCAAAGCGCGCCGATTCATTCCGGTGAGTTCACCATTTTCCTTCTGCTGGATCATGAATTTATCATCATCATCTCCAGATGGTACTGTGGAGAAAATGCTTGTGCAAGTTATCTGTTGTGAATGATGTGATCCCTTTCCGAGAGCGTTGTTGAACATTCCATTTCTTTTGTGCTCTTTTGCTTCTATCATTACTCATCTGAGGGGTGAAGTTGTGATTTTACATTGCCGAACCGATATTGGTGGCAGTATATTCCTGGAAGTGGTGTTTTTGTCTATTAATCTTCCCCATATATGGCTGGATTGGATGTTCTCTATTATATTTTGTATTTTGGGATGTATTACTAATTTACTATGAAGCTATAATAGACTGAGATAGACGTATTTTACTTGGAAACTTGAGTGAATATGGAAAAGCAAATGCTTAATTACCAAGTTAAAAAGTTACTCCCTCCAACTTGATCCTATAATTAGGATCGGAGGTAATTTGATTAACCCTTTACCTATAAAAGTTGTCTGCGAAGACAACTTATTCCTATGTTCACAAAAAGAATAAGTTTTTGTTGTGGAACAAGGTCGATTTATAATACATAAGGAATTTTTTTCCATAACATGTTTTTGTGTAAAATATTTTTTATTAATTAATCGGATTTTTTAAATTTATTGAGTGTAATTTTGAGATTTCGCAAGAAATGATTAATCTTGATTAACTTAATTTACATAAAGTTGCTTCATAGGACTCATGTGCCCAACATATTTATAAGGGGTCAAACTCGATCATAGTCTCTATCATTGGCTCAGATGGGCCCTTGATCAAAATAAAAATAAGAATACATTCTAGAATTGCTTGTCTGTGGATTCAGTGGTTAGGGATTTTAGAAACTTTTACCAATTGAGAGGATTTAAATCCTGACAGTGTCACGGGTTCACGGCATTGAGAGAGACATCCCAGAACTTGGGAAGCAAAGGTAACTCATACTGAAGTGGAGACATGTGTCCTGAATCCCCTTGTAAAAGCGGTTTAGGTCTTACGTCCCTGACCGCATTTAACCCAACCGCCGCTCTCTTATATATATATATATATATATATAAAAGAATACATCCAAGAATATAATTATGTTTATAATTTTCTTTTCCAAACAAAATATTGGTCAATATGCGGAATAATTCTTGTATAAGCAATGCAATCCCATGTATTTGTATAAACCAAGTGGTCGATACAGGACAGTTTTCCAAAATCGGTTAGCCGCCATCAACACATTAATGAACTTTCAGAGTAGTTCCTCTACAATTCGAATATTTCCAAATATTCTATTTTCGCAATCAATCACTGTCGGACTTTCTTGTCCTCAAAGCCTCAACATTCACACAACGTGTATAGCTCCCCTGAGAAATGTCTTTCTTTTGAAAATAATAATAATAATAAATGACTTTGAGGAATGTTTTAGTATATAAATAATGTAAATGAAATGTGTCCACATTTTAATAACAATAATTTAAAAATTATTATCAATCATGACTAAAGATGTCCTCTACATTCCTACTATTGACCCACCTAAACGCATTTTTTTCGGTCAAGTTCAAATTACTTTAGATTGAGTTGGGCACGACCACAAAGAGCAGCAAAACTCTTCCACTGAGTATTTAATATAATTGCAATTTCAAAACTTAAACTTGAGATATTTAATAAAGCTGGCACAACCTTTATCAATTGAACTAAATGCTTAGCGCGTCATATAAATGTATTCTTAAGAACATGTTTTATAGGCATGGCTACTTAGATATGATCATGTAACAATTTACCTGCAGTATAGTGTAGTAGTAGGGTGGCTGAAATTTGACTGAGTTTTTATTTCCAAATAAAATTTACATTTTGAGATATCGTTGTTATCAATCATGTTCGATTGAGTATGACGCGCTGGTCTGAGTTGAACTAACTCTTTATCATTGTTATATGAAGTATATGTAACTAATTCATTTGTTAAAGGGTTAAGGAGCAAAAATATACATAAGCTTTATCCTGAGGAGCATCTAACACTAAATGCTTTTTTTAGGTGCAAAAATACACATAAGCTTGTAAAACCAGAGCAAAAATACCATCACAATTAAATTTCCTTAAATCCTTGTGGAATCAATTACTCAAAATAAGTATTTACAAGTCCGGATCCCTAAATTTATTTACTCATTCTGTTCTTTCGAGACCTAATTTTGACGTAGGAAAAGACTAATCAAACCAGCAAAACATCAAGCAGCCAACAAAGAAATGCAGAAAACAAACAAAGCATAAACCACTAACGCAAGCCCACGACCATCGATTTTTGTTATAAATCTACAAGAGAACCAAAACTCATGTTCATCAAAAGGGCTGCTCAAGCTCCATCTAAATCAAAACTAGAGAAGTGAATATATATATAATACAGATAAAAACAAAGCACCTTCAAATTAACAAAGCCTAGCCATCTAAGGTCTATACAGATTCAGAGAAGAGAAAGAAGAAGAAGAGATTGGAGAGAATTTAGTGAAGAAAACCAAAGAAAGGGATTGGAGTAGCGGCTCGATTGAGATTGGAGATCTAACAATCGCTAGATCCAACTGGTGTGAATCGAGATCTGACAATGGAATCCCCAATGTAACCACCTGCTTTGTGGGTATTTCTATAATGTTCTTGAGCTTGCCTTGCCGCAAAAGGTCGCCGATTCTGTCCACTGCGTGCTTCGCCGTCGACCCGGTTCCCAAACCCAGAACCATGCCAGATTCAACGTACTCCACGGCTTTGTGGGCAGCGATTTTCTTCAAATGATCCTGCGTTAGAATCACGGGAGAAGGAGATAGAGTCGCACCGTCGCAACTAGTGGAGGATGCGCTGTCGCCGCTGGGGGACGATGCCTCTGCCGCTGTCCGCATCACATCTGAGAAGGTGAAGGGAAGAAGGGAACGACAGTTGACATATATGAGCAAAGGTAGAGAGGGAAATTAAAAAGACCAGACATGCATTTTCATTTTTTTAATAGGGTGGGGCCCACCACAAAGATAACGGCAGTTACACTATTTTAACTGTACTGTGACTTTTGCACCTATTTTATAACCACATGTATATTTTTGCACCTAAAAAAAACACTTGGTGTTGGATGCTCTTGAGGGCAAAGCACATGTGTATTTTTACACATTTACCTTTGTTAAATTGTAGTTAGTATACTGGCTGCCAATTGATTGAATATATATATATATATATGATTAATTAATCATGGTTTGTCCAAAATAAATCTAAACTGGCCTCAACAACCATATACAGAATATATTCTTCCGATAAAGTTTTATTTTTGACCTCTTCTTCGAATAAAGTTGATCATTACGAAACACGCACGCGAATATATATATGTGTGTGTGTATATATATATATGGGCAATTTTCTAGATCATTTCGCTGTGCCTCGCATCAAATTTAGTTATATGTGCTACACACTGTTTCTGATCACTTTTTTAAAATTTGGTCTCGAAGTAGGTTGGTGTGGAAAAAAAAAAAACACAACAATCTTATAAAACGGCCATACACGATATATCTATAACTACACATGATATACTTGTAAAACAAAATATTTTTGCAATACTAACTAGTACTCCCCTAATTATAAGAACACTTTTATAGTAACAAATTATACTACAAAAGTGTTCCTATAATTAGGACCGGAGGTAGTAACTAATAAGAACAAACCAAAGACAAATCATGAATTATCCTCCCATACTAATATATTATTTGAGATAAAAATAAAAAAATACTATTATTTTATGATAGTAAATGAAATGTTTTCAAATGGTGTACATGTGTAGTTATATACTAACAAACCAAAAAGGATTTTCCTATGGTTTTAAACTTTTGCCAGCTGACAAGCTTGTTTTGAAGAAACATCCCCGAAATGTAGAAACAAGCAAAGGGTTGAGCATTCGACAGATCATAGTTATTTAAAATTGGTTCTTAAAAGTTAATTAAGATGAAAATGACGAGGTGGCCGGTTGTATAGATTCAGTCTAAACATAATACTACCTCCGGTCCTAATTATAAGACATAGTTGACTTTGTTTAGAGATATTAAGGAAACAAGATAAGTTACTTAATCATTTTATATGTTGTGTGTGTTTAGATTATATATTAGTTTATTAGTCAAACTAACTACTTTGAAGAAAAAAAATACAAATAAAAATACTTTAAAATAAATAAATTACCTTCCTTAATTTCTCCAAAAAAATTAACTATGTCTTACAATTAGAACCGGAGGGAGTACTACTTTAATATATTCTCCATGAAACCCTCACCATTATCCGCGTAAGTTGCTGTAAGCTTCCTCTGTTCAAATCATCATTAGTCGCTCTCATCACACGCAATCTTCCTTTCCACTCTTTAAACATTTATTACGTATGAAGCTTCTTTCGTCTCTGCTATATATATAAAAACTCCAATACCTTACACTTAATTATCACCAAAACATTCATATGAAATCAAAACTTTGATCATTTCTTAATGGGGAAGCAACAACTCTCACTGATTCTTCTAAGACAATTCAAGGTGGCTGTGAAGAAGATGAGGTTGCTGTTAGCCCTGTACAGGCGAGTTCATTCTAGTGTCGTCCGACGACGTCGTACGAGCTCGAAGTTATTACAGAGATGGCGAAGCTTCTCTAATGGCGGAGCCATGGCGTTTCAATATGATTCTGAAAGCAGTACAAGAGGAAGGAGAAGGAGGAGTTACTATGATGGGTGGGACGAGGACGACGGCGAAGATGATATCAACCAAAGGGCAGAGAATTTTATAGCTAACTTTCGCCATCAACTAAGCTTGGAGAGACAGATGGAGCTAAGGTGTTGCTCAAGCAGTTCTGGTTTTGAGGATGATTATTATCGACCAGTGGATTAATTATATTACACTTTTTTACAATGAATAGGCTTCGATCAAGTTATTGTTACGTTTTTGTTGGATGTGTGGCATACTTAAAAGTTGGCAATTTTTTGTTTTTCTCGTAGGGTGGTTATTATAAGTCTTGATTATAGGTATAAGCAGCATGCATTACAGATTAGATTAAAATAATGTAACAATAATGCTATGGCTGCCTTATTAACTATTCAGCCGGCAAAATTGATATTGAATATACATAAACTTTCACCTATGTTACTCCTCTCATCTTTAATATAAGACATATTCAAGAGTTGATTTTGATCCTAAATGTAAAACATAGGTTTTATATTTGTCAATTTTTTCTTAATATTAAGGAGTTGATTTTGGTCCTAGATATGAGACATAATTTTTATATCTGTCGATTTTGATTATTTAAGGGAGTTGATTTTGGTTTTAGATATAAAACAGTTTTTATATTTATCAATATTTTCTTAATTTATTTTTATTGATACTCCGTCAATAATAATGAAAGAGAATGAGAAATTTTTAAAAAATGACTAAAGTATTTTAGAAAATACATGTCATATTAACTAATTAAAATAACTTTCTTAATCTAATAAAATTAGATAACTTTACCTTATATTAAGTTGGAGAGCTCACTCAAGTAGTCGTATTAATACAGTTAGAACTTTGTAGAATGCAGTTTATTTAGACCCTAAATGGTAGAAACTCAACCGAATTTTTCCCTCCTAAAATCTTCACTATTGATATTGCACTTTTTTTTTAAAAAAAAAAAAAAATTATCATGGAAATAGTATTAAATACAAATGATTAAAAATGTATTTTAAGAAAACCAATACACATTTTTTTACAAATAAATACTTAATAACTTTTTTGATGGCTAATATTAGTTACCTAACTCATCTAGAAAGAGTCGGATTATTTTTAGACTAAAGTATACTTTTGGTCCTTTAAATTTTACATAAGACATACTTTTGGTCCATAAACTTTATAAAGCATACTTTTGGTTATAAAATTCTAACATCGTTAATGTTGCTAACTGAAAACATTGACGCTACGAACTCAAGTGATGACTAATATAATATACCTCCGGTCCTAATTATAGGAACATTTTTGTAGTGTAATTTGCACTACAAAAGTGTTCATATAATTAGGACCGGAGGGAGTAACAATTAGTTACACATATTTTATATATTCTTCAATTTACTTGTATTTTAAATTTAAGTTTTATAGCATTTAATTACACAGTCATCACTTAAGTTTATACCGTTATCATTTGAGTTTGCATTTTCCGTTAGTAAAATTAACGGTGTTAAAATTATATGATTAAAAATATAATTTATAAAGTTAAGGGACTAAAAATATACTTTATGTAAACTTAAAAGATTAAAAGTATAGTTTACCTTATTTTTATAACCAATCATTCAACAGCGACTAATGATGCAACAGGTGAGCTATTAATCGTGGTTTTCCGATAAAAACCAACTTAAATCTAATATGGACATCAAGTCATCAATTAACAATCATTCCTGCAATATATTGATTCTTGCGAGACTTGCAAATATAATTGTTCTCGGTATTGTGAAAAAAAGTCATCTTAAGATAAATTTATAAAACGACCATTTATATATGTATATATGTAGTGTGAAATGTGCAATATCTGGTGGGCCAAAAAAATGGGCAATATCGAAAGCAACTATAACTTTATAACCAAAAAAGAAAACAGGAAAAAAAAAAAAAAAAGCAGCTATAACTTAAAAGAAATATCACGGAAAAAAAGAGATGAGAGAGAACAACGAATAACTGTTTTATAAATAAGTCTGGGTGCGTGAAAAAAAAAAACACAAATTAACGAAAGGGACCAGCTCACCAGCATTGGGCAGATCATAATTAAAATTTGTTCTTTAAAGTTAAGACGAAAATGACAAGGTATATCAGTTGTTGTTAGTTGCATAGAACGAAACCCTCAGGGGATGAAGTCGCTGTGAGCTTCCTTTGTTCAAATCATCATCATATATATTAGCCGTTACACTACACGCAATCTTCATCTCTACTCTTATATATATACTTGGATTCTATGACAAGCTCTCTTTTCCTTTCTGCTATGAAAACCTTCAACAATTAAACCATACAGTTATCACTAAACTATTCATCATATCAAACCTTTCTTCCTCATTACGTATGTGTGTGTGTATATTTCAACATCAAGTAATGTTAGTTTTGTACAAGGCGATTTCATTCAAGTAACGGAGGAGTCATGTGAAGTTAATTCCATGGTTCTGAAAGAAGCAGAAGAGGAAGAAGAAGAAAAAGAAGGAGTTACTATTATGGGTGGGACGAATATGGAGCGGAGAATTCCTTTGCTAACTTTCGTCACCAGCTAAGTTTGGAGACACAAATGGAGTTAATTAATTAAGGTCTTACTCAAGTTTTGGTTTCGGCGGCGACGACCATGATGATCACCGACCACCATTCGTTTGATTATATTCCAATTTTCGCATGAATGATTAATATTCGAGTTATAAGTGTTTTTCTTGTTGGATTTGCGTTATACTTGAAGCTAGAAAATTCTGATTAGATTAATTAAATTGTTTTAGTTAATTAATATGAAATGTATTAAAATACTTTATAGTTATCTTTTTTTTTTTTTTTTTTTATCACCTCTCCTCTCTCCTTTTTTATTATTATTGAGAGACATCAACATGGTACATCATGAAAATATTGATAAATTTAAAAGTGATAGGTTATTCTGCCTACTCTTATTTTTCCTACTTTTGCCTATTTCTCTCAATACTATTAGATTATAATCTTATCTAACGGTGAAGATTTGAGGGATAAAATAAACCATTTTACCTCTTTCTCTCTCCCACCGCCTCCCTCCCTTTTTCTCCTCCGCTGGCATGGACGAACACATCCCTTGCGAAAATATCTTCCCAAAGATTAGTTTGAAAAGGGTATTTTTCTAGGATTTTGAAGTTGATAAGGTATTTTTTAAAAATATTTTCTTTCCTCGATTTGGCCGTATCGAATTCCCCATTGGTGAGGGAAACCTAACAAACTCAATAATTGAAAAAAAGAAAAACAGAAATTCATTCCCTTCCATTGCTTATTGTCTCCCAAATCTAAATAACGGAATCCAATCTTGTTGTTAGGTTTCTTTCGTTTTTTTGTCATCTTGTCAGCGTCATCATCTCAATTTGTTTAGATTTGATTTTTCTCTGCCTATATATACCGTTATTCTTTGTTTCTCTATTCCCTTTTTATCTTCTTTTGATATTTATGTTGTGCTATTAGATTTTGTTGGCCTTGTTCTTCTATTATTGTCACACCCAGAGGTTTTATAGGGTTGTACTTCTCTACTTTTTGCAAGGGATGTGTTCGTTCATGTCAGCTAGAGAGAGAAGGAGGGAGGCAGTGGGAGAGAGGAAAGGGTAAAAGAGTTTATTTTATCTTTCAAATCGTCGTCGTTGGATGAGATTATAATCTAATGGTATTGAGAGATGTAGACAAAGATAAAAAAAATAAGGGTAAACAGAATAACATATCCCAATTTAAAAACTATATTTTATATTAAAAATTAAAATAAACCTTTTAAATATGTCATATATTAATAAGGACGCGATGGAGTAATTCCTTTTAATTTTCCTTAACACCAAATAAGTTACATTTTTGTTTTAAAAAATACCGGGAAAAAAAGCATAAGCTGAAATCATACTTTTTTTTTTTTAAAAAAAAACATGTTATACCAATATTCTTAAATATAACTGTCACTGTCGGATTTAATTCATATTTTATCTCTATTTTTACGGCTTTGTCACTCATTTTCATGAAAAAGGGATGTGATTTTGAATTTATATTAAGAAATTAAGAAACCATCCTTAAAAGTCAAAAAAAAAAATTGGCGCAAACGCGTTGTATACCGGGGCGGGAAAGAGAAAGAGGGAAGCACAAAACAAGAATCAAGGTTTTCCCCTTCCCGCAATCAAGAATCATTAGATTAGACTTGAGACCATTAGATTCTGCAGTGTTTATGGTGCACTATTTTAAGCAAATGTCGTTCTCCGTATCCGTTTCCGTTCGAACTCCGCGACTCATGGAACGTTTTCCTCTCGCTCTCTCCCTTCCTCTCAAATGTTGCCTGGCCAACAAATCTGTTTTCTGGTTTCACCAAAACCCGAACTACCCGAACTCCATTTTCTTTTCTTTTCGGTTCTTCATGGGTTCCCTCGATTCCCGGTTCCTCCATTTACGCAGCAATCTCCCCAGTATATGTTTCATGCTGTCAGCTAATCTCTGCACATTCAAGCAGGTACCGAATTCTGAATATCAATTTCTTTTTGCATATAGCTTTCGACCCCCATTTGATTCATTGACACCAGTTTCTTATACCTTTGTTCCTGTTGGTCTGACTTTGCTCTTATTGTTAGAAAAGAATGTAGCTTTTGAAATTGGGTATTTTTTTATTCCATTCTCTTCATTTTGTATCTTATAGACATTGTGCCTCTTTTGCAGAGCTCAATTTCGTAAGTTCCTTTATGGAACTAACGTGTAAAATCATTGCATGGGTTTCCTCTTCGGATTTTTAATGGTGGCCAAATATAATCAGCTTAGTTTATCTGCTGACTCATTTTATTGAGGGATTACATGGTCATGTCATCTCTTGAATATACCTATGAAGACAGGTCTTGAGGTGGTTGTGCTTAGTTTATAACCATTGTTATATCCGCGAGATCAGCTTTCAAGCTACAGGGAGAAGGATTTATTTGTATGAATTTGAGATTCAAGTGAGTAATCTACATTTGAGGAATCACATAGGCACTGGTCGAATATGTGCGGGCACTTAGAACTCAAAATGCTTTAGAGCAAATGATGGTTATGTGGAGCTAGCTATAATTATTCTGCCACCATGAATAGTGAGGCTCCAGGCACTCCAGACCAATGGCTTAAAGGTTCAAATGATAGAATCCTTTTAGACAGCAATGAAGACAATATATGTTCGCAGACAGGTGAAGAATTTTCAACTGATTTCTATCGTGATCGGTTTGGTTCAAGGAGACTTAATGTTGTTGGCCTAAGGAGAATAGATTCTGATAGTAACTCGGATTTGTCAGATGCGGGTGCAACAGCAGGACACGTTGCTGAGCCTGAAAGCAGGGCATATCCTAACAATTTGAACAAGTTCCAGTGGGAACATGGTAGCATTGGACAACGATCTGGTAAATTTACTGAAGAAGTTTATTTGGATACAATTTCTTCAGGACCAACTGCTCCACCCGTTTATGCAGCTGAATCCCCTCAGTCGTGTCATCCTTATCCATCAGCACTTTCAGATGCTTCGTTTTATAAGAAGATAAAGTTTCTTTGTAGCTTTGGAGGGAGAATTTTACCAAGGCCAAATGATGGGAAGCTCAGGTATGTGGGAGGAGAAACACGGATTATATCCATAAGGAAAAACATTACTTGGGAGCAACTTATGGAGAAGACTCATGCAATATGGAACCAAACTCACATAATCAAATACCAGCTTCCTGGAGAGGATCTGGATGCTCTTATATCTGTTTGTTCTGATGAGGATCTTCATCATATGATAGAGGAGTATGAAGAACTTGAAAGAATTGAAGGCTCTCAACGATTGCGGATATTTCTCATATCTTCAAGTGAAACTGAGAGCCCAAACTCTATTGAAGCCAAAGTCAATCTGCCAGGTGATGTTGACTATCAGTATGTCGTTGCTGTTAATGGCATGCTGGAACCAAATTCTCGGAAGATCTCTGATTTCAATAGTCCAAGATTGTTTAAGGAATCAACTGCATCTGCATTTGCTTGGGATGTGAAGGATCGAGGTCCAATGTCCCCACGTTTGGGAAGATTGCTCAATAAAGCTGGTTCTCAGCTTTTAATCGCACCTCCAGTGCCAGGCAAATCATTCATGCAATCACCACCTAGTCCTATATCTCTTATTCGTGCTCAGACTAAAGATAATCAAATTTCCAACGTAGAGCTAATTATGGATCAACCTTGCAATGTTGGTAATGAAGGCCTTGTTCCCTTTGTGAAGGAAAGAATTCAATGTGGCAATTCCTCGTATAGAGATGATGCCCATTATGTTGATCCAGCTGCATACTATAACAATCTAGCCCAAGGGCCTCCCTTTCTGAATTATCATCATCATAATCAACATATGGTGGACGTTGATCAGCCTGAGAATCTCGCTGATGGTGTTCAATATCAGATGAGAAGACACAGTGAAAACTTTGTCTCTTCTGCAACGTGTGGCCAAGGTGATATGATATTTGAGAGACACCCACGTCCAAATGAGGGTGCATTCCATTATGAGAATGATCTCTCTCATCCTGAAGGGTCATCATTAGTAGTTTCAGTCCCTAATGATAGAGATAGGTCTCATTACAAATTGTTTCATGCATTTTCTGATTCAATGTTGCAGAGTGATGAGAGGTTTGAAGATCATTTGCAGCCCTCCCTTAAAGTAAAGGGAAACAAGTTACCTTTACTGCAAGTTTCAAATTCCTTCCGGGAAAAGCCATTACAGGAGGGAGAGGTAATTGATGAAAAAAACCTGGTTGCTGAGCTTCAAATTCTGCCCAGTTTTGGAAAGACTGGCAGTTTCAAGGGGATTTTGAATCCTAGTGAGGGGAGCTTGCAACTCGCAGATAATAACAATGCCTGTTCTGGTGAAATTGGAAGATATGGAGGTAATATTGAAGTACCATCACATGAAAATGTCTTGCATATCAAAGATATGGAGAGCATCAATTACAAACAAGTTGGTTGCCAGTCTCCAGCAGAGTTGAAAAGCAGTGAATGCAAATTACCTGCTTCCTCATTAAACTCTGAATCTACAAGAAACCTGAGTGAGCAACCACATGGTCTACTAGTAGACATGGCTTCTTCTGAGTTTTTTATGAGAAGCCAAAATTCTATGATGTATCGGCAATTTACTATGTCAACAACAGATTACAGCGAGGCATCTCACCTTGGATCCTCTGATTTACAGCTTATTGACTCCCAAACTGACATAGAGTCCATACTCCGAGCCTCAGTGAGTTTATTACCTTAGGAATTTGTCTAACTTGACCGTTAGGTCTGCCACTGTTTAATCCTTGTATTTTCATTTTGCAATTCAGAATAAGGGATCAGCTTCCAGAGGGGAGATTTTTCTCTCTGATGAGAATCCTGCCACTTATTCTCACCGGAAGAATGACAAGATTGTCTATGACCAAGATCCTTTTGTTGGGTGTAACATTGAGTTGTATGACCAGTCACAGAGCTCTGTTACTTGCCGAGAAATCAAGCAGCCAAATGCAGAAGCTATTGTTAAAAGGCCAACTAATAGTAGCTTTTCAGGTGTGGATGGAGATGAAGAGGATGAACCTGAAGCTGTGTCTCCTAACAGGGAAGAGGTGAGAATTTCCAAATAAAGTTTCATTATATGGTTATTGATTTTTGATTGTATGATTGACTAAAGAGTCTAATTTTCCATGGTAGTTTGCAAAAGTTGATAGTGCGAACTTCAATAAGTCAATTGGATCAGCAACTGCTGAAATAGATGCTGAACTCTATGGTTTGCAGGTATGAAATCAGTTTAGTTTCATAATACGATGTAATCTAGTTTTGTTTGAATGCTAAAATTTCATTCAATATTATTGGTGGATGAATTAATTTGTCAAGTCTTTTTTTGAGGAGAGCAGATAGCCGTTATATTGGCAGAAATATATGAACTTAAAAAATGCTTGAGGCCTTTCTTTCCTTTACTTTAAGACATTATATTTACTCCTAATCATCATTGTGCAAGATCACCTAGTTTTTCATAAAGGAGCATAAATCGTTATCACCTTCGTCATGGTGCCATCTTTTGGGCCTTTGGATAATCAATTTCATCTTTTAAATCAGCAACTTTCCGTCCGTATGTAGGGAACTTCTGCATCAGTAAGTCTCCCTTTGAAACTTCTCTTTGGAGTCTTTTCAACCTCAGCAAGTCAGGGTAGAAACAATTTTCTCTAATCATATCTAGCAGAATGATTCTCTGCAACCCAGTGCTGATAGTAGTAAGAAGGAAATAAGATTTTTAACAGACTCATGAAATCCATTGAATCAAGTGGGGGAAAAACTGAGTTATTATATGTGATGCATAAGTTTTTTCAAGAACATATGACAGAAGCTAGTTTAGTTGTACAAGAATAAGGCTAGTTTTATTATATACTACCCTAAGTCTTGTGAATCTAAAATTAAAATAGGGACCACAGTCACACATCAATTGGTTTCATTTGCGGATGTGCCTGCATCCTTTTCCTCTTCAGATTCAATTGATAGAAAAACCTGAAAACTGCCTCTGCTTCTTCCTTTTCCTATTCCTTCTCATGTCTTGTTGCTTCTATCATACCCTCGTCAATCCATAAACTCTTAAATGATTAACTAGAGCAGTCAATTATATTCTCATGAACATTAACAAGGGAAATGTTAAGACTTGTTTGAAAAATAACTGCATGATAGGGAAAAAATTATAGCCTAAGATTCTGTAAGTATATGGGCTGTATCAAATAATAAAGTGATGAGAAAAGTATCGTTTCCACGAGAACTTGGTACCAACAATTTAGTTTAGCAATGACTTAACACTTTTGCTTAAGTTGAGTCAACACAATTTGAATCAAAGATAAGAAAACTAGCTGACTAAAGAGGAGGGGAAAAAAAAAGAAAATCAAATCTAACTAAAGCTAAAGATAAGGATGATTCTAGATCTTAAGCAGTGACTTGGATTATTATAGTTTTGATTTCTTTTTAGCGTCTAATTTCTCCTCTTAATTGTATTTGAAGTTATATTTGCTAGTCTAGGACTCTTAATTACCTAAGAGTGTCTTTCGATCCAATAAAAGGCATTCCAATTATGTTAATCCCTAATTCCTTAGGCGATCAGTACTTAATTGGATAATTTAAGTGTAAGCTTAATGAGACTGTAGGGCAGTAGGTATATGTCTATCCTGCAAGCAAATTAAGTCTAAAAACTTAATCCTACACTATAAAACTGAAGGTCTTTTCTAAATTTCCTATATCTAGGCTCCTTTAGAATACCAAAATATCCAATCAAATTTCTCATCTTTCAGAACAATTAAACTCATAATTGAATCAACAAACATAACATTATAACAATTAAAAAGAAGAAATCATCATCCACTAATCCATAATCAAATTAAATAATCCATAGCAAAGGTTTAGTTACATAAACTGGACATTCTCATGAACAAAATAATAGCTAACCAAAGACAAAAGAAAGAAGAGAAGAGAAAGGAGAAACAAAAAATTAATGTTGAATTTGCATCCGTGTTGTATATATTCTGCATCTCCAAATTTTAATCTCCTTCCATCAAATTATGAGCTCTTGCGTTGCTATCACCAACCAAGAAAATAGAACACACCTTCTTCTTGCTACGCCTCGCCTATATATAAGGATGTATTGCCTCCTCCCAAAACTTCAAAACAATGTCATTCCTATGAATGAAAAGAAAAGGAAATAATAATTATGATAACAAAACTGAATCTTTTTTTTTATTCTTTATTTGAGAAAACTTCCCTTTATTATTATTGCTTCTTTCCTAAAATTAAAAACTTCTATTTTAATTTAAAATCCCCCAAATGATGTATCCAAATTGATATCTCATAAAAGCATTGATGATTTCCCAAATATATCAAAATATGACTCAAATCTATTAAAAATGGAAAGTCATCACTGCATTTATGTTGCTCTTAATCCTGTCGATTGCTCTTTTAGGATAATAAGCAAATAGAAACAGGGCCAAAGCCTCCTGTATTCTGATAGTCCCCTTCCAAACTTTTTTTATTTCCTTTACTTTTTTATGTTGCCCTCCTTTAATTTGTTTTAGTAGGATAAGAATTTGAATTAGAGCTTGCTCGTACTCATGTTTAACCTAATATCTGAGATGAAAACTTGCAGATTATTAAGAATGCTGATATTGAAGAATTGCAAGAGCTAGGATCTGGAACATTTGGAACTGTTTATCATGGAAAGTGGAGGGGAACAGATGTTGCAATCAAGAGGATAAAAAGTAGTTGTTTTTCAGGCAGATTACCAGAGCAAGAGCGGCTGGTAGGTGTACATAATGATAAGCAAGTTGAATTTTGCAAGTATTCTTTATGTTCCCTTTCTTTATCAATTTTGGTGACTCTTAAACAGTGTTCAAAAAATCAAATATTCAATATAAATTAAAATCCATTTGATGCTATATTATTTACTAATCATAAACAATGTAATTTACCTTATAATTCAAGTGAGTACAAAACCTACAGTCTAGTTTTATTTGTGTTACAAGGGATAGAAGCTAATGATATTTGTATGTGCAGACAAGAGATTTCTGGCGAGAGGCAAAAATTCTGTCAACTCTTCACCATCCAAATGTGGTGGCCTTTTACGGATAGTTCCAGATGGCCCTGGTGGGACAATGGCAACTCTAACAGAATATATGGTACATGGATCACTTAGGAATGTCCTCTTGAAGAAGGAAAAGTAAGTTAATTCGCAGGAGCTATTTTGCTTGAAAAATTTAACTAGAATTAAATTTAGGTAACTTTTTCTTATCATCCTGCAGATTGCTTGATCGCCGAAAGCGGCTTATGATTGCATTGGATGCAGCCTTTGGCATGGAATATTTGCATTTTAAGAAAATTGTTCATTTCGATTTGAAGTGTGATAATTTACTTGTCAATTTGGGGGATCCTGACCGGCCTGTGTGCAAGGTAACTCGTGGCAGATACTTGAATTTGAATTTGCTTCCTGACATTTTGGTCAATTGAAACCAAGTCTTTTTGTAACTATCTGGAATCATGGCCCAAACCAAAGAAATGGCTGCAAACTATTGGGGTCATTAACATCAACTTATGTAAGGAAAATACTATCTGAACAGGGCATGACAACTTAAGAGCTCTTAATTAGTTGTGTTTTCATTGTATTCTTTCTTGTACTAGCCATGTACTAACTTGTTGGGTAGAGAAAACTGATTGACCAATCACCTAAGTAAAAATGTGATATATAGGTTTCTGATTTTGGCCTATCAAGAATTAAGCGCAACACACTTGTTTCTGGTGGTGTTAGAGGAACCCTTCCCTGGATGGCACCAGAATTATTAGATGGCAACAGAAGTGGGGTCTCTGAAAAGGTTAGCAAATAATCGTTTTGCTTCCTGTGGAATGTACTCGTAATATTTAAAATGCCTGGCTAATGGCTATTATATTTATCTAATAGGTTGATGTTTTCTCATTTGGCATTACAATGTGGGAGATCTTGACTGGGGAAGAGCCATATGCTAGCCTGCACTGTGGTGCCATCATAGGTAAGCATTTATAGTCTAAGCTTTTGTCTTCCATATAGATTTGTCACTGGATTCCTTCTGAAAGATGGATATCAAGCATGAAATTGAAGCCAAAAATCACTTGACCATGACCATCTGGTTTTCCTGTTTCTCATATGAAGGAACATTATTATGGTACTGCTTGTCACATTGGCTATCACAGATTATCCTGTCGTGTGAGAATATAATGTGAAACTATCGTTTTAATTGCATTTTACTACCAGGCCCAAAAAAAGAGCAAGCTAACGAGTGAAAAGATGCCCCATCATTGGACTGATAAAATCACCAATGTTACTGTTGTACAATGCCAATTTATAAGCTTTTGACCTTTTACCTGTCCTGTATCATCAAGTCCACTGAAACTTGATTTGAATTCTAATGATGGTTTTAATGTAGGTGGAATTGTGAACAATACACTAAGGCCTCTAATCCCAAAACGGTGTGATTCCGAATGGAAGAGGCTGATGGAAGAATGCTGGAGCCCTGATCCTGCAGCCAGGCCATCCTTCACTGAAATAACACAGAGACTTCGCCTCATGCAAGCGGCTCTGCCCAAGAAGAAACACAATCCTGCAACTTTATGAGACTCTTCTTCTTTTGTTCTAAAATTGAGCATGAAATGCATATATAAAAAAGAAATATTCAAATATATGTATTCAATTATTTTGATAGATTTGTGTTGTATAGAAGCTGTAGTTTAGATGTCCAATGTTCTTAGCCAATATTGTATATATGAAAGCTACACGTTTCCTCACTTTTTGTCCTATTTCAGCACATTCTCTCTCACCAAATTTTAATACTCTCATTTCATATTTGACCATATTTCATAATGCCAAAAGAATCTAAATTTACTGGATAATTTATTAATAATATAATTTCTAGTAGATTGTGTGTGTTATGAGGATATGTTGATGCTACGTTTTCTTAAAAGATAGTGACTAGTTTAAAAATAAGGCATAGTTGATTTTTTTAAAAATAAATTAAGGTAATAAAATAAATTCTTAATCGATGTGTTATGTATCAATAAATTATATATCGGTTTATAAATTAGGTAATACGGTTTGAAGAAAAATGATAAACATAAAAAAAAAAAACAAAAAACAAACAAATCTTGCATGACATGTGAGCAATAATTTAGGAGGCCATTTCACCCATATGAGAAGGATTATCCACATGGGTCTCACTTTCCATTCTTCCTTTTATCTCCTACGGCACGCATTCCCATGATAGCCTTGCTTCCCATGCCTAGCGTACAAACGCCCCCTAGCGCGTGGGCTCACCTCCCACTTTTGTTCTGTTATTTATGTTTGTAGCCAGAATTATGTTAAGGGTCGAAAAAAAATTCAATTTTTTTTTTTTAAATTTTAAATACCATTAACAAAATTTGTGTTATTAGATTATTAAATATTTTTAGTTGTAAATTTATATTATTTGAATGATAAATACTCATAATTTAATAAGCAAATTTGTGTTATGTAAGTGATAAATTTAATTATCTTCTGAATAAAATAAGTATCTAAACTATTTAATATGGTCACTAGAATTTAATCTCATAAAATACGAATCCAACTTTTTTTTGGGGGGGGGGGGAGAGAACATTAATATGCATTTTAGAAATAGCATTTGTTTCAATTTTAGCTATTAGAGAATTTAATAAGTTGATATTCACTTCTGAGAGCATTATGATTGAAGAAAAATAATTTCTTAATAAATTACACAACATTATTCATAGATAATCACAGTAGATTATTCACCCAGCTTCACAGACTTTTGAAACATTATTGTTCTTTTTTAATGTTTTTCTTCTTCTAAATCTCTGTGTCAGTATTTGTTATTTACCCTCAACTAATTCACTGAGGTTGATTTACAGAACCAAACATAAATAAATGTGGATTATAGTCTAATTGTGAACATTTTTTCTTTTATTAAAAATATTAAATCATAATCTATATTGACTGCTTCTAATTGTTGTCAGAAGAAGATTGCTTGTTCCTTAAGATTCTTATTTACTTTGAAGAAAAAAATATTTGAATCCAGAGATTATTATGTTTTGATCTTTTTTATACGCAGAAATTTCTTTATTTTTTTCTTCTCACTGTCCTGTCTTCATATAATTGGAAAAAATGTATGCAGTTATAACAACAAGTAATCATCTTTCTAAGTCTGTCCTATTATCAATTATGGTGCACTATTTTATTGATAAATAAATACAAATTTTATTTATTTATTTTTATTGTAGTATTATATTTCTTTATTTTTATTTCAATTCTAGAGGTTATCAGTTATTTATCGCTCGCTAGAAGCTGCCCGCTGCGATGCGGATATACACTCCACCTTGGCGGCATCATCCACGTCATCGTCATCATCGATTAATGCGCCACTGAACCAACAAAAGCCCAATAAATTATTAGGAGTATTTTATATATATATATATATATATATATATATATATATATAAAAAAATACTTGTATGAGAAATGTATTAACATATAAAACACACATGAAATGGTGGGGCCGCGTATATATATATAATTCTAATTATATATATGGTCCCACCATTTCATATGTGTTTAGGAATCTTCTTCCTCTCATACAACATGAGAAGTTTAAACCGCATATATATATATATGTCCATCTCTCTCTTTTTTCTTGGTTTTTTTGGGCGAAAATATCCTTTTTCCTCAGCTATCTTCTTCCTTACAGATCTCTTTTAATACTATTTTATTTTTATTTAAATAAAAAATTAGTGGGCTTTTCCCACCATCTTCCCCAAAGTTTGCTGCAAATTATACTTTTATTCTAAGTGGGAATTTGTTTTAGAGGAATTAAAAAAGTTAAATGAAATATTTAATCGTATTATAATTTATGTATTATTAGATTTTATATCAGTTTATAAATTTAGATAAAATAGTTGTAAGAAAAAAGGATAATTATAAATATTTTAATATTATTCTTAAAAATAAAGTTAACTTTTTCTTCGGAGGGAGTATATAAACTGCAACATCCAGCGATTCATATCATTTCAAAATCTCACGTCTCCTGCTCTCTCTCATAGCTTCGCTTCCTTCCTTCCTTGGCTGGCCCCTTTCGCATTTATTCACGAAGATGGAAAAAGCCATCAACAGGCAAAAGGTTCTGCTTGACCACCTCAAGCCTTCCTCTTCAATCTATGGGGACGAATCATCCCTCACTGTGAGTACAATTCCAATGAATATTTAACCGATTTGCGTTTGTTGCTTTTCCACTTCGTTTTGATTACGGTGTTCGGTATGTGGGTGTGGGTGAAATTCCCTTCTACTTCTTTGTTTATAACTAGATTTTAGATTGATTAATTGATAAATAAAATAAATTTAAGATTGATTAGCGGCTCGAAACTTTGTTTAAAGTTTTTACCTCGGGTATGCATTTGTATAGTTGTATTGACTTTCAGACGGTTCCAGTAATTACGTTTCTATGATGACTTCTGATCAATAGGCTTCGGCGTGTATGGCGGGGGATAGTGCTGCATACCACAGGACTTCTGTATTTGGGGACGATGTAGTGATTGTGGCGTAAGTTCTTGAATTACTGAAGCTGACTTAGCTTTTTATTGACCGAGTAAAACTTTCATGTTCTAATTACCAATTGTTATTTTCAGAGCTTACCGGACAGCGATATGCAAATCCAAACGTGGTGGTTTCAAAGATACGCATGCTGATGATCTACTAGCTCCTGTCCTGAAGGTAAGATTTTCCCCCTCAGTTTCTTTTTAAACTAACAAATTTAATTTTTGCAACTATATTCATTTACAATCATTATGATATGGACTGATTTCTAACCGCTCATTTGGCTTTTATGTTTGCTGAATCTTGATAATGAGTTTTGAATTTAATCATAGGCTGTGATAGAGAAAACTAATTTGAATCCGGCTGAAGTTGGTGACATTGTTGTGGGGACTGTATTGGCACCTGGATCTCAAAGAGCTAGTGAATGCCGAATGGCGGCATTTTATGCTGGTTTTCCTGGTATAGGTCTTTGTAGATGGGTCTTTATCAGCCTTATAGTTTTTGCTGTTTTATTAAACTTCCTTGTGGCAATTTGTGTGGTCCAGAAACTGTACCTGTGAGGACAGTGAATAGGCAATGCTCTTCTGGGCTGCAGGCTGTTGCAGATGTAGCTGCAGCTATAAGGGCTGGATTCTATGACATTGGTAAGTTACTCCTATGTCTTTATTTTAACTCTTCGTTACATTAGAATATGAGAGCCATTTAGACTGTATGTTTGTTTTTATCCGTTTTTTATTATACTAATTACAAAATGACATACGAGATAAATCTTTCTAAAAAAATATTTAACGCTGTCTGAGTTTTATAACAGAACTAATCTTTTGTAAACTCAACGTATAAAAAGTGCATCAAATTAGTGGGAATTTCTTGTGTCACTGTGCCTTTGAACACTTTGTCTTAACTTTGAATATATTGTATAGGTATTGGTGCTGGCTTAGAATCTATGACAAGTAATCCAATGGCATGGGAAGGATCAGTCAATCCTAAAGTATGCCTCCCTCTCCTCCTTGGCTCAGCACCTTATGATAGTATTTTACCTTGGTTCCTGGAGACAGAACCTTGAAGGGGCTTCAAGTTTCTAATCTTAACTTACGTGCTTTGGCAGGTAGAGAGCTTCGAAAAAGCCCAGAACTGCCTCCTACCTATGGGTGTTACCTCTGAAAATGTTGCACACCGCTTTGGAGTGTCAAGGGAGGAACAAGATCAGGCAGCTGTAAGTTTGACATATCTATTAACACATCATTTATTTTTTATTATTTGTCTTATTTATAGTTTAATCACTGTTGTAATTTCTCAAAAATGTATTGGTAGGTCGAGTCTCACAGGAAGGCAGCTGCAGCCACTGCTTCTGGCAAATTTAAAGATGAAATTATCCCAGTTTCAACCAAGGTATATAAAATTTAGCTTTTATTTAACTTGTTGAATCAGTGGCATATCAGTGAGGTCTTAGGTTCTTAATGAACTTTATTGTACTAGATTGTAGATCCGAAAACTCATGAGGAGAAGCCTGTCACCATCTCTGTTGATGATGGAATTCGACCTAATGCATCACTATCCGATTTGGCGAGACTCAAGCCAGTGTTTAAGAAGGATGGGAGTACCACTGCTGGTATGATATCATCAAAGAAATATGATTCTTTGATCAAACTGTTCATTTGACTTATCTTTTTTATCATTTGATTCCTATGGTTTAGGTAATTCTAGCCAGGTTAGTGATGGTGCCGGGGCTGTTTTGCTGATGAAAAGAAGTGTTGCAATGCAGAAGGGACTGCCCATCGTTGGTATATTCAGGTACATAAGTTGTAGCATAGAAAACATCATCTTAGCAAACTTTTATATACATTTTCATATTTCAAAGACTTTACGAATCAGGAATGAACAGTATAATCATTATTTTGTGCCCTTTTCTCTATGAATTTAGTTGAACTCTCTTTATATCTACAACCACCCATATTGTATACGCCTCCAAGAAAGAGCCTGTAAACATTGCAGTCAAATTGTGATATGCATACAATTCAGAAAACATATATTTTGAACCTTGAACTGTAAAAACTTACTGAACTCTAAGATGTAGTAACAGTTGAAAATTGCTTGAAATATATAACATAAGGCATGCATATAATATGCTATTAATATGCATAAAACACTTACGATTAAGATAGTAAATTTAACCCCAAGACTTAATACTTAAGCATAAGTCGTTGTAGATGAGCACACTAGTCAAAAGTTGTAAATAATCAATTCGTGAAAAAAACGTCAAGTAATATCCTTTATAGCAGTCATATAATATAGTATGCATACCTAGTTAAAAAGGATCTATATCTATGCTGTAACACCATACCCTCATCTTCATCTTTGTATTCTATGTTTGTTGTATTCAAATTCCACTAGGTTAGTTCCCATGAATATCTTGTTGAATTTCAGGGACTTATTCTTGTATCTGCATGACTGCATCTCTATCTTTTGTGATGGGATTCTTAGATAATCAACCATATGCCATATGCTGCAAGATTTTGTTCAGTTGTACTTAGATGGTGAAATTGATGAGAAATAAAATTGTGCTTATATTTTGGCCCACATGCAGGACCTTTGCTGCAGTAGGTGTGGATCCTGCCATCATGGGTGTTGGCCCAGCTGTTGCGATTCCCGCTGCTGTAAAGGCTGCTGGTCTGGAGCTCAGCGACATTGATCTTTTCGAGATAAATGAGGTATTAAATGAATATGTTAAATCTTTATATTCCCTTTTTTGTTCATTTTTATTTTGACTCACTTACGTAACGAGCATTTCTCCAGGCATTTGCTTCCCAATTTGTATATTGCCGTAACAAGCTGGATCTTGATCCTGAAAAGATTAATGTTAATGGAGGTGCAATTGCCCTCGGGCATCCTTTAGGTGCAACAGGTGTGGATAAAAAATTCGATATTATGTCCCATTATATTTTATAGTCAACCACTGTTTGATTTTGGTAACTTGGATGGTATACACTGAACACCTTTGTCATTGGAGGACATTAATTTCATAATTATTCTGTTGTAGGTGCACGTTGTGTAGCGACATTGTTGCATGAAATGAAACGTCGTGGAAAGGACTGCCGGTTTGGAGTGATATCTATGTGCATAGGTATTAATTTCTTTTCTCTCTAATTGTATGAATGTGTTCTACACTTTGCACAAGATTTAATGGATATTGTTACCTGTGAGCAGGCACTGGAATGGGGGCAGCTGCAGTGTTTGAGAGAGGTGCGCATGTTGATGAGCTTTGCAATGCCCGCAAAGTCAGCGACAACCTTCTTCTATCCAGGGATGCTCGGTAGACCTCCATATCAAGATTTCATAAGTTGGCAATTTCTGCCACACTGTTCAAGTATATGCCCTCTATATTTGAAAGAGACTCGCGAAAGATTGGAGTGATACATTATTTGTCCCTACCTAAGTTTACCCATCTTTTTATTGAATGAAAAACAATAAATTCGATCATTTGGGCCCTAATTATGTTGAGTTGATACGAAAGTGGTTAAGGTCGTTTACCAAATAACGAGAAATCCTAATTCAGAATTGAGTGATCACATTTTATATTAGGATCTTATCTATTAAAAGATGGGAGCAAGCATTTTTGGAATTTTAATGTGCATAAAACTACTCCCTCTGATCCTTAATATGATTTATATTTACTTAATTTGACTAGATTATGGAAGGTAGTTAAGTTTGTTAATGTGACATTTATTTTCTAAAATATCATATTATCTTTTTTAATTATCTCCCCTTTTTTTCTTGATTATTGTTGGGTCATTAGGGATAAATTAAGAAAATATTGATAAATATAAAAAACATGTCTTATGTTTTGGTCTAAATTAATTCACCAAATATATTTTATATTAAGATAGGAGCCTGTAGTTTCTTTTGTGCTGAAAAAAGTAGGTTATGAATTTAGAATTTCTCATCAGCAAATTTCATTTAGTTTCTCTCTTAAATTTTCAGATGAAATCGCTTTAGAGAGGATTCATTTGATGAGTCATTTAATCGATTGTCATCATTTTCGTTGTTCATCAACCAGAGTAAAAGAGAGAGGACCTTAATTTGAACCTTATTTGGCTTTCATCTAGATATAGATGTTCTTGTTAAAGCGATTATTATTTTTTATGAGCTTCTCTCCACAAACAATGCTTCATATTTCTGCCTCCACTAAAATACAGTGCCATGAAACCACCAAGCCACTATACTCTGCCCCCACCACTCACTCCATCCACATTTATTCATTTTCCAATGTGTTTATTTATAATCAACCATCGCTTTCGCTGCACTGCATAGCTCTGTCACCATATTCAACACCACGCTACTCCACCATCCTAAAGAGTTCTTTTAAATACCATAACGTACTGCTTAGATTTTAATCCAAATAATTTGATGCATGCACAGTTGAATTACCAACATTGCAATTATTACTACTGAGCCTTTTCTTCCTCGTGATTGAAAGATAATTTTGATTTTTATTGGGGTTATTTGTCGCGATTTTGCCGGCTCCTTTAGATGGGGGTTTGTGGATAAAGTTAAATCTATTTTACGCTTTTAGATGATTTGTGGATAAAGCCTTTAGCCCTAAAGAGGCCCCGCTTCTAGCTTTGGATATGGGTCATGATATGGTGATTTTTGAGTCGGATTGCTTTCTCTCGCTTTCTTGTGTTAAGGCCAAGTTACCAGATTTGTATGATTGGAGGTGTAGGAGTATTATCCATGATGTTATTAGTCTTTTGTCTTTGAAGGTTGGGTTCTGTGTCCTTTTCCTTTAGAGGCAACCGTCTTCGGATCTCGCTTACGATGATCTTTATAAAGGGGTGTCTTGTTGGGTGGGTTTCGCAACCAACACCCGCTTTGTTATCTCTTCTAACTCTAGAGCTCGAGAAGACTTTTCTTTGGTGTTGATATTCCTTCGCATACCAGTTCTTCATCGAATGGTGGCTAGCCGGTTTTTCTTTCCTAGTTTACTTTTTGTTTTTGGAATTTTCTTTTGGTTGTATTTGTTTGTTGTCAGTTGTATTTGTTTTGCTTATGTTGTAGTTGTTTGTCCTTGTTTTGTCTTTTTGCTTTTCAGGCTATTGTTTATTAGTGTCCTATTTGTAACTATCTTGATGTGTTATGAATAGAACTTCCTTTGACCAAAAAAAAAAAAACCATCGCTTTCGCTGCACTGCATAGCTCTGTCACATATTCAACACCACGCTACTCCACCATCCTAAAGAGTTCTTTTAAATACCATAACGTACTGCTTAGATTTTAATCCAAATAATTTGATGCATGCACAGTTGAATTACCAACATTGCAATTATGACCAAAAAAAAAAATTACCAACATTGCAATTATTAACTACTGCTCCGGCAATTATAAGGCATGGTTTTTTTTTGGCGAGATTAAAAAAGCAAATAACCTACTTAATCATTTCATATGTTGTATATTCTTAGATTATATATTAGTTTATTAGTCAAACTAATCAGTTTGAAGAAAAAATAAAAATAAAAAATACTCTAAATTAATTAAATTTGTTTCCTTAATCTCTCCAAAAAAGTCAATCATGTCTTATAATTAGGACTGGAGGGAGTATTACTTAGGATAACAAGTCCTGTCTCGCCTGAACTCCAAATCAAATCGGTTGCTTTTTTTTTTTTTTGGTTATTAAAAGTCCTATAATGAGTGCTTCAATATGTTACTACTGGCCCTATAACTATTACGTCCCTCCCTATCACCCAAATTTTACTGTTCCCAGATGAATATTTTTTTTTTTTTTTTTTTTTTTTTTTTTTTTTTGGGGGGGGTTCTAATTGACCTTCATTGAGCAGCTTTTTTTTTTTTTTTTTTTTTTTTTTTTTTTTAAAAAGTCACGTTATTTAATCCAGATGCGCAATTTTATTTTGATAAAAAAACTTTTATACCCATTATTTATATAATATATATAAAAATAATAAAAAAAACACACCTGTGTGATCTTCGGAATCACCACTGATTTGCGGACTTACTTGGGAGCAGCAGGCGTTGACGACAAAACCAGTGTTAATTTTGTCACCTAACACTAACATACATACTCCAAAACTACTAATCCCAAAGACAACAAAAGGCTGTCACAGCACCAAGAAAGCAAAAATAATCGATTTCCATTTTTTTAACCTGAGATCCCAGTCAAAAATGAAACTGCAAAAGAAATATTTTTTTTATTAAACTTTTAAGCCACTGGTAGATAGATGTTATCTCGCTGGGCAGGAAAATTTAAGTTGCAGGGTAAATAGCATTAGGTGATAGATGACTTGCACACTGGGCACGAGGTCCTTCTACGAAGCCAAGGATCGATACACTGTCAAAATGCAGGTTAGTTAGCAGGTCTATAATTTACACTTCACCACAAGAGGAGAAAAATAGAATAAAGAATAGTTGGAAGGTCATACATCTTTGTGAAATTTGTGCAAACAAGGAAGATGGCGAATGGTTTCTCCCATAACTGGAATCTCAAGACACACGGCACAGGCCTCTTGGCAGGTATCAGTCTGACAAAACAAAAATGAAGAGAAACATTAACCAGCAAGTCAGTATCAAATATACGATTGACATTACTGCAATTTCACTTTATGCTCATGTATGTAAGCATCACCTGTATAGTGGACTGCGGCAAACTATTGATCTGATGGACAGACGCACCAGCATGTTGGTGATTGTTCTCATCAAGGGCCAATAACATTTCATAATCGTTTCTGTGTGAATGAAAGAAACAAACCTTTAAACATATGCATCAGTGAAAATATATCCTAATCACTTCTAAAGTTCCAGCCCAGAAGAACTTTACCCCCAAGTTCAAGTATCAGTGAGGAAATACCTAAAAGAGCATATAAAGAATACCATGCACTGAATACCCAGTTGACAACAGTACTATACAAATGCCCGGTCTCCTCATTAAAACTACAACTCCAGACTCCAGTAATTATATTTATTTTCCTTAAAGCCACATTCGAACAGCAGCTGAGAGTATATATCTAAAGGACAACATAATATCACACCCACTCTTAAATTTTACCATACTATAAGGCAATTTCAGATAACAAATGTTTAAAAAAAAAATAGTACAGCATGTAAGCAATGAACATTTTTATGGCTGCTTTTGCCCTGATGTGTTGGGCACCTTACCATATATCAGATAGGAATTGTCTACTACGGAACATGAAAAGATACTAAATTATCAAGCCATCTAATTGCTCATGATAAAAGTGGTGGCAGGCCACAGAAGAGGTAGCTACTCTAGCAGGGTTGCAGCGGAATGGTAGTACACCAAATCAGTCATGGCCTTTATAGAGTACCCGTATCTCTCCAGTTGAGGAGGATTAATGGAATATTGACCAGAAATCAATGTAATCTTATTCAAAACAACTTGTGTCTAAAAAAATTTAAGCTTCATTTTGGACCTGAGTTGCTCTTGAAGCTTACTTAATTCAGATGTGCCGTCATAGGAATTCTTGAACAAAAAATGGAAAGCATAAACCAGGTCAAAGTTAACAGTTTTAACATTTGACTGCTACATAAACATCACATTCATATCCCTACTCAAAACTTACTACTTCCATTCACAGTAATTAGTTAGAAAACTTAATTTTCAGCCTACCAAAAAAATACATTTCCTATTGAATGTTCTTAAGCACGTAGGTTCCTAACATTTTTCATCCACACACAACAGATATCAAGGAACAATTGTATCCAAGACGTCCATTCTTGATGAGAAAAACAACAATTGACGGACACAAAAAAGAAATGTCCACAAATTTATAATCAAAAGCTTACTCATTGAAGTCTCGATGAGCTTGAAACATGTCCTCAGCACTTTCCATGTCACCAATATCCCCAACTGCATCCTCCAATGCTTCCAATATATCAAGTCTCTGCACATGAGAGGCAATTACGGTTTTGGCAATTTACTCCCAATACAATACTCCCAAAAAATCATGAGAAGTGGTAAACAAATCTAGATTCGTCCCTTATATTACCTGAAGTGAGCTTTCACGCAACCATGAAATCCTATTATAATAAAAGAGCTCACTAGCTCTAGGAAATAAGGAAGCAATACACTCCAGAAAATGAGGAGGCAATAGTACAATAATCACATCTCATGTAATAAGAAATATTTTTGTCTAACACAAACAATCCTCATAGAGTCATAGTAACCTTAAAAAGATGTTAAAACATATGAGAGGTAGATAGGAGAAAGAAACAAGAACAGAAACTGGGGGGAAAGCGAATGAAAATACCATGTCAAAGTCCATATCCTCAGGAAACTGAAGACGCCTTCCTCTGGTTGGGATGGCAGGCGTTGAAGACCGATGTACAAAGCGACTCCTGAACTCATGAGGCACAGCCCTCCTTCTATTCGTAGGACTCTGATGAGACCGGGAACGAGGCTGTCTATTTGAGGCTGCCCTTGACAACCATCTCTATATAATTAGAATAAAAATTTCAACAGAACATGTTAAGTAGCAATGCATGAATAGCAAATATAATTATCTGTACAGAAAGTATACGTGGACTTTGTGTTTGTGTGTGTGAGAGAGAGAAAAGGGATCAATCGACACCAGTTTCAAGCAAAATTTTAAGATGAGTTTCTTAAATAATCATATTTCCAAATATTACACTAGTCCAACATTTTGCGTTCCATTAAACAAAATAAAAAATCTACATACGATTTACTTTATTTTGGTGAAAAAACCATGTATTTTTAAAATAGAAAGGAGACAACTAACTTTTTTATCGCATAATGTTATCTCATTTTTCTTAAATTTGGTATGTTCGATCAACATATCACATGACGTTTTGGTATATTAGATCAACTTGATAATCATTTTCCATAATCAAATAAGTAAAGGATGTAGCGTTTTGGTTAAGCCATCCATCTTTACGTGTCTCTAAACTCTGCCACTTGACAGAAAGAGATATGATGATTGTTGTTTTGCTTACAACCAAGCATCTTAAAGGCAGGCACCTCCAAAAATAATTTTACATAATTATCATTCATAAACTGTTTAATTTTTTTAATTAAATGCAAAAGGACCAACTTGCAACAAAAGGACCGGCTATCATTGCTTTCAAATCCAATGAGGTTGCTACCAAATACCAAGTCAGGTCTTATTATACACAGTGTTTCCCTTTTACTGAAAAGAATTTTACATAGTCATAGCGTGAGATTGATTGGGCACGTCCTTCCTATCCCTCCTTTGTGCATGGAAGAAGGGATGGAGGAGAGTGAAAAGCAAAGAAGCAATAATTTCAGCGTCATGGTTGCAGAGGTTTATTTAAGCAAAGCAATAAAACCTCTGACATGCATAAAAAATCACAGAGAGAGACTTACAGCATGTGATATATGGTGAGTCTCATTAGATGTATGGAGAAGTTCCTCCTCATGTTGCAATGCCCACGCTAAATGTTCATCAATATGCTGCATCACATGTGACAAATGCTAGTAATAAGAAGCATATGCTTAAAATATATCACTGTAACAAAGCGACAATAAGTAAATGACTGACCTCTCCCCCATCAAAAGAATCCTCATGATATAGTTGTTCTTGAAGTTCACGGGCCAATATCTCATCTGCTTCTACCTGTCTAGCCCGAGTATTCGAATCATTAGGATTCATGTCATCGGAATCATGGGATGCTCTGTTGGTGTATGTTGTTCCAGGTAATGGCTCAATAACTTCAGATCTTCTAGATGAGCTTAAATTTGATGATTCCCCAGGCGAATCAAGAATCATAATATCTGGAATAACATTTCTAGAAGTTGGTGCATTTTTCCTTTGCCTTTTAGTCAGTTTGTCTGCTGTATTACAAGGTCTAGTTGACTCTTCAGCATCAGGAATGATCAGGGAAGTTGCACGAGATTCTAGAGGATATCTTACATCCATAGAGTTTTGACCGCTCCTAGTGTCTCTTCTACCCACTCTGTATCTACATTGTGCGCTCACAAATCTTTCAGAATCTTCACCTCTCCTTGAACGATGCCTAGTTACATCATGCAGGGGCCAATGAGTAGTTGTGCTGTTAAGTGTTATTGTCAAACCATCTGATCCCCCAAAGCTTTCGTGTGAATTTCTGATAGCATTACTGGTTCCACTGGTCTCTTCATAACTATCTATAGGGCTGCTGAAGTAGCAAAAAATGTCTTAAAATTTCAAAGCCTTAGGAGTTAATACATAGTAGATGTAACAGAGCTGATACAAACATTACGAAAATCATTAGGAAAACTAAATGTAGATTCATCAAATGTCCTCTGTTTATATCATCAAATTTATTCTGCAAACATCATGATTTAGTATCTAGATTTAGAGCATCTTCGTCATGATAGGTGTCAATAACCCAGTCCGACAAATATTTTTAATGAAGATTTCTTAGTATAGGTAACACTAACAAATGGCTTCCATTAGCAAACACTTAATTGAATAAAGCATAGTAGCACTACCTGTTAGCTGTTTTGATTGTTCTGGCATCATGCCCACTTGAAGGATGGATAAACAATTCTTTTCCCTTCGTACTGCTTCTCTCTTCAGCAACTATATGATTGATACTCATATGAGGCGTTGTATTGCTAGAAACATCTTCCCCCACATGTCTCTGTTCAACATCATTCTGTTCAGCTGATTGTTTTGCTCTAGCTGCAATATTATAAGGAGAGATACAGCCGTTTCGCACCAATCTTTTCTGGCCTCTGAATCCTGGGGCAGTTATAAGGTGAGGAGACAGAGACAACTGCTTTTCAGTTTTTTGTTCAGAATCACTAGATAGATCAATACTCTTTCCCCGATCAACAGTTATATTCGAGCATAGATGTTGTCTATCATCTATTTTACACTTTCCTCGTAAGGCATTGCTAGATGTATTTGAAGAATCAGGAATGCAAGATATAGGAGAGTTCTCAACACTTGCTTTCCCGTCTTTCTTGGTTTCAGTTGCACTATCCTTCAATCCATGATGTGAGAAAAATGGTTTGAGTTTTTGGGGCTGTCCATTTTCTTCAGTCAAATCAAAAACATTAACACCCCCATTGCCATTAGAAGATGATTTAGAAGGAAATTTAAGGCATATATTTTTTCCTTCCTCCATCTTTTCAGATCCAGCCATGTGTGCGAACTCATTACTAAAAGATTTTTCAGTTTGGGACCTCCTAAATATGGGAGCCTTTCGGGAAGCAAAAGAATTATTTGATGAGGATGCAGCTATGCAGCTATTCATTTCACCACTGTTTGAACACTTTGGAAGACAAAAAGCCAGCCTCCCATTCTTACTGCTTTCAGCAACAGGGGGAACCCTCTCTCCCTTCTCATTCACACAAACATCAGGGTTACCAGCATATTTTCGACCAACAGGCCTAGTAGTTAATCTATCAGGAGTGTCAGGAATATCCACAATTTGATCAATCTCCATATCCTCCATATTTTCTTCTGTATCAAACACAAAGTTCAAACCAGTCATAAAATGAACGAGAAAACCATAAAAGAAAAGATCCAAAACAATCAACTGAATTCCACAATATGCTAATGCTTGGAGAATAACATGAACCAAACAATATGAATAAAAAGGAAGAGATTGATATGAACATGGATGGGGGGATCTTAACGCGGCATCCTGGCTACTCTATGGACTGATAAGCAATTGTACAGGAAATCAAAGCCCTTAAGACGGGTTGAAATCAGAATGTCAGCTTGAAACATCTTTACTGTACTTTATCGGCCCGGGAGGCAGACTTGGAAATTATGTTTCGCAGCAGCAAGTGGAATTCCAGCGATTATAAGCAATAGCTTAGAATTTTATTTCTCTGAACAAGGCCTTTGTCCACGAAGGGGCGGCTGATTTTGACAAACCAGAGGATGGGCAAAAGGAGGCAGTCCCAGTTCATCAAAAGACAAATAAACACAACGAAACCTAGAGGAATGAAGTTGTTACACTAAGTAATCTTCTTTATATTACACGCCCCCACAGAAAAGAATCAAACAGAAGTACCAAGAAATAATAACAATCGCAAGCACTGAACTTTTTAAAACAACCCAGAAGAAGGTCTGACAATATTTTTTTGTTAGAATAAAAAGTAGACACCCATGAAAATACACAAACAAAATGAATTTGAATAACGAAATAAATCTAGAAACATGCTAAATCTATCTATTCAGATAAGAAAGAGCAAACAACCTAACAGGAGAGGATATAAAATCTCACAAAAAAAGACGGGAAATTTTGATGAACGATGAAAATGAAAAAGAAAGAGGACAAACACAACAAAAACAAGAAGAATCCACCAAAACAGAAAAACAAACTGAATATGGAGAATGAGAAAAAATACCTGAATATTTGATCGATTCGAAATTTAAAAAGAAATAACAGAAACATATGGTAAAGAAGGATAATATTACCCGATAATTGGGTCGATTTTAAACTCAAATACCCAGAACGTATCCGGAAAGACGATGATGATGATTGTGATGATGATGAACCCTTGTGCTGAATCGATTAGCCAGTGGATGTGTTGGCATTGCGGAACACCATCGCTTGCAACGATCCGGGGGTTCGGCCAGATATCGGGTCGGTTTACTCACCTGCATTCATCGGGTGAGCAAAGGCCTTTTTTCCACATAAAAATCCGTAGAGGCCCAATAAACAATTGACCTGAGCCCATTCAGAGCCGGAGTATTTAAAGAATCTCATTCGTCCTTGTGAGAATAGTTATTTGGATAGGAAGGGGTTAAGTCTAACGGTCAGTCCCTCACGAGCGAACCAAGATTTGAATATTCGATGGGAGAGGTAGCCTGCACATTTACATATAAAAAGATTAAAGAATAGTGAGGATTTTTTGGTCTTAATAGTGAGGGCTCCGCCTATGCCTCCATTGTCTTACAGCATGTTTGGTTTGAGAGAATGGAAGGGAGGATATTGATTAAATTGTCATTAATAAAAAGTTTTTTTTTTGTTTAGTTTAGAATATATTTTTTAAATATTGAAATTTTTTGGAAAAATTATAATAAATGACCTAAGAAAAATAATATTTATTAAGAAGAACCAAAAAATGGTAAAAATTTTGAAGGATAAAAAATTAAAAAATAAAAATAAAAATTTCTATATCTTTTCTAACTAAATCTTCTAATCTAAAGTGATTGATGAATAATGATAAGTGCCTCATTCAGGGTTCAGATTAGCTCCCACACTTTCTAACGCTACTGCTACTGCTAGTACAATTGCTATTACTATTTTGTTTTTTTTTTTTTTCTCTTAATGACAAGATAAACATTGTAGACCAGAGTTGCCTCTTTTCTCTTGTTTTCATCCTTGTAATGAGAATATACCTACGAAACAGATCACCTTTGATGCAGTAGGTTACTATATATATGATTAGATATGGATTTTGTGGGGGAGTCCAATGGTGTAGCCGTTGGAGAGGACGATGAGGTCGAGGCCTTTGGAAGTGAACTTGGCTATGATGTTTTGAAGAAACTCAAAGGATGAAAGGATCTCTTGATTGGCTGCGTCTTTATTTGTCGTTATCTATCAATCACTTAAGATTAGAGAATATAAAAAATCTAGTTAAGGGCAATTTAGTCTTTATATTTTAATGTGTTAATTTCGGGTCCTTTAAAATAATTACCATTTTTATTATCCATCTTAATAAATATTATTTTTCTTAAGTTCTTTATTATAATTTTCCCAAAAAATTTTATAGCCAATTTGATCAATATGAGATAAAAAAAATTCTCCTCCCCTCATCTTCTGCCTTCTCCTCAAACCAAAAACACTAGGTAAATAGGGACACACTTTTGACTGATAAAAACGGCCTCTAACTAGAAAGCTATAAAGAATCTAAAAATCCTTTCTCATTCTAGGCCAAGACTAAAATCATATTCAAAGAGTTATTTGGATGCCTTGGGTTATTGGGCTTCAGCTGGCTTGGAGTTTGAGATTTCACTTGAACCTGATTATCCTACTGCCATCGATATCTTGTTTATTCTGGTTAAGATGATCAAAAGCTTGTTTATTTTCAATTAAAAAAAAAATGCTATTCAAATAACTTGTTTATTTTTAATAAATAAATAAAAGGGTTAAGGGGCAAAAATACACATGAGTTTTACCTCGAGGAGCGTCCAACACCAAATACTTCTTTTTTAGGTGCGAAAAAAATACGCACGATTGTAAAATCAAGGCAAAATTCTCATCACAGTTAAATTGCCTTAACGTCTATTAATTACATTATGAAAATACCAAAATGCCCCTCACCAACACCATCTCCCTCCTAACCTTTATCTCTGTAACTCTTCCATTGAAGATGCAACTCTTCCATTGAAGAACAGTGACAACGACGGAGTAGGGGATTGGCGGCATCTAAATCGCTGTTTCTTGGAGCCCCTCACCAAAATGGCTTATATATGTGGCATCTAAATCAGTTTTTTTTCTAACAATCTGATTCACAAAATAGGAAATAAAAAATAAAAAATTATATATTGTTTTTCTTCCCAAATCGACATTACGAACCCTAACCCTTATTAGAGACACACATCTGAATCGTTCTTTCACCTGAATCGAACAAGAAGATCATTGATAGAACGACAGCAATTCCTCGCTCGTATCATCATCACGTGCAGAGACGGAGTGAGGGTTTATGCACTTCTTGCTCATGCTAGCAATTTGTTCGCTCATATGGCTTCTGATGAGAAAGAACTTGAGTTCGCTAGGATTTTGCTTTAGCTTCCTCGTTTGACTTCCGATTTCAAGTTTCTAAGCAGGATAAAAGTGTGCATAACGGTCTTGTAACACCGGAACATTTCCCAAAAGTGTGGCTCACCTTTTGTTGAACCTTGAACTTCTTAATAATCCTCTTGTTTTTGCTGAGCTCAACGATGACGTAAGGAAGAGAAGCCAGAGAGTAAAAGAAGCATAAGAACACAATGTTATGGTAGTGAAGAAGAAAGTCTGATTTGTTGGTTGAGTATTTGAACCAAACCCTCTCTCCAAAATTCAACCCTCTCCCCATCGTTGCTTCGGCTTCTTTAAGCGTCTCGTACGCCAACATCTCAATTTTCTTTCCCAGAAGGAGGAAGGAGAGAAGGTAAAGTGAAGGGCAAAAGAGGAATTTTAAAATTGTAGACATTTTTATTTTTAAAATAATGTGGGCCCCACAAACAAAGGTTAGCCTTTTTTAACGATGTGGGCATTTTTGCTATGGTTTTATAAGCTCATATGTATTTTTGCATATAAAAAAAGCATTTGGTGTTGGGCACTCCTTAGAGTAAAACTCATGTGTATTTTTGCCCCTTAACCCATAAAAAAAATCAATAACCACTTCTAATATATCATTTAGGCTAAACCGGTCAAGACTCACAGGCATGATCTAAAACACTTGATGCAACTTTTGTGGATGATTTGGGTGTGTATAAGATCTCTTAAAATAATTACTTTAAGAGATAAAACTCTTTTTCAGATATTTAGTCCGTTAAACTTTAGAGCGATATAGTCAATTTGCGATTTGTCATGCTAAGATTATTTTCTTAGGTTAAGGTGTAATTTTAACTAAATATCTTTTGGGTCCCTGGAAAAAAACCTCTTTTGCATGTAGCCTCAAATATTTTCTTAGGTTAAGGTGTAATTTTAACAATAAACTTTAGGGAATGGAGCATCTAGCACCATTAAATTTTTAGGTAAAAAAATATACATAAACTTTATATAAATGGGCAATTTTAACAATTTCGTTAACTAACAGCCTTTAAGTCAGAGTTTAGGGTCCTACACAATGTAATGTACATGTGTCAAATTTTTTTCCTCCAACTCAATAGCATCTAACATTATTATTTGAAACTCTGAATCCCCTAAATGTTGCACAAACAAGGTTGGTGGCAGCGAGGTTTGGATTAATTTTGGGGAATAAGTTTTTTGATTTAGAGGATAAGTATGTGAATTGAATTTTGTCTTGATTCATGAATAGCTTCTGAAACTATATAGTTTGCCAAACATGCATTTAATGAAGCCAGCTTCCTCCATTAAAGACGCAAGATGCAGAACTTTGAAATAAGAGGCCAAGAGGGTTCAAAGGTGCAGAAGGGAGGAGGGACAAGACGCCATAAAAGGCTTTGGAGGTTCGTCAACTTTGAAGTAGTGAGAGGCGTCGATTTTGAAATATCTTCATTCCCTAGCCACTATCTTGTCCTCTTGTTCTCACCCTCCCTTGCCGCCGTCAAAACGAACCGCTTGTTTAGAAACCTCTCTCCGGCATCCTTGGGCCTCCAAGAGGAGAAGCTGAGCCATCTTCACTTATACTCTCACGACATCCCCATCTGCCCAAAACCCGCCGCCATGAGAGTGGTAGAGGCTCCATGACCAATACTTCCTTGACGTTTTTCGAATCGGTGGTGATGATGGATGACCCGTTGACCTTAGGATCCAACCCCGTTCCAAACCTGTGTGGAGATCCCAAGGTGTTAGCACCTCGAATTTGTAAATCGAGGTTGTCTTGTTTATTGCTATGAATTTTGTATTTACATAAGGGAAATATAACGACGACACTCTTAAGCATCTTAGGGTGGAACAAAGTGTTTGACGTTGTGGGAGAGATGCCGATCGTCGGAGGGAGCGGCGCTTTCCGATTCTCACGTGGGTATGTTCAGGCTAAGACTCACACTTTAGATCGATGCCCCTCACTGCTTCTTCAAGGTCGACAAACCTCCGAAGCCTCTTATGGCGTATCGTCCCTCCTCCCTTCTGCATCTCTAAACCCTTTTAGCCTCTTATTTTAAAGCTCTACATCTTGCGTCTTTAATGGAGGAAGCCGATTTCATTAATTCCCTGCCGCCAACTTTCTTTGTGCAACATTAAGGGGATTTAGAGCTTCAAATAATACAGTCAAACGCTGTTGAGTTGGAGGGAAAAAATTGACACATATACATCATGCGAGACCCACAAATTTTGACTTAAATGTTTTTTGGTCAAAAAATTCTGACTTAATAACAAACTTTCTTTGTTAAAATTAGGGTAAATGTACAAAAATACACATGTGTTTTACCCTCGGGAGCGCCCAACACCATATGTTCTTTTTGGGAGCAAAAATACACATGTGGTTATATTTTAAGAGCAAAAGTCACACAAAACCTTCAGACACTGGACGTTGACCAGTTAAGTAGATATTGTTGACCGTTAATGTTGTTGTGGATGATGAATTAGAGTGAGAAGAAGCCAAATGGGGAAAAAAAGTGTTGAATAGGAATCAGCTGATAGTGCAAAGTTAATAAAATTGGGGCAAAAAAAACCCCCTAAAGACAAATGATTTGAAAAAATCTTCGGGTTACAAACGCTGGGTAAATCGAAATTGGGGAAAAAATGATTCCAAGCGCATTTTCGTATACGAGATCGCTTTGCCGATTCCCGATTCAATTGCATTCTCTTCCTTTTCCTCGATCCATCAAAGCTCGCAAATCCTCTTGAACCAAAGCTCGAAGTTTGGTGGACATGGAGGAATTTCCACTGGGCGAGTCCATGAGATATAATATATGCACCAAAGACTAATTTTTTTGCGGAATTTACTTAGCTAAAAAGACACAGACCAAAAGCTAGCTTTGAAATCTTAAAGACGCAGGAGTAGGACCCAGAAACACTAATCACACAAACTAATTTTAATTTTAATGAAAATATTTTAAATATCAATACTACAGAACAACAATGATGTCAAGATATTTATGAAAACACATAGAACCGGTACGAAACAAAATAGAGAAGGATCGAATAAGGTGGGTCCTGCGCCTCGGGGAAGAATTTATCATAAACCCGAACGAAGGACTTCACGCGACGACCGGGAGACATGAATCTCAAACGTTAAAAACCAAGAAATCAACTTTGAAGAAACATGGGAAGAACTTGTTTTGGCGGGGATTACTTGACGCAATTAGCCTAAGATTCTTGCGAATGATTTGAACAAATCTTCGCCACCGCTATCGTCGATGTACCCTAGCCACCGCTATCGTCGCTATGCTTTTAATTGATTTGCCCTCAGCTCACTCTCGATTTGCCCGCTATCATCGCTTAAGAACCCTAGCTCTTCTTTCGTAGCTCGATTTCCTTCGATTGCTTGGATTGCTTGCAATTAGCCTCAAATTCCTACGAATGATTTGAACAAAGGATTATTTGGTTTTTTTTTGCCCCAATTTTTAACTTTGCACCGTCAATTGATTCCTATTAAGCACTTTTTTTCTCATTTGGCTTATTCTCACTCCAATTCATCATCCACATCAGCATTAACGGTCAACAATGGCTACTTAACGGTCAACGTCCAATGACTTACGGTTTTGTGTGACTTTTGCTCCTAAAATGTAACCACATGTGTATTTTTGCTCCAAAAAAAGCATATGGTGCTGGACATTCTCAAAGATAAAGCACATGTGTATTTTTGCACCTTTACCCTTAAAATTGCTCATTTTTTGTAAAGTTTATAAGGTAAAAGTGCAAAAAAACACATATTCTTTGCTCTCATGAGCGTTCAACACCAAGTATTTTTTTTAGGTGCCAAAATGCATATGTGGTTATAAAAAAGGTGTAAAAGTCACAGCACTATTAAAATCTTACTTAACGGTGTTAATTTTGGAGGTGGGGCCCACACTATTAGTTCTGAAAATACCAAAATGCCTTCCAAAATCACCCCTAAACCTCTGATTCTTCGATAGCCATGAACAAGACCTTCATCCTTCCATCACCGTCCCTTCTTGGTCACCGGCGACCATCCTTCCATCACCGTCCTTCACCGTCATCGGCGACCTTGGCCTATTCTATTACCTATGCGAGCTCGAAACTTATCCTCAAAGTCTATGGGAGGGTAAGGCCTCGACGGCTGATTATTTGACAAAAGCCTCAGTGGGTTCCAACCACCGATGCGATTATCGATACTGCGATAGTCATTACTTAACTGTAAACAACCCAAAGGTTGATCTTGGTGCCGGACCCTTATTTTTCCGAGTCCTCTGTATGTATTTGATTTTTGTTGCAAGTGGCAGAGTAAAAATGGCTTCGGGTAAAAAAAAAATTGTATGATGAAGTGGCAAAGCACGATCAGCTCAAAGATTGTTGGCTTATCATAGTTGGGAAGGTGAGTTCTTCTTATCATTTGATGTTTTCTGCGATGGTTTGTTTTTTGATTTGTCTGGCGCTCTAGGAAACGATTGGAAGCACAGGGTTCAGTGAGGTAGTTGTCGATTATTCTTGCAATTTGTTGATTATTTTCGCATAATGAAAGCTTGGAGATAATCATATTAAATTCTTTTGTTCACTGACGTATCCCCCGTGTGTGTGTGTGATTTCCTTTCACGTCTGGTCGTCTACTGGCTATAGCCTATAATGGCCACTTCTTTGACAAATTTGGTTATCATTTGAATTCATTGCCTCTCTTTTAGCTAAAACTTAACATTGGAATTTCAAATACTTCATTTGTCTAACTTGGTGGCGTTTGATCATATGATATTTTAACACTTTGCATTTCTTATTAACTTATTTGTTGTTCCACTGCAGTCATAGCCAAAATGGGGAGTTTTTTTTTTTTGAGTTAGGGGCGTTTTGGTACTTTCAAATTAAAATAAACAGATGTTATCTTCTTCTAACAGTGCCGTGACTTTTGCACTTTTTTTATAACTACATGTGTATTTTTGCACCTAAAAAAATCATTTAGTGTTGCGCGCTCATGAAGACAAAACACATATATATTTTTACACCTTTACCCAAGTTTATATACATTTTTACACCCAAAAAAATTTAATGGTGTGTCTCTTTCATAAAATTTAATGTTCCTATTTTCTTTAGCATCGTTCTGGCAAATTATACGTAGATTACAGAGGTTAAGAAAACTAACTACAAATAGTTATCCTAAAATTCATTTACTACTGATATATCTCAATGAATTTATTGTTTACAAGTTTAACCTGTAAATAATGTAACCTGACCTATGAATATAAAGTTTGACTTGTAAATATAATTTGTAAAATTAATTTATAACCTTTAAACATTAGACGAACTCGCATTGCTATATTATAGCAAGTGCTGGAGGACTCCATGTATTATTTACTCACGGTATAACCGTATAAGCAAGAGAGGATATTTGATTTGAATAATTTAAGATAGACTAACATTAACAGATAGATAGAAAAAAAAACTTAAATAAGAAGTTAATGCTATGTAAACCATCAATATCGTAATTTTTATATTGCAAACTCTTTTTCACTCTGCACAGACCACAACAAAACGGACTAAATTTTAATATATAAACCAGACACATTTTTATTACTTTTAGTACATTGTAAAAAAATTAATAAAACATCCAAGACAGTCCCAAAAAGTGATAGTAGCAGAAATTAGAATAAATTATTCACGATTGGGCCTCCTCGCTCATTAGGTTATGCTATTGGCCCATTAGTTAACACCCACACTGCGGAGAACGACAGTCTCAACGGTGAGCCCAGGCCCAAAACCAAACAACACACCCCATTCAAGTCCTTCACCGGTAGTCTTGAGTCCATCTTCCGCTGAGTTCTTCCTCATTTCGTCCAAAATGAACAACACACAAGCACTGGACATATTCCCATACTCACTCAGCACGTGCCTCGTGGCCCTCATCTTCTCGGGCTTCAAGCTCAGCTTGGCCTCAACCTGGTCGAGAATGGCGGGGCCACCTGGGTGAGCAATCCAGAAGATGGAGTTGTAATCAGATATCCCCAATGGCTGGAATGCTTCCACCAACGCCTTCTCTATGTTCTTCGAGATCAGCCCGGGAACGTCCTTCAGCAGATGGAAGGTGAGGCCGACTTCACGAAGATGTCCGTCAATGGCTCCTTCACTGTCTGGTAGTATGGTCTGAGATGTCCACACCAGCTCAAACAGAGGCTTCTCCACGGGGAGTGGGTCGGAGCCGACAATAACGGCGGCGGCACCGTCTCCAAAGAGGGCTTGGCCCACGAGGCTGTCCAGGTGGGTGTCGCTGGGTCCGCGGAATGTGACGGCGGTGATCTCGGAGCAGACGACCAGGACGCGGGCTCCCTTGTTGTTTTCGGCCAGGTCCTTGGCCAGACGGAGGACCGTGCCGCCGGCAAAGCAGCCCTGCTGGTACATCATATAGCGCTTGACGGAGGGGCGGAGACCGAGGAGCTTGGTGAGCTGGTAGTCAGCGCCGGGCATGTCGACGCCGCTGGTGGTGCAGAAGACGAGGTGAGTGATCTTTGACTTAGGTTGGCCCCACTCCTTGATGGCTTTGGTGGCTGCCTCTTTGCCCAGCTTGGGGACTTCGACAACCACCATGTCTTGCCTTGCATCTAAAGAAGGAGCCATATACTCACATACGTTTGGGTTCTCCTTCAAGATTTCCTCTGTCAAGTGCATGTACCTCTTCTTGATCATTGACTTTTCGCCTGTAATTGGGTTGCCATGACGTGTCAGTTCAATTATATATGTCAAATTTTTTAGACAAACTCGACTTGTGGCTCTGTTTCGTATAATCAACAGTTTCACCTCATAAATTATTACATTTTTTAGAGAATCTTGATTGATTTTCAACACCAAGCATTCAAAGACTGTCATCTCAAGCAAAACTTGGGGTCAAATATCCTGTATTAAGACTTCGATTCTTTTATATATTTCCGAAACTCGTGCCCCTTTTTCCCCCCAGTTGAATTCTTATTCTGAATCAACACTTATTTGATGGAGTTCTTTTATATAAATAAAATGAGACATCTATGCTTCAAAATGAAAAAAAGAAAAAGAAAAAGAAAAGATAGTCGTGGTATCAGTTGAAGTGGCCTTTATCTGGTTCGTTTTCACAAGTTAACTCCCAGATTACATACTACGGCTATATAATAAACTTTGAGGAATTAATTAAAAAAAGGTAAAATAAAAGCCATAAATGATACATCCCACAGAACAGAAATTACCACATACAAAATAAGATAAGTATGAAGTAAGAAAAAATGTATGATCAGTTCAAGTATAGGAAGAAAATAAGAGAAGGAAAAGAAACATACACATGCGCTTGAATTTCTCTTTGAGCTCAGTCTTGTGTTCGCTGTTGGTGATTCTGAAATAGTAATCAGGGTACGTGCTCTGATCAACACAGTTTGGCGGAGTGGCGGTTCCGATGGCCATCACGTTGGCCGGCCCTTCCGCCCTCTGAGCCTTCCTGATCTCATCAACGCTCACCATTTTGTCTGGTTCTAAGTTATGTCTGTAAGGAAATATTTAGTGGCTAGCAATCAGTATGAATTAATGAGAGTGGCCGGTAACACACCAGAGAGAGGAATGAAAGGGCGATATGGCAGGGAAAGGGAAGGTGGGCTTTTATATTCGTGTTGAGAGGAAGTTGATGAGAGGAGGGGTAGATGAGCATCACGTGCCCACTAAACTCTCTCATACAGGTTTTACTTTCAAAGCCTCAACCCCACGCGACACGAGTTTGGTAGCACCATTCCCACTTTTATTTTATTTCTTTTTTTAATTTTTACATATATCCTTATCATTGCTAATTATTTAACAATTAAGGATATAAAATAAAATAATGTTCCAATCTCGATATTTTGAATTCAAAATTTTCCAAATATCATTTTTTTTATATCAAATAAGCTAATAATATTATGACAAATTATTGTTATTTAGTGATCTAGTGTTATTTTTTGAACTTTTGAATTACAAAATGAAATTGGTATAGGTTATTTGTGGAGTACATGGAGCTACACATGCACATACTTCTTTATTTTTTGCGTTGGTAGGTGGGCCGGCTGAATTGTCAACTTGCACTGTCAATATTTCTAGCATTTAAAATGATATATTTGTTTCCTATTGTGGATAGGTCAGATCAGACCTCGAATTATTGACGCGTGGAAGCATTGCAGCAACGAATGAAATTAATCTAATGAAGGTATGTGACAACTAAAAAAACTTAATTACAATGGAATATTTGAGCTGATACGTGATAATTAAAGGGTGTAATCATGAAGTGGACGTGGTGATGATATTAAAAGGTGGAATTGTAATGAAGCCTTAATTAAATAAAGAACTTAATTGTTAAGAAGTTCCAATAATAAATGAGGTGTTGTGATTTCTTATTCTAAAACTTGTCATTACCTGTTTTTTGGTTGTCATAAGGACTTATGAGTAGTTAATTCAATTTCTTTTTTTTGAATGAAAACTGAAATCCATTAATAAATTCGAAAGAAGTGAAGCGATAAAAATACAATCCACTATCCTCACCAACTACCTCTCATTCATACCGTTAAATACGAAGGAAGCGGTTGATGAAGCAAGAAAATTCCCTACGATGTTATGAGACAATTTAGCCAAATGATCGCCTAAAACATTGTTTTCCCTAAAGATATGGTTAATCAAAACTTGCCAGTTTTTAACTAACCACAATCTGACATCAATTATAACGTCTCTAAAGGGATGAGAATGATCACATCCCCTGGTCAAAACATTAATAGCTTCAACACAATCTGATGAAACAACAACTTTTCTATAGCCTTGGTTCCAGCAAATCTGAAGACCTTGGATGATCGCAATAATTTCAGCTATTACTGGTGGAACTGTCGTTAGTTTGCACATGAATCCGCATATCCATCGACCGTTGTCATCTCTAATAACTCCTCCACATCCACTTCTTCCTGACTCCAAAACTGAAGCATCTACCTCAAGGTTGATAAAACCTGGTTGGCGTTCCCGGTTAATCCTTCCTGCAACATTTTTATTAGAGTAAAACTGACAATTTGTTACAATTTCCCTATCCCAGCTTGCCCTGAAGAGACTGTCATAGGCATTTACGCCATCATTGATTGGTTCATCTCCAAATAATTTCTTGCATCGATCCACCCAAATGTCCCAGCAGATATAACCAAACAAAGTAGCCCATGATATTTTTTTGGTGAATTCCCTTCCTGCCTCGTGATTAAGGTTCCATTGTAGCCATTCCTTGCCTTGGAGTGATGTAAATTGTTCCCAAAAAATCGGGGCAACTACTGAAATCCATCTTTCTTTGGCGTTGCTGCAATCCCTAATTAAGTGCATGAAATCCTCCTCCTGGTTGCATCCAAACATGCATCTTGCTGACTCCTGAAGACCTCTCTGAACTCTCATATGTGCTGTGTGTATTCTCCCATGTGCAAAGGTCCACATAAAGGACTTAATCTTCTCTGGAACAGCCCATCTCCACAGCTTCTTCCAAATAGAGTCTTCATCTCTTTGATTACCTGCAGAAAGAAAAAGGTATGCAGACTTCACAGAAAAACAACTATTAGAAGAAGTTTTCCAATAATAGTTATCTTCCCTTCGCTCCACCCGAGGAGGATGGGCACACATGATCCGTTCCACAACATGTGGTTGAAACCATCTAAGCAACCTGTTACGATCCCATTCACCCCAACAATCAACATAATCAACAACTCTCTCATTCCTATCCACAAAAGCTTCATACCCGGGAATAAGATCAATAAGAGGAGTATTAATTTCAGACCAATTATCAAACCAAAAAGATGCCGATTGACCATTTCCAATTGTAACTCCCAAGCCCTTTTGAAATTTGTTCCAAACAGAACATATACCTTTCCAAGTGAAAGACACTCCTCTCTTCTTATCAAGAGCAGGCATGAACCCTTCTCCAATCCTATACTTATTACGAAGGACCTTTACCCAAAGAGCTTCTCTATTACACAAAATATTCCAACACAATTTCATCAGAAAAGCTTTATTCTGTTTGCGCGTGTTCTTTATTCCAAGGCCACCATCCTTCTTATCTTTGATCACCTGTTCCCAAGATACTAAGTGGAGCTTCTTTCCTTTGTCATCATCACCCCATAAGAAACTCTTACTTATTTTTTCCAGGTCCTTAATCACCCATTTTGGGAGAAGCATAGTTTGCATATAATAAGAAGGCATAGCACTGAGCACTGCTTTAATTAGAGTAGTTCTACCAGCGAAATTTAAGCATCCTCGTTTCCACCCCGATAATTTTTTCTAAGATCGGAGCAAAGGTAACCTTAGATGCTCTCTTATGAATCAAAGGAATGCCCAAATACTTACCTAAATCACTAGTGAGGGTAACTCCCATGCTTTGACTAAGTTGAAGGGCCCTTGAGCCATTAACATTCCTAGAAAAACACACTCTAGTTTTGTCTTTATTCATCAATTGACCTGAGGCCCCACAAAAGGAATCTAAACAATTCAACATTTCTACAGCCTGATTCTCAGAAGCATCACCAAACAAAATAAGGTCATCAGCAAAGAATAAGTGAGAAATCAAAGGACCTCCTCTTTTAAGCTGAATTGGCTTCCAAGAACCATCCTCTATTGCATCTTTGATGATATGGCTTAATCTCTCCATGCACAAAGTGAAAATGTAAGGAGACATAGGGTCTCCCTGTCTTATGCCTCTAGAAGATGAAAAAGTCTCGCTTATTTCACCATTCCACAAAACCCGGAAGGAAGGTGTAGTAATACAAGCCATTATTGCTCCACACCAATTGTCATCAAAACCCACATGCTTAAGAGTATCCTGAATAAAATCTCATTCAAGTCTATCGTAAGCCTTTTCCAGGTCAACTTTAACTGCCATCCATCATTTTCTTCCTTTCTTATTTTTCATAGAATGAATGACCTCTTGAGCAATGATAATATTATCATTGCTTTGTCTTCCAGCTATAAAGCTACTCTGATGATCCCCTACAACTTTTCCCATAATCTGACGAAGGCGCTGACAAATAACCTTAGTAATGATCTTGTAACTTACATTACATAAGGAAATTGGCCTAAAATCCTTAATGGTCTCTAGGTTATCCTTTTTAGGAATAAGAACAATATTAGTGTTATTTATGGCTTTTACCCTTAAAGGATCGACCAAGAAGTCCTTCACCAAATTACAGATTGACCTTCCTACTATATTCCAATATTCTTGATAAAACACAACCTGTATACCATCAGGTCCAGGGGCTTTAAAGGCACCAAGGTCAAAAGTAGCAAGACGTATTTCATCATCTGTCACATCGGCTTGGAGTTGTCTCAGATCTGAGTCATTTAATAAAGGAAAACGGGACCTAGTCCTAATCTCAATAAAGTTAGCACTTCCTTTTTTGAATAGCTCCTTGTAATACGTGATGGCTAGGTTTTTTAGAGCATCCTGATCGAAAACCCAAACTCCATTAGAATCCTTAAGTCCGTCAACCCTATTTCTTCTCTTTCTGATAGTAGCAGAAGTATGGAAAAAATTGCTATTTTTGTCCCCCACTTTAACCACTTACATCTAGATTTCTGGAACCATATTAATTCTTCCTGAGCAAGTACTTTGTTATACTCCTTCCAAAGTTCCCTTTCGCCTTTGAGCAAGATATTGATTATCACGACTACTCCTGGATCGTTCCACTCCTTCTATTCTATTGATGATATTGTTCTTTTTAGAACTAAGATTACCCACCTTCTTTCTATTCCACTCCCTGGCAATGGTAGCAAATTTTCCAATTTTGTCGTTCCAATGATTTGTTTCCCAACTCTGTCTCACAACATCAACAAAACTTTCCTCAAGAAACCACGCAGCTTGACACCGAAAAGGTTGCTCCTGATGCCGACGCGACATTTCCGGCGAGCTTATGAGAAAGATAGGTCTGTGATCTGAACCAAACTTTTTCAGATGAAACACTTTAGTTAGAGGATGTAATTGGTTCCATTCTATATTGGTGAAAGCCCAATCAATTCTCTCTTTCAAACAATCACTATCCCGCTCCCAAGTATATTTTTCACCTACGAACTCGGTTTCAATCAAGCGTGATTGAGAAATACACTCTCCAAATTGCTTCATAGAATTGTAATTAGGGCGAGATCCACCTTGTTTGTCATCAACATAAAGATATGCATTAAAATCTCCCATAACAACCCAAAGACCATTGACTATTTGACTAATATCCAAGATCTCGCTCCAAAGATTCCGTCTAAGAATACAATCTGGTTCTGCATAAACACTAGATAAGAGAAAACCATCTACACAATTGGCAGGAACCACTTTAAGATGGATAGCTTGAGTAGATGAAGAGACGTATTGAATGGAAACATCCTCAAGATTCCAAAGAACCCAAATACCTCCCACATAACCTGTAGCTTCCAATCTTAACCAAGTATTAAAACCCGAAACTTCCTAATAACTCTATCAGCCTTATTACCACTAACACGAGTCTCACTAAGAATAAGAATTTGAATATTTCTACCATAAATCACATCCCTAACTCGACCCGGAAAATATTTTGAGGCTGCGCCCCTACAATTCCAAGATAGAATATTCATAAATAAATAATATAAAAGGAAATATAGGGCATAAACTGGAAATTAAACTCCCGAATCGGAAAGCTCCATGACTTCGTTATCCCCCTGAAGCATAACGCTAACTTGATCTGGTTTATCGGACCCCAAATCTCTTAGATGAATCTGCTCATTATGTATTTGCACTCCGTTCGTAATGACCGGTGGTTTAGGATAGTCAAGCATTAAATTTTCTACATTTTGTAACTGTTCTTGATTATCTGTTGGTGAGATATGCTCTGGTGCAGCGCCCTCTCTCCCCGTAGATCGAGATTTATCACTGTGTTCGGCCTGCTCCAAAACTTGGTTAAGAATCATCGGTCCGCCTTTTTTGATTGAGCCAAAAACAAGATTATGAGCTCGTCCCACTGGTTTCCTTTTTAATAACGGTGTTGATATTTTTGGTCTTGGGGCTATACCCTTTTTGTTGTCCACATTCTTTTTCTTATCTTTATATGTACTTTTGCTAACAACCGTCTCATTAGGACCACCTTCTACAATATCCTCATTAATAGCTGAACCCTTCAAATCTATCTCACTCGGCACCTTGACGGAAACCTGTTCTTCTGGAACCTTCATACCTTTCTCAATCGGCACCTCCATGGGAACCTGTTCTTCTTTACCAGAGTCAACTTTCAGTATTGCAGGTACAACAACAGTGATCTGCATATCGTGTTTTGATTTAGATGATTCGGGGACCTCTTTCTTTCTCCATTGAACAACATGGGCCTTCTTCATGTTGGGAATTAACTTTTCCTTAGATGGAACCTCCGAATTAAGTTCCCTAAGAATGTCATAGCGGGATCCTGCATATTTTCCTTCTTGTTTCCCCATTTGTCGAAAGATATTAGTCGACTTAATCTGTTGGTTATCTAACTCAGCCTTTTGGGTACGGCGCCTGGTAGATGAAGACACCTTCATCCATGTGCCAAATTCTTCCTCCACAGAAATACCTGGTAAACTAACAACTGGTTGTTTTCCATCCCTTGTACTTCCTAGGGTCTGTGAATGACCCTGCAACTTCCTTTGATCTGCTGTAATGTCTTGGTTCTGTGTTTTGGTTGGACAAGTTTCTTGAGTATGTCCGTATAAACCACAAAAACAAATTATGTTAAGCCCCTCGTACTCCACTGGATATATTCGGTTACGGAGTACAAACCTGGATTGAAGTTGTTTGTTTAAATCAACCTCAACACTCACTCTAGCAAACTTCCCTCTTTCCACAACATGTTGATTATTCTCCTTTTGTGCTAGAGTATGAAGATCTACCTTAAGGGCTTTTCCAATAAGATTCTCAATTTCCATAATACACTCTTCCGAATACATGTGCATTGGAAGCGTGGGAATCCTTACCCAAATTGCAACCTTTCAAACCTTGTTGCAGTATGGGTTAAAATTAGGACTCCACCTTTGAACAGCAAGGTAGTGTCCCTGTATAAGCCAAGGTCCATCAAATAAAAGCTTGTTACAAAGAGCTTTGTCTGCTGTTCGGAAAACAAAATAATTATTACGAAGGTCAACCAGCTCAAAATTTTCAGACTGTAATAGCCACTTAATTCTATCTTTCAACATCTCAAGATTAGTTTTCCTGCCTAACACAGTTAAAATAAGAGCATCTTTCCATGGCCTACAGAGCTCTTTTAATCTTTCATTTGGCACATTCAAAGTGGGAATCGTAGCTATCAACTTTTTTTGTTCATCATTAAGCTCCGGTGCTTCCTCCTCCTCTTCTTTGAGCCACTCCTCCATTCTTCCGACCTCATTATAATTCCCCCCATATTTTAAGTCAGTCACAGGATATATATATATATATATATATATATATATATATATATATATATATATATATATATATATATATATATATATATATATATTGGGTTTGGAAAAAGGATTGAGTAATATGATTGAAGAGGTATTCATATAGGCATTGTGTCTTAATTCACATTCGATTGTTGATGCCAAGCTGTAACATGCGGGATTTAGTTTCGGTGCCTATATAAAGGATACGCATAATTTGTCTATCTCATTTGGATCGTTTAGATAGGATTTGGACAATCTAGAGCTCGTCTATACTGACGAGGAAGGTAAACGGGTCCATTTAGCCCCATGTTGGTCATGTGTATTTGACCGTAGAAATTTGGCCTCAATAACTCTATTGTGTCCTGAGATCAAATACTTCTTAGAATGTGTTCACGAATTTATTTAAATTCCTCGTATGTGAATTGATAGTAATTGCTGCCACGCATTATAATAAACTAAACTACGTATAAGACAAAGGATTATCTAACTACACCCTTTAGTTGATTTTCATAAGTTTAATATATATGTGATAGTTAACGATGATTTGCTATTGAATTTGTGTCTACGAAGGCTTTTTCTTCCTGGCTTTAAAATGCCTTTGTTTATTAATCTGTTTTGGTCGTATTATACTATGCTTCAATGGCTTCGATCTTATCTCTACTCTGACGTGTGTGTGTTAAATCAAATTCATTGGCGTGCTTATGCAACGTATACAATATATGCATATTCATGCATTTTACATACTTCAAAAAGTAACTTTAATTCCGGTCAAAAGTAGTGACTTTAATTATTTTCAAAGTAAACTTTGAAATTTTTAGAGAATTGACTTTTTTTTTTCTTAAAAAAATAACTTTGGCTACAAGCTAATCACTAAGCTTTTGGGCGGGTACTTTGAACAACGATGGATATAAAGCACTACTCAATCATGAACTCAAGTATATAAGAATATTATTTGTTCATGAGATCTCATACTTTAATACTCTCTCATATTTTTAATATAAGACATATTTGTGAAGCTGATTTTAATCCTAAACGTGAGATAAAATTTTTATACTTGTCAATCTTTTTCTAATTTACCTCTATTTTGATGTTTCTTCAACAATAATCAAGAAGGAAGATGAATGGGAGAATTGAGGAAAATGATCAGGACATTTTAGAAATTAAAATATGTGTCATAATAACTTATTCAGCTAACTTCCTTAATCTAATCAAATTAAATATTTTTTATATTAAGCATCCAGGGGTAGTTTCGGACCGCCATCAAAATTGCGCTTGGACTTGTACGTTGATCTCTTATTTTAAAACCTCATCGCTCGGCATGTATACACCAAAACCTAATCAAATCAAATCACGTACTTAATCGTTAACAATGAAGTACTTACTGTTCATTAATCACTTTGACTCGGTACTAATTATAAACGGCCGTCAAAAAGGAAAACACCATTCTTTGTGTGCGGTTCCATATTATGGTCGTTACTTTTGACTACATCTGCATTAATTTTATGCTTTGAGTCTTGTATCATCTACCCTACATGCATGACTCCACTTGCATATTCTACGTATGACCCACCAACCCTCGCATTCGGTCCATAAATCTAACTCTACACCTCATAAAGCATTACTATATATGGACATATGTATATAATTTTACACCGTCTGTTTGGCAAATAAAAAAAAAAAACAAACTGAAACCAGTTTTGGTACTCATTAATATGTACAGAATTTAAAATAAAAAATAATATTTAACTGTCAATTTTTCAAAAAAGTAATAATATTATTTAAACATTATTAGTTGAAAAATCTCAAAATAGAAAACATTGATGTTTTATTTAAATTGTGTTTATCTCACGACAAAGATGGGTTCCTATAAAACTCCACTACTCCTCCTATTTCTTGAATATTCAACCTTACTATACATTAAAATAACTTTCGGCTATTAAAAAAAGCAGAAGAGAACACATAATTGGATAATAGTTTGGTACAAGTCTGCGAACTCGTGTTAAGTTAGCTACCTAACTCTACATTTACGAGCCTGCAGCTACCACTTCATGCTGGTAAAGCACGTGCTTCAAAAAGTTATATATAAGGGATAGATTCAATCCCAACTTCGCTCAACAAGTTCATTACACATTCGTTCATACTTTGTTCCACCCACGTTATTCTATTCTTTTGGAGGAGAAACAAAGGGAAAACATGGTGAGTGTTGACGAGATCCGAAAAGCTCAGAGAGCAGAAGGGCCAGCCACAGTTATGGCCATAGGAACAGCTACCCCATCAAACTGTGTTGATCAGAGCACTTATCCTGATTACTACTTCAAAATTACTAACAGCAACCACAAGACAGAGCTCAAAGAAAAATTCAAGAGAATGTGTAAGTCTATTCTTTACTTATTTCCCAATTTGTTCATATAATCTTGGCTTATACACCCAGATTTGTGAGTCGAGCGTTTGTTGAGCTATTTACCATGTATATGTACATCACTGAACTAACTCATCATTGTAACCACATATTTCAGGCGATAAGTCAATGATCAAGAAGAGATACATGCACTTGACGGAGGACATCTTGAAAGAGAAACCTAACATATGTGAGTATATGGCTCCTTCTTTGGACGCAAGGCAAGACGTAGTGGTTGTTGAAGTCCCCAAGCTGGGCAAAGAGGCAGCCACCAAAGCCATAAAGGAGTGGGGCCAACCCAAGTCAAAGATCACTCACCTCATCTTCTGCACCACCAGCGGCGTCGACATGCCGGGCGCAGACTACCAGCTCACCAAGCTCCTCGGCCTCCGCGCCTCCGTCAAGCGCTACATGATGTACCAGCAGGGCTGCTTCGCCGGCGGCACCGTCCTCCGTCTTGCCAAGGACCTCGCCGAAAACAACAAGGGAGCCCGCGTCCTGGTCGTCTGCTCCGAGATCACCGCCGTCACATTCCGCGGACCCAGCGACACCCACCTGGACAGCCTCGTGGGCCAAGCCCTCTTCGGAGACGGCGCGGCCGCCGTCATTGTGGGCTCCGACCCCTCCCTGTTGAGAAGCCTCTGTTTGAGCTGGTCTGGACGGCTCAGACCATATTACCAGACAGTGAAGGAGCCATTGACGGACATCTTCGCGAGGTGGGCCTCACCTTCCATCTTCTCAAGGACGTTCCCGGACTCATCTCGAAGAACATAGAGAAGGCGTTGGTGGAGGCCTTTCAGCCATTGGGGATATCAGATTACAACTCTATCTTCTGGATTGCTCACCCAGGCGGCCCCGCGATTCTTGACCAGGTTGAGGCCAAGCTGAGCTTGAAGCCGGAGAAGATGAGGGCGACGAGGCACGTGCTGAGTGAGTATGGGAACATGTCGAGTGCATGCGTGTTGTTCATTTTGGACGAAATGAGGAAAAAGTCAGCGGAAGATGGGCTCAAGACCACAGGTGAAGGACTTGAATGGGGAGTGTTGTTTGGATTTGGTCCAGGACTTACTGTTGAGACCGTGGTTCTCCATAGCATAGCCGTCTGAAACCGTTAAAGAGAATTCTCTTCCATTGTGGTTCAGACTTTCAGTACTCATTCCAAAGCGTGTCTTTTTTTTAAAAAAAATAAAATAAAATAAAATTTATTTCATATTATAGCTTGTATATCGCTAAAGTTATTCAGCAGAAGCTACACAAATAACAGTCAATGTTCTACATATGACAAAATTATTGCAAGTGTCGCTTCTAATTACTCCCTCCCCTGAAATATATTTATTTAATTTAATTTAATTAAGGAAATAAGTTAAGTTAGTTGATATGACTATATGTATTTTCTAAAACATGTTAATCATATTCTTTAATAATTGTTGAGAGAACGTCAATATGGATATATTGTGAAAATATTGACAAATATCACAAATATATATATCTTATATTTAGGAATAAAATCAGTAATAGGAGAAATAGGACCTTTCATATCATCTCAAACTTTATAATTAGATGCAGACACTTCCCTTGAGATGGAGGTTCTCGGATTAACAATAAGGACGAGTTATAAAATAAAGGCATATAAGAGAGAGTATTGTGGTGGCGGCTCGAGGAACCGAGAGTTCAATGGCAAATTGATTGATCATTACTTCGTCATTAGGTCTAGCTTGCGAGTCTTCCAGTCAATAATATTCCAAACCGAAATCAAACGAACACGCATAATAAATTAACAGCTGTGTGGCCAAAGCTCTATGGAGGCAATAATATAATGTCCACCATGCTTGTAAGTGGAAAGAGAATAGATATGTAGAAATAATGAACTACAGATTATTTGAGATTCGAAGGACGAGTTATAGAGTTTAGGCTTAAAATATTCATATCTGTAAGGAGAAGGATTAATCCTCCATGACGATTAGCGAGACATGGCTGTATAATCGATAGGATGAGTGTTACTTCTTCTTGTGTTAGCATGACTCTCATACAATTGATATATAGAATATGTTTTTATTTATTGTTTTGAAAATGCGTGTATGCAAATCTTTAGCTGACAGTTTATATATGGGTAAACTCTAACGCACTGACTAAATGCTATGGTGTAAAATAAGATTTTATTAGGGCCGTCAACTTTGAATTTGTCATTAAATAAGTTTAATCATCAAATAATATGAAGTGTTAGATATATTGCCATCACAAGAAAAAATGTTAGTCATATTTACACTTTGATTTATCATTGATGATTGCCGTCTAATACTTTTAAATATACTTTTTTTTAGTGCTTATCCATAAGAATCTTAATTAGATATTTTGTATGAAACTTGCAAGAACTATCGCCAGTAATGTGACCACTCGTTGCATTAATATAAATTATTATATTTGGTTCTTAATATAAGACTTATTATAAATAAATAAATTGAACTATAAAAGTGATTCTTATATTAAGAATAAGAGATAATAGAAAGTTCTAACAAGTCTTTAAATTGCCAAAATCATGTAATAATTACGTGTTGTTGTCGGTCTCCACATACCAGCATGTTCAAACCACACCACCAACCTAGCTCCATATAAGGTCCTTTGTATATGATGCTTATAGTGCATGTGTGTGTTTTTCTAGCTAACATATTCAAATTCAATGTATTAATTGGCACCTTCCTTCTTTATTAATTGAACCTTATATATACCTACGTATACATATCTACATATTAGATGTGGGGGCATTAGATATAGCCCAAATGATGCCTGCCAAACATATCTTTTAAACCTTAGCTCATTCGACACTTAATTAAATGTACAAACTACTTAACTAATTTGGTTATACTATCAATTATGCTAGATAAATTACTTAACTATAACAAAAGACGTGACTTGATATCTCTTAAATGCTCTTATGTAACATTATATCACACACACACATATAAGCTTGTAAGTTAGGTAAATTAGTTTGGAAAAAGTTTTAAAGATAATAGATAAAGTAGATTAAAGTTTTGTATTTATTTTTAAAATCAATCATCTAACTAGCTCTTCCATTTAGGATTGAATATTATATATTAATAAATGATTAAATTAGGTATTTTCCAAGAATATGACAACCCCCCCCCAAAAAAAAAAAAAACACACACACACACATATAATGATCAAAGTTTTGATTCATTATTATATATTGCTCATATTGACCAGAATTATATTGAAATACTGCCCCAAAATAATTTTTTGTCTTCTTTTGACTTTTACTCATCAAAATCAAGATATTTGAAATTATGTTCAGCAAAGTATATATTTAAGAAAAATTATTCTCACCCAAGTTGATATTTTTTTCCCGCTGTTATCGCTCTTTCAAAATGATTTTTAGATGTAAATATTGTATATAAATAAAGGCTAAAATATACTTTTAGTCCTTTAAGTTTACATAGGGTATATTTTTGGTCCCCTAACTTTATAAAGTATACTTTTAGTCCTATAATTCTAACACCGTTAGTTTTATTAACGGAAAATGCAAACTTAAGTGATAACGGTGTAATCTTAAGTGATGACTGTGTAATTAAATACTATCATGTTTAAATTTAAAATATGGGTAAATTAAAGAATATATAAAATTTGTGTAATTAAATGTTATTAATCATCACTTGAGTTCGTTGCGTCAGCGTTTTCCGTTAGAAACATTAACGGTGTTAGAATTTTAGGACTAAAAATATACTTTATAAAGTTAAGGTGATCAAAAGTATTCCTTATGTAAAACTTAAAAGACTAAAAGTATATTTTCACCTATAAATAAATCTATTTCATGCTCCTCATTCCCAATAATAACTTCCCTTGATTTTGTTCTCATCCTTATTATCACTAAGGAGTCTACCATGGCTTTCGAATTTCGTTGTCAGAGGTTCAATAAAAAGAATTGTTAGTGCTGTGTTTAAAACTATTATCGTGTCCAATAAACTTCAATTCCTCGTTATATTGTTTAAATTTTTGTTAAGACAAGCATGATTAAAGACAGATTAATAAAAAAACTCTGGGTAATAATTAGAGCAGTTTGTTTTGATAATTGTCTTGAATTAAGTTATAAAATTGAATTTGATGCGTCCCCCGAAAGGAACCTCTTGCGTCGTCCGCTAACGTGCATCTATCTGTTGAAATTTCAAATAGTAGGCAACTGTTCAATAAAATTAAATTTCTTGTTTTCAGTTTCTGTTCTTTTATTATATTCTCTTTTGTTGAATTTACCATTGAGATTAAACATGAAACATCACACTTCATAACGACGTCGTGTTTGAAAATGATAATTTATATAACCCAGTCAAAAAAAGGAAGAAAAGGATAATTTTATGACATAACAACAAAGGTTTATGGATAATAAAATTTTAAATCCATATACAGCCCCTTTTTGTAAATTATGAAAATTACATTAGAGAAGACTAATGCATTTTCTTGTCTTTTTTTTTTTTGCAGCTTTTTTGTTCCTCTAATGTCTTACATTTTAGCTTTAAACATTAAAGAATTTAAAATAAACGGAATTAGCGTTCATGAGCATACCAGTTTAAGGGCAAAAGTACTTTTTAATCCAAAATTTTGTTCACACAAGTGTCAGCCAAACTATACTCTTTCTGTAGAATATATATAGTGATCAACGTCATATTGACGGTTAGTTTTCAGGAACAACATTCCAAACAAATAGTTTAAATCTGCCAATATTCTTTAGAAATCTAATTATTTGTATAGTCATCAAAACATTTCATAGGGATATTATAGAAAAACATTACATATGTTAGAATATGTTATTTGAATATGCTGTATAGTTTGGGCTTGTACAGTTTAAGCTCGTAAGTTTAGCCTTGGCCCATTTTGTGTTGTATGTACATACTACTTTCTATAAATAAGAGAAGGACCAGTCAATTCTGGTTAGCTGGGTAACTTGTTCACTTTGTTTGGGTGCAATGTTAAGTTTTCATGGTATCATGAGTCGGGTTATTTTTTTCCCAACTAGTGCACAAGAACAAAGTTTTCTAACAGAGTTGCCAGCCCATATTCAAGAACCCGCCCATCTTGACCAAGATTGACGGCCCATTCCTCAAGATCCGACCCGTGTGCTTCAAGATCCGGGTGTCACACCATCCGACTCCATCCCTCGATCTGGTTCGCGCAAGGCCAATCTGTGGTTGACCCGTGAGAACTCCGACTCCACTCTCTCGATCTGGTTCGCGCAAGGCCGCTCTCTGGTTGCTCGCCGGATTCCGTTGCTGCAATTCTTGCCGATTTCAGGCAGGTGCGACATAACCCGTGAGAACTCCGACTCCACTCTCTCGATCTGGTTCGCGCAAGGCCGCTCTATGGTTGCTAGCCGGATTCTGTTGCTGCAATTCTTGCCGATTTTAGGCAGGTGCGACATCCTTCGTAATTGGTTCTGTTTCTTGGTTTGGCGATGCTTGTTTTCCTCCGCCTCTGCAATATCTCCGATCGACGAGCACATCCGACGACATCACCGCCGCTTCTCCGAGATTCTATGGTGAAGTCCCTGTGAAAGCGCCATCGTTCTTGATTTCCTCGGTGACGATGTCGCTGCACAGAGATCTTAGGTTCAAAAGTTTCCACGATCTGGTTCAAGTTGATGTTGCCGATTTGTGTTGATTCTGTCGCCGTCCTTCTTGGCTCTTTAGGTGCGAGAGTCACCATGATTTCAGTCCGAGCTGAGATTGTCGCCGGACCTGCACTTGGTTACACCGTGTTTCTCTTTGGTTTGAGCTGAGATTTTCGCCGGACCTGTATTTGCGTACACAGTGTATCCTTTGTTTGCATGTTTCTCTTCCGTCCGAGCTGAGATTGTCGCCGGACCTGTCTTTGGTTACACTGTGTGTCTCCTCTTGTTTGTCTCCATTCTCTTCACCCGAGCTGAGATTGTCGCCGGACCTGTGTTTTGGTTACATTTGTGTCTCCTTTTGTTTGACTTCATTCTGAGGCTTGCAAGGCTATTTCCCAGCCAGTTCACGTTCAGAGAACTTGTTTGGTTTTTTGGTTGAGTTTATTTTTTTTTTACCCACTATCAGCTGTCTGTTCCTCATGGAAGCCACCAAGACTCCTGTTGATGTTAATCACCCTCTATATTTGCATCCATCGGATACTCATCTCACCTCTCTTTCCTTTTAAAGATACCGTACCTACGGTACAGCAAAGTTCTTTTCCATCTGCTTTAAATCCTTTTCTTTATGATACTCATGATTTGCAAGCTCTTCCACAGTCCGATTATGTTCATGCGGAACCTGGGGATACATCCTACCCTCATGATCATGATCCACCTGGGAATGAATCGTCTATTGATGCAGAACAACTTTTACATAAGGAGCCTCGACCAACAAGAGATAAACGAGCTCCAGCATGGCTGAACGAATACATATGTCTTGGAGAGGTTCAAAATGGTAAGACACTTAAAACCGGTTGTAGGTATCCTATTCATGAATATATCTCATATGCCAATGTTACGAAGGATTACAAGGATTATTTGTTAAGTACCGATAAGCTCATTGAGCCTTCTACTTTTCAAGAGGCATCTAAGGATTCCAAGTGGATGAAGGCCATGCATGAGGAAATGGCCGCCTTAGAAAATAATCAGACATTTGACATTGTTCCCCTTCCTAAAGGTAAATGGGATATTGGTTGTAAATGGGTCTTTAAAATTAAATATGACTCTTCAGGTAACATTGAGAGGTATAAAGCAAGGTTAGTGGCTAAGGGATACAGTCAACAGGAAGGGATTGATTATTTTGAGACTTTCTCCCCGGTCGTTAAAATGGTCACAGTAAGGACCATCCTCACTCTTGCATCAATGCATGGTTGACATCTCTTTCAAATGGATGTCAACAATGCGTTTTTGCAAGGGAACTTAGATGAAGAGGTTTACATGCACATCCCACAAGGATTTGATATTTTTGGTGAAAATAAAGTTTGTAAACTTCACAAATCCTTGTATGGGTTGAAGCAAGCATCTAGGCAATGGAATGTGAAACTTACTAATGCATTGATTCAAGGGAGGTTTAGGCAGAGCAAGTATGACTACTCTTTGTTTATTAAATCGAATGATAATGGAATAACCCTTGTTTTGGCATATGTAGATGATTTGGTTATTACAGGAGACAATATGCAGGGAATAGAGGATGTTAAAGCTTATCTGCACCGTCAATTCAAAATCAAGGATCTAGGACATTTGAGATATTTTCTTGGGTTGGAATTGGCTCGTTTAGAGAAGGGAATAGTACTTAGTCAAAGAAAATACATACTTGATCTCATTAGTGATATGGGGTTGAGTGGGGCAAAGCCACTATCCATTCCCATGGAAAGGAGCACCCGGTTGAGTCTAGAAGGACATGTGAAACTTAATACAAGCAAGCGTGCTCGTACAAAACAGAAGCGAAGACGCAAAGTAGATCCCTTGTTGTTGGATCCAGCGGTCTATTGTCGTTTGATTGGTAGGTTATGTTATCTTACTAATACTCGACCTGATATTAGTTATGTTGTGCAGACTTTGAGTCAATTTATGAGTGCTCCGAGGAGGTCACACATGGCGGTTGCAGTTCGTGTTGTGAGATATCTCAAGAGTTGCCCAGGACTTGGGATTCTTCTCTCTTCGACAAACCAGTTCAGTATGGAGTGCTATGTAGATTCAAACTGGGCAGCATGTCATGACTCTAGGAGATCGGTTACAGGATACGCCATTAAGTTGGGAGAGTCATTGGTGTGTTGGAAATCAAAGAAACAACATACCGTCTCCAAGTCATCAGCCGAAGCCGAGTATAGGGCACTTGGAACAGTGGTGTCGGAAATAGTTTGGCTTACTAGATTATTGAGTGATCTTGGTGTAAAGGGTTTGGAACCGATTAAGGTTCATTGTGATAATAAGGCAGCGATATACATTGCTACGAATCCTGTATTTCATGAACGTACGAAGCACATCGAGATTGATTGTCACTTCGTACGTGAAAAACTGCAATAGGGTATTATTGATTTACTGCATGTAGCTTCGAAAAATCAGTTGGCAAATGTGTTGACAAAGCCGCTTGGTAGAGAAGGGCATGATAATTGTGTTCGCAAGTTGGACACTACAAATTTGTTTAGTCCCCCACTTGAAGGGGGTGTTAGAATATGTTATTTGAATATGTTGTATAGTTTGGGCTTGTACAGTTTGGGCTCGTAAGTTTAGCCTTGGCCCATTTTGTGTTGTATGTACATACTACTTTCTATAAATAAGAGAAGGACCAGTCAATTCTGGTTGGCTAGGTAACTTGTTCACTTTGTTTGGGTGCAATGTTAATCAGTTTTCAACATAATTAAGGATACTCTTTTCTTTTTCTTTTTTTTTGTCAAAGAATTAAGGATACTATGGATATAATGTTTATGGGGTATTTGAATAGCCACGTAACCAATTAAATAGATATGCCATTTTGTTCGGCCACGTAGCATATCTCATATTATTTATTTCCTGCTGGCAACAATAAGCTAGGAGCCTAGGACCCATTTATAGATGCACACACATATATATAATATAATATAATATTTATAAAAAATTACATGGTATAGATCAACCATACGGATGATCTTATCAAAGTTACATGAAAAGTTCATTAGATACAACACAAATTTTAGGAAATTTCCATTATCTTTCCCTCTGATTTTAACGTACGTATCTAATTAAAAAACTTTGTTTTTTGTCCATAAGATCAGTTACACCAACAATATGTTTGGTTTGAGGGGGGAGTATGAGAGGGGATGGGAGTGGAGGAATGATATTGACCAAATTATCATTAAAGAGAAGAATATTTTTTTTGTTGAGAGTGTATTTTTTGAATATTGAAAATTTTTAATAGGTAATTTGATCAATATGAGGTAAAAAAATTATTTTCCCTTCCTTTCCCTCAAATCAAACACACCCTAAAAAATTTTAAAAAGTGGGGGAACGAGAATGCACGTTGATATCACCTAAGTTTCAAGTAGCAAGGCTGATGTCACGTAAAATTGTTAGCTAATAAATAACACATCTAATTTTTTATTTTAGAAAAAAGGGAAAATGATCGAAGAAATTAAATGTTCAACTCTAGTAGTGAGTCAAAAGTTTAAATCATCGATGCAAATGAAAATGAAATAAATAATACATGGATGGGGGCGTGCGTAAAAAAATTAATGTTGATTTGGTACGCACATAAAGAACGGAGTCTACAAAGCAACGCCAATATTTTCCACCAAACTCCTATAATTCCTTGACAAGTGGTGTTGCAACCAATGATACCATTATTGTTCATGCAACGTAATACAATGTTGGGTAAACACCACGTGGTCTTCAGCTACCCATCCCAATTCATTCTTTAGCCTCACGCCCTCACCTATAAAAACCCTCTCATTCTTCAACATGTTTGCAACTCACACTTTGATAATTAGTCCTTCTTCTCTCTTACTTCTCTGCAACTTCCAATCAAACACTCCAAATATTAATCAATATGGTGAGTGTTGATGAGATCCGAAAGGCTCAGAGGGCAGAAGGGCCGGCCACCGTGATGGCCATCGGAACCGCCACTCCACCAAACTGTGTTGATCAGAGTACCTACCCTGATTACTATTTCAGAATCACCAACAGTGAGCACAAGACTGAGCTCAGAGAGAAATTCAAGCGCATGTGTATGTCTCTTGTCTCTCTTTTCATTTTAGCATTATATTACTATAGTGTTTTATTTCTGGCTATATATATCTTGTTTTGCTGAAAGATACAGGCAAAGATAGTTGATTTTCAGACTGATACTGATCATCATATCTGTCAGAAACAAGAAATAATATATAGCAACATATATATTGTATATATAGAAAAACCTTGGACTCCGAAAAGGAAGCTAGTAGTAAACTATGAATTAAATACTCTCCTTAATATGAGATATATTTGAAGAATTGATCTTAATTTTAAATATATGACATAATTTTTATATTTGTCACTATTTTCTCAATTTACCCTATTAATTACTCCTTACAGTCTTAATTATAAGACCAACTACTCTTTTGAAGAGATTAAAGAAACTAATTAAATCACTTTAGAGTATTTTTATTTTTATTTTCTCTCTCTAAACTAATTAGTTTGATTAATAAATAATATATAATATAAGGATATATGATATATGATATACTTAAGTAACTTATTTAGCTTCCTTAATCTCTTTTAAAAAAAAAGTCAAGATCTTCTAATTAGTATTTCCCAATTTGTTCATATAATCTTGGCTTATAACACCCAGAATTGTGAGTCGAGCGTATGTTGAGCTATTTACCATATATACCATTGAACCAACTTATCATCGTAACCACATATTTCAGGCGATAAGTCAATGATCAAGAAGAGATACATGCACTTGACGGAGGACATCTTGAAAGAGAACCCTAACATATGTGAGTATATGGCTCCTTCTTTGGACGCAAGGCAAGACGTAGTGGTTGTTGAAGTCCCCAAGCTGGGCAAAGAGGCAGCCACCAAAGCCATAAAGGAGTGGGGCCAACCCAAGTCAAAGATCACTCACCTCATCTTCTGCACCACCAGCGGCGTCGACATGCCGGGCGCAGACTACCAGCTCACCAAGCTCCTCGGCCTCCGCGCCTCCGTCAAGCGCTACATGATGTACCAGCAGGGCTGCTTCGCCGGCGGCACCGTCCTCCGTCTTGCCAAGGACCTCGCCGAAAACAACAAGGGAGCCCGCGTCCTGGTCGTCTGCTCCGAGATCACCGCCGTCACATTCCGCGGACCCAGCGACACCCACCTGGACAGCCTCGTGGGCCAAGCCCTCTTCGGAGACGGCGCGGCCGCCGTCATTGTGGGCTCCGACCCCCTCCCTGTTGAGAAGCCTCTGTTTGAGCTGGTCTGGACGGCTCAGACCATATTACCAGACAGTGAAGGAGCCATTGACGGACATCTTCGCGAGGTGGGCCTCACCTTCCATCTGCTCAAGGACGTTCCCGGGCTAATCTCGAAGAACATAGAGAAGGCGTTGGTGGAGGCCTTTCAGCCATTGGGGATATCAGATTACAACTCTATCTTCTGGATTGCTCACCCAGGCGGCCCCGCGATTCTTGACCAGGTTGAGGCCAAGCTGAGCTTGAAGCCGGAGAAGATGAGGGCGACGAGGCACGTGCTGAGTGAGTATGGGAACATGTCGAGTGCATGCGTGTTGTTCATTTTGGACGAAATGAGGAAGAAGTCAGCGGAAGATGGGCTCAAGACCACAGGTGAAGGACTTGAATGGGGAGTGTTGTTTGGATTTGGTCCAGGACTTACTGTTGAGACCGTGGTTCTCCATAGCATAGCCGTCTGAAACCGTTAAAGAGAATTCTCTTCCATTATGTTTCAGTACTCATTCATATGCGAGTCTTTTTTTCTTTCAAAATTATATTTCATATTATAAGTTGTATGTTGCTAAAGTTATTCAGAAGAAGCTACAAAAATAACAGTCAATGTTCTACATATGACAATATTATTGCAAGTGTCGCTTCTAATTATTACTCCCTCCCCACGTTAATTGAGTCATGTTTATTTAATTTGATTAGATTAAGAAAGTTTTTTAAGTTAATTGATATGACATATATTTTCTAAAACACCTTAATTATATTTCTTATTCATTGTGGAGGGAGCGTTAATAGGGATAAGTTGTGAAAATATTGACAAATATATCTTATATTTATGACTGAAACCAACTCTTCAAATATGTCATATATATATTAATGATCAGAGGAAGACTTTTCTTAGCATCTCAAACTTTATAATTAGATGCAGACACTTCCCTTGAGATGGAGGTTTTCAGATTAACAATAAGGACGAGTTATAAATTAAAGGCGTATAAGAGAGAGTACTGTGGTGGTGGCTCGAGGAACAAAGAGTTCAATGGCAATTTGATTGATCGTTACTTCACTAGGGCTAGCTTGCGAGTCTTCCAGTCAATAATATTCCAAACCGAAATCAAAACAGCAGGGTGACCAAAGTTCTATGGAGGCAATAATATAATGTCCTCCATGCTTATAAGTGGAAAGAAAATAGATATGTAGAACTACAGATTATTGGAGTTTCAAAGGACGAGTTACAGAATTTAGGCTTAAGATATTCATATCTGTAAGAAGAAGGATTAATCCTCCATAACCGTTCCTTTGCTAAAAGAGATTAGCAAGACATGGCTGTATAATCGATATAGGATTGTTAATAGAATACATTTAGATCAGATTAGTTAGATCAATGTGCCACGTCTATGCCACGTGTCACTATCTATTATCATTCTGTTATAAGCGTGTCATGTGTTAGTGCAAGTTGTTAACTCATTTACTTCAGTCATTACCTTCTGTTATACACAACAACTAAGTCTATATAATGCTGTAATCATCTGAGCATATTAATACAATTTGATTCTTCTCTCAGAATTATCTTTTTACTCAGAGATATTGATATGGTATCAAAGCCATAATACACCGGCAAAGCTCTGTTTTCGATAAGGATGAGTTTTACTTCTTCTTGTGTTAGCATGACTTTCATAGATATATAGAATTTTATTTTTTTATTTTTTGTTTTGAAAATGCGTATATATAATATTTAGCTGACAGTTTATGTATGGGTAAACTCTAACGCACTGACTTTATGCTGAGGTGTAAAATAAGATTTTATTAGGGCCGTCAACTTTGAATTTGTCATTAAATAAGTTTAATCATCAAATAATATGAAGTTATATTGCCATCACAAGAAAAAATGTTAGTCATATTTACACTTTGATTTATTATTGATGATCACCGTCTAATACTTTTAAATATATAATATTTTTTTAGTGCTTATCCATAAGACTCTTAATTACATCTTTTATATGAAACCCGCAAGAACTATCACCAGTAATTAACTTGACCACTCGTTGCATTATAAGATAAATTATTATATTTAGTCCTTAATATAAGACTGACTGTAATAAATAAATTGAACTATAAAAGTGATTCTTACATTAAGAATAGGAGATAATAGAAAATTCTAACAAGTCTTTGCCAAAATCATGTAATTACGTGTTGTTGTAGGTCTCCGCACCCGCATGTTCAAACTACACCAACAAACTAGCTCCATGTAAGGTCCTTTGTGTATAATGCTTATATAGTGCATGTGTGTGTTTTCCTAGCTAACCCATATTCAAATTCAATGTATGGCACCTTCCTTCTTTATTAATTAAACCTTATATACATGTATACATATCTACATATTATATGTCGGGGTATTATATATATTGCCCAAATGATACCAAGCAAATTAAACCTTAACTTTCTAAGTGAGATTGTGAGTTCAAAACCCTATAGAAGATATAATGGGTCTGAGTTATATGATAAATAAAAAAAAACAAATACATAGCTATCTGATGCTTAATGTAAAAGCTACTAAACTAATTTAGTTATACTATCACCTATGCCAGATGAATTACTTAACTATAACAAAAGTGACTCGATATCTCTTAAATACCCCTCATATAACATTATGTGTGTATTGTAAGTTAGGTAAATTAGTTTGGGACAAACGTTAAATATAATAGATAAAATTGATTAATGTCTTATATTTATTATCAAAATCAATCATCTAACTAGCTCTTTCATTATATATCAATAAATGATTGAATTAACTAATTTCCAAGAATAATGAGAACCCCCCCCCCCCCAACCCAAACACAGACATATAATGATCAAAGTTTTGATTAGTTATTATATTGCTCAACTTGTCCAGAATTATATTGAAATATTGCCCCAAAATAATTTGTTGTCTTCTTTTGACTTTACTCGTCAAAATCAAGATATTTGTAGTTATGTTCAACAAAGTATATATTTAAGAAAAATTATTCTCACCCAAGTTGATATTTTTTTCCTCTTATCGCTCTTTCAAAATAATTTTCAGATGTAGATAATTTAAGTAAATAAATCTATTTCATGCTCCTCATTCCCAATAATAACTTCCCTTGATTTTGTTCTTATCCTTGTAATAGGGCAAAATTTTATAGCCTAAAAAACTCCGCAAGTGCACGGGCCGTATCAAGTAATAAAGAGTAAGTAAGATATCATTCCCACGGCGACTTAGTACCCACAACTTCAAGATTAAGCATTAATTTAATAATTTCATTTAAGTTGAGCAATCAAATTAAATTTAATGAAGAGAAAAGAAATTAAAATTAAAACAAAGGAACTACTACACTAATGAACGAGCAACCTAGAGTCATTAATCCCTTATTTGTTTCCTAGATTTTATCCCCACTAAATTAATTTTGACTTAACTTACTCAAATAATCTAGAGTATCAATGTCTATAAATGCCTTAGGTCATTTATATACCTATCTTAATTAATTATGTAATGCCTCATACAACTAAATAAGATGCGTTTTAGATCGGGCTCACTCTAATGTGATTATGCGGAGCTTCTAGGTATATTCATATCCTAGACGTAAATTAGATTAAAACCTAATTTCACATTAAATTTAAACCTAATTCCACATTATTTATTCCCATGGTCAATTTAGGATTCCCTCTTCCAAGTTCAACCCTAAATCCCCAAAACATGCTTCAATGGTGATCAATCAATAAGCAATAACAATAAACACATGATTAAATAAACCGAAATAAAATTAAGCAAAACTAAAAGTGAGAATAATCTCTAGAACCCAAACAAGTTCATAGGTCTTTAGGTTGCAAAACCAATTAGCCACATATGGCTATAATAAAATCCATAACAAAAAGATGAAACTCGATTGAAAGAATAAAGGAAAGAGATGAAAGAAAGTTTCTCCGTCGCCTCCACAGTCCTTCCGTGGAGATGATAAAGAGAACCAAAACGCTCAGCCGCTACTCCTCTGCTTCTTCGTTCCTTCCTCTGCTCCTCCGTGATCCTTCCTCTTTTTTTGCTTCTTCCTTTCTTCATATATATAACCTAAATATAACTTAGGCTGTGGGTCACTAATTCTCCTTTTCTCATTAAAAAGATATCTTATATCTTGTAATCTACTCCACCAGATCACGCAATTGATTTTGTTTCTAATTTTCTTGCGCGGGACCACCGAATTTGGCTGATTGCATATCCTCTTAATTGCTTTGTCTACTTCTTTCCAAATCAGCTATTATTTCCTGCACAATAAAAATAGGATATGAGTAGATTTTATGTCGATTTATTCTTAGATCCTAAGTTTGATTCAATGATGGAAAAATTTCTAAAAGATAATTAAATAGGCATATAATATTAATAAATCCAGCTAATTCTTATAAAATATACACCTACTTAATCATAAAATATATACTTATCACCTTGTTATCACTAACCAGTTTCTACCATGGCTTTCGAATTTCGTTGTCAGAGGTTCAATAAAAAAAAAATTGTTAGTGCTGTGTTTAAAACTACTATCATGTCCAATAAACTTCAATTCTCGTTATATATATTGTTTAAATTTTTGTTAAGACAAACGTGATTAAAGAAAAATTAATAAAAAACTTTGGGTAATAATCAGAGCAGTCTGTTTTAATAATTTTCTTGAGTTAAGTTATAAAATTGAATTGACGAGTCCCACGAAAGGAACCTGGCGTCGTCCGCTAACGTGCATCTATCTGTTGAAATTTCAAAAGTAGGCGACTGTTCAATAAATTTTAATTTCTTGTTTTCAGTTTCTGTTATTTTATTATACTTATTCTCTTTTGTTGAATTTACCATTGAGATTAAGCATGAAACATCACACTTCATAACGACATCGTGTTTGAAAACGATAATATATATAACCCAGTCAAAAAAAAGGAAGAAATGGATAATTTTATGACATAACAACAAAGGTTTATGGATAATAAAAATTTAAATCCACATACAGCCCCTTTTTGTAAATTATGAAAATTACAATAGAGAAGACTAATGCATTTTCTTGTCCTTTTTTTTTTTTTTTTGCTATTTTAATTTTGTAAAGTTCCACATAATTTCTTAGGTTTCATTCAACTCTTTTGTTCCTCTAATGTCTTATATTTTAATTTTAAACATTAAAAAATTTAAAATAAATTCATTTAGTTCATAAGCAGACCAGTTTAAGGGCAAATGTATTTTTTAATCCAAAATCTTGTAAACACAAGTGTCAGCCAAACTATACTCTTTCTCTAGGATATATTGACGGTTAGTTTTCAGGAAAAACATTCCAAACAAGTAGTTTAAACTGCCAATACTCTTTAGAAATGTAATTATTTGTTTAGTCATCAAAACATTTCATAGGGATATTATAAAAAAACATTACATAATTAAGGATACTCTGGATATAATGTTTATGGGGTATTTGAATAGCCACGTACGTAACCAATTAAATAGATCGGCCATTTTGTTAGGCCACGTAACATATCTCATATTCATTTATTTCCTGCTGGCAACAAGAAGCTAGGAGCCTAGGACCCATTGATAGATATAGATATAGATATATATTTTATACAATATAACATCTATAAAAAATTATATTATGTAGATCAACCATACGGATGGTCTTATCAAAGTAAACTATATGAAAAGTTTATTAGATTTACGACACAAATTTTAGGAAATCTTCATTATCTTTCCCCTCTGATTATAACGTACGTACCTAATTAAAGAACTTCGTTTTTACCCATAACATCAGTTACCCTACAAAACTTTAAAAAGTGGAAAAACACCTTTTTTTTTACTTAGAGATTTTAATAATGGAATGAGAACATGCACGTTGATATCACCTGATTAAGTTTCAAGTAGCAAGGTTGATGTCTCGTAAAATTGTTAGCTAACTAACACATCTAATTTTTTATTTTAGAAAAAAGGGAAAATGATCGAAGAAATTAAATGTTCAACTCTAGTAGTGAGTCAAAAGTGTAAATCATCGATGCAAATGAAAATGAAATAAATAATACATGGATGCGTAAAAAAATTAATGTTGACTTGGTACGCACATAAAGAACGGAGTCTACAAAGCCACGCCAATGTTTTCTACCAAACTCCTATAATTCCTTGACAAAGTAGTGTTGCAACCGATTAATTATACCATTATTGTTCATGGAACGTAGTAATGTTGGGTAAACACCACGTGGTCTTCATCTACCCATCCCAATTCATTCTTTAGCCTCACCTATAAAAACCCTCTCATTCTTCAACATGTTCACAACTCACACTTTGATAATTAGTCCTTCTTCGCTCTTACTTCTCTGCAACTTCCAATCAAACAGTCCAAATATTAATCAACATGGTGAGTGTTGATGAGATCCGAAAGGCTCAGAGGGCAGAAGGGCCGGCCACCGTGATGGCCATCGGAACCGCCACTCCACCAAACTGTGTTGATCAGAGTACCTACCCCGATTACTATTTCAGAATCACCAACAGTGAACACAAGTCTGAGCTCAAAGAGAAATTCAAGCGCATGTGTATGTGTCTCTTGTCTCTCTTTTCATTTTAGCATTATATTATAGTGTTTTATCTCTGGCTCTATCTTGTTTTGCTGAAAGATACAGGCAAAGACAGTTGATTTTCAGATTGATACTGATCATCATATCTGTCAGAAACAAGAAATAATATATATATAGGAACATATATATTGTGTATATATAAAAACCTTGGACTCCGAATAGGAAGCTAGTAGTAAACTACAAATTAAATACTTTTCTGGTGTTGAATATAAGATATATTTAAAAAATCGATCTTAATCTTAAATATAAGATATAGTTTTTATATTTATCACTATTTTCTCAATTTACCCATATTATTGATTATTTCCCAATTTGTTCATATAATCTTGGCTTGTACACCCAGATTTGTGAGTCGAGCGTGTGTTGAGCTATTTACCATATATACCATTGAACCAACTTATATCATCGTAACCACATATTTCAGGCGATAAGTCAATGATCAAGAAGAGATACATGCACTTGACGGAGGACATCTTGAAAGAGAACCCTAACATATGTGAGTATATGGCTCCTTCTTTGGACGCAAGGCAAGACGTAGTGGTTGTTGAAGTCCCCAAGCTGGGCAAAGAGGCAGCCACCAAAGCCATAAAGGAGTGGGGCCAACCCAAGTCAAAGATCACTCACCTCATCTTCTGCACCACCAGCGGCGTCGACATGCCGGGCGCAGACTACCAGCTCACCAAGCTCCTCGGCCTCCGCGCCTCCGTCAAGCGCTACATGATGTACCAGCAGGGCTGCTTCGCCGGCGGCACCGTCCTCCGTCTTGCCAAGGACCTCGCCGAAAACAACAAGGGAGCCCGCGTCCTGGTCGTCTGCTCCGAGATCACCGCCGTCACATTCCGCGGACCCAGCGACACCCACCTGGACAGCCTCGTGGGCCAAGCCCTCTTCGGAGACGGCGCGGCCGCCGTCATTGTGGGCTCCGACCCCCTCCCTGTTGAGAAGCCTCTGTTTGAGCTGGTCTGGACGGCTCAGACCATATTACCAGACAGTGAAGGAGCCATTGACGGACATCTTCGGGAGGTGGGCCTCACCTTCCATCTTCTCAAGGACGTTCCAGGGCTGATCTCGAAGAACATAGAGAAGGCGTTGGTTGAAGCATTTCAGCCACTGGGCATATCAGATTACAATTCCATCTTCTGGATTGCTCACCCAGGTGGTCCCGCGATTCTTGACCAGGTAGAGGCCAAGCTGAGCTTGAAGCCGGAGAAGATGAGGGCGACGAGGCAGGTGCTGAGTGAGTATGGGAACATGTCGAGTGCTTGTGTGTTGTTCATTTTGGATGAAATGAGGAAGAAGTCTGCAGAAGATGGGCTCAAGACCACAGGTGAAGGACTTGAATGGGGTGTTCTGTTTGGGTTTGGACCTGGTCTCACTGTTGAAACCGTTGTTCTTCACAGCGTGGCCGTTTAAGAGCTTCTATGTTTAAGGTCTTATATTTATTCATATGTGTGTGTGTGTTACTTCCATTTGTTTCCCTGTGTTTAGGAGAAATTATTCTTTGTTAGTTCCTTTCGTACAAGAGTGATTTTCTAAAGCTTCATGTTTTACTTGTAAATTGCTATATAAAATTAATAAAAAGTCAGAATATCAATGGAGACATTCCCTGCCCAATTTTCTATACCAGGTCGCGAATCTTGTTCTCCCACATACCAACTAAATTAGCGCTTGGGACCATTTGGGATTGTTGCAGATCTTCCCTTTTTTTTTTTTTTTAGTATTTTTGGTTTTTTCTTGAAACTCCTATAAATGAAAATTCAAAATGAGTAGCTAGGTGGGCGCATAATAGTATTTTGGTAAGTGGAAGAAAAGAGTCTAAAAAGTAAGGTCGCTATTTTCCCACCAAATTGCCAGGCAAGTGAGTGTTGAGCTACCATCTCTCACCCTTCCTTCCTCAACCAATAAATTAAATTCTCATCTTCTCTTCTCGTTCCTCATCTCTTACTCCCAACACTCACTACCTTCCTAGTCAATTCTTTTAAGTTGTTTGTTATTTGAAAGATTAAATTCAAAATGGTCACTGTTGATGAAATCCGAAAGGCTAGAGGGCAAAAAGGGTTCATATTCCATGTTTCTCTCTTACATGCTTCTTACATGCTTAACCCTCTAATTAGAGGGATTGTAGGTATTTTTTATATATTTATTTATTTAGATTAAATTATGTTACATCATGATTATTATTATTTTCACTTAGTATCTCAAATTAATTTATTTTCATAATATTTGTGTTACAGGAAAAATATTTCCGAATGAATGACTAAAAATTAATTAATTTAAGATACTGGGTGTAAAAAAAAATCTCAAGATACAAGATATAATTTAATCTAAATATATTTAAGAAAATGTCAATCAACATGTAAAAAGTACTTAAAGAAAAGCATGAAATGTGGATTGGGCAGAAGGGTCGGCCATCAGAACGGCCACTCCACCAAACTGTGTTGATCTAGAGTACCTACCCTGATTACTACTTTATAATCACCAACAGAGAGCACAAGACTGAGCTCAAACAGAAGTTCAAGCGCATGCGTGTGTCTCTTTTCCTTCATGTAATTGCTGTGAGAAAGAATAACTATATTATTACTGGTTATTTTGGGGTTATTATTCTGTTTTAGTAAAATCCCTTTAATTAAAAGAAAACTGAATTGCCCATTTCAAATAAGGGGGTAAGATCAAAAAATGGGATTTCAGAATGATCATCTGATCACTATTCATGTTTGACAGCGCCATCTCACACGGCCCCATCTCCACGAATCCGTGAGCTTCTACTCCTTTCCTCTGTTACGTGGCTGGTGGCTCGCCGCTCCTTCTCTATCTTTTCCTGAATAAAAATTCTGCATATAATGATTTTCAGAACTGGAGTTGTTGGTTTCGTGAATTCACATTATGGCAATCACATGGTTTGTTTTGGTCGCAATAAAGAGAGTAAGCAGTACTGGCCATACATACTGCGCCTACGTTATCAATCAAATATATCTTACTAAGTATTCATTCCATTACAGCCATTTATCGTTAAGCAGTTATCCATGCGTCACAAGATGCATAAAAACAGTCCACGTCATTATTTTAAAATCACTTTGTAGATTCATGAGACAATTAGCCGCCCACGTCTTCAACCTCATCGATCTTCATTTTTCCCAATTGACATTAATTACGGTTTGAAAAAAGTCCCTCTTTAACATTTTCCCGTTTATACATGCACATCTATCTGAACCACAATTCTAAAAATAAAATAAAAAGTCACTTTTGACAGCTAGCTGTCTTTGACTCCTATATATTTATTAATTATTATTTGTTAATTTATTTATTTCACTTGTATATTTGGCTATTTCTCTTTCTTGATTGTCTTCTTCTCTTTTCATCATTTTCCTCATCTCAGCCGTTGAATTAAAATTTGAATGGTTCAGATTTTTTTTAATAATTAAATTGTTATCGGCCGCATGCAGTAGCATGTTATTTAAAAAAATTTGAACTATTCAGATTTTCATTCAACGGCTTAGATGAGGAAGATAATGAGAAGAGAAGAGTACCGTAGCCGGATCCCAAATTTTTACCTTCTCTTCCCTATTTGTTCCTCCTCTTCTTTGAAATTGTTTTCTCTCTCATTTCTCTAATACGATAACAGGTTTTGGAAAATACACCATGGAAACATATCAATTTTCATCCCCTTTTCAACCCATACAAATGATATATAATATACAACATGTAACAATAAGCTTACTTATTATTAAATAAAAGCCCTTTTTTCTATTTGTAGGGAACATAATGGTTTCTTCTTTCTTTTCTCTTTGCCTTCAGCATCTTCTACTGAACCTATTCTTTTTTGTGGGTTGAAAAGGGGATAAAAATGGTTTGGTTAACTGTTAAAACATATGGAAATATGTATTCTGTAGGTTGCGTGCGGTTGTGTTACTGCTGCAATTCTCATTGAAAATATTTTTACGGACGTAAATGATCCAGTTCGTAAATCATACATCTCATATTTATATTATTTAATTTTTTCATTAACTTTTTTTTTTAATACTAGGTTAACAGACTCATTTTTCCCTTTATTGTTGCTGATGTTGTGCGTTTTGGGACATTTTAACTCTCCCTTACTATTAGGATTAATTAAGTCATGTTTAGTGATGCATATTATCAATGATATCATGAATATATTTTTTCCTACTATAGTGGAAGCTGAAGATCCCCCCCCCCCCCCAAACTAAAACAAGGTGTCATCATAATATATATAAGACTGTTTCACAGTATCAAACTTTCCGGAGAAGATATTCTCCTCATTTCTTCTCTACCCATCCCTCCTCATCCTCCATCCTGGCCGTCCAAATCTTGATTCAAGGGTCTAGATTTACTTTTCAAAAAACTGCATGCGGTAAAAATTACCGCATGCGGTTTTTTGAAAAGTAAATCTACGCCTTCAATCAAGATTTGACTGGCCGATGATGGAGATGGCGAAATGAGACAAGCATAGAAACCGGACTCCAAACTTTCTTGTGTTTGAGAATGTCACCATCTCCTTATGACAATTTCCAAATAGTAAAGGTTATTCTTCTTAATTAATCTAAATTCACATGTTTAGTTTCTTTCTGTTTGTAAAATCATTTATATTACAATCTTCTATGTAGATACTAGTGATACTACCTTCGGTCCTAATTATTGGAACACTTTGGTAGTGCAATTTGTACTACAAAAGTATTCTTATAATTAGAACCGGAGGGAATAACTATAAGCAAATATGGGGTACAGTATTTCATGAAGCAAACATTTTTTTTTGATATATTTGGAACCTCTTTGTATATGGGAGAGGTAAGATGGTGAAGGAAGTGCATATGGTGACGTTTTGATGGATACTTTCTACTATTTTCCAGACTCGATCATATATATATATTTAAAGGCAAGTAAGGTCTTCATGTATTGAGAGAAATTTAATTTTGAACAAAATTATTTGTTGAGTGTTATTATTCTAAATCAATTCTATGGTTACGATGACTCTTATCTATGATGAGGAATGTGATAAATATTGTTGATACAACTTAGCCAACCTCAAAATATATTATTTGCATCGGTTCTTAAATATAAGATAAAGTTAATTTTTTTTGAGATATTAAGAAAGCTATTTAAATTACTTTAAATATTTATATTTATAAATTTTTATCGAAACTATTTTATCTAATTTATAAATTAATATATAATTTAATGATACATAACATATGATATAATTAAATAACTTATTTAGATTCATTAATCTCGCCATAAAAAAGTCAGCCCTTTCTTGTATGTATAAGACTGGAGGGAGTAACAGATTCCAAAATATATTACTCCCTCCGGTCCTAATTATAAGAACTATTTACCATAATTTGGAGAGATTAAGGAGAGAAGTTAAATTAGTTAATTATAATTATTTTTCAAAAATATCCCTACTTAAAATTGAAAATTATATCAAAGAAAAATTAGCTTGATATGCTCAAATCGTGACATTCCCTTGACTGCATAAAAGTGAAATTCCCTTTTCCCACTCAAGTCGTGACATTCACGTGTCTTTGACTGCATAAAACTCGTTAACTTGCATGATATGCTCAAATCATGTGAATCAAGTTCTTCGTCTTCATACTTGAATGAACGATTCTGTCAATGATTTATAAATAGGGGTATTATAGGAAAAAAAATTGACAAAAGTTAAAACTAGCTTTTATAATTAAGACCAAAACCAACTCCAAAATGTGTTCCTATAATTAGGACCGGAGGGAGTAATAGACTTGTTGTGTGTAGAACTTGTGGGTTATGCAAAATAATTAGAAACATTATCTCTTTCTAGGTTTTGATTACTTCTAAAAACTTTTTTTAAAAAAAAAATCACCCAAAAAAAGCTTACAGTATATTTATTTTAAAAATATGTAATTTTGATTGAAAAAAATGCCTAAATGAGCAAGATATGCATGCACCCTAAGAAGTATGTTATAAAAATGAAAAATAATAAAAGTTAAAAATTCTCAAACAATAAATTCCTAAACAAACTCTAATATCTTGAGGCTATAAATTATTTTACCTATTGTTATCCCTCTATCATAGCCTAGGATATACGAAATTTTAGTAACAAATGAATGGCTAATATCACGGGGATATGAAGGCAAAAAAAAATATCACGGGGATATATTTAGTGTGTATTCATTTGGTAACAAATGAACTTTTTATTTTTTAGCCAACGGAGGATTGGTACAAGTGATAAGTGGCTTGTATTGTTTAAATAATGTCTCGAGTTTAAGTCTTGTGTGTGCGACGGGTCGGATATGAATTAGTCGGGGTAAAGGCTCTAAATACCTAATGAAAAAAAAAAGAACTTTTTAATTAACTAAAAAATAGTTTTGAATCTAATCAGGAAAAAATCATATTACTAAAAAAAAAATCAAATAAAATTTTTTAAAATATAATTTCATTAACAGAATAACCGTCCAGTAGAGATGAGGGAACATCCTTGGATGAGAAGATGTAGGAAGTTTTCAGCATTAATTCCATAATTTAAAATTTAAAATTTTAATTTATGGTCTTAAAAAAATTACGATTTTTAATATATTTATTTATAAATATTTTTTCCTTGATCCTTCTCCCTAATTTTCCAGTGAAATAATTGATTTTAAAAAATGTTTACTTAAAATTACAATTATTCATATGCTCAGGGACGTTCATATGTGATTACAACTCCATCTTCTGGGTTGTCACCCAGGGTGGGCCCGCTATTCTTGACCATGTTGAGGCTAAGCTGAATTTGAGGCGGGAGGAGACGGGGGCTTTCAGGCACGTGCTGAGCGATGTTGAGGGCTTGAGGCTTCGCTGAAGTTGAAGCCGGAGAAGATGAGGGCGACGAGGCAGGTGCGGAGTGAGTATGAGTCTATGGGAATATGTGGAGTGCTACCGTGTTGTTCATTTTGGACGAAATGAGAAGCAAGTCCGCAGAAGATGGGCTCAGGACCACCGGTGAAGGCCTTGAATGGGGTGTGTTGTTTGGGTTTGGGCCTGGCCTCACCATTGAAACTGTTGTTCTTCACAGTCCAGCCACCTAAAAGGCCAGATATATCTATGGCCTGGTCTCACCTATGTTAGAAGTATAAAGGTGATAATATTTGATTAAGATCTTATAATAACGTGTTCAAATTTCATGTTGGTTAGTTGCACGATCCTAATCTATATAAGGAGTCTTAGTTCATGTGTCGAATGTGTGAAATAGTTATCTCCCATCAAGAGGTAACATAGGTCGTCTTTCACATTCCCAAATTAGATTAGTTGATTAGTTTTGTATCATAAATGGGTGTAGCATGTTTAAAATATAAACATCAGTATCTCATAAAATAAAGCTTCATTTGATATTGCATTCTTGTCTTCCTTCTTGATGTCAAAATAGAGAAACTTCCATTGCTGCAATCAAAGAATAGCTACACAAAATATTATAGCAAGAAAATCAGATAAAGGGCCTAAATGATAACTCCCACGGTGTGAAAATATAGCTTCAACATTCTGTTCACCCTTATATGACACATAAAGGGCCTGGAAGTTGCTACTTGCTCAAAATTCAAACACCTTATTAGTTATGGGATCTTTCTGTCTCGTTTTTCTTGTTCCTGTTTGTTTGTGGACTCGTTAGAAATCCAAGTATAATCGGAGGGAATAGAGAAAATGTCTTGAATGTTACTATTAGAACCAGAAGAAGATGAACCAGGTTGACCCTTTATCCATTGAAACCAAGAAGATGATGGGGATTTTCCTGCTGGGTGGTCCTCTAGATCTTCAGAAGTTGGACTTGAAGGGGCTGATGAGAACTCTTCCAATGGCGGCAATTCTTCAAACTTTGTGAAGGAAATAAATACTCTCACAGTAGGAACCACAGGGATTGCAACCTGAAAAAGGTAGTGAAATGGTCACTCAGTCATCAAAAAACGAAAATAAGAAACAAGGTTGAACATAAAAGACAATTGAACAAAATCAAGAGTGAAAAGACAGGAAATAAAATATATATCAATGGATCTAATCACATTGGGAGAATTTCCTTTAATTGGGTTAGATAATATTTGAATCTGAACTCATAATTCTGATTACCATATAGTAGTATAAAACAAAAATATCAACGGCTCACATTCAAAGGTCCAATACACAAGACAAACACGCACACCTCAAAAGTCAAAATAACATAGAGGTTTCTATTTCCTCTTGTTTTGACGGCAGGTGCGCGCAAATGAATAGGTCATATAACCATGAAACCAGTTAGATTACATTTAGCCAATCATTGTTATTTCATCGAAAACAAACTAAGAAGTGAACTAATTCACATGAAAATTCCAATTTCTGATGAAGTAATATGAAAATACTAAGATTTTCTGTAAGCCAGAGATACACAGGGCACAGACCTTGACCGGAAAGGTATCCTTTGGTAGTTTTGTTGTAAGAATATCTCTAAAACGACGAATTGCTTTAACTTTTTCTGCAAGAATGTCAAGCAATGGCAACAATTCTTCGACTTTCAGAGGAAAGTCCGGTGAAAACCACAGACTAGGCCTCATTCCTCGCTTATACTCACCCCCACTACTTCCTTCCTTGCCAAAACTGCTGCTATCAGAATCCTCAGAAGGTGCTGTGTTGTGTCTTCCCTTCTTGTTCTCCTTTTCTTTCCGTCCTCGTTCCTTTTTTTCTTTCTTTTCTGTTTTTCCATGATCAAACTCATCCTCAGTATTCAATTCCAATGAATCCAGGTTTTGTTCAAGTACAAGTTCCAGTTGCTTTCTTTCTTCCTCTGTCAAAATTTCTTCAATATCATTACTCATTTTCTTGTTTTCATGGGCAGACAACTTATCAACCGTTTTAGCTCCAGGGCCCTTTTTAGATTTGATACTTACATGCACATTGCGCATATCATACACCTTAGCTTTCCATGGCCCAACCATTTCCTTTCTCTTCTTTTTTCTCCATGTCAATTGAGGGGCAAGAAATGCTTGAGACGTATCAATTCTGATTTTTGGTTTTGATTCCCGAGATTTCATATTGTAGATCTGTCGTATCTCGTGATTAGATGGTGCACAACCGGGATGTGGATTGCTCAAATATACCTTCTTATGCTTGTGTGCTATGATACATAACGGTATCCCAGTCAATTTCTTCCCATCTTCTAAGCCATCACCAAGGAAAAGAGCGCTTTGATCTGCCCTCTTTATTTTTAAACCGTCAAAACCAGCCAAAGTCATGTCTGCCCTCATATTAGCACCTCTTTTCCAAATTTTGAAAGTGTCAGAAGGGGCAATTTTTGAGATGAAAGGAATTACAGAACTCTCAAAATGAAATGTAATCTCCATATAGAAATCTCTCATCGTTCTCATGGTTGCTATATAACGAGGCAATCTTCTATAGAACTTGTCATCATAATGATTATAAGAATACCGAATCATAAGCAGACCGATTTCCTCTTGTTGATTGATAATTGCTTCTGTAAGAGCACTCCATCCTTGCCTGTTCTTCAAGTTTTTATTTGCCCCAGCAACCAGAAGCATTTGGGCGGCCTTCATATCCCCGAGTCTTGCGGCCAAATGAAGAGGGGTATCACGATTTGGAACATCACGGCAATCAACGATGGCAGAGATATCCTCAGCTTTTCTTTCCTCAGCTAGTGACTCCGCCTCAGTATCGATCTCATCTGCCTTCCTAAGTCGTGGGAGACATGCTAACATCTCTTTAAGCCCAGCATAATCCTTCAACAATAATGCCTTATGCACAGGACTATGAGCATATTTCGAAACATCAATATCCGCCATTTTGTAAGACTACAAGAATCCAACACTCATCAATTAATAATCGCAAGGGCAAATTTATTCGATGAGCAAAATCTAAAACTCACTAAGAAACGTCGAATCAGAGGACCGCAACAAATGCAACTAACCCCATTGGCAATCATGCTTTAAATGATGCAAATAACGTAAATTATAAATGAGAATATGAGATCGACTCATTTCAAATCACAACCAACCCGCAAGGTAGACAGAGCTGCAACAACAATTTGACTCGGAAAGAAAAGAATTCTAGTTGGACTCTAAAAATTAAAGCAATGAAAGAGGAATCGATACTCGCGTATCTCCTACCTATTGGGTTTCTGCTTCCTCTGTGACCTTCCCAGAGTCTAAGATTGTAAATAAACTTGGAAACTCAACGCTTTTGTCCAACCTCTGCCTTGTCCGAAACTAGGAAATGGAAAATACAATTCCGAAACAAAATGAGCCAGATTAAGCGAACCCAAGAACATGCATGCTGTATTGTTAATAGTTGCGTGAAGCACAATTCAATGATGGGAAATTCATGGCAAAATAACGGATAAAATGGTTACTAAAATAGCAAAAACGAGGATTGTTCCGGACAAAAACATTCTTGGAGCGGCACAGAGAAATCCGCAATTTTTCTCAAATCAAGCCACAGAAAATAAAACACAACTATCTAGTAAATTTTCCAAATTTGTTCCGCCTTGCTAATAAGGTTTATGTTATGGCGCGCAAAAATTGTCTGCTGCATCTTAACTGAAAAGTCCATTTTCAACCATCCAATTTCTATGAACTAGCTTGATTTAAACTGAAGAATAAAACCAGTGATGGATTCTATTTTAGACTTCTTGGTATTTTTTGATGATAATGATTACATCGATGAATAATGATTTAGCCTTCTTTAAAAACATAACACACACATCCATATCAATAGAAATTAAAAGTACCATTCAGAACTAAATAAATAAATAATATGTTATTTTTATTCAACCCTTGAATTTAATTCGGATAGTAAGATAACGTGAGGTATAAATAATATCATCTTTAACCCTATTTATTTATAAGAAAAAAAAAATTAATTTTTTAAATATTAAGAGTTAACTATGGCATATTTTTACTCAGTGTTTTTAATATTAGCGATAATGATCAGCTAATTTGATTGACCTTATGAATGCATTACGAGCCAGAATGTGCCATTCTTTATTTATTTAATTTTATTGTAAAGACCAAATTTTATCAAAGATAAAATGATTATATAAAAAGTCTTAATTAACTAAATGTCTAGAATAACGTGAGCCATAGTAAATTAGTAATGCCCCATCAAAAAATGAAATACTAAAAGAATGAAAGTACTAGTTTATTTCTCATTTCGCAACGTAGCTGTACACTGTTGGTTTCTCTTATTATTTCTCTAAGTAGTTTGAACTAGAGAAGCACAATAAATACTTGTATTGAATCATAAACATATATTTTTTTTAAAAAAAACGAATAAATGAACTTAACTCACGCATGTGTATTTGAAAATTCCACAATCTCAAATTTGATGTGTCTGATACGATAAAAATTGCATTTTAGACAATACCTACAACACTGAAGCAAAATCTAACGAGATCCTTGTTTGTATATTTAGCGTGTCCATTCATGTTACTAACTTATAAAACTACACAAAGAATACTAATAAGTATTGGTCTCAGTGAAAAAAGCAATAGGTGCTTAAACACAAGATTTTGAGTTTAATATGCTCAAACTTGACCTGACGGTACTAGCTACATTCTGTATAAAAAACCTATACTAAGACTAGAGAGATTTACCCTTTAAAAAAAGTTTTGCAAGATTATTTTCAGCAACTAATTCCTGTGTCTTACAAAACCACAACTCATGAGGCATCCTTCACCATGCACTCACCGGGATCATACACAACACTTGGAAGCTGGAGCCTACACATTGATTCAACAACCTCAGTAATTATGACTTTCTGGTCTTTTTATCTTTTGCTGCATCTTGAGCAGTCCAGGTATAATCCAAGGGAATAGCAAAAGGGTCTTGAATTTCACTATTGGAACCAGCAGAAGAACTATGACTGGCCTTTACCGACTGAAACCAAGAAGAAGATTGGGGTTGTTCTGCAGGGTTCTCATCATCTGCAGAAGTTGGACTTGAAGGAGCAGATGAGAACTCTTCCAATGGCGGCAATTCCTCAAACTTCGTGAAGGAAGTCAATACTCTAACAGTAGGAATCACAGGGATTGCAACCTGAATGTCAAAGGCAATGAAATAGATATCTAATCATACATTCATTGAAAACGAAAGCGAAAACAAAGTTGAGCAAAGATGATGGAATCAATGAACATGATTAAAATTGAAATGACAAGAAATAAAGCATCAATGGGTGCTTCACTTTTCTTGTACGGTACCTGTTACTGCAGACAAGTACTCTTATTCAAGCCATACAATCAGTTACACGGTATCTAAACAACCAGCGTTCTTTATTCTTCAAGTTGTCTGTATTTCCTAGAGTTTTAACAGCGTGCAAATCTTACATGACCTATTCATATTCTGTTATATAGGATACAATTTCTACAACTTCTCTAACATATTCATTCCTATTTCCTGACCATTCACTCCTTAAGGGCGGAATGAATAAGCAAAAGCAAAACATACAACTTATTGAAGGCATGAAATCATACCTCTCACTGAAGGCATGAAATAAACTAGATGCATTTGAGGATGTCAGAACAATTTATTCTGGACCATATCTTTAAAGGTCGGCATACCAATCACTCTATCCAGTGAGTTCACTAGCACTCTGCTTCATTTTGCGCCATAAGAGAAATAAAATCCATATCTTTAAAGGTAGGTGGGAGTTTACAATCTACATGCTCTCTAGTCCATCAAAGCTGCCAAAGTTGAAAATTCTTATAGGCTAAACTACATTTGCTCGCTCTATCCATTGTGAATTGGGAAAGGATGATTTGAACGGGTAACATAGTTAAGACCTTGGGGGACTATACAAGCACTAATTGATTCTGGCTTGAATATAAGCATCAAAATATGGATAATATATTTTCTTAAATGGAAAAAACACTAGATTTCCAGTTAGAATCTTAAACCAACAACAAAAACATAAAAGCCTTCACAGGAAAGAATCTTAAACCAAGGATAGGATAAAAGAAAAAACAAGCACACGTCACCTTCACAGGAAAGGTATCCTTTGGAAATTTTGTTGTAAGAAGCTCTCTTAAACGACGGACTGCCTTAACTTCATCCGCAAGAATGTTCAGCAACGGCAACAGCTCTTCAACTTTTAAAGGAAAATTTGGCGAAAGCCAAAGGCTAGGCCTCATTCCACGTTTATACTCACTCTCACTACTTCCTTCCTTATTAAAACTGCTGCTACCAAAATCCATTGAAGGTGCTTTGATGTGTTTTCCCTTCTTAATCCCCTTTTCTTTCCGTCCATATCCTTCTTTGTCTTTCTTTTCCTCTTTTATATGATCAAGCCCACCTTCATTATTTGATTCCAATGAGTCCATGTTCTGGGAAAGTGCAGATTCAAGTTGCTTTCTTTCTTCCTCTGTACAGATTTCTTGAATATCCTTACTCTCATGTTTACTTCCAATGCTAGACACCCTATCATGCTTCTTAGCTCTAGGGCCCTTCACAGATTTGACGCTTACATTCACATTGTGCATATCATACGCCTTAGCTTTCCATGGCCCCACCATTTCTTTTCTCTCTTTTCGTCTCCATGTCATTTGGGGAATCAGAAATGCTTGACTCATGTCAATTTCAACATTTACTATCGCATCCTGAGATCTTTTCCTAAATTTTTGCCTTACCTGTCTATCAGTTGGTAGAGTCCCAGGAGTTGAAGGTGTAAAGACCTTCTTATCCTTGTGTAAAATCAAGCAGCGTGACCCAGGTGGTATCTTCCCATCTTCTGAACCATCACCAAAGAAAATAAAGCTCTGATCTGACCTCTTGATTTTTAAACCGTCAAAACCAGCCAAAGTCATGTCTGCCCTCATATTAGCACCTCTTTTCCAAATTTTGTAAGTATCTGAAGGGGCAATCCTTGAGATGAAAGGAATTACAGAACTCTCAAAATGAAACGTAATCTCCATATAGAAGTCTCTCATCCTTTGCATGGATGCTATATAACGAGGCAACCTCCTATGCAATTTTTCTTCTGAATGATTCCAAGAACACCGGACCATAAGCAAGCCAACTTTCTCTTGGTGGTTGAGGATAGCTTCTGAAAGAGCACTCCATCCTTGTTTATTCTTCAAATTTTTATCTGCCCCAGCAACCAGAAGCATTTCAGTGGCCACTTCATCGCCAAGTTTAGCAGCCAAATGAAGAGGAGTATCACGATTTGGAACATCACGGTAATCAACTACAGCAGAGATAGCCCCAGCCTTCTCTTCCTCAGCTAATGATTCTGCCTTAGTGTGAATCTCATATGCGTTTCCAAGTCGTGGGAGATGTTCTAGTATCTCTTTGAGGCCATCATAATCCTTTAGCACTATGGCCTTGTGCACAGGACTATGAGAATACTTTGAAACATCAATGTCTGCCATTCATCAACTGAAGAAGACTCCTCACCAAAATCAGTAGCAGAAGACACCAGCACACACTAATTAACAGTCACAAGGGCAAATGATTGAATCATCAAACTACAGAACTATGCTACGTACAGTCAAATCAGAGAAATCAATAAATGTAACTAATCTATTGGCATTTGTCCTCTCAACATTGCAAATCATGTAAATATAAATGAAATTAACCCATTTGAAATCGCAATCAAATAGATGTAGCAGCGAGTATTAGAGTTTAGAAGCAGAAAGAGAAGAATTCTTGCATAACTCCAACCAATGAAGGACGCAAGGTGAAAAAAATACTCACGTTCCTGTATCTATTCTTTTTTCTGGGTAGTTTCTTAATTTATTCTGTTTCTGCTTCCACCGTGCCAGCGAACACCCTCCCCTGAGAAAAAACCCAAGGACAAAAAAGGAGTCCAATATTGCAATTAAACTTGGCCACTCAACGCCTTTATTCACCTTCTTCCTAACCTAAAGGTAGGAAGCGAAAAAAGGAAAAGAAGGTTGAAAAACAGAGCCCTCTGAACAAGATCAAACAAACCCCAGAACCTGCAGGCGGTCTGGTTAATTGCCGCAAGAAACACGATTCGGCACTGGGGAAATTTGGGGAGGCAGGCCAGGATTTGATTATAAAAATAGCAAAAACGAAGATTAAAAAATTACATAAAGAAAATAGAGATGATTATCATAGACCAATAATGCGTGTTTCTATTTTCTAAAAGAGAAGCGAAGGGAAATCACCCGTACTTTCAAATTAGGCCATTGAAATTAAGGGCTCGAATTCTTAAGGGAAATTTTCTTGTCTGTGTATCTGGCGGAAGGAAAAGACCAGGAGCTCCAACGTAAGTCGCAAGTTCTTAATCCATTTGCTAGTTAGATTCCTGTAAAACGGGTTTATATTATGGCGCGAAAAAGTTGCTTGCAGCATTCAACTGTTGGCCAATTCCCAGCCTGGAGATGCTCAAACGTCGGCTGAACAAGTTTATGCAGGAAGGTAAACTTTGCCGGGGTTCCAACTGTTTTCTTATTTATAACCTCATTTTGACTTAAAAAAAGTTAGTCTTATTTATAAGTCTTTTCCCCAATAATAAATAAATGACATTATGACAATTTTGTTCATATTAATTGTACCAATGAAAATAAAAAGAAGAAAAAGTTGAAAGATACCCCTTCATAAATGAAAACTCTATAATCATTAAGCTAACTACCTCTCATTGATATGTATGATTTAGGTAAAAGAGATTTATAAATAAGATCAGAATGGTATTTACTTAATTTAATTATTAGAATATAAAAAATTAGTGCTCATTTTAGGAACATGTAAAAAGTGATTTTTAAAGCACTTTTCTGTAAATTGAGACATAACTTCTTTCACATATTTAGATTGTATTTGGATTAGTGTCAGTAAAAGTGACTTTTCTCAATCTCACTTTTGCAAACGTAAGATATAATAAAAATTAGATTGTATAATATAATTTATGTTTGGATTGACTTTTGAAAAAATAAGTTTAATAAACTGGAACTTGTTTAGATGATTAATGCAAAAAAGTTAGTTTCGATGTAAATTGACTAAAAAATATATGAATTTAATATAAATAAAAATAGTTAACGTATTATTGAGAAATTTTTTCAAAATACATTTTTTTTGGAAAATAAAATTTTGGAATAAATCTGAAGGCAAATTGGAAAAAAGTCCTCTTTAAAAAATTTAATTGACGAGAATGACCTAATCATAGTACTGTCATTCTTAGTATATATAAACTTATTAGGTTATTCACGCCAATTAAATTTCTAAAAGGGATTTATTTATTTATTTTAATATCTCTTAAATTTTATTAATAAATAAAAATAAATTTGGAAAACAATCATCGTTAACCTTTAACTAAACTTATATAGTGCCTGTTTGGAATCAACGTTAGGAGAGTGTTATGAGCGTTAGCGGTAGAGTTAATGGGCGTTGGAGAAAAAACTCAACATGGTGTGTTTGAGTTGCACGTTAAGTTCATTGGACTTAACATAAAAAAAAAAAAAAAAAAGGCTAGTTAAGGAAAAAACTCTGAAACTTAGTTTTTCCATAATCTTTCTGTCATTTTTGACGTGGCCCCGCCACTTCTACCACTATCAATCCAAACACAAATCATTATCTATAACCCGATTTTTTTCTCTACCGAACTTTTTTTAAAATCGATGATAGGCTTTAAATCCACTCCTACCGCTAACCCAAATGCAGTAGGACCAAAATTTTCATCTACAACCGCAAGACTTATAATAAGGTCTATAGTGTTATTTTAATAAAAGGATCAGGGCCCAGTATCTTTTTTCATGGGGTATTTAATTTCTAATTTCTTCTCTGGTCTATGGCTGTTTTTTTTTCTTTTCAAAAGTCCAATTGAAAAAAACTGATCCAACATTAAAAAAAAAAAAAAAAAAAAAAAAAGTTAGGAAACACCTTTAGGTTGTTGGGATGTACATTTGGGCCTCGAAACGTAATCTCAAACACACCCTTACCTCAAAGATTGTAAAATGGGCAAAGCTAGCGTGGGCCTTAGTAACGGAGTTCGGAGGGGTCACAGTGGCCGAGGTATTAACAAGGAAGTATATGTTGAGGAGCGAGTCCTCTTTACTGAATTCTAGGTCAGATGATTCACCTTTGTGGAAATTCATTTGTAAACAGAAGGAAGTAATAGAGGCTGGCACTAAATGGCAGGTGAGGAATGGGAGGTCAGTGCTCTTCTTTACTGATGTATGGCTTTTTAAGGATCAACCAATTAAGAATCTGTGTAAAAGGAGGCTTAGTGCAGAAGAGGAGGGTAGCTTTGTAGCGGATTGGGTTTCGTATGGAACTTGGGACATTTCCAGATTAGTAAATGTGGTTAATGAGGAGGTGATTCAGAGACTCATAACTGTTTTACCGGCCATGGAGGATAAAGGAGAGGATATAATGGTATGGAATGGCACTACTCATGGTCATTTCTCAGTTAAGAGTGCATACTTTATATTGGAAAAACTCCCTGTTCAGTCATACAATAAAATTTACAAGAAATTATGGGCTTGGCAAGGGGATGAGAGGATAAGAGTTTTTTTATGGCTCGCCTACAACAATAGGCTTCCAACTAATGAAAAAAGAAGCATATGGTCGTCTAATCAATCTTCATGTCAGTACTGTGAGATGGCTGTGGAGGATGAGTTGCATATTTTTCGTGATTGCTGGTCTGCTAAACAGGTGTGGATTGATCTGATACACCCAAGGTATGCATCAGCATTTTTTTCTTACCCTCTTCAAGATTGGATGTCATTTAATCTTACTGAGGAGCTAGGGAAAGATAGAAGGGTGAAGTGGAATTTGATATGGGGTGTTGGGATCTGGATGTTGTGGCTTTGGAGAAATAATCATATTTTCAAAGAAAATTTTCAAAAACCATTAATTCCAACTAGGGTCATTGAGAGATCGTGGAGATTTTATTGTGATCAAATTGTATCAGATTGCCTTGCTGATATAAGGATTGTCCCAACATTTGACAAATGGGAACCTTAGAAAAATAATTGGGATGTGAAAGTACATTTTTAAAAAGATAAAACAAACAAACACTAAGTTAAATTAGTTATGTATTTTCCAAAATTATGTAATAATCATTCCTTAGTTCATTCCTTCTCATCTTTTATATTGTTGAGGGAACATCAATAAAGTTAAATTAAAATAAAAAATTGATAAATATAAAAAATAGGTCTTATATTTAAGATCATTTAGTACACACCTCACTCATCACATGAGAACAAATAGATGGTCACTTATGTAACCTAAAAATATTTTGGAACTTGAAAAATAATATTCTATGTTATTTACATCCTAAAAAGTAAAAACAGCTGTTAGGAAATATGTTGAAAGAATAATTTGTCAAAATGCTCAAGAAAAAATAAATTTGAATTTTTCTCAACATTATTAGGATAAACAAAGGAAAATCGTTAACCCAATTTGAAAATTCTATAAATTCTTTCATTAGTTTGCAGCTCATAAAATCAATCAATTAATTACATATAGTTAGGAAGCAAAATATGATAGTACTAAGTCAAAAAATACATTCATTAAACTCTAACCATTTTGTTTAAAGGCAAATTTTGCCCTTGTCAAACCAATATGTAGTATATGTTCATCATCCCTCTTAATCCCTTTTATTGTGTTACACTGGACGGTTTGCGCTGCTCTGTCATCTCCATAAACTTTGCAACATGATGAATGTAAATTAAAGTTCTCAGAATATGGATCTCATATATTTTGTTAGTTTCGTCTCTTCTTCCAAGTAGTTAGTACTCTGATCTTGTGACTATGCCATCAACATCAACCCATTTAAAATATAGTGATTGGGATTCACAGCCATATTTCTACCATCATTAATCAAAGGCTCTTACACTGCTACTTAAGGGCGTTTTCCTGGGCATTCTCTTAAGCTTAAAAGAAAATTCACCGGTAGCCCCCGAAATGCTGTCGTTGACTGGCCTGAAAAGGCCTGGAAATGGCAATAGGAAGAACACATTTTGCAGTGGGGCTAAAGGGTCTTGAGAGATGTTTTCTCTTCTTTCTTTTGCCTGCGTCGAGACAATGATTTAGTACGGAAAGGGCTTTTTCCAACCGCTTGGGTGGGAGCCTATTGGCTAGTCTCTGCTGGAAGAACTAAAGAATGAAACGAGGCAGGCTCACTAACCGAGATTCCCAACTGCTAAATGAAGGGGTCTGCAGAGTCAAATATTTCATCGTAAGTACCAAGATTGTCTGTTCAGGCTGGTCTGTCTTCATTCGTGATATTCTTGCTATTGACCTAAAAGGAGACTCTCCAGAGGTCTCAGGTTGACTTTCTCTCTTTGTTCTGGTCTGGGCACAACAGCCCTAGAAAGGGCTTATTTCCTGTCGCTTTTGATTGAGTTTCAAGCTCTAGCTTAGAGGCATCTTCTTTAGCGCGAAGACTGAGTGATTGATCTCGTTATGGCTAAGGCAAGTCTTTTCTGATATGGGTTTGGATGCTCATGCTCCTATCTTGCCTGCTTCGGATGTTCATTTAAGTGATTTATGATTGAATTTCATACTGAGATTCTTATTCCGAACTGACCAAAAAGTAGAGGGAGTGGATTAATTATTTTGTTTGTCCGTTTGCGTACAAGAAAGAGTTTTCCTTTCTACCATGGGGATATTCTCATACACACAAGAAGAAGGCGTTCCACAAGAGGGTTTGTTCAGATCGATGAAAAGTATCTACGCTTGGAATCAGTGTCCGAGTTTGTCTCTTTCTTTCGATATGACGAGGGCCTTGATGAGCAGAAATTTCCATCGTGGATTGGAGAGGAATAAGAAAAGCAAAAGATGGAAGTTTTCATTTCACTTTGTGGTGGTACTGAAAGGAAGAAGCAAGGGCCGACGACGAGTAGGGTGCGCGTTAGAACAAGCAACGAGAAAGCGTGCATGAGATGCATCAATTATGTCAGTTGCTCTATTTGATCAAGTGGTGTTCCGGGAAGAAGGAATTCGCAGCAAGTACACTATAAATATTGGGGAAAAAAATACATTAAACACTTTGTACAAAAGATAACAATAATAACTTGATACAATTCATATATTTCTGATAAAAAATAGGCTAAAATATCTTCTTAGTCTAGTCTCTCTATATTCATGTAGTTCTAGACATGCATTTGAGACTTCAACTCCCCCATCAACATGATCACTAAGAAATTCTTGGGCTTCTTACAGCACAGAAGTGATATTCCCAATGCCCGCATGCCTAAGTTTCTTTATCTCCAGCTTCTTCAACGATGAAAGATCAGTAACAGATAATTATGCGAATTATATAATAATGTTGGTTTCTACAAACTTTGTATCAAAATGGTTTGCTCTACAAAGTATCAGCAGATAAGGATCTGAGATATACCACTTGAGACTTGGGGAATAATCAACGATAAGAATTTGTGGCATAATGACTAAATATATGGAGAATTTCGTTTTCGTAAAAAACCAAAGGAACAACTTACATTTCTTTATAATGGAAGTCTCAAGTGCTATATTTAGTCATTCGTGCTGTCGTAAGTTTGGGTTTAATGAAAAATAAGTAACTAAATATACCTCAAAATATGCCCTGGACGACAAATGCAAAATAATTCCATGGCACTCATATTCAAAGAGAAGCACATGCATTTTTTAAACTAAATTAACAATAAGTCGGGTAGACAAAAACCCAATAGCAAATCTACTAAAACATTAGTGAGATATTGATCATTGATCCAAGTAGCTAGGAGCTATGCACTCAGTGACTTAATTTCACATCTCAAAAACCTTACGAATATTATGACCACGCCAAGAAAGATTTTTCCGATGATACATAGTTTGTGGAAGATTCAAATCCAGTAAATGTAAATTATTGTACAGAACAACAGCCAAACTTATATTTCAGTCATTTGACCCTTCATTATTTTCTGAAAATACAAGTTGCAAGTATTATTGCCTCTGAGCTTGCGCAAGAACAGCAGCTTCGTAGACAAACATCCCAAACATGGCTAGTATAATCCGGATTGAACATAATATATTTAAGGGAAAATCACACTCGATCAGGTCCTAAGGACAAAAAAGATTACAAAAAAGTCCCAAAGCAAATTCTCCTATTAAAAAGCTTCCTAAGGACTTCATTGATATTAATCCTGAATGTGAAATTACCTTCTTGCCCTCATTGATTAAGTTATATGATTAGATACAGGTACTTGTCAATCACTCTATTATGCATTGTCAAAATAGGCATATACTTGTTAAATAGGCACATAAACTTGTTAAAACAAGCAAATAAACTTATCATTTTATAAGTTGTCAAAATAGGTACATATGTCAAAGTAGTCACCTAAACTTGTCAGATTACGCACATTAATTTGTTGCAATAAGCAAATAAACTTGTCATTTTATAAGTTGTCAAAGTAAGCACGTAAACTTGTCAAAGTAGTCACATAAACTTGTCAAATTGCGCAAGTTAACTTGGCGCGTTAGGCAAATAAACTTTTAATTTTAGAAATTGTCAAAATATGCACATAAACTTGTCAAAGTAGGCATATGAACTTGTCAAAATATGCCCACACACTTACCAATTTATAATTTGTCATTATAGGCATATAAACTTATTAAAATAAGCATACAGACTTGTCAAACTACGCACGTTAACTTGTTATGATAGGAAATTAAACTTGTCATTTTATAAGTTGTCAAAATAGGTACATAAACATGTCAAATTAGTTACATAAATTTGTCAAAGTAGGCATATAAACCTATCAAAGTAAGCATGTATACTTGTCAATTTATAACTTGTTAATATAGGCACATAAAACTTGTCAAATTTTACGCACGTTAACTTGTTACAATAGACAAATAAACTAGTCATTTTATAAGTTGTTAAAGTAAGTACATAAATTTATCAGAATAGTCACATAAACTTGTCATTTTATAAGTTTATGTAAACTTGACAACAAAATGGTTTAGTATTTATGTGCTTGTTTTGATAAGTACATATACCTATTTTGACAAGTGTGTGTGCATATTTTGGCAAGTGTATGAGCTAATGTATGTTAGGTAAAGCAACTCCGGTTGACAAGTGCTTATGTCGTCTATTTTGACAATGCACATAGAGTGGCGATTGAAAAGTACCTACACCTAAACATATCTTAATCCACGAGGCAAGAAGGTAATTTCACATTTAGAATTAATACAAATGTAGTCATTAGGGAGTTTTTTGATAGGAGAATCTGTTTTAGGACCTTTTTGTGATTTTTTTTTTTGTCTTTGGTACCTGAATGTGATTTTTCTTATATTTAATGTAACTGACTAAATTTCAATACCAATAGTAGATTAAATTTGAAAAGCCAAATTAAGTGAAGCAATAGGAGACTGAATCTTCTATGATGTAAAATATATGAAAAGGATATCATAATTATCTTGATATATATAACAAATAAAAGAAAAATCCTACATATACTTAGCTTGATACTTTTACTAATAATGGTACGTGTTCGGTTCGAACATAATTTTTGTTTGTAAGACATAAGTGTATAGTCTCAAAGGACTAGAATATTGATGTAGGATAAGGAAACTCCGTCCTAGGTATCCATGGATGGGATACCTATGAGAATAAGAGATCACAGAGCACACACATGAAGGTTTTCGCCTAAGGGAGTGGGTGTGTGTTCAATGTACTCAGAATTGTAAAGAGCGAGGTTCGAATACGTATGCGCTTTTGGGTTCACTATCTATTTATAGTTGATACGCAGGGTTAGGGTTTGGGTGATGGGCGCCGTGTGCGCGCTTCCAAGTGTCTTGCCTTCACATACTTCAATATTTTGAATCCATAACAGTACGTATATCATTCACTATTATATCTATGTAGGTACTTTGAAGATGATTGCCACCCAAGGATCTAATACCTAATTAGATTTTATATAAAATGTGCACAGTCTCGTGAAAGAAAATAGAAGAGGCACTACATCGTGAGGCATGAAAATGAACTAAAGAAGAAAATAGAGGGGGGAAGAAGGGAGTTTGTGGATGTTGAAGAAGGAGCATCCTAATTGAGACCATGATGATCGTGAAGGAAGCAACCGCAGCCCCACTAAACTGTAAACTGCACCATTGCTGGTAAATAAGGAAGCCTGAAACTCCCTCGCTCAATGGGTGGACGGTTGGTAATGTGAAATTTGGAAAGTGAAAAATAAAACATATATTATCAATATAATAGAAATATTGAGGGATATATAAAAAAGAAATAAAGAGGGATAATTAGACGGTAGTTACAAAATCTTAAATTCAGAACACGAAAAACAAAATAAAGTTATAAAATGAAATATTCTCTAGATATATATATATATATATATATATAAATATAAATAGAGAGAGATGGTGAGAAGTTAGTTAGAAAGTATTTTAAAATGTTAAATTAGAAAATAAAATAAAAATATCTTAAATTTAAAATGTAGAAAATAAAAAAATATTCTCAAAATAAATCTATCATAACAAATAGAGATGATAAGAAGTTAGTTACGAAATATTTTAAAATCTTAAATTCAAAAAGCGGAAGATAAAATATAGAAATATAATATAATATTATCAAAAAAAAGTATATCGGAAATAAAGGGAGATAATAGTGGTAGTTACAAAATATTTTGAAATTTTTAATTTAGAATGTGAAATAAAACAAATTTATCAAATAATATATTTTCAAAATAGGTGTATTAAAAATAAAATCTATTTAGTTCAGCGGTAGTTTTTAGTAGACAGTTAAAAGAACATGGACTATTAGTGCAATGGTAGTTATCACCGGTCAATAGCAAAAAACCTACCGTTTTTATTGAGAGAAAATTCATAAGTCCCTTTTACCAAAAAAATTGGTCTTATTTATAAGTTCTTTTTAACCAAATAAATGAGATTGTGACACTTTTTTTCCATTAATGATACCAATGAAAATAGAAAGAGAAGAAAGAGTTAAGAGGCACCCATTCATAAATAAGGGTAAAATTGAAAATTTACCCCATAATCATTGAGCTACCTACTTCTCCTTGGTATGTGTGATTTGGTCAAAAAAGACGTATAAATAGGACTAAAGTGATGCTCCTCAGACAAGGCAAAGTACTCAGATACAAAGAGACCAAAGCCGACTTTCAGTGTATTTACATCAACAAATTAAAGGAAAAATATCATGCTCCCTCATGTCCTTAATATAAGATCAAGATTTAATCTTATATTAAGAACATGAGGTGGTAACAATTTTGAAAAAGCGCCAATCACGCCAACAAAAGTTGCCCAACGACTCCAATCACTGTGTTAATGGTTGCCACATATATTGAAAAGAAGAGTCAACAAATCTATGGTTTAAACTTGCAATGTTCAGCAAATGAAACAAGAATCACAATATATTTTTCCCTATGCCACAACCCCACTCCCCTCCCCAAAAATACAGGGGAAAATAATCCCAAATGTTTATCCATATTACACACTTGATTTGTTGTGTTTGGAAGAAACACTTTTTTGCCGTTTGGAAGCCCATCCTCCCTCCAAGGTTTAAGACGTTACCCATGAAGTCATTAACTATGATTTCTTCCTTTCTTTGATTTATTCTTCTCCTGCATCCTCTTTCTCCTTGCTTCAGCAGTAATCCAAGTATAGTCAGAGGGAATTGCAAATGGGTCTTGAATATTTTCTATCCGGCTGCTGCTTGAACTAGCCGCAGCCGTTGATGAGCTGGGGCGGTGGTAAGGAGCCTTTATCCACTGAAACCAAGATGAAGCTGAGAACTGTGTCACTGCAGGGCTCTCGCGGCCTGAAGCAGAAGGACTTGATGGGGGTGTTGCAAATTCATCTAATGGCTGTAGTTCTTCAAACTTGGTGAAAGTAACCAATACTCTGATAGTGGGAACCACAGGGATGGCAACCTGAATGTGCAGAGTGATGAATGAGTTGAGTTACTATCGTATATATACTCAAAATGAAAAATAAGATGCAATGGAAGTCTATAACCCAAGTCTAACAAGCATGGTTGCTTAAAAGATAAAATCCCTTTAAAGTTACTCCCAGAAAAAGGGGAAGACATTGTAGCTGTAATTAAAGTATGAATTGTGATGTAGGTGGCATGGATTACTGCAGTACAAGGACTTCAACATCTTGTGTGATCAGACAATATGAAAAGTTGATAGCAACTGTATTTTGATTAATAATTAATGAAGATATACATATTAACCATGCAAATGATTCAATTAGCTTATTTGCCTAGATTGATCAGATAACCCGTACACAACCCCACAGCCTGGCTAGCTCTAAAGGGTTGGAGATAGCATGGTATGAGGGTTCAGGTGACAAGTTAGAAGACAGGCAAGATTTATTAGTCAATAATACAGTTAAGAACTAAAGCACAATCCACGAGGCTGGGACCCCTATCAATACTTGTAATAGCTAATAGCAAAAAGGCTTGCAATGGATATAATTATCTACACTTCATTTCTATGTTATATTGCCAAATGCATCCAAGCATACTAACAGAATGTATATTCTAGTAAGATGATTTATATAACCCAATCAAGTTTTTTCAACTGGAATATTTGGTGGGTCAAATACACACAGTTATCTTTTGCACCTTTAAATCCACAACAACCCAACTTCAGTTCAAGGCCAATAATTCATCTTAATCAAACCTAAATAACAAATGGGAATACAGATTCCCAGACACCAAACTGGATCTCGGATTGACAAGAAAAAGGGAGGATGTCCGTTGAAATGGTGATTGGTAATGTCAATTTCAGGTTTCAATATAAGACTTTTTCAACTTTTTTTCTGATCAGTGACATAGAACAAGTATAGGACTCTCAACTCTATAATGCACTAGTAAAGCCTTTAAAATCACGTCAGTAACAGCAGTAGTTGTTATCACTCTCTAGTATAGAACAGTAACAGCTAGTGTCATTTGGTGCATTCGACTCAAGATAACAGAGTCAATAGTTTTTCCCTTTTTTTGCAATGAAAGAAGCTCTCACAAAAAGAAGGAAAAGAAAGATACACGGTGGAGGATAAGGCATCCTCCAAGTGAAAGGTAACAGCAAAAAAAAAGACTAACTCAAAGAAGTAACAAACTAGTGATGCCCTCCAATCTCTCAGCATGAGAAACAAATTCCACAAAACTGCTTCTGGAGATTAAGCACAGAGGGCAGGTAACAAATTGGGCAGATTCCCTAGGTTCAGTTCAAAATAAACTCATGTTGCAAACGGATAACCAGTGCCATCATGCAAGCAGAGATTTCCACATAGTAACCTCACATATCAGAAGCAACACCTATTCTTGAACATTCCAGTGCCATTGAAAATCAACCACCATTAAATATTTACTTGTCATGGACGAACTGCTAATTCATTTATTTATAAATAGCAGGTTCAAACAATTTATATTTCAAAATGATCTAGTAATGCTAACAACATTGAAATTCAAGCAACATCAGAGTAGATTGGGTGATGGTTATTATATAAAGAAAAGGCAGAGTAACCAACAACTGTCAATTTATAATAAATTCCTATCTCACTTGTAAAGTTTAAGATAATGTACAAGCAAGTATTTTCCAGTAATTAGTAAATACTCATCAAATTCTAGAGATTTACTATCTACAGAAGCTGATAAAAAAAATATCGAATGCAGAATACTAAAGAAAATATTTGTTGCATCCCAACTTCCTTTTTATAAATTTTTTTCTCATTCCTTCCACTTTTATACATAAAAAAGAATATTTCCTAAATATTGTACCCAGATTAGTGATATTTATAAATTGAAGAAGATTATGAGCTCATACCTTCACTGGAAAGGTTCCCATTGGAAGTTTTGTTGTAAGAAGTTCTCTTAAACGACGAATAGCTTTAACTTTGTTTGCAACAATGTCAAGTAATGGCAATAGTTCTTCAGTTTTAAGTGGAAAGTTTGGGGAAAGCCAAAGAATAGGCCTCAATCCTTTCTTATACTCACTTTCACGATTTCCATGACTCTTGCTATCAGAATTTGTGGAAGGAGCTTTGGCATCTTTCTTCCTCCGTTGCTCATCACCCCTTACAGATATCTCTACAGAATGTCTTCCTGGCTTAATCTGATTCCTTGACGGAGAATCTCCCAATAGATCACCCACCTTCTCATCTATAGAGAGGGAACTTCTTGGCGGAGCAATCTTCTTTTGTGCATCGTGTTTAGAATCCTTCTTTCTCCATCCACCAAACCATCCTTTCTTGTCCTGCTTGTTTTCTTCATTTTTGCAGTTGTTAGCATCTTCAATGGGAATGTCCCTATGTTCATAATAACTGTGGCGATGCCCAATGATCTCCTCACAGTTTTCATTCTTTGATTCTGCTGAATCCAACTTCAATGCATCTTCCAGTTGTCTTCTTTCGTCCTCAGTCAAAATGTCACTAAGTTCTTCGCTCTCTGTCTCATTTTCATTGCTAGATGTGAATAATTCATCATCTGTCATAGCGCCAGGAACCTTTCTAGATTTAATGCTTACAGTTACATTGTGCATATCGTACACCTTGGCTTTCCAAGGACCGACCATTTCTGTTTTCTCCTGTCGCCTCCAAGTCAATTGGGGCAAAAGAACTGCCTGTGTAACGTCAATCCCAGGCCGAAATATATTAGTTTGAGACATTGCAGCCACTTCTTGTTTAACTTCCTCATCAGTTGCTGGAAAGCCAGCATCATCTAGAGCATTCATTAGTTCCTTATCCTTGTGTGAGATCATGCAGAGTGACCCAGGTGGGACTTTCCCATCCTCTGATCCATCACCCAAGAACAAAATGCTCTGATCTGATCTCTGAATTCTGAAACCATCAAAACCGGACAAAGTCATGTCTGCCCTTAGATTTGCTCCCCTTTTCCAAATCTTGTAAGTATCTGAAGGGGCAATCCTTGAGATGAAAGGAATCACAGAACTCTCAAAATGAAATGTTATCTCCATATAGAAGTCTCTCATCCTTCGCATGGTCCCCACTAAGCGAGGCAATCTTCTGCACCATTTTGCCCATGCCAAAGGCTGGTAATGCCTGATTATCAGCCGGGCAATACCCTCTTCTCTGTTGCAAATAGCTTCCTGAAGGGCACTCCATCCCTGTTCATTTTGCAAACTCCAATCTGCCCCAGCCACCATAAGCATCTCCGTGGCTACTTCATCACCAAGTTTTACAGCCAGATGAAGAGGAGTATCGCGATTTGGCACATCACGGCTATCAATTACAGCAGCAATGGCACCAGCCTTCTCTTCCTCGGCTATTGAAGCTGCTTCAGTGTGGATGTTGGACGGGTTACCAAGTTGTGGAAGACGCCCCAGTATTTTCTTGAGACCAGCATAGTCCTTCAATATGATGGCCTTGTGCACAGGACTATGAGCATATCTTGTAACATCTAATCCGGCCATTACTCAATAGTAACAGGGACCAACCAGCACTAATAATTACAAGCTTGTGCTCATACCATCAACTGAAACTTGCTTGAACATCAAGACTGTCCAAGTATTGAAATTTTTGCGACACAGACTTGCATAATCCAAAAATCAAATATTAAGAACAGGCAAATCGAAGAATTGGATTCAACAGATGAAACAGACTTGGTTGACAAATTGTCCTTCCGAGTTTCAAGCCCTATCAACCACAAATAAAATATACCCAATTTGAATCAGAATCAAAGTGCAAAACAGAACATACGAAAAGAAAGAGATGACACCTATAAGGAAAGTATCGTGCGTGGTCTCAGATCAAGCAATCAAAGAAATAAAGATACTTACCTTCTTCTCTACTGTTTTGCTTCTTCGATGAGTCCCGAGGAGTACAAGATTGAAACCGAAGAGAATCGAGTGCTCAACCGCCCCAGCTTGTCCTCTCCGCAAGTAGAAAACAAAAAGGGAAACAGCAAAGATCCTTGTGATCCAATCCAGATCAGACAAACATAAGAACATGCATGTGGTTGTAAGCAGCAAAATTCTATCATAAAAAATAATAAAAGGTTTTAAAAAGCGAAGAAGAAAGTAAGGAGAATTCGTTAAAGAATGAGAAAAGGGTACAGAATGAAGGAAGGAATACAAGGGAGCAACAAAACCCCGCCATTCAAGCAAAGAAAAGAACTTGTTTATATTGTAAAGGCATAGGTGAAAAGATAACCAAAAACCAGAGACAGACAAAAGATGATTGGAAGTAAAAATAAAATAATACTTTAATCAGTTAAGGTAATGCTAGTGCATGTGAGAGATAAAGAAATTGAAAAGATGAAATTTCCCTCCTCTCAAGTTAGGTCCAGAAGAAGAAGAAAAAAGAATTAGGATAGAGCAGTAAAAGAGGAACCTCTAATGGGGGCTCCAAAAGCAATTTGGTTTGAAGATGATCAGTAGAAACATGCGCTTTTGAAAACACGGGGAAAGTGAAAGTCAAGGGTCAGAGAAAGAGAAAGGGAGAGAGATAGAGATAGAGAGCCATAGAGGGTCCATAACAGTGGGAAAGCAATATGTGAGGCCCGATGGATGGAACCTGCTTTCCTATTTCCTTTTCAGTTTCACAGTGTCAATCAAAAAATTGATTAATTTTCTCGATTTGACTCAATTTATGGGGGTTGAATTAGCAATCATTTAATTTCTATTCTTTCCTTTAATTTTTTGGGGTGAAAGAGCAATCATCATCGTTTTTTTTCTGGGGAGCTTTATTGTTTATAGTCCCCAACAGTGTCTTTTATCGAATATGCTTCGCTATAATGTCAGTCAAATGGTCCTTTCAGAACAGAACGTGTCTCGGGTAAAATAAAGAAAGTTATCCCCCAGGATTATGATTACCAATTTACCGTCAACACCTGTTGTTCTTGCCATTATAATATAGGACTGCAACACTTATTTTGATGTCTTAACTTGATTCTGTAATGAAGAAACAACAAACTCTGTTATTTAAAATTTTTATTTTATTTTAAGACTATTGTTGTTGTTGTATTATTAATATGTCGATAGTTTTCTATTCCCTTTTTTTCCTCTCTTGTTATACCCAAAATTGTTTTTCCTCTCTAGTTTGCCGACTGCTATTTACTCCTTTTATTATTTTTTTCAACTTGATTACAATGTACTTTTGTTTTGTTAAAAAAGGAAATTAAATTAAGATTAAAACAGATGGTTCAAAGTACTTAATCCTATACTAACATATCAATAGGTAATATTGTAACCAGGATCAATGTTTTCAAAACTTGTAAGTTTAAGAAAACTTTGATAAGAATGTAAACTAATCGTAAATTTGGATTATAAACTTAAAAAGCATACTTTTATTAATAAATATATGTTAAGAGCATATAATAAAAAAACAACAATAACTTGATTTTTTTTTTTTGAACCACCAATAACTTGATTTAAATATATTTTAATTACGAATAATTAAAATCAAATTAATCAATATTCATAATTTATCATGTTCAACAAATAAATTTTTATAAAGATTGTATATAAAACCTTTGAACATGATCAAAATTGAAAAAGTTAACACATATTTAAGAAGCAAGTGGACGCGATTCAATAAGATAAAAACTTAAAAACGATAAACTTCGTGTGAACTTATAAGTTTAGTTGAATTTATAGCCAAATAACAAGATTTTAAAAGTGAGTTAACACGATTTTATAAGTTAAAAACATAAAAACGGTGAATTCAAGGAATGGACTTGCGAGTTTAAAAATTATGATTGGAATAGTTGTTTGAACTTTGAAGATTAAATTCATTTTAATTATTAAAAAAATATTAATATAAATATACATTAATCCCTGTATAATATTATAGTCAGAGCTTTCTACCATAAATAACAACAATATATTTTTTAGAGTAATTTGATTTAACTGACACGTAACACTTCTTTAAGTCTTGGTTTAAGTAAAAGGTTATATGAGTATATAGTAGGTACACCGCAGCCGACTTCCTTTTCTTCCAATGCTGGCCAAAAAAATAATAATAAAACTAAGGTTAATTAAACTACGGGGAAATTAAATTGATGATTCCAAATTTAAATATTTTACTAAAAATGAACTTGTTAAGATAGAGATGGTCAGGTTGAGTAATTCTGAATTCGTTGCCAATTCTAAACGACAAATGCAGGGTGCAGCCATCCAAAAAATGATTTGACCAAAACAAGCGGCTAATAACTAAACGTGTTAGAACTTATAATAATGGTCTATTTTCTCATAAAAGGAATTTTTTTTTTAAAAAAAATGTTAAAGTATAAATTTGTCATAGAACTTTTCGTTAAGGAATAATATTACCCAAAAAAAAATTAGATTAAATGTTATCCCATAATATTAAAATTGAGCAATATTTCTCATTTTCGTTAAAAAATCCATGGTAAACATTAATTTTTTAACGGGATAAAGAAACATCGTTACATTTTGAAATTTTCGGTGGACATGAATTTAAAAAAAAAATTCGACAACATTGCTTTCTCGACGAAAACTTATGGATAAATCTGCACCTTAACTAATAAAAAAACAAAATGTGGAAGACGTGGTCTATGTTCTTACCATGCAAGATAGACCAAGTCAGCAGAAAAATAATAATGAATATATAAAAAAAAAAACTTATTACAAGTAACTAACATTATTCAAACACAGAATAAATAATTTGAAATTCATTTTCTGAAAAAGGCCGACATAAAATAGAAAAAAGTATTTTTCTTGTCAAACCAGAATAATATTTTAATTACAGGCTTAACAAATAATTATTAATGCTTGAAATTTAGATAACTCTTATTTAATTTAGATTTTCTTGATTGCATGTTGCTCTCAATAGAAATAACGTTAACAAATTGCGCTTGACCATTGAATTTTTCACATATGTTACGCGTATTAAAAGACCATAGGCTCCCGTGACCGCTATTACAATAAATGCACCTAATTTTTTTGGGGGCAATTGTCGTCTATACATTTTTCTTCCCCTCAAAAAAGATAGGATGAATTAATAACTTGCCTTTAAAACTGATAACATAGGATGAATTCATTCATATAAAAATAACATCGAAACAACTAGCTAATAATATCGTAGGAAACTTTTGTCTCTTTACTCAACCATCACCTTCGTTCTAGGAGGTGTTTGTTGGTGAAGGATAGCAGTTTGAAGTTTTTTTTTACTGTAGATCTTTCTTTTGAATTATTAATGAATTCCAGTTTTTATTTAAAAAAAAAAAAAACATCAAAACTGATACACAATAATGATAATGATAAAAAAAATAAAACTACTAAATAATAATAAACATGTAATAATATTGAGTGTTTTATTTTCAAAATCTGAGAACGTAGACCAAACGCTTTTGTGCAGCCCTGTCTGTCAAAAAACTTCGTCTGGTCTCTTGGAAACCTGGAGGGTCACTCCTTGTGAAGTCATTGGAAATCCTCTTTCAATAAAACATTTTTTTAATCGTCTGCATTGAAATACTCTGTTAATAAGAACTCTCATATTGTAATTAATAGAGATAATTTAAGAAAAGAATTGTAAATTTCAAAAAACAAAGTAAATTAAGATCTTACATGGAGAATCAAATCAAATCTCCCAATTAGTTCTTATATTTAAAACTGAAAGGAGTATCACATAATTGAAACATATATGCTTCTTGCTTTTTAAGAAATACAATTTGTAAGAAAAAATTCATGGAATAAAAAATAAATCATAAATTATAGTACATGGATTTTCTTATATCAATAGTGAAGACTTATAAGAATTATCTTTCATCTTAATTAAGTTTTGATCAAAGAGAGAACTCACAAATTCTGATGAAAGAGAGTTGCAAGAGAAAGTAAAGACAAAATACAGTTGTCAAGTCTCTTTCTGATTGGCTGTGAGGCATAGCAATGACAACTAGGTTAAGAGCCGTCGTCAATTAAGGAATCTCAGTGAGTAGTCTAGGTTAGGGGTGTTCATGGGGCCCAAATGTTTGCCTGAGCTCAACAAAAAAAATGCCCAACCCTACCCTACAAAATACGCCCATAAGTCATTTGGGCATCTTCGGGCCGGGCCAAATACCGGCTAGGTTGGGCACCGACAAGGTATACTGCCTTGCCTGAAATGTGTATATAATTGCATTTAAAACAGACACACACACACACATATAATGTATGTATAATTGAACAAGTATTTACTTATTGTCCATTTATGCCTTGCCCAGCCTAACCCATGAACACCCCCATGTCTACATTTCCTAAAACCCAAGTGAGTTTTTATCCCAAGATATCACATTAATAACCAATGATTCTAATATTAAATTGAGCCTAGATCTAACTTACAGGTCACACTCAGGATATTTTAATCAATTACATAAATAATAACTTATAATAATTATGCGATATTAATAAAACATCTTACACAATTATGTTACGATTCCACAAAATCTTGGCATTTATCAAGCATATCCCCGTTCTTTTTAAGATAGCAATGCAAGATACTCCTACAATTATCTATTCTTCAACACTCTCAGAATACCTATTACTCCTACAATTATCTACTCTTTAACACTCTCAGAATACCTATCAAGTCAACAATCTGTTGGATCAGAGATATGATCCAAATGAGAGAGTAGGTGTTCGGTTGAACCAGCTGAAGATTAAATAAGATGACGATTTTTGAGCATTTTATTCTGAAGTGCAATGTGATTACCGTTTTAGCGAAATAGTTGTTGTTTCTCAGTTACTGCATGGCACGAATGGGTTAAAAAAAAATGGACATAAGCAAGGCTATCTGTTAATTGCAAATTTGGGCTCGAGCTCAACATGTCCGTCATGAATCTTGAAATTGTTGGCGGCAGAAAATTTGTTCCAAGTCGTGCAAGAGGAATCCACAAATTCCAATTATGTTGACCCATTATTATGCAGGGAACTTACTCTTCTTCTCGTTTTTTCCCCCATTCAATTGCTCAAGTTCTCATCTTGTTAGCATGGGAGAATTAATCACTTGGCCAAAAACCAATTTTTAAATTTTGACTCGGTATAATCCAATTCATACCGTATTTAACCATTTAAAATATTTGTCCATGTATTTTGGAAAATAAAATTATATGGACAAATTACTTTTCAGGGATTAATGGTTTAAATGGATGGATGTTGAGTTGAATTAAAGTTCGATGACTGGGTTTTAATTGAGTCAAAATTATTAAGATATTTACACTGAGTTAAAATTTAGAGACAGTATCACAATTGAAATAAAACTATAGAGATGTCTAAGCACTTCACTCAAATTCTGGTATGAACTCTCCACAAGTAGGCCTCTCCAAGTTGGTCATCTTTCAATGAAAATAACTATAAAAGACACAAATAATTGAGACAACCATAACCCAGAAGATAATTTTTTGAGTTGAAAAAACCAACCCTTTATAAAAGCCCATCTTTCAAGGAAATTCTCCCCTATATCAAAGAGAATGAAGCATGCCAAGAAGTATGATAGAAGCATGCTACAAATTCAATGGTGAAGAGATTAGCATGACCAGATCAGTTACTCCAAAATACAACCACAATGAAATTGTTGATCAATTGATGATTTGAATTGGTGTTCTTCTTTTACGGGTGAGACCCCAATAAGTTGTTTGTATCATTTTCTCGTCATATTCTTATTTATTATTTTTAATTAATTTTAACTATTAACTAAATAAAATGAAATTAGTAATTAATTTTAAAACAATTAATTGTCTTGGGAAAATCTAAAAAAAAAAATGTCAAAAAAGACTAAAATGAAATTAGTAATTAACTAGGGACGAAAATTTTCTATCCTTCAGTCAAACAAATAATTTTTATATCTTTTTTATGAAATAATAACAAAAAATTATCGTCGTCGCATCGTTCAGGCCTCACTCATCACTCGAACCTCGCCTAAGCTCGATAGAACGAATTTCGTCCCACTGCATCGGCACCATGCATTTCTCCCCACCCCGTGCTCTGCGAACGCCGTTTTGACCATAGCTAGATCTCAAATTTTCCTTTTTCTTAGTCCACCAACATAATCTGTTTCAGGCGCCAAATTTTTATATCCTCTCTTGAACGAGGTCTCAATTATTCAGCCAAGGATGAACAGGTATGAGTTTCGCCTTATGAGGATTGAGCCAACTTCGAGTATTGTCGTTTTGCGGCAAATTTTAATTCAGTCGTCCCTTCTTAGGATGCTTGCGAGGAGGCTTGTTACAAATTTATCTAGGATGAATGTGCTCATGAAGTCCTTCTCCACTGAGGTGGCGGAAGATGCTGGTTCTTTGAATGAAAAACTTTCCAAGGTAAGGAAATAACTATCTCTGACATCAATGCTTCTTGTATTCCTTGATTTTGTTGTATTATTTGATTGCACAATCATAGTCTAGATAGTGATTTGTTTTAATTGTATTTTACGAGCTTAAATTTACAAAATGGCTTCATTGAGACGCGATAAAAATGAATACTACTACTACTACTAATAATAACAGTTTGATAGATCAAGTTGGCAATGGTATTCTTTTCTGTATGATCTTGAGAAAAATTTGGTCTCGTGGGATTAATTCCTGCGAAAATCTTTAGACTCCATAGATGGACCATCTATTTTAGAAAAAAACTGGATGTTGTTACCATACTGATAATTCAATATACTGATAATTCAATATGCCGCAGTAAAAGTTGATTTTCAGCAGAGTGAGGAGTACTGCGGTTAATGATTTAGTGACTGCTGTGCTGTAGCCTTATCTCATATAATAGGTAATAATTTGCGAGAGTGAGTTAGTCTAGATAGTAGATATAAAGTAGTCTTTCTTTTTTAATGAGATATATAAAGTAGTCTTTCGTCAAGTGCATAGCATGGAATGCTGAAAACTATTTTACATGGAAGTTGTAATTTCGTTTAGTTATGGTGGTTATTCCTTCTTCATTGGGACTTAATCTAAAGATTTCTCAATTCTAACATTGTGTACTATTTTGAGTTTTTATTTTTCCTTTTTCCCCTTCTTGTTTGTAATTGTCTCTTAATTATGGATGGTAGAATGAAAGGTTTACATGTACAGAATTGAAAGGTCACTTGTCCTCTTCACATAGGATATAATTTAAGTGCTGAAATTACAGCTTGTGATGATATAAATCCTTTATTCACTATTTTATAAGTCAATTATCTCAACTGCCTTCCTTGTTCTGTTCACTGACGTAAAATGTATTGTAGCATATATATAACTGTTGATTATCGTTGTCTCTCTGTTGCAGTTTGTTTTTGTAGTCTTTTCCATTTTCTTAATTTCTCTCATTTTAATAGAACAATGAATGAAAATAGCACTTTTTAATCTTTGAAAATTTTGTAGGAGCATGAAAAGAAGCAGACTATCAGCAATAATATTCAACAATACGATGTTGCCATTGTTGGAGGAGGCATGGTTGGCATGGCTCTAGCTTGTTTCTTGGGTATGTAAAATTTGTGCGGATTTTTGCTTGCCTTTTTTGTGTTGTTAATGATGGCACTAAGCAAAACTTTGGGAAATATCTTTAGCCATTCAAATGAAAGCAGATATTTGCCTGCTTGCTTATGCTGTGAGAGATAGTTACTTCTTATCTAGTACAAAACCAATAAAGTTTCAAACTTGGGCCAATTACTGTCTTTTTTTTTTCTTTCTTTAGCAAGCCTGCCAATGACGAAGCAGTTAAATGTTGCTATTATTGATAGCAATCCTGCACTGGGGAGTCGCTTGTGCATTAAGAAGGATGATCCCCCTGATCCAAGAGTTAGCACTGTAACTCCTGCAACTATATCCTTTCTCCGAGGTATCTATTCATATTAAATTTGCAATAGTTGTTGTTTTCATTTTTGATTCTTTGCATTTCATGAGCTGCATGCATGAATTCAGTAGAGTTCAGCTTCCTGCTTACACTTCTATACTTGAAATTTTTGGAGTGCGTGCTGATTGTACACAATTATAACTGTTTGCTGTATCACCATTCTTGTTATCTTCCACATGTTGGTCTTGATCTGAATAAATGCATGGCATTTTTTTGAGGCGTCATATGTAAGAAAAATGTATTTGCATTTTGCAGCTATCAGAAATAATTTTTCAGTAAAATTAGTTTCTTTCTCCTGAGATCTTAAATGCAAGAGATTTGAGAACTGGCCTAGTCTGCAGAACTGGGTTGGTTTGAGCAGTTCATAATTGAATTGGCTGGTTAGCGTTGACTTTGACTGGTTCTCTTCAATACTATTTGCATCTAAATTAAACCATATCACAGGATGCATGTTTTTCTGTTTTCCAAGCTATGGTAAAATCCTCTTGCTTTGAATGGAATTGGAGAATTAAAATTTCTAGGATTCATGCTTGTGTATAAAGGAGAAAAAAATGACCTTTGCTCAGTGACCCTTAATAATTTGTCTATTCCCAGATGCTGGTGCTTGGCAATATGTTGAGCAAAGCAGGCATGCTAGTTTTGATAAAATGCAGGTATATGTCTTCTCTGTATATACCATAGTTATCTATGTCATGTATTTTATTGTATCATGGTCATGAACTGATCAATATATTGAGTAAATTTTAGCATGCCTTCAAACTATTAACTCAATCAATATATCTATTGATTAATGATTTGGAAAAGGGAATGGTGTTCCAAGCTAGTTTCCATCATCAGGTGAATGATTGATATCCACTGAATAATAATTGATATTGCAGAATAATGACCAAGATACTTCGCTTTATTTTTATAAATACAGAAAATAGCATAGTGATTTTCTCTTCATTAACTGTGTATAAACATGAACTCACCATCCATTTTGAAGAGAAACAGGACTTGTGTCCAAGGATAACTATCTGGAAATCTGGAATATAACTTCAATTTTATGGATGGAGGCTTTTCTCTTGCAGTGTGCATTATATTTTTTTTTAAATAAAATAACCCTTTTCTGAAATAAGTTTAAATTTGACTCATTCCCTCTTTGCAGGTCTGGGATTATACTGGCTTAGGGTATACTAGATACGATGCAAGAGATGTAAATAAAGAAGTCCTAGGGTAGGGATGGACAAGTGTGAAGGTGAACATTCTTTATATATTAACTATTACTAAACACAAAACTTCTTTGTTCAGGTGCGTGGTGGAGAATAAAGTGCTTCATAGTGCCTTATTATCAAGTGTAGAGGTATAAAGCTGCACAATTATGGTTGTCATATGCTGTGTTCTGCTAGGAAAATGTTCCTAATCAGAGGTTCTTTATGTTAAGGATTGTGCACATTTGCACAATCCAATTATATACATTGATTGATAGATACAGACAAATTGTTTCTAAAAGCACTATAAGTGAGAACTGATCATTTCATTCATGAGACTTATTTTCAAAACGGATGCATTATCATCTATATATTATGGTATTTTCATTCAGTAATTGGACTTTAAGTAGAAATTCTTATTTTATATTCTGTCTTGATTTCATTGTGTGAATATTGTGATGAAGTACTGAGTCTGGATAGAAAACTTGCTAGCACCTGTGTAAAATGAAAAGTCATGCGTCCTGGTGTGTTTGGAATTCTTTGGTATGCTGGTTCAGCAGTTTGATTAGATGCTTTGGATGTTATGATTCAAGTCACTACATCAAACTATCTTTTGGCTTCTGCCTTGATATCTCCATCAAGAATTTTTAGTGTTACATTAAATATGAATGAAATTGTTTCAATGAAAGTTTTCACTCTTAGGTTTGATAGTACATTCAACTAAGAACAGCCAACTTCTTGACAGGCTACAGATTTTCAGAAAACAATCTACCCGTTGAGGTTAACTTCAATGACATTACAACCAAGCTCGACATCTACGGTGGTTGAGAATTTGTCATCAAGAGCATCATCTTCTGCTCAAAGGAATCTGGCAAAGCTAGAACTAAGTGATGGCAGTAGTATATATGCAAAGTTGGTGGTAATTTAAATTTCCATATGAATGTTTTACATTCCACTAAAACTGGCAGCACAATGATGCTAATTTTTCCATTGGATAGCAACTATCTGAGTTTGCTATGTCATATACATCATTTGGTGTCTGATCACGTAGATGGATAATGTTGCAGGTTGGGGCTGATGGAGGTAAATCACGTGTTAGGGAATTAACAGGATTCAAAACAACTGAATGGAACTACTCACAAAATGCAATCATCTGTACGGTGGAGCATTCCATCGAAAACCAATGTGCATGGCAACGGTTTCTACCTTCTGGTCCAATTGCACTTTTGCCTATTGGTGACAAGTATAGCAATATTGTTTGGACCATGAGCCCATCAGAGTCAGACCACCGTAAATCAATGAATTATGATGATTTTGTGGAGGATGTCAATCGTGCTTTAGATTATGGCTATGGTCCTCATCCAAAGTCAAGCTTAGGAACTGGTGACTTGTTCTCTTGGCTTAATATGGATTCAACATTCTCAGCCAATCAGTTTTTTGAAATTCCCCCTAAAGTAGTGAAATTAGCATCTCAAAGAATGGTGTTTCCATTGTCCTTGCGACATGTGAACACCTATGCATCAAAGCGCGTGGTCCTAATTGGAGATGCAGCTCACACTGTCCATCCTCTTGCTGGTCAAGGAGTTAATTTAGGTTTTGGAGATGCGTTTACTCTTTCGAAAATTATTGCGGAAGGCATTGCTCTGGGCAATGACATTGGAGAGGTTGGTTATGTTTCTGATTTATCTTTGATTATTTGTAAAGTCATATGCATTTTGTGTCCTCAAAAAAAAAAATATATATATAATTATCGTTGTGATGCTCTTTCTGATATGCATGGAATACTTACCCACTTTAGCCACGACTTATATATGTAACGGAAGGCGGTTTTTTGAAAAGGAAAGAGTGCAAGTTTGAAGGATTAGGTATCCTCCAAGGCAGTGCCACGCCATAAGGGAATCTTCTGCTGAAAGCCATTTTCTAAACTCCTAAGTTGCAACAGTAGATGCAATTTTTCAAATTATACAGCAGTAATCAAAAGTAGTGCCGGTGTTCTGGCCATAGAGGATGAGCATATGAGAAGTGGCCTCTTCCTCTATTCACGTGTCTGTGCAGGAAATTTACTTCAAGAAATTGTGTGATTGATTAAGTTGCTTTTTTTGAGCAAAAAAATTAAGTTGCTTTTCTTTGCACTGATAATTTGATCTAATTGCTGAATAGTATTGGTTGTTTTGGACAAATGTTTAGAGTCCACTGTTGAATTTACTACCTGAATATGCATAAAGGTAACATGGGGTGGTTTTGCAGGTGCATTTGTTGAAGAAGTACGAAACAGAAAGGAAACCAGCAAATATTATGATGATGGCGGTCCTTGAGAGCTTTCAAAAAGCTTACACTATTGATTTCGGACCTTTGAATGTATTGCGAGCCGCGGCTTTCCATGGGGCGAACTATATATCACCACTCAAAAGAAGCATTATTTCCTATGCTTCAGGTGACCAGAAATTGCCTCTTTTCACTTGAGATCATGGAACAGACCGTCTAAACTTTTGGGTTGCTTGCACGTTGATAAATTCCTTGAGACATAGGATGTGTTCATTTTGTTAGTATTGCATATCATACGGGTAAAGTGCAAGGATATTACATGTATAAATCTAGTGTCTAACTTTTATACAAGAACGTATTGAGAATATGAGAATGGTAACATATCCGGAATCGAAAACAGATGTGTCGGTCATATCTGAAATTGTTGTCACTCATTTTATATAAAGCCTGAAACCTAAGTAAGGATGATTTTATCCATACTTTTTAGGAATCTTCATCCTGAAACCATTAAAATCGGAAGAGACATCGAGCATCTGGACCCACGACTATATTATTTTACCGACTTGTCCATTTCTTTTTGTCTATTTTTCTTTTCTAACTATTAAATAGACGGCATTTCATTTCTAAAAAATTGTAATAACATTTATTGCTTACTTTATATGGTTATATGTGCATTCCGTTCATTATACACAGTTGGGGGCCATAAGGAGTCGGGTGGGACAAAATCACAAAAATGTATCGCGTATCAATCGGGCTAATACCCGAGAAGATAATCTGTTGAGAACTTCAGGAAGCACTTTGACAGAGATTCCCGGCAGCACTGGTATGAGTTCTTGGATAATCTGAGTAACATTCTGAGCCTATTGCCAAGAACAAACAAAGATCAGATAATATGAAAATGCACATAATATTTTACCCGAAATCAAATGAATGAATGATACATACATAATCCAGTGAGGTGGATTCCTTCTAAGAAACATAGACTAAACTAGACCAAGAAAGATGCCTTTTAGTACTCCTCCAATCCTAAATATGAGACTCCATTGACTTTTTTTGGGGAGATTAAGGAAACAAAATAAGTTGTTCTAACGTATTTATACACATCATTTTTTTTTTAAAACTAATTTGTCCGACTTATAAACTGATATATAATCTAATAATACACAATATACGATATGATTAACTTATTTAGCTTAGTGGATTCTTCATTACCTGACCGGGGGTGCTAGATAATGAACTTCCTGCAGTCAAGAATTCCACTATTTTCTGGACATTATTCAGTATGACTTCATCTTCTTCAGTTATGGTGGGTATTAGGGCTGAAGGCTTGAAGGGACCAACGGTAGGTACCATACTGAAAACCGGGGTAGCATTCTGAATTCCTAATATTGACATTATTCTTACGAGCTGTTCCCTTGTAAGAGCATCAATGCCCTTGACAACCTGCTTTCCACAATAGTGCGAAAGACAAGTGGAGTGAGTAAAACATCATGATAGCCAAGCGTTATAAAAAATAAGGAAACTAGAGGGGATTGGAGTATTTATCATGCGAGTTAAATTTAAATATTATCAGAGATTATGGAACAAATAATTTGGGAATATTTATGGTAAAGGGGTTCTAGGACTAGAAGATCCAAGGATGTCAAGAGCTGTGTTTAAGTCTGACATTGTAGCCTACACAACTATCTTATATTGAGATAAGAAGTAAGCTCCCATGCAAGGACATTCACATGTTCTCTGGTCAAGTGAATTTCTTGAAAAATTTCTTAATAGTGTTACTGATTTCTAACATTTATATATGCTCACAGAATTAGATAAAAATTATAAGAAAATTTATATTAATGAAAAAAAGAGGCTCTTCTTCGTGCATCATGATATCCACAACACTCGAACATTTTTACCTAATATACACTATAAAGTATGCTTCAGCAGTTCTATACAATACCTCATCCAGAAGAAAATCGCGGAAAAAAATGCCCTTATCAGACAGCAAAAATGCCAAAGCTGCCCTTGTTTGCACTGGCTGCTGTGACTGGAGTACAACGGACTGGAATCCAGGCAAGAGATACTGTGTCTGACTAGGAAGAATTCCAAGCTCAGCCATATTTCCGTTCAGATTCTCTCCACCTCCACTTTTTGCAGCAGTAATAAAGTTCTCAAAGGCTTGCATGACATCAATAAATCTTTCAGCATCAAAAACTCCAGATTTCCCATATATAGTGTAACGTAGAGCATTCCTCAGCCGAGGGGATTCATCCGTTAGGAGCCTCTATCAGCAAACAAAATGAAAACCAAACTTAGATTACTCAGAAAAATCTAAAAGCACACAAACATTATCCAATTACAATGTGATGCTCTATGATGCGCTTTGGTTTGTGCACATATTTTAAGTACTGTAGGCTGTTTTATGAGTACCTCAAAACAAAAATCAAAGGCATAATAAGCCGACATATAAAGGATACAGGCCATATAGCTTTAGAACACTGAAATAAAAGAAAACCATAGTGTATTATACCTGAGCAATATATGGATAGGCCTCGTCAACAAGGGCAAAATCAGGATTCCCAACCAGAGCTATCCCTTCCAGAACCCCAATGGCCCTAATTATAAGAGCAAAGTATGGGGGTATCCTAAAAGGATAATCAAATGTAATTTGTGCCAAATCAGCAGCCAATTCCTGGAAGTTGAAATTTTTTGCTCCTCCACCTTCAAGTGCCTGATCAAAAACTTTAGCCAGAACTGGCAAGATCGGCTCCAAATTGACGCCATCTGGAATGAAACCAAGTTTGACAAAGTCTTTAACAATGGCTGGATAATCCCGATGGATGAGGTGGGCAATTGCCTCAATCATTCCATACTTTTGATCATCAGTCAATTTCGTAACAAGCCCTGGTAGCAGCAAAAGGCTTCCAAAATCAGTCTAAATTATAGGAAGTAAAACCAAATTTTGAATATTTAAGGCAGTGTAACAATAAGTGATTAACAAATTAATGTGCATTAAAATAAGATTAATTTACCATCACGTCTGCGAAAAGGAAAGAAAGCTAGTCTAGTAGCTTTTAGATAGGCAACAAGAGGGCATGCAAAACCCAAAACAATATTTCATTCTATGTAATGTTGCAAATTCAAATCTCAGTGAAATAAAATATTCAGCTTGTTAGTGTCACAATCCTCGTGGACAATGCTTGAAAAAACCATCTACCTTATGCAAGAAAAAGTTCCTTCAGATGCAGAAGATAATCTCAGTACAAGAAGGAAAATGATACTTCCTCCGGTCCAAATTATAGGAGCACTTTAAGTGCTCCTATAATTAGGGCCGGAGGTAGTAATATGATTGATAAAAGAGAAAATCAACAGGAAGTTATAATGTAAAATCCTCATACATTATCCTATGAAGAAAAGGAGGATACATTCCCTAAAGTATTTTATCAAACACACTCAGATGCATCATAGGGAACCAAAGCTAAAAAATGAATGCAACAGGTATACATAATATTACTCATGATGCAGAAAGATAAACAATATAATATTCCATTATATGCTGACAATATTTAAGTTTACCAAAGTCAAGTATGCAAAGTTTCCCGTCTGGAGTACGGATCAAGTTCCCCGGATGCGGATCAGCATGAAAAAATCCAGTGTCAAGCAACTGGTAAAAAAATAAAATAAGTCAATACAACAGTAACTTGGCAAGAACTTAACTTGAAGCACTTGAATAAAAATCAGATACCTTCAGTCAGTGGCGGACCTTGGGATAAATATTTGGGGGGCCAAATGCATACTCATTAACTAATTAAAAAAAATTTGGGGTGGACAAATGTATAAGATAACATACCTTGTTGCATTATATTAATTTTTTTTTTAAAAAAATCTGAACAATTTTTTTTTTTTTTTTTGGGGGGGGGGGCATGGCCTCCCCTTGTCTCTAAGAAGGTCCGTCCCTTCAGTCCGGTGTTTTGGAGTGCAATGTATTTCTATAACTAACAATGGTCTTTTAATACAAATAAATTCTTTTTTTTAAAAAAAAAAAAACTACTGTTATTGCCAGTATAAAGGCCCAGAAAGACAAGATGGGTGGTAAGAAATGAATATACACAAAAGTGGTAGCTCACAAAATCTAGTGCCATCTAAAAGATTACAAAAGAAAGCATAAAAGATTACCTGTTTTAGATAGCAGATAACTCCAACATTAACGAGTTCTCCAACATCACTTTCTGTGCTCTGTGACAGCTTCTCTCCCTCAATCCATTTTGTGGTAAGAACCCTTCTTGATGTATATTTACTGTATGTTTCAGGTATGACGACCTATAACTCAAACTGTCAGAAGAAGTAAGCAAATTCTCCAGGATCACCTAGTGACTGTTATAAAAATATATTAATATTGTTGTTGACTGTGGTAAAATTAACCATACATTGTGCATAATAAAATGGCAACAAAAAAGATGTATAGACTAGAAGTGATCAGGCTCACTTGAGGTAAGTCTTTCTTCATCATTTCAGCAAAAAGGTTCCCATTTTCACCTTCATTAACATAGTCTAACTCCTCAAAGAAGCGAGCAGCCCACTCATCAACCAAGCCAACCACATCTAAAGAGACCTGAAAATATATAGATGGAAAGCAACTGGGTTGAGAGGAAGACATTGACAATTAATGATTAATGTTCTTGTCAACAAGCAATGTTGTCACTTCAAGAAATCAAGATCCAAATTCAATTTAATATAAAAGATAGGTGTCAACTTATCATTACTAGAATTTAACTAACCTGAGGAAACCTGCGAAGAACCAAACCCAGGTTCCTAATAACGAACAAATCGATTGTAACAGTTTCAAGAACAAAAGGCCTCTGAACTTTAACAGCTACCAAATCTCCATTTTCCTTTAGACGGCCCTTGTATACTTGTCCAAGAGATGCTGTGTATATTAGCATACAAATTAATGCTTGCTTATTGATTAGCTTAATAAACCTTGCAAGAATCTATTATATCTAACTGATTGTCTTGAGAGCTACCAGCGGCAATGGGAGAAGATGAAAGTTCAGAATAGATGTTTTGCCAGGGTTGACCAAGCTCCTCTTGAATTAAGGCCATTGCTATATCATCTGGAAATGAAGGAACCTTCAAAAGGAAAAAAAAAAACATTAGACGACATTGTCAAAAGATTGGACACTATAGTATAATCATTTGCACTCCATAATTCTTGTGTTGGTATGAGATCTTGGTTCTTTCTTTCTTCCTTTCCTTTTTCCTTTTGGTGAAATGAAATCTTGGTTCTAACTGAATAAGATAGCAGATGTTTAAAGTTGCTAGAGAAGTTAGGACCTAAAACCAAAGATACTCTTCTTTCTAAATCCAAGCTCAAATTATGTTTTGACAGTGGTTGTGACTAAAGAATACACAGAACTTGACTTATGAAGCTTCTTCTGATCTTTTTTTAAATACACATTTTTGTCCCCATGCTGAGTATGGAGAAAACTTGGAACAAATTCAAACGGAACAAGACCATATGCAGGGGAGAGAGCAAGAGAGAGAAGGGGGATGGAGGGAGCACCAGGGTTACCTTATCACAAAGCTTCTGCAGCTCTGTCATTGCAGCAGGTGACAGTATATCAGGCCGAATGCTCAATGCTTGACCAAGTTTTATATAAGCTGGACCCAAAGATGTTACAATTTCCCGTAATTCAATGGCCCGGGCAACTTCATTCTGGTAATGGAAAAGGTAAATCAGAATAGCCACCACATAATAGTGAAAAATGCAATTCATATAATGACTGAGATGTAAGGAAACTGATGCTGTTGTATATGGCTATGATTTTTAGTAATTACCCAAGAACTAATTTGTAATGAACCTAACGGAACCAGCTGGTGCATCCAATTCTCAGTTATCATTAATTATGTGAGTAAGGGACCATTTCATTCTCAAAGCTTAGCCAGATAGAAGAAACAAATGAATGGTTTTATTAACTTATCTAACACACACCCTCACAGACCACCAAAAGGGGAAAAAACAAAATCAAAAGAACACACCTAAGAATTCCCGCATGTACATCTTAGTCTCATAAATGTGCCCATCAAGAAACTAGGGAAGTGGATTCAGTAGACCAGGTACTGTCACACATTACACATTGCCTACTCTTCTCAAGCAGTTTAACAAGAAAACAATTCTAATAAAACCTACCTTTTTTCCTTCCCCTTTAGTTTTATTTCCATCCCCAACATTCCTTCCATAACTTACTAACAAGCGACTACCTTTAGAACTAAAGCTAGTTACAACTTCTACCATATCAACAGAACTCAAATTGAAGTGGTATAAGAATATATCAACAGCTCAGATGCTAGGTAGTATGACAAGAAACTTACCTCCTTAACGTTCTTGTTAATCACATCCCAAAGAAGTCTTGAAAGAAACCCGCCAGCAACAGATAATAACTGGACAATGCGTGTTGCTACAGCACGTGGCCGTTTTCCCCAATAAGCAGAAATGCTGGCAGGATCATAAACCAAGGGCAAGAACTCACTACTTTCATCAACCTAAAGAAGCACAAAAATGCCAAATAAAAAAGTCACCCATTATTCTCTTTATCAAAAAACCAATAAACAATCTGTAGAAGATCCAGCACAATGACAAAAAAAAAAAAAAAAAAAAAAGGTCCCTTGAGGACAAAAAAAAAATACACATATAATCTGAGAGCTAAAATTAAATGCAAATCATGTGCCCAAGAGATGAGATCAGTATCGGGTCCTATTTTGGCCAGTTTTACCCAAGCTATTCATTTAATTAGCCAAAATCAAGCCAATGCAAGGTGATACTGTAAACATTTCAGGATCGTACCCTGCACTGGCTTCTACACAATTTCCAGCTTGCAGCATTTATTCTATTTGTTAATAAATGCAACTGATTTCTCTTTTCAAATGCATGAGAGTCACAATTCAATTGTATCTGAATTGCAAACTGATAATTTCAATTTATTTTCCCCCTCATACATTACCCTAATGGCTTCCATTTGCAACAAAATTACATGCTCAGAGTCACAAAAAGTAGCTGCACAAATATAGAAGCCTTGCAAATATCATTCAGTAGTTAAAACGAGGTATCATGATTAGTTTATTAGAGTTAGACATAAGATTAGCAAGTGTAGATACCTCAACAAGACGAAGCTGAACATTATCCTCAGCAAACAGCGAATCTCTTAAATTTTGTCCTCGAAGGCCTCTCATTAATGTTGCCAGCTGCTCATTTTCTTCCATTTGTGCCCTGACCCTTTTAATCTCCTGAGAAACATCGCCAATTTTCTGCCGTTTGCAAGAGTTAGTTCAGGTTAAATCCAACACCGACTAAATATAAACTAAAACAAGGGAAATCAAACCATAAATTCAACCAACTGAGGAGGCGAGAACTTTAAAAACAACACCGGGGAAAGTTTAAAATAGCAGAGGAAATCTTATCAACAAAAGCGTGATAAAGAATCCGAGAAGGATATCTGTCTTCATGATCAAATAAATATAAGTTTAAAGAAGAAGGGGAAGAAAAAGGGAAATGACAAGCCACTGCATGAAAAACAGCGTAGAACCACGATCAACTTTATAAACAGTTAGTGGCACTAAAACTCCATAAGCTAAAAAGCCAATCGATTATCATGTCCCAGAGTAATTGATTGCGAGAGCCTAACAAAAAATATATATACTCCCCTCCGAAGTGTCTTAAAGAAGTATTATACAATTTCCCGTGAATTGAATCTAGAATCCTCTTAAGCGACCAAATCTAGAAATTACTAAATTTACCCACAAGTGCAAAAACGGCGGCATTCCAGAGAACAGTATCTAGTATCAACCCAAGAAATAAGTCAAGTTCAGGGTCTGATGAGTTACCGTAGAGACACCATTGACGGATTTTGGTGGCGAAGACCTGGATGACCCATTGACAGTACTTGCTGGAGGAGCCGCAGTCCGTGTGGGTCTGGGTTTGGCAGAGGCCACAGTAACCCGACCGAGCCGTCGGCGAAACCGAACCTTGTTCCTGCTAATTGAGAGTTGAGAAGGAGACCAGCGACGAAGGGGATCGATTCCGCAGTAGACGAGCTGTGAAGACGCGTCCATGGCGGAACCGTACAAACTTTTTTTCTAGAGAGCGAAAGTTTGGAAAAACTTAAGAGAAGGAGAGTACAATTTGGGAGTGGTGACTGGTGGTGGTGGTGGACTGATGTGGTGCGAGAGCGGCAACATGTTTTACTTTTGTTTTGTGAATACGAAGGGTGGGCGTTAAAGGGACACGTGGCCAATAAGGCGCGAAGGAAAATTGGCTTGTTTATTTTCTTGCCTTAATTATAAGTTTATAACGCTGGTTGATTTAAAAAAAAAAAAAAACTAATTATATCATAAATTATATATTAGTTTTTTTTACACGAAATAAATTATATATTAGTTTATCATTTAAAATATTTAGTTTAGAGAAAAAAAAAAAAAAATCAGAGTAATTTAATTAACTTCCTTAATCTTTTAAAAAAATCAATTTGATTTAAAAAAGAGTAATATTTTCTTTTGCTCGCCGTTAAATTATTTATTTATATTTTGGGTCATTTTGTGCGTCTGCGACCCGCCAGATTGGCTGGTCCGTGAAACAATGAGTGGGAGAAATGGAATGCCAAACCACGACAAGATTTCCTCGAATATTTTCGCAAACCACTTGTCCATGAACGAATCTTGATTCATATAAATGCTCATGCCACTCAAATGCCAGTATCGCTTATGATATTTAAATCGTTAAATAATGTACGAGTATATTGAAATCCTTTTCAACTCAGGTAATTAGAATTAGGTAAGCTTTTATTGCAAATTAGTGACCGCGTAACACTGAATTGAATAAATTAATAGAGGGAGAATAAAAGTCTTGTATCCAAATATTAGTAACAGTTCACAAAACATGAAAAAATTAAAAGGAATTTTAAAACGCCTTTGGACTAACTAGGACAGGGAAGGTAGATGACCAAAGAGGCCTTTTGCACGGTCTAGTAGTATAATGTTGAAGATTTCGATCTTGTCAAATGAAGTTAGGATTTAATCTTTCCTGATTCAATGCAAACTTCCTTCGACACGGAACCTTTTAAAAATTAGTTTTCTATGAAGGGGCGGGGGCAGTTTTGCCCCAGAATTTTTTTTACCAAGGGTCAATTTTGTTTCGAAAGGGTAAAAAATGAGGCATTTTTGCTTTCATTGTTATCTCAATTAATTTTGATCGTTAATTGACTAAATACGTTGAACTAACAATCGATATCTCATTTACGTCATTTTTGTTAAAGTATAAATTTACATTGGAAGTTTATGTGTCATCTACTTCGTCTTTTTTTAAAGTTAAATTTAAAAATTTTAAAGTAAATTTGCACCTTAACAAAGATAACATAGATGCTATGTCAACTGTCAACTAAACATATTTGGTTAAATAATGATAAAAAATAACTGAGGTAACAGCTAAAGTAAAACACTCATATTTTTTCCAGGTAAAATTGTAAAATTTTTGCCCCTTGTCCCTTAACTCTTTTAGCAATCTGCATCCTAAACTTAGAAGTCGTGATTGGTGATTTATTTTTTGAATTATATGTTGGAAACTGTGGGGTTTTCAGATCAACACGTTTTTAGCAACATTGCACTTTCACCCTTTCAAGATTACTCGCTCTATTTAGGAATTATCTAACGACACTAGAGGGACTCTTAACATTTTGAGCATCTTATGCTTCTAACTTGTTCATATTTTCTTTTGGTCTAACTCACTGGCGATGCACGAGTTTTTTTGTTTCACATCACCCTTTACAATTTCATTCTATAATGAAATTTCTCCATTTCCTGGGGGAAAAAAATAGTCTTTGGATTTTTACATTTTGAATGCTTGAAAGTGATTTTCTCCCTGCATTTTGTACTTTTCGTTAAGTGATGTATATCTCTAAGTAGTGTAATTAGCAAAAATAGAGAAAGGAACTAACCTTACAGAGCAGGAAGGTGCTGATTACCATAAAAAAAAAAAAAAAAAAAAAAGAGAGAGAGAGCAAGCCAACAAGAAAAGAACATACATTCGAAGAATGAAACGGCAGCACATAAACGTGAGACCACAAGGGACAAAACTGAATATATAACAAGTCTGATGAATGGGAGGGGTGGGGAAGAAACAAGAAGCAAAAACCAGTAAGATCACCTTATGCAGCTGAAGCCACGACAAATTGACATAAAAAGGATAAAAAATAAGGCAACAACGATTCCAAAAACAATCAACTTCATCTTCATGTTCTGAATCCACATTTTCCTCTTCACCTTTGTCCCCTGCGCTTTAAAATCCTGTGCCTGCATGTATGATCTCCAACATTAACAATTAGATCCATAAAATCATTCAAAAAGTATTGAAAATATCTATATATGCTTAACGCAAGCACAAACCTGTGAACGAAGGTTTTCAGTCTTATCCACTAGCAATTCAATCTTCTCCCCACGGTCAAGAACCTGAAGAAAAAAAAAATCTCTTGATCTAATACGGTGATGTATAGAATATTTAGAGAGCTTAGAAACTGGTTCTTTTTTTTAGAGATTAAGGAAACTAAATAAATTATTTAGTCATAATATATGTTGCGTATTATTAAATTATATATCATTTTATAAGTAATGTAAATTAGTTTGGAGAAAAACTATAAATATAATTACTTGAAAGTAACTTATATAGCTTCATAAATTTCTTTAAAAAAGTCAGTCTTATATTAATCACTGAGGTAGTAAATAAGTTAAGGATGTTGCCTTCTCAATATTCTCCATCATGACACCCTTGACTTCAGAGACTTGAGCCTTCACTTTGGCAAGTTTGCTAATCTCTTCAGGATGATCCACACAGTACTGCATTTGCTCTTTCAACTTAGGCCTACAAATCATAACATTACATTAACTTCATTATATATAATTAACGAATTAATGTCTTAATCAATAGTTAATAGAGATTTAATCAACTTAATCAGTGATGATCGATATGCATGTATACCCAAATTCTTTGTTGAGGCCACGAGTTGAAGCAGTGGCTGCTTTGCCTCCGCCATATTTTTTGGTGAATTCTTCTTTGACGCGCTCTAAAAATGCAATGGGAGTCTGTCTTCCCGCAGATTCAACCGCAACAACACAATAAGCTGCCACATCAACAGTAAGTCAATAATCGTTTTTATCACTTTTCTATGCCCCCAATGTACATTTCATATCAAATCATTCTTCTTTATTTCTTGCTTTTCTAGCTAATACATATCACACAACAAATTGCTTATTCATCAATGGTCTTTTCCATTGTGTATATTAAACAAACTAGTCCTTCAGGTTTCTTTCCTTCTAGCGAAAATCAATCCACGAGCACAGAACATGCCGAAAAATGATATGCATATCAACAATGGATTATATAAGGAATATATAATGAATCAAACATGTCTATATTCAGTTTCAACAATATGTTTCATATTTCAATGAATAATAAAAAGAAAACCGCGGCTAAATTTTGATCAAACAAACGTAAGTCAAATTTTGTTTGTCTCTAAAACTATCTCACCTCATCCAATTCCATTATTTTTTCAGAAGCTTTCAGCTAACGCATGCACGATTATCAGAAGCATAAGCTAAATTAGCCAAATGATGCATTAAACGTAAGAATACAAGGAACCAGATCAGATGAAAACACATCCACGCTCAAAGGATCAACCATTCCTATATATATATATATATATATATATATATATATATATATATGCCCCAGAAAGAAAATGAGGGATCTTGATAAGAGATCATGTCCACCAGTAAAAAATAATATTGAATAATTAGGAAGATTAAAAATATGAAGGCTACGTACTGAAGCCATTCTCAACGAGGTAATTGAAAGTGTGCCCATCGCAATTGTAAGTGAATCTGTTATTGGAAGAAGGAAGCTTCTGGAGGCATTGTGAGGCGATAGTCGTGAAGTTTCCGGTAAATTCAGTGTACTCTGCGAGAATCATCGTACCTCGAGCAACAAAGCTGTAGATCAGAGATTTTTGTCCCATGTCTTCAAAAGCCCTAACCTAAAATCAACGAATCCCAGAATTTTACAGAGTCAATCGATCGGGAAGGAGAAGAACCAGAGAGAACGAGATAATGGATAGGGTACAAAAATGCTGGATTTTCGTTCTGCCCGTCGATGAGCAAATTATTTGAAATGAGAAACATGCGGAACGAGATGAAGGGTGATACATCTAATCTTAAAATAGCACGAGTATATTTAAGGATTGATTTGTGCTTATGGTCCTTCGATTCTGATGATGTTAATTTCGATCCTCGTTTATTTTAACTCACGAAGCTGTCTTTGTCCCATTGCTTTCATAATTATGAACATATTTGCTAATGCGCGCGCGGCACAATCCTACGAGGTAAGAACCAGATGTCAGATGATGAGAGCAATAATTCCATTTTATTTATTTATACGAGAGTGAACGATCCTTTCACTGTGTCCATTACAATTGGGCCTAAATTATGTGAAAATAAAGCACCATTTTACGGGACCCCGCAAATAACAGAGCAAGACGTGTAACCGTATAAAGCCCTCTCTTGAACCCTGAACTATAAGCCCTCTCTTGAACCCTGAACACCAGAGTTCCAACCGAAACGAATTCAGCTAGAGACTATTATATCAAAAAAAAGCTAGAGACTAATTCCCCAAACGTGGAAGTGTGAGGTTTAAAGGTTAAGAGAATCATTTAATATTGTTGATCTGATTATAAAGCTAAAAATAAATCAGAGAAGGGCTGCACTAATGCAGCCCCACTGCCATAAATTGCGACGTAGGCTCTCCCGTTTGGGGAGACCTTAGGTTAGTGCCCCTCCTAAGTGCAATGGAGGTCACCATCCTAAGCCATGGGCCTTCGTGATCACCCATTGACTCCGTCCAGGTATGTAAGGTTTAACGTAAGGCATCACTTCTATTTTATACTCCGCCTAGTCCATGCCCATTGCTCATTTTCACGATGTGGGACTAACACTTTCATCTTTTACGACTAAAGCAGTATTTCAACTTGGATGCTGCAGGCATGTGAACTCTTGATCATACTGTCATGTTTGGCTTGTGTGAGAGGCTACGCTTGCTTCCACGTTGCTTGTATTCAGAGATGATTCACTCTCCTTCGTTGTAACTGTATTGTTTCTGGCATTGTGTTCTTTTTATGTTGTTACCCACTCGAGTTTTTCTTCTTCTTCTTTCTTTTCAGCTTATAAAGTTCATATTGCTGCGTGTCTGTTGTTATGGTTTGCCACGGTGAAATCAAATACTCCTCATAATTAATGTTTAGTAACGGGGGAGGAACAACGACAGAAAGCTCAAGTAATGTCCCCTCTGCGCCAAAGGTCTTCGAACTCGCTTGCTGATAAAAAGTGAGGTCGTTTAGCCAGAAAATCCGACTGACCATTCGCGTCGCGTCGAATAACTTCAATAGAATAACTCTGCCTCTGAAGCAGAGCATGGTTCTGTGAGAATAACAGCCTCTAATACGAGTAGGCACCATCAACAGGAATTTCGACCCCATCTTGCAAAACGTGTGTTGCCTCGTTTCATTTCAAAAAAAACAAAAAAAAAGTAACCACAAGGGTAGTTTCGGAATTCTGTGACTTCCTCTTTTGCCTCCAATTCTTTCCCGCCAAAAAAAACTCCTTGCCGCTTCTTTCTTGATGATATGCGTCTCGCCGTCTCCCCTCTTCGGAGCTGAAATCTGTAAGTTTCTCTCTTCACCGTTGACTGTCTTCCATCTCAAATTCAGATGGATATGGACATTCCACTTCCAGAAGAGCTGGACTTGCTGGAATCCAATGCTCGTCTTCTCGAAGACTACCCAGACCTGGAGCCACCGGAACCCTACCCATACGAAGACCAAGAAGCGCCACCAGCAGCACAACCACCATCATCTCCAGATCTTCAGTTCGACTCTGAAATCCAAGTCATCGGCCAAAAGCGATCGAGGTCGGTTAGTCCGAATGGATCACTTTCAGAGTCTGCGGAGTTGTCAGAGGAGAAAAGGTGCAGGACTGACGAGTCGGCACGGGCGACTGATGAGGACTGGCTTCGTTACTCGCCACCCAAGGGTAACGAGTCTGTAGCAGCAGAGCAAGCGAGCTTTGTGAGGGAGAAGATGTTATCCAGGTATGCGTCGGAAATCGATGGAGAGTGTATGCCGATCACTGCACCCAACGGCGACAGGGTTTATGCGAGGCTAGATAGGTTGGAAGGGGAGGAACGGATGAAGAAACTGGATGTGAGAGCAAATTCTGATGGTAGGATTCCATACACCATCATTCCCGTAAAACATTGCATTCATTACCTTTCAATGCCCGTCTTCTCTGTACCTGTGCACCATATAAGCTTTTGCAGAGATGGGCCTTGAAAACAGTCGTGAGATATCTGAAGTAAAGGCGTTATATGATAAGTGTTGTGCCTTCTCCAAAACACCTAAGGTCATTAGACACGTGACGCCTTGGTTTTATAAACATCTGATGTATGTGAAAAACAGAAACAGACAGTGGCTTGGATTTGATTGATATTCTGTTTTAATTGTCTATGATAATTATGTACATCGGTAGTCGAATCTTGAATCTGAATGTGAGTGAGCAATTTTATCTTGTTATGTTGTAGTCCCTGGTTCACATTTTTTTACTATGGCCTTCAGTTACAAAGTTCCTAACATTGAAATTTTCTTTATACTTTTGGTTCAATTGGATATCAGAAAAACTTTGGATGCTTCCAGGCTGATAACCATGTTTGGGGAGATAATTATATGCTGCATCTTAATGCAGCAAGACCAGTCTGGTTCTCTGCCATTGTCTTTTTGCTTCATCCTCACGAATCACGATATTTCCTCATATTGCCTTTATATTCTAGCAGCACCTTACGGTGATTGGCTTTTTTCAGAAGTTTATATTTTTTTAAATCTCCAACATTACTCAGGAAGCTTTATTTAGGGATCTGACACCATCAATGCATTGACCATTTAGACTGCAATTTTAGATAAGGCACCCTTAAATGGAGACTTCATTTAATGTCATGCTTATGATTAGACAAGAAAACCATATGCATATCAAAAGGTGTTCAATATTGTTAAAGTTTCTAATTTGATGCAGTTGATAACTTGATTTTTGCTGCTTGTAGGTCTTATATTAGAACCCATTAATATTCTGTTTGAGAAAATGGATCAAGAGGCTTTCAGTAAGGTTTGCATTCTGAAACTGTCTGTTCTTAACATGAAGTGCCTAAAAATTTGGTTTGCAACTCTACTAACTTCTAAGGTTTCTCGTTAAACATAAATTATGATATTTCTAATGCTAATTCTCATGATGCTGAAGACATTGGAAGCTAGTTCTGAATGCCAAAATATTCCGGATATTCCTGAAACATCAATTGTCCATGAGCAACTTTGGGTAGATAAATATACCCCAAATTCGTTCACTGAGCTTCTTAGTGATGAACATACAAATCGTGAGGTACATAATTAGCATATGCATTTGAAACCTCGTTAATTACAGATGTTCCAGTTAAAAATTATTTTCTGTTGTTTCCTTGGTGCTTGTTGACGATAATTGATTTGATTGTTGTCCTAGGACAGGTGCTCCTGTGGTTGAAGCAATGGGACTCTAGTGTATTTGGATCTGAGATTTGCAGTACCTCAGATGAAGTTTTGTCTGCCTTGAAACGACATTCTACTGTTGTCCAAAATCAGAAACCTTTAGATTCAAAATTTCAAAGAACGATTGGAGGCCCCAAATGGAGTAACAATAGATATAGAAATTCTAAAAGTATGGATGAAAGTGGTAATTCAAAGAGCTTTCAGGATATATTGACTAGGAAAGTAAAGCATACTGGTCCACCAGAACAGAAGGTACTGGTTATCATTAGTTTAGGTTGTAAGTTCTTGGTGGCTTTAAATGTATTCCTTTTTGGTCACTGGAAGTGATATCCTTGACTCATTAGATTCTCCATACATTCAATTTGTATGCTTCTATTTCTTTTTATGCAGAAGTTTCATTGGTTAATTTACATTTGTTATTTTCATGTTTGGGTTAAGTTAATGATTGTGAAAAGGCCTTGGTTACTAAGCGTTCATATTTATAATAACTCCAGATCCTTTTGCTTTGTGGTCCTCCGGGTCTTGGAAAAACTACACTTGCACATGTAGCTGCTAGACATTGCGGATATCACGTGGTGGAGGTATGGTTCTATAATATTATGAGCATGCAAAATCATGAATTTTCAAATTGCATATTCATTTTTTCCCTGATCTGCTGTTATATCCCAATTTCATATGATTGCTAGTGTCTTGTGCTTTTAATATCATTTTATTGGTTATATTTAATAATTTTAGAATTTGTTTGAAATTATGGTGTTCCATAATTATTGTGTAAACACTAAATAGTTTGAAGGTCTTTTACTTAGTCACTTAAGATTGCTTGGTGGTTCTTTGAACGGCAGTTAGATATAATAGTCCCAGTTATAAAGTTGCATGAGAATTAAAATAAATGATCAAGACAATGCCTACCCATTGTCTCTCTTACCAGTTACTATTTACTATCCATCTTTAGCTCTCCTACCTTATTCGAAAGTCTGTAGTCTACAAAACAAGAGCTTTCCATTATGTAGGTTAATGCTAGTGATGATCGTAGTACATCGACGATTGAGTCTAAGATCCTTAACGTGGTTGAGATGAACTCTATCATGTCTGATTCAAGACCACAGTGCCTGGTATGATTTTGACTTTCAGCATATATGATTTGCTGCAAACAGCATTGCATTGGGTGAAAAACTATTGACTTCATGATTTTCTTTTTAGGTGATGGATGAAATTGATGGGGCACTATCAGATGGAAAGGGTGCTGTGGAGGTTCTTTTAAAGATGGTAATTAGTAGATTGTTCCATCACTGATATCTTTCAATAAGACTTGTCTAATCAAATCTTTGATGTAGTCATGTTGGGCTTCTTTTTTTGTTGGCCTCTTGAATGTTTAAAATTCTTGTTTATATCAAGCTTATTTAATCTTGCTTTGTCATGTCATGTAACTATTGATTCATTCATTCACTGGTTGTATTCATACTTCATCATTACAAATATAATGCAAAATCAGAAGACAAGGCTAAGAAGGAATGCTTAATAAGGTTTTATGCATCCAAATTCAAGTTTGTCATGATCAGGACTTACTTGTTATATGATAGAGTACCGGATTAGTGGGAGATAATGTAAGTTGCGGGAAGTTAGAGATTTTAGGAATAAATATTTAATTAATTGAGTCTGTTTTTATTAATATCTTTAGGAAATAAGTGGAATATCCACTAGATAGATTTAGTTGTTAGGATTTAGGATTATGAATTATTTGAATTTCATATTTAGATTTTGGTTAGAGTCTATATCTCTATAAACCATTATAAATAGGCATAGTGCCTTATCAATAAAGTATGGAATATTTCAGAAAGTAAATTGGTACGTAAGATTCACCTTGGGCTTTAATAGTCTGATACGTTACAAATTTTGGCTCATCTTTCTATGAAGGATGTGGGCTAATTTAGAGAAGAGGCGAGATTCTTGCCTACTCTCTATCTCAGAGAGGTTGTTCTTACTGTTCTTAAAGAGTTAGTGAAATACTTGCTTCCTCTTTAAAACAGAATAATTTAGATTATAGTCTACTCTTCATCTTAGATATCCTCATTTGCCTTTTTAACTTATTTTCTCATATCATCTTTATTTTTCTCAATTTAGATTCTTATATAACCTTCCCATCAGCTTTCCCATTAGCTTACTCAAATCGGTACCTTAATCGGGACTCTACCATTATAACTACATATTTTTCACTCTTGCAAAACTAGACTATATTAAAATTAAAGAGGACTTGAAATTCTTCTTCCAAAAGTAGAAAAAGACAATTTGAAATTCAGAATGTTTTAGTGATTATGTTCACTTACACAACTATGTTTATAAGGAGTTTACAGCTTGTACAAGTCAGATCACAGCTGGTATTAAAAATGGAATATACTCATGATAAAACTCCAGTTGCTTTTGCGAGTCTGGTATGTCTTGTTGGAGCAAAAAGCCTGCATCTTTATCTTTATGATTGCATGTATTTTCTCTTTGGGGTCTCCATTTCTTATATGTGAAGCTGAAGAGATTATGCATCTTTGTTTAACTCTTAACTTCTTTGGCTCTCTGTTATTTTTTCAGTGGATCTCTTGACTTCCCCCTAATCTGTACTGTCTTTTGTTGTCCCTACTAAAATTTCTTCTCATAAATAAATTGCACAAAATGTCAAACTTTATTTACCTTGTCTCTGCCAAGAAGTACTCGATGGACAGTTATTGAAAATGTTTATTGCTGGATTTATGTAGCTTAAATATTCTGTATCATGCAGGTTTCTGTTGAAAAGAAGTCTGATGTGGGAAAGGAAAATTTGGTGAAAGAGCGATCAGGAAGGAGATCCTCAAAGAAGGGACATAAGAAAGCATCACTGTCAAGACCTGTGAGATTTATATGTTCATATTCTCTTAAGTCATCACTAGATAATTATCATTTGCAGTATTAATATGGGCTGTTAATGCAGGTAATTTGCATTTGCAATGACCTATATGCCCCCGCCTTGAGACCATTGCGTCAGGTAGCGAAGTAAGTTTGTGCACTCAGTTCACTTTTGTATCATTCAATTTTTTCAACCTAGACTTAGTTTTTTCCACCACAAAAATCTTCATGAATTGGCTTCCGGTTTCTTTAAGGATTGGAAAATTAACGATGCCACCTAATAATTTCTTTCTGTGCCAACTATTTCTCTCCTTGTATTCAATACGTTGTGTTTATTCTGGGAAAATGTTATTTACAGGGTTCACATTTTTGTTCAACCAACAGTTAGTCGTGTGGTAAGCAGGTGATGATTAACTGTCAATATCTCCCCCCCCCCCCACACACAAAAAAAAAAAAAAAAAGACAATATGAGTTTTACTATTTGAAATCTATTGTTTATTGTATTTTATGATATTAATTCGTAGTTGAGAAACTTGAATTTGGTTATGGTCCTAATTAATTGCACTGGGCCAGTCACAAGAATGTTATCTCTTCTCTTCCTGCTCCAATAGTCTCTTGATATTACCTGTAGGTATGGGTGGCAAATGATTGGATCATTTGTGACCTATTTAATCATTTATAAACTTAAAACTTTTGATAGGCTATCAAATGGCCCATGACTTATTTATTAGGGTTAGACCTACCCAACCTACGGTATGTATCTAAAGTTTTCATTTATATAGTAAATTATATGGGGAACTTGTTCGATGCTTTTGGATCATTTCACCTTCTTATAATATTCATTTTGAATTGATAAAATCAACTCTTTTTGAACTCACCTCACCCACCTAGGTTTCATCAAGCTATTATAGATGTTATAATTTTGTTTATTAATACATTTCGTAATTTGTTAGGCTATATTAGTTGATGTAAGTTTATTTCACAATCACTAAAATTAAGTAATGATGAGTGGATTAATGGTTATCCTTGGGTTGACCCACAAAAATAAATCCTTACAGATGTTTATCCAATGACTCGACCTTTAAATTCATTATCTCAAATGTTTGGGTATAGTAGGATCGTAATAAAGTTAAATCAGGGTGGTTAAATGGTTATGGGTTCTAATTTCCATCTCTACTTGTTGGCTGTGTAATATCAGAACAGATATATGTTTACTAAGATATTGATAATTATAAGTGAATGGGTTGGCTTGGCTAGAGAAGATGCTACCTATCTTATTGTTCCCTGTACCAAGCTGATGTGGTAGAGTGTGCTATCAAAATCACTTAAGGAAAGGGTATATTTTATCAAAAACGAAATGGGATGTTGACAATCGAGTAAGGGAGTGTTTCATTTGTATTCCAATAGAAATCCACTAATGAGATTGTCACCCTAAAAAGAAATTTACCATATTAGGAACTTATTATTGTGCCTAGCGAGACATTTAATAAGCTTTTCTATGCATTTTTTTCTGCTTATCATCTAGTTTCTTTATTTAATTACAATGGCTGCAGGCTCAAATATATATGTAACAAGGAGGGGATGAAAGCTAATGCCATTGCACTTACTGCCCTAGCAGAATATACAGGTCGGTTTTCTTATATCTTGTATTCCTTTTTTTAAGGTTTGAAAATGAAAAGTTAATTAATATTGTTTGTGAAAATCATTCTCACATAGTGCACAGACAATCCATGCTAATTCTTTTGTTCGGTGATGTGTGTAGGTGCTATCATGACTTTTGCGACTCATATTCTACAAGTTAACCGTATAACTATTTGACTATTCACTATTTTACAGAATGTGATATACGATCATGCTTAAATACCCTCCAATTTCTCAACAAGAAGAAAGAAGCCGTCAATGTGGTAAGACTTTCATCTGAACATGCAATTCAGAAGAAAATTCTAGGATTTGTGGATTCATATAGGATGATTATGCTGCATGGAATTATCCTTTTGTTTCAAGCAATTGGTCAATTCTAACTTGCAGTTGTGACTTGTGATAGCATTTTGCAATGCTTATAATTTTCATTTGTATATTTAATCAATGACACTTTTGTCTGCTATAGTTACAAAATTTTAGGCAAGTATGATTGTAGTTAATCTCAAATATCTGTTTCCATTTTTTCCTCGCAACTTCTGCCTTAAATCTACTACAATAGAGAGAAATAATGTCTAACCTGATACTGGTATTTACTGATGTTTGTTGTTGAAAAACTTAGAGGATTCACAAATATCTGTTTCCATTTTTTCCTCGCAACTTCTGCCTTAAATCTACTACAATAGAGAGATATAATGTCTAACCTGATACTGGTATTTACTGATGTTTGTTTTTGAAAAACTTTGAGGATTATCTGACATGCTAGAAGGAGTATACATATAAAACATGTCTAACGTGGGTTTCTTTAATTGATTGGGAAGAAAACGTTTTAGCTTCAATAATATTTTTTTATTGAAGTATATACCATGAAGGATTTAATGGCCCAAAAGAACTGTCTTTTATCTTTCTGCAAAACTTCTTATCTGTTTAGTGCTTTCTTAACAATCACATGCTTTAATGGTGCAGTTTGATATTGGTTCTCAAGTGGTTGGCCGGAAAGACATGTCAAAGAATGTTCTGGACATTTGGAAGGAGGTATTTTGCTATAGCCTGTTGGAGTTGTCCCTTCCCTGGCTATTAAGAGTCTCAGAGTATTAAATTTCCACATCTTTTTTTTTCTTGGATGTTTTTCTCTCTTTAGGTTTTTCAAAGGAAAAAAACAAAGGCAGAAAGAAAATCTCACAATAGCAAGCCTTTTGAAGTTGACTCCTTGTACTCCCTTGTATCAAGCCGGTAGGTCATAAATAAATTACTTTGAAAACCATGTGTCTCTTACGTTCAAAATAATTACATGCTCTAAAGAACTGTCAATTAACGTGCAGTGGTGATTATGACTTGATTCTTGATGGAATTCATGAAAACATTTTACAGCTCAATTATCATGACCCAGTGATGCAGAAAACTGTAAGCATTTATTATCCATTGATCATTACAGTGATTCTATATATTCTGTGGGATGCTTGATTTTGAACGCTATCTGGTTGAAGGTCAAGTGCGTGAATAGTCTTGGAGTTTCTGATCTACTGCATCAATATATCATGCGTACACAACAAAATCCCCTTCTGGGTAAAAGGCTACTTCACCCTTGTATATTTTATTGCAAAAATAAAGTCACACTCTTCATTATCTCTCTTTTCTTCAGTTTATTTGCCACCTACAGCAATTACTGTACATCGACTGGTAGCTCAAATTCAGAAGCCAAATATCGAATGGCCAAGGTCCTACCAAAGGTATATCTTGTGCTAGTAGAACTTAATAATAATTGTGAAGATTGTATTTTCTTACTAAGTATTGTATATTGATGTCCAGGCATCGAACGATGATGGCAGAAAAGATGGACATTTTGAATACTTGGCACTACAAAATTCCACCATATATCGCTAGGAACTTATCAGCTAGTTCCTTTGTAGAAGACTTAATTTCTCCATTATTACATATCCTGTCCCCTCCGACTATAAAACCGGTGATCCACCAATTCCAGTTCTAATTATTGTTTTTCTACTTATTTTATTTATTCCTTGTTCCTAATTCCTCCTTTATAATTACTGAACTGGAATAAAAGGAAGATATATTATACTTGGGCATTTGATTCTTGTGAGTGTGTTTTTTTGTGAAAGTTTCTGTATATTTTACGTTATTCTTTTGTATGATAACTTTTACCGTGAAGACATGGAATTCTTTCCTGCTGAAGAAAGGACCTGATAAGTTTGGCTTAAAGAAATGGAATAATTTAACAAAGTGCTTCTTTCTTGTAACTTTTTATCTTTTGCATAGATATAAGTTGTATAATTTGATTTCTAAATTTTTGGTGGAATCTAAATTGCTGGATTGCTTGTAGATATCTAGAGGATTCTTTGTAGATATCTTAGCAGGACAGTCCTGAGGATTGTAGACTTTGAATGTAATTGATCCCTACCGTGTTTTAAGGTCTTGGGGGAGGGCTATAAATACCTCCATCCCTCCTCATATGTAACCGTCTAAGAAACATCAACCAAAGTGTTCCATACTTGAGTGTTGATACTAGTCATATTCCCCAAAATCTCTGTGTTCCTTGGTTCTTTCATCTTGCCTATGCTTTGAGGATTCAACTGACTTAACAAGGATTAAGAGGTTGATCAATGTTAAGGTTAGCACAGTTAAGGATTGAGTGAATTTCCAAGACCGTTCCATTTTGCTCTTGTATATTTCTTCTTTATTGGGATAAGGATTATTGGGTTTCAATTGGGGTTTGGACTCTTATACTCATGGCACTTGTGTAAAGACTTGTAGCCCGTGCGGGTTGTGATTTGTAGTTGGGCAGAGTTTTCAGAGTTCTCACTGGCTTCACCTAGCTATACTTTCAATGTGCTTGTCATCAGTCTCTTTTAGATTGATTCCCGAAATTTTTTCCCTTTTCTGATGACTGTTTTTTTGTTTTGTTCAGGTGGCATTACAATTACTGTCTGATAAAGAGAAAAATGATCTTGCTCAATTAGTTAGCACAATGGTGTCTTACTCTGTAACATATAAAAACATGAAATCAGATATGGTGCCTAATAGCCTGAGACATGAAGTAGCGGATCACTTGACATTATCATTTGATCCCCCAATCTGTGACTTCATCAATTTTAAGGTTTGAAACATTTTTCACAACTTCTAAATTCATCAAGTTAAGTACCTTAATCTGGTTCTGACTTCAATAGTTTTTCCTCTATTTGCATGCAGGATTATATCTCAAATCATTATGTGCTTGCTCCAGCCGTCAAGCAGATTCTTGTGCATGAGGTGTGAGCTTCATGACTTTTCTTTTTGGTATTTTAGTTTTATTTTCTTCTGTTAATTTCTTTATAGCAGATATGCTTCCCACCTTCATATTCCTTCAAATAAAATTTCTTATTGAGTCAAAATGAAACAAATGTTGCGGAAAAATGATTCTGCTTGTCTATGACAGGCTTTATATTAAGTTATTATTGGCTGTAGGTCATTTTGCATAGGGAATCAAATTTAAAAGAAAGGATATGAAACATAAACAACAGAAGAATATATCGGAAATGTGACCACTATCTAATTCTACTGAAGTCCTTTCTATCCCTGAGATTTCTTGCAGACCTTGGCAAACTTAGATTGTTTGTCCTTTGTTTTAGCCACAAAAAGTATAATGCAGAACGTTTTTTGGTTCATTTTCTTTCCTTTAAAATCTGGTAACATACGGAGAGGGGTCTTTCAGTCTCGTACAAATTTCTCACGAGCTCCCGTGTTTCAGGTTGAAAAGCAAAAGATCTTGCAAGTTAGTATCAATAGGCCCTTAGGAAATGGAAGTAGCAGTGAAAGGCCTGAATTCATGGAGGCTGGAACTAGCAATGCCCAATCATCCAAAATCAACCACGCAGATGCAATTTCTGTTAAAAACATTCAAAACGAAAGTAATGTCACAAAAGGAAGGAAAAATAATGTAAATGCCACCTTAGTTTCACAGAATTCGCAGCCTAGAAAAGGGGCAGCGGACAATATGAAATTGCAAAACACAGGAAGAATGAGAATGCCGCCCAGCGGTTCCTTCTTTGACAGGTAACTCGTCCTCATAAGTTCTGTGTATATTTCTATGTTTGAAACCTTGAATCATCATTATTGCAATTTGTTAGCATCAGTTTAGTGTTACTTTTTTAAAATAAAAAGTGAATATGTTCATATAAAATAATCAGAGACTGTCATTTCTAATCCATGTACGGCAATTTACATGTCGTAGATTTGCTTCCCATTTAAATGTCAAGAAAATGGAAAGATATTTTTGGCCATTGAAAACGAGCATCAGGTCATTAATTTTCATGTGCCTCCACTCATGACATGGTACATTAAATCTCCATAAATCTGACGAAGGAACTATTCTCTATTGAAATCAGTTTATGTCAAACCCCTGGTCTTGTACTATTTTAAAGCCAAAGAGAAATTAAGATTTTCTGTGACACACACACACGTTTTGCAGATGGATGACTAGCTTTTCTTGATTGATAATTATAATTATTTATTTATGTTGATCTTCCTTTGATTCAAGAGCAGGTTTAGAAAGTTGAATAATAAAGGTTTTCAAAGTGATGATAGAACTGAACAGAAAGAAGCAACCTTGGACAAAGCTCTACACCCATTACTGTTCAAATTTAACGAGGTATGGTGATATCATTTCATTAGAGCTTTTGGTAATGAATGTGATTCTAAGTTTTGTTCTTATTTATTTTATCCTAATGGTTAAATGGTGAGATTATATTCCGTGGTATTGAAGACAATCATTTTAGGGCGTTTTATATGTCTGGAAAATAATCTTACATAGCATACATTCTGCTCTTATGAAGGACAATGGGAAAAAAACATTTGACTCCATAGCAATAGACGGTCTATTATGTGGTACTTGTAATTGCTAAAGTAACACGTTCACCCTGCACCCTATCTAGCTGATAAGTATCTATACTCTTTCAAATCTTCGAGTGAAGTTTTGGTGTCCAGACCTTCCATTAAGTTATTTCTTTGTGCTGAGAAGATCTTGTCTTCATGTTTCCATCATTTTGGCGGCTGACTGGAACTGTTGATTGTCATACTTATTGTCTAGTTACATGAGGAGGGTGGTTATAAACAGGTTACTGAAATATTGAGTGTCTGGCTTGAATGGGTAGTTGCTTTCATCTCATCATGTTTTGAAGCAAAATATCATAAACAGGCTCTTCGTTTTTATTTTAATATTTGTCCAAGAACATAAGGTCATTAACTTTTATTATTTTTCTTATGCAGGGTTTTACGAACGCAGTCAAGAGGCCTGTTCGTATTCGTGAATTTCTACTGTGATGGTTATGCTTTCTGCAATTATGTAAATGAAGATTTTATAGGTTGTATGGGCCTTCTGTTGGACCAAAATGCAAATGCTCTAAATTAAACCCCCAGCAAAGTTGCTTAATTATATGCTGTTTGCGTGATGTCATAAAAATGTAGAGTAAACCCGGGTTCTAAATTATTTATTTCTAATTTTTTATTAAAAAATTTAAAAACATCATTAAATATATTTTTAAAAAATCTTGCATCTATAATTATATTTTCTAAAAACAAATTCGTTAACTAGTTATTAAAATCTAATGAATTTGTATAAATCTTATCTTTAAAATCTTGAAAATAATTGTCTTTCAAGGAAGTATCTTTTATGAACCTTTTTTATTCAAGACATTATTTGACACTTAATGGGTATTTCTGGGATTTGAATCTTAGTCATAAACTTATTTTAACAAGTCTAGGTTTTTTAAAGTAGGACTTGCTTTATCCTATAATTGGCAGCAATGTCCACGGTTGCAAATGAGCTTAATTTTAAATGATTTGCAACTAACCTTCCTCTTTCAAAATTTGCAATTGAATTTTTAGAATATATATAGCCTGGTTGGTACACTGCCCAAGGAATGTAACAGTAATGAAATTGGAACGGATTATAATCATGTTTACATATAATAAAACATAATCTCATAGAGAGACACAAGAAAAGTTGTTTGGGCATAATAGAGTATTTTCTTTTTATAAAAAAAGGAAAATAACAAGGTCCTAGAAAAAATAATATCAGAAAAATATCTTAACTGGCCACCGGTAGCTCCTTCACTTATTACTTATTAGTGATTGCTTCTTTATTTGTGAATTGTGATTGATAACAATATGAGATTTTTCTGGTATTTTTTTTTTAATTGAGATATTGGTGTGATTTTCCCAAAAAAAAAATGGAATAAAGTATTTTAGGGGGAAGAAAAAAATAGTACTAATATTTAAGGACTGGATTCATAAATTTGTTTATTTTAAAAATAAATATTTATTATTTAATTTGTTAATTTATATTATTTAAATGGTAAATAGTGTTGAATATATTTTTAATTATAAATTTATGTTTTTGGGACAACAGGATTTTTTGGTTTGGGGCACTCGCCATTTACAAGTTTTGGCTTTGGCGCGTAATGCAATGCCCATTCAAATTTTTCGTCACTATTCCCTCATCTTCTTTAGCAAGCAGTCAAGCACCACGACTAGACGGAGAACAAAGCAGTTTGCATTCCAATCGTAGTCCTGAATATGATCTTAAAGCCACAGGAACCGATTAGGGTCTTTGGCCAGCGATCAATCGATTCAACATTCCGTAAACTCCCTTCTGATTCGTAAGCACAACAAACCCCGCTCTCTTCCATCTAATAGGTTATTTGTTTCCCCTATGTCTTACCCTTTCTTTCCCCTTTTGTGATGAAACTCTTAGTTCAACTAGTTCCAACGATCCTAAAGGTAATGAGGGAAAACAAGCTTCACACAAGAGCACCCCTGTCTCGCTTTCAGACTTCCTCGACCGCAAGTTGAAGAAATCTTCTCTAGTTCTCGGAAGAATTCAGGTGATTTTAAACTTTACGCTTTGATATTTATACTTAGCTGAACCACTTCTGGATGAATGCATACCGTCCTGTTATTTATTTTTAAGAAAAAATGGAGAATGAAAGTTTTTTTTCTATTAACTTCTGTAGGGAGGTTTTGGGGAAGTGGGGAATGGTATACTTGAGTTTGAGATCTCGATAACTTAGGGATTTGGCTCAAAGATGGATGGACTGGAATCACTAAAAAGGAATGACGGATAATTGTTGAATTTACGCTTACTTGGAGCTTCAATTATTTGTCTCTGAAAAGAAATTGTCCTATTTGTTACAGGGGAAACCGACGCCTTTTTTATCTCCTCTGGGTTTAGGAATACCCGGAGTTAAAAATGTTGTGACCACCGGACAAGTTGATGAAGAGACAAAGAGTATCAGCGATAGAGTAATTTTTGAAAAATTCAAGCACAACGATGAAGAAAAGGGAGATTTCATCGGTCCAAATGGTGTTAATGAGACAGAAAATTCAGTCGAAGATGATATGCAAGACTCAAGGAAAAGAAGGAATCCATTTGTAGGTTTGTCTTCCTTTCCCTATAAATTAGAACGGAAAGTCCTCAAGTTTGAGGATTTGTCCCTTGCGACGTAATTTTCTCCGTTATTTTCTTGATGAATCAATGGATATTGGTATCTTTGCTTAAATTAGGGATTCATGTCATAACAAGCTCTGTTAATCCTCTTACAACAATCTTTGTAAAATATCAAGTATCATACGTTCCTTTGGGGACAACTTTAAAAATGGGCGGATTAAGTATCATAGGCTTAGTATAGGATCCTTTATGTGCATCTATCTGTTAAAGTCTGAGAGGTATTTTTGGAAAGTATAGATTGAAGGTTTGTTGAAAGATGAAGTGTCTTTTTCTTCACTCCCGGCTTGTTTTTGAGCATATGAAAATCTTTAGGTCAACTACACTGTCTCAGACAGTTCAAATGTCAGTTAGTTCCAGCAACTAAACTGGGTAAAAAGATATAGTACTCAATGAAAACTGTGGAAGGATGAATATACGATTTACTTAATGACAGAATGGCAGTGACAAGAAAGAACTGAGGTTCGATCTATTTTCTGATGGAAATGAAATTAGGAACCAAAGGAAGTGTCTAACGTGTCATGTGGGATGCTCATTTACTTAAATTTTAATATTGTCGGATGGGAGATAGGTTAGGTGATTATTTGGATGCTGTGTGTATGTCACAACAACGATTACTTCTCTTCCCCCTTTTCCCCATCATTTCCTATAGCTTCGATTTATGTTACAATGTTCTTTTCATACCTTAAAGATTGTATTTATGATTTAATTCTTTTGTTCCCTGTTTATGGGTTTCTTATAGGCGCTTCTGCTATATTAAATTATTTAAGATTTGTTTCCAGTTTGTCCATCCTGATATGAGTTGGGTTAGAATTTCAAACATAAATAGTTTTGCATTTGCCTATGCTGAGTTGGAAAACCATTTCGACACGTGATCTGTCAATTCTGATAACCGAGTGACAATTGTATTCATTGAATACATAGACAGCTACGATAGTTGTGTACTTGTGGATTACATCTCATCTATGTATAATGCTCAAGTATCTTGTGTTTTTCACTATTTTGTGAGTAACCACTCAGGCAGAACTCCTTCTAGTCAAGTAGAATCAGCGAACTTTTAGGCTACGGTAAATCATAACTCATAAACATGCAAGTTTGAATTTTGGTTGGATTTTGATTCTTAAAATCCTTGAACCATTTTTTTTGGGTAAAAAACCTTTGAACAATTACGCACTCACAAAAATGGGGGAAAACTTGGAAGACCTTTAGGTTCGCCGGGGCTTTTACTTCTGCAGGCACGTGCCCTTGATCATAAGTATCTAATGCACATAAACTGAAAGGACCCTATTCAGTGGTTAGGTCTATGCTAGGAGATTTAGGCATACAAAGTTAGCACCAACAATGGACCAAGTTGCAGGATTTGACTTTGCTATTTTGATGTAATCTTAGGACACATAGCCACTGCATAGAGTGGCTTTGGTTATTAAGTCTTGTAGCTTTCTGCACACTTTTTTGGGCAATGTGCAAGATGTTTTTTGCTTATATTAACTGTAGGAAGGAAGGGGTATAGGTATGTGGTATTTTGTGAGAAAAGTGTAGGAGAGGGAAGTCTGGTTCTGTGTCACAGAACAGAAACCTTCTTGGTTGTGGGAGTTTCTTTGCTCTTGACAGATTTTAGGAGAGAGGGAGCATATCTGTTGTCATAGATTTGCCTCTGTCTTGGCTGCAAGGGTCTTTGCCTCTTGACAGATTTATTGTATTTCAGTGTGATTCTATTTTTGTGCTTAATCAAACCAGTAATTTAGGCAACCTTTTATTGGTTCCTAACATAAACCCAACATGAACTGGCTATTTCTTAGAAGGAGATCCTCTCATGATACATTTTTTTCATTATCCCTCATACCGTTGATTGGAAAGAGGAGAGAAAAGTTAAAGTAGTAATTGATTGAATGAAGATGATTTAAAGATGATGAGGGATTATGAGAAAAGAACAATGAGAGAAATCTGACCCTTCTCTTGGTGGCATATAATCTTCGTAGCATCTGTCATCCAGATAACTTCATCGTTTTTGGAAAATTGAGTGCCATTTTATACAAAGGCCCTCGCATGAACAGATGGAGAAAGAAATATAAACAGTCTATGCTCTCAATTCTTGGGTTGAGAAAAGGATGACTATATGATTTCCTTTCAAATTGTCAAGTCTATATGGCATAAAAATGCTATCCCTTTTTTCTAAAAATTTATTCATTTTCCATTTTGGTTTCTTCTTGGACCTTCTTATTCTATATGCTACTAGGACTGAATGAGAACCAGACTGTTAAAAGGCAAGTGGTAATTCTTGGAGGTGAATCAACCCGAAGGCTAATGAGAAGAACTACTGCTCGTTCTTCAAGCAACAAAAGGCCCCCACCGCTTTACAATCACTGTATGTTTCATGTTCATTTGGATATGTAATTGTGTTATATCTGGAGAATGTGTTTCAAAACCTCAGCAGACATTATTGCTTAATTTTTCATGTTGAACAGATAAAAATGGCTGTGGATGGTGGGACTGTGAAATGGAAGGTATTGACAACGAGGAAGTGGGCTTCCGTGAAGTATGGGAAGGGGTGGGGTCCACCTCACTTGGAGAGATAGCTGATTGGCATTGATTTCATCTTGTGTTTGTAAGTATTTTGCTTCTGTTTTGTGCCTCAAGCTTAACTAGTGACAGAAGGGGAGCTGCCTTTCCAAGTGTTCAATCATTTTTAACATTTTATGCTATACATTTACAACTTCCTAAAATCCATGCAAACTTCATAAGATATATGTTCTATAATTGATTAATTTCAGTTCCTCTTATAACTAACTCTTATTCCACTCCTGGCTTTAGCTAAGCTCTTGCACTGATTGATAGTTGAGCAGATGAAAACGTCAATTGAATTTTATGGTTTCTGTCAAATGCGCCACCACCCCGTGCTCAATTTGCCATTTGTAATATTGTAAACTTGGGTAGTTGCTGAAACAGCATATAAGTTCCATTTTTTGGCTAGCATATACAATGGTTCATTTGAAGTGTCAAGAATGCAATGCGTGGAATGAGTCAGTGAATTAAAGAGTGGTAGATTTTCAGTCAATACATATTTAGCACAAAACAATATACTAAATGACGTGTTTTATACATTTTCTATATATGTGTGTACTGTTTCTGCATTAAAAATGGGCAACCAAAACGAAAAACATCAAAAAAATTATAAGTTGAACTACTTTGACTTGCTGGTTAGGTCCAACCAACCAAGCTTGACTAATTAAATTCCACCGGCCTCTCCTATGTTTTTAAAGGTGCATACGTGATATTCCGTAGAAATATCTATATGTAAACGAGTCATAGCTCCCACCCACTCAAAAAAAAAGGTTAGGCCTATAGAGTAGTTATATGCTTATATTGCCTCAAACACCAAACATAACCTTAAATCCTGGTTTAAGTGAGAACTGAGAAGTTACGAGTTCTACCATACATATATGATGTGTGCTTGAGTTTTTTCTGTTGGATGAATGGTGACAAGGGAAAAAAAAAGTTACTGTATATGCTTATATTGCCTAAAATTCCATCACCTAAAATAGTTCAGCCTATAGAATAAAGGGAAAATTCATATTTAATATGCAGGTAGGCCTGAAGTACTCTCTCTATCTTATATTTAATATGCAGGGTCCAAGGTCCTTGTTGTTAGTAATAAATACTCGAAGGCAAGGGGAAATTGTGCATCCATGTGGCCCAGAAACAAAAGGGAGAAAGAAGGTTGGGAAAAAAAGAAAAGATAAAATAAAATAAATTATGCCTTCTTTCGATTGCTTTAAAATAAGATTCTTTTAGGTAAAATCTCAAAGCACTTATTTTGTAATTTATTTTAAAACTATTTCGAGACATAAACTTAATACATTTAAAACTTTGATCTCTTAACATTCTTTATATAAATAAAAGAATAAATTAAAAAGATGTGATGAATTTCTAGTCTGACCTCTTGAAAATTAATACTGTCCTTTCTTCTGCTTCCTTTCTTGACAAACTGTTAAAATAAAGGAAAGTGTAAGTGTTTGAAAATTCCACGGCGAATATTGCACTGACGTCTGAGAGGGACATCTAACTATTTCTTCCCTCTCCGTTTTTTTTCCAACTTTGAATATTAATTGGATATTCCTTCCCTTTTTAATTATCAACAACCTCTCACCCCGGGACGGCACCAAGTCCACAAATTTCTGACTTCCACTTTTTCTTTAAAAAATATAATAAATTATCTGCATTTTTTATTTATTTATTAACATTACATGTATTTTTTATTTTTGAAACTTGCATGAATTTTTCACAAAATAAAAATAAAAGATACAAGCTTTCTTTGAATTGTTTAAAGTTGTGTAAAATTTTCTTTTTATTTCCTAGACATACATAACCTTTCTTTAGCATAAATAATAAATTATCAAAGATATCTTGAGTTTTACTAAAATTATGTAATTTTTATTTTTCATTAAATTAGGGTCATTATAAAAAATAATATTGTAATTTTAAAAAAAATTGAACAATATTTTTGTAATTTTTTTAATAGACATTTATGCATGTTTTAAAAATCGAGGAAAATTTTGTTTGGTTTAGTAAAATGTAGAAGTTTCTTATTAGTTTTTAAAATAAAAGAGAAGTTATAAAAAAATAAATATAAGAGAATTATAAGGAATTTTAATAAAAAATTATATAATAATATCTATATGATTAACCTTTAAAAATAAATTAGGATAAAAAATAACTGCTTTTTTTTATAAAATATATATATATATATATATATATATATATATATATATATATATATATATATATATATATATAGGTGTATGCAATTCTTGACAAATTTCTGGCACAAAGAAGAACTATTTAGATGGTTACATGTTATTTTTAAAATTTATATAACAAATGTTTATGCTCAAATTTGATTTTAAAAAAATATGAATTGAGATTTCCACTTTCTATTTCGAACAAATAACCCCCAATTCTATTAAAAAAGAAAAGAAAAAAAGAAAAAGAAAAAGAGAAGATCCAATATTTTGTGTCTGGTTTACTTTACCTAATCCAACTAACTTTATTAAAAGGTTGTCTTTGTTGATAGAACATGCATGCCTAATTGTTTTCACTACATAAATGCTTGCTTTTCTTTGTCATTATCAAGACTCAAGAGAACTTCGCTTTGAAGTGTAGTGTAACTAATGATTTCTTTAACGTTAAGGCATATATCATCCCTAAATTTAAAGGTCTCTGCAATATCGATCACAGGTTTGTATTTTGAAATGGCTTAAGTTCCATTTTTTATCCAAATTTTTTTACATATAAGCTGTAAAATATCCGATTTTTTATATTTTTTTATCAACTTTCGTCCTATGAGTGTTTAAAAAAGGAGCAACATCCTTAGAAATGTCAACTCAATTATTTTAAAAAAAAAAAAAAATCTTTTTCGTCTTTTCACAGTCTATGGAAGCCAAATAACATAAAAGATAAATTAAATAGATTGGATATGCTTAGAATCATTCAGCGTAGGTAAAAAAGTAAAAATATCGTGGCTTAAAAAAGTGGGCATGCTGGGAGATTACAGCAAGGCATAAAAGACGTTGCCTTTGTTTTTCTGTAAATTATATAGGGTTAAGTAGCAAATCGACCCCGGAAATATATGTCTAAGAGTAATATTGTCCTGTGTTATGGACCGAGATAAATGGGCCTCGGAAGATAAGCGCCATCAACGCGTCTTTCTACTAAGACAGACCCATGATCCCATGATCCTATGACCGGGATTCCACGATCACCATCATCATGAATGATGGGGAAGGACACGCCGAGTGGAAAGGCGGAAAAGGCTAACTAACGGTCGTGACACTTCCTCTATAAATAGGAAGGATCCAACAGGTGTGCACGTATACATTCTCTCCCAACCTATTTACCATATTGCATACACGGAGCACACACCCCACGCCTTTGGGTGAAAACCCTTGTGTTCAAGCTCTGTGATCTCCTATCTATCTGGGTATCTCATCCATAGATATATAAGAAAAGACTAAAGATTCTACATCAACTCACTAGTCCAATCCCGGGCTAGACATCTGTGTTCTTATACAGAACATTGGCGCCGACCGTGGGGACCGTAAATTTTGAATCCCGCATCGCAAAGCTACGGGTTCAACCAGGAGCATGGCGAACACCAGAAGAAAAAACATAGAAACTCGGCAGGATCAACTGCTAGAAGGAGCGGGGAAAAATCTCCAGGAGCCGACATCTCGCCAGGAAGGTTCTACCAACCCGGAAGCAGAAAATGTGATGGTAGAAACCGAGTATGAGACATCGACACGGCAAATTCCCCTCCTCCCGGAATATCGTCATCCAAAAATTAATCCGCAGATTCTACCACAAAGAACACCAATTGGAGTTCCGGACGGTAGACCACGACATTCGCATTATGCAAACCACACTCGGTTCCATATATAATCGGATGGGGGAAATGGAAATCCGTAATCGCCTACAGCGTGAGGAGGATACCCGAGCATTCAGGGAGGAGTTGAATAGTCGAAATGAAGAATGGTAGCGAATGTTTGAGCGACATTTCGGATGTGCAGAAAATCGCACTCGGATCCCGGGTGAAAATGTTGTCGACCATAGCCGAGATGAGGTTTCCATATCTCAGAAGGCGGGAACTTCACGGGTGCAACAGAGAGAAGAAACCATACTCGGGGAAGATCAAGAACAACTCATCGAGGAGCGGTCGCGGAAGATACAAGCCTTACAGGAACATATCAAATTCCTGAGACAGCTCGGAGGGAACCCAATTGAGCATGATCAGGAAGTGAATTCTCGGGCAAACATTGACAAAGAAGGACGAAGTCGGGCAGAGGCAGACAAGTTAATCGGTGAAAAAGCAAAGGAGCCACTGCAGGCCCACAAGCACTCAAAGAAAGATGTGACGCCGACTTCGTCTAAGTCAGATGCCTATGATGACAATATCCAGAGTCCTTTCGTGGATAAAATAATGGCCGCCCCATATCCAAAACGCTTGGATACCAAAGATTTTCCTAAATATGGCGGAAGTCAAGATCCCGCAATTGCACATTGGTCACTTTAAAACGGATATAATGGTGAAAGGGTTTACTGGGCTAGTGATCCCTCGACTATTTGCCGGAACATTTCGAGGTCCGGCTCAAATATGGTTCAGCTCTCTACCAATGAAGTCGATCAACGACATAAAGGATTTCGAAAAGAAATTCTTGCGTAAACTTCGCCACAAGTCGGAAACAACCAAAACCGAGTTCCAACTCGACCGGGTTAAGCGATCGCCGGGAGAGACAAAGACAAAAATATCTGGAGCGTTTCAAGAACGTAGCCTTACATGTCCCCGGTTGAAGGATGAGGTACACTTGCATTGTGTGATTTCAGGCTTAGACAAGGATTCTCGCTTGAAGAAGTCGGTGATGAAACATCGGCCCAAAACTCTGTCAGATTTCCGAGATCGCTCTAAACAATACATAGAGCTAGAGCAGATGGACATCATGACCCACGCGCCTCGAAGTAAGGCGAAAAGCCCGACTCCCGAGAGAAGCAACAATTCGAAATGAATCGGCGGGATACTCGACACATGTAAGGGATAGCAAATCAAGAAGAAACAAGGTCAAGGAAGATATGACGATATGCCCCGTTAAGGATACCACAAGCACAAATTTGGAAGGAAGTCTCCTTAACGAAGATGAAAAAGGTGGAACGACCACGGCCAATGCGCAATGAAACCACTCGGATAAATCTAGATATTGCGAGTTCCATGATCAGCATGGCCACACGACGGACATGTGTTGGGACTTGCGGGACACCATTGAGAAGTTTATTCGAGAAGGAAAACTACGCCATTATGTTATACAAACACAAGGACGGCAAAACAAGCGTCAGGAAGGCAGAAGTAGGAGCCCGACACCTGAAAAGAAGAGAAGAGAACAGAGGAAACCGGGGCGAGGCCAGGATGACGAATTTCCCGAGTCAAAATACGACTGTAATGTCATAGTCGGAGGTTTTGGTGGAGGAGACTCAGTTAGTTAGAGGAAAAAGTATTTGAAAGAGATCCTCTCTATAAGAAGTCGTCTCGAGTTTAAGGGAGAATCTGCAAAAACTCCTACCCCAGTACTCGGATTCACTGATGAAGAACTGGATGAGGTAATACCAGGGCATCATGACGGCCTAGTCATCACGGGAACGTTGGTGGACTGCCGTGTAAGGAAAATCTTTCTCGGATAATGGCGCGCCGTTAACATCATCCTTTGGGATGCGTTCAAACACATGAGGTTTGACTCCGAAGAGCAAGCCCCGTAACACCGTGTTAACGGGTTTTAACGGTCTAGATACCCGTCCAAAGGGATTCATTGATCTCAAACTCACTCTCGGGCACCAAGGAGGCTTTTAAGACGAAGTGGTTCGGTTTGTCGTTGCCGACTTCCCCTCCACATACAATATCATCCTAGGACGACCCGCTATTCATGACTTGAATATGTTGGTGTCTTCAAATCACCAGAAGCTGAAGTTTATCAACAAGAGAAACAAAGTGGTTACCGTCAAAGGCGACCAAAAAGACTCTCGGCAATGCTAGTTTGACACGGTCAAAGGTAGTAAAAATTCAAAGAAAGGCGAATCAGAGAAAGAAGCCGGGTCGGTCCAAGTTGTGGAGTTAGATTTGAGGGAAGAAGACAAGATCCAAAGAGCAGAACCAAATGATGAACTCGAGGACTATGTCTTGGGGGACACCCCAGACAAAATCACTAAAGTCGGGAAAGGATTGGATCCCGAGTTCCGTAGGGAAATTGAAAAATTCTTAGTCGAAAATAAAGATATATTTGCATGGAAGGCCTCTGAAATCCCGGTATGGATCCTGAGTTCTGTTGCCATAGTTTGGCGATCCACCGGCTCAACCCCCGTGGCGCAAAAGAAGAGGAAGCAAGGCTCCGATAGGTCTAAGGCCTTGGAAGCACATGTGGAGGAGTTACTCGAAGCCGGATTTATCAGGGAAGTACAATACACGACATGGCTCTCCAACGTGGTTATGGTTAAGAAACCAAATGGGAAGTGGCGTGTTTGTACGATTACAAAGATCCGAATAAGGTATGCCCAAAAGACGATTTCCAATGTCTAACATAGATCAACCGTGGATAAATCCTCGGGTTTTCAACTCCTATCATTCATGGACGCATACTCGGGGTACAATCGAGATAGCCATGCATCCCGATGATCAAGAAAAGACGGCTTTCATCACAAATAGCGCTAATTCGCTACAACGTGATGCCTTTTGGCCTTAAGAATGCCGGAGCTACTTATCGAGAGGATGATGACTAAGGTTTTTGCTAGTCAAATGAGGAATAACGTGGAATTATATATTGACGATATGATAGTCAAATCGAAGGAAGAGAACAACCATGTCAATGATCTCGTGAGACATTTGAAAAAGCGAAAGCATCGGATCGATCAACCCTACCAAATGTGCATTTGGAGTACCATCGGGCAAATTCTTGGGTTTTTTACGACCCACCTAGGGAATAGAGGCCAATCCGAAAAATGCAAAGCAAGTGTTGGAAATGAAGACTCCAGTCAATAAAAAAGAAGTCCAACAATTGACAGGGCGATTGGCAGCGTTGACAAGATTTCTGCCTAAGTCGGCTAAAAAGTCACTTCCTTTTTTTCAAACTTCTGAAAAAAGAGGCGCAAGGAAGATGGAACTCGGAGTGTGAAGAGGCATTCGCAAAGATAAAGTCATGTTTGGCATCTCCCCCGCATCTATCTAAACCCGAACCCGGAGAAACATTGATCCTATACTTATCAGTAGGAGAGGAAGCGGTAAGTGCCGTTCTCGTCTGAGAACTGGAGGAGGGGCAAAAACCCACCTAAGTCGGCTGAAAAGTCACTTCCTTTTTTTCAAACTTCTGAAAAAAGAGGCGCAAGGAAGATGGAACTCGGAGTGTGAAGAGGCATTCGCAAAGATAAAGTCATGTTTGGCATCTCCCCCGCACTATCTAAACTCGAACCCGGAGAAACATTGATCCTATACTTATCGAGGACGGTAAGTGCCGTTCTCGTGAACTCAAAAACCCACCTAAGTCGGCTGAAAAGTCACTTCCTTTTTTTCAAACTTCTGAAAAAAGAGGCGCAAGGAAGATGGAACTCGGAGTGTGAAGAGGCATTCGCAAAGATAAAGTCATGTTTGGCATCTCCCCCAAGATCTATCTAAACCCGAACCCGAGAAACATTGATCCTATACTTATCGGTAGGAGAGGAAGCGGTAAGTGCCGTTCTCGTCGAGAACTGGAGGAGGGGCAAAAACCCGTGTACTTCGTGAGCAGGGTTTTACAAGGTTCCGAATTAAGATATCAGAAGTTGGAGAAAATGACATTTGCACTGCTGACTGCGGCAAGGCGACTTCGCCATTACTTTCATGGACATTCTATTGTCGTCAGGACCAATCAACCCATACGTCAAGTACGCATAAACCGACTTAGGAAGAATGACAAGTGGGCAATCCAATTGTCCGAGTTCGACATCGATTCTGGCCCTTAAGCAATCAAATCTCGGCCTTGGTTGATTTCCTAATGGAGTTAACCCCGTCAACTCCAATGGAGGGAATGCAAAATGAGCCGTGGAAGGTGTTTGTAGACGGCTCATCAAATGTAAAGGGAAGCGGCACGGGAGTCATTGTGGAGAGCCCTGAAGGAGTTGCAATGGAATTATCACTTCGGCTGGATTTCCCGACATCAAATAATCAGGCCGAGTATGAGGCCCTCATCGCAGGCTTACTGCAGGCAAAGGAGAACACTTGATTGTCAAGTCGGGTCTTCTGCAATGAAATCAAATCGGCAGATCAGAAACCTGAACAACCGAGCTTGGGGCAAATCACATGGGCCGAGATAAATGGGCGCCGGAAGATAAGGTCCATCAACGTCTTTCCTACTTTGGGACGGGACCCATGATCCTATGACCTCGGGATCCCACGATCCCCATCATCATGAATGATGGGGGAAGGACACGCCGAGTGGAAAGGCGGGAAAGCCGCCAACTAATCTGGTCGGACACTTCCTCTATAAATAGGAAGGATCCAACATGCGCACGTACATACATTCTCTCCCAACCTATTTACCATATTGCATACACGAAAGACACACCCCACGCCTTTGGGTGAAAACCCTTGTGTTCAAGCTCGTGATCTCCTATCTATCTGAGATCTCATCCATAGATATCTAAGAGAAGACTAAAGATCATACATCAACTCACTAGTCCAATCCCGGGCTAGACATCTGTGTTCTTATACAGAACACTCTGAAAGTTTTTTTTTAAGTTCAATGTCACCCTGTAAGTCTAAAAACGTAGCAATGTTGTTTTTGCTGTTTAAAAATTGACGTTGAATATTAAAAAATTAACATTAACTGTTAACTTTTTAACGAAAAAGTGTAACACTGCTACGTTTTTATACTTCCAGGGTGACATTGAGACCTAAAAAACTTCTATGATAATATTGCTCTTAGGCGTATACTTTTATGTCGGATTTACTACTTAACTCAATTATATACAAAAATTAGTATAATTCTGAGAAACAGAGTGCATTAAGGTATATTACAAACCGAATTAAATCATTAATCATCTAACTACTTTCCTACATCTTGGATAGGAGCGAGTGATAAAATAATTCGAATAAAAGTAGATGAATCAGGGCATAACATCATCAATTTTACAAAAAGAAATGTACGGAATTGTGATAAATTCATAAACAATTACTATTCCTTTCGATCATAATTATAAGAACATTTTTGTAGTGTAATATTCTTATAATTATGACTTTTGTTATGCATACCTCGGCTATGGTTGTTACCAAGTAGCTTTCAGGTGCAACATGACACGAGGGAACTCGAAATTTCCGAAATTCTTTCCCTTAAATTATTCTCTCCATTTTGTTTTGCTTTTTCAGTGGCAGCTTTCGAATCCATGCCCTATAATTTAAAGTATATTAGTGAACGGTGAACCGCAAAGGCACAGAATAACGAGCATAAATTCGTCTCTCAATTAAAAAAACCGTTAATTATATTTTCCGGACGATTTTTTATATAGAAAAATACTTTTTTTGTTTTTTGTATATAGAAAAGTACTCCATCCGATTATTAATACAAGACGAAATTAGGAAGTTGACAGCATTGCATAGAAAAATCTTATAAGTCCTCATCGTTATAAATTATAATGTGACAAATTCCAGATATTTTTCTACGACTTTTTAAAAGTTGACAGGGCATTTTCAACCAGTGCTTTGAATTTGATACCGTGATAATATAAATTAATATTAAACACTGTAAATAAATAAAATGGGTGAGAACGGTTGCTTTGTTGGTTGTATGTGTCACTTTGTTTTTCTGATGTAATCGTTTTATACTGTGTTTAACGCATTTTGCCTTTTATCAAAGAAAACAAACAAGTTAAAATCTACCAATTTCATATGGCGTGCACCGCAACCTCAAAAAATTTAACAAATCATATTGACGCATGCAGTTATTATTATATATGTGGATGTTTATAATCTTTTAGGATTTATTACTACTATTTCTTTAATGGTGTTGTGCCTCACAGCCTCTATCGTCTTGACTCTTGAATAAGGGTAAAATAGGTCAGCGGCCTGTTAATAAAAAAGGTCAAGTTAAAGTCTATTTAAAGATCTATTTTGATTAACAGGTCGACTTAGACTTACTAAGCGCTTTTTAGCTTGTCTTACTATTTAAACTAGGTTTGTTTTATGTTGAAGTTTGTAACCTGTTAGCCTACTTAAAAAATTTAAAAATACAGGCATCCTTAACAAACCAAAAGCTAGGCTCAGGCCATCCCGATACAAAACAGGTGACCTGTTTCCACCAGATTTGGCTTTGGTGCTTTGCACCATTTGGTCCGCTACAGCGCCTTGCACACACTGGTCCTTTTTTAAATAAAAATAAAAAAAATCAAACACGGTTGGTTAGTAAAAAGATAATTTAGGATACTGAGTCTTTCATGATTTTAAAACATTATTTTAGGATTTTCACAAAATATTTCAGTATTCAGATTGGTACTTAAAGGAACTTCAAAATACTTGACTGAAGATTTAAAAAAATTATTTTAGGATTTTAAAAAAATAATTCAAGTACTCTACTATTAAAAATAATTTTTTCAGAATCATAAAATAATTTTTTAAGATCATGAATTATTTTTTAAGTATCATGAAGTATACCCGTCAGATTCAAAATATTTTTTTGAAGATCATAAAATATTTTTTCAAGATTATGAAGGATTTTTAAAGTACCACTCAGTATTCTAAATTATCTTTTTACTACCCAACAATGCCTAAATTTTATTTTATTTTTTTAAAACAAGGACCCGTGTGTGCAAGGCGCTGCAGCTACCAAATGGTGCAAAGCACCAAAGCCAAATCCGTTTCCACCGCTAGTCCTATTTTTTTTTTTTTTCAATGACTTATTTCTATGTTTTTAATTTGCTAACTTTTTATTTTTACCATCGTGTAACTTTCTTTGGCCGACCAACATCTATCTACAACCTTTTTTTTATACAAATGTGTCTACGCCTTGGAAAACCTTTATATTGGAAAATGTTGGGTCAATTTTGTTGGAAAATGCTCATTTTTACAATAGAATACTTATAAGCATGTAACATCATCAACTGAATAAAAGTTATTCTTTCTTTTAAGCAACCCGTGACAAGAATTTTATTGCCGTATTAAAAATTCAGATAAATGACGTCAAAAAAATATTTGACATCAACAAAAGGAAAATCTGTCTGAACATAGAAGATGATTACAGTAACTCTTGATTCTTTAAAATAATGGTATAATTATCAACAGTGATACTCCCTCCGATCATAATTATAAGAGCTAGTTTTTAAAGAGATTAATGAAGCTAATTAAATTAGCTTAGAGTATTTTTATTTTTCTTCAAACTAAATAGTTTGACCAATAAATTAATATATAATCTATGAAAACACAACATATGAAATGATTAAGTAACTTATTTTGTTTCCTTAATTTCTCTTTTAAAAAGTCAATTAAATTTTTAATTGTGACCTAGGAGGTAGTAATATAAATAATTAAACATTTTACATAAGTCATACACATGTGAAACGAACCGCAATGTTTCTAGAATTGCATTGACGGACTAATTTATTAAACCGGATTCATCAAGACTGAGTAAAATGCTTCCAGAAGTTGACGGCGACGCACGGAACACTCCACATGTTCTCCATCTCAGGGATTGCATGCCCTCAGGCCTCAAAGGAACTTATAAAACTCTTATTTTTGTAATTTAATTACATAATACCATTACTAATTACTATTTTTTTATTAAAAGTATAAAAAATAGCTTTTGACAGCTTAAAATAAATTATATTTCACCTATTTTTAGAATAATCATCATCTTAATTATATGAACCATGTCTCCTCAGAGTGTGTTTATTACGAAAATATTACTATTATATATTTATTATAAACTTTTCACAACAATAAAAGTATAAAAGTGACAACTCAAGCTAGATATGTTTAATTTTTCCATTTATTTTGTCCCTTAAAATCTACATCTCTACAAAATATAATAATGTGAAATGTCTAAATCATACGCCGAAATGATTGAAGTAATACTTCAGGGAAGTATTCATCATTTTCATTTGATAATATATCCTCAAAGGGTGAATCCCTCAGTTGTATTTTAAAATTCAATAATTGGTACGGTGGATCAAATAATAATTTGAGTAAAAAAAAGATATGTGATGTATTTTAAAAGAGGGATCCCTGAGCTTATATGTAGCCGCAGGGAAAAGATAAGGTGATCTAAAAGGCAAGGCAACTTGGGCCAAAAAAAAAAGGCAAGGCAACAGAGGCATAAAGTCTATTTGTTTAGTACGGAGTCGGTGGTGTGTTGTATGGTCGACCGTGGAGCGCCGGCTGAACAAAGCCACAGATGCTGTGAATTGTTTGGGTTCATTCATTTATGGGAAAATTTCATTAAAGGACCATGTGGCAGAATTGATTTCAATTAAGGATCAAAACATTATGAAATTTCATAGCAAGACCGAAGACCAAAAAGAAAATAAGTTTTGCAGGTAAAAATATTAATACCCCCTTCTTTCTTTCTTTTTTGAGAAAATGTGTCATCATCGCCGGAGCTCTGAGCTCTATCGTCAAACGATCAGAGCTCTGATCACTAAAAATTAATGTCTTATTTATAGGAGGATTTGTTTTGTTAAGCGAAGAGTTGCGACACTTGTTCACGATTATACTAATCATGAACAAGTGTGCAACTCTAATCATGAACAAGTGTGCACCTCTTCATGAACGAATGGAATTCTCCTATGAATAAGACATTAACTTTCTATGTTTGGAGCTTTGGTGGTTTGACGACGGAGCCGCAACTTCCAGCCAGTGACGGTCGCTCCAGCCGACCGGTGACCGGTTGTCAAAGCTTCGGCGACAATCAAACCTTTTAAAAAAATAAAGTATGAGCATTATTGTATCTTCACCTATAAAATTTATTTTTATTTTTGTGCTTGTCCCTACCGTAAAATTTCAAAATATTTTGATCCTTGACTAAAATTAATTTTTTTTGTGGTCTTTAATGAAGTTCTCTCTCTTTATTTATTGTTTGTTTTATTTTTTGACATGTCATCATTATATAAAGTAGAGGGAAAATTACTCACGCGAAATCAAATCTTTAAAAAAATAAAGTATGAGCATTACTGTATCTTCACCTATAAAATTTATTTTTATTTTTGTGCTTGTCCCTACCGTAAAATTTCAAAATATTTTGTTCCTTGACTAATATTAATTTTTTCTGTGGTCTTTAATGCTCTTCATTTATTGTTTGTTTTATTTTTTGACATGTCATCATTATATAAAGTAGATGATACAAATAAAAGCATAAAAAGAAGAAATGGCAAGAAACGACATATTAACAAATAATTTTCAAAACCTGGAATTTGTCATTCTCACTTCCAGATATTAATAAAAGCATAAAATAACAAATAAAATACATATATTAACAACAACTTTTCAAACTCCTGGAATTGGCTATCTCTCACTGTATTATTAACAAATAAAAAATATTAAATAACAAAGAACGATATATTAACAAATAACTTTTCAAAATCTTTAATTTGTCATCTCTCACTTCCGCGTATTATTAACAATAAAAACGACATATTAACAACAACTTTCAAAACTCGAATTTGTCATCTTCATTTGTGTTTTGCTAACAATAAAGAAAAGATAAACACATATAAAATGCATAAATTAACAACAATCCAAACCGGAGCTCGTCATCCCTACTTCCGCTTATTAATAATTTAAAAATGATAATAATAAACGTATATATTAACAATAACCCCATTAAAACCTCGAATTCCTGTCATCTCTCACTTCCCCGGATAAAATATTAACAACAGAGACAAAGCATAAAATAACAACGTAGAAAATAACAACCGCACGTATATTAACAACAACTTTTCAAAACCTGGAATTTGATATAATACCTCCGGCATCATCCTCAGGAAAGTTATTAATAATAAATTTGACGGACAAAAAACTCCTAATTACACCTCATCTGCATAAAATAACAAATAACGAAAAATCGCGTATATTAACAACTTTTTTCAAAGCGCGGAATTTATCAAATCTCTTTTACTTCGAGAAGCTATTAACAATAGGAAAAGGATAAAATAACAACATAAAATGCATAAATTAACAACAACTTTTCAAAACCTGGAATTTGTCATCTTTCACTTCCAGAAACTATTAACAACAAAAAAAGCATACAATAACAACAGAAAATGCATATATTAACAACATCTTTTTGAGAATTTTGACTGACTATATAAGGCTACAGATTTGAAGAAGTGAATATCATTTCAAAATATTAAGTTGTATGAGTAAGTGGGTATTTGCACCTACTCATTGAACTTAATATCATATATAGTTTCACGTCCCATGTGTAAGTCAATTACAAGTTCTTGTCCACCCACCAAAATACAAAAAGGTGTTACAAGAAGTCACTAGTACACGGTGTGTATAGACAAAATGACTAAGCAATTAACAATCAAAAGAATGTACATCGTGTTTTCAGTTGGGATTTGGAAGTGAGAGATGACAAATTTCAGGTTTTGAAAAGTTGTTGTTAATTTATGCATTTTATGTTGTTATTTTATCCTTTTCCTATTGTTAATAGCTCGGAAGTGAGATGACAAATTCCGCTGAAAAGTTGTTGTTAATATATGCATTTTCTATTGTTATTTTATGCTTTTTCTGTTGTTAATAGCTCCTAGAAGTGAGAGATGACAAATTCCAGGTTTTGAAAAGTTGTTGTTAATTTATGCATTTTCTGTTATTATTTTATGCTTTTTCTATTGTTAATAGCTTCGGTGGAGATGACAAATTCCAAGTTTTGAAAAGTCGGTTGCTAATATATGCATTTTCTCATTGCTATTTTACGCTTTTTCTTGTTAATAGCTCCTAGAAGTGAGAGATGACAAATTCCGCGTTTTGAAAAGTTGTTGTTAATTTATGCATTTTCCGTTGTTATTTTATGCATTTTCTATTGTTAATGCTTCATGTCGAGAGATGACAAATTCCAGGTTTTGAAAAGTTGTTGTTAATATACGCATTTTCTGTTATTGCTATTTTATGCTTTTTCTATTGTTAATAGCTTCCTGGAAGGAGATGACAAATTCCAGGTTTTGAAAAGTTGTTGTTAATTTATGCATTTTCTTGTATTATTTTATGCTTTTTCTATTGTTAATACGCTTTACGGAAGTGAGAGATGACAAATTCCAAGTGTTTTGAAAAGTTGTTGTTAATATATGCATTTTCTATTGTTATTTTATGCTTTTTTCTATTGTTAATAGCTCGGAAGTGAGAGATGACAAAATTCGAGCGTTTGAAAAGCTTGTTAATTTATTTTCCTCGTCATTTTTACAAATAAAGACGATGGCAAATCGCGCTTTTGAAAAGTTATTTAATATACTTATTTTATAACATTATTTTACGCTTTTTCTGTTGTTTTGAAAAGACAAATTGTTGTTAATTTATGCGTTTTTTGTTATTTTCAAATTCCAGGTTTTGAAAAGTTGTTGTTAATATGTCGTGAGTTGTTATAGGCTAAGCCGAGAGACGACAATTTTAAAAGTTGCTTTAATATATGCATTTTTGTTAAAGTGAGAGATGACAAATTCCAGGTTTTGAAAGTTGTTGTTAATATATCGTTTTACATTGTTAATAGCTGGAAGTGAGATGACAAATTCCGGTTTTGAAAAGTTGTTGTTAATATATCATTTTCTCTGCCTTGTTATTTTATACTTTTTCTATTGTATGCTTTTCCTCTCGAACTACTTGATTGAACGACTTTAAAATTAAGCGTTGAGCCGACGCTTTCAATAGCGAAAACAAGTCGGAAAACCTGCAATTATCTCTAAATTTACGGAAGCTTACGTCTCTATAAGACAAAGTTCCGAGCTTGGGTTGAAATTATGTAGCCAAGACCTCTATGGCCGGAAAGAATTTTCACCTCAAGAAGAAAAGAAAACTCTATCACTTTTCATTCACGAGAAACGCGCTAGAATGAAATGAGTTGAAAGTATCATAGATCAAACTTCAAAAAGTTTGAAATTGGAATGATATGGGGTTTATGAATGACATTGGGCGCTCAATTCCAGGTTTTGAAAAGTTCGTTGTTCCCTAAGAGGTATATGTCATCTTCCTTTCGTTTGTTTTATGTTAATAACAAAGTAATTTTACGTTACGGAAATAGTTACCTGCGACTTGAGAGATGAAGGGGCAAAATTCCATGGGACGCTGTTAATTTTCCTAAAGTAGATGTGTTAGGGTGTTTTTTTAAACAACGGCACCAGAGGTGGTATTGGAGATCATCCATAGTGACAAGCACTAAAATTCAGACAGCATATATTTGATTTTTCTTTTTTCTTATATTTTTTAAATTAGTTTAATATGCATCGAATTTAAGTGGTGATATTATAATGGGTTGATTGCATCCAACACTTTAAAATATATTTTTTATGGGCATCTCGCATCTTAAAATATTTTGTGTTGCATCTTGAAATATTTTTTTAAATGAGTCAAACACGTATAATTATTATTTTTTAAAATTAGGGTGCTCATTGCATTTGATAATATAGATGCATCTTAACTCTATATTAATTGTCAGTTTTTTATAAAAAATAGTTTTTTATAGGGTGCTGAATGCGCATGATAACTCATCGAGCTTGTTTAAACCAGGACTTATTAGATAAGATGCGGGTTTTATACTGATTGTCTAATGAAGTGGTTGTGGTAATCTCCAAAATGATTCCCTGGAATGGATGGCTCAGTCTTGAGGGATGGGACAAGTAGTTGGGGTGGAATTAGTAATTACTATTCATCTTCGGTTAATTATAAGAAATTAGTTGACTTTTTTTTTGAGAGATTAAGGAAGCTAATTAAATTAACTTATAGTATTTTTTAATTTTTTTTTTCTTCAAACTAAATAGTTTGACCAATAAACAAATACTCCTTCCGGTCTTAATTATAAGACATAGTTGACTTTTTTGAAGAGATTAAAAAAGCAAATTAAATTACCTCAGAGTATTTTTATTTTTTTCTTCAAACTAATTAGTTTGACTAATAAACTAATATATAATCTAAGAATACACAACATATGAAATGATTAAGTAGCTTATTTAGCTTCCTTAATCTCTCCAAAAAAAGTCAACTATGTCTTATAATTAGGATCGGAGGTAGTATATAATTTAAGAAAAACACAACATATGAAATGATTAAATAATCTATTTAACTTCATTAATCTCTCCAAAAAAGTCAACTAAATCTTATAATTAAGGCACTGTAAGTAGTACTTGGGATGCCACCACGAGCTAGATTTTTTTGTTTCGGTTGTAAGTTAGTAGGAGTCCCTCCAATGATAGGAACCAGTTTCCCTAATCATTCTTCAGATGAGTAAGGGGAACCTTTTCCATTTGAACTGTTTAAATTTAATTTTTTTAACTATTAATTTTTAATGAAAAAAACATTTTTTTTTTAAAAAAATATATTAGTTAAGATATTATCATTATTTTAGATTTTCTATCTATTAAAATAATTTTATTCAAAAATCATCAATTAAAAAAATTAAATATAGATCGTCCAGATTCTATCTGAAAGGTTCCAGATGGAAAGAGCTTCCCCTACCCATCCAAAATGATGAGTAGAGAAACTGGTTCCCCAATGACAACTGAACTCCTCCGGATATTCTGCCTAGCCTCAACCTTTGTTGAAGCAAAGGCTTTGGGAGAACTGTTTTATTTGATAATGCATAGAAGCTATTAGTACCATTTTATCAAGGTGCTCAAAGACATTGTTGATCATATTACGATTAAATTATTATTCCATAGAGATTGACAAGTAACTTTGCATCACATGTAGAGAAAATCCTATGATGGCTGACTAGATAGCCAAATTGGCTCTAGATAATAATTAATGATTTCTTGATCAACAGACCACCTTTTTTGTAAGAGGTGGAACTTAAAATAAAGGATCTTAATTGTCTTTTGATGTCCTCTTGTAGTTAGTAAAGTAATGACATCCAGTATTTTATCAAAAATAACTATAAGTTAAAAAATTTAAATATGAACCTTAAAAACTTTATCCGAACCGCGCAGTTTCACCTGACATCGAAACTGTTCCCTTTGTTTCTTACTTCTGAGGAAACATGAAAGTTACTTAAACAACAACCCACGTCCACTAATTTCTTTTGGCCCCCACTGGCCAACCCTTTTTATTTGGGAAAATACCCCAACGGACTAATAAAATTTTAAAAAAATCCCATAAATAATTGAAATGTTAAAAAAATTATTAATCTCACGATAGAGTTATTAATTAACAACTCTATTTATGCAGTTAACAACTTGATTTTTTTTTTTTGATATATCACTTTCTTGTGAGAATTTTTTTTTATTTTTTTTTATCTCTAAGTGGGGTTTTCCCTTTTTATTTTGGAAAAAATATTTCTCATGTTGTAGGAGAAGTGTATTCTCAGGTCACCCACCTATAAAATGGTGAGATCCAAACATATATATAATTCTAATTATATATATGTGGGTCCCACCAACTCATGTGTATGTAAGAATCTTCTTCTCATACAATATGAGAAGTTTAAACCCCATTTATTTTACGTCCAATCTCTCCTCTAAAACGTAATTCAATGTATGTGGTTTCTTCCTATTTTAGCGGATTGTGAGTCACTTCCTATTCCCTCGCATTGTGATCCACCCAATTTTCTCTACTTTCCTTTTTTTTTTTCCCCAACAAATTTCTCTACCTTCTATTTCAGATAAGTAACAGATTTATATTCTTAAAAAACTGTCCTTTTCAAACAGCGACCCAAAAGGAAATGGCAAAAATTTACATACTTATTTTTTCCTACTATTTTAAATTATATTTTTATCTTTTGGTCTCATTAATTTAATTAATTGAAATTTCTTTTCAGCCTGTTTGTTTCACTTTCATATTTTAATTTTCTTCATTTTAATTCTCAATATTAAATAATAATAAACTGTTTCTTCTAATATTACTAAATTCAAATAATTAACGGAATAATTTTCTGTGTAACAAGTAAAATAAAATAAGGTAAATTTTTAAATTGAAATATATTAAACGAAATTAACTAAACAGAATGAAAAATAAATAATTCCAATAAGAAATTATTATAAAAATAATGAAGATAAAATTAAAAATAAAAATAAAAATTGTAGTCCCAAGTCGACTAGGAAAAGGGCGCAAACCGACACGATCCCTTCATCATCATCATCGCAAGATATAGATCGGCGCCAACTGATCCACGCTACAATCCAAATCAACGAAACCTCCCTCCCATATGCAAACGCCCGAAAACATTTTTAGAGCGAGAAAATTAAAAAGGCCTGAGGTTATAGAGAGAGAAAGAGCTCTCTCGAATCACCACCTGGCGACCCGAGATACGAAATCCAGTGACTCGGGGATTCAGGCGGCTTCTTCTCTGCTCGCCAGGCATCGACGCACCTGTGCCCGTTCGGCATTTTTTCAATTGCCTTAATCTTCTCTCTCTACTCTTCTACCAATCAAGTCTGCACTTTCTATAACGGCGATGTCACTCCCCTAGATTTCCGATGCTTGTTGTTGGTGTTTGAGTCGAAAGTTTTTTTTTTGAGGACTGAGTTTGAGTCGAAAGTTGAAACTGCTTCGTTTTGGAGGTCTTTCGGTACGGATTTGATCAGTTTGAAAGCGAACGGATTTTTGGTTTTTGGATTTCTGGGAGGGAAATTCAGTGAATAGTGAAGGTTTTGATTTGATTGAACGATAAGAACTTGGATAGGTAAGTGGTGGGTAGTGGGGCCTTTTCATCGGCGATGGTTGCTGTTTTGCTCCACTGCCCCGCTTCCATTGGTGTTTTTCTGTCTGGAGGGCGCTGAAGTGGGGTTGTTTATTTGGGGTTGTGATCTTTTAGTTATCGGAGGTTTCCGACGTTCTTGGTTCAGTGTTAGATTTGCTATTCGTCAACATGGTGACTACTAATATCTTTCACTGTAGAAAGAATTCGTGGCCACCTGAAGAGTATATCAATAAATTCACTTTACAGCTGGTAAGCTTCCAAACAGATACATGTGAATTTTAATTTTTCTTGGCTTCTGCATGGTTGTTCAGTTTCGGAGGGCGCAGGAAATCTGACTGGAAGGATTGTTGTAGATTGATTGATATATTATAATTCGATTAATTTGAAATACGACTATTCCCAATAAAGGGAAAAAAATGAAGCTTGACGAATCCACATCTAATAGGACCGCTTTGTCATATCAAAATGTGCTATAAAATATGAATACGGAATTTTCGCATTTCCTGCAATTTTTATCTTTTTCTCAATCATGGAACAGCCTTTACACACACACACAAAAAATATATGAAAATTCTGGAGGATCATCAGAATATTGCATTTAATGAAATCTGTAATATTTGTTGATCAAATAATTTTTTCTTGCTGCACTTGAAGATGATTGCACTCAGAATTTGGATGATGGGTTCGTTAATTGCATATCGCTCTTCAGCTCAAAACATGTTCTTCTTCTTAAATCTTTATGACACATTCAACCCATAGTTGTTTTTAATTCTTAATTTTAAAAACTTGGTCGTTGTTAGCTGGTGCCGAAGCTTATACTCCTATTATCCATATATCTACCAGTATAATATTACAATTTTTTTGGTTTTTCACCTTTTTTTTTCACCTTTTTAAAATTTCTATGCTATTGCATGGTGACGCAGTTATCCTGCTTTGTCACCCGGGTTGAGTTTTTTAGTTATGCATGTTAGAGCTCACGGGCATTTTGGCATTTCTTCTTTTATTTGATTTTTATAGTCGAACCCATTTCAGTTTGGAAACTATATAATATGAAGTTTAGAGTAGTATAGGGAAGCAACGATCAAGGATCAGGATACAGTATTTTTTTTTTACTTTTTAAAATTATTTATGCTTCATACTGAGTGCAAACATTGAGGCTAAAACCAGTCCATAGGACCTTTGCAATTAAGAACGGAAAATTGATCTCAACTGTGTTTTACCTGATTCCACTTGTATTTGGTACTTCGCTAGATTTTTTATTTTGACTGATTTATTTCCTACAATGTCTCTGCAGCTTGATTTTGATAGTGCTGCCCCACCCCAACAAGCTTGGAGGAGAAGATTAAACAGCCATGCCAATATCCTTAAAGAATTTAGTGTCACTTTTATGGAAGCAATAAAGATGGCAAGTGGTTTAATTTATTTATACGAACAATATGCCTGGTCTGACTGGTTTAGTTGGTTGAATCCTTTGTGCATATTGATGTCCATGACTTGTTTCCATTATCCTCTTTTTTCTTATTTTCGTTTATGTTTTCATATCTTTTCTGATTGCCAAGTAATTTTTAATATCTTAGGTTCGGCTAGGCATACGGATGTGGTCATATGTCAGGGAAGAGGCTTCTCATGGAAGGGTATATTTCTCATTCTCATTAATTTGGTGGCTGGCTATTCCTCTCCCCCCCCCCCTTCCTCCCTGTCTCTCGTTGTATCTTATTTTATAAGACAGCAGAGTTTATAACCCTAGTTAAGATTATAATATGTAAACACAAGATCTCAAATATAAGTTTCATGTTCTGGTTCATGCAGAAAGCACCTATAGATCCTTTCACTCGAGAAAGTTGCAAGCCATCTGCGTCTCAAGGAGTTCCACTTGGAGGGATGGGGTATGCTGTGGCTCTTCACCCACCATCAGCCTCACCTGATTTGTGTTATTTTGTTGTTCTCTAAGTTATTGATTTTGACATGCTTGTGTCACTTACACAGGAGTGGTAGCATATCAAGAGGATTCAGAGGCGAGTTCCGACAATGGCAAATTTTACCTGGTTTATGTGAAGCTTCACCTGTTATGGCTAACCAGTTTTCTGTACAGCCCTGTTCTTTCGCTTATTATCACTCTGCAATGCGCTCCTATTTCACTCTGCAATGCACTCCTCTTTTTGTATACCTTTAGCTTTGTAATTCAAATCTGATATATCTATCTATGTTTCAGATTTTTATCAGTAGAGATGGAGGAAACAAAAAATTTGCATCGGTTTTGGCTCCTGGTCAGCATGAAGGGTTAGGGTAAGGAAAATCTAAACCTGTCAGAGTCTGGAAACAATTGTTCTTGATCCATGTGGGTGCTGCAAAGCTCCATGCTTGGCATACTTTTTCTATTTAGGGTTAAGTATCAATTTTGCCCCTGAAGTATGCGCCCAGGAGCAATTTTGCCCCTAAAGTTTTCGGCGTAGCAATGTTGCCCCCTAAGTATAAAAACGTAGCAATGTTGCCCCTCCGTTAACAACCCTAACGGTCAACAAGGGTTGTTAACGGAGGGGTAACATTGCTACGTTTTTATACTTCGGGGGCAAAATTGCTACGTTTTTTTGGAGCAATTTTGCCCCCGAAGTATAAAAACGTAGCAATGTTGCCCATCCGTTAACAACCCTAACATTGACCGTTAGGGCAGTTAACAGAGGGGCAACATTGCTACGCTGAAAACTTCAAGGGCAAAATTGCTCCTGGGCGCGTATTTCAGGGGCAAAATTGATACTTAACCCTTCTATTTAATTGAAGACCACACGAATCAATGGCTGAGAAGTTACACTAAAAGTTGGAGTGTTAAAATCCATCTCAGCTTTTATGCATTAAAAGTTGGTTCTTGGTTGCCAAAAATTTAGTTCATTGAGTCTTGGATTTTCATGGATCTTTTTTCTTTCCTTTTACTTTGACCTATGCCTTGTTTTTCCATTTGTAGGGCTCAAAATAAAAAATTGGGAATTAATTTGAAAGTTCAATAGGTTATTTGAGAATGATGGTAACATTGCAGGGATGATTGTGGAATGTTAGCTTGAAACTATTAATATGATAATATCGTTAATGCTCTCTTTATGGTTACATCAGATGTGTCCCAAGTGATTTTCTTTTCCTAATGGCTTGGCGATCCTTTACAAGTATTTTTTTTTTTTAGTTCTGAGTGTGGAAATTTGCTACTGTTTTTTATAATATGCAAACCTTTGAGAGACTGAATCAGAAGTCTGCTTGACATTGTAATGATGTAGTAAACAAAATTTTCAATTCCGTTTGGGAGGAAAGTTTGAGGTGACTGTTGTTCATACCAAGCTTTGCAGAATATTATTTTGCTTTCTAACTCGGGTTGCTGGACAATTTTCTACACATATCTTTGTTAGGCAATAATATTTGAGAAACAACCAACTATTTAAAAAATTTGCTGTTTTGGTTAGGAAGTAGTATTTGAAAGAAGCGGTTGCTTTATGATATATCTAGATAAGTATACACAAAAGCCAAGAGCTTATGTTGAGTCTTGTTCTAGGTCCCGCAAGAAAGGTGATGATCATGGTATACCATCATGGGGCTGGAACCTTAGTGGTCAACATTCAACTTATCATGCTTTATTCCCAAGGGCTTGGACAATATATGATGGTATTGCATTCCTCTTCCTTTACTTAATATATGTGATTCTTGTAAATTCTTGATTAATAGTTGTTGTCTTCTTTTTCAGGTGAGCCAGACCCGGAACTAAAAGTGTCTTGCCGACAGATATCTCCATTCATACCACATAATTATAAAGAAAGTAGTCTTCCTACTGCTGTTTTTGTGTATACGGTTTGTAATTTTCTTCTACAGTGCTGACATATCTTGTAGCTTTGCTTTGTTTTTTTGATTAAAACCTAAAAAAATATTATTTTCTTACTATGCATTTCATTCATATTATCTGTTGCATCAGTGGTTAACTGTTACTTTTAGACTCACGCACTTGTAATTGTTTCTTATGTAGTTGGTAAACACTGGCAAGGAGAGAGCTAAAGTCAGCCTTCTATTAACATGGGCGGTATGATTTTATGTTGGGTTGAAGTGTTACTGCACCTACTTTTTACAAAAATATAAAAAGGGAAAAAAGAAACTAGCACGATTCATATTCTTTTTTGAAGCTTAAGAATGCACTGGATGACTCTTGGATAATAAGTCATCGTTATTTGTAATCTGCAGAATTCCATTGGTGGAGTCTCACATTTGTCTGGAGATCATGTGAATGAACCATTCATGTGAGTAAATGCGTGTGTTTTCATCTGAAGCATGTTTGTGTATCTGAAATGCGCCTGTGTACAATTTTTTAACTTGTTTTCCCTCTCTTTTGTAGAGCTGAAGATGGAGTTTCTGGCGTACTTCTACATCACAAGCAAGTCATGAAACCTTATAGCTCTATATGACGGTTGGTTTGCAGATTTCTCTTCATACTTAAATGCTTAATGGGTGAAAGCAAGTTCTTCAATGATGAGAACCGAGAAGGTTCTAAATAGTTTGAAGTTGCTTTCACTGCTCAGGCTTAAGTGTGGCTGCACTCCTTATTAAGAAGCTGAGCCTAATATGAACTAGAATAGGCCCCTTCCCCTAGAGAATTCAGTTTTGGTTTCAAAGCTAATTGTCTGATATCATTTGGTTTTTGTTGCGGTAACTTGCAATGTGGTTGAAATGTATATGGTTTTAATTTGATCTTCAAAAAGATAAAGAAGAGCATGCAGATTGTCTGAGACTCAGAAGATGCTTTCTGATAACTAAGTCTCTGCAAGTCAATGTTATGCTGTTCAACTTTTTGCCTGGATCACATTACAAAGGTCAAAATGATTAAGCTTTTGTTGTTTTTTTTATGCATAGTGGAGATGTATAAAAAACATCTGGTATCAATGTTACCTGGTGATGAAACACATAAAGAATGAGACTGCAAGGAAGATTACTATGTGGTTTACCTCTAATGTGGATGACGATTTTTTTACCCTAAGTAGATATGGTTCATATTTGGGGGTTAATTATAGCGGATTGGATGGAATATTATCACTCAGTTTGGTTACTGGAATGTTTGTTTGGTAGGTTTCAGTCTTTAGATGTATAAACAGCTGAACAAGGGATCTTTCAACTTAAAAACTCTTAGGTCTTAGGCCTTTTTAGGACTGATGATTTAGAGTCTTGTTGAGACGGATAGGGTGACTGTAATATGCAGGGTGAAAAAGCTGCTAAATTATTGTAATGAAGGTACACTCAAGTGCTAGTATCTGGAACTGAAGGAGAGATTTAAGGTTTTTTAGGATATAATTGCAAAATTTTGTTGTCATTGCTGGGATATTTAGGCATGTTATTATTGAGAATCAAGAAACATTCTTCTATCCTAATTGTTTTCTGTTTTCTAAATACTAGGGAAATAATATAGATATAATGATGCCAACAAAGGTTGGTCTAGTTGGTAAGGAATAAGGACTTAGTTTATATCCCACAAGGTCATGTGTTTAAATTTCATCATTAATGTAAAAATCTTGTTGGTGGGTAATTATAAGTATTCTAATGAATGTTCTTAGTTTTGAGGCCTGCATTGGCTCTAGTGTAAAACTAAATTCACCAAAAAAATTTACTCAAAAAGAAAAATAAATAAAGATATAATAAATTATTGTTTCAAAATATCAGTGATCCAAATTCTCTATAAAGGACCAGAAGTGCCTTGCTTTTGCAAAATTGAAGAGATCAAAATTTATTTATGTGTTATCCCTGGCATAAATTATTTAATAAGATTCTAACTATAGGCAGCCGTTTTGTTATTATCCCTGGCAATTAAATTGAACATTCTTTGTACTTAATTTTCTAATGGAAGTTTCAGCCCTGACGAGCATGCATGGGGTTTTCTTTTGCGTTTGTGATTGGGGTCACATATCACAACTAGTATGGGGGGATTTTCTTAAGGATATTCCAATATTGCAGGACAGCAAAGGGAAACCCTCCTGTTACATTCGCCATAGCTGCTTGTGAAACACAGAATGTAAGCGTTTCTGTTTTACCATGTTTTGGGCTGTCTGAAGGAAGTGTCACCACAGCAAAAGATATGTGGGGTAAAATGGTGCAGGTATTGATTACGTGAATTTTTTGCTTTCTGAATTAATTTCTTTTTGTTCATTGCATTTTACCCAGATATTTCTTGTTCGGATATATGTAGTGTTGATACTAATTGAAGTAATTGTGTATACTAAGGATGGACAATTTGACCGGGAGAATTTTAATGCTGGACCTAGCATGCCTTCATCACCAGGAGAGACACTATGTGCCGCTGTCTCAGCTTCTGCATGGGTGGAACCTCATGGAAAGTGCACTGTGGCGTTTGCTCTTGCATGGTCATCTCCAAAAGTAAAGTTTGTGAAAGGCAACACTTTCAACAGGTACAATATTTCTGGTTGTGATATTTTTAGGCATTTAATATATATTCTTGAAAGAAACTCATCTAAATTTAAGATGAATAAGTTTGTGTCTCTGTGGAATATGAATAAATGTTGTGTGAATGTTTTAGATGTTCTAACTGAGCATATATAGAAGGAAATTCCCAAGTGGAATCCATATAGCCAACCCCACCCAGTGTGATGTAGTTGTTGTTGTGTATATGTTTCTGTTATACATATGAGAAAGTTTTCTACTGGTCTTTGAAGTCTCTGGTTTATACCAGAGAAGTATCATGGGTTGCATTTAGAGTTGATGGAATTTTGTGAGTGCTTAGGCTCACTAATTTCTATGCGTATCTCTTGTTCCAACGGTCTTCTAAATGTCATGGGGTTGCTTATGCAAGAATCTGATGGATTTTAATTCTTACTCTAATTAAGTAATTGTAAAATTCCATTGTTTCCATGCATGTATTTTGAAATGTCCTAGAGTGTTTTTCTAAATTTTAATTTTTAAGTGAATTTTCTACTTCTTTAGTTTACTGTCATTAGTGAAACTAAGAACAGCTAACAGAAAACCTCCCTCCACTGTGGGGAATTTTGAGAGGTACTATTAGAATTAATTTAACTACTGGAATGAAATTGATTTTTTTGTAGCATTTTTCCTGATGAGTTCAACTCATTTACTGCAGGAGATACACAAAATTCTATGGAACTTCCGAGAAAGCTGCAGTGAACCTGGTGCATGATGCCTTAACAAGTATGTATTCTGGTTTGAATGAAATTCATATTCATCAGGCCTGTTTTACTTGCATGATTAATCTGTGGTTTATTTGCGTTGCTGATATGTGCTATTTTTATCCATGCTCGCTTGAATTTTACATCGTGAATCTGGAAAGGGGGGAATGTTGAAGAGAAAACATGTCCAAACTGGTTTTTAGATTAAGATGTATTATTTAAAACCTTTTTTTGTTTTGAATGGACAGATTACAAACGGTGGGAAGAAGACATTGAGAAATGGCAGAGTCCTGTTCTTGAGGATGAAAAGCTTCCAGAATGGTAATATTCTAACTTCAGTAATGTATGAATTGCTTCTTTTAGATATTGAAATATTCAATGCTTTGATTACTCGATGCGGAAAAGATTGTGTGAACTGAAACCATGAAAGTAAAACTTGCTTTTTGTATACTGCTGATTTACAGCTTTTGGCTGCATTATGATTGCTTAAACTTCTCACTTTCAAGCACAGATTTCTTCCTTCATTTTATCTATAGTTATATCAGAAAGTGGTTTTTCCATCTCTCTGATCAAAACCTCTCATTCTTAATAGTGATTGGGCTAAATATAGCTCTAGTTCCTACCAGGCCATATCTTCTGTTTGTATTGTTTATCTTAATACACTGTTATTTTTTTCCCAATGTGTTTGTTCTTTTCTACCTCATTTTGTCATTGGCAGATTGATAAGGCATTTTCTATTTTCAGGTACAAGTTCACATTGTTTAATGAACTATACTTCCTGGTTGCTGGTGGGACAATTTGGATTGGTATGTGTGAACCTATGTATGTTGTATTGCAGTTGAGTTATCTCATGATAGTATTATTTGATGTTGTGGGTGCATCTTTTTCATTTTGTTTTCATGAAAGCATTAAGATTAGCTTCATGTTTGTGCCAGATTCTTCTTGGCGATCAGCTTGTTTGAAAAGTGAACCATATCAAGTAACAGAGTCGGAAAATGCAAATGTGAAAATAACCGAAGCTAGAGCAAACAGACAAGGTGCCCAAGATACTACTGCTACAGCAGGACAATATCACAATGATGAAACACATTGTAGGGACAGTACAGATGAAGACGAGTCTAGGGCTCCTCTCAGAAAGGAAAATCCCTCTGGCTGTTTGCAGACTTCGACAATGATGGACGAGCAATTTGATGACAACAATGATGATGTGGGCAGGTTCTTGTACCTGGAAGGTGTGGAATATATCATGTGGTGTACATATGATGTACACTTCTATGCTTCATTTGCCCTTCTCGAGCTCTTTCCTAAGATTGAGCTGAATATTCAACGTGAGTTTGCTAAGGCTGTCCTCTCTGAAGATGGAAGAAAAGTGAAGTATTTGGCTGAGGGAAAATGGGGCACTCGTAAAGTTAGGGGAGCTGTGCCTCATGATCTTGGGACTCATGATCCATGGAGTGAAATGAATGCATATAACATCCATGATACTAGCAAGTGGAAAGATTTGAACCCAAAATTTGTACTCCAAGTGTATCGAGATTTTGCTAAAACTGGTGATGTGTCTTTTGGAGTTGATGTATGGCCTGCTGTCCGAACTGCAATGGAGTACATGGATCAATTTGATAGGGATGGTGATGGTCTTGTTGAAAACGATGGGTTCCCTGATCAAACATATGATACGTGGACAGTTCATGGGGTGAGTGCATATTGTGGTTGTCTTTGGCTTGCTGCTCTCCAAGCTGCTGCTGCAATGGCTCTTCAACTAGGTGATGGAGAGTTTGCTGAGACATGCAAACGTAAATTTTTGAAGGCTAAACCTGCATTTGAAGAAAAACTTTGGAATGGTACTTATTTTAACTATGACAGTGGGTCAAGTAATAATAGTAAATCCATTCAAGCAGATCAACTGGCTGGGCAATGGTATACAGCATCGTCAGGGCTGTCTCCCCTTTTTGATGATTTCAAGATTAAAAGTGTTCTCAGGAAAATTTTTGATTTCAATGTAATGAAAATTAAAGGTGGAAGGATGGGTGCTGTGAATGGAATGCATCCCAATGGAAAGGTGGATGAGACCTGCATGCAGTCTCGAGAAATATGGACGGGTGTGACATATGGTGTTGCTGCTACAATGATCCTTGCAGGTATGGAGGAGGAAGCCTTCACAACTGCTGAGGGTATATTTATAGCAGGCTGGTCTGAAGAAGGATACGGGTAACTTTCTTTTATATGTGATATATACGTGTTTGTTATATAGGAGTAAATTATAGTTTCACTCTTGATGGTTTGGCCCAAAATTAGTCTGTTCCTTTATTATTTGAAATGCGTCATTTTAATCCTATTATAGTTACCACATAATTATGCTGTGATATTTTCTATTCAAATTTTAAGCAAAACAAGCACATGAATATTAAAATGACGCGATGTTGCTTTGTTAGATGTTTCACTTTTATATCCTGTACAATTTCAGTATTCAGGGATCATTGTTGGAATTAAGTTGAGAAATTCAATGTTACATGGTGAACTTGATTTATATCTTTTGCACCATAATAGGTATTGGTTCCAGACACCAGAGGGGTGGACTATCGATGGGCACTACCGGTCCCTCATATACATGAGGCCCCTCGCAATTTGGGGTATGCAGTCTGCATTGGCTCTGCCTAAGGCAATTCTTGAGGCCCCAAGAATCAACATCATGGACAGAATCCACATATCTCCTGCTATTGGAGGATTCTCTCATAATGAAACGACTGTGAGAAAGATTGCAGCCAAGTCCGGCTGCTTTGGAAATTCTGTGTTTCATTGTGCTTGCTGATATTTTAACAGTTTTGTACAGGCACGTTTCATTGAAGCAATTCCCTGTCCAACCATGTTACTCGTTAGTTTAAATTATGTAGGATTGTCGTCTTTGCAAAATTCTGATACTTTCTCTTGTTTCAATTCTTTTCAAGGCAATTTAAATCTTATTTTGCTCCCCCCATGCTTAACTTTTCTTCGGATTTTTGTAAGGTGTAGACCCAATATTTACCTACAGAGATGCAAGGGACTCGAAGGGGGTAGATCGTTATTGCAGTATCTTATTTTAAAAGAACAAAAATCATATAACGAAACTTATTATTCTAAGTGATTTTGTCCTATACTTAAGATCCCTTTATTTATTAGGCTCCTGTTTCTATGACAAGTTTAGGTTCCGCTTGGTCTAATGAAAGAGAACAGACTTCTAAAATTGATTTTTTTTTTAAAAAAAAAATATAGAAAAGTTTAAGTGGGAGTAGATAATACTTGTGAACCTACTGCGTCTGCGACGCCTCTAAGTTTTTAAAAAAAAAGATACAAAGCGTATTTACGATCGCCCATCAACGGCGCCTCACATCGACTCGCCGCTTTAAACTTCTTCCCCTTTTAAGGTGAAAGTCAACATCTTAACTAACTGTGCTACTTTTAGTTGGCATTTCTAAAATTGATTGAGATGCATAACATATGTTTTATTTGTATCCACATGGGAGCCCATTATTTTCTCCTTGAAGATGATTTTTTACTTATAAAAAAAACCTCAGCTTCTAACCACATTTCATAGCATCCTAAAAACATTAGCTAGCCACAAGTAAAGTTGGGAATTAGGGCTAGCCTCGCCTTACAAGGCTGGCCCTTCCAGGGCCTAATAGGGCTGGCCCTATAGGACCTGGAGTAAGAAAAACATGTTTTTCAAAGCCTGGGCTGAGAGCACCAAGCCCAAGGCCGGCCCTACATGGCCCGGAAGTTGTTATTCCAAATTTTAACTTTCTTATGTTTTTTTTTTCAAAGAAATATAATTAATAAATTACAATAATTAAAGTTCTAATTTATCAAATAAATGTTGTTAACATTAATGTCTACACAACACACTTATTGCAATAAACAAACGCAGTCACTAATCCATAATCGAGAGTAAACTATTGTCTACAAGTAATTCACACAAAACATAAAAAACTTACTACTAAGTAATAAGAGTACGATGACTATCATTTTCATCTTTTTACTACCATCATCAATTTCAAAGACATTTAAGTATGCTTCACTTCGAGTAGTAGGCTTTGGTCACTGGTAAAAATATCAAAAATATCTTCTCTCATATCATAAATACATCCATAATTTTTATTTGCAACAAATATTAAACCAAATTATAAAATTAAAGTATAATTATTATGTATTTGTAATTAGATGGATAAATAACTCTATAACAAATATAAGTTACATATAAATTAGTAAATTCAATGGTCAAGTCAAGTTAATGAAATAAAATAAATATATTTAAAGGGCTTAACGGGTCGACCTTGTAGGACTTACTTTATTTAAAAACTCCAATTTACAAGTCCGGCCTTTAAAGGGCCAAGGCTTAAAAGAGCTGGCCTAACGAGCTTAGTCCGATTTCCTGGTTTTAGCCACAAGTGATATTCTTGGAGAATATTCACCAACCTCAGTTGAGTCACATACTATGACAATATTTTTCATTAGTGCAGTCATCGTCTTCTTTTTCTTTAGAAAGGCACCGATTCCATCAGATATTTTGACAATCTGTATGTCACTATTGATATAGGCATAAATTATGTCTTTACTTAGGGTGGAAATAGGCTAGGTTCCTATTAGGCGGTTTACAGTCTGACCTGTTTATTAAAAAGGCTAGATTTAGGCCTAAATAAGTAGATAGACTAGGCCTATTATGTTGAAATTTCTAAATGAAGTTCTTCGTGACCCGACCTTTTTACACATTAAATAAATATAAAAAGGTACAATTTGTAAATATTATGCTTTGAAGCCTACATTTATTTAGGTTTTGATAGGCTCAAAGTGCACAAAATCTATTTATGACCTCCAAGACCTGCAATATGAGACATTTTTAAAGGCCTACATTGTAAATAAGCCTTTAAAAAGGCTTCAAACTCGACCGGACCTTATTAAAGCTCAGGCCTAAGCTTTTAAAAACACCTGCATTCAGACTTAGACCTTCTGTTTCCATTACAGTCTCATGGCTGTTTAGCCAAAACAACCTAATCTAACTTGACCTATTTCCTCTAGTCAATTTAATTATTGGACTCACGGTCAACAAATTTAATTGTCGACCTATAAAAGATGACATAAACCTTTCATTTTCTTTTTTTAAAAAAGAGCTTAATATTCAGGGTCCATATTGATACAGAGAGTCTCATGCCACTAAATCCGGTACAAATTGAGTTCCATGTGAAAGGCAGCAAGCGAACGGCAAATGCATTTTCTCATGTATCCTACGTACGCGCATATGTCATCATCAGTCTAACCACAATCTCTCCTTTTCCTCAGTCCGAGCTTTTGCCCTTCGCACCTCTGTCCTCAACCTGTCCATAATATTTGGTTATGCAGCTTTATTTTATTCTGTTTTTTTTAAAAGAAAAAAAAAAACTTTTTTGCAAGCGGTGAAGGGAGAAAATAATTTACCCCCAGTTCCAACCATCAATGATCACATCATACGCCAGCCAATAAGCCTGTTTGGCATCGCGTTAAAAGTCTAGTGTGGTGGAATTAATCAGCTTTTGAGAGAGTGAGATTGACTTATCTTATTTTATGATGTTTGGGATAATATTAGAGTGAGATAGGCTTATTTGAAAAAAAGTAGCTTATGAGAGAAGTTGAAAATTCTGGTTTCTCAAAAAATCTCAGCAATTTTTTTAGGGAAAAAACCAATTTTGTAACGGTTAATCCAAACACAAATCACATCTATAATTTGATTTTTATTCTATTTTACGTTTGTAAAAGTTAGATTGAAAATAAGTTGCTACAGCAATTCCAAACGAGCCCAAAAAGTCAAAGACATAGAAGAAGTTTGATTGAGTATCTCTATTATGGCTATTGATTATTTTAAATAAAGATCCAGGTCAACTATACTGCTAACTACTATCTTACATGTTGCAAAAATTTAAAAAAATTATTATTTTCGAGCAAAAAAAACAATAATAAAATTTTAAATTTTTGCAACATGTAAGATAGTAGTTAGCAGTATTGTTGACCGGGTTATATACAGTATAGTTAGCAGTATAATTTTATTATCAGTTTGGCGCCAAAAGAAAATTGTATTATCCGGGTTATATACATGGGATATCATAATTTATTTATATTGAACTGTTGGACGACATTTGATTATTCATCAGGTATGATTTATTTTAAAAAAATTGTTATATGATATTTGAACATCATATAAACTCATTTTATATTTTTAAGTGTATGTGTATGGGCGGGTAAATATATTTATTGTCAACAGAAAGTGGCAAAAAATGGGGTAAGTGAAAACAAATGTAACGGGGTTACGGAGTCCCAAAAAAGACACGAATGTAAGTAACGTAGCATTCGAGCAAAAAAAAAAAAAGTAACGTAGCAGCCCATGGGGGATTTCATCGCCTTCGTGTCCCTTTTTTCATTTCCTTTGGGCAGATGACTTCATCGCTTCGGTCGTCTCTAAGACGCGCATATAAATAACTGTTGTAACCTAGAAAACCATAGTTCATACCTTTCTCTCGGTCCAAGTAACGCTCCCATAGCTGATCTTTCTGTTTTCCTGTAATCTCATATATCACATCAAGGTAGAATCCGAAATTTTGATTTTGTATTTTCTTTAACGAGCATCCTGTAAATGCGTTTCGACGCAAATATTTCAGCTCTTTATTCCTGTTTAAACTTGGAAACAGAGTGATCGTAGTGCGTCGGTACTGCTTTTTTCTTTTTACTGGTTCGTGTATTGATTTTGATTTCTTGCTTAATTATCAACCAGTGTGCCGCATGGTGTTTCATCTCTGAACTGCTTTTTCGGTGACGTTTATTTCTCTCATGTAGTTTTATCTCGATCTGCTTCATAGCGATGGCGCGAAAGATGCTTATCGATGAGGAATTGAGCAAACCTGGCGAAGATGACAAGAACTATGACTTCGACTTGTTTGTCATTGGAGCGGGAAGTGGTGGAGTTCGTGCCGCCAGATTTTCGGCTAATTATGGGGCCAAGGTATGTAAACATGCTCTTATTCACTAAATAACCTGTTAGTGTGATGTTTGCCGCGAATCTTGTTTCCGGCTTTTGCTGCGGATTATTCCTCGTAACTAACTTTTGGAGCCGTAGTGTTTGTAATGTGCTTATTATTGCTACGTTATATTCTGTCAATTATTCTTGTGATCGATTTTTTCTTTTTCTTTTTCCCCAAATGTTTAACGCGGTTTTTCGTCTTCTAATATCTTGAAATCTGTGTTACGATCTTACAAGGTGGGGATCTGCGAACTTCCATTTCATCCGATTAGCTCAGAAACGATTGGAGGAGTAGGTGGAACGTAAGTTCATTTCATCAAAACTCGTGCACTCAGTGCTCCTTCTTCTGTCAAATTATTTCGCTTAAGAATGGTCTTCCATACTAATTCGATTATCGTAGCTTGCAGTTGTGTTACTGACTTTTGTCTCTTTGGGTCCTTTTTCATTCTTCCTCTCATATTATATAGATTCTTACTACCGTTTGCAATGAACAAGATGTACTTGTGATCTATTCATGACCTATTGCCAACGAGTATATTTTTAATTTCAGAAACATTTTGTCATGTCATGAATAAATTTTCCGTTTACGCTGTAGTGATGAATTATTTATGTTTAATTTTAGCAAACTTGCATCGTAATATTTGCTTCTGTGGGGGATTAATTTATACCTTAGATACATAATTAAATGTAACCTGTTATCTCCGGTCTCTCCTCCTCCTCCATCTGTCTTTTAAATTCCCTGAAAAGAAGCAGAAATATTAATCTAGTAAACACAAAGTGATTCATGAAAAGCCTTATTTCTTTTGTTTCTCAGGTGTGTTATTCGTGGTTGTGTTCCAAAAAAGATTTTGGTCTATGGAGCATCTTATGGAGGTGACCTTGAGGTAAGGATCTGATCTGTAAGCTCACAATACCGGGCATCATAGTGAATTGCCTAGTTAACATAATCGGTTCTTTCATTTAGTTTTCCTTTGCAATCACTTATGTCAAAAGGATTTTTTAAATTACAGTTTCTTTATAATCTTATTTTCCCTTTATCAATGAGTTATAATTTCTGCAATATTAAGAGTTTAAACCTAAGAGAGCTTGTCGTTATGATTTATATCAACAGATATTCTGGTGTTTAGCTTAATTATAAATATGCTTTCTATTCAATTCTATTCTTAATTGCTTATTTTAAGCAGTGTGCATATGGGTATGGCAACAAATAGCAGTAAGCCCAAAGGATGCTAATATGCCATGGCACCATTGCAGATGATGTGGTGTCTCGTGCTTCCATGGCTGTGACCTCTCATAAAAAACCTTTTCAAATTTTATACAAACATTAATCAAAATTGGAAATAGTTATGCTAATAAATTTTCTATACAAATTATGCCATCACTTAGAATGAGATAGAAAAGTAGCTGTTCTCTATAATCTCTATTTTGCCGCCTGTATTACAATTTGTGCTTTATTCTGTTCAACGATGATTCAATGAACACAACTGCCTCTGCAGGATGCCAGAGAATTTGGGTGGGAACTGAGTGAGAAGGTTGATTTCAATTGGAAGAAACTATTGCAAAAGAAGGTACTTATATGTTTTCCATGCTTTTGAAGTTATTAGCTCTCTCTATTTCAGGCTTTATGTTATCATGATTATGTTTACAATACTTTTACGTTCTGGGTGAAGACATTAATTTCAAGCAATAAACATCAAATGAATCAAACTAAATGAACTGTAAATATGTCTGAGAAAAGGTAAAATTAAAGAATCATTACAAATTGTGAGAAGGTTTGACAGCTGAAATTTTGGTATGCCACTCATTTCCTTATATATTTTTAAATGACGCAAGGAACTTGTCAAATATGGTAAACTGGAATGGACACATTGTTTCAACCCTATGGATAAGTAGATGTCATTGCTAAATGAAGGGAGGGGAAGGCATTTTCACATGGACAACATTATATGAAGTTAGCCTGATGGTGACTGTTCTTGTTACACCTGATATGTGTTTTATCTCATCCTCTCCAATTAACAGCTTCAAATTGTCGTTTGGACATATAACAGCACAAAACTGCTGACCTGTTTTTTGTTCTTCTAATCTGTAGATCATTCAGTACTTTTTTTCCATTTTTCTGAAGAGTGTGATATAGAATTCATATTTGATGCTTGGTAATAAAATTATCAGTTTTGCTAATGATGCATTTCATGATAGGAAAATTGCAGAGCTTCTATGCTAGATTGCTTATAAACACTATAGTTAGGCATCAAAAGACGAGGACTTGCCTGCTTAAATGTCAATGTTTGTTGTGTTCTTATGTTTATCTCATCTTAAATAATTGCTGGGGCTCATCCATTTGGTCAGGTTTCTTCTCCGGTGGCAAAAGATTAGCATTTCTAATTTTCTTTTCAAAACTTTTTCAAGATGGAGTCTGCATGTCATTTACTAATCTAAGTAAAAGATTAGCATTTCTAATTTTCTTTTCAAAACTTTTTCAAGATGGAGTCTGCATGTCATTTACTAATCTAAGTCTTGTGCAAACTTCAGACTGATGAAATAAACAGATTGAATGGAATTTACAAGCGGCTGTTATCCAATGCTGGGGTTAAATTGTATGAAGGTGAGGGTAGGGTGGCAGGTCCAAATGAAGTTGAGGTGACACAATTGGATGGCACCAAATTGTCCTATTCAGCCAAGCACATATTAATTGCAACTGGCAGCAGGGCTCAGCGTCTGAATATTCCTGGACAGGTGAATCTTCATGTTTTGATTTTTTTTTGGGCAAACATATTCTTCTCACAAGTTAGTTGCCTCGCCAACTTTTATCTCGTAATTTGTATTTGCTTCATAGTACTTCATCTGTTATGTTATTGACCTCATGTTACGTATCAGTTTAAATTTTGAGTGTTGTTTATGTCTTCCTATTCTTTTCTATGGTGTTATCTTCCAGGAGTTGGCTATAACATCTGATGAAGCACTAAGTTTGGAGGAGTTTCCTAAGCGTGCTGTGGTGGTTGGGGGAGGGTGTGTCTCTGTTTTCTTCATCTGTGTGTTTTGTTCGGGCATTATATCTGATGGTTACTGATTTTATTCTATACTGTCAGTTATATTGCAGTGGAGTTTGCTTCTATATGGAGAGGAATGGGTGCCACAGTCGATCTAGTTTTCAGAAAAGAACTTCCATTGAGGTTTGGCTCTTATGTGCAAAATTCATTATTAATTTCCATGTTGTGTAATCTTAGAGTTAGTCCCCCCCACCCTGCGGGCGTTACTTCAGGCTGTTAAGGTATCATTTAAAACAAGGAAGTTGGCCCTTAAAGGGTGGTTACAGTTTTCCCAAGGATTCCGTTTGGCATGTGGTGGTGTGATTAAGGGTTTAATCAATATCTTGGTTAATACCGTAACTGGCATCATGGTTATTGTGGAAAAATATGAGAGAAAATTGTATTCTCATTGATATGTAAAATGCTGTAATACAATGCCTACTTATACACAAATAGAAGGACATAAAAGTAAAGATAAAGGACCCTATACAGGCTGGATAATTAATGGAGGTAGGCTGGAAGATGAGTGGAGACAACCGGGTAGATATATTGGGTAGGAGAGTATTAATTATGGAGAGGAGAGAGAATAATATAATATAATAATATTATATTATATAATATTTCCACACTCCCCCTCAAGTTGGACCATGATTGTTAATCATGTCCAACTTGCAAAACTTGCAACTTTATACTACTGACTCCCCCTTAGGCTTGTACTTCTTGAGTCTCAGAGGTCCACTGACTTCGGACTTGTACTCTTTTTTGAGTCTCAGAGGCCTATTTAGAGAGTAGCAGATACTTGAAGAACGTTTGGATTTACTGGCTGCGACAGATCCACGGGCAGTAACTGCGACAAGACAAACGGGCAGCAGATACTCGACAACTTTGGAAGTAACCGGCTGCGACATATCGACGGGCAGTAATTGCGACAAGATCGATGGACAGCAACTACAACAAGGTAGACGGGCTCTAGAGGACGACATCAGACGGACATTGGCGTCGGATGGGCTCTAGAGGACGGTGTCGGTTGACAAATGACATATTGATCCTGCCATTAATCCTTTCTATTTCGTGAACACCGCTGAAGAATTCTGTCTTGTGTGCAGTAAACAATTGAAAGGAAAAACGTGTGGACCCGGCGGACACTATTCATCAGCACTGTTTGATGGACACTATTCACGTGCACTATTCATCCAGCACTGTGCAGGGCTCCACACCTACTTTTAGATATAATAGGTGCATGACTTTTCTCTTATCTGCACCTTCTTTTACCACTTGTTCTTCAACTTTGCATTCTGTAAGTACTCTTCTTTTATGGGGCCCGCCACTTCCAACTCTTCCTTCCTTTTTGAAATCTGAGTGCGTTGCACATATTTCTTCTTTCAAATATATGGAAATATTCAAAAAGAAGTGCGCTGCACATGCACTACTACCTACCAACTTTTTTTTTTTTTAATTGCAACTTTTAGGTCTGATCATCTGTGACTTTTTCAGCCTAAGTGTCGCTCTTCTTCAAGATTGGAGTCTTGCATCTCACAACCTTCGAATCCTTCGCCTTCGAATCCTTCTCTTCTTTTTCTTCACAGCAACGCCGGACACCTTCTTCTTCATCTTCTTCACCAGACACACCTTCTTCTTCATCTTCTTCACCGGACATACCTTCTTCATCTTCTTCTCTGCTCTTCTTCTCGTTCTCCTTCGATCTGCACAAGAGGAAGGTCCGGTGGAGCACGGATGGAGCTTGATCTGCTCCGACAGTGATGAAGATTGGTGGCGGTGGTGACTGGGTAATTTCCCAGGCGATTCTGGTTTTCCGGACTTGACTGCTGCTGATTCTGGTTCGAAATCCTGCTGCTGATCGACGGCTGATTCTGTTTTTCCGGTAGTGAGGTCAAGTTTGTCCGATGGTGGTGGCAATCTGTGTTGCTCTGCTTCTCCTACCGAATCTGGACTTTTCCTTTCCTCTTTTCGGAATACTCACCGGAATCTGGGGATTTCACCGGAATCTGGAAATTTCGCCGGAAACTGCTGACGCTGGGTCTGATTGATGGAGAACCCAGGGAGCAGAAAAATATAACAGAAATTACTGACACTGGGTCTGACAAACGGAGAACCCAGGGAGCAATTAGACTGAGAAGAAGTAGGGGACGAGATGAGGAGCTGAAATCATGGACTGACTAAATGGACAGCGACTATGGGCTGACACAACAGACAATGAAGGGTATGTGTCTCCCGGCGCTGTGTAACTCACTACCTGTCTAAAACTCCGAACAGACCAGCGAGTCACCAGCGCCGGAAAACCAGAATTGAATTGCTGATTTTCTTCAAGGCTTTCTTTGAACCTGCTCTGATACCATGTGGAAAAATATGAGAGAAAATTGTATTCTCATTGATATGTAAAATGTTGTAATACAATGCCTACTTGTACACAAATAGAAGGACATAAAAGTAAAGATAAAGGACCCTATACAGGCTGGATAATTAATGGAGGTAGGCTGGAAGATGAGTGGAGACAACCGGGTAGATATATTGGGTAGGAGAGTATTAATTATGGAGAGGAGAGAGAATAATATAATATAATAATATTATATTATATAATATTTCCACAGTTATCTTTGCAGCTAAAAATGTATGCTTAAAGGTTTGAACCTTTTGTGAAAAATAGGACATTGAAATTCATGGGTAAATATGGATTAGATGAAAATAAGGAATTGGTGCTTGTATTCTGATTGTTCAGATGGCACAGGAAATTGGATTCTAGTAGACCGTAAGAGCTTCCCCACTTCAAAGAGAGGAATGACTGAGACGAGTTGCATTATTTAGTAATTCTTCATTAACATCACTTCCTCCTCTGTTATGTCTGCAGCGTACCATTAAAGCTGTGATTGGAAGTTTAGGAGATGGGAAATGGAACCGGAAAGGAAAGAATGGGATGTAAAAGGATACCTCACATTTGTCAGGATGATTAATGTGGGTGATATGGAAAAAAAGGATGTTTTCCAGTTAAATTGCTATTAACTGATAATATTATATTTATCATACGAAGTTTTAGGCTACCATAGTAAATTACAAGATTTAAAATAAGCATGCTTTCTCACTTTACAGCTATACCTTCTAATTTGGAAGGGAATAACAAGTGAGTTTGCTGAAAAAGGAGAGGGAGTATTCTCCTTTGATTTCCTTTTGCTTCCATAAATATTTTAACTCTATTACACAGGGAACTATTGCGTTGCAGAGATCCCTTCCCCTTCAATTCACCTTGTTGTTCCCTACCCAAACATATTGCTAATGAAAAATTATTTCTGTTGCAGAGGCTTTGATGACGAAATGAGAGCAGTAGTTGCCAGAAATCTTGAAGGCCGGGGAATTAATCTGCACCCAAGAACAAATTTGACAAAGGTATCTCCTTTGAGGTTTTGTTGCAACTCTCGTTTATTGGAGTGAATTAATTTTTTGTGTACTCTTAGTTGAGGCTCAGCTGATGCCAATAATTTTATTTTCTAGTTGATGAAAACAGAGCATGGAATTATGGCTGTTACAGACCATGGTGAAGAGTTGATGACTGATGTTGTTCTATTTGCCACCGGTAAGAACCAGTGCCAAAAAAAAGAATATTTATATTTTAAAGCTTTTTGAATAAATTTAACAAATTGTTAATATTAATTTTATCATTATATGGTAAATTATCTCTATGGCTTGTAACTGGTACTAGATTGAGTTAATCCCTATAAATTAAAGGCACTGGAAACCAAATTCATCATGTAGCTTGTTGAAGTTGTATTAAAAAAATTATTATTTTAAAGTTCCTTGAATTGCTAAATCATCTTCTTTTGGTTGCAGGTAGGGCTCCTAATTCTAAGAGGTTAAATTTAGAAGCAGTTGGTGTGGAGCGTGATAACACTGGGGCTATAAAGGTTTGCAGCTTCTTCTTGCATTCATGTTGCATATCATTTGAACTTCATAAGATATCAACTTCACCCAGGATTATCAAGAAGTCTTTTTGGGTTGAGAAGGAAATATAGAACCGCAAATGGCCATGAGATTGTTGTGATATAAAGAGAAAGGAATTGTAATAAGTTATTAGGCTATTTATCTCTACAGTAAAAGCAGACGCTTCACTTTTTTTTTTTTTTTTATGTGCCCATAAGAAGGGGGGAAGCATGACATATTGCCCAATTTCCTGGTTTGACAAAACATCCACTTGTTAGTTCCTATTTGCATAGGAACATAGACCGGTAAGAAAATGGGTGTGTACAGGTAGAAGTTGGCGGCTCCAATGCACGACGTATTTTTCCATGTTAGTTTTGAAATGCTTTGAGTGACATGCTTTAGCTAATTTCTTGATGATGAGTTCAAGGAAAATTTCATTAACAATTATTATAATTTGTGACACTCTTCAGACCTAGCTCATCACATTCCATTTCCACGCCATTTAGGTAGACGAGTACTCACGGACCAACATATCTAGCATATGGGCCGTGGGGGATGTAACAAATCGAATGAACCTTACTCCTGTGGCATTGATGGAAGGAACATGCTTTGCTGTAAGTTTTCCGTGTGGCTCAGTATATCATGGATCTTTCATGTTGGAGTGGTGAGGGGATAGTAGGTGTAGGGGCTGACACTTGACTTATTCATTTCTTTTGCCTCTTGCAGAACACAGTATTTAAGGGGCAACCAAGCAAGCCAGATTATAGTCATGTCCCCTATGCAGTGTTCAGGTACAGTTCCATTTGCGTAACAGGCCTTGAAACTATACGTATGGAAAACCTATGATAATATGCCCCTTTCCCTTCTGCGTCATCATTTTCCTGATCTTTTCTCCTCTGCAGCATTCCACCACTTTCTGTAGTTGGTCTCAGCGAGGAACTGGCACTAGAGCAAGCAAACGGTGATATTTTGGTTTTCACATCCACATTCAATCCGATGAAGAACACTATCTCTGGGTATGTGCATTGATGTGGATTTTTTCACCCACTTGGACATTTATTCGAAATATTTTGCCAAATTCATTATTCTAAGAACAGAAGACACCAGTTTATCATTACAAATAGTGATGCATAAAATTTAAGAACTCTGGGCATGCAGTTCTATTGCTGTGCTGGACCCGGTCCTAGTTTACAATCTTATTATCAATACAGTTTATCCTGATATATTTCACCCTGATCTAGTTCCAAGCTTTTCAAGAACACTGTTTTATTCAGCAGTAGTTATGTTTGTCACAATCTATTCATCCTTATCAAATGTAATGTTAAATTCTTACAAGTACTGATAGGGTTTCCTTTTAACTAGCCGGCAAGAAAAAACTGTTATGAAGCTTGTTGTTGATGCTGAGACAGATAAAGTTCTTGGAGCATCAATGTGTGGGCCAGATGCACCTGAAATTATTCAGGTATGGTTTCCCACCGGCTGTTAGAGTTGAAATGCCATCTAGTGCTTTCTTCTTTTTAATATTCTGTTAGTTTTTCGTCGTCTGGGAATTTTCCTGTAAGATGCTGTCTTTTTAGTAAATGATGAGTAACATATGCAGTTCTGTGGCCTTTCAAGCAAGTATTTTGGATGAATTTGTTTGTTCTTTTTGCCCATGCTTTTCTCGCTAACTCAATCGTTTCAATATACTGCTATGTAGACTTGTGTAGGTAGAGCCAGATCCATGACATTTTTTTCAACCAAGTTAAATTAGCATGACATTTTTTTATAACCCTATTGTTGAATTGTATGAATATCTTATCAAAGTACAAGAAAGATGGTGCCTTTGGTAAGCTTATCTCTGGGACCATTAAGATGATGTTTTGGTACATATATGATATATATGACGGGGGATGAACTACTATATATATGTGACAACTATTTTAGAAGTGTCAAGATAGAGAAATTTCGGGAAGTCTAACTGTTATATACTACTCATGGGTGTTTATGTTGGGCTCGTTTCTATGACCTTCATACGGCTAGACTAACTGTTGTTTTGCCTTTTGTTTTTCATCGCTTTCTTCAAATGTGGTTTCTTGTGCTATGAAATTCCTGATCTTAATTTGGTGGTCACCTCCAGGGAATTGCTGTTGCTTTGAAGTGTGGAGCTACTAAGGCACAATTTGACAGCACGGTAAGTTCACAGCTTTTATTGCTTATTCCTCTGTTATTCTGGATATGACAATGGTATCCTATTGATACTGTAAATGCTTGTGATATAAAACATCTGCTGGCATCTCGAATATTTGGGCGATGGAGGGGTAACCTTACCCGTGGAAAGTTTTGTTACGTGTGATTTATTTTATGCATGAGCCCTAGAAAAAATGAAAAAATGTACCCCCAGTTCAATTGCACGTTGTTTAGGTTACATTTAAACTTCATCACGCATGCCCATGAGCGAATACTTCACGTAGCACTGATCTGAATTTAAGGTCTACATAAGCTTGATGTGCCTTAGGTTTGATCCTTTCGCCTTCCTTCCATGTCGCCTAAGATGGATCTCTTCAGTTAAAAAAAAAAAAACGGTCACATGAAGTGAGGAATACTAAAAATGTTGAGTCATGGCTCTAATTATATGTTGGATTAGGTCGGTCATGATGTAATATGGGTCTAAGATTATCTTATTATCCGAATATTATTAGGATTATTTTTCATCATGATTTTAGTTTGAATGTCCCTTTAGAGGGTGAGCCTAGCGGAAAAGTTGTCTTTGTTTTGGAGGTGATGGGTTCAAATCTTGATTAACCCAATAAATGACCATATGATTGCACCTAACCCAATAAATGACGATATGATTGCACCTGCCTGAAGAGTACGCGCTCCTGTTAACAAACTTCACTTTTCTGCTAAATATGTAGGTGGGATTACACCCGAGTGCTGCCGAGGAGTTCGTGACCATGCGATCACTGACGAGGCGTGTTGCTGGTCATGGCAAGCCGAAGACAAATTTGTAATTTCATCAAATTTCTTTTAGCATCATTTAATAATATAAAGTAAGGTCATTTGTAGTTGATTGTTGCACAATGAGATGATCTGGGACTATTTTGATTAATAAAAATATGGGTGAAGATGAAAAAATACCTGAGGTTTTACTAACGTGAACATTTATAATAAGAGTAAAAATGTCTACACCGTTAAATCAAACATAACAGTTATATACGCATGTGCCAAAATCACTTTGGTCCCACTATAAAACTAAATTTGATGGTGCTGTCATTTTTATTCCTATTTTAAATATTCATTGGTATTTTTATACCTCCGAATAGAATCTAATGTCAGATGCATTTTTAATAAAAATTCTATTTACTATTTTTGCACATTAGCCCAAAAAATACTTGTTTAAATCATTGTTTTCAAAAACATCTCAAATAACGAAAGAAAAGGTGAAAAAAATTGTTTTATTAGTTTGATTGTCAATAATGAAAATATAACAGTCTTCTCCTCTTCCCTAATTTTATTGAACAATCGCGAACGAAGTATTAAAAAAGATTATCTGATTTCTTTTCTTCTTTTTCAGAACAGAATTTAAAATGTGTTTTACAAACATACAAGCAAAACCAAATTTTAAAACATTTTTTTCTTTTAAAAAAACTGAATATGAAACCAAACAGGCCCCAAGCTGCAAGTTTCAATGGAACCAGTAACAATAGTTTCCCTTTCAGGTAAATTCACAACCTCTCTGCAACTAGACCATGTGAGCATCCAATGTGATGGGGCAGACAACCAACCCTTGATACCGAAGTAGTTAATATATGCAAATAAAATGAATAATCATAAAATATTAAGGGAAAATCCTTTTGAGGGCCCTTTTTGATGTAAAAATTTGACAATACCTTTCAGATATTTTCGAAATCTTGGAGGAGTTGTTAATTTGGCTAATATAGTTGTTAACTAACAACTATATCAGCCCTATTAACAATTTTTTAACAACTAAATAAGCCCACATTAACAATTATATCAAGATCTCGTTAACAACTATATCAAATTTCATTAACAACTCCCCCAAGATTTCGAAAATACCGAAAAGCGCTTTTGGCCTTTTCGGTATTGTCAGAGTTTGAGGGTCTTTTTTGGAATTTTTACACCAAAAAGGGCCCTCAAAAGGATTTTCCCAAATATTAACACATACACAGACACTCGGGAAGAAAAAATATGTATGCTTCCTCCGACATTAGCGGGAGGTTGATTTTTAAGTAGAATATCCTTTCAAATCTATCGTTGTACAGAGATTTGAAGATTTATTATTATTTTTTTTAAAAAGGTCACCACTTAAATTTAAACGCTAACTTTTAATATTTTATAACTCCAGGAAGATTCAAAACTATTCGACCCAATATAATCAAATGTTAAACATGGTAGTAATTTAAAGGGAAAATGACAAAAAAAATACTACATGAACTTCAAAATCTTGATGACAACATTAATGGGATTAACAAGAATAGAAAATTAGTTAACAGTTCATTTTGCTGGGAAATCACCTATTCAAGATTTGAAGTTCAAATAGTATTTTCTTAGGATTTTCCCTGATTTAAAAGTCTCCTGCGCAATGCATGGATGCCCTATAAGTTGATATATTAAATCAAAACAAGTACATCAAAATATGCAGAATTGACTAATAAATTTTGTACTTACAATAATTAGTCGTGAGATGGGTAATGCTCGCAAAAATTAAAATCATCTTTCTACGAGTCACAGTATAATTTAGAAAAGATAACTAATTTAAAATGTTCTACATAAAAAGATCAAAATTAAATTATGCGGATAAAATTTAAAAAACAAAACAATAATGGTGAAAGATAAAATAAAGAATTTATTATTGGCTTTTTTCCCCTCAAATTTACTATTGGCTTAAGACACATTCACAGAAAACGGAACCACGAATTATTGGCAAGAAATGTAAATACCACAATGCGAACCTAATACATGAGCAGATTTAAATGAACTATTATAGGCAAAGGAAAAATACACCTAGCTTAATAAAATAAAATTTTGAAAATTGTCAAAAAATAAATAAATAATCAACGCATGCTTGTTGTATGGAACAATCAAGTTAAGGGAATCAAACTTTTGTCCTGAGTATTCCCGGGAAAAAAAAAAAAAAAAAAAACCTCTACTACCAACATAATGTACCAAAAAATTACAGCATGAATTCTAATTCTAATATTGATTACTGTATATCAGACTAGGAGAATTCATTAGATACAAAGTCTCAAATCTTATTTATTTTTTCCCTTTTTTTTCTTGTGATGCGTCGAATGGTATATAAGGCAAATGATAGACTCCTCCAAATTAGCTGTGGAGGAGTTTATTTGACCCAAAAGTCAGAAAACAAACCCTTGGAGGAGTCTTCCAAAAAAAAAAAAAAAAAAAAAAAAAAAACACGCACACAAAACACAAAAAGCAGTCCAACTAGTTGTCTTTATTTTTACCAAGATTTTATAAATAATATTCCCTCTGGTCCTTGACATATGATCAACTTAACGTGGATCTAACGAAAGGGAGTATATCATAATATCCTACAACTACAATTTTTTGGGACAGCATGTAATATCCAGCACTTATGGACGACACCCCCCCCCCCCCCCAAAAAAAATAAATAAATAAATAAAAATGTATATATATATATATATCTTGAAAATATTTAGATCAATTGTATGCCACTAAAACTTTTACCACATCACATACAATTTGAGTCGCGTTGATATGGACAATGGTATACATGTATGAATATGTGAAGAAATGGATAGCATACCTATATTACGGTTTTCCCAGAGCATAAATCACAACTTGTGTACCCTAGGCCTTCACAATATGGACATTTAGTATCCTCACCCACCCATTCCAAAAACTGCATGATAGAACTCATAGGTGAGTTTCAAAATCTCATGTGACACTGGAAATAAATACCATGTAAAATTTCTGTAACAGCGTGAACATTCCTTACTTGGGGTTCTATATTTGGCTCGCCTGTTCCATCACATTCTGTATCAAAAGAAATGGAAGTTAAAGTGAGAAGGGGAAAATTTCTGTAGCTGATCATAGCATTAGATAGTGAAATTGAGCATTTAGGTAACCTTATGTTTCCTTTTTGTAACAAGTGAATTAAGAAATAGTCAGAGACGTTCCACTCCCACAATAACAATCTATAAATTTACTAGGGATTATGACTAACTTAAATATGTAAGATTAAGAGTATCTGTGGAAACAACATATATACCTGTACATAACAAGCGACCTTCCCCATGACATTGAAGGCATTTTGTAGTTACACCCTTGGTCTTGCCCTTATCAACTCCTCTAGAGGCACCAAGTCTCGAGGGTTCTTCCCATCGATTTTCACCTAGAAGGAAGACTCGCGGATGGGAGACTTCTATTTTTGTATCACCATGCCCCACAACAGTTTCCTGGAACTCAGAAGTTTCTGCCACAGAAGAAACCGGAGCACCATTTGCAACTTCCTACATGAAAAATAACTTACATCAAGGTATAGTTCAGTAGCTTATGCGTGTGATAGTTCGATTGTCAAACACATACGTGTATCACAGAGGAAGGCCAGCCAGAAGATGACACATATATTACATCATCTCAGTATCAGCACAATACATATAGTCTACGAAGGAAATATACAACGATTAAGGAAAATTTAACTCAAAACATGCATGGAAGACAAAGCTTCTAATGACCACATGAAGAATACGCTTCAGGTCTTTATTTTCTTGTCAAAGTGTATTTCTCACATGCCAAAATCTGTGTCCAATATGAGCAGTTTTGGAGGTGTAACATTATAGTTCAGGGGTTAGTTTAGCATACCTTGGGCAAAACAGTAGTACTATAAATTTTTTTCTCATCAACACCACCAGCATCCTTAATCCTTATCTCCATATATAGTTTCTCCAGGAGTTCAGCTGTCATGATGCCATCTTCAGCGACTCCTGATGCTGCCTGTTGGAAAATAAAACTGATTAGAACAACGAAATTCATGTAGTGAAATTGCATGTATAGCACTCCTAGGATTACTATATAGGTCAGCATGGAAGGAAAAACAATCTTTTTTCTTCTCTTCAAATATAAATTATGCAAAATAAGACTAACTTGCCAAGTCCTCACTGCACGTTCAGTTCCACATGAAAAGCTGGAATATTCCATGTCTTCCTCGCCTGAGTAAAATCCCAACTTTAGTAGTGCTTCCTGTTTAAGTACAGAAGTTTAAGATCATACAAGATTATGTGATACATTAGTTCTTAATTCCTTCCCGCAATAATAATAATATCACCAATAACTAATGCAGTGCAGGTTTTAAAGGGAAGACACATTAAATTCTTTCTATAGAACAAACACAAAAATAAGATAAAAGAAAACGAATAACACTTGCCACAGACAGATCACAATGACAAAATTATACGTGATAGTTAATTATGTTCATCAATCAACACACATATTATGTATCAGACTCAATCCATTGCAAAAGCAAGAGGTTTAGACCAACTTCTACCATCACAGATTCACAGTCATCATCCCAAATTTTAATCTATCCCATGCTTGCTAACTGCTAAACATAAAGTCGCACAAATTTTAATAAAAAATTATGGTTAGCTCTTAAGATTTAAGGACTCCACCTAATATTTAACGTGAGCGAAAGTCGGAACAAATTTCTATATCTCCAATTACACTTACTATCTAGCCTTATCACCAAGACCCTAGGCATTTTCACTGAAATTCCAGCAGTATCAATTCCTAAAATATCAATCCAGTGAGTGCACAAAAAGCACAAACTCGCCCTCCTTTATAAGAGAGAAGTCGAAATACATATTGCTAGCAGACCTGCATCTCTCGAACATCTTCTCCTTCCGATCCCGTCCTCAAGGCGCTCCAATCTTCCGCCCTCTTCTCCACTTTTCTATCCGAAATCCTAGCAGTGTCCTGAACCATCACCTCCTTCACAGTCTCTTCTTCCTCGTCCCTCTTCTCCTCCAGCACCATCTCCCGCGAACTGGACCCACTCTCTGCAATCAAATTACTGTTCTTATCCTTCAAAACCTGCAACAGCGCCGTAACATTTGCAATACCATCGGAGACCGTAGACGATGAAGAAGAAGACACGTCAGAGGCCAAAATCCGGCGTTCTAGGGATTGAATTTGGAGCTTAAGGTCAGAAATCTCGCGAAGGAGAAAGTCGCGTTCGCGAGCCCAGCGCTGCTCCTCGCGAAGCCATCTCTGCTCCTCCCGAAGCCAACGCTGCTCTTCACGGAGCCACCGATCCTCTTCGCGATCGGTGGAGCTGCGGCAGATGAGAGATCTGAAGTGAAGATGAAGTGCGGAGGAAGGTCTGATAAATGGAGAAAGAGAAGATTGGTTTCGGAGAAAGTAGCATCTGTGAGGCACAGTTGGACTAAGAGCAAGTGTAGGAGACAGTGACATTTTGAGGGGGAGAGAAACAGAGAGAGCGTTATTTTGGGAGCCAGCAAAACAACTGAAGTAGGATTTTGGAGCAGAGAGATATTTGAATGTAGATGGAGATGGAAGATTTTTCCTTTCTTTCAGTTATCTTTTGGAGCTGTTTTTAACACCAGTCGTTTTTATGCCTCCAGGTGGCGGGAAAATCATGAAAGATTACAGAGTGGCCATTTATTTGGGTTTGGGTCACTTTTGGGCCTCTTCAGATTTGATCCTACAATTCAAAAAATCATGAAAGATTACAGAGTGGCCATTTATTTGGGTTTGGGTCAATTTTGGGCCTCTTCAGATTTGATCCTACAATTCAAAAATGTAGTCCATACAAGGCCCATCTCTCATACGGGCTTCCAGATCTTTAATTCATTAGCAATTCTAGGCCTGACTTACGCTAGATCTGCTAGGGACTCTGATTTGATCACAGCCTTCCCCTCCGGAAGTTCAAGGCAAGAATAATGCATTATTATTTCTAATAAAAAAATCCAAAGAAAGAGTGTGATTTTATGAGCGCGAAAATTAATTTTTTAACTTATCTTTTCTATTCCAATTTTTTAAAGGTATTTTATGAAGTTTTCACTTTAGATTATTCAAAACGAGGGTGGATGACATTTTGTATGAGTGTGAGACGGGTTCCATGTCCATGAATTAGTTTCATGAAAGTTCTGCAGATTTCGCAGTACTGTTTTCAAGATACTAATAAATGTACCTGATTCGTATTTTTTACAATTAAATTTTGAACAAGTCCACATGTTTTTGGTTTGTATCAGCGATAACAGAAGTGGCTTTTTTTAATATGATGATTTTTACAAACTAAAGATATAATAAATAACATATTGTAAATATTACCTTCGGTCTTAATTATAGAAACATTTTTGTAGTGCAATTTGCACTACAAAAGTATTCTTATAATTAGAACCAGAGGGAGTATAATGTATGTGTGGATTGGCGATGGTAGAAGCCCATATACATCATGAAAAACATGTCTTAATAGCTTTTTCATAAAAAATAGTTTTTGGCGTAAAAGCTCATTTGAAAAACCACCAACTCAAACATTTCATTTTAATCCCATCGTACCATTTTCCTTCTCTCCGTGTTTTTTCAACCCCGCCGCTTTCCCAATGACAACTATAGGTTCCTTGTTTGCAAGTTAAAGATGCCCCCTAATCTGTAGTCTTAGGATGTTAACTCAATTTTAAATTAATCCTAGGAATTTACAGCTAGGGAAAATGACAACTATAGGTTCCTTGTTTGCGAGTTAAAGATGCCCCCTAATCTGTAGTCGTAGATATGATATTATGATGTTAACTCAATTTTAAATTAATCCTGGGAATTTACAACTTACTATCTCATAGAAATTGACGTGCTTCCTATAATTTGTTAGATATGAAGGCGAGTAAGAGTGAAGGGACCAACTTATTTTTTTTTTTTAAAAAAAAAAAAAAAAAAAAAAAATCAGAAAGGTAGGAACAAGTGGTGGAGAGAAAAAATACAGAGGAAGAAAAGCAGTGAGGAAGGAGAAAAGGCAGATGGTCCCAATAGATGTACAGGAGCACTGAATTGAGGAATCCCAGAGGATCACGTGACTATGTTCATTGAATGAATGTGATGTGAGAATGTATGGTTTCTCCATTAGTTGCCTGTCTGTTTCTTGTGTTTTCATAATTTACAAGATAAATATATAAAAAAAAAAGTTTATCTTAACTTGTGAAAAATAGTTTCTAAAACTATAGTTTGGTTGTTCCCCAACAATAAACAGTAAAGACAGTGCTTGTTTTTTATTGAAACTGATTCCAAGCCTCCTTTATTTTGTTAAGAAATGCTACTTTATTCACATTTCTACTCAATTTTTTTTACTTGTTGACTATCATTTGGCCGACATTGCTTTATGATTTCTCTTTTATTAGCGTCAAGACTATTACTATGCCTCGTTTTCTCATGCAATTTAGTTTTCGTATTAGGATCTTAACCATATATAACATGTAAAACTTACATTTGCTTGGGTACTGATGCAATAGATGAGAGAGAAGCTCTGCCTTCTCTCTAGATTATCAAGCCTGCTCTGTTGCTATTCTTGCTGTACTATTCGGTGTTTGCTTCTTTCTGTTTGGATTGCTGTTTTTAAATGATGGACGAGAACGAGAAGGCTCTGAACAAGAAGGCGTCCTCCCCCCCACTCTCGGAGGACAACCTTCGGTCTACCAAGAAAGTCCGTATACGGCCCGATGGGGCGAGGGTGGAGGGGGGGCACCATGGAGGCATCGATGTTTGTATGGTGGAGAAGATGGTTGAAGGGATACCTCTTACCGGAGTAAGTTTGTTGAATATTGATCAAGCCATGGACAATAATCGGTCATTGAAGGATGTAGTGTTATCGGAGGAGGACTACAAGGTTGGCCAGGATGGTGACATTCCCTCCATTGATTTCTCGAGCAGGATTAGAGAGGTGCTGGTGAGGGGAATGGAACGAACGGTGATCATTAAGTTGCTTGGTAAATCGATCAATTATAGAGTTTTGCTTGCGCGAACACAGTCTCTCTGGTAGCCACGGGGATCCTATCAGTTAGTCGACATGGAGGGAGGCTTTTATTTCGCTACGTTTGATCGAGATGAGGATTATCTCAAGTCCCTTCTCGGTGGACCCTGGATGATATTCGGTGCATATCTTACTATACAACCATGGTCCTTGAATTTTGATTCCAGCTTCATCTACTATCTCGAAGGTTGTCGTCGGCTTCGGCTTCCGTGCCTTTCTTTCGTGTACTACCATAAGAGTACGTTGAGGTTGATCGGTGCCCTATTGGGAGACGTCATTAAAATTGATTATTTGACGGAATCTAGAGGGCGTGGCAAGTATGTGAGACCGGGCATCCTCATTGACTGCGGCAGGCCTCTAGTACCTTGGATAAAAGTTGATGGAAAGTCTTATAGGGTGGAGTATGAGGGACTGCCCCATATCTGTTTTACTTGTGGGAAGGCGGACAGTAGCCCAAGCCACGCCATGCATTAGGAACCCAGTACCCCTATGGATGTCGTCGTCCCATCTGGTGCGAATTGCTCAGTTGCCATTGCCGCTACATCGTCGGAGTCAAGGCCGTCACCGTACGGCGAGTGGATGCAGGTCAGGTATCCCAAGAAAGGTAAGAAACAGATTTGGGGTGGTGAAGCGAAGATTGGGGGATCAGGCACTAATGGTGGGTCTCGATATAATGTCCTTTTTGACTTTGATTGCGAAGATTTGGTTGTGAATAATTCAATGCCGCATGGCGCAAAATCGGAGAGCGAATGAACCACGATTGTGGAGGGAAAGTAACCGATATCTCTAAAGGCAATAGAGTTGACTCCAAAAATAATCGAGACCCACATGGTGGGCTCGTTGGCGCGTAATGCTCAATCTGGGGCCAAGCAAGGTGGGCCCAAGCCGAATCAAGAATATAGGAAGAAGCTAGTAAAAGAAGCCGCAAATCCTCAACGATCGGACCCGTGCTTTGGAGGCTAGCTCGTCCCTGGATAATAGGAAGCATACTGTGATCACACTTCGAAGCAACCGACAAGCATGTGAAGAGGCCCCACCCCTCACATCACTAACCAAACCCAACCTACACGTGACACCCCTCAACGTGATTCCTGCATCGGACAAGCATGAAGTTACAGCGGAAGGTGATCGTCCCATGGGTTTGCAGAGCTCGGCCTTTGTACCCATTGTGGTAAAATCGACTTTGGATAGCTCTAAGCATACGGTGGTTAAGTTACGGGCGGGATTCCTTGATGGACGTGGGTGGACCTAATGAGCCGAATAGTCCCAATCAAGTACTATCTCGTACCGCCGGGGTTTGAAGGTCGACGGGAAGGAAAGGAGAATCGAGACCTCATCTAAGGGTGGCTTCGCAAAAACTTCCACATGGCATCGACTCCAAAATTCCGCCCGTAAGAGTATGAAAGTCCGCAGAAACCCTTAGGCACGCATATATCTAAGGATGCAATAGTGATGCTTCGGGGAGGAACTCGAGGCATCCGGAGAGTTGGAGGTGGATCCAGCTTTTGTAATCTATGAATCACCGAATGGGACCTATGAATCATTACGGACTCACCAGGATGGGATCTATGAATCTTTTCAAGAGGATCTTTGTAGGTAAAGAGTACGAGCTTTGCAATCTCCTCGTTTGTAATATTCTCTCGATCTTACTTGATCGCTCTTATTAACAAAAAAAAAAAAAAAAAAAACTTACATTTGCTTAATATTACTTCGTCTTGATTTTTTTTAAAAAAAAAAGTGCTTTAAACATAATTGTCTTTTTTTATATGATGAAGAATATAATTTATTGAGACTTAGAGTTCAAATTATTTTCACTTCTCCCAACAAGTATATCGGGATACAAACTTATGTTATGTGAGACCGCTTACAATTTCAACCAACAATTTATTGCTAATCAAGTCATTTGTGTCTTTAACTTGTAAACAAGTTAACGAGAAAAGTAATTATTTAGTAATTATGATTTTAACTTCATTATAATTTTTGAAGTTGCTCCTGTCTAACTTAATTCCTAAAATTTCAATTGCTTAATAAAAAATGTCTTTTTGACCATCTTAATAAAGAGTCTAATTCTATAAGAATTGAATTGTAAAAATTATAAATTGACACAAAATTAGAAAAATAAATAATTATTTATTTAACGCACAAATATTATCGTATCGGAGGGCTCCCGTGTTAAACACGTTGGAGGCAGAACTTTTCTCTCCAGTCTCCACCACACCTTTCCCAGCTTCTTTTCATAATTTCTTCCATCCATGTTTCTTTCAAAAAAAGAATCGCAGTTTAAGGAAAAATAAATTTATGAAGGGCGAGTTAAAACTTCTATTATAAACTTACCCCGTATATTATAAATCACATAGGAAAAACAGTTTTTACTTCTAATCCAAATAGACACTATAAAATTAGAAATAACTCTAACCAAAATCTTGAAATGTTTTTGTATGATCTAGTTGTATTTTAACTTTAAGAACTCTGGATCTTTTAGACGTTCTTTTTTATCTTCATTTCGTTTCTTAAAAAGATGTGTGTTTCTGAAATTGTATAAGGTTTATAAGAAAGTATAAATTCGCACGTCGATGTGTGATAATTAACATAATTTTATTAAAAAATGTATATTATTTTTTGTACTCGGCATCTACCTTCATAAAAGTGTTCATATTTTTTATTTTAGTTACAAAATTTATGCTTAAAAAATTAAAAAGTAAAATTACCAACTCATCATTATTTTTTAGTGGTATATATCATTCTATTTCTGACTCTGTCATACAATTAACCATGTGCCATGTGGTTTTTTGTTTGATTTGCCACGATACCCATTATTGTCAGCAACAGAGCTGAGTCGCGATTTGCATCAAACTTTGGGATTGGCTTGGGTTCACTGCGCGCTTGTGGTCCACTTCCCATCCACTACCATTAAACAGCTTCGTTTTGGCGCAAAACAAAGGCACTTGATTTTTTTTTAATACATATTTTAGGGTATTAAAAAGATATTTTAGGATACGGGTACTGAAAAATACTTCATGATCTTGAAAAATTATTTTAGGATGTTGAAAAAATATTTCAGAAGTACTAACCTAGCTGATGTTAGAAGACAACCAGGATCTTGTTGGTAATAAAAAAATACTTTATGATATTAAAAAATTATTTTAGATATATTGATTTTTTTTTAGATATCTAAAATATTTTTTCAAGATCATAAAGTATTTTTTCAAGATCAAACAAGATCCTCAACCGATCGATTCGAAGTGTCTTTTTAGTACACTTGGTATCCCGAAATAATTTTTCAAGATCATGAAGTCCAATCAAGATTTTTTTAAGATCGGCCAAGATTCCAAGTATTTTTTTAATACACTAAAATATGTAATAAAAAAAAACGATCAGGTGCCTTGGTTTTGCGCCAAAACGGCGCTGTTTAATGGCAGTGGATGGGAAGTGGACCGCAAGCGCAGTAAACCCAAGCCACTCCCTCAAACTTTGGCCCAAAATATTTTTTGCCACACACACATACTTCAACAAAATTGAAAAACAAAACACCAACAAACATTGTTCCAATGGAGAGTTTGACTCAAAATCACAACCCAACTCATCTAAATTTTTTTTCTTACCCAAAAAAATTGAAAAATATCTACATTACGCAAAAGTATTGTAAGGATTCTGAACTTAAAAATAAATGTGCAGTTACAGACAATGACGAGTGCTATGTGACAACTGAAAATTTTCAAAGGGGCTCTTTTTGCTACTGCAAAGGTATCCCCACAGCCGGACGCCATGAGACTAATCCTTCGCCATCTGGGTCAGCACACTAAGCGGTAAGGGACTGACCACGTAGTGCTTTCCATTCACAAGAGTTGAAGATTGGTGCCAGTAAAAGTCCTTTTGTATTTTGGGAGTAACAAAAAGTTACACCCAACTTATGATTGAAGGGACCACTTTGCATGTGTCCGTCTAGGAAACAATAGAATTATGATTTTGGAGGCTTTTTTCACAATTTAAGATAGAAATTTGCATCAGAGATTATAAAAACTATTTTACAAAAATTAATTCAAGCATGCACTTTGGGAATATTAGGTTAATTAGAAATCACCATTGCATTTTAACCAAGGGTTTTTTTAATGGATAATTTTAATATCACCAACTTTTGATTTTTTTCGCTTACATGAATTAGCCTATAAATTACTCCTCCGGTTCTAAATATAATATATAATTAATTTTTTTGAAAATATTAATAAAACTAATTAAAATATTTTAAAATATTTATATTTGTTGTTTTTTCTCCAAATTATTTTGTCTAACTTATGAACTGATGTATAATAGAAAGATACACAACATATGATATAATTAAGTAACTTATTTAATTTCTTTGACTTCTGTAAAAAAAAATCAATTTTGTCTTATATAAGACCCGAGGGAATATAAGTTATAGATTATAATGTATAAAAAGAGTGATCTGGTAAATAATAAAGTTCCAAATTGTTTTTTCAACAAGTTAATTTTTTGAGGGGCAGCGCCAATGAGGAGGAGCGAGAGTCTTTGTATTTTTCCTTTTTTTTTTTGGGTCCAGAGTATATACTGTCAATAACAGTGAATAATCCTCTCACACCATAGACTTCTATAAAGGATCTTTAGTATTGGCCACAGTTATCTTTCATACAAACTGCTAGGGATTAAACCACTGACTAAAAACTTAAAGAACCCAGTTAAGCACTGATTGTGCTAGCAGTTTGTATTTTTCTATTCAATAGTTGATTTTTCTGTTTTTTTTTTTTGTCCTTCATGTAGATTAATGAAGCCTCACAGACTAAATTGAAAGTTTTGCCGGTTATTACCGGTTCTTAAAATGGTTTTCTCTTTTAGTCTCTGATTTGCCTCTTCTTATAGGCTGAACTCGCTGATGTTTCATTGATTTACTAGTCAAATCAGCTTATAAAGTTTTTTTTGTCCAAGCAGTTTATTAAGTTTGACAGTGATAACCTTGGAAAATTGAAAGATGTTCAATCTTTTATTTTGCTGAACTTCATAATTTGTAACACCTCAAATTCAACCTCCAAAAACTTGGCCAAAATAGTTTAAATGCCCCAATAGGGATGATCAATATCCAAATCATTAAATTTCATAATCATTTCTAATAGAAGTCATAATACAAAATCAAAATAAGTTTCCAAAATATTTCAGAGTTAAATACAATGTGGAAGTCCTAAGGTCATGACAAATATAAATAACATAGCATAAGCTACGAAAGTACAAAGAGCCTTCAAAATTCACTCCATAGGTGCCTTCCCTTGCTCTCTACTAGAATGATCACCTGAAAAATGTTAATATAGGATGAGATTTCACGTCTCAGTAACTACTGAAAGTTCCTACCGTACACAAGTAAATTATATATGACAAAAAGCAAGAGTTTATTACATATATATATATATATATATATATATATATATATATTTATATATATTTGTATATATCATAATTTCTCTTACAAAATTCTTTTAACAAAAGTGATCATTATTATGTCGAATTATGAACTATACAATTAAACAATATGCAATATGCAGCCTCCCTTATATCACCGTCCACCCTTATACCGCTGACTAGAGCCATAGGCTAACATATAGTCCGACAGAAACTCATTCATTTGACTGGATGGTTCCAAGCTCACCAAAACCTAAGATACACCTAGCCAAAGGTATAGAGCTTAAGTATGGACTATAGCTCCCCTCCTTAAAAATAACAACTAAGAAGGTGTCACGTGTCCTACAACTCCAATGTAATCTCGCCCAAAGGAAAACATGAAAAATGGGGCCCTGACAAATACCATCCACTGTGCACCGAGTGGTGGCATAAATAAATCTTATAATTTAAGTTCCTCCTTTCTCCAACCCGTCACACATACAACCGCCATGATAATTATATCAATAAAATAAAGTATATTAAAACATGCTTCCATTTATATCAAATATCATGAAAAGGTAAATCAAACATATCATAAAACCTCATTGGACCAATCTGTCATTCTTGAAATTCGAAGGACCAGACTGTCATTTCTGAAATTCGGGGGCAAAACCGTAATTTTTGCTAGGTACAAAACGCTAATTTTTGTTGGGTACAAAATGGTAATTTTATAGGTACATAACTGTAATTTTCATGGGTACAAAACTGTAATTTTCAATTTTATAATAATAATATTATAATACATATACATATAAATCAGTCTAAAAATAATAATAATTTATAATCATACACAATTCACAAGTATATGGAAGAATATTGAGAGTTATATGTTACTTGCCCATTCCTAAAAAATCACCAAAAAGCTATTACCAGTATCCCCAAATAATTATCTCCACGTGTTCCCTCTCTCCTTCTTTCTCTCATATCTCTATATTTCTCATACTCTCGCTTGCAATACCATAAATACGCAGTATTTGAGGAGGGGGAGTAATTGGGATAAAACTTATTACCCTCTCCCAAAGTCAACAATGGGGGCCAACCCTCCCCCTTTTACTAAAACGTGGTTGGCTTTGCCGACCACGTTTATATATATATATATATATATTATAATATTAATATATTACAATAATAAAAATTATTATTATTATTATAACTAATATTAAAAAGTTTTACTTATATGCTGAATATTCTTAGGTAAATTAATTACCATAAATTAATCTATCATATTATAATTCTAAATAAATTTTAGGATGTTACATAATTTGTTGTTAAATTATTAATTATCAGCTATAAATAATGATTTTCAATTACTATTGGTATTTAACCTTATCATCCTCAACATCATTCACCCTCATAAGGCTAGGAAACTTGTATATTTTACAACAAAGGAGGGGAGCAGCTAGAATCCACTTCCCTTGATATTCACCGTCATCCTCTTCTTTAAAACAAGACCATTTTGGCACAAAACTAAGAAGATTGATACTTTTTTAAAAAAAGAAAAATATTTCAGGACACTGATGGGTACTAACAAGATACTTCAGACCGGTACTGAAAACTTCATGATCTTGAAAAATTCTTTTAGGATCATGAAAAATATATTCCAGAGTAGTGACCGGTACCAAAAAGATACTTTGAGGATATTGACTGGTACTTTAATACCCCGTTAATAATAATAATAATAATAATAATATAGTAAAATATGGAAATTAATAATGTTTGTACCCCGATTAATAATAGAGATAATAATAATAATAATATAGCAAAATCTAGAAATCTATAATGTCTGTATTGTTAATTTATTATTTAGAAATAATTAAAGAGCCCAGCCCATAGCTAAAACCCTAGAATTTACATTTAATTATAAACCTAGGTTTAGCCACTCAAACCTAACCTACTCGATACTTTTCTCTGCCGCTATTTTCTCCGCTACTGCATCCTTCGTCCGCTATTTTCTCCGCTACTACATCCTTCGTCAATTATTCTCCTAGGAGGTTAGCAAAACGGAGATCAGATAATCCTAATTCCCATGAGTTTAGGTTAATTTTATATCTTGATAGGTAATCCTAATCCCTATAACAACCTTGTGTCTTGTGTTAACTCCTTTTCTCTGCATCATGTTTTGTCATTCCTTTGTGCGTGGTACGAGTATATGCACTTCTTTTTATCGTGCTGCTTCTAATAGATATAACTTAGGGTTTTCTTTCTTTGCATATTAATGATACATGATCAACGATTTCGAAATTGGTCTTAATCTCTTATTTTGAATTAGCTACTTGTCTACTGCTGTATTTGTTCTTAATTGATTTTGATACACCTGCCATAATTGCATCTTTTGCTTGTATAAGTGGTTCCCATGAATGCTATGACCCAAGAGAGGCTATTGATTCCGTCCTATTATACTTTTACGTGATGGGTTGTGATCTATGCCTCTTGATTATTGAACAGTTAATCTAAGGGTTTGAACTTTGCCACACACAATTACTTAATAATTGCCGATAACCTCTGGCTTCATTGAAGTTGTATAAGAAACGATAGGTAGGTTTGAATCCTATATTTCTAATTAATCAATATAGTTATTAATGTAGATGTAGAATTGGTGAAATAGTCGTGTCGTATAAATAAACTAATTAATCAACGGTTCATGAAATAATCATATATATATATATGCTCATATACTTTTACTGTCATATTCAACATTTTTTTATTTATTTAATAGGCTATATAATATCTGCTTTTTATTTAATGCTGATCTCCACAATAAGAGGGATTAAGTTATTTAGTTTTTAAATGTTTGTTGTGTGCTGATTTTTTTTATATAAGCACATTAATTATATTAGTGATCCTAGATATTAGCTATGATCTTAGATTTGAGCTAGATTGACTACCGTGCTATCACAATGCAATGTATATATATTATTTATTAATTATCAATAAAGTAAGCCACTACAAAAAAACACGATTAGTAGCAGTTTTAGCCGCCACTGATGACATTTGTAGCGGTTAGGAAAACCGCCACAAAATCAACCGTGGCAAAGCCATTTGTAGCGGTTAAAAAAAACCGCTACTACATCCACCAAGACCACTACTATATCTGTAGCGGTTATGAATGACCGCAACTATTTGACGCCAGACGTCCACCTTGTTGGAACATTAGTGTCGGTTTCTGAATCGCTACAAATTGAGAACGATCAAGTTGTAGCGGTTATTAAACCGCAACTAAAAATATTTAAAAGTAGCGCCAATAATTTGAAAATATTTTGTAGCGGTTATATGACCGCGACAAATATTCCCGCGTAATTTTGGGAAAAATTTTGCGGCAAATATTTGTAGCGGTTGGTAACCGCTACAAATAACTCCCGCCTTTTTGGGGAAATTTTTTACGGCAATTTCTTTTTGAAATTTGTAGCGGTTCAAAACCGCCACAAAATATTCCCTCATTTTTTGTTTTTTTGTCCGTATGCTTTATTTCCATTATTTGTAGCGGTTCATTAACCGCTACAAACCGATGAAATTTAAAAAAATAAAATTTTTAGTAATTAAATTAGTTAAATATTGTTTAGGCAATAATAATTTATATTTTGGATAAAAATAAATTATATTAAAATATCATATTTCATTATATAAGGTTAATATATAATAGAAAAGAATGAGAATGAGAATGAGAATGAGGTAGAAAGAATGTGTTAAATAAAATATAATTACTTCTATAAAAAATGTGTGTGAATGTGAATTGAATAGAAAATCGAAAGAAAGTGTCAAAAAATACGAAATTCATCTGCAAAATAACAAAAGTTAGTATGAGTATATGGTAGAAAATAATCATTAGATTTGATGCGGTTCAACAAAGACTTACCCTCTTCAAACACTTAAGCTATTTCGAAAAAACGTGAGTAAATACGAGAGACAAGGTAAGTAGGAGTGAAGCAAATTAAATGGGGTTGGGTGGGGGTATTTATTACGATAGGTGCGAATCATTTTCTAGCAGTTTATTTTCCAATTTTTTGTAGCGGAAGTAATTTGTAGCGGTTTGTGACACGTATTTTGTAGCGGTTTTATTTTGTAGCAGTATTTTAGGTTTTGTAGCGGTTATAAAACCGCGACAAAAATTATTGTGTTTTTTTTTTAAAAAAAAAAACAAGATTACAGATTAACTATATATGGCATAATCTGTTCTCTCATTTTTCGTCACCATCCCTACAAAGAAAGTTTGAATAAAATGTTACCTGTGAGTTGAATATGTTTAAACACAAATAAAACTTTGGTTAAATGTTACTATTTCATAAAACGTATATTTAAAAACATACCGAACTATAGGTAAATTGTCATCGCCGTCTGAGAAGAAATTTTCAAAGCAAGACTGGGCATTGGACAGGGCATGCCGCCCTACCCGGTAGTGTATATATATATATTATACAATAGTATTATGTATTTTTTATTTGGGTTAAAGTGCATTTTTACCAATGAACTATTGGTCTAGGAGCGTCCAACACAACCAACTATTAAGTGGACCAAAAATACCAAAAAAAGTTTTACTCAGGAGCGTCCAGCACAACGCCGTTAGACAAAAGTTAACGTCCGTTATCTAAGGTGCAGATTGGCCAACGAACTTTTACTCCAGGAGCGCCTAGCACAAAATTCTAAATTTTACTAAATTTAATAAGTTTTTTCTCAATTGTCATTATTTAAAACTACTTGTATTATCTATGGACAAAAATGATTTATTTTTCAATTTTTTCAAAATTATAATTTTCTAAAATAAACAAAATTTTTAATTAAAAATATAATTATATGATTTAAATAAAAATCAAAGTGTTTTATAGTTTATTATATATGTTAAACAAAAAAATAGATGATTTATTTTTATTTTAGAAGAAATTTTTGTAATTTAAAAAATTCATTTAATGTTAATCAAATTTTCGTAAGTCAAGTTGCTCCTTAACCCATTAAAATTGTTCTTTAACCTATTATTAAATCCTCCTTCATCAAGCCTCTTAAGTTTTCTTTTTCTTTTTTCTCATCAACAAGTCACAAATAATCAATAGATCATTTAATTAACAAATATATCATCAAGTTGCCGGATTTATATTATTAAGTATCAATATTGATATCCATTAAAAATAAATCATATGTATATATATATATATATATTGTTTAACATATAAATTAAACTATAAAATACCTTGAGTTTTATTTAAATCATATAATTAAAATTTTTGTTTATTTTAGCAAATTATATTTTTGGAAAAATTGAAGAATAAGTCATTTTTGTCCATAGATAATACAAGTAGTTTTAAATAATGACAATTGAGAAAAAACTTCTTAAATTTAGTAAAATTTAGAATTTTGTCTTGGGCGCTCTCAAGTAAAAGTTCATTGGCCAATCTGCACCTTAGATAACGGACGATAGCTTTTGTCTAACGGCGTTGTGCTGGACGATCCTGAGTAAAACTTTTTTTGGTATTTTTGGTCAACTTAATAGTTAATTGTGTTGGAAGCTCCTGGACCAATAGTTCATTGGTAAAAATGCACCTTAACCCTTTTTATTTTAACTTATGTGTATTTGATTATTTGTTTAAGACATATGGTTATCTTTTTAATTTTAAAACTCAAATTGTAGACTTATTTTGGAATATTCCAAAATGTAAAATTATGGGTTTTATTTAAAGTTTGTAATATTGTTTATTAGATACTACCACTCTGGTCCTATTTATAAGTCCAGTTTGACCAAATCTCACATATCAAGGAAAGTTAGTTGACACAATGATTATAGGGTAAATTTTCAACTTTGCCCTTATTTATGATTGAGTATTTTTTAACTTTTTCTTCTCCCTCCATCTTCATATGTACAATTAATATGGGTAAAATTGTCATAATCTCATTTATTACTTGAAACTGGACTTATAAATAAGACCAAATTTTTTAGTCAAACTGGACTTATAAATAGGACCAAAGTGGTACTCTGATTCTATTTATAAGCCAACTTTGACAAAATCTCACATACCAAGGAAAGTTAGTTGACACAATGATTATAGAGTAAATTTTAAACTTTACCCTCATTTATGATTGGATATTTTTCAACTGTTTCTTCTCTATTTATTTTCATGAGTGCAATTAATATGGGTAAAATTGTCACAATCTCATTTATTACATGAAACTGGACTTATAAACAGAACCAATTTTTTTGGTCAAAATAGACTTATAAATAGGACCAGAGTAGTATGTTTTAAGCTATTTTTTTCACAGAGTGTGGCAGGGTATCGCCACTTGGGCAGGGAAAGCCCGCCCTGCCCAACCCATTATTGCCCAGCCCAAAAATATTAGGGCCTCTATCGGACAGGGCCGGGCATTAGACTGCATTTTACTGTCCAATAATCTTTCGGCCAAGGGTCTCGCCCTGCCCATAAACACCCCTAATTGGTATCACTTAAGAGGAAGGGAGATTTTATCCTACCATTAAATCGTGGGTGGGTCCAACCCCTTTAATATAATTTATGTATCTAAAAAAAAATGAAGAAGATGGAGGGAGGAAAGAGAAAAAGTAGGAAAAAGTACTCCCTCCGGTCCTAATTATAAGAGCTAGTTGACTTTTTTGGAAAGATTAAGGAAGCTAATTAAATTAGCTTAGAGTATTTTTGTTCTTATTTTTTTCTTCAAACTAAATAATTTGACCAATAAACTAATATATAATTTAAGAAAACACAACATATGAAATGATTAAGCAACTTATTTAGCTTCCTTAATCTCTCCAAAAAAAGTCAACTAGCTCTTATAATTAGAACCGGAGGTAGTAGATTTTTCAAAAACATTGTTTAGATTTTTCAACAAACCATGGCTGTAAGCACAAAAGTTTTTTTTTCCTTTATCCAAACAGCCTGGTACATAGTACATCTCGCGTGAGCAATCTAATAATTGAAATGCCTCCGGAGTTGTTAACATGACTGAACTCCCTGTCATTTTCTTTATCGGATATTATCACTGGGGGTTAGGAATGATAATTGGGGGATTTACAGAATACAACTTAGGTTTTCATAAAATTACATTTTAACTCTATAAGCATTTAAATATTTTTATTTTAGTCACTTCACGAAACTTTTAATGGGTAGTAAAGTGAAAAAATTGAAATTATTATAAGGTTGAAATATAATTTTCTAAACATTTAAATTCTATTATACTCTCTCCGGTCCTAATTATAGGAACACTTTTGTAGTACAAATTGTACTACAAAAGTGTTCATATAATTAGGACCGGAGGTAGTATAATTTTAGGGGGCAGGGGTCTCCCCTAACCCCCTAGTTCCACCCCTGCATATAACTTAGTTATTGTAAGACTTTTTAGTAATTATTTTTACTATTTGAAACTGCTTAATGATTTTCCTAAGAAAATTTGAGGATTAAGTAGAGATAGGCTCGTACTACCAAAAAAGAGGATATGGATTGGGTGGCCAAGTCCCAAATAAACCAAACTCGCCTCATTGATTCTACTTTATGAGGATTTCATGGCGGGTGACAACTATTCCCAGACAATGACCGTGTCCAATCTTCCATTAGAAGAGACCATGATCCTTCCAGCACGTGTGGGTTTCATTCTTGTTGAAAATGTGCTTCAATTTAGACAAGTTGTCTCTCATTCAGGAAAATAATGGAGCAACAAAGTAATGAAGGCCTCGTCATGGTTGACATGAGTAGTCATTGTTCGACTTGGAAGGGAAATAAGAAGATTGCCTATCACCACGTAAGAGAGTGTTGGGTGGGGTTTCTTCAACATTTTCTTGTTGTCCATTTCTATATGAATCAAAATTCTAACAACCTTTGGGAAAAAAGCCAATCCCTCTCACAATGGAAGGAAAGGAGTGGTCGGCGTTTTCGTATGTTTAATACTTTGATATTGTTACAAGCTACATATAAAGTTAACAAGGGGGGATCACTACTGAAGCATCTATTACATGCTGCTCGTTTTCCTACTTTATTTTGTATTGATCTCCCTTAACATTAACCGAGAAGAATAATAAAAAATAAGGGAATTAAGAAAAATGATTATGGTATTTTAGAAAATATATATTGTATCAATTAACTTAACTAACTTCCTCAATATAATTAAATTTGGTACATACATTTTATATTAAGGGCTAAAGAATTATTGGTTTTTTTACACGGAATTTTCTTGCTTGGGCTTTTTTTCCCTGCTTGTTTGAATTAAAATATTAATTTGTGATAATAACAAGCAATGTTTTAAAATATGTGTGTGTATGAAGGTTGTTTAAATTTGTATTTAATAGATATAAAAATGACCATTTAATAAAAAATAGTATAAGCTGATGGGTAGAAAACAAATACTATCAGCTATTTTTACATTAGTGGAATTTGTCAAACGAAGTGAAAAATGGCTTAACCAATTAAGTCATGAAGCATAAAGAGCTAAATTATGGAACATTCCCGGCCTTAACTATATTTATTATGGCTTCAACCTTACTAATTACTATTCCCTTTAATAACAATAATGTTTTATTTTGGATGATTATGTTATTAGCTTTAAATGCTGGTGAGACTATTTTTTAATAATAATATGATTTTATTTTAATAATATGTTAGCTAAAAGCTTATTTAAAAGGTATAATTTGTAAATATTATGCTTTAAAGTTTACTAAAAGCCTACATTATATATAGGTTTTAATAGGCTCAAAGTGTACCAAGCCTATTTATAGCTTCCAAGGTTTACAATATGAGGCATTTTTAAAGGTTTATATTATTGTAAGTAGACATTTGAAAAGACTTTAGGCTCGACCGGGCCTTATAAAGACTCAGACCTGAGCTTAAAAAGAGTCTGCATTCTGGCTCAAGTCTTATACCTCCATTACATGCTCAGACCTGTTTAGCCAAAGTTTGGCCTGACCTATTTCCATGCCTAACAATATCCAAACACCATCATTTTATCAAAATCATTTTTCTTAACAGAATCTATTCTAAAAAAGCATTTTTACCACTTTTTCTCTATAAGTTATTCTCTAAAAGCTAATCCAAACATTCTTAGCTACGTTACATTTTGTTTAACCCCAGATTACTAAGTGCTTCAAAATTAGGAATATTTAATACTACCTCGAGTTCGACATATAAGACTTTTTAAAGAAATTAAGGGGTTAGTTAAATTACATCAAAGTATTTATATATGGGATATGATATTGTCATTAATAATTTAGGTCATTACCAATGTCACTACCATTTTTTTCATCATTAGATCAGAATCTCATATAGGAGAGAGAAATGATAAAGGTAGATGAGATTATGATCTAACGGTGAAAAAAATTGTAGTGACCAAAATTGATAGTAACAATATCCTATCCCTTTATATATTTATTTATTTATTTATTTTCTCCTCCAAATTAATTTATCTGATTTATAAACTACTCCGATCTTAATTATAGGAACACTTTCGTAGTGCAAATTGCATTACGAAAGTGTTCCTATAATTAGGACCGGGGTAGTAATATATAATTTAATGATGCATAATATATGATATGATTAAATAATTTATTTAAATTCTTTAACCTCTTCAAGAAGAAAAAAAATGAACTAAGTCTTATATTTAGGATAAAGTAATATTTTTATGACTCGCAAAATGGGGATCAAATGCAACATTAGGAAAGCAAAGCTGGATAATAGACATTATATTATTATCTCGCTATCGGATAAGAATTGTGGTAACTGAACTGTTACCCTTTAGTTTGGACGAAGAAAATAATTAGTGGGTAAAGAATACTTAAAGTAAAAGGAGAGTTTTTTCCCCCTTTGATTAAAAAAAATGGAACTTTTTAAAAATAGTTTTTTTTTTTTTACTATTTTTATAAGTTTTCCCCCTAATTTCCTCCTATACCCCTATATTTTCATCTCATCTTTTATCTTCATCCATTTATAGCCTTAGTCTAATTACGCTCCCATCTTTATTCTGGTCTTGCACCAACTCATGCATTGAGCAAATATAAGATTAACGATAACAAAATGACGTACAAAATTACTAATCTTTATATTACTCTAATATTAATTTCTAAAAAAAAAATCCAAAGAAAGAGTGTGATTTTATGAGCGCGACAATTAATTTTTAGCTTATCTTTTCTATTCCACTTTTTTAAAGGTATTTTATGAAGTTTTCACTTTACATTATTCAAAACGAGGGTGGATGACATTTTGTATGACAGTGTCAGGCGGGTTCCATGTCCATGAATTAGTTTCATGAAAGTTCGACAGATTTCCCAGTATTGTTTTCAAGATATAAATTAGGGTTAATGAGCGAATTGGCCAATAAACTATTACCCCAAGAGCGTCCAACACAAACAACTATTAAGTGGAGCATAAATACTAAAGAACTTTTTAAAAAGTGAAGTTAGCACAAAATCTTAACTCATCCTCAACGTCCGTTAACCATTGTTTACGCAATCTCCATTTGCTTTTGTTTTTCTTTCTTCCTTCACTTTGTCTTCCTCCTCTGTCTGACCAAAGGATTTGCAAGACTCAAGGCGACGACGAAGAATTTCATGCAGTGACCTCCCTCAATTTCTCCTTCCCATCTTTGTTGATTCTCTAAAGCACCAACTCAACTTGTGTAGGCGCAAGGCTCTGAATACGACGCAGGAGCAGAACCGGAAGGCAATCGTGACTGGAAGAAAACCTATAGTGAATGGACCAGCGTTTCACAGGCTCAATCGCGCGATTGGCCCTAAGCTTCTGTGTTTGGTTGAGCGATTGGGCAATCAGGCTTATCATCTGATCGCACGATGCATCAGAAGCCAGATTTTCCAGCTTTTTGCTCGGGGAAGTCGTGCGGTTTTTCCTAAGTCGTTATCTTTCTTCCTTAACCCAAGAATTCACTTTCATCTCGTTTCGATGATCACCCAAGACCGAGAGTGTGTTGGTGTTTCACGTTTCTGAGCTAATGTTGAAGATGGCGAGTTGTGTGGCTCATCCGTTAGCCTCCGCCGTCAATTGCCCGCCGAAGATCTCGATGCTCGGTTTATATCACTTCGACGAAGATCTAGCTAATCTCATTGAGGAATATGATCGTTTTGCCTCGCCGTCCTCTGTTTTAAAGATCAAAGCCTTCCTTTCTCTGCCAAAATCATTGAACAAGGTTTCTTCCTCTTGCTCCTCGTCGTTGTCTTTGTCCAAATCATCCTCATCGACATCGTTTTCCTCGTGGTCTTCTTCATCTCACAGTCTTACCGCTGCTTGTGGTTGCTCTGGTCTTGGATCACGCCAGAGGTATCTGATGATGCCGGCGATGGCCAACCGGTGGCCTATCCGATTTGCATAGGCAAATCTACTGGGATGAACATTCCGCTTCCTCAAAGAAACACTGGCCATGAACCTATGAACAGAGTCTCATAATAGAAACGAACAAGAAGAAAAAGCAAAAGGAGTTTAAAAAGCATACGTTTAACAGATCAAACGGGACGTTAACGATGAGTTAAGATTTTGTGCTAACTTCACTTTTTAAAAAGTTCTTTGGTATTTATGCTCCACTTAATAGTTGTTTATGTTGGGCGCTCCTAGAGTAATAGTTTGTTGGCCAATTCGATCCTTAACCCTATAAATTATGAAAAATGTTCTTCAATGCGTATCTGATACCTATTACTCTTCCCCCCTCCCACCCCAGACCCATCTTATTATAAAATATATTTACACAAACCAATAAAAAATAATTAAAATTAATAAATTTGTCTTAAAGTTTAAGTAATTTTTAATATTACCCTTACTAATTGCATAAAACTCTAATATCGCATTAGGTATCACTCTCACTCATCACCCTTATTAATTATGGACATATAAAAAAAATATTTAATGCTATTTAGAAATATATAGATAGCTTATAAAAAGTACCAAATACACTTATTAATTAATTTTTATAATAAAAAAACGTACTAAAAATGGAAAAAAGCAATAAAGCAGACATCCTTTAATTTTTCGGTGGACCACATTAATAGCAACAACTGGATGGTACCATGATGATGTTTAGCTGGCAAAAAAGGAAAATAAAATAAAATTGTCTAGGGATACAGAGAGGGTAACATGGCTCATAGAATAAGGCATAAACTTTTTATGCCAGAGAACAATACATAAGCTACAATAATATAATCATGGCCCTCCAATCAGAGATCGAATAAAAATCCCCTAGTGCAATTATTGAACTCCGATCACATTGCGAGGAAAAAGATATTAATAATTTAAGAAAATCATATCCATAACTCACATGCAAAACAAAAAACTAAATGTTTAAAAAAAAAAAATCATTTTTTTATTCTTATATGATGCACATGAGTAATTTTTCTTCTTTTTTTTTTCCAGCATGAGTACAAGTTTCACCACAGTATAATTTACCTTAGTTGTGTTCGACTTGTGTTACTAAACAATTAATTAATTAATCGATCTCCCGCATGATTGGGATGACTTTCTGCTCAAATGTTAATGTGATTTTGGATTAGCGGTAAAAATTGTTTTTTAACATGATTTACAACATATAAGCTAAACAAATGAGATGATTTTTACAAGAAAATGTTTTTTAAAATGCTGATGCAAACATGGCATGCAGATGTGTGTTTTAAAATTAAAAGTACCGATTGTGTCAAATAGTGCAGTACAAAACATTAGGAGTTAAACATACAATGCTAGTACTGGTGCGTAGTACAAATTAATAAAAACAAGGCATATAAAAGCTCGCCCAGATAATTTAGTCCAAAGTCCAAACCATCAAACATGATTTCAGCCAACTGTATCAGGTTATCAGATAGATTCTAGTCTCTCTTCCATCAAGATATCCTTTTTTTTTTTTCTGGGTTCATGTTCTCCTGTGGGCAAAATTTCTCTTAACAGCTGGAAATTCCACACCTGGCGCTGCCATCATTACAAACGCAGTCTTGGAATCATTAATATCAGAGGGAGGAGGTAATAAGCATGGTTATCAGAACCGGACCAGACCGGCCGGTTCCGACCGGGAACCGTCGAACCGACTGAACCGGGGCTCAAAACAAGTCGAGAAACCGGGGTTAACCCCCTGAACCGGAGCCGAACCGGTGAAACCGGTGTGACCCGGTCGAACCGGTCTTAACCCGCCGGTTTGACTGGTCTAAACCGGAGTTGAGTTTTGTTTTTTGTTTTTTTTTAAAAGAAAAGAAAAAAAAAGAATAGGCTACAATCCAAAAACCACTTTTCTAATGTTTTGTCCCATGCAAAGAATCTTAATTCCTTCCCCTTATTCTATTTTTCCTCTATTTTTGTAACAAGACAAATTAATTACATATACAAATTAAACCATACAGCTTCCTTTAAACTTATGCATATTTTACATCTTTATAAAGTCAAACTTATTATCAACGTATGTCCTTCATATTCTGATTTTACCTAGGGAGTTGATTGATCTTAATGATGATTATCATGTTGATGATTATTAGTTTAGTGATTGAAGGTGAGAATATTTTGTTATGATGTAGGTGGGAATATTTTGTTATCGTATACTTGGTTTTTGACATTTTATTATGCGAGAATGTTTGTGATTCCATTACAAATTCGGGTGTCGTTGAGTGGTATATGATCTTTGATATCAATTTGTAAAGAAAATTGTAAACAATATTTGACAAGTATATAATTATTGGGCTACTGATTTAAAATCTTGAAATAATATATAGTATTTGGAATTATGGATTATGTGATAAGAAATTAAATTATTTCTCATTTTTTAATTCCTCACCGGTTTGGTCCTGATCGATCTCTGGGTTAACTCCTCGGTCGGCCTCCACTTAACCTTAACTCAAGACTCTGACCGGTTCACTGACCGGTCCGGGTTTAATTACCTTGGTAATAAGTTGAGTTAACCCTTGATCTTTCCTCCTCCACTTTTTTTTTTTTTTTTTTTTTTTTTTTTTCGTGCTTGTTTCTAGTGAATTTGTCATCAACCAAAAAGTAAATTTGTGACGAAATTTGACGACTTGGTTTTATTCTCTGCTGCCCGTTAAAGCATCCAGTTTCCGGTGAAAATAATGTTGTTTTCGATGGGCACGGGATTTGAATTCTTAACACACACGTGTGCATATATATATATATATATATATAAGAAAAAATACTTCTCATGTTGTGAGAGAAGTGTATTCTCATGTCATACACATATGAAATAGTGGGACCCACATATATATATAATGAGCATTATATATATGGATCCTACAATTTCATGTGTGTGTAGGAATTTTCTTCTTCTTATGCAACATGAGAAGTTTAAACTATATATATATTTATATAATATATATATATATATATATATATATATATATATATACACACTATATCTACCTTTGGTCGTTTGAATAATATGTTTTCTAGGTTACTATTTTGGTTTAAATTAGTAAATTATAGAATACTGTTACATGTTACGTAAAAGGATCTATATATATATATACACACACACTATATCTACCTTTGGTCGTTTGAATAATATGTTTTCTAGGTTACTATTTTGGTTTAAATTAGTAAATTATAGAATACTGTTACATGTTACGTAAAAGGATCTACTAGTTTTTAATTTGTACCACTACTTTTTTAATAGTGATATCGTAACTTGAACCATAAGATGAGGTTTTATAATTTCGGAGAAGATACCTAAATAACCCATGTGATTTAAAATGATATTTACATGTGATTTTTTCCTTTTACTTATAATTTAGCTTTTGTCACATGGTTGAATTTCGAAATCTCCATTAACGAAGGTACTAGTACAATTGAGCCACGTGAATTCTGAGCCACAACGTACCGTTCGTAGGTCCGCATGCGTGGCAGTGAATTGAAACCCCTTTTGGGAGTTTTTCTTCAATTATACTAAGAGATAAACATTTTAAAAATATTTAATAATTCAGCCCATCCTTGCATGAGATAAGATAACCAACCTTATCATTTCCCACATGCCACAAGAGACAATCATGCCATTCCATCAAAACAAAACCAAAAAAGAAAGAAAGAAGGGATAATCATGCTACGCATAATGTCAACAATAATTTCTCAAACTCAACCAGAAGTTGCGATAAACTCTGTTTGAAAAAACCTCACAACTATTTTTATATTCTACGAGACAAAATTCAATAAATTATTTAAAATAAAATAATCTAAACACTCACTAAAAAATAGTTTATCATGCTTAATCAACATGGGGCTCATTTTTTAGTGTAAAAATCTCAAAAAAGGCCCTCAAAATATAACAATACCTGAAAAGGCCTAAGGCCTTTTCATGTATTTTCGGAATCTTGCGGGAGTTGTTAACGGGGCTGATATAGTTGTTAATGGAGGCTGATTTAGTTGTTAAAAAATTGTTGTTAATGGGGCTGATATAGTTGTTAACTAACAACTATATTAGCCAAATTAACAACTCGCGTAAGATTCTGAAAATACCTTTCAGGTATTATCAGATTTTGAGAGCCTTTTTTAAGATTTTTACATCAAAAAGGGCTCCCAAAAAGATTTTCCTTTTGGACTATTCCTCTATCAATAACAACAACAATTTCTGGGGTCCCTACGGCTCAGTGGCTCTGTGCCGTGCTATCAAGTATCCACACCAGAGACATGAAGTCTTGTCTCGGGTAATGGGGTGTCCCATGTACATCTATCCTATGCGGTTTGGGGAATCCACGTTACATGCTTATAAGCATGTAATGTTTAGGTGCTTATACCTCTTATAAGAGGTATAAGCGTATTTTTTATATTGTATTTATTTAAATTTAAATTATATGCATTTTTATGATATTTTTTTTTCTTTGAGACTAGCTTTTCTTAAATTAATTAATTTTCATAATACCTGGTGTTACATGATAGATGCGAACGAAAATTAATTAATTTGAGAAATTGGGTGCAAAAAAAAATATATCATAAAAATGCATATAATTTAAATTTAAATAAATACAATATAAAAAAAAATTAAAAAAATATGCTTATACCTCTTATAAGAGGTATAAGCACCTAAACATTACATGCTTATAAGCATGTAATGTGAACCCGCGGTTTGGGTGGTTTAAATTGAAGTTGGATAACCAAAGACTCGAATTAGTCATGGTATCATTGCGTCATCGCAGCCTTTAGTCGCGGTTTGACCTGCCCCACCATTTGGTCCCCAATCCTAAAAATTGAAGTTGGATAATTACAATTTATTATTTTTCTAAATAAAAAAAAGCCTGGACCATTAAAATTTCTATTTAATTCATTTAAATTTGGAAAATAAATGTACTTGATTCGGATTTTTTACAATTCAATTTTGGACAAGGCAACGTGAACAAAGTGGTTTGGATTGGCGATAAAAGGAGTGATTTTTTTAATATGATTTATACAAATTCAAGATATGATAAATGTCATAGATGTGATTTATGTGTCGATTGACGGTGATAAAAACCTATCTGCAGTCACCATGAAAAACAGGTTTTAGTAGCTCTTCCTAAAAATAACTTTTAACCTAAAAGCCTGTTTAAAAAAAAAAAAAAAAAAAAAAAACTCAAATACTACATTATACTCTCATCGTAATTTTTTCCCATCCTACCATATTTTTGATTTTTTTCAGCCCCACAGCTTTCCAAAGATTCCCGAAATCTTACTAGATTTCACAGTCCTCTATTCAACCAACAAGCGTGTGCGTGTACTAGTAAAGCGAATTTGATTCGCATACAGAGTTGGACTAAAAAATAATGAATTTTGTCTATTTGGTTCCTTTATTTGTTTAGAAAAATAAACCTCATGAAATATCTCACTCCCTCAATTTCTCTCAATACAAAATATATTTTACTTAATTTGATTATATTATGTAAGTTAGTTAATATAACATACACTTTTTAAAACACCTAAGCCATCGTCCTTAATTATCTATTTTCCTCCATACTTTGATTATTCTTAAGGGAACATCAATAGAGGAAAAAAAAATACTGACAAATATAAAAAAATGTATCTTATATTTATTATGACCAAAATCAATTCCTTAGATTTGTTATGAGCATATTATTAGAGTAACTACAGTGAGTGTGAATTCCTTATTCTTCACTGCGTACTGTATAGTAAATAGTAATGGTATATATTGCATGTTTTATTGCCACTTGTAGGTTGCAATTTTATTTATACTCGGTATTTAATCACTGAGTAATATATATTTTCTCTAGTCTTTATTATAAGACACCAATTAACAAGTTTATTTGGTCGTTTTTATAAGGCACTTACTTGTTCCCAATAAACATTAATTATTTTTTCCATATCTGCCCATAATTAATAAGGGTAGTGTGTGTGAGTAATAATTAATATAATATTAGAGTTTAATGCAATTAGTAGAGATAATATTGGAAATTACTTAGATTCTAGGACAACTTTATTGACTTTAACTATTTTTATTGGTTTGTGAAAAAAGTTAGTTGGTGCTTTATAATAAGAACCAAATGAAGTATATTTAATTCCATGGTCGAGTGGGGAAAGCGAAAAAGTGCCTGTTTAGAATCAACGTTAGGAGAGCGTTAGGGGCGTTAGCGGTAGAGTTAATGGGCGTTGAAGAAAATACTCAACGTGGTGTGTTTGGATTGCACGTTAAGTTCACTGGACTTAACATCAAAAAAGCTCAAAAAGCCCGTTAAGGAAAAAGCTCCAGAACCCAGCTTTTTCCATAATGCTCTCAGCTTTTTGACGTGGGCCCCGCCACTTCTACCACTATCAATCCAAACACAAATCATTATCTATAACTTGATTTTTTTTCCCACCGAGCTTTTTTTTAAAGTCAGATAGCTTTTAAGCCACCACTCCTACCGCCAACCCAAACAGACCCAAAGGCGTTGAAAAGCGATGAAGGGATTTTTAAAAATGCAACACGGGACCAATAGTCTCCAAGCGAAAAGGTGAATTTCATTGGTGTGAGAATGAGTACAAGGAAAAATGACAGCTATAGGTTCCTTGTTTGCAAATTAAAGACGCCCTCTAATTTGTCGTCGTAGATATGATGTTAACTCAATTTTAAATTAATCTTAGGAATTTACAACTTACTATCTCATAAGATTGACGTGCTTTATATAATTTAGTGTTTACAACTTATTTTTGTAAGATATGAAGGCGAGTAAGATTGAGGGACCACCTAATTTTGTTTTGAAAAAAAAGATTTTCAGAAAGGTAGGAACAAGTGGTAGACAAAAAAAAATAGGGAAAATCCACTTGACGGCCCTTTTTAGAAAAAATCTCAAAAAAGACGCTAAGATTCTGAAAATCTCAAAAAAGGTCCCCTGGGCCTTTTCTAAGATTTTTCGAATCTCGTTAACAATTGTTGAGTAGGGATTGGCGGTTGATGTTCGTGTTATCTCTCGTGATTGTAATAGAGTTGCGGATCCCTAGCCAAAAGGGTATTTCTTACACTGCTATATTAGATGTGTGTCCCCTTTTTTTGAGGCATTGGGTGGACCAAGATTATTTAGGATTAATTTCCTCTCCCGTAATTGTCTTTGTGGTAATGTAGGCTTCTTGCCATTTTTTATATCAAAATAAAAATAAAAATCGGTCCACATTAACAACAATATTTTAACAACTAAATCGTCACATTAACAACAATATCAGTGATTAACAACTAACGAGATTCTAAAAATCCTAGAAAAGGCCTTAGGGCATTTTCTGAGATTTTCAGAATCTTGAAGCCATTTTTGAAATTTTTTTCTCCAAAAAGGACCCCCAAGTGGATTTTCCCAACAAAATACAGACAGCATTGGTCCTTTTTTGCTCTCGTCTGCTGCCCTCTTGTATCTGTGTCCTTTTTTCTTTCCTTGAAAAAATAATTTAGGGGTACTAACTGGTACTAAAAAGACACTTCATGATATTAAACGGTATTGAAAAAATATTTCACGATCTTAAAAAATTATTTTAGGATCCTGAAAAAACAATTAAGGTACTGAATGATACTAAAAAGATACTTGAAGATACTAACTGGTAGTTAAAAAATACTTCATGATCGTAAGAAATTATTTTAAGATCTTGAAAAAATATTTTAAGGTATTGATCGATACTAAAAGGAAATTTCGGATACCTTGATCGGTGGCGGAACCAGGAAATTATTTTAGCCCGGCCAAAAAATAAACATATTAAACTATTTACTAAATAAAATTGCATAATATTTAAAATACAAATAAATAATAATCGACAATTAAAAATCAAAAGATAACCTAATAAATAAAAATTCTATGACATTTAGAAGGAGACTCATTAGAAAGTCGTCACTTTAAATTATTTTATAAGAAATACCACTTTTTGAAGTTATTTTCTTCTTAAAGAAGACATCTATGTTTTTCTGTTTATCCTTACTCATTTTTTTCAACCTACAAAAAATTTGGTGACTCAAAATATATATTGATGTCAGTGTTAATTAGTATCTTATGTCACTAAACATTAATTCTTATAGTACTACTCAATCCACAAAACTAACATTTAAATGTGCATCCCACTTACCTCAAAACAAAATAATTAGAGAAAATAAAAGAAATATAATATGAACCCAAAAAATAGTTTTTAAAAAAACAAACAAATCTGATTCAATTTCAGCTAAGAAAATAACCTATTATAATCTATTTTTAAAAGACAAATTCATTATAAAATCATAAGACAACCAAATAATAAATTCAAACCGATTAAAATTAGCCATTAATCATCCTCTACATATATATAGTCATCTATTGTCAAAACTCAAGACTTTCCCGAAATCATAATCTCAAACTTTTCACTAATCAACACAATATTACCCTCATTAGAAAGATAAAAATACATAGAATAACTTTCATGAAAGGAGTGAGGTGAAAAAAAGTGATTTTGAGTACCTATTTGGTCCTTAAAATGAAGATGAACAACACCAGATATAAGATGATACTAATATTTTCAATTGGTATTTCAAACAACATTTTTACTTTCCTCTCACATCCCAAAAAAAGAGTATGATTATAGAAAAGATCAGAACTTAGCTAGGGCCAAATTAGTGGCCAAAATAAAATATTATATAATACATACATATAAATATATAAGATAAGAGAAAACCAGCTGGGGCCAAGGCCCCAGCTGGCCATAAGGTGGCTCCGCCACTGCTGACTGGTACTAAAAATACTTCATGATCTTGAAAAATTAGTTCAGGGTAGTGACTAATTCTAAAAATATACTTCAATATATTTTTTCAGGATCATAAAATAATTTTTCAAAACCATAAAGTATTTTTTCATCAAGATCCTAAAGATCTTTCTAATACTAGTTAGTTTTTTTTTTTTCAGAAAAAAAGGAGGACAGCTGCCCTCCTCTTTTTGGCTCAAACAGCGGACCAGAAAAGGACCAAAGCCGAAAGAGGAAGAAAAGCAGTGGGGAGGAGAAAAGGCAGTTAGGCAGAGGGTCCCAAGCCATGGACACAAAAATGGAGTTCTGGGGGGTGCGGGTGGGACGGACAATTGAGGAATCTAAGAAGAACATGTGACTATGTGCGTTGAATGAATGTGATATAAAATGACAAATTAATGTTTAAATTCTTTTTTTTACTTTTTATTGAAACTCATTCAAGCCTCCTCTTTTTTAATTTATTGTGTTGAGAAATACTTCATTCACATTTCTACTCAACTTTTTTACTTGTTAACAATAATTTGACAGGAGATGTAGCATTGCTTTATGATTTCTCTTTTATCTGCGTCAACACTATTGGATCTGGATCCTCTCCTTATCACTTTTCTCCTCATCCCTCCCTATCAGCACATCTTGCCGTCCAAATCCAGATCCAAGGGCTCAGAATTTTTTTAAAAAAATATACTCTGCTAATAAGCTTTCTGGGCCCTTGGATCAGGATTTCGACGGTCAGATCTGATGATGAGGAGGATGGGGAAAAAAACGATTAGCGAGATATTTTTTTAAAAAAAAATTTCTGGGCCCTTGGATCTGGATTTGGACGGCATGATATGCTGATGGGAAGGGGTGAGGAGAAAAGTGATAAGGAGATGATCCGGATCCCAATATTATTACTTTGCCTCGTTTTCTCATGCATTTTAGTTTTCGTATTAGTGTCTTAATTACATATAATATGTAAAACTTACATTTGCTTAATATCACTATCTTGAATAAAAAAGAGTGTACTTTAAACATAATTGTCTTTTTTTATATGATAAAGAATATAATGCTAGTTTGGAAAAGCAATTGAAGTTTTCAAATGTTACTTTTTAATCGTAATTTATAATGTATAAGATAAATTTTATCTTAATTTATGTAAATAAATACTTTTAAAACCTCTAGAAGTGATATCAGACATGCAAATAATCTTTTCTAAGGTTTAAGGTATAAATTATTTTCACTTCTCCCAACATGTGTCTTTTTCGGATACAAACTTATGTTACATGAGGCAACTTACTATTTTAAATAACTATTTATTGTCAAACAAGTTATTTAAGTCTTTCACCTGTAAATAATTTCACGAGAAAAGTAATTATTTAGTAATTATGATTTTAACTTCATTATAATTTTTGAAGTTGCTCCCGGCTAACTTAATTCTTAACATTTCAATTTCTTGATAAAAAATATCTTTTTGACCATCTTAATAAAAAATAAAATCTAATCCTATAAGAATGGAACTGTAAAAATTATAATTGACTCAAAATTAGAAAAATAAATAATTATTTTTATATAACACACAAATTGTATCATTAGAAATTCATGTTCACGTAAATTGAGATAATTTTTTTTATGAATTTATTTTATATACTATCATGTTAGAAAAACAGCTTCTATCGTTAATTCAAATAGGCACTAAAAGTTTAGAAATAACTCTAACCAAAATCTTGTAATGTGTTTGTATGATCATGTTGTATTTTAACTTTATGAACTCTTGATCTTTTAGACGTTCTTTTTTTATCTTCATTTCATTTATTAAAAAGATGCATATTTCTGAAATTGTATAAGGTTTATGAGAAAGTATAAATTCGCACGTAAATGTGTGATAATTAACATAATTTTATTAAAAAATGTATATTAATTTTCTGTACTTGGCATCTACCATTATAAAAATGTTCATATTTTTTATTTTACTTACAAAATTTATGCTTAAAAATTAGAAAAATAAAATTACCAACTCATCATTTTAATTGAGGGGTATATATATGAATCTGGCTCATATCATATAGTTAACCATGTGTTTTTTTGTTTGATTTGCCACGGGAACCATTATTTTCAGCAATAGAGCTGAGTCGAGATTTGCATCAAACTTTGGCCCAAAAGAAATGTGCAGTTGCAGACAATGACGAGTGCGCTGTGACAACTGACAACTGAAAATTTTCAAAGGGGCACCTTTAGTAGCAGAGAAGGCCCTTTCGTATTTTTGGAGAAACAAGAAATTTTGACTTGTGATGGTGAAAGAGTCATTTTCTATTTTGGGACGAACAAAAAGTTACACCCAACTTCTGATTGAAGGGACCACTTTGCATGTGCATGCTTGAGAACAATAAAATCATGGTGTCGAGAATTTTTGGAAAAAACTTACTTCATAAATTATAAAAATTAATTCAAGGATACACTTTCACATTGTTTCAATAAATCAATGAATATTAGGTTAGTTAGAAATCACCAATGCATTTAACCAAGGTTTTTTTTTTTAAAAAAAAAAATGGATAATTTTAATGTCACCAACTTTAAATTTTTTGGGTTACACGAATCATTTAGCTTAATTACTCCCTCTGATTCTAAATATAAGATTTCTTGACTTTTTTGGAGATATTAATAAAAATAATTAAATTACTTTAAAATATTCATATTTGTCGTTTTTTCTCTAAACTATTTTACTTTATTTATAATCTAAGAATACATAACATATGATATGATTAAATAATTTATTTAACTTCTTTAACCTCTTAAAAAAAAGCAATTTTGTCTTACATGTGGGATGGGAGAAGTACAAGTTATAGATTAGAATGTATAAAAGAGTGATCTGGTAAATAATTAAGTTCCACAATGTTTTTTCAACAAGTTAATTTCTTGAGGGGCACCGCCAAAATGAGGAACAGCGAGAGTCTTTATATTTTTCCTTTTTGTTGGGTCCAATGTATTCATTGCTCGTAACACTAAATAATTCCCTCGCACTGAAGACTTTTATAAATGAGCTCTAGTGTTGGCCACGCTTATCTCTTTCAAACACATTATTAGGGATCAAATCACTGACTAAATGTTTAAAGAACCCAGCTAAGTGTCAATTGTGCTAGCCGTTTGTATTTTTCTCTTGAATAGTTGATTTGTCTGTTTTTTTGGGTCCGTCATGTAAATTAATGAAGCCTATTTTCTTCCCTAGTTAGCCAGACTAAATTGCAAGTTTTGCTGGTAACTTACCGGTTCTTAATTGTTTTATTCGATTATTGAATGGTTTTCTCTCTTAGTCTTTGATTCGCCTCTTCTTATGGGCAGAACTCGCTGATGTTTAATTGATTTATTGGTCAAATAAGCTTATTAAGTTTTTTGGTCCAAGCATATATACTTGATTATTAAGTTTGACAGTGATAACCTTAGACAGTTGAAATATGTTCAATTTTTTATTTTGTTGAATTTATAATTTGTTGTTAAATTATCAATTATAAGCTATAAATAATGTTTTTCAATTACTATTGATATTTAACCTTATCATCGTCAACATCAGCTTGTAGTTTTTTTTATAACAAGGAGGCTTGTATTTTAATTGTGCTGTAAATATATATAACTTGACCGGTTGTTCAAAAAAAAATCAAAGCAGAAGAAGATAATGAGAATTGCTATGTAGTCTCATATGAGCAATCTAAATAATTGAAATGTCCATTGAATTGTCAACATGAACGAACCCATTATAATTTTCTGCGCTGGATCTTATCAATGCATATAGCTCACTTATTGTAGGACTTTTTAATAATTTCTTTGGCCATTTGAAACTGCTTAATAATTCTCCTAAGAAAATATGAGGATTAAGTAGAGATAGGGTCATAGTACCAAAAAGAAGGATATGGATTCGATGGCCAGCGTGAAGTCCCAAATAAACCAAACTCGCCTCATTGATTAATGTCCTTGTTTTGTTAAATATTTTATTAAACATGATTACATATTTTATTATTTAATCCATATTATATCTAGATACATTTCATAATTATTACTTGATCACTTGAGGATATTCTAGATTTTTAGTTATTGCTAGATTATTATTTTGATTAAGATTAAATATTCTAGATATTATCTTATCACTATTTTGGATAAAATATCTCCTGATTGTGGTCTGCACGTGATTTGGATAGAGATTTGGTTCAAGGTTACTTGTTCGACCAGTAAATTATTACTCCCTCCGGTCCTAATTATAAGACACAGTTGACTTTTTTAAAGAAATTAAGGATGTTAATTAAATTACTTTAGAGTATTTTTATTTTATTCTTGTTGAAAATGTGCTTCAATTTAGACAAGTTGTCTCTCATTCAGGAAAATATTAATGAAGCAACTAAGTAATGAAGGCCTCGTTATGGTTGACATGAGTAGGCATTGTTCGACTTGGAATGGAAATATTTAAGAAGATTGCGTATCACCACGTAAGAGAGTGTTGGGTGGGTTTCTTCAACATGTTCTTGTTGTCCATTTCTATATGAATCAAAATTCTAACAACCTTTGGGAAAAAAGCCAATCCCTCTCACAAGTCACAATGGAAGGAAAGGAGTGGTCGGCGTTTTCGTATGTTTAATACTTTGATATTGTTACAAGCTACATATAAAGTTAACAAGGGGGGATCACTACTGAAGCATCTATTACATGCTGCTCGTTTTTTCGCCTACTGGACCCAACGATTTTAACTTGTTATACTCTAACAGTCTTAAATATAAAATATATTTAGAGAGTTGATCTCGATCTTAAATATAAGGCATAGTTTTTATATTTATCAATGTTTTTCTAATTTATTTTGTATTGATCTCCCTCAACGTTAATCAAGAATGAGAGGGAATAAGATAATTTTAAAAAATGATTATGATGTTTTAGACAAAAACATATTTTATTAACTAACTCAATATAACAAAATTAGGTAAATATGCCTTATATTAAGGATCGTAGAGAGTATTGTGTTTTTTACATGGATTTTTCTTGCTTGAGCATTTCTTTATTTTTTTTCCCTGCTTGTTTGAACTAAAATATTAATTTGTGATAATAACAAGCAATGTTTTAAAATATGTGTATATATGAAGGTTGTTTAAATTTTTATGTAATAGATATAAAAATGACCATTTAATAACAAATAGTATAATTAAGCTGATGGCCAGAAAACAAATACTATCAGCTATTTTTACATTAGGGGAATTTGTCAAACCTCATGAAAAATGGCTTAACCAAGTCTTTAAGCATGAAGAGCTAAATTAAAATTTAGAGCAAATGAACGAAGAACTAGAGTGGATGCTCACTTATAAATTTATATTCCCTTTGTCTTTATTATAAGGCATCAATTAATAATTATCACAAATCAATAAAAGTAATTAAAATTAATAAAATTGTCTACAATTTAAATAACTTCCAATAGTACCCCTATTAATTGCACTAAATTAACTCTAATATCATATTAATTATTACTCACACACACTACCCTTATTAATTATGGCTATACATGGAAAAAAATAACTAATGTGTTTTGGAAACAAGCAAATGCTTAATAAAAAGGAACAAATGTAATTGATAATTGATGTCTTATAATAAAAACGTATTTATCAACTCTAAGTATTCCATGCTAGAAAGAAATAAGGAAATAATATATCAAGTACTTGTGAACTTGTGATTACCTGGGGTTGAAATATACTTATAGCTAAAGAAGAACACTCCTGCCAGATCCTATATATCATCAGCTACTTTCTATGAGTTTTTTAATCCTCCCTTTTATTTAATAATTCTATTGGCGTAGAAATTGTAGGGTAATTAGGGGAGGGAGATTGAGAAAACGAGTAAGGTGGAGTCAAAATGTATTGCATTCAGGTAAGGTTATTTTTTGAATTTTAAAACGAGACAACTTTTCAAAAATAATTTCTCTCAAGGGAAATGTCATTAAGATTCTAACTAAGACAAATAATATCAGAAATGTTTTAAAACTTGTTTATAGCTCATTCACTTGTTAATTGTTTTTTTTCCACTTGTTATTGATAAGCTATGAGACTTTTATGATACTCCCTCCGGTCCTAATTGTAGGAAATATTTAACCGATTTTGTGGAAATTAAGAAAAAAAGTTAAATTAGTTAATTTTACTCATTTTCTTAAAATGTCCTTATATAAATTTAAAATGACATAAGTAAAAGTGAATCAATAGCTCATACCGTATACCTCTTCAACCTAAAATTTTCATTTCCACACACTTTCTAATTGAAATAATAGTCTTATTATATACATACATGTGTGTGTATATATGTATACATACATACATATATACATATATATATATATATATATATCGTGTGCGGCGCGCGCACATATATAGGCATACACAAACACAAAGATGTATATATATATAGAGTTAAGTATCAATTTTGCCCATAAAGTATACGCCAGGAACAATTTTACCCCGAAGTTTTCGGCGTAGCAATATTACGTTGCCCCTGAAGTATAAAAACGTAGCAATGTTGCCCCTTCGTTAACTGTCTTAACAGTCAACGTTAGGGTTGTAAATGGAGGGGCAATATTGCTACGTTTTTATACTTCAGAGGCAAAATTGCTACGTTTTTTTGGAGCAATGTTGCTCCTAAAGTATAAAAACGTAGCAATGTTGCCCATCCATTAACAACCCTAACGTTGACTGTTAGAGTAGTTAACAAAAGGGCAACATTACTACGTTTTTATCCTTCAGGGGAAACATTGCTAAGCCGAAAATTTTAGGGGCAAAATTGCTCCTGGGCGCATACTTCAGGGGCAAAATTAATACTTAACCCTTATATATATACATGCGTGTGTTTATATATGTACACACACAGATATATGTGTATGTGTGTGTCTATATTTACACACACACACACCAAGGACGGACCCAAGTAGTGGATTGGGGGCAAGTGCCCACCCTTGAACCGGGATTTGGTGATTTTTTTTTTTTTTTTTTTTTTTTAAATAATAATAATAATAATACGTATTTGAATGATTGCCCACCCGTAATACATCAAGAGTAGACTTCGAAATCGGATGGAGGATGAATGATTGAATGATTATTTAGTGCCTTATATTGAAAAAGATGTATTTGATAGCATTAATATAAGGTAATTATGATGAAATTCCAAAAAATAAGGCGTAGAAGATTGACATTGTAATTATTTTTATTGTAATATATTTTTGTTATTAAAATATAAGTACTTGAACTTATTGAGTGCTTATCCTTCATTGTAATTTATGTAGCCGCATTTCTAACAACATTTAACCTTACTTTTCTAAATAACAGGTTTGTAAAATAACCGCCTCTTGTTACATCACCGGTATTCATTTGATTTCATGAATATTTTTTGGATATTTTTTTCTTTTATTATTTATATCCTTTTATTTTTTAATGTATTTAAAACTTTCCTTTAAAAAAAAATTCAGGAATCCCCCATCAATGGTGCCCCCTTCAATTATTTTCTGGATCCGCCCTTGCATACACGCACATCACATATATGTGTATATGTGTGTCTATATATATTTGTGTGTAGACACACACATATACATATATATAGACACACACACCCACACAAATATATACATCTAAAAGTTTCATTGATTGGAAAAAGTCTACACATCCACATACTTATACTCACAAAAAATCAAACACACCCGGAGAATAAAATAGGCGTATTTTGGGAAGAAATTGATAAAAATTATAATGTTATCTTATAAGTAGGACCGGAGGGAGTATTATTTTCCTTAATTGGGACCTTGTTGTCATTTTCTCTTCCTCTTAACTATTTTTTTTAAAAAAAATTGTGGATAAATTAAATAATTAGATGTGACTCGAGAAAATAAATAGGAAAAATAATAAAAAAATACCACTAACTTTAAAATCTTGTTGATAATAACAATAATGAGATTAACAAGATCAGTAAAACAATTGATAACTCATTTTATTAAAAAACCACTTATTTAAAATTTAGAAATTCAAATAATATTTTGTTTGGATTTTTCTAAATAAATATCATTCACGAGGTAAAAAAGCGTGTTCTATGGAAACAAGAAGTACAATACGAAGCTGAGCAGAGGCCAATCAAAATATAGCAAGTTGCTCATTGGCACTGGGGCACCGCATGTGACATTATTGTTTTTTTCTTTTTGAGCCCCACATGTGACATTGGACGTATAATTTGAAGAATTAATTAAATGTTCAATATCAATATATCTACAAAGGTGATGGAGAATAAATAGCCGCCGGTGGTATGGGTTCACACTCTATGTTAATCCAAAAAAAAAAGTATGTAGTGCTCATTCCTCTAATTTTGAAATTATGATAATTTTTTATGTATTTTTATTTATTTAGATTGAATTGTATGATATACCTTAAAATAATTTTGCATCTAGTATCCTTAATTTATAGTTTTGAATTGAGAAATATTTTTTCAGTAACACTTAATATCTTGAAATACTTTTTTTAACATTAGATATCTTAAGTTAATTAAATTTTTAATGAATGTAGTATTTTTTCAAAAAATTAAAAGGACTCATTTTTTGTGTGGATGAACACTATTTTCAACAAAAGTGGATCCAAAATTTATGGAAGGGGGACACTATTGGCGGGAGGGTGCGGGGTTTGGGGCGGCGCAATTTTTTTTTTTTTTTCACTTGTCATCAAAAGCACAAAAAAAAGGATTCGAAGGTTTTCACTTGTCATCAAAGTTTGATCATCATCAATAAGAAAAAAGAGCAAGTGTTAGCCATAAAATGCCCATGGCAGAAAATTAACAACATACATGCTCTAAGCAATTTTTTGTTCTGGGAATATCCACCTAAAATACAGAGGAAAGGCAACAAAATGCTAGGAAAGTATCTCAAAAAAGGAAGCAAATCTTTCCCAATTGAGGTCACAATGCTAAAATATGTCCGCAGGTATTTTTACAAGGGAAAGAAGAACTGTGTGCAGCAAGACACTGATTACTATCCGCAAGTATTTTCATGTTGAGAAGGCAAGCAATAACAAAAAACATAGTACTTAAAAAAAATCAAGGGGGCACGTGCCCCTTCCCCAATTCGTGGCTCCGCCTTTGATTTTCAATGAGCATGGAATGTAGATTCCGGACTAACAACAAGGAGTGGGAAGGTTGGGAGGGATTTGTATGCACAGAGATGGCACAAGTTTCTATATTTAATCTGGACAAACAAAGTAAGGACGGTCCCTTTATTGCATCCAAGAATAAGATAAAGGAAGACACACAGTGGAAGGTAAATTTAGAAGGATGGATTGCATCTCCATCGTGTTAGAATATTTTTCTAATAACACTTAATATTTTAAAATTATTTTTTATACATTCACCATTTTCAAATGTTTTTCGGTAACACTCTTATCAAAAGTTTGTTTTGTTTGCTCGTTGTTACCGAAAAAAATATTTTAAATGTAAAATTGTAACATTTTTTTTTTAGAATACTATGTGCTAGTAAAAAAAATTTATAATACTGAATGTACCAAAAAATTAGTTTCGTATATTAAGTGTTACAAGAAAAATATTTTAAGATTATGGATGTACCATTTAAATCTCATATCCTAATGTACTGGTTAGTAATTTAGTATGGACTAGGGAGTGGTAAAAGCCAAGAGGGAAGGAAAAGTTGCATGTAAAGAGGGGAAGATGAGATAATAGTTGTGGTCAAGGAAAGGGATGAGATGAAGCGTAATTCCCGCCAAAAAGAAGCTGACCAATGAGCGCACCATGGAGGGCAAAAGCACCAAAATAAGATTTATTTTCAAAAAAATTACCTAATTAAAGTACATTGGAAACTTTTTACTAGATTACTGCTCACGCCACTAGTGGCGTAAAAGGGGTTCACGTCACTAATGGTGTGAACTATCCTTGCGTCACCAACTGCATTATTTTAGTAAAATATTTCCAATGTGCTTTAATTAGGTAAAAAAAATCTTATTTTGATGCTTTTCCCCACCATGGAGATTATCAGATGACACGCAACAAGTACTTGCAAGCGCACACCACTAACAATAGCTCTAATATGGATTATGCCTGTACTAACCTACTACTATTTGCAGTTATTTAGTTTGTATCTAACGTAAAAGGTGTTTTTTTTTTGGTAGAATTCAGACGGTATCTCCTAATCGATAGTTAGAGATTAATCATCTTGAGGAGTAGAGATCATCGAAGTGAGTTTTGTTTCTCCCAACAAAACTTTTTTTATGTACACGACTTGATTCGAACTCAAAATATAACGTTTAAGGGATATAATCATCTACCAATCGTGTCAGACTTTTGTTGGTGATGTAAAAAGATTTTATATTGGAGATACAAAACTATAAAAAAGCGTGTTCTATGGAAACAAGATGTACAATACGAAACTGAGCAGAGGCCAATCAAAATATAGCAAGTTGCTCATTGGCACTAGGGCCCCGCATGTGACATTATTGTTTTTTTTTTCCTTTTTGAGCCCCACATGTGACATTGGACGTATAATTTGAAGAATTAATTAAATGTTCAATATCAATATATCTACAAAGGTGATGGAGAATAAATAGCCGCCGGTGGTATGGGTTCACATTCTATGTTGATCCAAAAAATTAGTATGTAGTGCTCATTTCTCTAATTTTGAAGTCATGATCATTTTTTATGTATTTTTATTTATTTAGATTGAATTGTATGATATACCTTAAAATATTTTTTCATCCAGTATCCTAAATTAATTAATTTATAATTTTGAATTGATAAATATTTTTTCAGTAACACTTAATATCTAAAATACTCTTTTAACATTAGATATCTTAAGTTAATTAATTTTTAATGAATGTACTCCCTCCAGTCCTAATTATAGGAACACTTTCGTAGTGCAAGTTGCATTATGAAAGTGTTCCTATAATTAGAACCAGAGGTAGTAGTATTTTTTCAAAAAATTAAAAAGCCTCATTTATTTGTGGATGAACACTATTTTCAATGAGCATGGAATGTAGATTCCGAACGAACAACAAGGAGTGGGAAGGTTGAGAGGGATTTGTATGCATAGAGATGGCACAAGTTTCTATATTTAATCTGGACAAACAAAGTAAGGACGGTCCCATTATTAGAAGGATGGATTGCATCTCCATCGTGTTAGAATATTTTTCTAATAACACTTAATATTTTAAAATTATTTTTTATACATTCACCATTTTCAAATGTTTTTTCGGTAACACTCTTATCAAAAGTTTGTTTTGTTTGCTCGTTGTTACTGAAAAAAATATTTTAAATGTAAAATTGTAACATTTTTTTTTTAGAATACTATGTGCTAGTAAAAATATTTTATAATACTGAATGTACCAAAAAATTAGTTTTGTATATTAAGTGTTACAAGAAAAATATTTTAAGATTATGGATGTACCATTTAAATCTCATATCCTAATGTACTGGTTAGTAATTTAGTATGGACTAGGGAGTGGTAAAAGCCAAGAGGGAAGGAAAAGTTGCATGTAAAGAGGGGAAGATGAGATAATAGTTGTGGTCAAGGAAAGGGATGAGATGAAGCGTAATTCCCGCCAAAAAGAAGCTGACCAATGAGCGCACCATGGAGATTATCAGATGACACGAACCTTGCAAGCGCACACCACTAACAATAGTTCTAATATGGATTATGCCTGTATTAACCTACTACTATTTGCAGTTATTTAGTTTGTATCTAACGTAAAAGGTTTTTTTTTTTTTTGGTAGAATTCAGATGGTATCTCCTAATCGATAGTTAGAGATTAATCATTTTGTGGAGTAGAGATCATCGAAGTGAGTTTTGTTTCTCCCAACAAAACTTTTTTTATGCACACGACTTGATTGGAACTCAAAATATAACGTTTAAGGGATATAATCATCAACCAATGGTGTCAGACTTTTGTTGGTGATGTGAACAGATTTTATATTGGAGATACCTGAATTCAAATATAGCCGTAGTAAACTGTTAAGTATGCTTATATAAAATTTTTGTAAATAAGCGTAGATATTCCACCTAGTTTTTATTATAAAGATCAACTCGCAATACTTCTTCTACTAAGGAAGGGCGGTTAAGTCATTAAATTAGTATTCGCTTAATAAATATTTCCACCGTTACCCCTACTTTATTTGGGAGAGAGAGAAAAATATGTTGATTAGATTGAAAATACAAACTTAATGGGGGGAGAGAAAGAAACATAGTTATTGGATTGCAAAAATACAAATTTAATGGGGGGAGAGAGAAACATTCTGAATGGATTGGGAATGCAATAGTCAATGAAAAAATATTGGCCCAATAAATGAGGGCATAATGGGAAAAACCCAACAAATCACAAAAAATTGTTGATAGTTGATGCCCTATAATAAGGACTAAAAATAGTAGTTGAATATCTATAAAAATAAAAAATATGTGGATTAATTAAATGATTAGATGTGACTCGAGAAATTAAATAGGAAAAATAATAATTAAAATATCACTTAAACTTTAAAATCTTATTGATAATAACAATAATGAGATTAACAAGATCAAAAAACAATTGACAATTCATTTTATTAAAAAACCACTTATTTAAAATTTTGAAATTCAAATAATATTTTGTTTGGATTTTTCTAAATAAATATCATTCACGAGGTAAAAAAGTAGGGGTATTCATGGATAAGGCTGGACAGGACGAGACCCTTGCCCGATGCCCTGCCCGAAAGATCACTGGGCAGCAAAATGCAGCCCAGTGCATGCCCGGCCCTGCCCAATAAAAGCCCTAACATTTTTGGGCAGGGCAATAATGGGTTGGGCAGGGCGGTCCTTCCATGCCCAAGTGACGACGATACCCCCCACACCCTATATGAAAAAAATAGCTTATGTAATCGAAAAATTAAATAACATCTATAATTCTACGCTTTTGAATATTTCAATATAAATCTACAAATTAAGTCTTAAAATTTAAAAGACAACCATATGTCTTAACAAGGCATCAAAAAATAGTCTATAATCCATTAAATACAAGGCATCAAAAAATAGAAATTAAAGTCTTGTAGACATCCAAAACTTCTAGAGGTTGCATCAAGGCCCTAAAATGTCAAAAGGATGAAGCATATATAATCACTTACAAGAAAGCAAAAAAGAAAGCATATTATTACATCATTTTCATGTGAAAGTAATAATTAATTGTAGGCTCTCAAACCATTAGTTTAAACTTTAAAGGTTGTAAATTGCCTACTTTATCCACCATTAGCCAACCGAACCGTAACCATTACATTCCCCCTTCTCCATATGCAACATCTAGGAAGAAAATAAAACAACAATTACATTACAAAATAAGAAGTAATATATATGTTCAGGTGTGTATATATCAAATAATCAACCACGAAGAATTTGTGTTCAAGAATATATGCGTTTAGATGTGTATATATCAAATATATGTGTTCAAGCCTATAAGAATATATAACATGTTCAAGAATTTTATAGAGTTAGAATTAAAGCTTACTTGCAAGCTGAATGACATTTTCCGTCTCATTAAAATTATCAAACTCACGAAGCTTGCCAACAAATTCAGAGATAGACTGTCCAGATTTTGGCTACAAATGAGTGCTATAATTTATAACAAATATATAATACTATTTTATTAAAAAATACAAAATATATAATATATACTATCAAGATGACTAAATGGGCGGGCGGCATACCCGCCCAAATCTTACCCCTACCCGCAAAAATGCCCAGCTCAGTTGAGCCCATTGTTCTTTGGACAGCTTTTCCTTGGACAGGGCAGAACAATTTTTCAATGGGCGTGGGCAGGCGTACAGGATAGTGGGCATAATTAACAACCCTATAAAAAAGCGTGTTCTATGGAAACAAGATGTACAATACGAAACTGAGCAGAGGCCAATCAAAATATAGCAAGTTGCTCATTGGCACTAGGGCCCCGCATGTGACATTATTGTTTTTTTTTTTCCTTTTTGAGCCCCACATGTGACATTGGACGTATAATTTGAAGAATTAATTAAATGTTCAATATCAATATATCTACAAAGGTGATGGAGAATAAATAGCCGCCGGTGGTATGGGTTCACATTCTATGTTGATCCAAAAAATTAGTATGTAGTGCTCATTTCTCTAATTTTGAAGTCATGATCATTTTTTATGTATTTTTATTTATTTAGATTGAATTGTATGATATACCTTAAAATATTTTTTCATCCAGGATCCTAAATTAATTAATTTATAATTTTGAATTGATAAATATTTTTTCAGTAACACTTAATATCTAAAATACTCTTTTAACATTAGATATCTTAAGTTAATTAATTTTTAATGAATGTACTTTCCTCCAGTCTAATTATAGGAACACTTTCGTAGTGCGAGTTGCATTATGAAAGTGTTCCTATAATTAAACGTAGGTAGTAGTATTTTTCAAAAAATTAAAAAGCCTCATTTATTTGTGGATGAACACTATTTTCAATGAGCATGGAATGTAGATTCCGAACGAACAACAAGGAGTGGGAAGGTTGAGAGGGATTTGTATGCATAGAGATGGCACAAGTTTCTATATTTAATCTGGACAAACAAAGTAAGGACGGTCCCATTATTAGAAGGATGGATTGCATCTCCATCGTGTTAGAATATTTTTCTAATAACACTTAATATTTTAAAATTATTTTTTATACATTCACCATTTTCAAATGTTTTTTCGGTAACACTCTTATCAAAAGTTTGTTTTGTTTGCTCGTTGTTACTGAAAAAAATATTTTAAATGTAAAATTGTAACATTTTTTTTTTTTAGAATACTATGTGCTAGTAAAAATATTTTATAATACTGAATGTACCAAAAAATTAGTTTTGTATATTAAGTGTTACAAGAAAAATATTTTAAGATTATGGATGTACCATTTAAATCTCATATCCTAATGTACTGGTTAGTAATTTAGTATGGACTAGGGAGTGGTAAAAGCCAAGAGGGAAGGAAAAGTTGCATGTAAAGAGGGGAAGATGAGATAATAGTTGTGGTCAAGGAAAGGGATGAGATGAAGCGTAATTCCCGCCAAAAAGAAGCTGACCAATGAGCGCACCATGGAGATTATCAGATGACACGAACCTTGCAAGCGCACACCACTAACAATAGTTCTAATATGGATTATGCCTGTATTAACCTACTACTATTTGCAGTTATTTAGTTTGTATCTAACGTAAAAGGTTTTTTTTTTTTTTTTGGTAGAATTCAGATGGTATCTCCTAATCGATAGTTAGAGATTAATCATTTTGTGGAGTAGAGATCATCGAAGTGAGTTTTGTTTCTCCCAACAAAACTTTTTTTATGCACACGACTTGATTCGAACTCAAAATATAACGTTTAAGGGATATAATCATCAACCAATGGTGTCGACTTTTTGTTGGTGATGTGAACAGATTTTATATTGGAGATACCTGAATTCAAATATAGCCGTAGTAAACTGTTAAGTATGCTTATATAAATTTTTTGTAAATAAGCGTAGATATTCCACGTAGTCTTTATTATAAAGATCAACTCGCAATACCTCTTATACCAAGGAAGGACAGTTGAGTCATTTAATTAGTGTTCAGTTATTAAATATTTCCACCGTTACCCCTACTTTATGTGAGAGAGAGAGAAAAATATGCTGATTGGACTGAAAATACAAACTTAATGGGGGAAGAGAAAGAAACATCCTGATTGGATTGGAAATATACAGATTTAATGGGGGAGAGATAAACATTCTGAATGGATTGAGAATGCAATAGTCAATGAAAAAAATATTAGCCAAATAAATGAAGGCATAATGGAAAAACCAAACAAATCAGTCAGTTAGAGGCAATTGCCAATTGGTGCCTTATAATAAAGACAAAAAATTATTGATAGTTGACGCCCATAATAAGACTAAAAGGAGTAGTTGAATATCTATAACAATTTTTCTTTGGATTTGAATTATATTTTAACCTAAGAATTTTTCTTTTCATTTTTGTTGAAACCAACGGAGACCTAAAAACTTATTAACCTGGATTATAAATTTTCAAAAAACTTCTACTCTACCCATATTAAATACGGAGTATATCTTTTAAACATGGGAAAATCCTTTTGAGGGCCCTTTTTGGTGTAAAAATCTTTTAAAAAGCCCTCAAAATCTGACAATACCTGAAAAGGCCTTACGCGAGTTGTTAATTTGGCTGATATAGTTGTTAGTTAACAACTATATCAGCCCCATTAACAACTAAATCAGCCCCCATTAACAACTATATCAGTACCCCGTTAACAACTATATCAGCCCCGTTAACAACTCACGCAAGATTCTAAAAATACCTGAAAAGGCCTTAGGCCTTTTCAGGTATTGTCAGATTTTGAGGGCCTTTTTTGGGATTTTTACATCAAAAAGGGCCCTCAAAAGGATTTTCCCTTTAAACATTTCTCATATCCTTTTATCAACGTCTGATAACGGTAAAAGGAAAATCTAGCTGTAATAAATAGTCCCTGTTTTGCCCGAAAAATATATAATAAATAGTCAATACAGCATCTTATAAAAAGGATTAAAAAAATCCGTTTCCAATTATTAACAGGACCAGAGGAATATATTGATAGTTTATTAATCTTGATAAGTTTTTAAATTTCATAAAGATTCATTCAATATATTGTCAGTTTGTTGAAATCAATAATTGTTTTATACAATCATTCAATAATATAATATATGTTTTGGCAAAAAAAGAAGATAATATATGTAAACATTGCTGGCAAAAGAAAAAAAATATGGAAGAATTAATTACATTATTTTATACACACACATATTTTTGTTGTTGTTGTTGATCATCATCCATCGTCACTGCCAACTCGAACTCAAGACATGAATGATGAAAGCAACATGCTCTAACCAATCAGTCCCAGGTTTACTTGACTATACACACACAGATATGGAGTAATCTGCAAATAGTCCATGTTTTAGAAAAACAATCACCCAGGATATATTCGAGAGGCATGTCAAATTCCAAGGGACAGAGGTCAAACAATGGGACGGACCACGAAGGCCACCACATATTTCATTACCTATCCCCTAAAAGAGCTTTTTTAACACAAGATTGCAAGTGTGTTTTTGGCAATTTTGGTTCAATTTCATGTATTATGATTAATGTGATGATTCAATGTACTACCTCTTTTTTAATTATAAGGCCTAGTTGACTTTTTTTGAAGATATTAAGGAAGTTTAATTAAATTACTTTAGAGTATTTTTATTTTTTCTTTAAACTAATTAGTTTGACTAATAAACTAATACGGAAAGATATAATTTAAAAATACATAACATATGAAATGATTGAGTAACTTATTTAGCTTTCTTAATCTCTTCAAAAAAAGTCAACTAAGTCTTATAAATAGGACCAGAAATAATATTATACGGATTCAAGCATTTGATTTGTACAAAATAATAACCCGATGTAATTTATTAGAAAAAACCAGACATCCCAATTCAAATCTACATGAATCAACATACACATGACCTAGTTTATAGTGTAATGATTGACTGACATTTTTTCTTTAAAAAAAAACTTAATGTTATACTGATTCTAAATTCTAAATACGGGACCTAATTTATAGTGTAGAGACTAGAGGAGAATTTGAGATTTTCATTCAACGCAAGTATAATAACGGAAAGAGTGATCGAAACGGTTAAAATTTAAAATTTTTAAATGATAAATTTAGTTTTCTAAGAAGTGATAATTATAAGATTATCTTTATTTAAAGTTTTGCATATACTTAAATAAAAGGTTATTTAAAATATTAAATGATAAATTAAATCTAGATTGTCCTAAATTAAGTGTTTGGGTAGGAAGAAAACACAGTGCAAAGAGATGTTTGGGTAAGCTTATGCCAAATAGAACTAGACTCCTAAACAAGTTCCTTTTACACATAAATTGATTCGGTTGAGTTTATCTCATAATCCTTTTTTATTATCTTTCGTAATCTTTAAATCATATCTGTTGAATCAATCACAATACTATTTTAACATTCCTCTCATATTTCCAATCAACGATTCAATCTAGATGGGCTGATGAAAAAAATAAGAAAAAAAGATGAAAAGATGACACCTTCCAACTGATTCAGCGAGCGTTGGCGAGTGTTCGTGGCTGCAAATTCTCGACACGCTCCTTTCAGACTCTTGCTTCATTCTCCGTCTCGTCCATTTCGAACTCTGCAAGCTTCTTTGGCTATAGGCTCTGAGGGTAAGTACTATCCCAACCCCGCAAACGATGACCCACCAGAAGCCTGGGAGGATTCTAGTCATGGCCTCATGGGGTTTAATTTTCAAATTCCAGCAAATTGAGCGCCAAGCCGCCCATGCTTGCGAGCTGAAAGAACAAGATTTTTTTTATTGTTTATTAATTCTTTTATGGAGAAGAAGGTTCTAGAATAAGATTCTTTTTTTATTGTTTATACCTCCCATCCTAATTATATCTTAATTATAAGATGAAGTTGGTTTTTGTTAGAAAAATTTAGAAAGTTAAATAAGTTATTTAATAATATCATATGTTATGTATTTTTAGATTATATATTAGTTAAATCAATTAGTTTAAAGAAAAATATAAAAATAAAAATACCCTAAAGTAACTTAATTTTCTTTTTAATCACTTCAAAAGATTTAAGATTGGTCTTATAATTAAGACCTAAGGAGTAAATTTTTTGTTCTGGGAAAAAGAAGCTCCTTTAAGTGTCTATTAATTTTTTAATAATAATTTAAATTTTAGTCTTCTTATATATATAACTAATATATATATATAGGTAAGTACTTACCTTCACAATTATAGGAACACTTTTGTAGTACAATTTGTATTATAAAAGTTTTCTTATAATTAGGACCGGAGGGAGTATTTAATAAAATCCATTCATATTTCAATCATTTTCTATTTTTAATTGATTTTTTAAATAATAATTCAAACACACGCTCATTCCAATTAAAAAAAAAAATCACTTCTATTACCGTCAATCTAAACAAAAATCACATTTATAATATAACTTTTATCTTATTTTATTTTTATAATAATCAAATTAAAAATAAATCACTTCTCTTTCTCTTACCGTTAACCAAACAAACATAGCCAGGATTGGTGAGGAGCACAACACATCAATTTTGTAAATAGATAAAATAAAAATTTGTTGTTATGATTATTTCATGACATATTCAATAATTGTTATCCTATCGTCACTCCATTTCATTACTTTACAATTTACATCCCATCATTAGTTTTGCTGTTCGACCAAAAAAAAAATAGTTTTGCTGTGATTTTTAATTTGAGCCTAACCAAACCAAACCAGCATCATAAATATCATTCGAACAGCTTGGTCGCTACTCATTCTCTGCACCGAGCAAGCTCCACTCAGAGAAGAGGAGCAAGTAGGCCATGGCTTTCTCCATGAGAATATTTCTCTCTCTCACCTCTTTCCTTGCCCTACTCTCTCTCCACCTCCGATCAGTATCCTCCGCTTCAGCCACCCCTTCTTCTCCGATCACCACCACCGACCACCCACTCGACCCTCTCACCAAAGAAGAGATTACACTGATCAGAACCATCGTGCTCAAAACATACCCCACCAACTCCGGCTTCCACTATGTCGGCCTCGACGACCCCGACAAGACCACCCTCCTTAAATGGGCCTCTTCACCCAACAAAAACTTCGTACCCATCCCTCGTATCGCCTTTGTCATCGTCATGGTCAACTCTCAAACCCGCGAGATCTTTATCAACCTCAAAACCCAACAAATCCTCTCCGATAATGTTCACACCGGTAACGGCTTCCCCACCCTCACCGTCGACGAACAAAGCCAGGCCGTTTCACTTCCCTTAAAATACGGACCCTTCATTGAGTCCGTTAAAAAGAGAGGGCTTAACTTGTCGAACGTTGTGTGTTCGAGTTTTACCGTTGGGTGGTTCGGTGAGACCAAAAGTAGTCGGGCTGTGAGAGTAGAGTGTTTTATGATGGGCGAGACGGCAAATATATATGTGAGGCCAATCAATGGGATAGTCATAGTGGTGGATATTGACAAGATGCAGATTATTAAGTACCAGGATAGATCTGTAGAAACTGTGCCTAAGGCCGAGAATACTGAATATCGAGCGGAACATCAACCACCACCTTTTGGTCCTAAGCTTCACGGAGTGGCCATGGTGCAACCAGAAGGGCCAGGATTCAAGATCCAAGGCCACAGCGTCAGGTATACACACAAACGTATATGTATGGAGTCGGGTGGCAACTGCTCCTCTCAGCTGTGCCCTTGCTATGTCGCCCAATTTTTGGGAAGTTTTTCTTACTTCGTTATATCATTAGATTTTCTATAAATTGAGTGATATTTTGATATTTTATGGATAAATAATGGTGTTGTTTTCCATTTTTTATGATTTTTTTTCCGAGATTCAGTGCACTACGTTGAAAAGAAAACTGCACTATTTTTCTGAATAACCTTTGAAAATCCATAAAAGATCGAAAATAACGTCATTTTCTCATAAGGTATTAAAATATCATTTATTTTATTTTTTATAGAATCTAGTAGTAAAATAAAACATTTGGTAGGTGTCTAAAAGGTGAGGCGCAGCTTGGGGGCACCTGACAACCCCAGCCCATATTTTAATACATATATGAACTTTGGTGAGGCCTTCTCTACTTGTGTACAGATATGTATATTTTTGAAAAATTTCACTGCTATGGTCTGTAATATATTTGACACACACATATATATTAGTTACTTTATTATCATTCTTTTCATACATGCCTTATTAATAAGTGTCTAGTTAACTTTGAAACCGTTGCTTAAGAAGTATTTTTTTTCAAGTCCAAATAAAACTCTTCTCATATGTAATCATTCTCTAAAAGATAATTCGAATATACACTTGCATGTGAAAGGTAAGAATAAAATAAAAAATAAAAGTTTTGTATGGACTTACAAAAAATAATTTCAATTAAAGGTGCAGTACAACATAATGAATAAGAGCATTGAGAACACCTACGTGTTTCTGATGAACACGTGTTTCTGATGAACATTTTTCTGTTTGAACAATTGAATGAATTTATTTTATTTTTCTAGCACATATGTGTAAATTGATTAAAAGTAAAGAATGATTTGTATTTAGAACGGGAGTTTGTAATTTAATTTATATATTCAAGTATTATTTATAAATCTCAGGTCCATAATTTTTTTAAAAAAGCATTACGGGCTTTTGTAATTTTTCAATTTTTTTAATAAAAATGTTTTCAATAACGTCCTATATTTCTTGCTTTTGTTCCAAAATAAATGGAGTATACATTTTCCAAAAATATGAGGTAGTCCCGATGGTTTCCTCCCTGCTTGTAGATTTTGCAAAGGCAATTAACAATAGTACAGCCTAAAAAGGCCGGAATAGGAGTCTTGCAGTGGTCACTTGATTCAAAGAAATAGACTAGAGCATGATATGACTAATAATTGCATGTTTGGAATTACATTTAATGTTCATTTATGTAAATTGAGATAAATTTCTCTTATATATATCTCTCTTATAATATAAATAAAAATTGAAAAATTATTTTTAAATATTCAAATCGTTATTCTAAATAATCACTAAACAACAGTTGTGGGGCTATAATATTTTAAAAAAAATAGTGAAAGGGGGCAAGTAAGCATAATATTTGGGGAAAAGAACTAAATTATGAATAGTAATTTGTCCCGTGATTTTTCTTTCATGTTTTGTGCTGATTTGAGAATTATTCCCATGTTTGTATCTTAATGAAGCCTTTGTCCTCAAAAAAAAAAAAAAAAAAAAAAAACTTAATGAAGTAGAGTAATTTGTACTTTAGAGGGAAAAGCCGCACAGCTTTCCTTAAAAATGGAGGCTTTGGTACGACACGTGCTTGTTGCCGTATCTTTGGTGCTATTATTTGATTTGAGTTAATGAAGCGGGGCATGTTATTGGTTACAGCTGGGCCAATTGGAAGTTCCATGTTGGGTACGATGTGAGAGCAGGAGTGGTCATATCGCTGGCATCAATCTACGATCTGGATAAGCACAAGTCTCGTAGGGTGCTTTACAGAGGCTATATCTCGGAGCTGTTCGTGCCGTACCAGGATCCCTCCGATGAATGGTACTACAAGACATTCTTCGACGCCGGCGAATTCGGGTTCGGACAGTCCATGGTTTCGTTGGAGCCTGACCGAGATTGTCCGCCTAATGCACAGTTCATGGATGCTTATCTTCATGACCGCCAAGGAAACCCCTCACTCCTCGAAAACGCCTTCTGTATATTCGAACTGCACGGAGGCATCTCGTGGCGTCACACTGAGACTGGCATTCCGGATCAAACTGTGAGTTTTTCTTGAATCGTTGTCGTCACATGTTTTTTGTGATGATTAATGTCGTGATTTAATTTTGCTGTGGTTGTCTCGTAATTGTTGATAGCTTCGTGAGGTGAGGTCAGATGTGAGCTTGGTGGTGAGATCGGTGGTGACTGTGGGCAACTACGACAACGTTCTAGATTGGGAGTTCAAGCCCAGTGGGTCCCTCAAGTTGGGGGTACGTATCATTACACTCTCTCTCTATATAGTCATTTCATTTCAGATATGTAAACGACGAAGGATCCCGTCTGGCTCTCGGGTCCGCATGCCCTGCAGGGAAAGAGCATGCTCATCCCCCAAAATGGCGAGGAAGCCTTTTTTTTTTTTTTTTTTTTTTCTATTTTTTTAATTTTTTAATTCATTCTCATTTACTTGGATTAAATTAGCACACATTATTTTAAATTAATTAATTCTAGTATATTCATTATGCTGAAATATTTTTTTATACCATCTACTATCTTGAAATATTTTTCCAGCAATACTCAATATAATAAAATATTATTTATGTAGCACACAATATCTCAAATTAGTTAAATTCATTGATTCTAAGTGTATTCAGCACCATGGAGTTTTTTTTAACATCATTTAGTAACTGTCTAAAATACTGGTATTGGATGCACTAAAAATTATTTGTCAGTTTGAGATACTAATGTTACTAAAAATGCTGGTAAATACAACTTAATTCAATCAAATGAAAAAATTAATAAAATTCTTTTAAAAAGTACACACGCCATTTAGGCAAGTTTGGTTTGAGGTGAGGGGAAGGAGGGGAGCTCCTCCCCTAAGAGTATGAAATGACGTATATAACCATGATTTACCTCGTTTTTCGCACAAATATTTAAAATCAGGGTTATATATGTCATTTCATACGAGGGAGGGGAGCTCCCCTCCCTCCCCTCACCTCAAACCAAACGGAGCCTTAGGGATGAAGATTCCTTACTCATCAAATGTGGATTCATTTCTGTTTCATAGGAAACGCCTAAACAGCCATAAAAATCATATGACAACCGCGGATCACATTATTCACATGTCAAACACTATTGACCTAATTATCTCTCCCTCCTCAAAATAAAAAAATAAATTAATAAAGTTTTTCTCCAGACCCACACACAGAAAATTAAATCCCACAAATTTTAAAAGCTTTACAGCTCAAAATTTAAATTTACTGAAATTTTGTAATTATTTTCAAAATTTACGTTAAAGAACATTTTTAGAAGGTCACTATTATATTCTAAAAATGATATGTTATAAAAAAAAGTTTGATTTGACAGCGTTAAATTAGTCAGTAATTTAATTACTCTATCAAAATAAGAACTTTGAGTCTTAAAATTAATTTTTATGCTACTTTGCAGTTTTCTAGCCTAAATTTTTAAGACCTGAATATGTCCGTAGTAATGTTTGTTGTGTTCAATTCAATAGATAGCACTGTCTGGAATGCTGGAAATTAAGGCGGCTGAGATTAAGCACAAGGACGATATAAAGGAAGAACAACATGGAACATTGGTGTCGGAGAACAGCATCGGAGTATACCACGACCACTTCTACATCTACCACCTTGACCTCGACGTTGACGGCGAAGAAAACTCGTTGGTGAAGACAGATTTGAAGTCTATGAAAGTCACAGACGGTAGCTCAAAAAGAAAGAGCTACTGGATTGCTGAAGCTCAAACACTGAAGAATGAATCTGCAGCTAAGATCAGGCTAGGAACTAGCCCGTCGGAGCTAGCCATCGTCAACCCTAACAAGAAGACCTCCGTGGGCAACGAAGTCGGCTACCGCCTCATTCCGGCGATGCCAGCTCATCCGCTTCTGACTGAAGATGATTACCCACAAATGCGAGGAGCTTTTACAAACTATAATGTGTGGGTTACTCCTTACAACAGGAGCGAGAAGTGGGCTGGTGGATCCTACGTTGATCAGAGCCGTGGAGACAATACCTTGGCCGTTTGGACCAAAGAGTAAGATTATTAATTTTTTTCTTCAGATTCACCCATGAACATGCCTAAATATTAATATCAATTAATAATGGGATTAATACTGCAGGGACAGGAATATAGAGAACAAGGACATAGTGCTGTGGCATGTGGTGGGGATTCATCACGTACCAGCACAAGAGGATTTTCCAATAATGCCCTTGTTGAGCACTTCGTTTGAGCTGAGGCCAACCAACTTCTTCGAGAGGAATGCGGTTCTGAAGACACTCTCTCCTAAGGTTTGGAAATGGCCAGCCTGCCCCAAGCAAAACTAGATTTTTGGGCGTCATTATCAATCTGGTCGAGGGCAATAAAAGACGAGTGTGTATTTGTGTGATTTAATAATTAATTAGTGAGCCATGTTGTTAGGCGAGCTGAAGATTGAGAAATTTATGAATAAGATCGTGATTGGTGTGTGTCTATATATATATATATATATATCCGTGCGCATCCCAAGTTGTATGTGGACGTTGAGAATTTTCAGGGATTTTTACCAAAATAGTGTTTTTTTTTTATAAAAATAATTACCGGATTAAAGCATTTTAGAAAGTATTTTCCAATCTAATGCTAACGACTTTAATGGCGTAGGAAAGGGTTGCGTGATAGGCTGTGACGTATGGAGATTTCACGCTACTAATAATGTGAAGAAGCTAATAGTGTGAAGGAGGTCCACGAGATGCGATGGCGTGGAAAATATTCACGCCTACCATGTGGCGTGAAACTATTTCACGCCACACGCCACAAGGTAGCGTGATTCCATTAAAAAAAAAAATTAATTAAAATACTTTAATTATAAATAAAAAAAGTAAATAATAATTTTAATTAATAAAATTAAGGGAACTAAAATATTTAATTTTTTTTATAAATCTTAGGAAAGAGATTAATTAGTAAATTAATTAATTAATTAATTTATTATAAATCTTAAGATAGATGATTAATTATTTAATTTTTGTACATTAACAATTTGATATATAAAGTATCCTAAAGGTTTATATATCAAATTGTTAATGTACAAAAAATTAAATAATTAATCATCTATCTTAAGGTTTATAATAAATTAATTAATTAATTAACTAATTAATCTTGTTCCTAAGATTTATAATAAATTTTAGATATTTTAGTTCCCTAAATTTTATTAATTAAAATTATTATTTACTTTTTTATTATTTATAATTAAAGTATTTTATTTTATTTTATTTTTTTATGGAATCACGCTACCTTGTGGCGTGAAACTATTTCACGCCACAAGGTGTCAGAGAATCTCCCTACCATGTGGCGTGAAATAGTTTCACGCCACATGGTAGGCGTGAATAATTTTCACGCCATCAGTACCGTGAACCTTCTTCACGCTACCAGTAGCGTGAAATCCTCATGCGCCACAGCCTATCACGCAACCCTTTCCTGTGACATTAAAGGCGTTAGCATTATATTGGAAAATACTTTCCAAAATGCTTTAATCCGATAATTATTTTTTTAAAAGAACACTATTTTGGTAAAAATCCTGAATTTTCAAGTGAGTCCTTCTCAATCTTAAGTTGTATTTTCTTGCTATATGTTATGAGATGATTGCAGAAACCATGTGACTTGTTAAGATCAGTAGTAGAAATGGCTTTTTCAATATGATTTGCAATATACAAGGTAAATTTCTTTTACATAAGTTTTATTTTGACTTACGTAAACTTGCTTCTTAATCCAACCCAAACAATAAGCCCCATACATTTTAAGTTGACAATTAATGATTTTTAGAGGTAGGTTATCTAGAGCCAATTAATGGGGGTAAACTATAGTAATTACAAAAATTAGATTAAATTGTATTAAAAATTGGTAAAACTATAAAAGCTGTGTTACAAAACTGCAAGAGTTTAATTAAAATTAGATAAAACTATAAACGTTTTAAGATTAATTTTTACTCTATTTTAGTGGAGAGGATACGTCAAAAAGAAATATACAAATGACCTTGTGGGAACAAAAGCCACATGGAGCACTAATTTATGTGGGAAAATTACGTGCAAGTCCTAAGGACCGGAAATAAATACAATTAGGTTTTTGAAATCACTAAATTATACAAGTCCTTAGGGACTTTTTTTTATATTACTTGTATTAACAACAAGAAATGTCATATTTATAACAGAAAGTGTCATATTTACAACAACATTTAAACACTTGGATTTTGTTTCAAACTCAAGTCCTTAAACGTACAGAGGTCATTTACAACAGAAAAAGACTATATTTACAACATGAAGTACTATATTCACAACAAAATTTAAAATCTGGTCATTTACAACAACAGAAGCCATATTTGCAACAGGAAGTGTCATATTTACAACAAAATTTAAACCCTAAACATACATAGATAATTTACAACAGAAAAAATCTATATTTACAATAGAAAGTGCTATATTTACAACAAAATTTAAAATCTGGCCATTTATAACAGAAAAAGCCATATTTACAACCTGAAGTGCCATATTTACAACAAAATTTAAAAACTTAGATTTTATTTCCATACAAATAATATCAAAAAAGTCCTTAAGGACTTTTGTATAATTTGGTGATTTCAAGAAACTTAATTGTATTTATTTCTGGTCCTGTGACCTGCACATAATTTTCCCAATTTATGTGACGCCGGATGCAACTCAGAATAGTAGTAGTAAATTATAGCCCCCACCGCCATGCCGAGATGATTCCGAGCCACCAGCAATATTTACCTCTGTCAAGTTCTTGCTTACATATCCTTCCTCCAAAGACCATCACTTATTCTTATGATTATTTCAAGAAAAGTGTTTACAATTTTTAACTGTGACTCTATATCTTTTCCACGGGAGGAAGCAGGTTCAAACATATCCTTTTGTTTCGGTGTGTATTTGAATATTATTTGTGTGCTACAATTTGATCTCTCTCTGTTTTTTTTTTTTTTTTAAATATTTATTTATCAATATATAGTACTATAAAATCTGTATATAAATAATAGAATTTACATTCCATTTCACATGACTGGTTATGGCTCCACGTAATGAAATAGTATTGCATAATATCTCAACAGTATAATTAAACTGGAAACAAGAAAGTTATGGGCGAAGTAAACAAGAAAAAAGAAAATCTCCCCTCGTTGCGTTTGGATTGGATCCCAAGCCGGACTGAAACGACAGTTGAATTGAACACTAACCCTTTTAAAAGATGTCACTCGCAACACTTGTGTTTTAATAGGCATGGGTCCGTCCACATTCATTATTTCATTTACTTCACAATTCGTGAACCCACAAAGAATCTCACCAGACTCGTTCTAAGTCTAGGAATGCTCCCGTGCAAGGGAAAGGGAAAGCAGTCAGGGTTGCTGTGCCTAGAAAATCTCCAACGGCACAAAGAGCCTCTCAAACACAGTCCATCTCAGGAGCATCTGGAATTCTCTCTCTATTGGCTATCACCAGAAATCCAATTCCACCCTCAAGTTATATTTGCAATCCTATTTCCATTCCCGAATCTGACTTCAAGATTTTTCAAGAAGATTATTGAATTAGAGGTTTCGGTCCAACAATATATGTGGATTTCCCCAAATTTTAAAACGAATGTGGACTTGATTTATCTCCTTGGCTTAACTCTTTCAAATCACTGTTATTCCTTCAGTGTCCTTTTTGTCCCTCTATCGTTAGAACTTTCAACTATTATATGAGGATTGTCAATGAAGTAAACGAGAATAATGAGGTTATGGAAGAAAGATTGACCACCAATGTTAGGGGAAAGAAATTAGTAATTACTGCTGAGTCTCTTAATAACATCTTACGTGTTATTGATCCTCCTTTTAAGCCAACACTTAATTTGACTGATAAGGATATATTCAAGATTTTAAGGCCTGGAGAACCTTTAGGACCCTTATCTTTTGCCCCTGTTGAGAAGCCTCCTCTTCACGGGTACTATGGTACATTTACTCTAAGAACCTTGTTTAAAAATTCAAGAATTTCACACATTTTGCCAAAAAGAGATTTCGTATCCTAGCCTCAATTATTGCCAAAGTTCCCCATAACCTTAGATAGTGGATTTTTAATGAGATGGGAAGGTTCAGGTTTGAGGCTCAGAAAAAGTCACCTATCAAAGTCACATATTCCAAAAGGCATCGGATTTCCACAGGCAAATCGACTTCACATCACTCCATTTATGCAAGCGAAGGTGAAGGACATTGAGGTTGTTCAGTGGGTTTCGATCAATGTTCTGAGGAATGTGAAATTTGGAGAGTTGAAGCTTTTGGGTATGTGTGTGTATATTTCTTTTTTACATTGGTGAGCAACGCTCGCAGGCAGGTATTGAACCCTGATAGTGAAGGCCAGTTAAGAGTGGCACCTATGCAATCGCGCTATTGAGGCACCGGGCAACTTTTGGATAATTTGAGTACAAGGGAAATGAAAGGTCTTCAAGGCTGGTTTGCGGCTATGGGCAGTCCTTTGATGGATTTTTCTATGGCGTCGGTGGTTGGTCTACATCCACCCCGGTATTATGAGGGTTGTTTACTTGTTGGACCAAGGATTTGGGGCTTCTTTGATTGTGATTTTAAAGTCTTGGTCGCCCCTATTGATCAATAGATTTGTAACCTTTGTCTTGTTATTGTTTATGCTGTGGGAGTCTATTGGGTTTTGGTTTTGCCTCTCTTTGTGGGTTAATTATTTTTGTGATCAGTGCTGGCTTGATTCTACCATGATTACTTGCTTGCGAAGTTTGTTCTCAAATTTCGCTTGTTTTACCTCTAAAATAGAAGGTTCTTTTGAAGCTACATATGGTTTCGCAACGTTTGCATTAAAATGGGTGGGCTTTGAGTACGTTTTTAGACAACCACCCTCTATTACTTTTTCATATGACCATGATGGAATAAAAGTTGGCCTCCTCCTTTAATCTGCAAAGTTTAGGTATAAGCTATTCTAACTTTGATTTGTCTTTACGCATAGGTGTTTTTGCTTTGGATATTGCCTTAGTAGTTATTGTTAATAGTAACTATACAAATTGTCACTTAGGATACAAATTTGTTACCACTTACATCGTGACTCGGATAGTATTACAAAGACATACCATATAAGTGTAGATCTGATCTCATTTTGATTAACGAAAATCAATTATAGATTTCTCTCAGTTTAGATTTCCTCTTTCACTTTACTCTTTCTTTCTCATTATCTGATATGGTATCAAAGCCGGCAACGATTCCTCGGCTCAGTCAATCAATTTCATCTTGCTAAGTGCGTTTTCGCCATGACTTTCGGCACAGATGTCTCGTTTCCGGTGGCTACTCCTCCTACAGTTTCCCCTGGTTTCTCCAACAAGAAGATCACTGTTCGGCTGGATGAAAATAATTTCCTATCCTGGAAGCAACAAGTATTCTTTATGGTTAAGCAACATCGTATGCAACAATACCTGGATGGTCTTTGCTCCCGTCACGACAGTTCACCGGATTTACGATGGTAAGCTGGTGCCAAATCCTGCCTATGATGCGTTTGATGTCAATGATTCTGCCTTAGCATCCTGGCTTCTTGCCACGGTATCTCCGAACATATTACCTGAACTCGTCGGCACTGAGACCTCTGCTCAGATTTGGCAGAAGCTTTATCGATTATTTTCTGATAAGTCGCACTCTAAGATTCTTCATTATCGCAACTTACTAACCTCGCAACGCAAAGGTGATCTCACGATGCGTGACTACTTGGCGAAAATGAAGTCTATATGTGATCACTTGGCTGTCTTGGGCGAATCCGTGACAGAATCTCATCAGATCTCTCACATCTTAAACGGTTTGACCGCTGAATTTGAACTGAGTATTGCAGTCATCAATGCGGCTTAAGGAATGGTGTGCGCTATGAGTTGACCACGGTCACCACAATGTTACTTGATTCGGAGGCTCGACAACAAGCATTCCTCCAACGTACACTGCTCATGCTAATGTTGTATCGCGCTCGATTCTAAATTCTCGGAGGATTCTGAATATGCTTATCACGTTCAAGCTCCCTTCAATCCTTACTTCTCCGGTCGTGGTGGTCGTTCTACTTTTGCTCGTGGTCGCGGTCGTGGTCGACCACACTATTTTCCCAATCAAGGTCGCACTCCCTATCAGATTTGTCATAAAATTGGGCATATTGCTGAGCACTGTTTTTATCGCTATGAGTCCTCTGCTCCAGTTCTTGCTCCTACCTCGATGACTCATAATGGATACAATGGTTCATATGGTGCTCCTACTGTTTCTAGTCCGATGGCTCATACTGCCTATACAGCCACATATGGTGCTCCTAATGGTCACGTCTCTGCTTCTGTACCAGCTGGATTGCCTCATCCTTCGTATGTCTCTGTGCCACCTACTGGCTCCTCTGCCATGCCAGTCGCTTATGAAGGTTATTCATATGTTTTGCCTCCTGCTTATCCGACTGTTCATCCTGGATCTCTCAATTATAATCCCATGGTGTGTTATTCCACCTCTACTACTATTGGTGTTGATTCCACTGGGAGTTCCTCTCTGCGTGCTCCTCCCACGCCAACTCCTGTGCCTTCTATATCCTTAACATAGCCTTCTATATCCTTATTTAGTGTTTACAACTTATTTTTGTAAGATATGAAGGCGAGTAAGATTGAGGGACCACCTAATTTTGTTTTGAAAAAAAAGATTTTCAGAAAGGTAGGAACAAGTGGTAGACAAAAAAAAATAGGGAAAATCCACTTGACGGCCCTTTTTAGAGAAAAATCTCAAAAAAGACCTTAAGATTCTGAAAATCTCAAAAAAGGTCCCTGGGCCTTTTCTAAGATTTTTCAGAATCTCGTTAACAATTGTTGAGTAGGGATTGGCAGGTTGATGTTCGTGTTATCTCTCGTGATTGTAATAGAGTTGCGGATGCCCTAGCCAAAAAGGGTATTTCTTACACTGCTATATTAGATGTGTGTCCCCTTTTTTTGAGGCATTGGGTGGACCAAGATTATTTAGGATTAATTTCCTCTCCTGTGTAATTGTCTTTGTGGTAATGTAGGCTTCTTGCCATTTTTTATATCAAAATAAAAATAAAAATCGGTCACATTAACAACAATATTTTAACAACTAAATCAGTCACATTAACAACAATATCAGTAGCATTAACAACTAACGAGATTCTAAAAATCCTAGAAAAGGCCTTAGGGCATTTTCTGAGATTTTCAGAATCTTGAAGCCATTTTTGAAATTTTTTTCTCCAAAAAGGACCCCCAAGTGGATTTTCCCAACAAAATACGTACAGCATTGGTCCTTTTTTGCTCTCGTCTCTCGCCCTCTTGTATCTGTGTCCTTTTTTCTTTCCTTGAAAAAATAATTTAGGGGTACTAACTGGTACTAAAAAGACACTTCATGATATTAAACGGTATTGAAAAAATATTTCACGATCTTAAAAAATTATTTTAGGATCCTGAAAAAACAATTAAGGTACTGAATGATACTAAAAAGATACTTGAAGATACTAACTGGTAGTTAAAAAATACTTCATGATCGTAAGAAATTATTTTAAGATCTTGAAAAAATATTTTAAGGTATTGACTGATACTAAAAGGAAATTTCAGGATACCTGACTGGCAGTGGCGGAACCAGGAAATTATTTTAGCCCGGGCCAAAAAATAAACATATTAAACTATTTACTAAATAAAATTGCATAATATTTAAAATACAAATAAATAATAATCGACAATTAAAAATCAAAAGATAACCTAATAAATAAAAATTCTATGACATTTAGAAGGAGACTCATTAGAAAGTGCGTCACTTTTAAATTATTTTATAAGAAATACCACTTTTTGAAGTTATTTTCTTCTTAAAGAAGACATCTATGTTTTTCTTTATCCTTACTCATTTTTTTCAACCTACAAAAAATTTGGTGACTCGAATATATATTGATGTCGTGTTAATTAGTATCTTATGTCACTAAACATTAATTCTTATAGTACTACTCAATCCACAAAACTAACATTTAAATGTGCATCCCACTTACCTCAAAACAAAATAATTAGAGAAAATAAAAGAAATATAATATGAACCCAAAAAATAGTTTTTAAAAAAACAAACAAATCTGATTCAATTTCCTAAGAAAATAACCTATTATAATCTATTTTTAAAAGACAAATTCATTATAAAATCATAAGACAACCAAATAATAAATTCAAACCGATTAAAATTAGCCATTAATCATCCTCTACATATATATAGTCATCTATTGTCAAAACTCAAGACTTTCCCGAAATCATAATCTCAAACTTTTCACTAATCAACACAATATTACCCTCATTAGAAAGATAAAAATACATAGAATAACTTTCATGAAAGGAGTGAGGTGAAAAAAGTGATTTTGAGTACCTATTTGGTCCTTAAAATGAAGATGAACAACACCCGATATAAGATGATACTAATATTTTCAATTGGTATTTCAAACAACATTTTTACTTTCCTCTCACATCCCAAAAAAAAGAGTATGATTATAGAAAAGATCGAACTTAGCTAGGGCCAAATTAGTGGCCAAAATAAAATATTATATAATACATACATATAAATATATAAGATAAGAGAAAAACCGGGGCCAAGGCCCCAAATTATAAGGTGGCTCCGCCATCTTGCTGACGGTAGATAAAAATACTTCATGATCTTGAAAAATTAGTTCAGGGTAGTGACTAATTCTAAAAATATACTTCAATATATTTTTTCAGGATCATAAAATAATTTTTCAAAACCATAAAGTATTTTTTCAGTATCCTAAAGTATCTTTCTAATACTAGTTAGTTTTTTTTTTTCAGAAAAAAAAGGAGGACAGCTGCCCTCCTCTTTTTGGCTCAAACAGCGGACCAGAAAAGGACCAAAGCCGAAAGAGGAAGAAAAGCAGTGGGGAGGAGAAAAGGCAGTTAGGCAGAGGGTCCCAAGCCATGGACACAAAAATGGAGTTCTGGGGGGTGCGGGTGGGACGGACAATTGAGGAATCTAAGAAGAACATGTGACTATGTGCGTTGAATGAATGTGATATAAAATGACAAATTAATGTTTAAATTCTTTTTTTTACTTTTTATTGAAACTCATTCAAGCCTCCTCTTTTTTTAATTTATTGTGTTGAGAAATACTTCATTCACATTTCTACTCAACTTTTTTACTTGTTAACAATAATTTGACAGGAGATGTAGCATTGCTTTATGATTTCTCTTTTATCTGCGTCAACACTATTGGATCTGGATCCTCTCCTTATCACTTTTCTCCTCATCCCTCCCTATCGCCATCTTGCCGTCAAATCCGATCCAAGGGCTCGAATTTTTTTAAAAAAATATACTCGCTAATAAGCTTTCCGGGCCCTTGGATCGGATTTCGACGATCGATCCGATGATGAGGAGGGATGGGGAGAAAGTCGATTAGCGTAGTATATTTTTTTAAAAAAATTTACGGGCCCTTGGATCTGGATTTGGACTGACGGCATGATATCTTTGATGGGAAGGGGTGAGGAGAAAAGTGATAAGGAGATGATCCGATCCCAATATTATTACTTTGCCTCGTTTTCTCATGCATTTTAGTTTTCGTATTAGTGTCTTAATTACATATAATATGTAAAACTTACATTTGCTTAATATCACTATCTTGAATAAAAAAGAGTGTACTTTAAACATAATTGTCTTTTTTTATATGATAAAGAATATAATGCTAGTTTGGAAAAGCAATTGAAGTTTTCAAATGTTACTTTTTAATCGTAATTTATAATGTATAAGATAAATTTTATCTTGATTTATGTAAATAAATACTTTTAAAACCTCTAGAAGTGATATCAGACATGCAAATAATCTTTTCTAAGGTTTAAGGTATAAATTATTTTCACTTCTCCCAACATGTGTCTTTTTCGGATACAAACTTATGTTACATGAGGCAACTTACTATTTTAAATAACTATTTATTGTCAAACAAGTTATTTAAGTCTTTCACCTGTAAATAATTTCACGAGAAAAGTAATTATTTAGTAATTATGATTTTAACTTCATTATAATTTTTGAAGTTGCTCCCGGCTAACTTAATTCTTAACATTTCAATTTCTTGATAAAAAATATCTTTTTGACCATCTTAATAAAAAATAAAATCTAATCCTATAAGAATGGAACTGTAAAAATTATAATTGACTCAAAATTAGAAAAATAAATAATTATTTTTATATAACACACAAATTGTATCATTAGAAATTCATGTTCACGTAAATTGAGATAATTTTTTTTATGAATTTATTTTATATACTATCATGTTAGAAAAAACAGCTTTTCATCGTTAATTCAAATAGGCACTAAAAGTTTAGAAATAACTCTAACCAAAATCTTGTAATGTGTTTGTATGATCATGTTGTATTTTAACTTTATGAACTCTTGATCTTTTAGACGTTCTTTTTTTATCTTCATTTCATTTATTAAAAAGAATGCATATTTCTGAAATTGTATAAGGTTTATGAGAAAGTATAAATTCGCACGTAAATGTGTGATAATTAACATAATTTTATTAAAAAATGTATATTAATTTTCTGTACTTGGCATCTACCATTATAAAAATGTTCATATTTTTTATTTTACTTACAAAATTTATGCTTAAAAATTAGAAAAATAAAATTACCAACTCATCATTTTAATTGAGGGGTATATATATGAATCTGGCTCATATCATATAGTTAACCATGTGTTTTTTTGTTTGATTTGCCACGGGAACCATTATTTTCAGCAATAGAGCTGAGTCGAGATTTGCATCAAACTTTGGCCCAAAAGAAATGTGCAGTTGCAGACAATGACGAGTGCGCTGTGACAACTGACAACTGAAAATTTTCAAAGGGGCACCTTTAGTAGCAGAGAAGGCCCTTTCGTATTTTTGGAGAAACAAGAAATTTTGACTTGTGATGGTGAAAGAGTCATTTTCTATTTTGGGACGAACAAAAAGTTACACCCAACTTCTGATTGAAGGGACCACTTTGCATGTGCATGCTTGAGAACAATAAAATCATGGTGTCGAGAATTTTTGGAAAAAACTTACTTCATAAATTATAAAAATTAATTCAAGGATACACTTTCACATTGTTTCAATAAATCAATGAATATTAGGTTAGTTAGAAATCACCAATGCATTTAACCAAGGTTTTTTTTTAAAAAAAAAATGGATAATTTTAATGTCACCAACTTTAAATTTTTTGGGTTACACGAATCATTTAGCGAATTACTCCTCTCGATTCTAAATATAAGATTTGCTTGACTTTTTTGGAGATATTAATAAAAATAATTAAATTACTTTAAAATATTCATATTTGTCGTTTTTCTCTAAACTATTTTACTTTATTTATAATCTAAGAATACATAACATATGATATGATTAAATAATTTATTTAACTTCTTTAACCTCTTAAAAAAAGCAATTTTGTCTTACATGTGGGATGGGAGAAGTACAAGTTATAGATTAGAATGTATAAAAGAGTGATCTGGTAAATAATTAAGTTCCACAATGTTTTTTCAACAAGTTAATTTCTTGAGGGGCACCGCCAAAATGAGGAACAGCGAGAGTCTTTATATTTTTCCTTTTTGTTGGGTCCAATGTATTCATTGCTCGTAACACTAAATAATTCCCTCGCACTGAAGACTTTTATAAATGAGCTCTAGTGTTGGCCACGCTTATCTCTTTCAAACACATTATTAGGGATCAAATCACTGACTAAATGTTTAAAGAACCCAGCTAAGTGTCAATTGTGCTAGCCGTTTGTATTTTTCTCTTGAATAGTTGATTTGTCTGTTTTTTTGGGTCCGTCATGTAAATTAATGAAGCCTATTTTCTTCCCTAGTTAGCCAGACTAAATTGCAAGTTTTGCTGGTAACTTACCGGTTCTTAATTGTTTTATTCGATTATTGAATGGTTTTCTCTCTTAGTCTTTGATTCGCCTCTTCTTATGGGCAGAACTCGCTGATGTTTAATTGATTTATTGGTCAAATAAGCTTATTAAGTTTTTTGGTCCAAGCATATATACTTGATTATTAAGTTTGACAGTGATAACCTTAGACAGTTGAAATATGTTCAATTTTTTATTTTGTTGAATTTATAATTTGTTGTTAAATTATCAATTATAAGCTATAAATAATGTTTTTCAATTACTATTGATATTTAACCTTATCATCGTCAACATCAGCTTGTAGTTTTTTTTATAACAAGGAGGCTTGTATTTTAATTGTGCTGTAAATATATATAACTTGACCGGTTGTTCAAAAAAAAATCAAAGCAGAAGAAGATAATGAGAATTGCTATGTAGTCTCATATGAGCAATCTAAATAATTGAAATGTCCATTGAATTGTCAACATGAACGAACCCATTATAATTTTCTGCGCTGGATCTTATCAATGCATATAGCTCACTTATTGTAGGACTTTTTAATAATTTCTTTGGCCATTTGAAACTGCTTAATAATTCTCCTAAGAAAATATGAGGATTAAGTAGAGATAGGGTCATAGTACCAAAAAGAAGGATATGGATTCGATGGCCAGCGTGAAGTCCCAAATAAACCAAACTCGCCTCATTGATTAATGTCCTTGTTTTGTTAAATATTTTATTAAACATGATTACATATTTTATTATTTAATCCATATTATATCTAGATACATTTCATAATTATTACTTGATCACTTGAGGATATTCTAGATTTTTAGTTATTGCTAGATTATTATTTTGATTAAGATTAAATATTCTAGATATTATCTTATCACTATTTTGGATAAAATATCTCCTGATTGTGGTCTGCACGTGATTTGGATAGAGATTTGGTTCAAGGTTACTTGTTCGACCAAGAAATTATTACTCCCTCCGGTCCAATTATAAGACAAATGAACTTTTTTAAAGAAATTAAGGATGTTAATTAAATTACTTTAGAGTATTTTTATTTTATTCTTGTTGAAAATGTGCTTCAATTTAGACAAGTTGTCTCTCATTCAGGAAAATATTAATGAAGCAACTAAGTAATGAAGGCCTCGTTATGGTTGACATGAGTAGGCATTGTTCGACTTGGAATGGAAATATTTAAGAAGATTGCGTATCACCACGTAAGAGAGTGTTGGGTGGGTTTCTTCAACATGTTCTTGTTGTCCATTTCTATATGAATCAAAATTCTAACAACCTTTGGGAAAAAAGCCAATCCCTCTCACAAGTCACAATGGAAGGAAAGGAGTGGTCGGCGTTTTCGTATGTTTAATACTTTGATATTGTTACAAGCTACATATAAAGTTAACAAGGGGGGATCACTACTGAAGCATCTATTACATGCTGCTCGTTTTTTCGCCTACTGGACCCAACGATTTTAACTTGTTATACTCTAACAGTCTTAAATATAAAATATATTTAGAGAGTTGATCTCAGTCTTAAATATAAGACATAGTTTTTATATTTATCAATGTTTTTCTAATTTATTTTGTATTGATCTCCCTCAACGTTAATCAAGAATGAGAGGGAATAAGATAATTTTAAAAAATGATTATGATGTTTTAGACAAAAACATATTTTATTAACTAACTCAATATAACAAAATTAGGTAAATATGTCTTATATTAAGGATCAGAGGAGTATTGTGTTTTTTACATGGATTTTTCTTGCTTGAGCATTTCTTTATTTTTTTTCCCTGCTTGTTTGAACTAAAATATTAATTTGTGATAATAACAAGCAATGTTTTAAAATATGTGTATATATGAAGGTTGTTTAAATTTTTATGTAATAGATATAAAAATGACCATTTAATAACAAATAGTATAATTAAGCTGATGGCCAGAAAACAAATACTATCAGCTATTTTTACATTAGGGGAATTTGTCAAACCTCATGAAAAATGGCTTAACCAAGTCTTTAAGCATGAAGAGCTAAATTAAAATTTAGAGCAAATGAACGAAGAACTAGAGTGGATGCTCACTTATAAATTTATATTCCCTTTGTCTTTATTATAAGGCATCAATTAATAATTATCACAAATCAATAAAAGTAATTAAAATTAATAAAATTGTCTACAATTTAAATAACTTCCAATAGTACCCCTATTAATTGCACTAAATTAACTCTAATATCATATTAATTATTACTCACACACACTACCCTTATTAATTATGGCTATACATGGAAAAAAATAACTAATGTGTTTTGGAAACAAGCAAATGCTTAATAAAAAGGAACAAATGTAATTGATAATTGATGTCTTATAATAAAAACGTATTTATCAACTCTAAGTATTCCATGCTAGAAAGAAATAAGGAAATAATATATCAAGTACTTGTGAACTTGTGATTACCTGGGGTTGAAATATACTTATAGCTAAAGAAGAACACTCCTGCCAGATCCTATATATCATCAGCTACTTTCTATGAGTTTTTTAATCCTCCCTTTTATTTAATAATTCTATTGGCGTAGAAATTGTAGGGTAATTAGGGGAGGGAGATTGAGAAAACGAGTAAGGTGGAGTCAAAATGTATTGCATTCAGGTAAGGTTATTTTTTGAATTTTAAAACGAGACAACTTTTCAAAAAATAATTTCTCTCAAGGGAAATGTCATTAAGATTCTAACTAAGACAAATAATATCAGAAATGTTTTAAAACTTGTTTATAGCTCATTCACTTGTTAATTGTTTTTTTTCCACTTGTTATTGATAAGCTATGAGACTTTTATGATACCCCCCGGTCCTAATTGTAGGAAATATTTAACCGATTTTGTGGAAATTAAGAAAAAAGTTAAATTAGTTAATTTTACTCATTTTCTTAAAATGTCCTTATATAAATTTAAAATGACATAAGTAAAAGTGAATCAATAGCTCATACCAGATACCTCTTCAACCTAAAATTTTCATTTCCACACACTTTCTAATTGAAATAATAGTCTTATTATATACATACATGTGTGTGTATATATGTATACATACATACATATATACATATATATATATATATATCTCTGTGTGCGGGCGCGCGCACATATATAGGCATACACAAACACAAAGATGTATATATATATAGAGTTAAGTATCAATTTTGCCCATAAAGTATACGCCCAGGAACAATTTTACCCCTGAAGTTTTCGGCGTAGCAATATTACGTTGCCCCTGAAGTATAAAAACGTAGCAATGTTGCCCCTTCGTTAACTGTCTTAACAGTCAACGTTAGGGTTGTAAATGGAGGGGCAATATTGCTACGTTTTTATACTTCAGAGGCAAAATTGCTACGTTTTTTGGAGCAATGTTGCTCCTAAAGTATAAAAACGTAGAATGTTGCCCATCCATTAACAACCCTAACGTTGACTCGTTAGAGTAGTTAACAAAAGGGCAACATTACTACGTTTTTATCCTTCGGGGAAACATTGCTAAGCGAAAATTTTAGGGCAAAATTGCTCCCGCGCATACTTCGGGGCAAAATTAATACTTAACCCTTATATATATACATGCGTGTGTTTATATATGTACACACACAGATATATGTGTATGTGTGTGTCTATATTTACACACACACACACCAAGGACGGACCCAAGTAGTGGATTGGGGGGCAAGTGCCCACCCTTGAACTGGGGATTTGGTGATTTTTTTTTTTTTTTTTTTTTTAAATAATAATAATAATAATACGTATTTGAATGATTGCCCACCCGTAATACATCAAGAGTAGACTTCGAAATCGGATGGAGGATGAATGATTGAATGATTATTTAGTGCCTTATATTGAAAAAGATGTATTTGATAGCATTAATATAAGGTAATTATGATGAAATTCCAAAAAATAAGGCGTAGAAGATTGACATTGTAATTATTTTTATTGTAATATATTTTTGTTATTAAAATATAAGTACTTGAACTTATTGAGTGCTTATCCTTCATTGTAATTTATGTAGCTGCATTTCTAACAACATTTAACCTTACTTTTCTAAATAACAGGTTTGTAAAATAACTGCCTCTCTTGTTACATCACCAGTATTCATTTGATTTCATGAATATTTTTTGGATATTTTTTCTTTTATTATTTATATCCTTTTATTTTTTAATGTATTTAAAACTTTCCTTTAAAAAAAAATTCAGGAATCCCCCATCAATGGTGCCCCCTTCAATTATTTTCTGATCCGCCTCGCATACACGCACATCACATATATGTGTATATGTGTGTCTATATATATTTGTGTGTAGACACACACATATACATATATATAGACACACACACCCACACAAATATATACATCTAAAAGTTTCATTGATTGGAAAAAGTCTACACATCCACATACTTATACTCACAAAAAATCAAACACACCTGAGAGAATAAAATAGGCGTATTTTGGGAAGAAATTGATAAAAATTATAATGTTATCTTATAAGTAGGACCGGAGGGAGTATTATTTTCCTTAATTGGGACCTTGTTGTCATTTTCTCTTCCTCTTAACTATTTTTTTTAAAAAAAAAATTGTGGATAAATTAAATAATTAGATGTGACTCGAGAAAATAAATAGGAAAAATAATAAAAAAATACCACTTGAACTTTAAAATCTTGTTGATAATAACAATAATGAGATTAACAAGATCAAGAAAACAATTGATAACTCATTTTATTAAAAAACCACTTATTTAAAATTTAGAAATTCAAATAATATTTTGTTTGGATTTTTCTAAATAAATATCATTCACGAGGTAAAAAAGCGTGTTCTATGGAAACAAGAAGTACAATACGAAGCTGAGCAGAGGCCAATCAAAATATAGCAAGTTGCTCATTGGCACTGGGGCACCGCATGTGACATTATTGTTTTTTTTTTTTGAGCCCCACATGTGACATTGGACGTATAATTTGAAGAATTAATTAAATGTTCAATATCAATATATCTACAAAGGTGATGGAGAATAAATAGCCGCCGGTGGTATGGGTTCACACTCTATGTTAATCCAAAAAAAAAAAGTATGTAGTGCTCATTCCTCTAATTTTGAAATTATGATAATTTTTTATGTATTTTTATTTATTTAGATTGAATTGTATGATATACCTTAAAATAATTTTGCATCTAGTATCCTTAATTTATAGTTTTGAATTGAGAAATATTTTTTCAGTAACACTTAATATCTTGAAATACTTTTTTTAACATTAGATATCTTAAGTTAATTAAATTTTTAATGAATGTAGTATTTTTTCAAAAAATTAAAAGGACTCATTTTTTGTGTGGATGAACACTATTTTCAACAGGGGTGGATCCGTAAATTTATGGAAGGGGGGGACACTATTGGCGGGAGGGTGCGGGGGTTTGGGGGCAGCGCCCTGAATTTTTTTTTTTCACTTGTCATCAAAAGCACAAAAAAAAAGGATTCAGAAGGTTTTCACTTGTCATCAGTTGTAAGTTTGATCATCATCAATAAGAAAAAGAGCAAGTGTTAGCCATAAAATGCCCATGGCGAAAAAATTAACAACATACATGCTCTAAGCAATTTTTTGTTCGGGAATATCCACCTAAAATACGGAGGAAAGGCAACAAAATGCTAGGAAAGTATCTCAAAAAGGAAGCAAATCTTTCCCAATTGAGGTCACAATGCTAAAATATGTCCGCAGGTATTTTTACAAGGAAAAGAAGAACGTGTGCGAAACAAAGAATCGATTACTATCCGCAAAGTATTTTCATGTTGAGAAGGCAAGCAATAACAAAAAACATAGTACTTAAAAAAATCAAGGGGGCACGTGCCCCTTCCCCAATTCGTGGCTCCGCCTTTGATTTTCAATGAGCATGGAATGTAGATTCCGGACTAACAACAAGGAGTGGGAAGGTTGGGAGGGATTTGTATGCACAGAGATGGCACAAGTTTCTATATTTAATCTGGACAAACAAAGTAAGGACGGTCCCTTTATTGCATCCAAGAATAAGATAAAGGAAGACACACAGTGGAAGGTAAATTTAGAAGGATGGATTGCATCTCCATCGTGTTAGAATATTTTTCTAATAACACTTAATATTTTAAAATTATTTTTTATACATTCACCATTTTCAAATGTTTTTCGGTAACACTCTTATCAAAAGTTTGTTTTGTTTGCTCGTTGTTACCGAAAAAAATATTTTAAATGTAAAATTGTAACATTTTTTTTTTAGAATACTATGTGCTAGTAAAAAAAATTTATAATACTGAATGTACCAAAAAATTAGTTTCGTATATTAAGTGTTACAAGAAAAATATTTTAAGATTATGGATGTACCATTTAAATCTCATATCCTAATGTACTGGTTAGTAATTTAGTATGGACTAGGGAGTGGTAAAAGCCAAGAGGGAAGGAAAAGTTGCATGTAAAGAGGGGAAGATGAGATAATAGTTGTGGTCAAGGAAAGGGATGAGATGAAGCGTAATTCCCGCCAAAAAGAAGCTGACCAATGAGCGCACCATGGAGGGCAAAAGCACCAAAATAAGATTTATTTTCAAAAAAATTACCTAATTAAAGTACATTGGAAACTTTTTACTAGATTACTGCTCACGCCACTAGTGGCGTAAAAGGGGTTCACGTCACTAATGGTGTGAACTATCCTTGCGTCACCAACGTTATTTTAGTAAAATATTTCCAATGTGCTTTAATTAGGTAAAAAAAATCTTATTTTGATGCTTTTCCCCACCATGGAGATTATCAGATGACACGCAACAAGTACTTGCAAGCGCACACCACTAACAATAGCTCTAATATGGATTATGCCTGTACTAACCTACTACTATTTGCAGTTATTTAGTTTGTATCTAACGTAAAAGGTGTTTTTTTTTTGGTAGAATTCAGACGGTATCTCCTAATCGATAGTTAGAGATTAATCATCTTGAGGAGTAGAGATCATCGAAGTGAGTTTTGTTTCTCCCAACAAAACTTTTTTTATGTACACGACTTGATTCGAACTCAAAATATAACGTTTAAGGGATATAATCATCTACCAATCGTGTCAGACTTTTGTTGGTGATGTAAAAAGATTTTATATTGGAGATACTTGAATTCAAATATAGCCGTAGTAAACTGTTAAGTATGCTTATATAAAATTTTTGTAAATAAGCGTAGATATTCCACCTAGTTTTTATTATAAAGCATCAACTGCAATACTTCTTCTACTAAGGAAGGGCAGTTAAGTCATTAAATTAGTATTCAGTTAATAAATATTTCCACCGTTACCCCTACTTTATTTGGGAGAGAGAAAAAATATGTTGATTAGATTGAAAATACAAACTTAATGGGGGAGAGAAAGAAACATAGTTATTGGATTGCAAAAATACAAATTTAATGGGGGGAGAGAAAACATTCGAATGGATTGGGAATGCAATAGTCAATGAAAAAATATTGGCCCAATAAATGAGGGCATAATGGGAAAAACCCAACAAATCACAAAAAATTGTTGATAGTTGATGCCCTATAATAAGGACTAAAAATAGTAGTTGAATATCTATAAAAATAAAAAATATGTGGATTAATTAAATGATTAGATGTGACTCGAGAAATTAAATAGGAAAAATAATAATTAAAATATCACTTAAACTTTAAAATCTTATTGATAATAACAATAATGAGATTAACAAGATCAGTAAAACAATTGACAATTCATTTTATTAAAAAACCACTTATTTAAAATTTTGAAATTCAAATAATATTTTGTTTGGATTTTTCTAAATAAATATCATTCACGAGGTAAAAAAGTAGGGGTATTCATGGATAAAAATTTGACAGACGAGACCCTTGCCCGATGCCTGCTTAGAAAGATCATTTGGGCGACAAAATGCGGCCAGTGCATGCCGGCGCCCAATAAAAGCCCTAACATTTTTGGGCAGGGCAATAATGGGTTGGGCAGGGCGGTCCTTCCATGCCCAAGTGACGATACCCTGCCACACCCTATATGAAAAAAATAGCTTATGTAACTGAAAAATTAAATAACATCTATAATTCTACGCTTTTGAATATTTCAATATAAATCTACAAATTAAGTCTTAAAATTTAAAAGACAACCATATGTCTTAACAAGGCATCAAAAAATAGTCTATAATCCATTAAATACAAGGCATCAAAAAATAGAAATTAAAGTCTTGTAGACATCCAAAACTTCTAGAGGTTGCATCAAGGCCCTAAAATGTCAAAAGGATGAAGCATATATAATCACTTACAAGAAAGCAAAAAAGAAAGCATATTATTACATCATTTTCATGTGAAAGTAACAATTAATTGTAGGCTCTCAGCCTTAGTTTAAACTTTAAAGGTTGTAAATTGCCTACTTTATCCACCATTAGCCAACCGGCAACCGTAACCATTACATTCCCCCTTCTCCATATGCAACATCTAGGAAGAAAATAAAACAACAATTACATTACAAAATAAGAAGTAATATATATGTTCAGGTGTGTATATATCAAATAATCAACCACGAAGAATTTGTGTTCAAGAATATATGCGTTTAGATGTGTATATATCAAATATATGTGTTCAAGCCTATAAGAATATATAACATGTTCAAGAATTTTATAGAGTTAGAATTAAAGCTTACTTGCAAGTGAATGACATTTTCCGTCTCATTAAAATTATCAAACTCACGAAGCTTGCCAACAAATTCAGAGATAGACTGTCCAGATTTTGGCTACAAATGAGTGCTATAATTTATAACAAATATATAATACTATTTTATTAAAAAATACAAAATATATAATATATACTACTAAAGATGACTAAATGGGCGGGCGGATACCCACCAAATACCTGCTTCTACCCGCAAAAAACGCATTTCAGTTGGCGTTGTTCTTTTTCGACAGCTTTTTCCTGGACAGGGCGGAAACAATTTTTCATGGGCGTGGGCGGGCGTACGGGATAGTGGGCATAATTAACAACCCTATAAAAAAGCGTGTTCTATGGAAACAAGATGTACAATACGAAACTGAGCAGAGGCCAATCAAAATATAGCAAGTTGCTCATTGGCACTAGGGCCCCGCATGTGACATTATTGTTTTTTTTTTCCTTTTTGAGCCCCACATGTGACATTGGACGTATAATTTGAAGAATTAATTAAATGTTCAATATCAATATATCTACAAAGGTGATGGAGAATAAATAGCCGCCGGTGGTATGGGTTCACATTCTATGTTGATCCAAAAATTAGTATGTAGTGCTCATTTCTCTAATTTTGAAGTCATGATCATTTTTTATGTATTTTTATTTATTTAGATTGAATTGTATGATATACCTTAAAATATTTTTTCATCCAAGATCCTAAATTAATTAATTTATAATTTTGAATTGATAAATATTTTTTCAGTAACACTTAATATCTAAAATACTCTTTTAACATTAGATATCTTAAGTTAATTAATTTTTAATGAATGTACTCCTCCAAAATCACAATTATAGGAACACTTTCGTAGTGCGAGTTGCATTATGAAAGTGTTCCTATAATTAAACCGAGAAGTAGTAGTATTTTTCAAAAAATTAAAAAGCCTCATTTATTTGTGGATGAACACTATTTTCAATGAGCATGGAATGTAGATTCCGAACGAACAACAAGGAGTGGGAAGGTTGAGAGGGATTTGTATGCATAGAGATGGCACAAGTTTCTATATTTAATCTGGACAAACAAAGTAAGGACGGTCCCATTATTAGAAGGATGGATTGCATCTCCATCGTGTTAGAATATTTTTCTAATAACACTTAATATTTTAAAATTATTTTTTATACATTCACCATTTTCAAATGTTTTTTCGGTAACACTCTTATCAAAAGTTTGTTTTGTTTGCTCGTTGTTACTGAAAAAAATATTTTAAATGTAAAATTGTAACATTTTTTTTTTTTTAGAATACTATGTGCTAGTAAAAATATTTTATAATACTGAATGTACCAAAAAATTAGTTTTGTATATTAAGTGTTACAAGAAAAATATTTTAAGATTATGGATGTACCATTTAAATCTCATATCCTAATGTACTGGTTAGTAATTTAGTATGGACTAGGGAGTGGTAAAAGCCAAGAGGGAAGGAAAAGTTGCATGTAAAGAGGGGAAGATGAGATAATAGTTGTGGTCAAGGAAAGGGATGAGATGAAGCGTAATTCCCGCCAAAAGAAGCTGACCAATGAGCGCACCATGGAGATTATCAGATGACACGAACCTTGCAAGCGCACACCACTAACAATAGTTCTAATATGGATTATGCCTGTATTAACCTACTACTATTTGCAGTTATTTAGTTTGTATCTAACGTAAAAGGTTTTTTTTTTTTTTTTTTTTTGGTAGAATTCAGATGGTATCTCCTAATCGATAGTTAGAGATTAATCATTTTGTGGAGTAGAGATCATCGAAGTGAGTTTTGTTTCTCCCAACAAAACTTTTTTTATGCACACGACTTGATTCGAACTCAAAATATAACGTTTAAGGGATATAATCATCAACCAATGGTGTCAGACTTTTGTTGGTGATGTGAACAGATTTTATATTGGAGATACCTGAATTCAAATATAGCCGTAGTAAACTGTTAAGTATGCTTATATAAATTTTTTGTAAATAAGCGTAGATATTCCACGTAGTCTTTATTATAAAGTATCAACTGCAATACCTCTTATACCAAGGAAGGACAGTTGAGTCATTTAATTAGTGTTCAGTTATTAAATATTTCCACCGTTACCCCTACTTTATGTGAGAGAGAGAGAAAAATATGCTTTGATTGGACTGAAAATACAAACTTAATGGGGAAGAGAAAGAAACATCCGATTGGATTGGAAATATCTGATTTAATGGGGGAGAGATAAACATTCGAATGGATTGAGAATGCAATAGTCAATGAAAAAAATATTAGCCAAATAAATGAAGGCATAATGGAAAAACCAAACAAATCAGTCAGTTAGAGGCAATTGCCAATTGGTGCCTTATAATAAAGACAAAAAATTATTGATAGTTGACGCCCTATAATAAGGACTAAAAGGAGTAGTTGAATATCTATAACAATTTTTCTTTGGATTTGAATTATATTTTAACCTAAGAATTTTTCTTTTCATTTTTGTTGAAACCAACGGAGACCTAAAAACTTATTAACCTGGATTATAAATTTTCAAAAAACTTCTACTCTACCCATATTAAATACGGAGTATATCTTTTAAACATGGGAAAATCCTTTTGAGGGCCCTTTTTGGTGTAAAAATCTTTTAAAAAGCCCTCAAAATCGACAATCACCGAAAAAGGCGCTTACGAGTTGTTAATTTGGGCGATATAGTTGTTAGTTAACAACTATATCAGCCCCATTAACAACTAAATCAGCCCCATTAACAACTATATCGACTCGTTAACAACTATATCGGTAAGTTAACAACTCACGCAAGATTCTAAAAATACCTGAAAAGGCCTATTGTCAGATTTTGAGGGCCTTTTTTGGGATTTTTACATCAAAAAGGGCCCTCAAAAGGATTTTCCCTTTAAACATTTCTCATATCCTTTTATCAACGTCTGATAACGGTAAAAGGAAAATCTAGCTGTAATAAATAGTCCCTGTTTTGCCCGAAAAATATATAATAAATAGTCAATACAGCATCTTATAAAAAGGATTAAAAAAATCCGTTTCCAATTATTAACAGGACCAGAGGAATATATTGATAGTTTATTAATCTTGATAAGTTTTTAAATTTCATAAAGATTCATTCAATATATTGTCAGTTTGTTGAAATCAATAATTGTTTTATACAATCATTCAATAATATAATATATGTTTTGGCAAAAAAAGAAGATAATATATGTAAACATTGCTGGCAAAAGAAAAAAATATGGAAGAATTAATTACATTATTTTATACACACACATATTTTTGTTGTTGTTGTTGATCATCATCCATCGTCACTGCCAACTCGAACTCAAGACATGAATGATGAAAGCAACATGCTCTAACCAATCAGTCCCAGGTTTACTTGACTATACACACACAGATATGGAGTAATCTGCAAATAGTCCATGTTTTAGAAAAACAATCACCCAGGATATATTCGAGAGGCATGTCAAATTCCAAGGGACAGAGGTCAAACAATGGGACGGACCACGAAGGCCACCACATATTTCATTACCTATCCCCTAAAAGAGCTTTTTTAACACAAGATTGCAAGTGTGTTTTTGGCAATTTTGGTTCAATTTCATGTATTATGATTAATGTGATGATTCAATGTACTACCTCTTGTCTTAATTATAAGACCTAGTTGACTTTTTTGAAGATATTAAGGAAGCTAATTAAATTACTTTAGAGTATTTTTATTTTTTCTTTAAACTAATTAGTTTGACTAATAAACTAATACGGAGTATATAATTTAAAAATACATAACATATGAAATGATTGAGTAACTTATTTAGCTTTCTTAATCTCTTCAAAAAAAGTCAACTAAGTCTTATAAATAGGACCAGAAATAATATTATACGGATTCAAGCATTTGATTTGTACAAAATAATAACCCGATGTAATTTATTAGAAAAAACCAGACATCCCAATTCAAATCTACATGAATCAACATACACATGACCTAGTTTATAGTGTAATGATTGACTGACATTTTTCTTTAAAAAAAACTTAATGTTATACTGATTCTAAATTCTAAATACGGGACCTAATTTATAGTGTAGAGACTAGAGGAGAATTTGAGATTTTCATTCAACGCAAGTATAATAACGGAAAGAGTGATCGAAACGGTTAAAATTTAAAATTTTTAAATGATAAATTTAGTTTTCTAAGAAGTGATAATTATAAGATTATCTTTATTTAAAGTTTTGCATATACTTAAATAAAAGGTTATTTAAAATATTAAATGATAAATTAAATCTAGATTGTCCTAAATTAAGTGTTTGGGTAGGAAGAAAACACAGTGCAAAGAGATGTTTGGGTAAGCTTATGCCAAATAGAACTAGACTCCTAAACAAGTTCCTTTTACACATAAATTGATTCGGTTGAGTTTATCTCATAATCCTTTTTTATTATCTTTCGTAATCTTTAAATCATATCGGTTCAATCAATCACAATACTATTTTAACATTCCTCTCATATTTCCAATCAACGATTCAATCTAGATGGGCTGATGAAAAAAATAAGAAAAAAGATGAAAAGATGACACCTTCCAACTGATTCAGCGAGCGTTGGCGAGTGTTCGTGGCTGCAAATTCTCGACACGCTCCTTTCAGACTCTTGCTTCATTCTCCGTCTCGTCCATTTCGAACTCTGCAAGCTTCTTTGGCTATAGGCTCTGAGGGTAAGTACTATCCCAACCCCGCAAACGATGACCCACCAGAAGCCTGGGAGGATTCTAGTCATGGCCTCATGGGGTTTAATTTTCAAATTCCAGCAAATTGAGCGCCAAGCCGCCCATGCTTGCGAGCTGAAAGAACAAGATTTTTTTATTGTTTATTAATTCTTTTATGGAGAAGAAGGTTCTAGAATAAGATTCTTTTTTTATTGTTTATACCTCCCATCCTAATTATATCTTAATTATAAGATGAAGTTGGTTTTTGTTAGAAAAATTTAGAAAGTTAAATAAGTTATTTAATAATATCATATGTTATGTATTTTTAGATTATATATTAGTTAAATCAATTAGTTTAAAGAAAAATATAAAAATAAAAATACCCTAAAGTAACTTAATTTTCTTTTTAATCACTTCAAAAGATTTAAGATTGGTCTTATAATTAAGACCGAAGGGAGTAAATTTTTTGTTCTGGGAAAAAGAAGCTCCTTTAAGTGTCTATTAATTTTTTAATAATAATTTAAATTTTAGTCTTCTTATATATATAACTAATATATATATATAGGTAGTAATTTATATTTCGTTCCTAATTATAGGAACACTTTTTGTAGTCTATTTGTATTATAAAAGTTTTCTTATAATTAGGACCGGAGGGAGTATTTAATAAAATCCATTCATATTTCAATCATTTTCTATTTTTAATTGATTTTTTAAATAATAATTCAAACACACGTCATTCCAATTAAAAAAAAAATCACTTCTATTACCGTCAATCTAAACAAAAATCACATTTATAATATAACTTTTATCTTATTTTATTTTTATAATAATCAAATTAAAAATAAATCACTTCTCTTTCTCTTACCGTTAACCAAACAAACATAGCCAGGATTGGTGAGGAGCACAACACATCAATTTTGTAAATAGATAAAATAAAAATTTGTTGTTATGATTATTTCATGACATATTCAATAATTGTTATCCTATCGTCACTCCATTTCATTACTTTACAATTTACATCCCATCATTAGTTTTGCTGTTCGACCAAAAAAAAAAAATAGTTTTGCTGTGATTTTTAATTTGAGCCTAACCAAACCAAACCAGCATCATAAATATCATTCGAACAGCTTGGTCGCTACTCATTCTCTGCACCGAGCAAGCTCCACTCAGAGAAGAGGAGCAAGTAGGCCATGGCTTTCTCCATGAGAATATTTCTCTCTCTCACCTCTTTCCTTGCCCTACTCTCTCTCCACCTCCGATCAGTATCCTCCGCTTCAGCCACCCCTTCTTCTCCGATCACCACCACCGACCACCCACTCGACCCTCTCACCAAAGAAGAGATTACACTGATCAGAACCATCGTGCTCAAAACATACCCCACCAACTCCGGCTTCCACTATGTCGGCCTCGACGACCCCGACAAGACCACCCTCCTTAAATGGGCCTCTTCACCCAACAAAAACTTCGTACCCATCCCTCGTATCGCCTTTGTCATCGTCATGGTCAACTCTCAAACCCGCGAGATCTTTATCAACCTCAAAACCCAACAAATCCTCTCCGATAATGTTCACACCGGTAACGGCTTCCCCACCCTCACCGTCGACGAACAAAGCCAGGCCGTTTCACTTCCCTTAAAATACGGACCCTTCATTGAGTCCGTTAAAAAGAGAGGGCTTAACTTGTCGAACGTTGTGTGTTCGAGTTTTACCGTTGGGTGGTTCGGTGAGACCAAAAGTAGTCGGGCTGTGAGAGTAGAGTGTTTTATGATGGGCGAGACGGCAAATATATATGTGAGGCCAATCAATGGGATAGTCATAGTGGTGGATATTGACAAGATGCAGATTATTAAGTACCAGGATAGATCTGTAGAAACTGTGCCTAAGGCCGAGAATACTGAATATCGAGCGGAACATCAACCACCACCTTTTGGTCCTAAGCTTCACGGAGTGGCCATGGTGCAACCAGAAGGGCCAGGATTCAAGATCCAAGGCCACAGCGTCAGGTATACACACAAACGTATATGTATGGAGTCGGGTGGCAACTGCTCCTCTCAGCTGTGCCCTTGCTATGTCGCCCAATTTTTGGGAAGTTTTTCTTACTTCGTTATATCATTAGATTTTCTATAAATTGAGTGATATTTTGATATTTTATGGATAAATAATGGTGTTGTTTTCCATTTTTTATGATTTTTTTTTCCGAGATTCAGTGCACTACGTTGAAAAGAAAACTGCACTATTTTTCTGAATAACCTTTGAAAATCCATAAAAGATCGAAAATAACGTCATTTTCTCATAAGGTATTAAAATATCATTTATTTTATTTTTTATAGAATCTAGTAGTAAAATAAAACATTTGGTAGGTGTCTAAAAGGTGAGGCGCAGCTTGGGGGCACCTGACAACCCCAGCCCATATTTTAATACATATATGAACTTTGGTGAGGCCTTCTCTACTTGTGTACAGATATGTATATTTTTGAAAAATTTCACTGCTATGGTCTGTAATATATTTGACACACACATATATATTAGTTACTTTATTATCATTCTTTTCATACATGCCTTATTAATAAGTGTCTAGTTAACTTTGAAACCGTTGCTTAAGAAGTATTTTTTTTTCAAGTCCAAATAAAACTCTTCTCATATGTAATCATTCTCTAAAAGATAATTCGAATATACACTTGCATGTGAAAGGTAAGAATAAAATAAAAAATAAAAGTTTTGTATGGACTTACAAAAAATAATTTCAATTAAAGGTGCAGTACAACATAATGAATAAGAGCATTGAGAACACCTACGTGTTTCTGATGAACACGTGTTTCTGATGAACATTTTTCTGTTTGAACAATTGAATGAATTTATTTTATTTTTCTAGCACATATGTGTAAATTGATTAAAAGTAAAGAATGATTTGTATTTAGAACGGGAGTTTGTAATTTAATTTATATATTCAAGTATTATTTATAAATCTCAGGTCCATAATTTTTTTAAAAAAGCATTACGGGCTTTTGTAATTTTTCAATTTTTTTAATAAAAATGTTTTCAATAACGTCCTATATTTCTTGCTTTTGTTCCAAAATAAATGGAGTATACATTTTCCAAAAATATGAGGTAGTCCCGATGGTTTCCTCCCTGCTTGTAGATTTTGCAAAGGCAATTAACAATAGTACAGCCTAAAAAGGCCGGAATAGGAGTCTTGCAGTGGTCACTTGATTCAAAGAAATAGACTAGAGCATGATATGACTAATAATTGCATGTTTGGAATTACATTTAATGTTCATTTATGTAAATTGAGATAAATTTCTCTTATATATATCTCTCTTATAATATAAATAAAAATTGAAAAATTATTTTTAAATATTCAAATCGTTATTCTAAATAATCACTAAACAACAGTTGTGGGGCTATAATATTTTAAAAAAAATAGTGAAAGGGGGCAAGTAAGCATAATATTTGGGGAAAAGAACTAAATTATGAATAGTAATTTGTCCCGTGATTTTTCTTTCATGTTTTGTGCTGATTTGAGAATTATTCCCATGTTTGTATCTTAATGAAGCCTTTGTCCTCAAAAAAAAAAAAAAAACTTAATGAAGTAGAGTAATTTGTACTTTAGAGGGAAAAGCCGCACAGCTTTCCTTAAAAATGGAGGCTTTGGTACGACACGTGCTTGTTGCCGTATCTTTGGTGCTATTCTTTGATTTGAGTTAATGAAGCGGGGCATGTTATTGGTTACAGCTGGGCCAATTGGAAGTTCCATGTTGGGTACGATGTGAGAGCAGGAGTGGTCATATCGCTGGCATCAATCTACGATCTGGATAAGCACAAGTCTCGTAGGGTGCTTTACAGAGGCTATATCTCGGAGCTGTTCGTGCCGTACCAGGATCCCTCCGATGAATGGTACTACAAGACATTCTTCGACGCCGGCGAATTCGGGTTCGGACAGTCCATGGTTTCGTTGGAGCCTGACCGAGATTGTCCGCCTAATGCACAGTTCATGGATGCTTATCTTCATGACCGCCAAGGAAACCCCTCACTCCTCGAAAACGCCTTCTGTATATTCGAACTGCACGGAGGCATCTCGTGGCGTCACACTGAGACTGGCATTCCGGATCAAACTGTGAGTTTTTCTTGAATCGTTGTCGTCACATGTTTTTTGTGATGATTAATGTCGTGATTTAATTTTGCTGTGGTTGTCTCGTAATTGTTGATAGCTTCGTGAGGTGAGGTCAGATGTGAGCTTGGTGGTGAGATCGGTGGTGACTGTGGGCAACTACGACAACGTTCTAGATTGGGAGTTCAAGCCCAGTGGGTCCCTCAAGTTGGGGGTACGTATCATTACACTCTCTCTCTATATAGTCATTTCATTTCAGATATGTAAACGACGAAGGATCCCGTCTGGCTCTCGGGTCCGCATGCCCTGCAGGGAAAGAGCATGCTCATCCCCCAAAATGGCGAGGAAGCCTTTTTTTTTTTTTTTTCTATTTTTTTAATTTTTTAATTCATTCTCATTTACTTGGATTAAATTAGCACACATTATTTTAAATTAATTAATTCTAGTATATTCATTATGCTGAAATATTTTTTTATACCATCTACTATCTTGAAATATTTTTCCAGCAATACTCAATATAATAAAATATTATTTATGTAGCACACAATATCTCAAATTAGTTAAATTCATTGATTCTAAGTGTATTCAGCACCATGGAGTTTTTTTTAACATCATTTAGTAACTGTCTAAAATACTGGTATTGGATGCACTAAAAATTATTTGTCAGTTTGAGATACTAATGTTACTAAAAATGCTGGTAAATACAACTTAATTCAATCAAATGAAAAAATTAATAAAATTCTTTTAAAAAGTACACACGCCATTTAGGCTCCGTTTGGTTTGAGGTGAGGGGAAGGAGGGGAGCTCCCCTCCCTAGTATGAAATGACATATATAACCATGATTTACCTCGTTTTTCGCACAAATATTTAAAATCAGGGTTATATATATCATTTCATACGAGGAGGGGAGCTCCCCTCCCTCCCCCTCACCTCAAACCAAACGGAGCCTTAGGATGAAGATTCCTTACTCATCAAATGTGGATTCATTTCTGTTTCATAGGAAACGCCTAAACAGCCATAAAAATCATATGACAACCGCGGATCACATTATTCACATGTCAAACACTATTGACCTAATTATCTCTCCCTCCTCAAAATAAAAAAATAAATTAATAAAGTTTTTCTCCAGACCCACACACAGAAAATTAAATCCCACAAATTTTAAAAGCTTTACAGCTCAAAATTTAAATTTACTGAAATTTTGTAATTATTTTCAAAATTTACGTTAAAGAACATTTTTAGAAGGTCACTATTATATTCTAAAAATGATATGTTATAAAAAAGTTTGATTTGACAGCGTTAAATTAGTCAGTAATTTAATTACTCTATCAAAATAAGAACTTTGAGTCTTAAAATTAATTTTTATGCTACTTTGCAGTTTTCTAGCCTAAATTTTTAAGACCTGAATATGTCCGTAGTAATGTTTGTTGTGTTCAATTCAATAGATAGCACTGTCTGGAATGCTGGAAATTAAGGCGGCTGAGATTAAGCACAAGGACGATATAAAGGAAGAACAACATGGAACATTGGTGTCGGAGAACAGCATCGGAGTATACCACGACCACTTCTACATCTACCACCTTGACCTCGACGTTGACGGCGAAGAAAACTCGTTGGTGAAGACAGATTTGAAGTCTATGAAAGTCACAGACGGTAGCTCAAAAAGAAAGAGCTACTGGATTGCTGAAGCTCAAACACTGAAGAATGAATCTGCAGCTAAGATCAGGCTAGGAACTAGCCCGTCGGAGCTAGCCATCGTCAACCCTAACAAGAAGACCTCCGTGGGCAACGAAGTCGGCTACCGCCTCATTCCGGCGATGCCAGCTCATCCGCTTCTGACTGAAGATGATTACCCACAAATGCGAGGAGCTTTTACAAACTATAATGTGTGGGTTACTCCTTACAACAGGAGCGAGAAGTGGGCTGGTGGATCCTACGTTGATCAGAGCCGTGGAGACAATACCTTGGCCGTTTGGACCAAAGAGTAAGATTATTAATTTTTTTCTTCAGATTCACCCATGAACATGCCTAAATATTAATATCAATTAATAATGGGATTAATACTGCAGGGACAGGAATATAGAGAACAAGGACATAGTGCTGTGGCATGTGGTGGGGATTCATCACGTACCAGCACAAGAGGATTTTCCAATAATGCCCTTGTTGAGCACTTCGTTTGAGCTGAGGCCAACCAACTTCTTCGAGAGGAATGCGGTTCTGAAGACACTCTCTCCTAAGGTTTGGAAATGGCCAGCCTGCCCCAAGCAAAACTAGATTTTTGGGCGTCATTATCAATCTGGTCGAGGGCAATAAAAGACGAGTGTGTATTTGTGTGATTTAATAATTAATTAGTGAGCCATGTTGTTAGGCGAGCTGAAGATTGAGAAATTTATGAATAAGATCGTGATTGGTGTGTGTCTATATATATATATATATATATATCCGTGCGCATCCCAAGTTGTATGTGGACGTTGAGAATTTTCAGGGATTTTTACCAAAATAGTGTGTTTTTTTTAAAAAATTAATTACCGGATTAAAGCATTTTGGAAAGTATTTTCCAATCTAATGCTAACGACTTTAATGGCGTAGGAAAGGGTTGCGTGATAGGCTGTGACGTATGGAGATTTCACGCTACTAATAATGTGAAGAAGCTAATAGTGTGAAGGAGGTCCACGGTACTGATGGCGTGGAAAATATTCACGCCTACCATGTGGCGTGAAACTATTTCACGCCACACGCCACAAGGTAGCGTGATTCCATTAAAAAAAAATTAATTAAAATACTTTAATTATAAATAAAAAAAGTAAATAATAATTTTAATTAATAAAATTAAGGGAACTAAAATATTTAATTTTTTTTATAAATCTTAGGAAAGAGATTAATTAGTAAATTAATTAATTAATTAATTTATTATAAATCTTAAGATAGATGATTAATTATTTAATTTTTGTACATTAACAATTTGATATATAAAGTATCCTAAAGGTTTATATATCAAATTGTTAATGTACAAAAAATTAAATAATTAATCATCTATCTTAAGGTTTATAATAAATTAATTAATTAATTAACTAATTAATCTTGTTCCTAAGATTTATAATAAATTTTAGATATTTTAGTTCCCTAAATTTTATTAATTAAAATTATTATTTACTTTTTTATTATTTATAATTAAAGTATTTTATTTTATTTTATTTTTTTATGGAATCACGCTACCTTTTATTAATGGCGTGAAACTATTTCACGCCACAAGGTGTCGAGAGAATCTCCCTACCATGTGGCGTGAAATAGTTTCACGCCACATGGTAGGCGTGAATAATTTTCACGCCATCAATCGTGAACCTTCTTCACGCTACCGGTAGCGTGAAATCCTCATGCGCCACAGCCTATCACGCAACCCTTTCCTGTGACATTAAAGGCGTTAGCATTATATTGGAAAATACTTTCCAAAATGCTTTAATCCGATAATTATTTTTTTAAAAGAACACTATTTTGGTAAAAATCCTGAATTTTCAAGTGAGTCCTTCTCAATCTTAAGTTGTATTTTCTTGCTATATGTTATGAGATGATTGCAGAAACCATGTGACTTGTTAAGATCAGTAGTAGAAATGGCTTTTTCAATATGATTTGCAATATACAAGGTAAATTTCTTTTACATAAGTTTTATTTTGACTTACGTAAACTTGCTTCTTAATCCAACCCAAACAATAAGCCCCATACATTTTAAGTTGACAATTAATGATTTTTAGAGGTAGGTTATCTAGAGCCAATTAATGGGGGTAAACTATAGTAATTACAAAAATTAGATTAAATTGTATTAAAAATTGGTAAAACTATAAAAGCTGTGTTACAAAACTGCAAGAGTTTAATTAAAATTAGATAAAACTATAAACGTTTTAAGATTAATTTTTACTCTATTTTAGTGGAGAGGATACGTCAAAAAGAAATATACAAATGACCTTGTGGGAACAAAAGCCACATGGAGCACTAATTTATGTGGGAAAATTACGTGCAAGTCCTAAGGACCGGAAATAAATACAATTAGGTTTCTTGAAATCACTAAATTATACAGAAGTCCTTAGGGACTTTTTTTTATATTACTTGTATTAACAACAAGAAATGTCATATTTATAACAGAAAGTGTCATATTTACAACAACATTTAAACACTTGGATTTTGTTTCAAACTCAAGTCCTTAAACGTCTGAGAGGTCATTTACAACAGAAAAAGACTATATTTACAACATGAAGTACTATATTCACAACAAAATTTAAAATCTGGTCATTTACAACAACAGAAGCCATATTTGCAACAGGAAGTGTCATATTTACAACAAAATTTAAACCCTAAACATACATAGATAATTTACAACAGAAAAAAGCTATATTTACAATAGAAAATGCTATATTTACAACAAAATTTAAAATCTGGCCATTTATAACAGAAAAAGCCATATTTACAACCGGAAGTGCCATATTTACAACAAAATTTAAAAACTTAGATTTTATTTCCATACAAATAATATCAAAAAAGTCCTTAAGGACTTTTGTATAATTTGGTGATTTCAAGAAACTTAATTGTATTTATTTCTGGTCCTTAGGACCTGCACATAATTTTCCCAATTTATGTGACGCCGGATGCAACTCAGAATAGTAGTAGTAAATTATAGCCCCCACCGCCATGCCGAGATGATTCCGAGCCACCAGCAATATTTACCTCTGTCAAGTTCTTGCTTACATATCCTTCCTCCAAAGACCATCACTTATTCTTATGATTATTTCAAGAAAAGTGTTTACAATTTTTAACTGTGACTCTATATCTTTTCCACGGGAGGAAGCAGGTTCAAACATATCCTTTTGTTTCGGTGTGTATTTGAATATTATTTGTGTGCTACAATTTGATCTCTCTCTGTTTTTTTTTTTTAAATATTTATTTATCAATATATAGTACTATAAAATCTGTATATAAATAATAGAATTTACATTCCATTTCACATGACTGGTTATGGCTCCACGTAATGAAATAGTATTGCATAATATCTCAACAGTATAATTAAACTGGAAACAAGAAAGTTATGGGCGAAGTAAACAAGAAAAAAGAAAATCTCCCCTCGTTGCGTTTGGATTGGATCCCAAGCCGGACTGAAACGACAGTTGAATTGAACACTAACCCTTTTAAAAGATGTCACTCGCAACACTTGTGTTTTAATAGGCATGGGTCCGTCCACATTCATTATTTCATTTACTTCACAATTCGTGAACCCACAAAGAATCTCACCAGACTCGTTCTAAGTCTAGGAATGCTCCCGTGCAAGGGAAAGGGAAAGCAGTCAGGGTTGCTGTGCCTAGAAAATCTCCAACGGCACAAAGAGCCTCTCAAACACAGTCCATCTCAGGAGCATCTGGAATTCTCTCTCTATTGGCTATCACCAGAAATCCAATTCCACCCTCAAGTTATATTTGCAATCCTATTTCCATTCCCGAATCTGACTTCAAGATTTTTCAAGAAGATTATTGAATTAGAGGTTTCGGTCCAACAATATATGTGGATTTCCCCAAATTTTAAAACGAATGTGGACTTGATTTATCTCCTTGGCTTAACTCTTTCAAATCACTGTTATTCCTTCAGTGTCCTTTTTGTCCCTCTATCGTTAGAACTTTCAACTATTATATGAGGATTGTCAATGAAGTAAACGAGAATAATGAGGTTATGGAAGAAAGATTGACCACCAATGTTAGGGGAAAGAAATTAGTAATTACTGCTGAGTCTCTTAATAACATCTTACGTGTTATTGATCCTCCTTTTAAGCCAACACTTAATTTGACTGATAAGGATATATTCAAGATTTTAAGGCCTGGAGAACCTTTAGGACCCTTATCTTTTGCCCCTGTTGAGAAGCCTCCTCTTCACAGGGTACTATGGTACATTTACTCTAAGAACCTTGTTTAAAAATTCAAGAATTTCACACATTTTGCCAAAAAGAGATTTCGTATCCTAGCCTCAATTATTGCCAAAGTTCCCCATAACCTTAGATAGTGGATTTTTAATGAGATGGGAAGGTTCAGGTTTGAGGCTCAGAAAAAGTCACCTATCAAAGTCACATATTCCAAAAGGCATCGGATTTCCACGGGCAAATCGACTTCACATCACTCCATTTATGCAAGCGAAGGTGAAGGACATTGAGGTTGTTCAGTGGGTTTCGATCAATGTTCTGAGGAATGTGAAATTTGGAGAGTTGAAGCTTTTGGGTATGTGTGTGTATATTTCTTTTTTACATTGGTGAGCAACGCTCGCGAGTGATATTGAACCCGATAGTGAAGGCCGATTAAGAGTGGCACCTATGCAATCTGCGCTATTGAGGCACTGGCAACTTTTGGATAATTTGAGTACAAGGGAAATGAAAGGTCTTCAAGGCTGGTTTGCGGCTATGGGCAGTCCTTTGATGGATTTTTCTATGGCGTCTGGTGGTTGGTCTACATCCACCCAGGTATTATGAGGGTTGTTTACTTGTTGGACCAAGGATTTGGGGCTTCTTTGATTGTGATTTTAAAGTCTTGGTCGCCCCTATTGATCAATAGATTTGTAACCTTTGTCTTGTTATTGTTTATGCTGTGGGAGTCTATTGGGTTTTGGTTTTGCCTCTCTTTGTGGGTTAATTATTTTTGTGATCAGTGCTGGCTTGATTCTACCATGATTACTGCTTACCCGAAGTTTGTTCTCAAATTTCAGTTGTTTTACCTCTAAAATAGAAGGTTCTTTTGAAGCTACATATGGTTTCGCAACGTTTGCATTAAAATGGGTGGGCTTTGAGTACGTTTTTAGACAACCACCCTCTATTACTTTTTCATATGACCATGATGGAATAAAAGTTGGCCTCCTCCTTTAATCTGCAAAGTTTAGGTATAAGCTATTCTAACTTTGATTTGTCTTTACGCATAGGCTGTTTTTGCTTTGGATATTGCCTTAGTAGTTATTGTTAATAGTAACTATACAGCTGTCACTTAGGATACAACTGTTACCACTTACATCAGGTGACTCAGCATAGTATTACAGCACATACCATATAAGTGTAGATCTGATCTCATTTTGATTAACGAAAATCAATTATAGATTTCTCTCAGTTTAGATTTCCTCTTTCACTTTACTCTTTCTTTCTCATTATCTGATATGGTATCAAAGCCGCAACGATTCCTCGCTCGGTCAATCAATTTCATCTTGCTAAGTGCGTTTTCGCCATGACTTTCGGCACGATGTCTCGTTTCCGTGGCTACTCCTCCTACAGTTTCCCCTGGTTTCTCCAACAAGAAGATCACTGTTCGGCTGGATGAAAATAATTTCCTATCCTGGAAGCAACAAGTATTCTTTATGGTTAAGCAACATCGTATGCAACAATACCTGGATGGTGCTGCTCCGTCACGACAGTTCACTGGTTCTGATGGTAAGCTGGTGCCAAATCCTGCCTATGATGCGTTTGATGTCAATGATTCTGCCTTAGCATCCTGGCTTCTTGCCACGGTATCTCCGAACATATTACCTGAACTCGTCGGCCCGAGACCTCTCGCTCGATTTGGCGTAAGCTTTATCGATTATTTTTCGATAAGTCGCACTCTAAGATTCTTCATTATCGCAACTTACTAACCTCGCAACGCAAAGGTGATCTCACGATGCGTGACTACTTGGCGAAAATGAAGTCTATATGTGATCACTTGGCTGTCTTGGGTGAATCCGTGACAGAATCTCATCAGATCTCTCACATCTTAAACGGTTTGACCGCTGAATTTGAACTGAGTATTGCAGTCATCAATGCTGGCTTAAGGAATGGTGTGCGCTATGAGTTGACCACGGTCACCACAATGTTACTTGATTCGGAGGCTCGACAACAAGCATTCCTCCAACAGACACCTGCTCATGCTAATGTTGTATCTGCCTCTGATTCTAAATTCTCGGAGGATTCTGAATATGCTTATCACGTTCAAGCTCCCTTCAATCCTTACTTCTCCGGTCGTGGTGGTCGTTCTACTTTTGCTCGTGGTCGCGGTCGTGGTCGACCACACTATTTTCCCAATCAAGGTCGCACTCCCTATCAGATTTGTCATAAAATTGGGCATATTGCTTGAGCACCTTTTTTTATCGCTATGAGTCCTCTGCTCCAGTTCTTGCTCCTACCTCGATGACTCATAATGGATACAATGGTTCATATGGTGCTCCTACTGTTTCTAGTCCGATGGCTCATACTGCCTATACAGCCACATATGGTGCTCCTAATGGTCACGTCTCGCTTCTGTACCAGCTGGATTGCCTCATCCTTCGTATGTCTCTGTGCCACCTACTGGCTCCTCCGCCATGCCGCGCTTATGAAGGTTATTCATATGTTTTGCCTCCTGCTTATCCGACTGTTCATCCTGGATCTCTCAATTATAATCCCATGGTGTGTTATTCCACCTCTACTACTATTGGTGTTGATTCCACTGGGAGTTCCTCTCTGCGTGCTCCTCCCACGCCAACTCCTGTGCCTTCTATATCCTTAACATAGCCTTCTGACTCTGCTCAAGCGTTTATGGTAGCTTCCCCCGCTGTGGTTTCTGATTCAGGCTGATACTTGGATTCTAGTGCCACTCAGCACATTGCTAATCAATCTGCACCTGTTCAACACTCCACTCCTTATCTTGGTGATGGTTCGGTTCGTGTAGGTAATGGTGATCCTCTTTCTATAGTTTCCACTGGCACGCATGATTTTTCACCTAACTTGCATCTTCAAAAAGTGTTGTGTGTTCCTAGCATGACAAGAATCTTGTTTCTGTCTATAAGTTTACTAAGGAAAATTCGGTTTCTGTTGAATTTTTTCCTACGCATGCTGAGGTCAAGGATCTGAGCACTCAACGAATCATGATGCGTGGCAATGAGGTCAATGGCATGTACAAGCTGCTCACGGTGAAGTCATCTACTCAGCCCCGAGCCAGTCCTGGTCTGTTGCATGGTTCTGCTACTGCTGAAGTCTTTGCTTCTTCTGTTTCTCAAATTACAGTTGACATGTGGCATTGTCGCCTTGGTCATCCTACTTTGGATGTAGTCAAGTCAGTACTGAAACATAATCAATTACCAGCTGTTTCTGTTTCATCTTTCACTACCTGTAGTGCATGTTGTCTTGGGAAGATTCACAAACTTCCTTTCTCCCGTTCTAGCACTGAATATACTACACCACTGCAATTAATAGTCTCAGATTTGTGGGGCCCTGCACCTGTCCACTCCAATGGTTATGCATATTATATCTCCTTTGTTGATGCTTGTACACGTTTCGTATGGATTTATTTTCTCAAGCACAAGTCTGATGCTCTACAAGCCTTTACATTGTTCAAAACTACTGTTGAACTGTAATTTTCTTCTAAGATTCAACAATTTCAGAGTGATGGAGGAGGGGAATTTTAGGCTTTCAATTCACTATTAAATGCTTCTGGCATTCATCATCGCATATCTTGTCCTCACACTTCAGAGCAAAATGGATTGGTGGAACGCAAACATAGGCAGATTGTTGAAACTGGCCTTGCCTTAATGGCTCATGCCTCTAGCACAGTGTCCTTCGCAGCTAATCCTCTCTTGCGTGCCAAAACCAAACATGTAGAACTCGATCTACACTTCATTCGTGAAAAGGTCGCAGATGGTGTTGTTGAAGTCAAATATGTACCAGCTGAAGATCAGGTTGCTGATGTCCTTACCAAGCCGTTAGCAAACACTCTTTTTATGTATTTTCGTGACAAGTTAAATGTGGTAGACTCTGTTACTCACAGTCTGATTCAGTGAGCCTGAGTGCCTTGAGGTCCCAGTGTTTTTCCTTAAGTTCAGTCTGTTTTCTATTGTTTTCTTCAGCAGGGAGGATGTTAATAGTAACTATACAGATGTCACTTAGGATACAGCTGTTACCACTTACATCACGTGACTCAGCATAGTATTACAGCACATACCATATAAGTGTATATTTGATCTCATTTTGATTAACGAAAATCAATTACAGATTTCTCTCAGTTTAGATTTCCTCTTTCACTTTACTCTTTCTTTCTCATTATCTGATAGTTATTGTTGCCTCTGGATTAGTAGCTTTGTTCTATGTTTTTGTTTCTTTAGGTCTATTTAGAGTCTGAATTTCCATTTTGATATAATGAAAATATTCCTTCGGTCAAGAAGAAGAAAAAAAAAAGGGTACTTTCGCAAGGATCTCGTGGTTCACGTTTTCATGAGAATTTAAGCATCGCATGGGGTCCATTATTCATTGTGATTTGTGACTAGGTTTCTCTCCTTCACACCTCTGCAATCTCAATCATCTGCACGTCATCTTCGGCAATAAAACATCGTCATTGCTATCGGGGCCTCCTCTTTCCATGGACCCCTCATTTGGTCGTGCTTCTCTCCTTTATCACTCACATCCCATTACCTCTCCTTTACCTCCTCCTCTCTTTACCACCTTTGATCTAGTTTCAATGATCTAAATTTAACATTTTATAAAAAAAATATTTTCATGAATTCACTAATAAAATATACAAATAAATTTAAACCATTAAAATTTGATCTAAACAGTTCACAACTGTCATAAAAAAAACTTTAATTCATAATAATAATCTACGGTTGTGGTTGTGAAATGTTTGGATCAAATTTTAAAAATTTAAATTTATTTATATATTATACAAGTTAATTTATAAAAATATTATTTAAAAAATATTAAATATGATCCATTAAAGCTTTTATCTAAAAAAGAAGATAAATGATAAATGAGAGGTAATAGATGGGAGGGGTAAATTTGAGAGATTCAACTCTGACATAGATAAATGAACTGCTTGCTCCAATACCAGGTTTTGTCTAGTAGGGGCATTGTTATTCCGAAAAAACCTGGGATAACTCTTTGGAACCCAAAACCAATCAAATAATTCCTCAACCATCCAAAGCCTTTGGACTAATTTTGTCAAAATCAAATTTTTACGTAGAAACAGAAAGAGTGTTTGAAATATAAATCGTAAAAACGACACGACACGACACGTAAAATGTCTACTACTTAAGTTTAAGATACAAAATTTTATATATATGCATATAAAAAAAACATAAATCACTACTTAAAATTTAATGAACAACTTCATATTTAAAATATATAAGTCACATAAGTCCAAAAACATAAAAAGAGTTTCACAACTCCTACAACCAAGTTCAAAACATCAAACAAATAAAGTTTAACAATTCCTAAATTATATTAAATGATTCAAAACAAACACATTACCTTTCATCAGTTGCATGTCCTCATCTCTTGCTCTTATAACTTGGAATGCAAAACTTGAGGGAAATGAAAATAGGGTTTTTATTTTTTCTTTTTATTTTAAGTAAAAATGGTAAAAACCGTTTAAAAGTTTTTACTCAGCGTTTTTACCCATTTTTATTGGAGTGATTTACTTGTGTTTTAACACGTATCACTTCAATAAAAACGACATTTTTACGTTTTTACACTAATTTTTGACAACAATATTTGGGGCGTTGCTAAAATGTCACTCTCCATCCCCTATCCTTTTTGTGTGTGCAAAAGACAACTTTGGAGGAAAATCTCCCAGCTTTTTCTTCTTCTTTAATTTTCCTTCCATCCATTATATTAGAAAATTTCTCTAGTGATTCTCATGACAGAATTTAATACTCCATCTTGCAATGGAAGTAGCCGATGTTAAGACTGTTTCCCCTATATGGGCGGGTCCGGTTTCTCTCATTTTCCCCCTCTCCTTATCTTTCTCATAGTCCCATCTGGACCGTCCAAATCTCGATCCAACGGTCCAGTTTTTTTTTAAAATTTATTTATTTAAAAATATAATATATATATATATTTTTAAAAAATATATATATATATTTTTTAAAAACAAATCGGGACTTCATCTCGGCCGTCCAAATCGGATTGGACGGCCGAGATCCGAAAGCGAGGGATGGGGAGAGGATCCGACTGTGAGAGGATCCTCTCCCCTATATGGGCCTATATGAATTCAATTTTTTGACTCCCAATTTTTTTCCCCTTTTAGAAACTAGCATTTGCCTAATGCTATTTTTTTTAATCTATAGATTGCAAAAGAAATGTGGAAAGTTATGGAGATAGCTCATGAAGGAACCACTGAAATATAGGAGAATATAATAAATACTCTTATGATTAAATATGACTTACTCCGTATGAAGTCAGACGAACCCATTGTAGAATTTGAACTACGTTTTACCCTTTCGATTAATCAACTATCAGCCTTGGGGACGACGTATGAGCAAAATACTTATGTGAGGAAAATTCAAAATGTCCTCACAAAAGAATGGGAAGCAAAAGTCACGGTCATCAAAGAAGCTCGAGGTAAATCAATGAGATTGGTAGTCGCTTTTTTCGAAAGTTTATCCAAATATAAAGGTAAACTGAAGTTGAAGAAGTGTTTAGATGAAATCAACGAAAGGCAAAGGTGTTGCCTTCAATGCTAAAAACAAAGAAACAAAAGAAGAAGAAGAGGATGAAGATGATGATGAAATCGGTATGTTTGTGTGAAGGTTCAAAAGGTTTTACAAGAAAGACCGGGGTTCCGAAAATTTCACAAATGCAAAGAGACATGAATTCAAAGAAAAAGACTAAATTATCTGTTATGAATGTGACAAACCTAAATATATTAAATTAGAATGTCCGCGGTTGAAGAACAAAGAAAAGAAAAAGAAAAAGTTCAACAACTTCAAGAAAAATATTTGTCAAACAAAATATCTCCGCAGTTGAAATGTCCGTGATGGGAGAACTGAATTATTTTCTTGAACTACAAATCAAACAACGAAAAAATGGAATATTCATCTTTCAAACCAAATATCTCCGAGACGTCCTCAAGAAATATGGAATGGATCAGTGTAATAGAGCTGACACTTCAATGACTTCAACAACTCTCCTCGATGCTGACGTCAAAGGGAAGGACTTCAACATAACCAGATCATGTTGGTTACAAGACAGATGGAAAGTGTACAAGTGGACAATGTGAATTCCTTGGTGGATCTCTTGTATCTTGGTTCAACAAGAAACAAAATAAAGTGTTTCTATCATCCATTGAAGCTGAGTATGTAGTTGCTTCAAGTTGTTGTGCTCAAGTGCTTTAGCTCAAATAACAACTTTAAGACTTGGAAATTCATCTCAAGGAAATTTATATCCTTTATGACAATGGAAGTACAAGAAGCTTGGTAAAAAATCCAGTTCAACATTCAAGAACTAAACATATTGACGTGAGACATCATTTCATTAGAGACCATGTCCAGAAGAAAGATGTTAAAGTGTTCTTCATTCCTACTCATTTACAACTTGTTGATACCTTCACAAGCTCTTGGCCAAAGATCAATTTTTGTTTATTAGAACAGAATTGGGTATATTAAACTCTAATGAACTGTGAGTAATGTCTTTCATTCTAGTTAAATTTGAGTTTAACTTGATTAATATTGACTAATTTAAGCTTCGGTGGAGTGTTTAGCCTTTTGTTTTGCAGGAGTCTCTGATAACTTCATGAAAAACAAGGATAAACAAAGGAGACACAACTCGAGTTTCATCAGAATAATTCGAGTTCTTCCTAGACATGATCGCTCGAATTTAAGAGTAAATCTTTTAGAACTCGAGTTTCTCAATAACAACTCGATTTTCGGTTTAATAACTCGAGTTGTTAGTCTTTGTCATATATATTGGTGTAACTTCTCTATGCATAGATCATAAAATTTCAGGAACTCGAGTTCCAATTCCAGCAACTCGAGTCTCACTTTTAAAACTAGAGTTGATTCTATTGTTAGTGAATTTGTCTGATTCTTTCTCTGCTGAAATTCATTAAACTCAAGTTTTACTGTAGCTCAGTTTGCTCGAGTTTGCAGTTTTCTTGATTTATGCCTAACACCGTTTCATTGTAGGATCTCTGAAAAATCTCAAGAACTCGAGTTTGAACAAAGGTCTTGACTTGAGTTGTTAGTTTTTCTCTACATATTTGTCAAATCCTCTCACTGCAAACAATTTGAGAACTCGAGTTTCAAGTAAGTAACTCGAGTCTTTGTTTTTCAAAAAGCACTTTGATATTTTCTTTTTCTGTGCAGGATGAACAAAGTTGAAGAGTGCAAGGACAACTCGAGTCCTAGTGACTAGAACTTGAGTTCATGGAAAATTGAATACAATTATAAACTGAAGAACTCGAGTTAATAATGTGAAATTTGAGTTTCTGACTTGAGTCAGTTGCTGAACAACTCAAGTTTATGCCAATTCACAAGAACAATTCAAGTGGTCCCGAACACACTTGAAACGAGGTTTGTGGTTTATGTTCAGACAACTCAAGTTGATCACTTAATAACTTGAGTTTTGAGCACTAAAACTCGAGTTCTTTCTTGATAATTCGAGTTGTGCGTACTATTGTATGTATGTATGTATGTATGTATGTATGTATGTATGTATGTATGTATGTATGTATGTATGTATGTATGTATGTATGTATGTATGTATGTATGTATGTATGTATGTATGTATGTATGTATGTATGTATGTATGTATGTATGTATGTATGTATCAGTTCAAACTCTATTCTTCCCTCGCGTCATTTCTTAGTCTCTCTCTCTCGACCTCCAAACCTTAAACTCGAGTCCATATCACAAAAAATCTCCTTTTCGAAACAATGAGGACCAAAAACCATCAATTGTATCTAAATTCCTCTACTTCTCCATCATCTCGCGATCACATGTCCTCTCGAATCCTTGTTCTTGGATTCACCGTCATCTCCAACCAAGCAACCTCGCAGTGAAAAAGAAACACCGCAACGCATTCGTCCAAAGGTTGCGCAAGATGTTGGGCCTCCTCAATTTGTGAAAGTTAGAGGAAATCTCAAAGGAGCTCTGGGGACTGAACGTATGCCAAGTTGTTAAGGCAGAACTTGTATAAAATTGTGTGCACTCTTCAGTGATATCTTTCCTTTCAGATTTAATTATTGCTTAAGTTTGTTTTAATATTTATAATTCACTTAATTCACCCTCTCTTTAGTGATTCCTGTAACTAACAAGTTTGACAATGATAACCTTAGAAAATTGAAAGATGATCAATTTTTTATTTTGCTGAATTTATAATTTGTTGTTAAATAATCAATTATCAGCTATAAATAATGATTTTCAATTACTATTGATACATCATTCACTCTCAAAAGGCTCTATTAGGAAACTTGTATATTTTATAACAAGGAGGCTTGTATTTTAATTGTTTTATAAATATAACTTGACCGGTTGTCTAAAAAAATCAAAGCAGAAGAAAATAAGGAGTATTGCTATTATGAGCGCGTTTGGATTAGTTTTTAGAGAAAAAGTAATAAAGGTATTTTTTTCCATAATAGATTTGAGCAGAATAGATTCTGTGAAAAAAAGTGAATTTGATAAAATGATAATATTTGGATATTGTTATCAGAATAGTTTTTTCATGGTCCAATTTAGCAAAAAAGACATTAAGTTTTGTTATGATTGCATATAAAGAATTGAAAGTGGAGCTTAATGACCAAGAGGGGGGTGAATTGGGGATTTTTAACAATTCTTCCAGAAAAGTTCTGTTTTTCAAAACTAAAACAGAGTAGACTATGGAGTAGAGAAGAATAGCAAGACACAAGGAATTATACTTGGTTCGGTCCAATCTCTTGACCTACGTCCAAATCCCGGACTCTCTCGGGATTTTCACTATCACAATTGATTACACACTCTGCACTCAAGAGTAATTCTCTCACTAGAACTTACTCCCCTTACAAGTTGTAATCAATGAACCCAATCACCAAGTCCCCTGACTTGTGATTCTTTACAATAAATGATTTGTAAGTAGGAAACTCTCTCTAAGAGTAGATAAAGATAAACACTGAAGCTTAAACGTATCAACAGATACTTAGTAAGAAAGACTCAAAAGTAGATGAAGGCTTTAATGATTTTCGCTTTCTGAGGTCTTGGTTATTGAGAGGAATTGAATGCTCTTCTATTTATACTAAGAAGGCATTAAATGACCGTTGCCAACTCCATATATCCGTTGTGTTAATCTAGCTGTTGTAGGCAGTTATGGTGTCTTCTCTCACTAATCTTCACTTTAATCCAGTTGTGCAGAAGTTCAGAGTTGACTTCTCTGCAAATTAATCCGTTGGTAGAACAGTTGCTTGACGAAGAAAACATTCTTTAATACTTTGCAAGCGTGTGCAGACGGATTACCCAAAAGTATGCAACTTTCGGGTGTAGCATTTAATGTTCGACATGCTTTTTGCTTTTTGCCTTCTCGTCCTTATTTAATCTTGTTTAAGCAAGCTGAAACTTACTAACAAAGTGGTTAAACATAGGCGGGAATATATAGGAATGATAATTGGAAGTATTAAGATCAAATATAAGGTTTCGCAAATTCATCGTTTTGAATTTCAAACTTGCTAATGAAAAACTCGAGTTTTGTTTTTCAAAACTCGAGTTTTGGACTTTTGGTGTGTAGAAACGTTTTAAGTCCAAAACATCAAAACTGAAGGTTTTCTTCCATAACTCGGAGGTTTTCAATTAATGAAATACATCAATCTTTCGTTTGGCCAAAACTCGAGTTTTGATCTCAAAACTCGAGTTTTCATTTAAATGTGAAAACTTAGAAGAAATAGCGCCAAGTCAAAACTGGAGGTTTTTGGATGAAACGCGGTTTTCAAATACGAAAATACAAAGACTTTCGCACTGAGAAAAACTCGAGTTTTGAAATCAAAACTCGAGTTTTCACTTTACTTGTGAAAACTTGGAGAAAACTTTGTCAAACCCAAAACTGGAGGTTTTAGAGGAAACGCGGTTTTCAAAACGAGAAAATGCAAAGACTTTACGTCGAGCAAAACTCGAGTTTTGAAATCAAAACTCGAGTTTTCACTTTATTGTGAAAACTTTGAGAAAAATTTGCTAAACTCAAAACTGGAGGTTTTTACAAAAACTGGAGGTTTTGAAAACTGGATAAACCGAATCTTCTCTCGCCAACTCAAAACTCGAGTTTTGATTCAAAACTCGAGTTTTCACAAATTGAGTGAAAACTTTGAGAATTTAAAGTTAAAATGAAAACTGGAGGTTTTAGCCAAAAACTGGAGGTTTTCAAAGTTCAAAAACTTAGGAGACTCTTTGTAAGTCCAAAACTCGAGTTTTCAATGAAAACTGGAGTTTTGTCTTTTCCAAAAATATTGAGAAGTCCTCGTATAGTGAAAACTTGAGTTTTCTCGAAAACCGGCGGTTTTGCTTGGTTCGATAAATTGAGTTCTTCTCTCGTAAGATCAAAACTCGAGTTTTGTAACCAAAACTCGAGTTTTCCTTTGATAACATGTTTTCCAACTTATCAAAGAAAAACTTTATGCTTTGTTTGCAAGTGTTAGTAATCATCAAAAACCTTAGAGAACTAACAAGAATAAAGTTGTAACATCCCATAATTTTCTCATAATTTTTCATGATCTTTCAGTATTTATCATAAAGTTTTTAGACTGCTTTTATCACCATTATTGCATTTTTAGTCATTCTGTTCATCTGATTTTCCTGTAACTTTTTCAACAATTTACTCTATAATTATAACAATTTTCTATAATAGTTTTATCTCATGAATTTACTTCATTAAAATATTCATTAATTTTCCTTTATCTCGTAAATTCCAGTTTGCTAAAATCCGGTATTACATTTCTCTCCCCTTAAACAAAATTTCGCCCTCGAAATTTAATCTATACTCACTAGACTACGGGCCATAAACTCGGGTACTTCTCCTTCATGTCACTCTCGGTTTCCCAAGTTGCCTCGTTTGATGACAAACCCTTCCGCACCACCTTCACTATCGGTATAGTTTTAGTCCTAAGCCGTTTCTCCCGGCGTTCGAGAATTTGCTCCGGCTCGACTACAAAGGTGTTATCATGCCGTACTTCAACATCATCGTACTTTATGACATGATCTCGATCTGGTAGGTATTTCTTCGGTTGTGACACGTGAAAAACATCGTGGAGATTACTCGGGTTCGGGGTAACGCTAGTTGATACGCAAGCGGTCCTCGCTCGGCTAACACTTCAATTGGTCCAAGGTAACGTGGACTAAGCTTCTTTCTCTTTAGTGTTCGCCGACACCTAAGTTCGGAGATAATTTCATAAACACATGGTCTCCGACTTCAAACTTCAACGGTCTTCTCCTCTTATCTCGCATAGCTCTTCATCTTCACGTGTGCGGCAAGGAGTCTCTTCTTGATCGGAGCGATCTGCTCGGAGGTCTCTTTTAGCATATTCGGTCCAAGCAACCGCTTTTCGACGCATCATCCGTCATAAAGGCGATTGGCACTTTCGCCCATACAAAGCCTCGAACGGGGCCATTTGTATGCTTGAATGATAACTATTGTTATACGCGAATTCTGCTAGTGAGAGGTGTTCGTCCCAATTTCCTTTGAAATCCGGGCACATGCTCGCAAAGATATCCTCCAAATACGTATCGTCCTCTCGATTGACCGTCGGTTTGAGGGTGATAAGCCGAACGAACTTCAGCTTGGTACCCATTCCTTCATGTAGTGCTTGCCAAAAGCGGGATTGGAATCGAGTATCCCGATCGAGATAATACTCTTAGGGACTCCGTGCGGTCTCACGATCTCTTTGATGTAGATTGCGCCAATCGTTACGGAGAGTAGTGGATGCTAATGGGTATGAAATGTGCCGACTTGGTTAATCGGTCAACGATCACCCAAATGGTATCGTGATGCACGATCTTAGGTAGACCTACCACAAGATCCATGGTCACATTCTCCCATTTCCACTCCGGCGGTTCTAGTCCTTGCGAGAAGACCGGGGGGTCGCCGGTGCTCAATCTTTACTTTACGGCAAGTTAGACACCCACTACGTGCGAGTTACGTCTCTTTTCATTCCGAGCCACCAAACTTCGGCCTTCAAGTTCTGGTACATCTTGACCATTCCCGGATGCGAGTGTACTTACTCTTATGAGCCTCATCCAAGTATCTTCCGCTTCGGTTCATCAACCGCGGTATCTAAATGCGCCCTTTGTGTCGACCAATCCACTCGATGAAAGGTCGTGGTCTTGGGTTTCACCTTGAGAGATCTTCTCCCGCATGGAGATTGCCCAATCATCTTGTCTCGAGCTTTATCAACTTCATCTCTCGGTCGTACTCCCTTGACTCACAAAAAGATTTGCAAGGTAGGCGTCACTTGGTGCGTTGAAATTCATGCGATTTGGTTTGAAAGATTCGGTCTCGAAATCTTCAAGTAATTTCTGCTCTTGTATCATCATGTATGACACTTGCACCTTCTTCCCCGCTAGAGCATCTCGCAACGACGTTTGCTTTCCCCGGGTGATACTTGATCTCCGGGTTGTATTCTTTCAGCAATTCCATCCAACGACGTTGCCTCATATTCGGTTCCTTTGATCAAAGAGATACTTCGGCTCTTGTGGTCGCGGTATAGTTCTACGGTCGTACCGTACGATAATGCCTCCATATCTTCAAAGCGAACACGATGGCGGCAAGCTCCAAATCGTGTGTAGGATAGTTCGACTCGTGCGGCTTCGGTTGACGAGAGGCATAAGCCACCACTCGCCCAATTGCATTAGGACACAACCCAATCCTTGCCCACCGGCATCACCGTAGACAACATATGTCTCATCGGGATCCGGGATTATCAATACCGGTGCCGTAGTCAACCTCTCCCTCGATCTCGAAAGCTCTCCTCACGATCATCTCCCCATATGAAGGGTTGATTCTTCCTCGTAAGCTTTGTCAATGGTAGGGCAAGACGAGAAATCCCGTATAAATCTGCGGTAATATCCCGCTAGACCTAGAAAACTACGTATCTCCGTCACTGTCTCTGGCCTCTTCCAGTCCAGAACTGCTTCCACCTTGCCTGGGTCAATAGCAACTCCGTCGCTAGATATCACATGGCCCCGAAATCTCACTTCCGTGACCAAAATTCACATTTGCTCAACTTTGCGTAGAGCCGCTTCTCTCTTAGTATGTTCAATACTAGGCGTAAATGTTCTTCATGCTCTTTTCTCGCTTTTGGAATAGACGAGTATATCGTCAATGAACACCACCACAAACTGGTCTAGGTGTTGTCGGAAGATACGGTTCATGTAATCCATGAATACCGCAGTGCATTTGTTAATCCGAAGGGCATCACAAGGAATTCATAATGCCCATATCTCGGTTCTCGAAAGCCGTTTTGGAAATATCATCGTCTTTGACTCGCAACCGATGATATCCCGAACGCAAATCAATCTTTGAAAAGACAAAATGGAACCGATAACCGATCCAAAAGATCATCAATCCGGGGAAGTGGATATTTGTTTTTGACAAATCACTTTATTTAGTTCACGATAATCGATGCGAGTCGAAAACTTCCATCTTTCTTTTTCACAAACAAATCGGAGCTCCCCGGGGTGATACACTGGGTCGAATGAACCCCTTCTTCAAGTTCTTCCAAATGTTTCTTCAACTCTTGCATTTCATTTGGAGCCATACGATACGGCGCCTTTGATATTGATCTGTGCCGGCATCAATTCAATATTGAACTCCACCTCTCGGATAGGAGGTAACTCGGTGAGATCCTCCGGAAATACATCGGGAAAATCCTTCACCACGGGGATATCCTGGAGTGATAGTTCGCTTCGCTTTAACCGAAAAGAATACCATGAAGGCATGGCATCCCCGTTTCACGCATCGATCAACTTCGTAGCGGAGAGAAAGCTCGGCTCACATCAACCTTGTCTCCGGAAATGATATCTTCTTCTTGCCACAATCGATCATTGCACCGTTGGCTGTTAGCCAATTCAGACCGAAAATGACGTTGATGCCGTGAAGAGGTAGATGGATGAGATCTACCATTGACACTCGTCCATCCACGTCAACAGTATAGTTCATACACGCGTCAGAAGCTAAAGATTTTACACCCAGCGGTGTAGACACTACCAGATCAAAAGGTAAACTACAGGCATGCATTCCTAACCGATTTGCACATTCATAAGATATAAACGAATGACTGGCACCTGAATCATACAATGCTTGCAATTTATTCCCATTAAGATAGATGGTACCTTGGACCATTTCTGGAGACTGTCTGGCCTCGGTGTTTGTCAACGCAAAGATCCGGCCGGCGCTGCGAGGTCTCGCCTCTGCGGCGGCTTCTCGGGGCAATCCGGCTAATGTGTCCGGACTTCGGCATCCGAAACAGACTTGTTTCCCATCACGGTTGGCTCCCGGATGGTACTTCTTGCATTTTGGACACGTCGGGATCCCGGTTTGTTTGGGGTAATTCAATTGTCCGGTTTGGTAGGGTCTCTTGTTTCCGCCTCGATTATCGCTCCAAGGCGCCTTCCTCTTCTGTGAGGAGCCTCCGCGGTTAAACCCACTGCGGGTTGCATTGTTTCCTTCTTGGCCCCGGAATTTGCGCAGTTCTTTCAAATTGCGCTCAGTCAATCTGCAGGATTCCACAGCTTAGGCCATTCTCGGAAACTGCTGCGATACTAGCCTCGCCCTTATGTCATATTTCGGTCCGGTCACTAGTCGATTCGCCTTCCAGGCTCTCATTTTTGTGGGTCTGTTCGGATATGATGAATAACGAGACAGGTTGGTGAATCGCGCGAAGTAATCGTCGAACGATTCTTCATTTCCCTGCTGGATGTGAAGAAATTCTTCTTCCTTAATCACCCGTACCGAGGGAGGAAAATGCGTTCGTTGAACCGTTCCAGAATACCTCCCAAGTAACAGGGCCTTGAAGGGTTGTGGAAACACTCTTCCACCACCTGTGGGCATCGCCCTCTAGCTTGTAGATTGCCAGCTGAGCCTTCCGGTTTCCCGGGCACTCAATGACTTCGAATATCTTCTCCAGACTCAGAAGCCAATCCTCAGCCAATTCACTCTTTCCACGGAAACCGGGTGGTTTAAGCTTGCAGAACTGGTTGACCCAGCTTTTTCGTGGTTCTTTCTCTTCTTCCTTGTCGTGGAGGTGATCGGGATCGATCGGATTCATTTTCTTCATCGTTATGTTCATCGTTGTCCTCCTCTTCATTATCATCTTCTTCTTCGTCGTTGTCATTGTCACTTTCCTCATCACGTTCTTCCTCGTGTTGTCGTGCTTCCACTGTCTTTGGGCTTCTTCATCCTGTTGATGTTGCCTTGCCAAGAGTGCATCTATGAGAGCTCTCTGCTCTTCGAGAGTTCTTCTCGGTTCTTGCACTTCATTTTGGTCCGGCGATTTGGTATATTTTGTTCGGGTATTTCGTCGGTTGAGGTTGTCGCCTCTGCGTCTACCACGACCTCGGCCTCGGCCTCGGCCCCTTGGTACACCTAGGTACTCTCATAATGGCCATGTCTTATTCTTTTTCCTTTATTTATTTAACAAATATGTAAATATTAGAAATGACACAATGATTTTTACATTGAAATATATATATTCACATATATTCATTTCATAACATTTTACATATTAGTCGGTCTAGTCCTAGTACAAGTCATATATTACAACAAGTTACAACCCCTCTTTATTCAAACATATTTTACAAGATCTTGTCATGTCGTACTTTGATATATAGTGTTTCTCGTGGCACCCATATACCGCACATGATCAACACTAGATATCAAAATGTCTCCATGGCGCCCATACACCATGGTAACACAAGATACCTTAAATGTTTCCATGGCGCCCATACACCATGACAACACAAGATACCTCCTACTTAATGACACGGTCGCGGTGCAGTTGTAGTAACCAAGAGATATGCATCGGAAACTAAAATTTTTGCGGCAAGTAAGATAACTATTTATCAAACCATAGGGGAAAAACGTTAGATTTAGGAAGACAATGATTAGTCTATCGCAGACTTTATCACACTAAATACTACAAACGAACGGACACTCGTACTATTTCCCCTCGTTCAGGATTTCGTTGATTCGGTCTACTTAGAAACGGGTACGGAATTTCTTATCGGGAGTTCCTCTACATGAGTCAAATACTTTGCATGTATCTATCCTTGTTGGTCTCGAGTTTCATCCGGCGTGGCCTAGCTCCACATATAAGCTCTGCGCTAGGACGACGAATAGTCGTCCGGTACAAACCGACGATTGTCGAATTATCGAAACGATATCAAATATGAATATGGACGATGGATTTACGATTAAGGGTTAGAATGATGCACCGACGAGGGTGGTACACCGGTTGAAATGGTATACCGGTCAGGATCGGTACACCGACTTAGGGCTATCTCGGTACTCATTTTCAAAAATGTGCTCACAATTTAAAAGGCTTTTTGAACATAACTCCGTTATCCGAAGAATGGCCGGATAAGTGTCTATCATGTGGGGACCTCACCAACTCTATGGCGACCGATTGGCCACACCCACATAGACTAGCCTTAACTGTCCTACCATACTATCCGTAATAACATAGTCATATCAATGCCAGGACTACTGCTCTGATACCATAAATGTAACATCCCATAATTTTCTCATAATTTTTCATGATCTTTCAGTATTTATCATAAAGTTTTTAGACTGCTTTTATCACCATTATTGCATTTTTAGTCATTCATTTCATCGATTTTCCCGTAACTTTTTCAACAATTTACTCTATAATTATAACAATTTTCTATAATAGTTTTATCTCATGAATTTACTTCATTAAAATATTCATTAATTTTCCTTTATCTCAGAAATTCCAGATTTGCTAAAATCCGGGTATTACAAAAGTTGAATTACATAAATTTGTACATATGTTATGTTTATTAACTCAACTAATTTTTTAAATATAATAAAATTAGATAAATAGTTCTTATATTAAGGATACGAGGGAGGATTACAATTTCTTGAAACTATAAAATTAACGCTTTTAATTTTAATGAAATTGAAATTAATTTTTAATTACCAATTTTAAGAGAGAGAGAGAGAGAGAGAGAGAGAGAGAGAGAGAGAGAGAGAGAGAGAGAGAGAGAGAGAGAGAGAGGAGAGACTGATATATAGCAGCAGAAATTTGATAGCAAGAGAAGAAGTAGGAAAAAGTATTCCTCCGGTCCTAATTATAACTTAATTGACTTTTTTGAAGAGATTAAATAAGCTAATTAAATTACTTTAGAGCATTTTTATTTTTATTTTTATTTTAAAACTAATTAGTTTGACTAATAAACTAATATATAATCTAAGGATATACAACATATGAAATGATTAAGTAACTTATTTAGCTTTTTTAATTTCTCCAAAAAAATCAACTAGGTCTTATAATTAGGACCGGAGGTAGTATTTTTTTATTTTTTTTCAATTTCTCCAAGTGTTTAGATATTCTCTCAGCGAACCATGGTTGTAAGCATAAAAGTGCTCTTTTTTTTATCCAAACAGCCTAGTACATCTCGCGTGAGCAATCTAATAGTAATTGAAATGTCTACTGAGTTGTTCACATGACTCAACCTGCTGCATTTTCTGTACCGGATATCATCACTGCATATAGCTCAGTTACTGTATGACTTTTTAATAATTACTTTTGCTATTTTGAAATTGCTTTATGATGCTCTAAGAAAATTTGAGGAATAAGTGGAGAAAGGGTCGTCCTACGAAAAAGAAGGATATGGATTGGATGGCCAGTGTGAAGTCCCAAATAAACCAAACTCGCCTCATTGATTAATTGATTAATGTCCTTGTTTTGTTAGATATTTTATTATTCAATGCATATTATATCTAAGATATATTTCATAATTATTACTTCATCATATGAGGATATTCTAGTTATTGCTAGATTAGTGTATTGATTAAGATTAAATATTCTAAATATTATCTTATCATTGTTTTGGATAAAATATCTCTTGATTGTAAACCGTACGTAATATGGATATATAGATATTTGGTTCAATGTTACATGCTTGACCGGTAAGATAGTACAATCCTTCATGAGAAGTTATAAACTATTCTGTAGTAAGAATACAGATGTCTAAACTCTAACCTCAATGGGTTAGTAGATGATTTATCTTGGATTAGTAATACTCTTCGGGATATATGAGCTAGCACCGAAGAGAATATGAATGTTTTATGATGTCTATGAGAAATACACCAAAGAGTTCCAAGCGATCACTGTGCTATACGGTTATGGCTCTTGGCCAAAGGGGGGTGGGGTGTGTGCACAGTGAGACTGAATAGTAAAAGATGATGGATAGAGCCTGTGCACCTTATGAGTAATTTCCTATTTATAGAGATTACTTCTAGGGTTTCAATCCATGGCTCTGTGTGCTGCGCGTCCCTGCTCCACTAACGTTCACCCTGCTCCACTACCTGTACTGCCAAGATTAACACCTTATTTATAGGGTGATTAGTGTTTTACCTGCTTAAAGAAAACTTCTGCCATAAAGTGTCTTTGTTGAGCCGCATCATCTCTAGTCTCAATATACAAATCCATATCATAAACAATGTAGGTCAGGTTTACAGCGATAACAAATAAAATATGTAAATGCTCCATGAGGGTTCCTTGACAAGTGACGACTATTCTTTAAACCATGACTGTGTCCAGTCTTTCCATTTGAATAGACCATGATCCTTCCATCACGCGTGGGTTTCATTCTTGTTGAAAATAATGTGTTTCAATTTAGAGAAGTTGTCTCTCGTTCAAGGAAATAATGGAGCAACTAAGAAATCAAGGCCTCGTTATGGTTGACATAATGACATGAGTAGGCATTGTTCGACTTGGAATGGAAATATAAAAGAAGATTGCCTATCACCAGAGGCGGAATCAGGGGGGTTAGAGGTCCCCCGCCCCCCTAAAATTACAGAATCGCACATAAAAATATAGGAAATTATACTTTAGCCTCATAAAATTTTAATATTTTCACTTTAATCCTTGTTAAAAAGGTTCATTGAGAGACTAAACTAAAAATATTGAAATATTTATGAGGCTAAAGTAAAATTTTCTAAATTTTTTGGTACAATTCTATAATTTTCTCCCCCTAATTTCAATGCTTGACTCCATTATGTTCTATTGTGTAATTTTCGCCCCCCTAATTTTAAATCCTGGCTCCGGCCCTGCCTATCACCACAACGTAAGAGTGTGTTGGGTGGGTTTCTTCAACATTTCCTTCTTGTCCATTTCTATATGAATCAAAATTCTAACAACCTTGGGAAAAAAAGCCCATCCCTCTCACAATGGAAGGAAAGGAGTGGTCGGCGTTTTCGTGAGCTTTCGTAAGTTAAGAAGGGGGAATCACTGAAGCATCAATTACTTGCTGCTCGTTTCTTCGCCTAGTGGACCCAACGATTTTAACTTGTTATACTCTAACTGTGGTTAATATAAAATATATTTAGAAAGTTGATTTTAATCTTAGATATAAGACATAGTTTTTATATTTGTCAATATATTCCTAATTTATTTTGTATTGATCTCCCTTAACATTAATCAAGAATGAGAGGGAATAAGAGAATTAAGAAAGATTATTATGGTGTTTTAGAAAATACATATCATAACTAATGGGAGTTGACATAAGTGGTAAGCGGCATGTGTCTCTTAAGTAAGGTATCGAGTTCGATCCTTGTGAATGCTAAAAAAATCTTGTTAGGAGACTCACCCACCATAGCCAGATGCGAGACCCAGATCGAATCCGGATTAATCAGGGCGAAGCTCTGATATCGGTTGGGCAACCAAAAAGAAAAAGAAAATACATATTATATTAACTAACTCAACCAACTTTCTCAATCTAACCAAATTAGATTAATATGTCTTATATTAATGACTAGAGGAGTATTGTGTTTTTTACACGGATTTTTCTTGTTTGAGCATTTCTTTATTTTCGCCCCTGCTTGTTTGAATTAAAATATTAATTTGTGATAATAACAAGCAATGTTTTAAAATATTTGAATATATGAAGGTTGTTTAAATTTTTATTTAATAGATATAAAAATGACCATTTAATAAAACATAGTATAAGCTGATGGCCAGAAAACATATACTGTCAGCTATTTTTACATTAGGGGAATTTGTCAAACCACATGAAAAATTGCTTAACCAAGTCATTAAGCATGAAGAGCTAAATTAAAATTTAGAGCAAATGAACGAAGAACTAAAGTGGATGCTCACTCATGAATTTATAGTATTTATCAACTCTAAGTATTCTATCCTAGAAGGTAAGAAATAAGGTAATAATATATCAAGTAGTTGTGATTACCTTGGATTGAAATATACTTATAGATAAAGAAGAATCCTCCCGCTAGATCCTATTTGTCATCAGCTCCTTTCAATGAGTTTTTTAATCCTCCCTTTTATTTAATAATTCTATTGGCGTAGGAATTGTAGAGAAATTAGGGGAGGGAGATTGAGAAAACGAGTAAGGTGGAGTCAAAATGTATTGCATTCAGGTAAGGTTATTTTTTGAAATTTAAAATGAGACAACTTTTCAAAAAATAACTTCTTTTTGGAAAAATGGTATTAAGATTCTAACAAAGACAAATAATACAAAAAATGTCATAAAACTTGTAAATAATAGCCCATCCACTTATTAATTGTTGTTTTTTCACTTGTTATTAATAAGTTATGAGACTTTTATAATATTATTTTCCTTAATTAGAATCTTGTTGTCATTTCCCCTTTCTTTTAACTATTTTTATTTTTATTTTTGTGGATTAGTTAAATAATTAGATGTGACTCGGGATAATAAATAGAGAAAATGTCAAAAAAAATATCATTTGAACTTTAAAATCCTGTTGACAACTTTAGTAATGAGATTAACAAGATTATTTAAGTAATTGATAACTTGTTTTGTTGATAAATAGCTTATTTAGAATTTTAAAGTTCAAATAATATTTTTTTAAAATTTTCGTAAATAAATATCATTCCCGAAGTAGAAAAAACATGTTTTTATGGAAACAAGGAGTACAATACAAAGCTGAGCAGAGGCCAATCAAATGACCCTATCTAACAAGTTGCTCATGGAAGAATATGTCCATCTAATTCTTTTTCTTATTTTCTCTCATCAGCTCATATGGGTCATTGATTGGGAAAATGAAAGAAAAATTAAAGTAGTATTGTATTAATTAGACAAATATAATTTAGAGATTATGAAGAATAATAAGAAAAAGATGATGAGAGAAACTCAACCCGTTGCTCATTGGCACTAGGACACCACATGTGACATTATTATTATTTTTTGGGTACCACATGTGAGGATGTATAATTTGAAGACGTAATTAAATGTTCAATGCCAATATATCTACAAAGGTGATGGAGAATAAATAGCCGCCGGGGCATTTTTTTTTTTTGGGCACCACATGTGACATTGGATGTATAATTTGAAGACGTTCAATGCCAATATATCTACAAAGGTGATGGAGAATAAATAGCCGCCAGGGCATGAGTTCACATTCTATGCTCATCTAAAAGATGAGCATATAGTGATCATCCCTATAATTTTGGTGTGAGGACAATTTTTAAATTTATTTAGATTAAATTATATGTTATATTATAAAATACTTTTTGCACTCAGTATCTCAAATTAATTAATTTCTAGTCTTGTATTTAGAAATATTTTTCCTATAACACCCGTATCCTGAAATATTTTTCTTGTAGCATTTAATATCTGAAATATTTTTTCAATACTCAATATCTTATTTTAATTAAATTTTAGGTATGGAGTATTTTTTTCATAAAAAAAAAACTTTTTATATGTGGATGAACACTGTGAGCATGAAATGTGGATTCAGGGCATAGGCAAGGAGTGGGATGGTTGAGAGGGATTCGTATGCTCAGAGATGGCACAAGGTTCTATAATTAATCTGGCCAAACAAAGCAAGGATGGTCCCTTTATTGCATCCAAAAATAAGATGGAGGAAGACACACGGTGGGGTTAAATTTTGAAGGATGGATTGCATCTCCATCGTCTTAGAATATTTTTCTAAAAACACTCGATATTTTAAAATTATTTTTAATACATTCACTATTTCAAATATTATTTTGGTAACACTCATATCAAAGTTTGTTTTGCTTGCTCGTTGTTATTGAAAAAATGCTTTAAATGTAAAATTTTTCCAAATTTTTTTTAAAAAATATTATGTGCTCGAAAAAAATGCTGAACATACCAAAAATTAGTTTCATATATTAAGTGTAACAAAAAAATATATTTTAAGTTAGAAAATTAGTATGGACTAGATAGGGTGTGGAAAGCCAAGAGGCCGAAGGAAAAGTTGAATGAAAAGAGAGGAAGATGAGATAATAGTTGTGGTCAAGGGAAGGGATGAGATGAAGCTGAATTCCCGCCAAAAAGAAGCTGGCCAATGACTAATGAGCGCACCATGGAGATTAATTATCAGATGACACGCAACAAGTAGTAGCAAGCGCACACCATTAACAATAGCTCTAATATGCATTATGCCTGTATTAACCTACTACTATTTGTAGTTATTTAGTTTATAATTTACTGTAAAGTAGATCTTATAAAGTACAATAAGTACTATCTAACTTTTCATTGTGGCAAGCAACACTTTTTTGTTGTTTGCATTAAAGGCAAAAGGTTTTTTTTTTTTTTTTTTTTTTTTTTTAAATATAATTCAGAGGGTATCTCCTAATCAATAGCTAGAGACTAATCCTCTCGAGGTATAGAGATCACCGAAATGAGTTTTGTCTTTCCCAAAAAAGCTTTTAAAAAACTAAAAATAAAAAATTAAGCACACAACTTGGTTTGAATTGATGATATCATGTTTAAAAGATACATCTACCAACCGTATCAGACTTTTGTTAATAATGTAGAAAGATTTTATGTTGGAGAGCTGAAGCTTTTGGGTATGTGTGTGTATATTTCTTTTTTACATTGGTGAGCAACGCTCGCAGGCAGGTATTGAACCCTGATAGTGAAGGCCAGTTAAGAGTGGCACCTATGCAATCTGCGCTATTGAGGCGCTGGAAACTTTTGGATAATTTGAGTACAAGGGAAATGAAAGGTCTTCAAGGCTGGTTTGCGGCTCTGGGCAGTCCTTTGATGGATTTTTCTATGGCGTCCGGGGGTAGGTCTACATCCACCCAAGTATTATGAGGGTTGTTTACTTGTTGGACCAAGGATTTGGGGCTTCTTTGATTGTGATTTTAAAGTCTTGGTCGCCCTATTGATCAATAGATTTGTAACCTTTGTCTTGTTATTGTTTATCTTTGTGGGAGTCTATTGGGTTTTGGTTTTGCCTCTCTTTGTGGGTTAATTATTTTTGTGATCGTCTTTGGCTTGATTCTACCATGATTACTGCTTACCCGAAGTTTGTTCTCAAATTTCAGTTGTTTTACCTCTAAAATAGAAGGTTCTTTTGAAGCTACATATAGTTTCGCAACGTTGGCATTAAAATGGGTGGGCTTTGAGTACGTTTTTAGACAACCACCCTCTATTACTTTTTCATATGACCATGATGGAATAAAAGTTGGCCTCCTCCTTTAATCTGCAAAGTTTAGGTATAAGCTATTCTAACTTTGATTTGTCTTTACGCATAGGCTGTTTTGGCTTTGGATATTGCCTTAGTAGTTATTGTTGCCTCTGGATTAGTAGCTTTGTTCTATGTTTTTGTTACTTTAGGTCTATTTAGAGTCTGAATTTCCATTTTGATATAATGAAAATATTCCTTCGGTCAAGAAGAAGGAAAAAAAAAAGGTACTTTCGCAAGGATCTCGTGGTTCGCGTTTTCATGAGAATTTAAGCATCGCATGGGGTCCATTATTCATTGTGATTTGTGACTAGGTTTCTCTCCTTCACACCTCTGCAATCTCAATCATCTGCACGTCATCTTCGGCAATAAAACATGAGAAAATCCTTTTAAGGGCCCTTTTTGGTGTAAAAATTTTAAAAAATGCCCTCAAAATCTGAAAATACCAATACCTGAAAAGGTCTTAGGGCATTTTCAAAATCTTACGCGAGTTGTTAATTTAGCTAATATAGTTGTTAGTTAAGCCTCATTAACAACAATTTTTTAACAACTAAATCAGCCATCATTAACAACTATATCAATACCCCGTTAACAACTATATCACCCCCGTTATCAACTCACCCAAGATTCCGAAAATACCTGAAAAGGCCTTAGGACTTTTCAGGTATTGTCAGATTTTGAGGGCTTTTTTTTTAGATTTTTACACCAAAAAAGACCCTCAAAAGGATTTTCCCATAAAACATCGTCATTGCTGTTGGGGCCTCCTCTTTCCATGTACCCTTCCTCATGAATCCACATTAGATGCTTATAATTAGGTGCTAATACCTCTAATTAGAGGTATTAGCATATTTTTTAAAAAAAAAAAATTTTTTTTTTTATATATTGTATTTATTTAGATTTAAATTATATGATGTTTTAAAGATTTTTTTGCACCCGATCTCAAATTAAACAATTTTCGATTCTGCGTTTATGCCGTAACACCGGTATTATGAAAATTAATTAATTTAAGATACTTTTGGTGCAAAAAATCTCGTAAAGCATCATATAATTTAAATCTAAATAAATACAATATATAAAAAATTTTAAAAAAATGCTAATACCTCTAAGAGGTATTAGCACCTAATAAGCACTTAATTATAAGTACCTAATGTGGACCCCTTCCTCATTTGGTCGTGCTTCTCTCCTTTGCCACTCACATCCCATTACCTCTCCTTTACCTCCTTTGATCTAGTTTCAATGATCTAAATTTAACATTTTATAAAAAAATATTTTCATGAATTCACTAATAAAATATACAAATAAATTTAAACCATTAAAATTTGAATTTAACAGTTCACAACTGTCATAAAAAAAACTTTAATTCATAATAATAAGGGTTAAGGAGCGCTCAACACCACGAAGTTTGCCCTAAGGAGCGTCAAGTACCACAAAGTTTTTTTGGGAGCGCCCAGTACCACGAAGTTACGTTTTGGGAGCGCCCGTCACACATGAATTTAGTTGACCGTCAACTTGGATGGAATGCTTGACGTGGCGATGACGTGGCACCGACACGCCGACATGGACGATGACGTGGAATAAATTTTTTTTTTTAAAAAAAAAATTTGAAAAAAAAAATAAAAAAATCAAATAATTAGAAAAAAATTCAAATAATTAGGAAAAAATTAAAATAATTAGAAAAAAAATTTAAATAATTTGAAAAAAAATCAAAAAATTAGGAAACAAATTAAAATAATTTGAAAAAAAAAATCAAATAATTAGAAAAAAAAATTAAAAAAATTAGGAACAAATTAAAGGAAAAATTCCAAATAATTAAAATAATTTGAAAAAAAAATTCAAAAAATTAGGAACAAATTAAAGGGAAAATTCCAAATAAATACTATTTGAATTTGTACAGCCCCCAGAAGTCTGTCGAATTTGTAAATACTATTTGAGGAATATGAAAATTCGGGTCAAATTACCCTTTAGTGTTAAATAAATAAAAAAATAAAATAAAAAATAAATTGAAACATCCTAAATTTTGAGTTTAGGATATTAAAAATATTATAAGGAATCAATTATAGGAAATTTAGCCCGGATAAATTAAAAGGTCAATATTTGGAAGTAAAGGCATATTTTCCCGTAAAAATTAAGGACAAATAGTTGAATTTTTTTTCTAATTATTTGATTTTTTTTCGATTTTTTTTTGTTTTTTTTTCCTATTTTTTAAAATTTTTTATTCCACGTCATCGTCCATGTCAGCGTGTCAGTGCCACATCATCGCCACGTCAGCATTCCATCCAAGTTGACGGTCAACTAACAGTCAACTAACGGCCGTGGTACTGGGCGCTCCTAAAACGTAACTTCGTGGTACTGGACGCTCCCAAAAAAACTTTGTGGTACTGGACGCTCCTTGGGGCAAACTTCGTGGTGCTGAGCGCTCCTTAACCCTAATAATAATCTACGGTTGTGGTTGTGAAATGTGTGGATCAAATTTTAAAAATTTAAATTTATTTATATATTATACAAGTTAATTTATAAAAATATTATTTAAAAAATATTAAATCTGATCCATTAAAGCTTTTATCTAAAAAAGAAGATAAATGATAAATGAGAGGTAATAGATGAGAGGGGTAAATTTGAGAGATTCAACTCTGACATAGATAAATGAACTGCTTGCTCCAATACCAGGTTTCGTCTAGGAGGGGCATTGTTATTCCGAAAAAACCTGGGATAACTCTTTGGAACCCAAAACCAATCAAATAATTCCTCAACCATCCAAAGCCTTTGGACTAATTTTTTCAAAATCAATTTTTTACGTAGAAACAGAAAGAGTGTTTGAAATATAAATCGTAAAAACGACACGACACGACACGTAAAATGTCTACTACTTAAGGTTAAGATACAATTTTTTTTATATATATGCATATAAAAAAACATAAATCACTACTTAAAATTTAATGAACAACTTCATATTTAAAATATATAAGTCATATAAGTCTAAAAACATAAAAAGAGTTTCACAACTCCTACAACCAATTTCAAAACATCAAACAAATAAAGTTTAACAATTTCTAAATTATATTAAATGATTCAAAACAAACACATTACCTTGCATCAGTTGCATGTCCTCATCTCTTGCTCTGATAACTTGGAATGCAAAACTTGAGGGAAATGAAAATAGGGTTTTTATTTTAAGTAAAAATGGTAAAAACATTTTAAAAGTTTTTACTCGGCGTTTTTACCCATTTTTATTGGAGTGATTTACTTGTGTTTTCACACGTATCACTTCAATAAAAACGACATTTTTACGTTTTTACACTAATTTTTGACAAAAATATTTGGGGCAGCGTTGCTAAAATGTCACTCTCCATCCCCATCCTTTTTGTGTGTGCAAAAGACAACTTTGGAGGAAAATCTCCCAGCTTTTTTTCTCCTTTAATTTTCCTTCCATCCATTATATTAGAAAATTTCTCTAGTGATTCTCATGACAGAATTTAATACTCCATCTTGCAATGGAAGTAGCCGATGTTAAGACTGTTTCTCCTATATGGGCCTATTTGAATTCAATTTTTTGCCTCCTAATTTTTTTCCCTTTGAGAAACTAACATTTGCCTAATGCTATTTTTTTAAAAAAAATCTATAGATTGCAAAAGAAATGTGGAAAGTTATGGAGATAGCTCATGAAGGAACCACTGAAATATAGGAGAATATAATAAATACTCTTATGATTAAATATGACTTACTCCGTATGAAGTCAGACGAACCCATTGTAGAATTTGAACTACGTTTTACCCTTTTGATTAATCAACTATCAGCCTTGGGGAAGACGTATGAACAAAATACTTATGTGAGGAAAATTCAAAATGTCCTCACAAAAGAATGGGAAGCAAAAGTCACGGTCATCAAAGAAGCTCGAGGTAAATCAATGAGATTGGTAGTCGCTTTTTTCAAAAGTTTATCCGAATATAAAGGTAAACTGAAGTTGAAGAAGTGTTTAGATGAAATCAACAGTAAAGGCAAAGGTGTTGCCTTCAATGCTAAAAACAAAGAAACAAATGAAGAAGAAGAAGAGGATGAAGATGATGATGAAATCGGTATGTTTGTGTGAAGGTTCAAAAGGTTTTACAAGAAAGACCAGGGGTTCCGAAAATTTCACAAATGCAGTAGACATGAATTCAAAGAAAAAGACTAAATTATTTGTTATGAATGTGACAAACCTAAATATATTAAATTAGAATGTCCGCGGTTGAAGAACAAAGAAAAGAAAAAGTTCAACAACTTCAAGAAAAATATTTGTCAAACAAAATATCTCCGCAGTTGAAATGTCCGTGATGGGAGAACTGAATTATTTTCTTGAACTACAAATCAAACAACGAAAAAATGGAATATTCATCTGTCAAACCAAATATCTCTGAGACCTCCTCAAGAAATATGGAATGGATCAGTGTAATAGAGCTGACACTTCAATGACTTCAACAACTCTCCTCGATGTTGATGTCAAAGGGAAGGACTTCAACATAACCAGATCATGTTGGTTACAAGACAGATGGAAAGAGTACAAGTGGACAATGTGAATGTACAAGTGGACAATGTGAATTCCTTGGTGGATCTCTTGTATCTTGGTTCAACAAGAAACAAAATACTGTGTTTCTATCATCCACTGAAGTTGAGTATGTAGTTGCTTCAAGTTGTTGTGGTCAAGTGTTTTAGCTCAAATAACAACTTTAAGACTTGGGAATTCATCTCAAGGAAATTTATATCCTTTATGACAACAGAAGTACAATAAGCTTGGTCAAAAATCCAGTTCAACATTCAAGAACTAATCATATTGACGTGAGACATCATTTCATTAGAGACCATGTCCAGAAGAAAGATGTTAAAGTGTTCTTCATTCCTACTCATTTACAACTTGCTGATACCTTCACAAGCTGTTGGCCAAAGATCAATTTTTGTTCATTAGAACAGAATTGGGTATATTAAACTCTAATGAACTGTGAGTAATGTCTTTCATTCTAGTTAAATTTGAGTTTAACTTGATTAATATAGACTAATTTAAGCTTCGATGGAGTGTTTAGCCTTTTGTTTTGTAGGAGTATCTGATAACTTCATGAAAAACAAGGATAAACAGAGGAGAGACAACTCGAGTTTCATCAGAATAATTCGAGTTCTTCCTAGACAGTCGCTCAGAATTTAAGAGTAAATCTTTTAGAACTCGAGTTTCTCAATAACAACTCGATTTTCAGTTTAATAACTCGAGTTGTTAGTCTTTGTCATATATATTGGTGTAACTTCTCTATGCATAGATCATAAAATTTCAGGAACTCGAGTTCCAATTCCAGCAACTCGAGTCTCACTTTTAAAACTAGAGTTGATTCTATTGTTAGTGAATTTGTCTCGATTCTTTCTCTCGTTGAAATTCATTAAACTCAAGTTTTACTTGTAGCTCGGTTGCTCGAGTTTGCAGTTTTCTTGATTTATGCCTAACACCGTTTCATTGTAGGATCTCTGAAAAATCTCAAGAACTCGAGTTTGAACAGTGCTGACTTGAGTTGTTAGTTTTTCTCTACATATTTGTCAAATCCTCTCACTGCAAACAATTTGAGAACTCGAGTTTCAAGTAAGTAACTCGAGTCTTTGTTTTTCAAAAAGCACTTTGATATTTTCTTTTTCTGTGCAGGATAAACAAAGTTGAAGAGTGCAAGGACAACTCGAGTCCTAGTGACTAGAACTTGAGTTCATGGAAAATTGAATACAACTATAAACTGAAGAAATCGAGTCAATAGTGTGAAATTTGAGTTTCTGACTTGAGTCAGTTGCTGAACAACTCAAGTTTATGCCAATTCACAAGAACAATTCAAGTGGTCCCAGAACACACTTGAAACGAGGTTTGTGGTTTATGTTCAGACAACTCAAGTTGATCACTTAATAACTTGAGTTTTGAGCACTAAAACTCGAGTTCTTTCTTGATAATTCGAGTTGTGCGTACTATTGTATGTATGTATGTATGTATGTATGTATGTATGTATGTATGTATGTATGTATGTATGTATGTATGTATGTATGTATGTATGTATGTATGTATGTATGTATGTATGTATCGTTCAAACTCTATTCTTCCTCGCGTCATTTCTTAGTCTCTCTCTCTCGACCTCCAAACCTTAAACTCGAGTCCATATCACAAAAAATCTCCTTTTCGAAACAATGAGGACCAAAAACCATCAATTGTATCTAAATTCCTCTACTTCTCCATCATCTGCTGATCACATGTCCTCTGAATCCTTGTTCTTGGATTCACCGTCATCTCCAACCAAGCAACCTCGCAGTGAAAAAGAAACACCGCAACGCATTCGTCCAAAGGTTGCGCAAGATGTTGGGCCTCCTCAATTTGTGAAAGTTAGAGGAAATCTCAAAGGAGCTCGGGACCGAACGTATGCCAAGTTGTTAAGGCAGAACTTGTATAAAATTGTGTGCACTCTTCGGTGATATCTTTCTAATCTTTCCTTCCAGATTTAATTATTGCTTAAGTTTGTTTTAATATTTATAATTCACTTAATTCACCCTCTCTTTAGTGATTCCTGTCACTAACAAGTTTGACAATGATAACCTTAGAAAATTGAAAGATGATCAATTTTTTATTTTGCTGAATTTATAATTTGTTGTTAAATAATCAATTATCAGCTATAAATAATGATTTTCAATTACTATTCATATTTAACCTTATGATCGTCAACATCATTCACTCTCAAAAGGCTCTATTAGGAAACTTGTATTTTTTATAACAAGGAGGCTTGTATTTTAATTGTTTTATAAATATAACTTGACCAGTTGTCTAAAAAAATCAAAGCAGAAGAAAATAAGGAGTATTGCTATTATGAGCGCGTTTGGATTAGTTTTTAGAGAAAAAGTAATAAAAGTATTTTTTCCATAATAGATTTGAGCAGAATAGATTCGTGAAAAAAATGATTTTGATAAAATGATAATATTTGGATATTGTTATCGAATAGTTTTTTCATGGTCCAATTTAGCAAAAAAGACATTAAATTTTGTTATGATTGCATATAAAGAATAAAGTTGAATTACATAAATTTGTATATATGTGATGTTAATTAACTTAACTAATTTTTTAAATATAATAAAATTAGATAAATAGGTTTTATATTAAGGATACAAGGGAGCATTACAATTTCTTGAAACTATAAAATTAACGCTTTTAATTTTAATGAAATTGAAATTAAATTTTAATTACCAATTTTGAGAGAGAGAGAGAGAGAGAGAGAGAGAGAGAGAGAGAGAGAGAGAGAGAGAGAGAGAGAGGAAAACTGATATATAGCAGCAGAAATCTGATAGCAAGAGAAGAAGTAGGAAAAAGTAATCCTCCGGTCCTAATTATAAGACTAATTGACTTTTTTGAAGATATTAAATAAGCTAATTAAATTACTTTAGAGCATTTTTATTTTTAATTTTTTCTTCAAACTAATTAGTTTGACTAATAAACTAATATATAATCTAAGGATATACAACATATGAAATGATTAAGTAACTTATTTAGCTTTTTTAATTTCTCCAAAAAAAGTCAACTAGGTCTTATAATTAGGACCGGAGGTAGTATTTTTTTTTCAATTTCTCCAAGTGTTTAGATATTCTCTCAGCGAACCATGGTTGTAAGCATAAAAGTGCTCTTTTTTTTTATCCAAACAGCCTAGTACATCTCGCGTGAGCAATCTAATAGTAATTGAAATGTCTACTGAGTTGTTCACATGACTCAACCTGCTGCATTTTCTGTACCGGATATCATCACTGCATATAGCTCAGTTACTGTATGACTTTTTAATAATTACTTTTGCTATTTTGAAATTGCTTTATGATGCTCTAAGAAAATTTGAGGATCGGAATAAGTGGAGACAGGGTCGTCCTACGAAAAAGAAGGATATGGATTGGATGGCCAGTGTGAAGTCCCAAATAAACCAAACTCGCCTCATTGATTAATTGATTAATGTCCTTGTTTTGTTAGATATTTTATTATTCAATGCATATTATATCTAAGATATATTTCATAATTATTACTTCATCATATGAGGATATTCTAGTTATTGCTAGATTAGTGTATTGATTAAGATTAAATATTCTAAATATTATCTTATCATTGTTTTGGATAAAATATCTCTTGATTGTAAACCGTACGTAATATGGATATATAGATATTTGGTTCAATGTTACATGCTTGACCGGTAAGATAGTACAATCCTTCATGGGAAGTTATAAACTATTCTGTAGTAAGAACACAGATGTCTAAACTCTAACCTCAATGGGTTAGTAGATGATTTATCTTGGATTAGTAATACTCTTCGGGATATATGAGCTAGCACCGAAGAGAATATGAATGTTTTATGATGTCTATGAGAAAGACACCAAAGAGTTCCAAGCGATCACTCTGCTATACGGTTATGGCTCTTGGCCAAAGGGGGGTGGGGTATGTGCACAGTGAGACTGAATAGTAAAAGATGATGGATAGAGCATGTGCACCTTATGGGTAATCTCCTATTTATAAAGATTACCTCTAGGGTTTCAATCCATGGCTCTGCGTGTCTTTGCGCGTCCCCAACTCCTTAACGTTCACTAACGTTCACCCCGCTCCACTACTGTACTTTAAGCAATTATCACATGCGAGATTACACCTTATTTATAGGGTGATTAGTGTTTTACCTGCTTAAAGAGAACTTCTGCCACAAAGTGTCCTTGTTGGGCAGTATCATCTCTAGGCTCAATATACAAATCCATAACATAAACAATGTAGGTCAGGTTTACAGCGATAACAAATAAAATATGTAAATGCTCCATGAGGGTTCCTTGACAGGTGACGATTATTCTCAGACCATGACCGTGTCCAGTCTTTCCATTTGAATAGACCATGATCCTTCCAGTACGCGTGGGTTTCATTCTTGTTGAAAATAATGTGTTTCAATTTAGAGAAGTTGTCTCTCGTTCAAGGAAATAATGGAGCAACTAAGTAATCAAGGCCTCGTTATGGTTGACATAATGACATGAGTAGGCATTGTTCGACTTGGAATGGAAATATAGAAGAAGATTGCCTATCACCAGAGGCCGAATCAGGGGGGCTAGGGGTGGCCCCGCCCCCCTAAAATTACAGAATTGCACCTAAAAATATAGGAAATTATACTTTAGTCTCATAAAATTTTAATATTTTCACTTTAATCATTGTTAAAAAGGTTCATTGAGGGACTAAACTAAAAATATTGAAATATTTATGAGGCTAAAGTAAAATTTTGTAAATTTTTGGATACAATTCTATAATTTTCTCCCCCTAATTTCAATGCTTGACTCCACTATGTTTTATTATGTAATTTTCGCCCCCTAATTTTAAATCCTGGCTCCGCCCCTGCCTATCACCACGACGTAAGAGTGTGTTGGGTGGGTTTCTTCAACATTTCCTTCTTGTCCATTTCTATATGAATCAAAATTCTAACAACCTTGGGAAAAAAAGCCCATCCCTCTCACAATGGAAGGAAAGGAGTGATCGGCGTTTTCGTGAGCTTTCGTAATTTAAGAAGGGGGAATCACTGAAGCATCAATTACTTGCTGCTCGTTTCTTCGCCTAGTGGACCCAAAGATTTTAACTTGTTATACTCTAACTGTGGTTTATATAAAATATAGTTAGAGAGTTGATTTTAATCTTAGATAAAAGACATAGTTTTTATATTTGTCAATCTGTTCCTAATTTATTTTGTATTGATCTCCCTTAACATTAATCAAGAATGAGAGGGAATAAGAGAATTAAGAAAGATTATTATGGTGTTTTAGAAAATACATATCATAACTAATGGGGGTTAACATAAGTGGTAAGCGGCTTGTGTCTCTTAAGTATGGTATCGAGTTCGATCCTTGTGAATGCTGAAAAAGTCTTGTAGGGAGACTCACCCACCATAGCCAGATGCGAGACCCAGGTCGAATCCGGATTAATCAGGGCGAAGCTCTGATACCGGTTGGGCAACCAAAAAGAAAAAGAAAAAGAAAATACATATCATATTAACTAACTCAACCAACTTTCTCAATCTAACCAAATTAGATTAATATGTCTTATATTAATGACTAGAGGAGTATTGTGTTTTTTACACGGATTTTTCTTGTTTGAGCATTTCTTTATTTTTCCCCCTGCTTGTTTGAATTAAAATATTAATTTGTGATAATAACAAGCAATGTTTTAAAATATTTGAATATATGAAGGTTGTTTAAATTTTTATTTAATAGATATAAAAATGACCATTTAATAAAAAATAGTATAAGCTGATGGCCAGAAAACATATACTGTCAGCTATTTTTACATTAGGGGAATTTGTCAAACCACATGAAAAATTGCTTAACCAAGTCATTAAGCGTGAAGAGCTAAATTAAAATTTAGAGCAAATGAACGAAGAACTAAAGTGGATGCTCACTCATGAATTTATAGTATTTATCAACTCTAAGTATTCTACCCTAGAAGGTAAGAAATAAGGTAATAATATATCAAGTAGTTGTGATTACCTTGGATTGAAATATACTTATAGATAAAGAAGAATCCTCCCGCTAGATCCTATTTGTCATCAGCTCCTTTCAATGAGTTTTTTAATCCTCCCTTTTATTTAATAATTCTATTGGCGTAGGAATTGTAGAGAAATTATGGCAGGGAGATTGAGAAAACGAGTAAGGTGGAGTCAAAATGTATTGCATTCAGGTAAGGTTAATTTTTGAAATTTAAAATGAGACAACTTTTCAAAAAATAACTTCTTTTTGGAAAAATGGTATTAAGATTCTAACGAAGACAAATAATACAAAAAATGTCATAAAACTTGTAAATAATAGCCCATCCACTTATTAATTGTTGTTTTTTCACTTGTTATTAATAAGTTATGAGACTTTTATAATATTATTTTCCTTAATTAGAATCTTGTTGTCATTTTCCCTTTCTTTTAACTATTTTTATTTTTATTTGTGTGGATTAGTTAAATAATTAGATGTGACTCGGGATAATAAATAGAGAAAATGACAAAAAAATATCATTTAAACTTTAAAATCCTGTTGACAACTTTAGTAATGAGATTAACAAGATTATTTAAGCAATTGATAACTTGTTTTGTTGATAAATAGCTTATTTAGAATTTTAAAGTTTAAAGAATATTTTTTTAAAAAAATTCGTAAATAAATATCATTCCCGAAGTAGAAAAACGTGTTTTTATGGAAACAAGGAGTACAATACAAAGCTGAGCAGAGGCCAATCAAATGACCCTATCTTGCAAGTTGCTCATGGAAGAATATCTCCATCTAATCTTTTTTCTTATTTTCTCTCATCAGCTCATTTGGGTCGTTGATTGAGAAAATGAAAGAAAAATTAAAGTAGTATAGTATTAATTAGACAGATATAATTTAGAGATTATGAGAAATAATAAGAGAAAGATGATGAGAGAAACTCAACCCGTTGCTCATTGGCACTAGGACACCACATGTGACATTATTATTATTTTTTGGGTACCACATGTGACATTGGATGTATAATTTGAAGACGTAATTAAATGTTCAATGCCAATATATCTACAAAGGTGATGGAGAATAAATAGCCGCCGGGGCATTTTTTTTTTGGGCACCACATGTGACATTGGATGTATAATTTGAAGACGTTCAATGCCAATATATCTACAAAGGTGATGGAGAATAAATAGCCGCCAGGGCATGAGTTCACATTCTATGCTCATCTAAAAGATGAGCATATAGTGATCATCCTTATAATTTTGGTGTGAGGACAATTTTTAAATTTATTTAGATTAAATTATATGTTATATTATAAAATACTTTTTGCACTCAGTATCTCAAATTAATTAATTTCTAGTCTTGTATTTAGAAATATTTTTCCTATAACACCCGTATCCTGAAATATTTTTCTTGTAGCACTTAATATCTGAAATATTTTTTCAATACTCAATATCTTATTTTAATTAAATTTTAGGTATGGAGTATTTTTTTCATAAAAAAAACTTTTTATATGTGGATGAACACTGTGAGCATGAAATGTGGATTCAGGGCATAGGCAAGGAGTGGGATGGTTGAGAGGGATTCGTATGCTCAGAGATGGCACAAGGTTCTATAATTAATCTGGCCAAACAAAGCAAGGATGGTCCCTTTATTGCATCCAAAAATAAGATGGAGGAAGACACACGGTGGGGTTAAATTTTGAAGGATGGATTGCATCTCCATCGTCTTAGAATATTTTTCTAAAAACACTCGATATTTTAAAATTATTTTTAATACATTCACCATTTCAAATATTATTTTGGTAACACTCATATCAAAGTTTGTTTTGCTTGCTCGTTGTTATTGAAAAAAATGCTTTAAATGTAAAATTTTTCCAAAAATTATTTTAAAATATTATGTGCTCGAAAAAAATGCTGAACATACCAAAAATTAGTTTCGTATATTAAGTGTTACAAAAAAATATATTTTAAGTACTGAATGTACCACTTAAATCTCGTATCCTTATGTACAGGTTAGAAAATTAGTATGGACTAGCTAGGGTGTGGAAAGCCAAGAGGCCGAAGGAATTGAATGAAAAGAGAGGAAGATGAGATAATAGTTGTGGTCAAGGGAAGGGATGAGATGAAGCTGAATTCCCGTCAAAAAGAAGCTGGCCAATGACTAATGAGCGCACCATGGAGATTAATTATCAGATGACACGCAACAAGTAGTAGCAAGCGCACACCATTAACAATAGCTCTAATATGCATTATGCCTGTATTAACCTACTACTATTTGTAGTTATTTAGTTTATAATTTACTGTAAAATAGATCTTATAAAGTACAATAAGTAATATCTAACTTTTCATTGTGGCAAGCAACACTTTTTTGTTGTTTGCATTAAAGGCAAAAGTTTTTTTTTTCCTTTTATATAATTCAGAGGTATCTCCTAATCAATAGCTAGAGACTAATCCTCTCGAGGTATAGAGATCACCGAAGTGAGTTTTGTCTTTCCCAAAAAAGCTTTTAAAAAACTAAAAATTAAAAATTAAGCACACAACTTGGTTTGAGTTGACGATATCATGTTTAAAAGATACATCTACCAACCGTATCAGACTTTTGTTAATAATGTAGAAAGATTTTATGTTGGAGATACTTGAATTCAAATATAGCCGTAGTAAACTAGTAAGGATGCTTTTATAAAATTGTTGTAAATAAGCGTAGATAGTTGAATATCTATAACAATTTTTCTTTAGATTTGAATTACATTTTAACCTAAGAATTTTTCTTTTCATTTTTGTTGGAACCAACGGAGAACTAAAAACTTGTTAACTTTGATTATAAAGTTTCAAAAAAATTCTACTCTACCCATATTAAATACGGAGTATATCTTTTAAACGTTTCTTATCTCCTTTTATCAACGTTGGATAACGGTATATGTAAAAGGAAAATATGTAATAACTAATAAATAGTCCCTGTTTTGCCCGAAAAATATGTAATAAATAGTCAATACAGCATCTTATAAAAAATATTCGTTTCCAATTATTAACAGGACCAGAAGAATATATTGATAGTTTATCAATCTTGATAACTTTTTAAACTGCATAAAGATTCATTCAATTTCCTAGAAAGTGTCAGTTGTTGAGATCAATATTGTTGTATACAATCATTCAATAATATAATATATGTGTTTGCAAAAAAAAAAAAAACAAACGATAATATATGTAAACATTGCTGGCCAAAGAAAAAAAATATGTAAGCATTAATTACATTATTTTACACACAGTACACACACACACATAATAAGCTGCAAATAGTCCATGTTTTAGAAAAACAATTACCCAGTATATATTCGAGAGGCATATCAAATTCATAGGGATAGAGGTCAAACAATGGGATGGACTACGAAGGCCACCATATATTTTATTACCTATCCGCTAAAAGAGCTTTTTTAACACAAGATTGCAAGTGCGTTTTTCGGCAATTTTGGTTCAATTTCATGTATTAGGATTAATGTGATGATTCTAATGTATTATGTGGATTCAAGCATTTGATTTGTATAATATAATAACCTAATGTAATTTATTAGAATAAACCAGACATCCGAATACAAATCTACATGAATCAACATATGAATACCTAATGCATGAGATTATTTTTTTTAAAAAAAAAAACCTTGATGCTGAACTGATTCTTACATGACCTAGTTTATAGTGTAGTGACTAGAGGAGAATTTGAGAGTCAATGCAAGTAAAATAATGGGAAGAGTGATTTAAATAGTCAAAATTTAAAAATTTTAATATGGGATTTTTAAATGAAAAAATCTTGTTTTCTAAAAAATGATAATTATAAAATTATCTTTATTTACAGTTTTGCATATACTAAAATAAAAATTTATTTAAAATATAAAAAATTAAATTAAATCTCGATTATCCTAAATTAATAAGTGTTTGGGTAGGAAAAAGCAGTGCAAAGACAGAGGTATTTGGGTAAGTGTCTCCCAAAAAAACACCTTCTTCACTTTGAGCGAGCTTGGCGAGTGTTCGTCGCTGTAAATTCTGGACACGCTCCATTCAGACACCCTTGCTTCATTCTCCGTCTCGTCCATTTCGAACTCCGCAAGCTCCTTTGGCTATAGGCCCTGACGGTAAGTACTATCCCAACCCCGCAGACGATGACCCACCAGAAGCCTTGGAGGATTCTAGTCGTGGCCTCATGGGGTTTCCAAATTCCAGCAAATTGAGCGCCGCCCATGCTCGCGAGCTTTTCGAGAAGAAGATTTTTTTAATTTTTGTTAATTTTTTTTTTGTTCAATACTGGGAAGGAGAATCTCCTTTTATTGTTTATTAATTTTTTTAATAATAGTTTAACTTCTTTTTTTCCTTCAATGACTGAATATATATGCGTAGTATTTAATAAAATTTATTTATATTTCAGTTATTTTTTATTTTAATTGACTTTTTAAATAATAATATAAACATGTTTCAGTTTAAAAAAAACTCACTTCTGGTACTGTCAATCCAAACACAAAAGATATTTATAAACTGACTTTTATTCTATTTTACTTTTACAAAAGTCACATAAAAAATAAACAATTTCTCTCGTCGCTACCTCAAACATGCACATATAGTTAGATAGCCAAGATTAGTGATCAGCACAACACATCAATTTTGTAGATTTTTTTACCGCTAACCCAAACAAACACATATAATTAGATAGCCAATATTGGTGATGAGCACACACTTCAATTTTGTACATAGATAAAATAAAAATTTGTTATTATGATTATTTCATGACATATTCAATAAATGTTATCCAACCATCACTCCATTTCATTACTGTACAATTTACATCCCGTCATTAGTTTTGCTGTGATTTTTAATTTGAGCCGGACCAAATAAAACCAGCACCATAAATATCATTCCAACAACTTGGTCGCGACCCATTCTCCGCACCGAGCAAGCTCCACTCAGAGAAGAGGAGCAAGTAGGCCATGGCTTTCTCCATGAGAATACTTCTCTCTATCACCTCTCTCCTTGCCCTACACTCTCTCCATCTCCGATCAGTATCCTCCCCTTCAGCCACCCCTTCTTCTCCGATCACCACCACCGACCACCCACTCGACCCTCTCACCAAAGACGAGATTACACTTATCAGAACCATCGTGCTCAAAAGATACCCAACCAACAGCGGCTTCCACTATGTCGGCCTCGACGATCCCGACAAGTCCACCCTCCTTAAATGGGCCTCTTCACCCAACAAAAACCTCGTTCCCATCCCTCGTATCGCCTTTGTCATCGTCATGGTCAACTCTCAAACCCGCGAGATCTTTCTCAACCTCAAAACCCAACAAATCCTCTCCGATAATGTTCACACCGGTAACGGCTTCCCCACCCTGACCGTCGACGAACAAAGCCAGGCCATTTCACTTCCCTTAAAGTACGGACCCTTCATTGAGTCCGTTAAAAGGAGAGGGCTTAACTTGTCGGACGTTGTGTGTTCGTGTTTTACCGTTGGGTGGTACGGCGAGACCAAAAGTAGTCGGGCTTTGAGAGTAGAGTGTTTTATGATGGGCGAGACGGCAAATATATATGTGAGGCCAATCAATGGGATAGTCATAGTGGTGGATATTGACAAGATGCAGATTATTAAGTACCAGGATAGATCTGTAGAAACTGTGCCTAAGGCCGAGAATACTGAGTATCGAGCGGAACATCAACCACCACCTTTTGGTCCTAAGCTTCATGGCGTGGCCATGATGCAACCAGAAGGGCCAGGATTCAAGATCCAAGGCCACAGCGTCAGGTATACATATATATATGGACTGGGTGTCAATTACTCCTCTCAGCTGTGCATAAAAGAAATGATTTTCTTCTGAAACCGTGGTATTAAAATGTTTGAAAAGAATATTTTTTTTAAAAAAAAAAATTATCTGAAAAACTTTGAAAATCCATAAAAGATTGAAAATAACATTTTTTTGCCTCTAAGATATTAAAATATCATTTATTTTATCTTGTATAGAAACTAATGGTAAAATCTTTATTACGTAGTATTATTCTTTTCGTACAGGTCTTGTTGAGTGTCTGGTAACTCTGAAACTGTGGTTTTAATGGTTATTTTCTGTAAGTTGAGACAAAATTTCTTGTACAATGTTTACCTAATAAATTTAAATCGTAAAAGTTATTCTCCAAAAGCTAATTAAAATATACAGAAGCTAATCAAAATATAAAGATACAGTTGCATGTGAGAAATAAGCATCAGAGAAAATTTTTGTCGAAAATCGCTTCTTAAATCAGTCAAACGTTAATATGTTGGAAACTTAACTTTTAAATGACAAGAGACAAAAGGAATTATAGGTGGAGTACAGCATAATGAATAAGAGTATTCAGAACAATTACGTGTTTTTTATGAACATTTTTCTGTTTTAACAATTTAATTATTCCTTTTCTAGACAAAAGGAATTATAGGTGGAGTATGTGTAAATTGATTAAAAGTGAAGAATGATTTGTATTTAGAACGGGAGTTTGTTAGTGTATTTAATTTATATCTTCAAGTATCATTTATAAATCACGAACCAAATAATTTATTAATCTCATGTCCATACTTTTTTTTTAAAGCATTATAGGCATCTGAAATTTTTCAATTTTTTTTTTTAATAAAAATGTTTTCAATAACGTCCTATATATCATGCTTTTGTTCCAAAATAAATGGAGTATACATTTTCCAAAACTATGAGATAGTCCCGGTGGTTTCCTGTCTAGATTTTGCATAGAGAATTGACAATAGTACAGCCAAAAAAGGCCGGAATATGTGTCTTGCAGTGTTCACTTGATTCAAAGAAATAGACTGGTGCATGATATGACAAAGTGCATGTTTGAAATCACAAGGTCTTGAAAAGTATTTATTTACATAAATTAAGGTTGTATAATGTAAATCATAATTGAACAATTCTTCTTTTTAAAGCTTGAAATTGTTATTCCAAGCAAGCAGCGGTTGTAGGTGACAAGTAAGCATAATATTTGGGGAAAAGAACTAAATTATGAATAGTAATTTGTCCCAAAATGTGTTAAGTTTTTTTATTTGAAAATTATTCCCAACTCTATAATTTAATGAAGTAGAGTAATTTAAGCCGCATAGCTTCCCATAAAAATGGAGGCTTTGGTACGACACGTGCTTGTTGCAGGATTTTGGTTCTATTCTTTGATTTGAGTTGATGAAGCTGGGTATGTCATTGGTTACATACAGCTGGGCCAATTGGAAGTTCCATGTTGGGTACGATGTGAGAGCAGGCGTGGTCATATCGCTGGCATCAATCTACGATCTGGATAAGCACAAGTCTCGTAGGGTGCTTTACAGAGGCTATATCTCGGAGGTGTTCGTACCGTACCAGGATCCCTCCGATGAATGGTACTACAAGACATTCTTCGACGCCGGCGAATTCGGGTTCGGACAGTCCATGGTTTCGTTGGAGCCTGACCGAGATTGTCCGCCTAATGCACAGTTCATGGATGCTTATCTTCATGACCGCCAAGGAAACCCCTCACTCCTCGAAAACGCCTTCTGTATATTCGAACTGCACGGAGGCATCTCGTGGCGTCACACTGAGACTGGCATTCCCGATCAAACTGTGAGTTTTTCTTGAATCGTTGTCGTCACATGTTTTTTGTGATGATTAATGTCGTGATTTAATTTTGCTGTGGTTGTCTCGTAATTGTTGATAGCTTCGTGAGGTGAGGTCAGATGTGAGCTTGGTGGTGAGATCGGTGGTGACTGTGGGCAACTACGACAACGTTCTCGATTGGGAGTTCAAGCCCAGTGGGTCCCTCAAGTTGGGGGTACGTATCATTACTCTCTCTCTTTAGTCATCTCGTTTCACATATGTTAAACGGTGAACGATCCCGTATGTCACTCGGGTCCGCATGCCCTGCCAGCGGATCCATGAGGCATGCTCATCCCTCAAAATGGTGATGAAGCCCTTTTTATTTATTTATTCTTATTTACTTGAATTGTATTATTATAGTTTTATTTATAAGTTCATTTTAATAAAAAAATTAGTAATATTTATAAATTATCTTCCAGAGTAATAAATAAGATTATGAAAATTTTACTTAAATTAATTGTAACAAGGAAAATGGAAAGAGAAGGAAAAGTTGAAAAATACTCATTCATAAATGAGGGAAAAGTTAACAATTTACCCCATAATTATTGAGCTAGCTACCTTTCCTTGGTACATATGATTTAGTTAAAATAAACTTATAAATAGGATAAGAGTGGTAAGCTTCATCTTGATATATTTTTAGCACTCAATATTCTAAATTAATTATTATATAGTTTATCCAACACCCAAAAATATTTTTCTTATACCACCTAGTATCCTGAATTATTTTTTCAGTAGCACTAAATATTCAAAAATATTATTTAATAACACACAATATCTCAAATTAGTTCAATTAATTAATTTTTAGTGTATTTAGCACCGTGTAATTTTTTTTCCAGAAGAACTCACTAACTGCTCAAGATATTGCTATTAGATACACTAAAAATTAATTAGTTTAAGATATTTTATCTTATAGCAAAATACCTCATGCTGTTAAATATAACTTAATTAAAAAAAATGAAAAAATATATGATTTTTCTTTTTCTTATTATTTTTTTTAAAAAACACTCCTATTGGGATGAGATTCCCTGCTCATCCAATGGGGATCTGAGTCCACATTAGATGCTAAGAATTATATACTTCTTAGGTGCTAATACCTCTAATTAGAGGTATTAGCATATTTTTTTTTAATTTTTTTATATATTATATTTATTTATATTTAAATGATATCTTTTTTCGAGATGTTTTTTACACCCAATATCTCAAATTAATTAATTTCTAATTCGGCATTTCTATGCCTTGTTTCATAGAAAACGCCGAAATAGCCATAAAAATCATATGACAACCTCGGATCACACGTCAAACATTATTTACCTAATTATCATTTTGGTCCTATTTATAAAAATTTTTTGGCCAAAAAAAATTGGTCATATTTATAAATCCTTTTTAATTGACCAAATAAATGAGATTGTGAAATTTTGCCCAAATTGTATTAATGAAAATAGAAAGAAAATAAAGAGTTGAAAAATTCATAAATAGGGAAAAATTGAAAATTTTGCCCCAAATTATTGATCTAACCTCTCCTTAAAATTTGGTCCAAAATGATATCTCACCCTCCTAAAAAAAAGAAAAGAATACTATTTTTTTCTCAAAAGCTGATTCTCTATCTTCTTTTTTTCATTATCTCTCATAAACTTATTTAGATTATTGATTGAAAGATAAAAAAAAGTTATAAAAATATTAGACAAAAGATTAGATTCAAAAAACTTATAAGGATGAAAAAAAAACTTTTTTCTCCAAATCCAATTAAATAATAATCTTTACGGCTCAAAATTTAAATTTAAATTTCCTTAAATTTTGTAACTATTTTCAAAATTTATGTTAAAGAACATTTTTAGAAGGTCACTATTATATTATAAAAAGGTTTAACGTGACAGCGTTAAATTAGACAGTAATTTGTTCAAAAAAAAAATTAGACAGTAATTTAATTACTCTATCTAAATAAGAACTTGGATTCTTAAAATTAATTTTTATGCTAATTTACAGTTTTCTAGCCTAAATTTTTAAGACCTGAATATGTCCCTAGTTATGTTAGTTGTGTTCAATTCAATAGATAGCGCTCTCTGGAATGCTGGGAATTAAGGCGGTTGAGATTAAGCACAAGGACGAAATAAAGGAAGAACAACATGGAACATTGGTGTCGGAGAACAGCATCGGAGTATACCACGACCACTTCTACATCTACCACCTTGACCTCGACGTTGACGGCGAAGAAAACTCGTTGGTGAAGACAGATTTGAAGTCTATGAAAGTCACAGACGGTAGCTCCAAAAGAAAGAGCTACTGGATTGCTGAAGCTCAAACACTGAAGAATGAATCTGCAGCTAAGATCAGGCTAGGAACTAGCCCGTCGGAGCTAGCCATCGTCAACCCTAACAAGAAGACCTCCGTCGGCAACGAAGTCGGCTACCGCCTCATTCCGGCGATGCCAGCTCATCCGCTTCTGACTGAAGATGATTACCCACAAATGCGAGGAGCTTTTACAAACTATAATGTGTGGGTTACTCCTTATAACAGGAGCGATAAGTGGGCTGGTGGACCGTACGTTGATCAGAGCCGTGGAGATAATACCTTAGCCGTTTGGACGAAAGAGTAAGATTATTAATTTTTTTCTTCAGATTCACCCATGAACATGCCTAAATAATAACATCAATTAATTATGGGATTAATACTGCAGGGACAGGAATATAGAGAACAAGGACATAGTGCTGTGGCATGTGGTGGGGATTCATCACGTACCAACACAGGAGGATTTTCCAATAATGCCCCTGTTGAGCACTTCGTTTGAGCTGAGGCCAACCAACTTCTTCGAGAGGAATGCGGTTCTGAAGACGCTCTCTCCTAAGGTTTGGAAATGGCCAGCCTGCGCCAAGCAAAACTAGATTGCTGGGCGTCGTTAATTATCAATCTGGTCGAGGGCCAAAAAAGAAGAGTGTGTGTTTGTGTGATTTAATAATTAATTAGTGAGCCATATTGTTAGGCGAGCTGAAGATTGAGAAAATTATGAATAAGAGCGTGTAATTGATTGACTTGTATGTCTCTCTCTCTATATATATATATGCACAACGTTGAGAATTTTCAAGGGAGTCTTTCTTTCAATCTTAAGTTGTATTTTCTTGCTATATGTTATGAGATGATTGTAGAAATTATGTGTCTGTTTAAATTGTACTACTACTTCCGGTTTAATTATAGAAACATTTTTTTAGTGTAAATTGTACTATAAAAGTGTTAATATAATTAGAATCGGAGGAAGTATTAAAAATAGCTAAAAGTACAAGAGTTCTATTACAAAACTGCAAGAATATAATTAAGATTAGATAAAACTCTAAAGGTCTAAAGATTAATTTTTACTCTCTTTTTCGCATGCATTGTGATTTTAGTGGAGAGGATAGGGTCCAAAAGGGATATACAAATGACCTTGCCGGAACAAAAGACATGTAGAGTGCTAAAGGCATATGTTTGAGTTAGACATTTAAAAAGTATATTTACGTAAATCGGGATAAAATTCCTCTTACATACTTACTTTGTATAATGTAAATCACGTTGGACAAGTAACTTTCATTGCTAATCCAAATAGACAATAATTTATGTGACGCCCCAAACACATTTGAGAATAATAGTAGTAAATCATATCCGCCACCACCATGCCGAGATGATTCTGAACCACCAGCAATATTTACCTGCCTCTGTCAAGTTCTTCCTTGCATATCCTTCCTCCAAAGACCATTTATTCTTATGATTATTTTTTAAAAAAAAAAGTGTTTACAAGTTTTAACTGTGACTGTATATCTTTTCCACTGGAGGAAGCAGGTTTAAGCATATCCTTTTATTTGGATGTGTATTTGAATATTTTTTGAGTGTTAAAATTTGATCTCTCTCTGTTTTTTTTTTTTTCAAAAATATTTATTTATCAATATGTAGTACTATAAAATCTGTGTATAAATAAAAGAACTTGCATTCCATTTCACATGACTGGTTATGGCTTCGCGTGATGAAATAGTATCACATAGCATTTCAACAGTATAATTAAGCTGGAAACAAGAAAGTTATGGGCGCAGTAAACAAGCAAAAAGAAAATCTCCCCTCGTTGCGTTTGGATTGGACCCCATAGCCGGACTGAAAGGACAGTTGAATTGAACACTGACCCGTTTAAGAGATGTCACTCGCAACACTTAACTTGTGTTTTAATGGGCGTGGGTCCGTCCACGTTCATTATTTCATTTACTTCACAATTCGTGGAACGACAATGTGAGTTGGCATAGATGATAAGGGATTCAGGATTAGTGAACCTCCGCCGTCGTTGAGAATCTTTTAGAGGGCGATCTCGTAAGTCCACCAGACTCGTTTTAACCCTCCAAAACTTTTTCATATCAAAAAAAAAAAAAAAAAAAAAATCGTGAACCCACGGAGAATCCTCACCAGACTCGTTTTTAATCTAGGAATGCTCTCGTGCAAGGGAAAGGGAAAGCAGTCAGGGTTGTTGTGCCTAGAAAATCTCCAACGGCACAAAGAGCCTCTCAACCACAGTCCACCTTAGGAGCATCTGGAATTCCCTCTCTATTGGCTATCACCAGAAATCCAATTCCACCCTTAGGTTATATTTGCAATCCTATTTCCATTTCCGAATCTGACTTAAAGATTTTTCAAGACGATTATGGAATTAGAGGTTTCTGTCCAACAATTTATGTGGATTTCCCCAAATTTTTAAACGGATGTGGACTTGATTTATCTCCTTGGCTTAACTCTTTCAAACCATTGTTATCCCTTCAGTGTCCTTTTTGTCCCTCTATCGTTAGAACCTTCAACTATTATATAAGGATTGCCAATGAAGTAAACGAGAATAATGAGGTTGTGGAAGAAAGATTGACCACCATTGTCAGGGGAAAGAAATTAGTAATCACTGTTGAGTCTCTTAATAACATCTTATGTGTTATATATCCTCCTTCTGAGCCAACACTTAATTTGACATATGAGGATATATTCAAGATTTTAAGGCCTGGAGAACCTTTAGGACCCTTATCCTTTGCCCTTGTTGAGATGCCTCCTCTTGACAGGGTACTATAACACATTTACTCTAGGAACCTTGTTCAGAAAGGCAAGAATTTCACACATTTTGCCAAAAGGGATTTCGTATTCCTAGCCTCAATTATTGCCAAAGTTCCCCATAACCTTGGACAGCAGATTTTTAATGAGATGAGAAGGTTAAGATTTCAGGCTTAGAAAAAGTCACCTATCAAAGTCACATATTCCTAAAGGCATCGGATTTCCTCTGGCAAATCGACTTCACATCACTCCATTTATGCAAGCGAAGGTGAAGGGCATTGAGGTTGTTTAGTGGGTTTCAAGCAATGTTATGAGGATGTGAAATCTGTAGAGCTAAAGCTTTTGGATATATATATATATATATAGGGTTTATCGTTTATCGTTTGTCGTGTCGGCACTGACATAAGGTTTTGTCAAGTCACCCCAAAACTACGTCGTTTTGAGAGTTAGAGGAATTAATGTGGGAGTTTTAGAAGAATTAATGAAGGGTGTTTTGGTCAAATTCATATAATAAATACAAAAACAAAAATATCAAAACACACTTCATTAATTCTCTTAACTCCTACATTAATTCGCCTAACTCCCAAAACGATGTAGTTTTGAGGTGACTTGACAAAACCTTATGTCAAGTGACATGACAAACAATAAACTCATATATATATATATATATATATATATCTTTTTTGCATTGGCGGTAGGGAACGAACCCTGATAGTGAAGGCTAGTTAAGACTGGCACCTATGCAATCTATGCTACTGAGGCACTGACAGCTTTTGGATAATTTGAGTACAAGGGAAATGAAAGGTTTTCAAGGGTGGTTTGCGGATCTGGGCAGTCCTTTGATGGATTTTTCTTTGGCGTCCCGTGGTTGGTCTACATCCACCCAGGTGAGGGTCATTTACTTGTTGGGCAAGGATTTGGGGCTTCTCTGTTTGTGATTTTAAAGTCTTGGTCACCCCTATTAGTCAATAGATTTGTAACTTATGTCTTGTTATTGTTTATGCTGTGGGAGTCTATTGGGTTTTTGTTTTGCCTTTCTTTGTGGGTTAATTTTTTGTGTGATGAGTGTTGGCTTGATTCTACCATGATTACTGCTTACCCGAAGTTTGTTCTCAAATTTCAGTTGTTTTACCTCTAAAATAGAATGTGCTTTTGAAGCTGCATATGGTTTCAGAATGTTGGTTTCAGAATGTTGGCATTAAAATGGGTGGGCTCTGAGTACGTCTTTAGACAACCACCCTCTATTACTTTTTCATTTGACCATGATGGAATAAAAGTTGGCCTCCTCCTTTAATCTGCAGAGTTTAGGTATCAGCTATTCTAACTTTGATTTGTCTTTACGCATAGGCTGTTTCGGCTTTAGATATTGCCTTAGTAGTTATTGTTGCCTCTGGCTCTGTTCAGTGTTTGTGTTTCTTTAGGTCTATTTAGAGTCTGAATTTCCATTTTGATAAAATGAAAATATCGCTTCGGTAAAAAAGAAAAAGTACTTTCGTAAGGATCTCGTGGTTCACATTTTCATGAGAATTTAAGCATCGCATTGGGTCCATTATTCATGGTGATTTGTGACTATGTTTCTCCCCCTTCACGCCTCTGCAATGTCAGCCATCTACACGTCATCTTCGCCAATAAAATGACATCATTGCTATCGGGCCCTCCTCCTTCCCTAGACCATGCCTCATTTGGTCGGGCCTCTCCTTTATCACTTTCATCCATTACCTTTCCTTTACCTCCTCTTCTCTTTACCACCTTTGATTTAAAGTTTCAATGATCTAAATTTAACATTTTATAAAAAATATTTTCATGAATTCACTTATAAAATATACAAAAAAAAATTAAACCATTAAAATTTAATCTAAACAATTCACAACTGTCATAAAAAAAATTCTAATTTATAATAGTAATCTATGGTTTTGGTTGTGAAATGTTTGGATCAAATTTTAAAAATTTAAATTTATTTATATATTATACAAGTTAATTTATAAAACTATTATTTAAAAAATAATAAATCTGATCCATTAAAAATTTTAATCTAAAAGAGAGAGGGATAAATGTAAGAAATTCAACCCTGACATAGATAAATGAAAAGCTTGCTCCAGTACCAGTTCTTGTCTCAGAGGCTAGAGGGGCATTGTTATTCGGATGCTGAAAGATCCTTAAGGTCATTCAGTTCAGAAGAAAGTAAGAAACAAATCTAGTAGGCCAACTTTATTTTTTGCCAGCCTTTTATACCACCGAAGCACTTTTTTGTCGGAGCTTCGCATCACGTGAAATCAACTGTAGCATAAAAAAAAAATGACGCTTGTGCTCTCTAGGAAATCCTCTGCTCAGGTTCCTTTGTCTCTGGAGGAGAATGATCTGTTACTCAGGAGTGCGAAGAAAATTAAGAACGGAGATGGTGACAGTGTCGCTAACGAATGGCCTAGGCTAGGGATTGATGGAGTCTCTTATTGGCAGAATGGTCAATCTTTTGCTGATAAACTCCAAGGTTTGAATAAGGAAGGTCTAAATGTGGAACATGGTGCTGAGGTATCGGATAAAGACTAGAGTGAGGATGATATGGATGACGGTGAACCTATGATAAAGGAGGATCCAAATAGGAACTTTCCTTCATTCTCATTCTCGTCTAAGATGAAGAAAAAGTTGTATAAGGCATGGAACAAGTCAGTTATTGTGAAGTTATTGGGGAAAAATATTGGATACAAATTGCTGCTGTCTACTCTCCAGAAACTGTGGACCAAAAGGAGAGTGATAAGCTTAATCAATATAGGCAATGGCTTCTTTATAGTTAAACTCACAAATAAGGAGGACTATGATAATGCACTGACTGGTGGCCCGTGGTTGATTTTCGACCATTATCTTACTGTTCGTCCCTGGGAGCCTAACTTCCATCCAAAGAGAGCTTCCATTGATAAGGTGGCAGTATGGGTTCGCCTGCCAAATATTTTTTTGGAGTTCTACAATAGAGAAGCTCTATCCTAGATAGGAGATAGAATTGGAGAGACGATTAAAATAGACATTAATACGTCGGGTCAACTGCGAGGTCACTATGCAATGATTTGTGTGCTTGTGGACCTAGGAAAACAGTTGATGTCTGGGTTTTCTTTGGAAGGTGAGAAATATTATCTGGAATACGAAGGACTCCACTTGCTTTCACTAACTGTGGTAGGTACGGTCATAGGCCAGAAGAATGCAAAACAGGGAAGTCTGTTCAGAAAACAGGGGAGGTAATGCGTGAGAGCGAGGGTGTGGCAAGGGAGGTTGGTGCCGTTGGGATGATTGGTAAGCAATCAGAGGAGGTTACCGGAGCTTCGTCTCTGGATGTCTGGAAGGTGGTACACAAACATCGGCGTCCAAAAAAAGCCACCAAGGAGAAGGAAAATGGTACTCTCCGTCAACCTGAGGGGGACTTGAGATTCAATGTGTTGTCGGAGGCGAGTGAAACCGTCGCCAGAGTAACCTCTAACCAAGCTTTACCAATAGTACAATTTATTGCAGGGGAAAATAAGGAATTTCAGAGCAAGTCAACTGTGAGTGGCCTGAGGTTGAAGAAAAGTGGGGAGGAAAAGAGGAATAACAAGAAACCGAGTATGACTGGAGGAAAAGGGTGCAGAGTCAAGGCCGACAGGATTAACGTAAAGAGAAAAGGACAAGGGATGTGGAGCAGAGTGAGGCAAAAAGCACTGAGGGGAAGGCTTTATCCTATGTAAATTCGAATAGGAAGGATGGTGACGTTACAACGTTGCAAGTGGTCATGCATGAATCAGAAGGGCATAATGATCAAATGGAGGGTGATTTCCTCGATATTGAGGAATTCACCCTGACCCCTTATGACCTTGGGGATAACGATCGTTTGAATGGGCTGGAAGGCAAGTTTTGGGCTGGGTCAAAGCATGTGGACCTGGACTATGCTATGTTAGAAAAGGAAAATAGACTTGAGGTTGTTGGGACTATTGTTCCTGAGACCCAATAATTTTTTGATAGTCTTATTGGGCCTGTATTGGGCTTTAACCCATTTTTTATTTTAGTCCTATATTAAATGGATTCCATTTTCTATTGGAATGCTAGAGGCGCACGTGCTAAATGCCTGATTCAACAATTGCAATGTGTTTGGAAGGGTGTGTGTCTGAGCTTTCTTGTTCTGGTCGAAATGAAGAGCGACAAGGAGGCTCATTTTCACTGTTTTCAGAAGCTGGGCTATGATGGCTTAGCCTTTATTCCTAGTGTGGGGAGATTTGGGGGATTAATCGTCGTCTGGGTTAGTAATCGGGTTAAAGTGATGGTGCTCCGGCAGGAGAGATGAAACGTCCTCAAAATTAACTTAACATAATAACTAATTAAGGGTTAATCAACAACTAAATAATGCTTCATCATTTACCAAAATATACAAAATAAATCAGAGTATGCAAAATGAGCCCTAACGTGGCAATATACAATTATCTAATATAAACCAAAAAGATGCAAGACTACTTTTAGTAGAGTAGCGCAAACTTTCCGAGTGCCTTCCTCGATGGGCCCACACCTTTAACTATCATATGAAAAATGTGGTTCTGTCAATCCAACTTATTACGAATACTAATACGTCTTCAGTGAGATCTTGCCAGGGTGGAACAATTTATATAATAAAATATTAAAAATATAATTCACCAATATCCATATCACAAAATTTCATATAATAAATTAGGTATTACAATTTTTCATAAACACAATTCCCAAGATGCCTGCCACCAATCCAACCGAACCGCCTTATTTCCTCCGATAAGACCCATGGGCTAAGTTACATCCATGTATTCTTCTATTCTTTCACCTGGTCATGTGATGATGAGGGCCGACTAAAATCTTGATCGTACATGTCCTGCACCATGGGTCTTTTCCCCTCATTGAACTAGTGGGGTGTCGTAAGCGCTCATTGAACATGTGGAACAATAGAAAGCCAACCATCGCGCACCAACGAGAGCTGCCCACGTGGTGGAATAAACTACTTCATTTCTTCTCAATTCAACCCTTACCATAATTATCATAATAAATAACTCAAAAGGGATTTTCCAAGACTTTTCCGTTCACATCATGTAATTAAAATCATTCTCTCATATATATATATATATATATATATATATATATAAAAGGTTCCGCAAGACAATTTATATTAAGATATTCACAATCATTTCACAAAATACTCACAAACAACATACTAATATACATAACAAATGGAAAGTGGTTACCTCTCGCCGAAGCTAACTATTATCGCACTGCTCCTAATCCAAAAGTCCAAATATACGCCAAAAATGAATCTACCACAACCAATTTACTAACCATTAATAACTCTTCTAAAACTCTACATAAAATTATAACTTATAATTTCATAAAATTAAAATATACAAATTTTAATAATAAATTTGGAATGCTTGAAGTGGGTAAATTATGACGGAATTTGAAAAAAAAATTAAGAAGACTATTAAATCTCTTTATATTTATTACTAATTAATAATACCCTTCTTTTATTTATTTATTTCATAAAATTTCTTTATCAAAATATGATAAATGATGATTGTTGATGAATTTAATTTCGGGAAAATATGTATCAGGTCCCTTTTAATCAAAATAAACCCAAAAAGGGCCCTATGAGTCTGACATTCCCAAAATAGGCCCTAGGGCCCTGATTGGGATTGAATTGTAAAGAGAAATTACCAAAAACACCCCACTGCAGAGAGAGACCTTCTTCCTTCCTTTTTCAGCTTTAGTTAGGGGTATTTTGGTCATTTCATTTAACATTCACATCCCAAAAAGGGTCCTGGGGCCTTTTTGGGAATGTCAGACTCATAGGGCCCTTTTTGGGTTTATTTTATTTAAAAGGGCCCAGTGCGGATTTTCCCTTTAATTTCAGCTATTTGGATTTAAAAGATATTTAAATAAAACTGTTTGTCATTTTTATATTTTAATTATTTAATTATACACTAAGAATACCTATTTAATAATAAAAGTAAACTCTTACGAGTTTACGATTGAGTCACAATACAAGTTTAAATTCTTGTCGCGAGTTTTCTTAAACTCGTGAGTTTAACAACCTTGATTATACTCCCTCCTCCTACCTTTAATATAGTAATATATTTTCATAATTTAATCATATTAGAGGAGTTAGTTTACACCGAGTATATTTCCTGAAACACTCTAGTCACTTTTTTTAATTCTCTCATTTTTTTTTCCCATTGGTTATTGTTGAGGGGGCTTCAATAGAGGCATGTTAGAAAAATATAGATAAATATAAAAAAAGAAAAGAAAAAAAGAATACATAACATTTGAGAATCAAAATCAACTCCTTAAATAAGTTTTATATTAAAGCCGGGGACTAGGGAGTATAAGACAATGCATCATGTGAGATAGCTTTACGTGACGTTTTATATTGTAAAATTGAACGAAATGAAAAAGTATCTTCTATATTTTATCACAATAAAAACATATTCGATTATAAATAGGATCAGAATAGAATATGTTACCATTATAGCCACACACACAAAAAAAAAAAAAAAAAGTTAGGCGTTACGACATATATTAATATTTAAAGAAAAACAATACTGAATATTTCATAAATTTTATTACAGGCATAAATTGTTAAAATTAAATACTAATATGTAATTAACATGAGTAAAAATTGGCAAAAAATAATATTCATAAAAAATAAAATTATAACAATATAAAATATGAAAATTGCTATGCACAAAATTTCCAGTATAATTCTTTTTTATGTTCATTAAATGAAATCTACTTACCTTCTTGGCAGCGATTTTTTTTTCTCATAAAGTTTATGAATTAGTCAATTAAAAATGTCCCTCCATTGTAAAATTATCATCATTTTTAAATTTATTACCACGCCACACCTCTTTATTTTCTCACACAGTCACACTCTCGGGCACATGTAAAAAATCCTCTGAAAAATACCAGGAGTATAAACAAAGTTCAAAATACACATAATTCCCTTAATTTTAATTTCGTTGGATATAACCCTCATCTTTCACATTTTAATTTTTGGCCCCAAGCAAGCAGCAAACAAATAGTAGCATAGTATTCGCATTCGGGATGTTTCCCGCTCTGAGATTTGCGGCATTTTCCGCAGCAAGTCAGCTGATTTTTCATTTTTGAGACTTCGGAGTTTTTGACTCTTCCGTTTGAGAATTTTTTCCTTCCAATTCTCCATCATTAACACCTCAATGGATCTTCTTCAGAACTATGCAGATCAAAACGACGATGGTTCAGACGAATCTGGTAACCACGATCAACAAAACCCTAATTCCTCACCTGAATCCTCCCCGCCTCGGCTTCTTCCAGCCAAATCTGCCGCCCCCAAGGTGGACGACACCATGCTTGCACTCTCCGTTGCTCAAGCCAATCAAACCCTTTCTAAACCAATCGACCCCACTCAACACGTTGTCCCTTTCAACCCAACCTACGATCAGCTATGGACGCCTCTTCAAGGCCCGGCGCATCCGTACGCCAAGGACGGCATTGCCCAAGGTATGCGTAATCACAAGCTGGGTTTCGTAGAAGACGCATCTATTGAGCCCTTCGTCTTTGATGAGCAGTACAATACTTTTTACAAGTTTGGCTATGCTGCTGACCCGTCAGCCTCTGCTGGGTATAATTATGTCGGGGACTTCGAGGCACTGCAGAAGAATGATGGGGTTTCAGTCTACAACATACCGCAACATGAACAGAAGAAGAGGAGGCTTGAAAAGAAGAAAGAATCAGGGGACAAGGAGGATGCAGAGGAAGACGAAGTTGATGTGATTGAGGTTGATAATCCAGCCACTGATACGTGGTTAATGAAGAATAAGAAGAGCCCATGGGCGGGTAAAAAGGAAGGCTTGCAAGCCGAATTAACCGAGGAGCAGAAGAAATATGCAGAAGAGTATGCCAAGAAGAAAGGAGAAGAAAAGAGTGGGTTTGGAGGTGAGAAAGGAGAGGTTGTTAAAGATAAGAGTACTTTTCACGGGAAGGAGGAAAGGGATTACCAGGGTAGGTCTTGGATTGCACCTCCTAAGGATGCAAAGGCCAGTAATGATCATTGTTATATTCCTAAGAGGCTTGTACATACCTGGAGTGGGCACACCAAGGGCGTATCTGCTATACGGTTCTTTCCTAAGTATGGGCATTTGATTCTGTCGGCAAGTATGGATACAAAGGTGAAGATTTGGGACGTGTTCAACTCCGGTAAATGTATGAGAACTTATATGGGCCATTCCAAAGCAGTTAGGGACATTTGTTTTAGTAACGATGGGACTAAATTTTTGAGTGCTGGTTATGATAAAAATATCAAATATTGGGATACGGAGACAGGTCAAGTGATATCAACCTTTTCGACTGGGAAAATCCCTTATGTGGTCAAGCTTAATCCTGATGAGGATAAGCAAAATGTTTTGTTGGCTGGAATGAGTGATAAGAAGATTGTTCAGTGGGATATGAATACTGGGCAAATAACACAAGAGTATGATCAACATTTGGGGGCTGTGAATACCATCACATTTGTTGATAACAACAGGAGATTTGTTACTTCCAGTGATGACAAGTCTCTCCGAGTATGGGAATTTGGTATTCCTGTGGTTATTAAGTACATTAGCGAACCACACATGCACTCTATGCCATCCATTTCACTTCATCCCAATTCCAATTGGCTAGCTGCGCAAAGCTTGGATAATCAAATACTTATCTATAGCACTAGGGAGAAGTTCCAACTTAACAAGAAGAAGAGGTTTGCTGGACACATTGTTGCTGGATATGCATGTCAGGTGAATTTTTCCCCAGATGGGCGCTTTGTCATCTCTGGAGATGGCGAGGGTAAGTGTTGGTTCTGGGATTGGAAGAGTTGCAAAGTATTCAGAACTCTCAAGTGTCATGAAGGTGTTTGCATTGGATGTGAGTGGCACCCATTGGAACAAAGTAAGGTAGCAACATGTGGCTGGGATGGATTGATAAAGTACTGGTAAGTAAAATTTCATGCTGAGTCATGTTTGATTAAGTAGTCTTATCTGGTGTATTTCCATCTATGCTATGTTATGATAGTTCCGTGTTTGTTGAACTGATGTGAGGATGTGCCAATTGCTCTGGTCAACTTGATGAGTTTTTCATTGATGCAATTATTTTTTTTCATGGGATGCTGTATTATTTCTTTGTCATAGCGAGTTCATCACATCTGTCATTATCACCGAGCATCTGCTATTTGCTGGCCACCATGAAACAAAAGCAGGCTTTTGTGACACTCTAGGTTTTATAGATATATAGATATATGATGATTTCATTCAAGTGGCCTTTGCCCCTCTGAAGCCTGCCATCTATAATGCAAGTATGAGAAGATTTTATATTAATCTCGTTGTCACTGTAACTGAAATGTATACTTCGTAAACAATATTTGGGGGTCATTCACAAATTTACATTTTGGGTTTATTCACCAGTGATTCAATTACATTACGCTTATTTGAATTTTAGCTCTATTGAATTTATTTGGTTAGGTTGCTTGTAAATACACATAATGTTATCCTTTAATGTTTAAATTTTCTTTTAACGTCATTCTTTATGATTATGATCAGACAGTATTAGATAGATGAATGCGTATATTTTAGGACTCTCTAGGCTGTGAATATGGGTGTATTTACTACAAAGGTTAATGTGTTATATTATGGTTTGCACTTTGCAGGGACTAGTTTCTTTTGGAGTCAGTTTGCAGAAGTAGAGTAGACAGAGTCAGCTGGAGGTGAGAGGGAAGAAACAGCAACTTGCATGGAAATCAAATGGCTGATTTTGGTTTCCTCGGTTGAAATTGAAGCAATGTAACTGGATATTATCTTTTAGATTTTGGGTTACTGATGATCAGCTTGTTATAAATTGCTCCCCAGCTTTACTCCGTCCAAATTCCCGCTTTGTTATATTAGAGTGGTAAGTTTTATAGCTAACCTTAACCCTCTCCTTCAGTTATACGATCGTGTAGCACCCCAGAAATTTGAATTTCCACTCGTCAGATGGCTCAATGGGTTCTTTATGCCTGGAGGGACCTTCAAGGTTTGGTGGCATCTCCAAGGTATATGCAAGACGGATGCCCATTCTGTGTTGCTGCCTGTGTTCTTTGTTTCTTTTTTTGCAGGTCTCTTGTCTGTGTTTCGTACTACAAGGTTTGATGAAACTGGTGCTATTATGGATGCTCCTCCGCTATCCCATGCAATGAACTTGCCATTGTTATTGCACTTGTACGAAACAAGTGCTTGTAGCCACCTGCACAGGGTCTGCCATAGTGGCACGAACTACGAATGATCTCTGTAGGCTGATGGTTCTTCATTGTCATGCATTTAAAAGGAGCTACCAGCTTACTGGACTTCACCATGTGTTTGGGCTGTATCCAAGTTTACTTTCAAACTTTGTTAGTTTTCTTTGCGTGGGTTAAATCTTGGCTCTTGTCGGTGTCTGTGTATGTTTTAGCTTTCTCAGTTTGTTAACTGTTATTCCAGTCTTTTAATGGAATAACAGTTATATTGAAAGGATCGCGGGCAAAATAAATACATTTGAGGAATTTAGCACCTCCTTTGGTTTTTTGGCTGATATGCGGAGATATGGATCCATTTTCTTGAGGAAACAATTAAACAAATTACTAGCCAGTCAATATTAAAAAAAGAATAGAATGTTCAAATACTCCATTCGGTTTTAAATATAAGATAAAATTGATTTTTTTTGGAGATATTAAGAAACAAAATTAAATTCTTTTAGAATATTTATCTTTTTTCTTAAAGCTATTTTATCTAAATCAAGCATGTCTGGCTTACAACTGTCAAAAAAGGTGAATGAAATTCCTTATACACAACCTACATTATGTCTGAGGGAATATAAAGCTGTAAATATGAAATGAAACAATCCAACCAGCCTGTAACATTTAAATTAAGCCTTACAGATAACCTTTAATGCATGTATCTAATTGGTGTTCATATGCTCACGTGTATGTTGTATACATAATTGATTGACATCTATATTGGAATGGATGATAAATTGATTTCCATGTGACTTTGATTTTCTTCAGAACCCATCATACTTTGTGAACATCCTTCTGGCTGGTTATGACGAAGAAACAGGCCCACATCTCTACTATATTGATCACATTGCTTCACTTCACAAGGTTGACAAGGGAGCTTTTGGTTATGGCTCGTATTTTTCGCTATCAATGATGGATAGACACAGCCATAGCGGGATGTCAGTGGAAGAAGCAATTGATTTAGTTGATAAATGCATTGTGGAAATAAGATCCAAACTGGTTGTGGCTCCTCCTAACTTTGTCATAAAGATCGTTGACAAGGATGGAGCAAGAGAGCAGGGATGGCGTCAATCAGTCAAGGATACACAAGCCCCTCCAGCTTCCCTTCACTATTTTTCTCCCCCTTTTTGGCCCCATACACTTTCTTCTTCCCACTTAAGTTGTAATTTGTTTATGGTATCTTGACAAATCTTGGCCTCAGTGCCTAAAATGTGGATCTTGATAGTGAGTGTATGCAGTACATTGCATTGAGAAATTTACATGAATTAATGCCCCGTTTGATATTCGATGAGTTTTTTAAGATAGTGAGAGTATAAGTAGGCCTTTTAAAGTATGTTTGGTGTGCTCATAAAAATGTGTATTTACATTATGAAAAGACTCAAATACCCTTGCTAAAATAAATATGTGTGTGTGTGAGGGAGTTTTGTAAATGTCCTTTTGCTTAGAAAAGTGGAATCCAAACATGTAATAAGATATAAGCTAATAAATTCATATCTTTGAATTACAAAAAAATTGTTCACTGTCCAAGTTTATGAATCAAGAGGTGCACTATATTAATTGGGAAAATTATAATAAAGGACCTAAGAAAAATAATATGTATTAAAAAGGACCATAAAAATTGTAATTATTTTAAAGGACCAGAAATTAAAACAATATAGAAAGACTAAATTTTCCTTAGCTTTTGATTTGCATTATTTAACTTACCACCAAATTTTGAAATCATTCCATAACTTTTCTTAGTCTCCCCTCACACTCTTCTTCCTGAGTTTGTATGTTCGAGAGGTAACACAGATGCATCATTAAGCTATCTACATATATGTGTACCTTATTAATTTATTGAAGGATCCTCTAAACTTCAAGAAATTGAATACGTTAATTTTGGAGGGGAAAATCACAAAATATGAAATCTGGAACTTGATATACAGATTTCACTGTCCTATTACTATATGGAAGTTTTACGATCTTTCTTGTTCGAAAATTGACACTCCAGAAATTTGAAAAATTTAGATCCATGAAATCAAGGTGAAAAGCATAAGGGGATTGGGGGTTCAAATCAATTGACACCTGATTGCCTAAATCATCTTTGGACCAGACACATCTCTAATATTCCTTTTTGTTTCAAAGAGCCCACGAACTCGGATGAATGCTTTGGTGCTTCAAACGATTTCCCAATATAAATCCTTTTTATCCAACTTGAACTTCACCACAGAAGGTAATAGCAAGTGTCCTGTGTCAGATTCTAGTCATCTTCATCTCTACCTCCTCCTCCTTTACCTCCAGATAATACTGTAATGGTAGAAAAAGTCGATCGGGTCATATGAGGGGATTACGGGCTAAGAACAAGGTCAAGATTCAATAATTGTCTATTATCCGCAATAGTCCAAGTTTGTTCGCAAATAAAATAATTGCAGGTCTTCAAATAATAACTACCTACAATTTTTTTTCCGGCCCCAACAGATGACATCAAGTAAAATGAGAACACTTTTCTGACCAAACTCCACCAAAAGAATGTGCAACGGGAGGGTTTCAATGATCATATTGTGCCCAGTCGTTTATCTATCGTATGATTTCAAAATTTGGTGGTAAGTAAATAATGCAAATAAAAAACAGTTAAAGGCAATTTAGTTTTTATTTTTTAATTTTTAATCCTTTAAAATAATTACCATTTTTATAGTCCTTCTTAATAAATATTATTTTTCTTAGGTCCTCTATTATAATTTTCTCATGTTAATTTCTTAACTCTTTTAAAATAATAATAATTTAAAGTTATGTATACAGATTAAAAAAGAAATAAAAAATGGGTATTGAGAAATAGGCAAGGGTTCCTAACCATCAAGAACTCCTTTCCCTGCTCTTGACGCATACTCTTAGCTCTGTTTCTCCAAAGATAGTCATTTGCACCAGCAAAGGAAATGCTTAGTTGATGGATTATAGTTGCATTCTCCCTACCATGGTTCCTAGACAAATACCCAACTTCATTGCTAGTTATAGCATAGATTCTCATGTAGGAGTCAATTTGTCGATTAATTATGAATAAGCAGTGGATGACTGAGATCTGGAGGATAGACTATGCCTAAGCTACCATAAGTTGCCCACTAATCAATATTGAAATATTGTGTTGGAATAAACACATTATTTCCTTTAGAGTTAAGAGTCTCCCATCGTGACTCGCAGAAGCTATATGTATAGTTGAAGGATCCCATAGATCCTTCAGAACCACATGCAAGGTTCTACAGCCACCGGTCGAAAACCATCATCTTTTAAATTATGCTCCATGATAATGAGAATATATCCCATAGTGATGCGAAGTACGTAGTGACCTGTAGCTTACCACTGAGAAAGAAGCATGCACAACTCGGTTTCACAGAAATGTTGAAAGTGTCGAATTTCCGTTGCTTTGATGTCTAGCGAGAGTAGCTTATATGGAAGATGGAAAACCAGCATCGCCTATTTATAATCTTATACCCAGTAGACGAGTACTCTAAAGAGTATTTGGATTAGCTTATCTTAAATTTTGGAGTGTAGTCCTCTTGTTTTGAGAAACCTCTATCAAATGGAGACAATATTTCTTTTACATAACTTGTTGCCGAGTAAAACATCACAGAAGGCACAAGATACTATGGTGGCAGATGAAAAAGATTCTCACAACTCTTAAAGAGAGTAATTCTTGCCATTATAATTTTAAAAGAAGATTCTCGCAGCATGGATATAGAAACTTGCTGGCACTTCAGTGAAGCAAGTCTGAATTTTCAGTGGCTGCTATGATTACCTGCTTCCTCATGTAACTCTTCCAAAGAACCATCTTTTAGCAGTGTAATGTTGCCTAAATTTGGCTCTCTGGCCTCCTTATAAATTGTTGCCGAGTCATTCAAGTTTGCCTCCTTATACCCATTCGATTGGTGAGACTTGAGAGTGCCTCAGTGGACTTTATTAGGTCTATGCCTCTGTTGACCAAAAAAAACAACGGTCTTTGCCTCAGTCGGATTACGGAACCACGCACCCTCAATCGTTCAGACCATTATACCCTTGGAGATTTTGCAAATAACTATCTTAGCCCACACGTTCATTCATATACTGGTGATCCAAAATAGTCACACCACTCCTCTCTGGCTCTTAACAGCTACGCCACTCCAAGAGTCATGCCTCTTCAGTCCGAGTATGAGAGTGAGAATTGCGATTTGCGAGCGTGCTATGCGACGAATTACTGCTGCGAATGCTTGAGCGATAAGGTTGTATTTCCGGTTTTCGTTTATTTTTTTCACATAAGATTTGTTTCTGTCAAGGATTATTTAATTCTCTGGCAAACTAAAGTATTTGATGCATTTGCTCAAAGAAGAAAAAGAAATCGAACTCCGTCCAAAAAAAGAAAAGGGAATCGAACGATGAAAGTAGTTTAATCACAAAAATTTAGATAATCTTAATTCTTTGATCATCTAACTCCGCTGTTTTCCAGTCACTTGCCATTTTCAGTGGATTATTTTGCGTTGGATCATGAACTTGGGCTTCGATTGAAGATGGGTTCCGTCTACCTCTGTTGTTAGGAGCTACTCATTATCGTTCCACTGACGGTTGAAACTTGACCTATTTCTTCATTTCATTTGTCTCTCTTTTTTTCCTGGCAATCTTTATATACTAAGTTTATAATTTTATGCAATGTAGGTTTCTTTTTTTTTTTGGTCAAATGCAATGTAGGTTCAATGTTATGGTTCTGTAGAAGTCCTACTTAGTGCGCATTCTTTTGATTTTACCTACCTATGTTTATTGAGGAATAACTAAGTAATCCCGGAATTTGAAAAAAAAAAGGTTCATACTTCAAATTTTCTCTTCTCGGCTTCCTGAGATAGGAAAAACCACTTTCGCGCATAAATTTCTTTCCACTCTCATCTGTTTCATCCCTCTAACCCTTCTCAGAGCCTCTGGGATTCTGGGGTTTCTCTCTGTTTTTTTTTTTTTTGCCAACCTTTTGGGGTTTCTTACATTGATATATGTCTGGTTAGTCAAGTTTTGGGAAATATGGGCATGTGGTTGAGTTGTTCGTGTCATTCTGATTTCTCTTTAGTATTACAATTTTAAATAGTGCTTTGCATTTCTTTTCTTCAGTCGAGGGTTTCTTCATTGATTGATGCCTTATTTTTAGTAGTGTAGCCTTGTCTACTTGTAGCTACTCTCCTTTCCCACCTATCTCCCGTGTTTTTTCCTTTGTTGTAAATTTTACCCTACTGTTTCTTATATATTTTATGCAGGACTAAACTGAAGTTGCGTACAACAGATTTTTTTGGGTGAAAGTATACAGCAGATTGAAATGAGTACTTCAGATGAAGAACGCTCTGTTATAGGAAGCAAGGCAGATTTAGGGTTTCTAGATTTTGAGGAAGAGAAATCTGTCTATAGTTATGCTCCAAATGAAGAGGACCCTATTGTCATTTCCGTCCCATTTCCGTTAGTGAATGAGAAACCACAATCAGTATGTGTTGGCCAGACTTCTGTAGATGTAATAACGATCAAGAACACCACCAATGAACCAGTGGAACTATGGAGTGTTCATATATTTGCTTCAAGTCCTGAGGACTGTTTCACACTTTCTCTGATGGAACCTCCTTCAGAAAATTTAAATGTAGATAGCGTTCAAGGTTTTCTAGAGTCTTTTTCTTTGGAGGACAGGATGCTTCAACCTAATGAGATTTTGAAAGTATGGTTATCTTGCAAAACAAAGGAAATGGGATTGCACTCCACAATTGTGTATGTTGATGCAGGAGATGAACGAATAGAAAGGACGGTTTTTCTCTTAGCTGAAGACAAAATCTCCCAGTCTTTGGCCTCCAAAAAGCCTTATTCGAAAGGAAGGAAGAAAGAAAAACTTGTTGTAAATACTTTTGTTGCTGGCTCACGTCCTCAGAGGAAGGGCAATCGTACATACACGAACCGGCTTCCAACATATGACATTCCCAAGGAAATAAGAGACATTCTGGAGAGCAATCAGATCCCTGATGCTATTGAAAGAGGTCTTACAAGAAAGAATTATGCTTCTTATTTCAAAACATTAGTTATGATGGAAGAGCTACAATTGGAGGTAATCTTATTTGCTAACAAAAGATCTAATAGCAACGTGTGACAAAAAAGGGGTTAAAGGGTATTTTTGCTCTTAAACTATTCTCATAGGATACCCAGTGCTCGTACCGTCCTGCAAGAATAGTTTGAGGACAAATATGGCTTCTACCCCCCCCCCCCCCTCACCCCCCCCAAAAAAAAAAAAGAACAGGAAAAAAAAAACTGATCTTTTCTCCTATCATTTTCTTGACTAGTGTCTTATGCTTTTAGGAAGACATGAGGACCTATGATATGGAATGCGTAACTTTGAGGAAAAAGACGAATCAATTCTTATCATTGGAGGTTCCAGGGCTAGCTGAGAGAAGGCCATCACTGGTTCATGGGGACTACATTTTTGCCAAGTTAGCCTCCGAGCATGATAATGATAACATGCCTGCTTACCAGGTTTGTTCTTATTGACAGATATGACATGTCCTGTGTTGTTCACTTGAATAAAATTTAAAGCTTGGAAGTGCTGTTTCATGCTGGTTACCAGAATGTAGTTTTATGAACTAGTCATCATATGCTAACATTACAAGATCCTAGTTAGTCACTTATTTTCTAATTTGCTGTTGTAAATGATATCAATGGTATTCTATATATATGAAAAAATGATGGAGGCCCTCACGTCTTTTATTTTTGGAGGCCCTCCACGTCTTTGATGCATCAATATAATGACCCTTGAACACAGAAAACCGGCTCACGTCACTTTAGGTATTTATGCTGACTATGTCAGATAATATTTGGATTGACAGATTCAATTGAGGGGTAACAACTAACTAGAGACTGATTTGGCTTCTCCTAAGTGCTTTACAATTTTGCCTTTAGGTACAATTAAAAGTTGAGATGAATACAAGTGAAGAAGTGATGAATATATATTATATATCATTTTAAAACACTAATCTGTTAATAATAAATGATATCTTTCATGCAATAATCTACTTGCCAATCAAATCTATGCAACATTTTTATACTCCCTTCATCTTAAATATAAGACAGAGTTGACTTTTTTGAAGATATTAAGGAAGCTAATTAAATCACTTTAAAACATTTATATTTGTTATTTTTTCTCTAAATTATTTTACCTAACTTATAAATTGTTATATAATCTAAGGGTACACAACATATGATATGATTAAGTGATTTATTTAGCTTCTTTAATCTCTCCAAAAAAAATCAACTGTCTTATATTTAGGACCAAAGGGAGCACTTTTTGTGGGATCTTCATCTAGTCCATGACATTCATTTGCCAATTCCTTCCCTTTAACATTTCTAAGACACTCCACTTCATTTTCCTTCTCCAACTTTTACTAATAAGCTGCTTTTTAATTCTCATGTCAAAAGTGCTGGCAGAGGTTTCACACTTCACAGCATAATTTAACATTGAATTGTTTGTTTTTAATTGATAACCTTCTAGGCTCAACATACATAAAACTAAGTTTTTAGTACCTTATAGGCAAATTCATTTAGATTTCCAAGTAGTCAATCTTCTTGGACTTTCCCAAACCATGTAGTTCTTTTGTGCTTTTACTTCTACCTTAGTCATCTTAAAATCACCTAAAATAAAGACGTAAGGTCTGATGGGAATCATAATTAGATTTTTTGGTTTTAAAATTATTAAGTTATTTAAGTAAGGATAGTTTTATTTTGAATTTAAATTTGAACAAGGATTAAGATTTAGTTGGATTTATCTTTTATCTTGTCACTGTCTTATCTTTTAGGATTAGAGAATTTAATTGGTATTAGAACTAGGGCTCTAAAGATAGACCACGGATTACTCACTTGTAGACCATTTTCATGAATTGAATGAAGTTGAGAATTTTGTGTTCACTTTATCCCTCAAGTTCTTCCATTTCTGCCTCAATTTGTCACTATGTTCTCCCTCTTTCTTCTCAAATTCTCCCTCCTCCTTTACCCTCCCCTTTCCCTCTACTGTTTTGCGTCAAGATCTCTAAAAATATTTCCAACGAAAATGATGATTAAATTATTAGAAGAATCAGCATATGTGATTGAATTCCTTTCACTGCATCATTAATTACTTGCAAACATGCCTGTATTATTTGTTATGTCCAGGATTTTCAGCCTATGTTGTTTACTTGAAGTGGACTTGTGCAGGGTTTTGTCCACCGTGTTGAGGCTGATGAAGTACAGTTGAAGTTTCATCCTCAATTTCATTTTGCCCACAGAGAGGGTGATCTCTACAACGTTCACTTTGCATATAATAGGCTCAATATGAGACGGTTATATCAGGCAATTGAGGCTGCAGAAAACCTAGGAAATGAATTCCTATTTCCGCATGAGACGTCTAGAAGGAGGCGCATTGAAATCTCTCATCTGGTGCCTATTTCTGGTAATATCAACGAGGAGCAGATGCTTGCAATCAAGAAGATTCTTGGATGCAAAGGTGCACCTCCTTATCTGATTCATGGTCCTCCAGGTACAGGAAAGACTAGTACAATAGTCGAAGCAGTCCTCCAACTCTACAAAAATCATAGGAAAGCTCACATTCTCATCTGTGCACCCTCAAATAGTGCTGCAGACTACCTACTTGAGAAACTCCTTGGTCAGAAGGCTGTCAAATTTCGAGATGAGGAAATATTTAGGCTTAATGCATCTACTAGGTCCTGTGAGGAAATCAAACCTGAGCTTATGCGCTTCTGCTACTTTGATGAGTCTGTCTTCAAGTGTCCTCCAGCCAATGCTCTCATGCAATTCAAGATCATAGTATCAACTTATATGAGTGTTTGTCTTCTTTATGCTGAAAATGTCTATCGAGGTCACTTTTCACACATTTTCTTGGATGAGGCTGGCCAGGCTTCAGAACCAGAAACCATGATCCCTATATCTCACCTCTGCAAAAGGGAGACTGTTGTCATTCTTGCTGGAGACCCAATGCAGTTGGGTCCGGTAATATATTCCAAGGAAGCAGAAAGCAATGGATCGGGGAAGTCATACTTGGAAAGATTGTTTGAATGTGACTTGTATTCCTATGGAGATAATAATTATATAACCAGATTGGTTAGAAACTATAGGTGTCACCCACAAATATTACATCTCCCTTCCAAGCTGTTTTATGAAGGAGAATTGATTGCGTGTAAGGAGGATGATACTAGTTCTTTGTTGCTGAATGAAGACTTCCTCCCAAATAAGGAGTTCCCTGTTCTCTTCTTCGGCATCCAAGGATGTGATGAGAGAGAAGGGAGTAATCCATCATGGTTCAACCGAATTGAAGTGAGTAAGGTCATAGAGCTAGTCAAGAAGCTTACAACCGGTGGAAATATGAAGGAGGAAGACATTGGGATTATAACACCATATAGGCAACAAGTACTTAAAATAAAGCAGACACTTGAAAGTATAGATTTGCCAGAGATTAAAGTTGGAAGCGTTGAGCAGTTTCAGGGACAGGAGAAACGAGTTATTATGATATCAACTGTTCGCTCAACAATCAAACATAATGACTTTGACAGATTACACTGTTTGGGATTCCTGAGCAATCATCGAAGATTCAATGTTGCTATAACCCGTGCCATATCACTGCTGATTATTATTGGGAACCCTCACATAATCTCTCGGGTATTTCCTTTTTACTAACTATTTGTGATTAGCAAAATGATTTAATTATTTTATGATCAATTTCATGCTAAGCTGATTATAAGTAGGAATCTGCTAATAATCTCTAGTATCGCTTTTTCACTAAGAAGTAATGATTAATTAAATGAGTTAACTTTTTTTTTTTTTGATTGAGAATGGGTTAACTATTTTATGATCAACTTTGTGGCATGAATGTGGAAACGTGATCAGATATAACTGGGTGTTGCATAACTTGCATTGTTGCTTTACATCCAAATCTAGTATCATATTAGATTGGTCTGTTCTCATATCTGCTTGATACACCATTCATCGTTGGATCCCTGCCTCTACAAACGATCTAAAATTAAAAGGAAAACATTAATTGTTTCTTGTGTTGGAAATGCTCGGGTGCATATAATTGAATCAAATTCTCATGACTCCACCAGAAAGGAAGGCGTGTTAGTGAGAGACATTTCTGTTGCTTAAAATCATTTCTCTGGTAGTGACATGACCGACATTGTGTGATTCTGATGAGTTATATTTTACTTGTCATATGACAGGACTACTATTGGCACAAACTCTTGTGGCATTGTGTGGACAATTCATCTTATCTTGGTTGTTCTCTTCCTGAAAGACTGGAGATTCAGGAGGACTCTGGCTTAAAAAATTTCCAAGAAAACTCATTGCCCTCTGAAGATGTGGCATGGGGTCAAGAAGATTCGCCACAATCTGATTCTGAGTTGCCTAAACCAGCTGGTACTGATGAAGCTGAATGGTCTGATGGTTGGAAGTAGTCTAATCTATCTATCCATCTATCTAGCACTTAGGAGTGAGAATTGGTATATTCGTTAAAAAAACATGACAGGCCAGATATTTTGTTCAGGCTTACTAACTTGCATGCTTTTCAGCTTTTTGTGAAGCTTCCGAACGATTTGAACATTTCTAAATTTAGGCCAAATATTTTTGTTGTATTAGGGTGTCTCGAAGGAACACTTCATCTTGCAATTCGTTCTAATTTTGTTTTTTGGCATGCTTGTTAAACAGACTATTTGTCTGGCCTAAAACAACAAAGACTGATTGTCAATACGAAAACTAATGCTCTTCAAATCCTTAATATAAGGCATATAATTAAATTAAGGAAGTTGGTTAAGTTAGTTAATATGACATGTCTTTTCTAAGACACTCTAGTAGTCTTCCTGAATTCCTTCATTCTCTCTCCTTAATTATTGTTGAATGAGTATCAATAGGTGTAAATTAGGTAAATGTTGTCAAATATAAAAATTGTCTTATATTTAAAATCAAGATCAATTCTATAAGTATGTGTTATATTAAGGATCGAAAGAGTAATGAAGAATATTACAAAAATAATCATATCAAAGGGAGCTAGCCTGCTTGGACTCACATGGAAGAAGCCTCATAGCTGCTGGCATAATACCGGCAGGACGGAACAATTAAGGGGTTATCCTTATTTTAAATTCTGTATATATTGGAAAAAAAATTCAAAAGAAAAAAAATAAGATAACTAAATCTGAACTATCCCAATATGGGGATTGAACCCCACTGTCAGTAAGAATGTGAAAGTAGGACCAGCCATTCAACAGCCACTCCCACTCCCACAGTAGCTTAACCTAACATGCACACCATCCTAATGTTTGTGAATGTCCACTTTCAATTGGCTGTTTGGGATTGAGCTTGAGTGGTTGTCTTGCTTCATCGGCGAATATTAATTCATTATTCAGATGAAAATTTAATGAATTTTTCAACATTACCAACTATTATTACTGTAATTTTCTTTTCTTTTTTTACTGGTTGTGGAACATTGGAGTAACTTTGAGAATTCTTTTGAATTGTTTGTTCGATTTTCAATTTCCTTTCCTTCCTAATCATTTATTGCCTCTTCCACGTAACATCTGAAAAATGAAAATTATTATCAACTCAATATGGTTAAATTTTATCACATTCAAATGTGATTGAATTGATTGATTTCAAACAAGACATTCAATCTAAACCCAAATCAACGGAATCTAATTGAACTTATTGATTGAATTCAATTGAGTTCTAGATTTTGTTCAAAACGATCAAGCTTCAACAATCATACAAAAATCTCCTCCTTCTGTTATTTGAATATTTAGAAACTCTAAAAAAAGCCTCATGTCATTCCAATTCACAGGTATACATCACAATACTTGAGGAATACTCCCCAAGTGGATATGAAGAAATATAATAAAATTTCAAAGCAATATAGAGGCGATTTTACACACAAACACACACACAGACGTGTATATATATGAGAAACACATGAACGAAACTAGTAGTACTTTAGAACAACAAGTCCACAAGCAATCGGAAGAAAAAAGGAGAGAGTGTAAGATGATGAAGTGAGTAGAGAATGGCCTCCTGAAGCCACTATAGAAACCACCGATGGAGAAGAAGTTGGATTCATAAGTGGCATTGCATCTGATAAAGGTGCTTCAGAAGAAGTTTCAGTTGTTGAAGACATAACAGGAGAAGTTGCTGCTAGAAATTAGAATCTGATGTCAGTGTCAAATTTCAGAAATCTTATTTTATAAATACTAAAAAACTGATACATTTATGCCTAATTAACAAAAATCATTTGGTGTTCTTTAATACGTAGAAATACCTTTAAGATGGGGTAATGAAGCGATTTCAGAGGGAGCTGATGGAGATTGCCCAAGAGATACTGATCCTGTCGATATCATTTATAACCATACAAAAAGACATTAATTAATTGATTTGTCCAATAAAAGTAATCATATGATCTGTCACATATTCAAATTCTAATGATGTCAATTTCTCAAAGACTTTATGGTAACAATTTCTTTGAGACTTCTAGACTCTAGTCTTAACGTGAATATCCTGTTTTTAACTAAGACAAGTAAGTGTATGGAGTTTGACCAAAGATTGCAGGAAAAGAAGTGCATTGTGTGAGCACCTGAAGAAGGAGGCAATAATAAAGGGAAGATATGTGGACATGTTAGCATTATTAATGAAAATATATAACCAAATTTCCAAAGGCAAAAAAAGAAAAGAAAACTAAACTAAAGATATAGAAGCTTGCTTACTACTTTTGCATTGAATAAGGAGGGCATCAGAAATGCCGCAAACTTGAGGGAGATAGGTGGCCAAAATACTTCTGATTGGAGAGTTGAAGGGAACAACGACAGACAGAAAAAAAACAAAAGCAGTCCATGTCACCACTTGTAAGGTACCTGAGGGCTTGGCAACACTTGTCAGTTATTAACGATTCATTTGGATTGATATTTGTCAGAAAACTCATACAAGGAATGAAACTGGTAACCATTGAAGCAGCACCACATGGAACCTTAATCTGAGAAGAAGTGGTTGGTCCTGGTGAAGCCAGAGCTATATTGATAGCTAATATCAGAATCACTAAACCCTTCATGTTTAGATATTCACTTCTCAGTTTTGACTTTGTGGGGTTTGATTAAGAACCTTAGATCATTGGGTTAGTGAAGGTAAGGTGGATTTATAGAAGAGATAAAGGAAAGAAAAGCTTTTAAGAGTTAGTTTTTGAAGAACTTCTTAACTGATGATATGACTATATCTGTATAAGATGTGAAAGAGTTTTTTTTTTTTTTTTTGATATAAGATGTGAAAGAGTTGGGAAGCATTAATTGTGTGACCTTCAAAGAACCAAATTTAGCTAAACATGTTATGTCACCAAGTGGCATCTGAAACTATTTAACCTCATTTTGAATGTCACAATGTTTTGATTGGTAACTTTGTTTGATCATCTGCCACCTCAATTATTTACCTAGTCCTCCTTAAATATTTAGTATCAACCGTTATTAGGACATCTTAAAATTGCATCTTGATGGAGAATGTTCGCGTCACTATTTGGTTATAGAAGCCGAATAATTGATCAATAAGTCAGTTCATGAGATTGGTGCAATTGTTGTCTTATCAAAGTTAACTTACTTTTTATCAAAAAATCAAAAAGTTTACCTACCTAAAGTTTTTTTTTGCTAAAATTTACCTACCTAAAGTGTTATAACGTATCCTGGATGCTTTAGTCATTGGGCCCAAATTAACTTGTTCGAGGTATATTGTTTACTTTTTTTTGCTCATAAGTATATTGTTTACAAATACTACAATATTTTGTTATAAAAAAAAACTACAATTTTTTGCTCACTTTGGGCACAAAAAAATGTTACATCCAAAATCTTTTGTTACAGATCCCTTGAGCAGTCAGAGCAAAAAAAAGAAAAAAATCCCTTGAACAGAGCCGATGATTAGTAGCATTTAGCAGGATACACATGGGTTGGATTTAGCCCAACATATTCATTATAAAAGATTTAGCCCCATATTTGCTCAAGTCGGTTCAATGGTTCGATTTTTTTTTATATATATATATATATAAGATCAGTGGTTCAATTTTTATAAAATATCACAACTTCACAAGTCATGAAAAATATGGTTTAGTTTTGAGCTTCATTTAAATTGCCCATAATCCACTGAAAACATCAAATCAATCATGTTATTTTCAATACTGACCAATTCCATGCCTTCTTCCAGAAAATTGCTAGTTATTAATTTGCAAGTTTGGCAGCTTGTTTTTATCATGAACAGTTGTGTGTGTGTATATATATGGGGTTTAAACTTCTCATGTTGCATGAGAAGAAGAAGATTCCTACACACACAAAAAAAAGTATGACCCACATATAAATAATGCTAATTATATATATATATATGGGTCCCACCATTTTATGTGTGTGTGACATGAGAATACACTTTTCCTACAACATGAGAAGTATTTTTCCTTTTTTTTTTATATATATATATATATATAGTTTTGAGATTTTGATACCTCATTTTCATGCTTGTTCAATTACGCCGGGGACGACAACACGTATGTAACTAACTTCATGTTGTCCCTTTCAACAAAGAAATTTTAACTTTCGTGTTCATTGGTTCTAGATTCGGAAAAATCAACTTCCATGGTTATAGCTGAGTTCAAAGTCTGAACAAGAATTTTATTTTTCATTTCTTGTTGACTTGTTAAATCGTAATTAGCCGTACGTTAACCAGGCTTCATGACATTCTTCCTGATTGAAGGTTCCAAGAAAAACACAGGCTTAAAACTTAGAAGAGCTGAAAGGGAACGTAAGGAGACAAGTCAACAAGGTTGATGAGCTGCAAAAGCAAGACGGTGCAATGAAGCGACGTCGTATGAAACATGTGTCAAAGTCTTCGCGTTTGAAGTTTTGAACACACAAACAGGCTGAAGGTTCTGCAACACCAAAGACCAAACAGTAACTGTTAGAAAAAAGTAGGAGAAGCAGTTCACCAACACAACTAAATTCCAACCTCTTTCTCTTTGTCTCTTTCTCTGTTTCCCTTCCCTACAAAAACCTCTCCCTCCCTCCCAAACTAAACCAATCCAACATAAGCAACATCACGTATTCCTCTTCTTCCAAAGCATTATTCGTTTTATTGGATTCATCAGATATGGCTCGTATGTGTGTGGCTGTGGCGGTGGTGACGGTGGCCGTGGTGGCGGCCATGTTGTGCGGAGGAGCTTCGGCACAATCGAGCTGCACAAACGTGTTGGTGAGTCTATCGCCATGCCTCAATTACATACAAGGCAATTCCTCAACACCATCATCATCATGCTGCCAACAGCTTAGCAGTGTGGTCCGTTCACAGCCAGAGTGTTTGTGTCAAGTCCTTAACGGTGGTGGCTCCTCTCTGGGAATCAACATCAACCAAACTCAGGCTCTGGCTTTGCCTTCTGCCTGCAAGGTTCAGACCCCATCACTTACTCAGTGTAAAGGTAACATCTTTTCTTAACATTAAGATCAAGTTTTGCTTTCAATTATGTTAGTCCTATTAATTCGTATCTCTAAGCTAATATGAACAATGGATTGGACAGCATCTGCTTCACCGGCCGGCTCACCAGCTGCAGACTCTCCGAACGCAGGTCCATCAGGTGGGTACATGTCTCCGCTCCTAAATATAAGAGTCAGACGATAAATTTGTTTTGGTCATGAATATAAGACTACAATCTATTTTGGACCCCAAATTTATAATTTTCTCCTCGAAATATCCCGATTGATTGTACATAGGAAGGAGGTTTCCCTTTAAGGGCAACTACCTTAACTAATTTCATTACATCCGCAAATTAGTTATCAAACTCTTGTATTAAGGACTAAAAGTAATATTGATGCCATTAGAAGATAGTAGAGTGAGCATATTGAGGTCTAATTTTCTGGGTTGTTGGTGTGATTTCAGGGACAGGATCTAAAGATGTGCCCTCACCAGATAATGGCTCATCGGATGGCAACTCCATCAAGTTCTCTATTCCTCTCGTGTTCATTGGTTTTGCCGCAGCATATGCTTCCACTTTCGGAACATACTGATTCTTTCAGCCTCATGTATTCCATTTTTTGACATCTATTATTAGTCACTTGCTATTTGATATGAGTGTTCTTGTGTGCATATAGTATTTGATTTCCTCAAGGCTGAAGAGTTCTACCATTCTCATTCGTTATTGTAATTTTACATAATTATGTATTGCTAGAGAGATTCATGTCTCTCTTCCCTTTATCAATAATAAAGATGGCTTGTATCTTGCATTTGCAACAGTGATCTTGCTATCAATTTAACATCACGCGTATTGTCTCTCTCTGCATCCATTCGCCCTGGCAGTCTGCGGCACTTATATAGTGCTCCTTGTTTAAAGGAATTGCTCAAAAGCAAGAAAATGTCAACCAGTTTAAATAAACTATCAATGAAAGTTCATAACAAGAGATCTAAGAATGTATGGGCAGACACCAAGTTCGAAATAATGCATTCTGCTGAACTTCCATTTGGTCAAAATAATTGAAGATGACAAGAGATTAAATGCTAAACTAATTGAATATAGAAGCTATGCTATTATACATATAAACTACTATTCAAACTAAACAACATCCGAACTTTATGATGAAACTCAGTAGAGAATTTTACAAACAGATGTCTGCAGAATCCTGGCACTCGTTTTTTTCTCCTTTTTGAAAGAACATAATCTTATCATGGCAAGTTCCAGTTTAGTCCTATCAAGCAAAAGGTTTTCCTACAGCCAGGTATTTCTGGTATATGCAAAAATTTGCAGAAAATAACATTCATGAGTCCTTTGAAGAGCAACATCTCACTCCATTTAAATCATAGATGAAGGAACTGAAAGCCCTTCGGAACAACAGTTGAACAAGTGAGGCTCAGTATAAACCCAATGGGTAACATACTAGCGATGATAAAACTTCTCCCCCTTCTTCTACTCTCTCTCATTACTTGTGTATTTCTTTTCACACTCTTCTTTCGACTTTGTCAGTTAGCATATAGCTAGAAAGTAAAGCCCCCATTCTTACAAGAAGTGTTCTAATAAACAGCATATAAGCATTCATCGCTTTCCCTTTTATTCTGGCCATCCCATCAACAAGCCTTCAAAGAAATTGAAATTGTACAAAATCTGGGTACATAAGTAACTCAACTGTCCAGAATCCATTTAAATATGAAACTCAGTTTTGCCGTGTTAATCAGACGGTAGATTTACATGCCTCTTTCTCTTCTTGTTTTTCATTTTCCTTCCTTTCTTTTTTGGATAAAGCTCTTTCTCGATTGTACCTTGTCATCGATTCAAAGTAAAACCAGCTAAATGAGAATGAAAGTGAAGGGTGAAAACAAGAACAAATGCTCTAATGGATTCCATTAGATAACTTGAGAGCGAAAGTGCACTCAACCTTCCGTATAACTTTTTTTTTTTGTCAACATTCCGTATAACATTAAGTGCAACTAAAGCCTTCAGATATCACTGGGCACTGGAATCTATTTCTATCATACAGGTGTCAAGAAATCAAAAGTCCATAACCAAAAATAAATAAATATAATAAAGAATCATACGTAAAGAGAAATATAAAACTCTGACTTCATTCTTCTATGATATACATCCAAAAATACCTGAATAAAATTCAAGTTTTCTTATTCTACATTTTTCGGCAGATAAATTAGTTGTACAGAACAAATACGACTATTTCTCCTTTTCTGTACAAAGCCAGGAAATTTGTTAAAGAAGAAAACCCCATCAAAAGTGAAGCAACTAAAAAATCATTTGAACTATTCACTCATAAGAACACCATAGGGCATCACCAAAAATTTGTAATATTCAGCACAAGCAGCTTGATAACATAAGTTACATAATGTGATCCCTTGAGAAGTTACACATCACGAATGTGTTCGTGACCGTACAAATTCTTCTAGCCTATCCCACACCTCCAATGCAGCAGCCCTGTCTTGGTGTCGTTTGTTCTTACTTATCTGCCAACAAATATGAAATGTATGCTTAGAGTGAAAGTTAGAGATGTAAAGAGAGGAAGATGATAAACAATATGATGAAATAAAAATCATTAAACAGCAGTAGTAAGGGGTACGAGAAGCCTACCGAGATTATCTTTACATTCCATTGCTTTACGTTCTTAGCCGACTCCAAACTGTCATCTTCAAAACGCATATAAAATCCAATAACTGCAAGAACATCAACTGATTACCACACCTAGCTTCAATTCAACCAAAAAGTACAGATAAATAAACACAATCATGCTCATAAATGGTAGGAACGATTTGTTGAATAAGGAAAACAACAAAACAAATTCCAACTCACTTTTGTTAAATATTTCAACGTGGTCTTTATAAGGCCAATCCTTAAACTGCCATTCCTTGCCCAATACAAAAACCGCCACTACTCGGTCCCAGTCTTCTGCTTTGAGAGTAGATGGCTTATCCCTCACTTCATAAGCAGTAACCACCCTATCCCTACTGAGCTTCTTCTGCACCGTCACGCAATCTGGCCGTGCACCCTTCATCTGCTTTACCTTGACGTCAGTTGGTATATAAACACCATCCTCCAAAAACTCTTTCACATTGTAGATGGTAATCAGCGTCTGGAACGCACTGGGCACCAAAATAATCGGCACTCCTTCTCCTATCTTACTACCCTTCAAGTGCATTTTGGGTTTTGGAGTAGCATCGTAGCCCATCTCATCTGCAAACCCTAAACCGCGTTCATCCGCTCCCATCAACCGACTCTTAGCAACAAGCCCATCTTTTCTCTGCTGAGACTCGATTCTCTGCCTCTCCTCTTCGCGCTTCGTCGCCGCAACCAGTACGCTGTAGAAATCCCTATTTTTGCATTCCAGCAAGGCCTCGGGGTCCTTCAACGGCTTTTCGGCTGCCTTAATCATGGACATGAAATCCAATTTCTTCTCATCAGGGACAACGGTCAAGTCGGTACTGACACGATTCGCGGCAAATGCAGGCTCTTCAGGACGGTACTCGATGGAATCAGTAGAGGATATCTTACCCTGGAGGTATTCGAGGAGGGGTTTTCGGTCTGGGAAGCTAACAGCGGGGATTCCAAGGGAGACGGTGTTTTGGATGTAATCGGTGTGCCTAAGGTGATGATTCTTGATGTAATGAACTAGGGTTTCGAGAGTGTGACGATTGCCCTTGGTTGAGCGGTAAGCAGTCTCGACGGAGCAAGGAAAAGAGTATTCATCACCGAATCGGAACTCGCCGCCGAACCGAACTATCTTCTCCAGCTCCCCTCGAATGGTGAAGTCCCTGAGAGCAGTGAGGGGATCCATCGGAGAGCTCAAATCTGGGAGTTCCCCAGGGTCGCTGCTCGCTGACTGCGGGACTGATTTTTTTTTTTTTTTTTTTTTTTTTGGTCGAAACTGCGGGACTGATATCACTATGGGGTCGGCTTTTTCACCAAAATAAGATTAAAAAAAAAAAAAATTTAAAGCAGATTGAAAATATTTTACCAAAATAATGTAGTTAATGGTGCGTGCATGGTCAAACTCACGAAACCAATGGCGTAAAAGAGTTCTGTGGCTGACCGACGCATCTTGAAAAATTTATATCAGTGGCGTGAAAAACGTCCACACCACCTAATGGCGTGGATGTTATCCACGCCATCCAATCTACGCCACACCACCTAAACCCACTTTAAAATGGAAATCGACTTCATTCCATAAAAAAAATTAAATTAATATTAAATATAAAAAATTAATATTATTATAATAATAAATGATAAAAAAAATGGAATAATTTAAAAAGTTCTACTTCATTTAATTTGAAGTCAAAAGAAAGAAAGTATGGAGCTGAAATAACTCATTAAGAACGCTCTTTAAAAGATTACGCGGTACAATTTGGTTATAACAACAGATCCCAATACAGGGGATCAATATATTTGTTATACACCTACAATTTGGTTATAACAACAGTATTGATTTTGGGATCTGTATAAAAAAGTGTCCGCGTAAAAGTGTTTTTCGGGATTTGTATAACTTATTAGAAACACTTTTACGCCGTACACTTTTTTTTACAGATCCCAAAATCAATACTTGTTGTTATAACCAAATTGTAGGTGTATAACAAATATATTGATCCCCTTTTATTGGATATGTTGTTATAACCAAATCATGACTGCGTAATCTTTTAAAGGCGTTAATAAGTTATTTCAGTTAATCTTTCTTTTTTCTTTTTGACTTTAAATTAAATGAATTAAGTTTTTTTAAATTATTCCACTTTTTTTATCATTTATTATTATATTAATATTATTTTTTTATATTTAATATTAATTTAATATATATTTTTAAATATGGAATACCATTTATCCACGCCACTGTGGCCACAGTGGTGTGGATAACATCCACGCCACTAGGTGGTGTGGATGTTTTTCACGCCACTGACACAAGTTTTGTCAGTATGTGTTAGTGGCGTGAACCTTTTTTGCGCCATTAACTACATTACTTTGATAAAATATTTTCAATCTGCTTTAATCTGGTAAAAAAAAAAAATTGAACCTTATTTTGGTGAAAAAGCACTATGGGGTCATAGGCCCTAATCCATGTAATGCACTAATATGCTACTACTAGCTCCGATAGGATACTATAAATTTATTTAGGAGTGGAGGGGTAGTATTTTTACGCCCGGGTATCTTTATACTCTTAACCAAGCATTGACCTCTTCAATCAAAAATCAGAGCACTCTTTAATAAAAAAAAAGGGTTAAGGTTTAATTTTACCAATGAACTATTTGGTCCCGGAGGCGTCCAACACAATTAACTATTAAGTGGACCAAAAATACCAAAAAAAGTTTTACTCGGAGGCGTCCGTACAACGCCGTTAAACAAAAGTTAACGTCCAGTTATCTAAGGTGCAGATTGGCCAACGAATTTTTACCTCGGGAGCGCCACAAAATTCTAAATTTTACTAAATTAAATAAGTTTTTTCTCAATTGTCATTATTCAAAACTACTTGTATTATCTACGGACAAAAATGACTTATTCTTCAATTTTGTCAAAATTATAATTTTCTAAAATAAACAAAATTTTGTATTAAAAATTTAATTATATGATTTAAATAAAACTCAAGGTGTTTTATAGTTTTATTTATATGTTAAACAATATATATATATATTATTTATTTTTAATGGATATTGTAATACCCGCATATTTATTTATCCGAAATATTACATTTTGGTAAATAAATTGGCTATTTCGATAAGTGAAATTATTGTTGCAAGACTTGTGTTATTATAGTCTATGTTTCTAGGATGGGTTACGTGGGAAATTAGAGAATTTAAGGGCCAAAGTGCCAAATGACCAAAATACCCCTGGTATGCAAAATGACTTAGGAAAATTGTGAAAAATCCTAAAAGGCAATGAAATAATTATTTGAGTTAGGAGAGTATATTATCTCTAATTGTGATAATTTGATAAATTATGAGTTTGGAAAAATTGGAATAAATAAATAATTAAATATAAAATAAATATAAAATAAAAATAAAAAGGATCCAAATAGAAAATTGGAAAGAAAAAAATAGAGATAGGAACAAATTTTAAATATCATGATATTTTTGTAAAATTGTATTATTATATAATATAATTAATCATAGTGAATAGTAATGGAATAAATAGGAAACGGATCCTATCTAGAAAACCAGGAATAGGAATTCCAAGGTCAAGGTAAAATATTGATCAGTGAGTTTTTACCTTCAAGTGACGTCTTCCTAAGTTAATTCCAAGGTCGGTAGCGCATTTGCCAAATAAGACGAAATAGGGAAAAATGCAGATAGTCACATTTTGGATTTGAAGAAAATAAATTATAACTCAACATCCGGAGATGAGTTTATAATTATATGGACATATTTGGAATCAGTGAATTTTGTCCGTGGTTGATGATTCCGAAAACGATTTTCAGAATCGGACGCGCCCAACACGTTTTTTCGAGAAAACTTCAATTTGGTACATTTGGAACCCCGTAAGGGACCGAAATCTAAGTTAAATTAGATATTATTGATGAGGAAGAGAAGATCTTCAAAGTTATGAATTCAGAATTTTGAGATTTTCCGAGACTACGCTAAACGGACAACGATCGGGAAATTCTATCGGACCGGGCATAAAGTAAGCTTGAGTCACCATTCTTGGACCAATTGCTTGCCGCCACATCACCCCTAAGTCGACCAAGAGCTTCCCATGGACAAGAATTAACCACCAATTAGCCTTGATTTTACATGGTTATAAGGTAGGAAAAATTACAAGATTTGGAATGTGGAAATTACCAAAGTGGCACAAATTTTGCCTATATAAAGGCATGAGCACCTCTTGGATTTTCACATCCATTCTCAAGCTAGAAACCGAGTCTAGAGGGAGAAAGAAGAGAGAGAAGCTCTGGAAAAAATTGTGAAGAAGTCTTCAACGGCAAGTTCTTCTGGTCTTAGCCGTTAAGTTCTAGTCTTTAGTTCGGTAGTTGGTAGAAATGTTAGTTAGATTTAGTAAGGAGGAATGAGATTCCTACTATTGTTTTTAAGCCTCATTGCATTGAAAGATGCCCGACGAGGTAAAAACTTGGTAGGGATTGAGTTCTGAAAAGTGAAAGTTAGAGTAGCGAAGTCTTTGGCGAAATTCCGCCAAATTAGGGGTAGAAGGGCAAAATGGTAATTTTTACCTAAAATGCCGTTATGATGTCAAATCACTAATGAAAGTGATATTACTCTTATAGGGCATCGAAACTCGATTTGCTTTGCGTTCGCCGCCCGACGTGTCGGCGTGAACATTTCACGTTTTCCCAAAAAGTACGTTTTCCGCCGAAAGTACCTAACGTCATCAACGAAGGTACGGACGCGTCTTGTAACACTAATCTTGTGCTTTGCTTAAATGCATATATGTGATAGATACGTTCGTAGACCGATATACGACAGCTTTTACACGGTTATAGTCATAATAACGCCGTATGTTTTTCTAGCGGCGAGAACACGAGTGGTATCGTGGCACCGTGAATAGTGCAAGCTTGTTATTGTTGTTTTACATCGTGGGGCTTTACATACTGCGTAATGCTTATGTTTTGTCGGCATAATGATCATGCATCTGCCGTATGCTTATGTAGTGAGATCTTGTTGTATTGTCTAGAATATCTTTATCCGTATAGTGTATTATTTGGGTTTGAGATTAATCAGATTACCGAGATTCAATGCGGTGAATTGAATCTCGGCTATAGCTTCGTGGATCCGGAGGAATACGGATCGAAGATCGAGGCAAGCGATGAGCGACGTGCGGCCCGAGACTTATCTATCTTTACCGCTTTCGTTATTCACTTTCAAACTCTAGGATTAATGTAATCATTACAATGTTACACTGTGGTTGATGTTTGTTATGAATCAGTTACTCTTTCGCTCCAATGCTCTACTCTGATTGAAAAAAAGAAAATCCGCTTTAAAAATTGGAATGTTACAGATATCAATATTGATACTTAATAATATAAATCCGGCAACTTGATGATATATTTGTTAATTAAATGATCTATTGATTATTTGTGACTTATTGACAAAAAAAAAAGATAACTTAAGAGGCTTGATGAATGACAATTTAATAATAGGTTAAAGAGCGATTTTAATGGGTTAAGGAAAGCAACTTGGTCTACGAAAATTTTATTAACATTAAATGAATTTTTTAAATCACATAAATTTCTTCTAAAATAAAAATAAATCATATAATTTTTTTGTTTAACGATATAATAAACTATAAAACACGTTGAATTTTATTTAAATCATATAATTATATTTTTAATTAAAAATTTTGTTTATTTTAGAAAATTATAATTTTGACAAAATTGAAGAATAAGTCATTTTTGTCCGTAGATAATAATACAAGTAGTTTTAAATAATGACAATTGAGAAAAAAACTTACTTAATTTAGGAAAATTTAGAATTTTGTGCCCAGGCGCTCCTGGGGTAAAAGTTCGTTGGCAATCTGCACCTTAGATAACAGACGTTAACTTTTGTCTAACGGCGTTGTGCTGGACGCTCCTAAGTAAAACTTTTTTTGGTATTTTTGGTCCACTTAATAGTTAATTGTGTTGGACGCTCCTAGACCAATAGTTCATTGGTAAAATTGAACCTTAACCCATAAAAAAATCTAAGTACTCTAGTTTCAAAACAAGCTATGGTTAAGGAGTAATTGTGTCCATAGAAATTTTTTCGGGTGCAATTTTATTTTGGAAATGTAAAAAATGAGACACTTTTGCCCATACTGTTATGTCAGTTGATTTTTACCATTATTTGAATAAATAAGTAAATCTGACATGTCATCCACTTCATTTTTGTTAAGGTGAAAATTTACTTTGAAAGTTTTAAATCTTTTTAAAAAAATGAAGTAAGACACATAGACTTTCAAGGCAAATTTTCATATTAACAAAAATTACATAGATAACATAGATTGTTAGCTCAATATATCTATTAGTCAACTAACGGTTAAAATTAAATGAGATAACTGTCATAGCAAAATTGCTCTATTTTTACACTTGTGAGGCAAAAGTACCATTTAATCCAAACAACCTACAAAAAAAATCAAAATACTATAAGACTTATGTTCTTAATGTATGATCTAATTGTATAACTTATCTTAATTCTAATGTAAGAACTATTTTCATATTTATTAATTTTATTCCAATTTAACATTACTCACACAATCTTAATTAAGTAAAAGAGATATAAACGAAATTAAAAAAAAAATGATTAGAAATGTTTTAGGAAAAAAAAACATGTTATATTAACTACCTTAGTCAACTTCCTTAATTTATGTAACTAAGAAAATAGGTCTTACTTTAATAACCGAAGAAGATAGTTAAAACTTAAAAATAAGTAATGGGAATACATTTTAATATTTTAAAACAAAATTGAGACTACTATTCAAAATCTTTCTTAATTAAAAAATTTTCCGCCAACATTCTTAAATTAAATCTACTACACCAGTTGAACATATGGACTTGCATTTTTGGGCCTTACTCTAAAATGGGACCTTCCATTAACGGGCCTATTCCCGTCGCAGTCTACAACCTTCCGCCCGCCTTGATTGACTAGTTGACCAAACTTACTTAGCTTTTAAGCTGCGTGTAGTGATGTTATACACTCATCGGACTAACCCAGCTCATCTATATATCTATGGATGCCTCAGGAATATCCGTGCGACCATTTAACCCCTCAGACGCAGAGGACGCGCTGAATTGGGCGGGTGACGATAGAGTGACGCAATACCTGCGATGGAACACCTTGAAAACTAAAGAAGAAGCTCTGTCGTTCATAGAGAAGGTTGCTATACCCCATCCATGGCGGCGATCCATATGTCTGAACGGTCGGTCCATCGGATACGTATCAGCGAAGCCGGGGTCCGACGATGACCGGTGCAGGGCCCACATTAGCTATGCGGTGGGTGCGGATCACTGAGGAAGAGGGATAATGGCGGAGGCTTTGAGGATGGCTATCCCTATGGTCTTCAAACAATTTCCTCAGCTGTATAGGATTGAGGCTTTGGTGGACATTGAGAATAAAGGGTCTCAGAGGGTGCTTCAGAAAGTAGGGTTTGCTGAAGAAGGGTTGCTCCGGAAATATGGCTTTTGTAAGGGGCAGGTTAGGGATTTCCTCATCTACAGCTTCTTGTCTGGTGATAAGCTTAATAATTGAGTTTGCCTAGTCAAGCCATGCCTTTGCATGTTTATATAATCGGTCATTTTCCCAGAAGCAAAAGGATTAATTATTTTTTGTTCTAGCTCTATATAAATACTTTATTCTACTGGGGGATTTTTTGTTTTTGTTTTTGGCCTTATATCTTATATGCTGTGTACTTTATTACTTTTACTATTGAACAGTTTAATGCAATGTATTAATGTGCTTGTGCTTTTTTCGCCAACTATTAATAATGCGCTCATACTGCCAGGGGGAGTTCAATTAATGGCATGAATTATGTAATGTACTTTATTATTAATATATGTATTAATTAATAGTTATACTACGTGCGTGCATTCCTCTAATAATAAATAGTAGTGGCTCTGAAATCGAATCGTGCGTGCGTGTAGCTGTGTTAACTGTTAATTACTGATAAAAAATTATGGATGCATGCATGTCATATACCAGAAACAGATGCATATTTATTGGTTCATCAGAAATGTTCATGTACTAGGAATGGAATATAGGAGCATATGGTTATAGTTAAGGGCTTAGCTCAGTGATTGTTGACTAGTTGATGCGTGAACCTAATAACGATTGTTACACGTTTTTTAATTATTAAACTACCGAAAAAAAAAAACTCAGACATATACCCAGCTTACGAAGTTTAATTATATACAGAGAGGATGAAACTTACAATTTTACGTTTAAGAGGCATAGAGAAAAGTAGATTAATGATTGTTATGAGTTACATTCGATTTATTTTTAACTGTATCTTAATCGACAGGTTGCTATATATATACATGCAACGTAACTTGTCATTATAAGGCGACTGGTGTGTTCTAAATTTTATACTTAAAGGTCTCACTAGCTAGCTAGAGCACTCAAACAATATTGATTAGCCATATATAGTTGGTCACATTAGAGATGAGAGTACAGAAATAGCAGCTATTGTAAGCACGTATGAATGTGGTAGTATGAGAGGAGAAAGAAAAACAGAACAAGTACTCGGGAATAAGTTCACACTAAATCTAGAGATAACAAAAATTAGTCACGTACTCATCACTGCGAACAATTACACAGATCTCAAAGTTAATTACAATCCACAAAATCTAAATACAAGAGAACAAAAAATAGAAGGGGGTGTTAAAAGGAGCTGAATAATTTGCGCAAACTCTGACTACATAAGTGTTTGTGTACATAAATCTGCTATAATTTAGTTGAATTGGACCCCGAGAAAAATAATATGATTTCATATTTTATCATCCTGAAATAATAGTACTATAACAAACGCAATTTCTTTAATTTTTCTGAATTAATTCACCACAAAACTGACAAAACCATGAAAAATTTACATAAACACAAATATCTAGTTGGAAAAAAATGTATCCATTACTTTTTTTCTTCATTTCCTCTCTATTAAATGTCTCAACCATTAGATCGAGTTTCAATCGTTGAGATTTGATATTACATTAATATTTTTATATGAGATAGGATATTGTCATTTCTGGATTTTATGTCACTACCACTTACTTCCACTTTTTAAGTTAGATCAGAATCTCAATAGGAGAGATAAATGAAAAAGGTATATGAGATTCTAATCTAACGGTGAAAAAGTGGTAGTGACTTGGTAGACATAAATTTAGTAGTGACAATATCCTATCCCTTTTTATATAGCATTAAATCCTAGAAACTTAATCCAATAATCAATGGAGAGGAGAAATGAAGAGAGGGATTATTAACCTAAACATTATTCTTGCTCTAATAACACGCATAGTACGTAGGCAATGTTACTAGCTATTAGGCCATTAGCACGTTGTTGTCGTGCCTTTGAAAATATTCAGCACAAGCAGCTTGATCACATAAGTAAACATAATGTGATCCCTTGAGAAGTTACACATCACGAATGTGTTCGTGACCGTACAAATTCTTCTAGTCTATCCCACACCTCCAATGCAGCAGCCCTGTCTTGGTGTCGTTTGTTCTTACTTATCTGCCAACAAATATGAAATGCATGCTTGGAGTGAACGTTAGAGATGAAGAGAGAGAGAGATGATAAACAATATGATGAAATAAAAATCATTAAACAGCAGTAGTACAGTAAGGGGTACGAGAAGACTACCGAGATTATCTTCACGTTCCACTGCTTTACATTCTTTGCCGACTCCAAACTGTCATCTTCAAAACGCATATAAAATCCAATAACTGCAAGAAAATTAACTGATTAACACACCCAGCTTCAATTCAACCAAAAAGTACAGATAAATAAACACAATCATGCTCATAAATGGTAGCAACGATTTGTTGAATAAGGAAAACAACAAAACAAATTCCAACTCACTTTTGTTAAATATTTCAACGTGGTCTTTATAAGGCCAATCCTTAAACTGCCATTCCTTGCCCAATACAAAAACCGCCACTACTCGGTCCCAGTCTTCTGCTTTGAGAGTAGATGGCTTATCCCTCACTTCATAAGCAGTAACCACCCTATCCCTACTGAGCTTCTTCTGCACCGTCACGCAATCTGGCCGTGCACCCTTCATCTGCTTCACCTTGACGTCAGTTGGTATATAAACACCATCCTCCAAAAACTCTTTCACATTGTAGATGGTAATCAGCGTCTGAAACGCACTGGGCACCAAAATAATCGGCACTCCTTCTCCTATCTTACTACCCTTCAAGTGCATTTTGGGTTTTGGAGTAGCATCGTAGCCCATCTCATCTGCAAACCCTAAACCGCGTTCATCCGCTCCCATCAACCGACTCTTAGCAACAAGCCCATCTTTTCTCTGCTGAGACTCGATTCTCTGCCTCTCCTCTTCGCGCTTCGTCGCCGCAACCAGTACACTGTAGAAATCCCTATTTTTGCATTCCAACAAGGCCTCGCGGTCCTTCAACGGCTTTTCGGCAGCCTTAATCATGGACGTGAAATCCAATTTCTTCTCATCAGGGACAGCGGTCAAGTCGGTACTGACACGATTCGCGGCAAATGCAGGCTCTTCAGGACGGTACTCGATGGAATCAGTAGAGGATATCTTACCCTGGAGGTATTCGAGGAGGGGTTTTCGTTCTGATAAGGTAACGGCGGGGATTCCAAGGGAGACGGTGTTTTGGATGTAACCGGTGTGCCTAAGGTGATGATTCTTGATGTAGTGAACTAGGGTTTCGAGAGTGTAACCATTGCCCTTGGTTGAGCGGTAAGCAGTCTCGACGGAGCAAGGAAAAGAGTATTCATTACCGAATCGGAACTCGCCGCCGAACCGAACTATCTTCTCCAGCTCGCCTCGAATGGTGAAGTCCCTGAGAACAGTGAGGGGATCCATCGGAGAGCTCAAATCTGGGAGTTCCCCGGCGTCGCTGCTCGCTAAAAGAAAGACTGCGGGACGGTTATCACTATTAGGCCCTAATATGCTAATATCCCCTCCCTCGCTTATCTTAACTATATAATCGCATCTCTCTAGCGACGTATCAGCAAAATAACAAACTCAAAACACTAAAAATAAAAAATAAAAAGTAAATTGGTTATAAAAGATAGATAATGAAAAAGGTAGTTACGTAATATTTCGTAAATTACGAATAAAGGTGGTAGGTACAAAATATTTAATTTAATGTTTTGATTATTCCCTTAGAGATGTAAATAAATAAAGTAAGGTGGTTATAAAATATGAATAATAAGGAAAGGTAGTTACATAATATTTTGTAAATTAATAATGGAGAAGGCTACAAAATGTTTAATAAATATTTAATTTAATATTTTGATTATATTATTCTCTTAAAGATCTAAGTGATTTTTTTATAACAATATATTAATAAATATATTGTCTCCCAACCGCACATCGCGGGCCTTGGCTAGTTAATAAAAAACTAACTAATAATTGTATTGGATCATTTTTATAAGAAATTTGTTTTTTTTTTCTAAAGCATATTAATTATTTTTTCATGTATGTCCATAATTAATAGGGTAGTGAGTGAAAATAATAATTAATATTAGAGTTTAGTATAATTAATAGGGGTAATATTGGAAGTTACTTAAACTTTAAGATAATTTTATTGTCTTTAACCGTTTTTATTGATTTGTGAAAATAGTTTGTTAATACCTTATAAATAAATATAAAATGAAGTAGTGTTTTTTCACCCAGGCATCTTTATATGTTTAACTACGTATTGACCTCTTCAATAAAAAATCGGAGTAGCCTTTAATCAAAAATCAAAGTACCTCCAGTTACCAAAACAAGCTTCAGTAAAGGGGTAATTTTGTCTACAGAAATTTTTTTGGGTGCAATTTTATTTTGGAAGTGTAAAAGGAGACAATTTTGTGGATACCCGATGTCTAAGTTAATTTTGACCATTATTTGATTATATATATTAATCTTGCGGTTCATATGCCATCACATCATTTTTATTAAGATACAAATTAAATTTGCTCGAAAGTTTTAAATATAACTTTTAAAAAAATGAAGTAGATAATACATAAACTTTCAATACAAATTTTCAACTTAACAAAAATGGCGTATGTAAACCGTCAAATTTCGATATATTTTGTCAACTAAAGGTTAAAATTAATAGAGATAACTATTATAGCAAAATTGCTCCATTTTTAACACTTGCGGGGCAAAATTGCCCTTAATCCAAACAACCTACAAAAAAAAAAAAAAAAAAAAATCAAAATACTCTAAGGGTCGGGTTCTTAATGTATTATCTAATTTTATAGTTTATCTTAATCCTAATGTGAGAACTATTTTTCATATTTGTTAATCTTTTTTAATTTAACATTACTCACACAATCATAATTAAATGAAATTAGGAAAAGTGATTTGAATGTTTAACGAAAAACAATGTCATATTAACGATCTAACCAACTTTCTTAATTTATCAAATTAAGAATAGGTTTTATATTAAAAACCGAAGAAGTAGTTAAAACTTAAAAATAAGTAATGGGAATACATTTTAATTTTTTTCTTAAATTGAGACTACTATTCAAAATCATTCTTAATTCATTTTTTTCCGCCAGCATTCTTAATTAAATTTACAACACTAGTTGAACATATGGGCTTGCATTTTTGGGCTTTACTCTGAAATGGGCCCTTCCCTTAACTGACCTATTCCCATCACAGTCTATAAGCTTCCGCCCGCCTTGATTTGGAAGTGTTTATGATGCCCATGGCTTTGTGTGCCCACAGAAAAATTGCCCTGCCCAGTCTAAGAAAAAACAACCCAGACAAAATTGGGCCCAATGAGGCTAGGCATTTTTGTTGGAAATTATTTATTGTACTTTAAACACAGTTGTTATTTAAAGTATTTATCATTTTATTATCATATTATTTGCATGTTTATTATGATGACTGTATCCTTAAATGTATCATAAAGATTGTCCTAAATGTCCCTAGTCGGTCATATATGAGGGAGCAAAGATGAAATAAGACTAGTATATGACTTTGATGAGGTATGAAGATACGAATCAAAGTCATAGACACTTGTAAAGTCTGTCTGTGTTGGGCCACCCCTTATGAGAAAGTTGCATAAATTAAGTCATAAGCTTATCATATGTATAACCACGTCACAATGCCCATTGACATGAGATCATCATGGATTCCTACATAAGAGTCGTTGATCTTTGACCCAATCAAAAGTCACCTTTGACCGGGTGATGATAAATGCTTCGATCAGGATTAATGGTTTTCATGTAGAGGAATGTGAATGGTCAAGATGAGATTTGTCCCTCACATTTGTAGAGAGATATTATTGGGCCCTTCGATGAGTAAGTCTGAGAAATGTATGACCATAATACATGGAAAGGAGTTTCTATTTCAATTGTTAGACTACTCAAGAATCGAAAAAGTAATGGTCAAGAACAGGAGGATGACACTATCCATGCTTCATCCAAGACCAAATATAGCGTGACAAAAGGGACGTGGCATGGTTATATGATAAGTTGTATCGTATCATCGATCCTCATATAAATTGGGTAGTCGTTGGTCTTGTTAGAGGCTGTTTGCAACTTGTGGGCTGGTACAGTATTGGCCCACTGTCAATCTCATGTGGGCCTGCAGGGTCGCACACAAAAATAGCCCAACACGAGCAATAATGTCCGGATTCATTGAATCTTAGATATGTCTAAGATTTAATGAATACAACATTTAATCTATGATGGATATATATATATATATAATGTAATTTCGAAAATAATAATAATAATATTTATATAGATAATAATATTATTATATAGTATTTAATTTATTTGATAAATTAAATAACTAAAACAAATAGAGATATTGTATCTCATATTTAATTTTCAAATAGCAATATCGTATCTCGATTTAATTTGAATTGAGATATAGTATCTCAAATTTAATTAAATAAATAGATATTATATCTCGATTTAATTTATAAAGATAAATTAAATCAACAGGCTTTTAATTCAAATTAAAATAAATAGATTAGATTAGATCTATTGAATGATTTAATTAATATTATTTTAATCTAAATTCGAATTTCAAGATTAATTAAGATTAATTTTGAATATTTTAATACGGCCCTTTAAGGTTTTAGAAACCCTATAAGATAATAATCAAGTCGTATTAAAAAATAAGATGAGTCGTGAAAGAGAAACCCTAGAGTAAGAAAAGAGACGTAAGACGTTGAAGGCGCTAGCATGCTGCTGTCGGTGATTTGAGTGCTGTTTGGTGTGAATATCGGTAGAGGGAGTGGATTCGCTCAGTTGGCTCCTGTTGATCGAACAAGACGCACACGCATAAGAAATGTACGGTTCTGACTAATCCAATTTAAACGCCGTTGATAGATCCTGTCTAATGGGATTCATAATTTTATTTAAAAATTCCTTCCACTGTGTGTACAATCCTAACAAATTTTGCGAGGGGCATCAAGCAGGGTATGTCGCCCTGCCCATTTGGCCCTGGCCGGTAGTATATATAGTATTATGTGTGTGTGTGTGTATATATATATTTTTTGATACAATAGAATATATATATTTTTATTTTCACTTATGAGTATTTGACTATTTGTTAAGACATATGGTTTTTCTTTTTAATTTTAAGACTCAAGTTGTAGACTTATTTTGGAACATTCTAAAATATAAAATTATGGATTTCATTTGAATTTTACAATATTGTTTAATAGGTATGATTGAAGTTGTTTTTTTATATGGGGTGTGATAGGGAATCGCCACTTGGACAGGGAAGGAAAGCGCTCAAAATAAAAAATATTAGAAACTTCTATCAGTTAGAGGCGGGAAGATGAAATGCGTTTTACTACCCAATAATCTTTTGGGTAGGGCATCAGGCAAGGGCGCTCTGCCCAACCCTGTCATGAACACCCCTAGCCGTGATTGACTAGTTGACCAAACTTACTTAGCTTTCAAGGTACGTGCAGTGATATTATACACTCATCGGACTAACCCCTCAGACGAAGCTCATCTATATATCTATGGATGCCTCAGGAATATCCGTGCGACCATTTAACCCCTCAGACGCAGAGGACGCGCTGAATTGGGCGGGTGACGATAGAGTGACGCAATACCTGCGATGGAACACCTTGAAAACTAAAGAAGAAGTTCTGTCGTTCATAGAGAAGGTTGCTATACCCCATCCATGGCGGCGATCCATATGTCTGAACGGTCGGTCCATCGGATATGTATCAGCGAAACCGGGGTCCAGCGATGACCGGTGCAGGGCCCACATTAGCTATGCGGTGGGTGCGGATCACTGGGGAGGAGGGATAATGGCGGAGGCTTTGAGGATGGCTATCCCTATGGTCTTCAAACATCCTCAGCTGTATAGGATTGAGGCTTAGGTGGACATTGACAATAAAGGGTCTCAGAGGGTGCTTCAGAAAGTAAGGTTTGCTGAAGAAGGGTTGCTCCGGAAATATGGCTTTTGTAAGGGGCAGGTTAGGGATTTCCTCATCTACAGCTTCTTGTCTGCTGATAAGCTTAATAATTGAGTTTGCCAAGTTAAGCCATGCCTTTGCATATTTATATCATCGGTCATTTTCCCAGAAGCAAAAGGATTAATTATTTTTTGTTCTAGCTCTATATACATACTTTATTCTACTGGGGGAGTTTTTTTTTTTTTTTTTTTTTTTTTTTTGGCCTTATATGCTGTGCACTTTATTACTTTCACTATTGAACAGTTTAATGCAATGTATTAATGCGCTTATTATACTGCCAGGGGGAGTTCAATAATTTCATGAATTATGTAATGTACTTTATTATTAATATATGTATTAATTAATAGTTATATTACGTGCGTGCATTCCTCTAATAATAAATTGTAGTGGCTCTAAAATCGAATTGGTTGTGCGTGTATCTGTGTGTGCCTGTTAATCAATGATAAAAAAAATATGGATGCATGTATGTCATATACCAAAAATATATGCATATTTATTAATTGGTTCATCAGAAATGTTCATGAACTAGGAATGGAACGTAGGAACATATGGTTAATTAAGGGCTTAGCTCAGTGATTATTGACTAGCTGATGCGTGAACCTATAATAATGATTGTTACATGTTTTTTTATTATTCAACTAACGGGAAAAAAAAAAATAAAAAAACTCAGACATATACCCAGCTTACAGAGTTTAATTATATACAGAGAGGATGAAACCTACAATTTTAGGTTTAAAGAGGCATAAAGAAAAGTAGACTGATGATTGTTGAGTTACATTCGATGTGTTTTTAACTATATATCTTAATAGACAGATTGCTATATACATGCAACGTAACTTGACATTATATAAGGCGAATGGTGCGTTCTAAATTTTATACTTAAAGGTCTCACTAGCTAGCTAGAGCACTCAAACAATATTGATTAACCATAGTTGGTCAGATTACAGATGAGAGTACAGAAATAGCAGCTATTGAGCTATATATATATTGTAAGCAGGTATGAATGTGGTAGTATGAGAGGGGAAAGAATAACAGAACAAGTACTGGGGAATAAGTTCACACTAAATCTACAGATAACAAAATTCAGTCACTCATCACTGCGAACAATTACACAGATCTCAAAGTTAATTACAATCCACAAAATCTAAATACAAGAGAACAAAAAATAGAAGGGAGGTGTTAAAAGGAGCTGAGTAATTTGCGCAAACTCTGCCTACATAAGTGTATGTATGTGTATATAATTCTGCTCTAATTTAGTTGAATTGGACCCCGAAAAAATACAATATGTTTTCACATTGTATCATCATGAAATAGTAGTATAACAGACGCAATTTCTTTTAACTTTCTGAATTAATTCACCATAAAACCGACAAAACCATGAAAAATTTACATAAATACGAATATTTAGTTGGAAAAAAATGTCTCCGTTGATTTCTTTCTCAATTTCCTATCCATTAAGTGTAGTTTCAATGGTAAAGATTTAAAGTTATATTAATATTTTAATATAGTATTAAATCATAACCATTGAAACTTAATCTAATAATTGAAACATTCAATAGGGAGGGAATGAAGAAAAAGATCAATGGAGATATTATTCTCCACTCTAAGAACACGCATAGTTGGCAATGGAAGTAACTATTAGGCCATTAGCGCCTTGTTGTGGTGCCTTTGAAAATGACAACGCCAGCAATGACATTTGCTCCTTTCTTATTTTTTGCCGGTTAATTAATTATTTCCCATTCTTTTTTATTGTGAAAAAAATAAGATAAAATTATCAAGATCTCAAATCAGCAGTTTTATTTACTATATTCCGTTAATTATTTACTATAAACAAATCATAACAAATCACTAATTTAGTATTTTCAAATTCTGAAGGCATTTAATTGAAATTGTTCTAAAAAAAATAGAAGCATATATATAGCTACACTATTAGAATTAAAATTTTTAACTGATATAATGAGTAAGTAATACCAAGTAGTTGACTGAGTTTTGGTAGCTAGTGCTTAAATATGAGCTACTAGTATTAAGTATGAATCCATGTAAATGCAGAAAATGCATTGCCTTATATGGAGAGTTACCTCTCTAGTTGATTTTTATTCGTATATGACATGTGATTTGTGAATAAATGACAATATTGTACTTGATATAGTGACGGTGGCAATCTAGTTGGAGCATCATTAAGGATTACAGTCGGTTAACTATTTGGAAAATATTAAATAACACATAATCATCAGTATCACCATGCATTAATTTAACTCCATCTCCTAATTTAATGGAGATTGATGATATTCTTCTTCCTCTTGAGAGTGGGTTAAGAACGTGTTATCCACACCCGTAATGAGAAAGGTATAGCCTACAAGTATCAAGTTATCGAATAAATAAATCAAACTATACAAACAGAAGGTCGCAATATATACTATAATATCATTATATAGAAGTACTCGCACTAGATTAAGTAAAAATTACGGTGTTTTCTTCAAGTTTGTAAAATTCCAAATTCCATTTGTTTTCTCCGAATTGATATGCACTCATTTGTAAAGAATTTTATGAGTCAGTTTCTCTCATCATCCCTTATAATCTTTAAATCATATCAATCTGAAAAGTCATGTCATCAAGTTATACTTCTTAGATTTTTCTCTTATCTTATCAATCAAAGCAAAGCTCTAGACGGACTCCTGAGAAAATGGACAGTGGAAGGACATATGGACAGTGAAAGGATGTCCTTCCGAATTTCAATGGTTGTGTTAAACCTTAATTTAGAGGGTGGGGAAAAAAAAAAAAAAAAAAAAAAACTTTGCTGGCTTCTCTCTCATACACGGATTTTTCGTGTAGTTCACGTTATGTGCTATTCTCTTATGTATTTTTTAGGTGTTATTCCCTCTAATTAGAGGGATTAGGATTTTTTATTTTATTTTTTTTTACATTTTTTTTATATATTCTATTTATTTAGATTATATTATATGTTGCATCTTGAAATTTTTTTTTACACTCAGTATCTCAAATTAGTTAAGTTTCAGTTCTGCTTTCAAAAATATTTTTCATGTAACCCAATATCCTGGAAATTAATTAATTTGATATACTAGGTGTAAAAAAAAAAATTCAAGATGCATCATATAATCTAATCTATATAAATAGAATATATATATATAAAAAAAATCATAATCCCTCTAATTAGAGGGAATAGCACCTAAGAAGCACATAAGGGAATAGCACATAATGAAAACCCTTTTTCGTGGGGTTTGTATGTGGCTGTTTGTATTCACAAATCAGACTGATCTGTGCTATGGAATCCTATTCATCCAAGCACTGTGACTCAGAGATCGAAGCTGCCGTTACTCTATAACGCCATGTTAGCTTCTTAGAGAGCCCCACAGAAACAGAGAAACTCATGTTTCTCCATTTCCCCTCTGTCACATGGAAATGACTATAGAGATCACCATGGCCGAGAGAGCTAGCAAGCCTCAAATCAAAACCATTGGTTTCTAATTCTATGGACACGATTGTTCACTCTTTTCTTTCTAAATTAATATATAACCCACCCCACCGTTACACACTCTCTCTCCCTGTGCGTGAAATGCCTCTCATTTTCTCTGTCTGTGTGTCTGGGATTCGGGATGATGAATGAAATAGCGTGAGAGAAGAGAGCATAAAAAAATAGAGTTAAAAGCATAATGCAGAGGGCTAAATGCATGAAGAGAGAGAATTATTACATCAAATATGAGACTCAGATCTTTGTTTTCACGCTAGGAAGTTGAGGGTCTGGTCTTTACTCGTGTGAGTCTAGGCTGGTATTTGTCTTCATTTGGATGCAGGGCAGTTTCACCTCAAGTAGCATTTCAAGACTCAGGAAACTGAAACAAAAAAATACATATAAAATATATAAAAACGTAGAATTAAACGAGGGAAACCAAAAACTAAAAGCCTGATGATGCATGCAGGTCTCTGATCATGACCAGTGTGAGCCTCGTTGCATGTCTTTTTCTCCTAATTTTTGCTGCTTAATTACTCATTTATGTTATCACTGTCTTGTTTAGAAATGAAGGTTCAGCTATTAATTTAAGAGGTTTTATCGCCTGCGTCTGTTCAGACTCGTGCATCTGTCTTCACTCTTCACTTTCAGGCCTGTCTTCTAATCTCCCATCTCACTCTCAATCCGGAGAACAATATTTGAGACATTTTACAATGTTGTTCATTTCTCTGAGAATCCTAGGAAAACTTGCTTCCAGAATTTTCCATAATGGAAACGACAGTGCCGACGACAGTCCATCGTCGCCGCCGCCAGAACCTGGCCGCAGACGCTTTCTGGGAGGAATCGTTTCAAAAGGCGTCGGTCTGGGAATTGTCGAATCTCTTTTGGACGACAACTCTGTCGACTCCGAATTGAACTCTGATAGTCCCAGGATTCTGTTCGGATTCCAGATTAAGAAACAATCACGGCCATTACTTGTTCAATCTGAAAGGCCTGAAACTTCTTCGCCGGGATCGGAAACAGAGGCCACCACCGATTCCGGAGTCGGAGGCTGGAGTCCTCCTCGAGTCATCATAAGCTCTCTGACTGCCAGCCAGATGGAGATGTCGGAAGAGTACACTCGGGTCACTTTTCATGGCCCGAACCCGAGAATCATTCATATATACAGTAACTGCATTGTTCACAACAGCTTGTTTGAATCTGAATCCCCGGAATCGTCGTCGCAGGAAGATGATCAACCTCTGTATCCTTCGACAAGGTTTCTGAGGTTCTGTTCTTCCTGTAACAAAAGCATTGGCCATGATGATGAAGACATGTTCATGTTGAGGTAACAGCTTAATTAGTAATAATTTCTATCTGATTCATATATATATCTGATTACGAATCGAAAGTGAAAACATGTTTGTTAATGGTTCGGAACAGATTTCCGATTGTATATTTCAGTGGCGAGAGAGCCTTCTGCAGTGCTGAATGCAAGTACGACGGAATACTGATGGCGAAGGAGGAAGACTTTGTGGAAAAAAGTCAAGAGCCACCGCTTCAACCAAAAAAAAGTTTTTGATTACCCCCATGGATCATTTGAATCTGCTCTGTTTTCTCTTTCTTTTGGAAAAAAAAAAAATAGCAGAGATATTTTTTTTTTTTTTCTTTTTTTTTTGGGTAAACTCAGGCCGAGTTAAATATGGAGGTGAGATCATTCATGGAGATAGTGAGATCGATAGACGTGAGATATTGTAAAGGATGATTTTGTTGAAATGCAGATGCCAATAATTTTTTCGCGCCTTTCAGATTGCAGGCTTTCAGTGATAACGATGATGCTCGAGCTCGAGAAAAGCTTACGTCATTATCTTCGTTCATTCGCCATGAATGACGTATTCCGAAGCAAGGATACTATGATTAAATTAAACACTTAATACTAATGATTATGATTCCAGCTGAACTTCCGTTTTGGCAGATACTGTACAGTACTTGGTGATTAACAAAAAAAAAAACCTTACAGATCATAATATAGATTAAGAATATTTTAGTTGATAAATCCGAGGATTTTAGTAGAGCACATGAAAGATTCAAGATGAAATATTTTTCTGAGTCATTTAAGGGAATAGATAATAATCATCTTCCAATGCAAACACCCAAAATGCGAATGAGAGTAGACAAAAATTGTAGTATTAATTTACAATTTGAACAGTGACAGGCAGTTCAAGTAACTATAGTTTATAGTGGGATTTATAGATCTGGTTTGGCTCAGTTACAGCTCAAGGACGATCTTGCACGTAACGGAAGATTATTATGCATTTGTGCAGACTTGTTAAAAAATGTGTGTGTGTGATAAATAATTCACCTATTACAGATAATCATGGCATATGGACAAGTCATTACCAGTGCAGTTTATCACAAAAAAGACTTGGACTCGTGTAATTTTGAAACAATTAAAACATCAAATTTAAAATATGTACTCAAAAATTACAGCTTAAATGTTTTCAAATATATTGATATCGAAATGTATAAGTTGTTGGGCGAGCAAATGGAAATACAAATATATATAAGCCATCATAGAGTGATTCCATTGTCATTGCAGAATGTAGCTACGTACGTAGGAGCTGAAAGGATGGAACTTGGGATAAATATTGGGGGCCCAAATACATATTCATTAACTAATTTTTTTAAAAAAAATATTTGGAGGGGTCAAATGTATAAATTTTTGAACTAAATAAATTTTTGAACCCAATGTATAAAAAAATCTAACTTACATTAAATATTTATGATAATTTTTTTTTTGGGGCATTTTTGCTCTAAAGGAGGCATGGCCCATCGTAATCAAGAAGATCCGTCTCTGAAAAGGAGGGATCTTAATTTGATTATGACACGGCAAACTTTTGACTGTACTACATTTTCATTCTGACAAATTTCCTTTTTGGTCCAGTTTAACAACGCGCGAACGAAGAATCCATCAATGGATATGAATATATACACATATATATGTACTGAGAGCACGTTTGGATAAGTTTTTTTTTTATTAAAAAAATATTTTTTTAATGTAAAAAAATTCTTTTATTAATTTATGTGTTTAGATGATATTTTTTTAAAAAAAAGAAGTCAAAAAAAAATCAAAATCTTTGTTTTTTTTAAAGTTCCAATTTAGAGCTTAAAAAAAAACTTTTTTAAAAGCTTCATCCAAACGGATCCCGAATAATGGATATGAATACATGATCCTGTAAAAAAACGTTGTTTTATGGGCACTCTAAATTGGGAAACAATTAAAATACTCCGATTCTTAATATAAAATATATTTAAATAGTAAATATTAATTTTAAATATAAAACATAATTTTTATATTTATTAATCTTTTCTTAATTTAGCGCTCATTGATACTCCTTTAACAATAATCAAGGAGGAGAATAAATGAGAGAATTAAGAGAGTGAGCAGAGTGTTTTAGACAATAGATGTTATATTAATTAATTTAATTAAATTTATTAATCTAATCAAATTATATAAATATGTCTTATATTAAAGATCGAAGGAACAATAGTTTCTACTAATTATACTCCTTTCATTGAGTGCAAGCGTGGGTGAAAACACACTGGTGGTGTCTTTGGGTCAGCTTTTCAAGCATCCACCTTCTCAAAGTCTGGAGTTGTTTTTTAAACAAAATAAAATGGCAATTTACTAAAAAATAAATAAAAGAAATGTTTCAAAAAAAAAAACCTTCAAAATATGCAAAATCCTTTATTAGTGATTTCCTTTGAATTGCTAAGTGTAATCAATACCTAACCTATTGTAGGAAGCAAAATGAAATTGGGATTTTGATATTTTGAGGTAGATAGATGTATATATTCTCTCCGCTTCAAAATATAAGATTAAATTAAACATGTGAGAAGTATGACTTTTTTTACAATACCCACTTTGTTTTTGTCTCAACATTTAATACCTTTCTTCCAAATTTGTCCAATCTCTCATCATTCTTCTCCCTTCATTCTATTCTTTTTTTTTTCCCTATTTGTTATCTCTCTTACTTATTCTCTTAATAAATAAGAGTATATTTGAAAAATATAAAGTAGATATCTTCTATATATTTATTGTGTTTAACTACTTTTAATCATTTTTTTTTTTTTTGATAAATGCGAAGTAGATATTTGACTCTTATATTATGGAAGAGAGGGAGTAATTTATAAGAAAACTAGAAAAGGCAATACTTTCCGCCATTTAATACTGATTGATTCAGTGATTTTTGATCCTCCACCAGCAGCAACTTAATTCATCACTTGAACTAAATGCAAAGAGTCAGTATTAATTTTAATGGTAGCCATTTGCCCAACTCCTTGTTCCTTCTTTTTTTCGAGCATCTATTGTGCATCCCATAATTCTTGTAACAAGACATCTGCTTGGGAAAAAGCAAATACATACCGGATTAGGAGCAGTGTATATTCTCCTAGATAAAAGCATTCCTTCCCTTCCAAATTTGCCATATAGATCTGAGTGGTGGCCGTTTAGACAGATCATAGATTCAAATAAATCATAAAATGTCTCACTGACAACCCAGATACGTATGAGTGATTTTTTCAGGTTTTTCTCTGCATAAGGACAAATTAAATATCAGAAACGCTACACCTCCTTCTAATAGAAATCGAGTTTTTTTTTAATAACAGATCAGAATTAAATCCATACGATGATCCCGGCTTAATATAAATCAGCCACTTTCATATATTTCAAAGTTTCAAAAGGGCAAGGTGAGAACAATTTCTTACCCAGAATCCATTCCATTGCCAATACTACTGGACCATATCCATGAAGCTTGGCTTCTTTCCTTTGTTGCATGCACCAAATCTCCATCTGGAAACTGCCTCGCCTTCAAAATCTGCACTTACATCTGGTTAGGATTTTGCAATATTCTCCATCCCAGCTTTGCCAACAAAAAAAGGAAAAAGATTAAATCAACCCTCAATCTCATATATTATCCAAAAAACCACTGCAAATCACCATGCACCTATAGTTACTCCTCAATATAAATCTGGAAAAAAATCTCATTATATCTAAATCAGATATATATCATATCTGATATATTGGCCTTAATAAGCAAAACAATACATATATAATCTTCCTCATCACTTTGATAACAACCCTCCATGTTCTTTCTTCGAAGCCACCACAATCTCTCGCCTCGCGCCAACGCTCTTTTTTGCCAGAGACTGTTTATCCGATCCTAACGACCTTCGTCCCCAGCCGCCACCCACCCATAGTTGCTACAGCCGCCGACCAAAAGGTGGATGCTTACCAAAATGAGGCCTGCTGGGTCACTACCAGCACCGGAAGAAGGGACTTGAATTACTATTTGTCTGTCACCGGCCAAACAGCAAACAAAACAATAATTCGTGTCTCTTCTTCCCGCATCCACCTTTTAGTTGAGAGGAAACCCGGCGGCTAAAGCAATGACGGGTGACGGTTGGGGAGTGGGGACGAAGGTTGTTAGGATAAATAGCCTCTATGAAGAAAACCCGGCGACATGTATGCATGCGTGCATGACGAGTCACACACACACATATAAAAGGGAAAATTGATAGAAAAAGAAACTGTAAAATTCCCTATGAGGTATTTTCAAAAAACGTAGTGTGAATTAATTACTAAATTCAAATTGTATTGATTCTTATTCTTATAAGAGTTGTGAATATTTAATGTGTTTTTTTAATTTATATTTCTAATTAATTATATATAGATACTTTATATTTATTTCTCTTATTTGCCCATTATAAATAAGAGCATTCCTAGAACAAAATTTTATTTCAAGGCATACATATTATTTCAAACCGATTTTAACCGTTTTTTTTAAACCGTTTAATTTGATTATTATACTTTGATAAATAAGACGGGTGAGAGTATCAAGTATTTGAGTTTTTTTTTTTCACGTGAAAATTGCAAAATCCCAAATTAAATATTTTCCTCCAATATGACTGCCCGCCATTAACAAAATACTGTGTTTTCAAGTTTAAGAAAATATAGAAAAGCGTTTTAGACATAAATGACTCGCACGCTCCTCTCCGCACTGCCATGTGCTAACATTTTCTCCAAATTTCTCAAATCCAAGGATTCCAATTGTATTGCGCCCCAATTCGCCTATCGCGGTTAATTTTTCTGCCCAGGGAACCCTGAGATTTGATGGAGACTGAAGAAGGTGACACTAATGGCACTGCAGCTACGACGGGCTTAATTCAACGGCCTGTGGCTCCGGCTGAGTATGGTGAAGGATTGCCTTATGCCCCGGAAAATTGGCCAAATCCCGGCGATATTTGGACTTGGAAAGCCGGTAAAAGAATTCACCAGTCCGGCTACTTCAGGGACAGGTACCTGTATCTTCCGGCTCGTCTAGACCACACCGACATCCCAGGCTCGACCAGCAAGCGCAGACGTATTTTTGCCAGCAAGCAGTCCCTTGAACGCTACGTTCAAGAATATTTTCCTGATACTGATCTTAATGAGTTCTTCGCTTCTTTCAGCTGGAAGATGCAGGCCATTGAATCTGCCACTATAAAGGGTCAGTGACTTGTGATTTCGTTCCCTAACTTTGGCATCTCTGTTTATCCTTTCTTTTTCCACTCTTTCTGTTGTTTTGGTGGCTTCTGTTGAATTGATGTCCTGATGTGAGATTTTGTTGAAAGGTATGACAACTATATATTCTTTCTTTCTTTCCTTTTTGCCAGTGGAAACTATATTTTCTGATATTAATTAGATTTGTTTATCTTATTACGAATTTATACGGATGTAAACTATCACATTTTAATATTTCATCCTGCCCAATAGAAATGTCATGTTTTATGCAGCTTCGATGTTGTTTAAATGCAATTCTTCTTGTCCTTAATTTAATATAAGATAAGATATTTAGTTAGTTGATTTTGGTGTTAAATATTTTTTATATTTGTTATTATTTTCCTAATTTATCCCTATTGATATTTTTTACCAACAATAATTAAGGAGGAGAGGGAATAAAAGAATTAAGTAAGATGATTTGGGTATTTTAAAAAATACATGTTACTTTAACTAACCTAGCTAACTTCCTTAATCTAATCAAATTAAGTAAATATATCTTATATTAAATAGCGAGGGAGTACTCACAGGAGTGTTAGTGTCAGGCTATAATTTACTGTAGTGTGTTTGTAATGAAAATAGGAAGAAACATTTTCAACACAGGCGGAAACCAAAATGCTCCGTGTGATTTTCAGCCTTTGGTGGAAATGATTAGTGACTTTTTTGTAATTTTGCAAGAAAATGAACACATTCTCTAGCTCTCTAGCCATATAATCTTCCGGTTCTCCCATTTATGATCACTTAAGCTAATAATTTGAATTGAAAACAATGATCAACAAATTTCTTACTCCACAAAACAAAATTTTGTTTTATTTTTTCTATTTCAGCACCACACCATCTCAATCTCAATCTTTGTTGCGCGTCTAGCTTGCCTGTGTGGATTCCAATTTCTGATGCTTTTATAATTTGTCACAGTTGCTGACTACGGAATAGCTGGCTAAATAGTGGATATAGCCATATAGGCCATGTTGATAATTTCTTTATTACGAAATACTTGTCCGGGGAAGAAATCATTCTTTTATGGCTGGCATTGGATGTTAGATTGATTAGGAATTTTTTTTTCCTAAGTTTCTTTCATCTTATTTCCAAAATCAACCATCCTTAATTTGTCTGTCTCAAGGCCTATCATCTGTATATGCTTTTATTTTGATTTTCCTTTTCAGGGTGATAAGAAGTTTAATTTTAAACTAAGAAAATTGTTATGCATGACATTCAATACAGAGCCACATTCTATAGCTGCAGAAGATATAGAAGCAGCAGAAGATTCACTATCTGATTGCCAGCCTGACATTGCTGTATGTCAAGCTAGAAACAAGAATTGTGACAGCCTAACATCGGAAGTAGAAAAACCAAAATATTTACCCGACCTGCCTTGTGATATTTTCTGTAATCAACCTAGGTTTTGCCATGATTGTTGCTGCATTCTTTGTTGCAAACCTGTTGATTTAGCACATGGAGGCTACAGTTACATCAAGTGTCAAGCGAAGTTTGGTGACTATATATGTGGACACATTGCTCATTTATGTTGTGCTATTCGATGTTACATGGCTGGAACAGTTGGAGGGAGTATTGGGTTGGATGTTGAATACCTTTGCCGGCACTGTGATGCAAGGACTGATCTAATTTATCATGCTACTGAGCTTCTACAAAAATGCAAAACTATTGATTCTAGAGATGACAATGAAAAGATTTAAATCTTGGTGCAAGTATCTTGCGTGGTTCACAGAGAATGATTGCAAAGGAGCTGCTAAATCGTATTGAATTGGCCATTTCAAAGGTATAGTTTTTGCTTGCAATGTTTTTGCATGCCCTCTCTTAGGATCATAAAGGTAGCAATATGACTGATTTAATGGTTCACATCAGCTTCAACGTGGGACTCTTCTTGAAGATATTTGGAAGGCGGATGATGAGGATTCCTTACAGCATGCAGGTGCAATATTCTCTCTGTATTACACAACTTTGATCTGTGAATCGCTAAGCTAAATTAGCTCTTTCCTACAAATTAGTGAATACATGAGTTCCGGAAAATAACAGGCCCATTGCTTAACGTCTTTGGTCCACTTGATAGAGAGAGTAAAGTGGAACAAAATTGTTATTTATACAAATAACTCGTGCTCACGATCTTTTTTGAACTCAAGTAAATTCAACTGTGTAATTGAGGACCAAATTATTAGTGTACTATAGGATTAATAACTTCCAGCTAAGCTAGGCCTTGCCTCTGTACAAAAGAGTAAATTTAAGTTTTCGTCCATATCTTTCTCCATTACTAATGTTGATAATGCAGCTGTCTTGTGGCCGTACTCTCATTCTTGTATATTTTATGTTTATAAACAGATTTCTCAGATGATGGCAGTGAAATGAAAGTTGCAGTTAATGATAGCCCTTCAGAAGTCACAGCAGAAACAGAAAATAATGGTTGTCTACCTGACTCGTCAAAACCTGACGATGAAATCCATCAAGTTCTCCAAGAGCTGCGAAAGTCACAGACTAAAGAATACCGCATGGCAGAAGAAGCACTCAGAGAGAAACAGCATTATCTCCGAAACTTGTATCAGCAACTGGACAGGGAGAAGTCTGAATTGGCATGTCAACACTCATCTCATTCTAATGTCTCGTCTGATGCTGTTAGCAGGAGGATGGAACAGATAAGACAGGAAAAGATGAAATTGGAAGACATGAAAAAGTTTGGCAACGGTTTTGGCAGGATAAGCAAAGATGTTTTGAAGGCACACTTTGGCATAGAAATTGTAGAATAAAATTGATAAATCTTTTAGGACTGACTCTATGGAAACATACATTTGTTTTTCCAAGTAAAATATACACTATGTACAGTGTCGAAATAGGTAATGTCTCGCGCCTAATTGGCAAAGGACACAGATGAGTAACAAGGATCCCCTTAAGTATATTTTTCTTGAAGTTCCTTAAATATTATGTTTTACACGTTGTGATGATAGTGCTGCAGTGCATGGGAGATTACGCGGTGCAGTGGATAGAGGCTTCAAGGTATGTGAAGGGAGATTAGTTGTGAATCGGCTACAGTAGTATGGCAGAGGATGATAGAAGAAATAGTAGGGACGAGAGAAAATCCTTGAGGTGTGAGTGAGCCATTGAGATATGAAGAGGGAGGGGGACAAAGCTCGGGGCATGAAAAACTATGTGGATTTATTTTTTCCGAGTTGTTTCTTTCCCTCTGTTTTTTCTTTCCTTCGAGTGTTCTCCTTTTGTTCTTGCTGTGACACATACTTCCTTATATAATCCAGCGTTGTGATTTTCAATGTAATAAAAGTGCATGGCACTTTAGCGTAAAATGGATTTATTATATTGACATTCACAAGCTTGGGTTACAAGGTAAGTGTATGACTTTTTAATGGCAATATCACAGCAAAAAGAGCAGATCACTCAAAAGAGAAGCACCCAAGAGAATAGCAGGAGGAGAGTAACAGAGTGAACTGAAAGAATAGCCGAAAGGAACATCAGATTATTATTTTGAAGAACAAATCACGCACTTTGCTTTGCCCCTCTCTTTATATATCTCAATGGCTCACACACCTCGTGCATTTTGCCATTTTCACTCACCATGCTATGATCTCCTCACAAACCTTGAACTTTTTATCCACTGTTCTTTGCGGTGATTTCAAAAGAAATCATAAAAAGAAAGATGACATTTCATTAGAGACTCCAGGACCTTCGACTGCAAATGCTTCAATGGCTCTGGAGGTTTGAGACAGATAAGTTCAAGGCCGATTCAAAAGCAATGGTGCCACAATTTTTGTAACTTCGATGGATTTGGAGGCTGACAGTTTTTTCTGTTGTTCTCATCGTGGGTCACTTCTTCCTTGTTAATAACCCCTTGTGGTCCAATTTCAATTTCATAAGTTCACCAAAAAGTGAATGTATATGGGTAAATCCCAGGTCTATATTAAATTTATCTGGACACAAAAGTACTGTTAACTACTAATAATAATAATTGATATGATCGGCTTTGTTTTCTCCACATTTCCTCTCCATTACGTAACCTATGACCAAACAAAGGCGGTGAGACGAGTTGAATCCTCTTCATCTGTGTTATTCCTTCTCTTTATACTTCTCCCCTATTATCTCATGTTGCTTGCATTAATAAATTCACAAGGATTAAGAGAACAGATACAATTGCACAAACCAAAAAAAGCCTCGAGACTCTGATCAACAGTTATGACTCAAACAATATGCAAGGTATATGCTATATAACAACATGAAGCAATACAAACTTTTTATATTCCTTCTTCATACAGTTTGTCTTAACTCGTGATCCAGTTACGGCAAACATCAAGAGGCCATTCATCATTGCATTGAGATGATGCCTTGAGAAACATTTTTTTTCTTGGGGATTATACAGCAAATTGAGTTTGATTATAAAGAACTAGAACATATCATGAGAATGAGATGCCATTCTCATAACAAGCTGCTTGGAGTTTATATGTGGAGTGGCAAACAAAATGCTCAGGATAGACACGATCTTTAGAACACAAAATTTTCCTGATAAAGTCCAACACCTATAATGTCACACATAGATTATTCAAAATGCCAATCTTTGATAGATCTAGACCAATACTTATTACTACTACCATAAGTACTCTTCTCTGTTTTCACTTTCATTCTCAAGTTTGGTCCTCGCATCTAGCTCCATTGTACCCGAAATTACTATCCCTTTCTAACTTAAATCCGTAAGGCACATGATTCCTTGATGTAAAATGTGAAACCTTGGATACAATTAACCATGACTCCGATTGAAATGGGCGCATTTACTTATAATCAAAGGGAAACTCTCTCCCCACACACCACCAACAGACAGAAATTTAACACAAAGCAGGAGCAACATATTGGCATGGACATCATTCCTGCCAAGGGAAGAAGCACAGGCTTTGATTCATTCAAAAGAAACTAGTTCGAACAACAACTTGAAAAATTATAACTAATTGGCATACTGAAGCCAAGGAGAACGGCAACAGGGTAGAATTAAAAAGAGGGGGAAAAAGAAGAGTATTACTGTACAAGCACGAGTCTCCCACCCATCCCATTACCATCACCCCACATTTCTCCACCGCCATTTCCGTTTCCATCTTCAGAATTGTCCAATTCCTCTCCTTTCGGCACCGTCACTATGAGCTCCCCATCAACCAGAACTGCGCTTGCGAGCTCCGGCCGCGTCGATTCCGGCAGCCGAAACCTCCACATATCGAGTTCTATCTCATCCAACGATAACTCCACCGACCCACTTTCCCTCACCATAATCTTGATCACCCCAGGGTGGATTTCCACCGTGTGCGCCTGCACATCGGAGATACCTTCGGTTTCGGCCTTAAATCGGAAGTAATCGGGTCCCTCCTCGATCGACACTTCAGCATCGGACCGAAAGGGAAGCTCCAGGACCCGGCTGAAAACATGGGGAAGCCTCCTTAGCTTCTTGGTGGAGAGACCAAGAAGCTCTTGAGCTTCCGAGAGAGGGTTCCTCGCACTCATGTTATATTGGACGGTGATGTTGCGTTTCCTGGGCACGGGGTGAACCTTCATGGTTTCGGGATCACTGTGAATAGCGGAAGATTGAAGCAAGGTTAACAGCAGAATCAACTGGGTAAGAATCAAAATCTGGGTGAGATTATAAGGGGGAAAAGAAAAAATCATATATATATGAGTTGGGCTTTTTCTTGCGTTTTGTTTGGGGAAGAAAAGGCTTTGAAGGTGACCCTAACCCTAATTATCTGATTTCGATTGAACAAAAGAGGATTTAAATTAGCGCTGTTTCCTGTTGTTGGTCGAGAAGATTTGAGAGAGTGGGAGAAAATCTCAAGGCAACGGAAAAAGTTTGTTAACGAAATCTTCCTTTTCGGTGAGTGCCGAAGGGATATGAGAGAGAATCAACGCACAGATAAAGAAAGTATGATCAGGCGTTTGCCCCAATAATTCTTATAATTTACCAACTGGGCCGCATACGAGATTTTATAACTAAGCACCGTCCTCAACTCAACTCTTACCCGTCGTTAGGACTCCTTTGGTAGGTGATCTTGTAAGTCTTGATAAGTCTTTATAATAACCCGTCTTTCTGGCGCTAGTGGGGGCGATGTCGAACCCCTCCAAAACTTTTATATATCAAAAAAAAAAACTCAACTCTTACCATGCTGATTATGAAATTCCATTATTTCCAACTATATTTTATATGTTTTCTAAATTTAAAACATAATTAATCTCTTTTTTTATATTATGATCCGTTACCGGTTCGGGTTTGTAGATATTCTTTCCAGAACTAATGTCTGTTTTAGGATTCAAACTCAAGACCCGAATAAATTCTAGAGATGAAAAAGAATAATAATAAGTTTTACATGACAACTTATATGACATAACTTTCATACAAAATCATGTTTTTGTTCATATTTTTTAAAAATACGTCGTTTGCCATAAAAAATGTTCAATGACACATACAAAAGCATGTTAGTAATTTGAGAAGGCGAGTTTCCCAACGATCTCCTACTTTTAACAGCGTTTTTATGTCATTATATTATAAGGACATTTTGGTCATGTGGCCTCTTTATGGATTATGAAGCTGCTGTTAGAAACGTGAAAGGTGAAGCATGTTCTTAGAAATCAGTAGAAATATTGGATCCACTAGGTTGTTTACAATTTTGGATTAACACGACACTTGATATGAGGAAGCCATAAACATTAATTTATAATTATCGGGGAAGGCCCCCAATCACAAGAAAATCATTTTGGATACTTATCCAACTATCACTGACAATGAGGATTGACACTTAAGGCGTCGCCTTTTCGCCGAAAAGGGAGGAGGTTCGATATCATTTTGGTTGATGTAAAGCGCTTTATTGATGGGCGATCTGTAAGATCTCGTAAGCTTTCTTTGAGCGCAGGCGCTTGCAGCAGCGCAGTGGGATACCTAAGGTGTACCCCTACCTAAACTTTTTATTATAAAAAAAAAAAAAACTATCACCAAGAAATGAGTTTGACTGTTTGAGTGCTCAGATTATATCTAATTAAACGGTTGGGATTTATTTTTTTTAAAAATGTCATAATAATTATGGAAACTAATATGAATATGGTTAAAATATACGTATAGTCTTTTAAGTTTACATGAGGTATACTTTTAGTCCTTAAACTTTATAAAGTAGACATTTAGTCTTATAATTCTAACACCGTTAATGTTCCTAATAGAAAATACCAATACAACAAACTTAAGTGATAACGGTATAAACTTAAATAATGACTGTGTAATTAAATATTATTAATTTATAATTAAAATATGTGTAAATTTAAAAATATCTAAAAACATAATGAAGTAGTCAGTATCAAAACCTCAATTGACCAGCACTACTAGTAGTGCAGTGGTATTGAGATTCATTTCTCCCCCTGGTCCCTGGTTCGATCCCCCTCTCCACTATCGCCTTGTATCAAAAAAAAAAAAAAAAACCTCAATTGTATAAAAAAAAAATTTTGTTTAATAATTTAAATAAGAAAACCTTGATTGCATTTGTAGGAATTTGTTAATTTATTTTATTTTAAAAATATAAATCTATTATATTAAAAATATCAAAACTTAAATATGCTTTGTCACCGCACAATCATCATTTGAGTTTGTTGCGTTAATATTTTCTATTAGCAATATTAACGGTGTTAAAAATATAAGATGAAAAATATATTTTATAAAGTTAAGGGACCAAAGGCATACCCCATTTAAAATTTAAAGGACAAAAAATATATTTTAGCCTATAAATATCATCTTTTAAATATACTTTTTTTTCCCAAAAAATTAATCTTTACTTAAAAATTATCGATCTATACTATCAGCGTAAATTTAGACAGTCATACTCATACATGATTAGAAATCATGAATTTAGATAAAATGTGAATTAAGAATAAAAAGAAGTCTCATGTTAAGCTGGAATATAGGACTAGGAGTATACAAGTAAAAAAAAAAAAAAAAAATCTATAAATCTCACTCTCATACTTTCAATATTTTTGCCATAAATATACTATAAACGTTGTCCTATATATAGGACAAGAGATAATATTATATAAATACATCTTATATAGCCAAGTATAGATGCCAAACAGTGTTAAAAAAAGTATAGATGCCAAACAAACACATAAATTCTCAAATTTTGTTAGATCACGCAATCGAAGCAGTAGTTATGAATCAGCGATAGTTTTAAATAATCTTCAATGAGGATGACAAGTATTGGTGGTTTACGTGATGACTAAAAGATGAAAGGGAAACTTACGTTCGATTTAATAATCAATGAAATTTTAAAGTTCGATTTAAAATTGTTAATCATTGCCAAAATTCCACATTAACACGGTTTACTTGTTCAAAATCTTACGTTGTATTACGCGTAACACATGAAAGGGAACCTTACACGTAAACGAGTCTAATTTGTATCATGAAAGATGAAACAAAGAAACAAAAGACGCAACAAACTTCTGATATCATTGTCACCTGGCCTTCTTATAATGATTAAGACCTCTTTTTCAATATGAACTAGATTTCCTTTTTAGCCATAAACTACGTAGATAATTAAGAATAGTACTACTACTATTATTAATTGTACGGGATGCTCAGATTACAAATTGGATTTACGTCTAGCTAGCGACATAGAATGAAGGTGCGACATAGAATGAAGGTGCTGCGAAACTTCATAAAAGAAGGGGAAACATTTTAATTACCAATTTTACAAAAAACTATTTAAAAAAATCAAAGACAGGAAAATTAAAATCATGGAGAAAATTACTACTTTAGATTTTAGTTAATATATTTCTTCTAATTTATTTTTTAAAAATTTAAAAAATTTAGTATAAAAAAGGTTAGATTGTCGATTATTTTTTTTCTATTAAAAAATCATATATTTTATGCAAGTGATGAGGATAAGAGGGTTCTCCACTTGGCCACTTCAGGAATTAAAGACAAAAAGGTCCCGCCCATTATCACTGTCATGCATATCTAGTAATGCTAAATGAGATACGCTATGATTGAAGCCTTTCATTTCATTCTTTATATATATATATATATATCTCCGTTTATTGTAGGAGAAATGTATTAACATGTGTATTAATACACACAACGAAATGGTGGGGCCACATATATGTATAATGTTACACATACATGAAATGGTGGGACCCACATATATGTATAATGTTAATTATACATATAAGTGGGTCCCACCATTTCATGTGTGTATAGGAATCTTCTTCTTTTCATGTAATATGAGAAGTTTAAACCTCTATATATATATACACACACTTAAAAAGTAACGCTGAAAATAATTGTCCCAATCAATATCATGTTGCCGACTCAATTGTTATATTATATGCTTATAAAGATACACGAATGGCCAAAATTGTACATTATAGGATCTTAATAAATATAATAGTTACCAAAAAAAAAAAAAGATTTGCATAAAACTTTTTCGTTTCAAAATTACGGAGTGTCCTGGATATATAATTAGAGCTACCTCTATATACTACTAGTAGTAAGGAGTGGCACTTTTACTATAAGTACAACTGAATATCTTGGACATGCTAACTTGTGTATCAGCATATCCTACTTAGTTAACGGAGATCTTGATAGCAATCATTTGAGACGAAATCAATGTCAATTAATATAAAATATAAATTTATGGAAAATCTCAATAATAAGATTTTTTGTTTACTATTTCTCTATATATTTTAAAAGGTTTTAAATGTTAAGAAATGAATATAATTATAAAAATTGGTTTAGAATTAGGTCACAATCTCTTCTATGCATTGCACAAAAAAAAAAAAAAAAAAAGATCAGTTATTTTTAAATCAGTACATCAACTTTGCTACTTCGTTCACATGGTAGTAATTGTTTTGTTTTGTTATTTTAAGTTAAGTTTTAAATAAGTATTGGGGGTTGAAAATTATAAGATATTATACAACACAAGCGCAATCACATATTCTCATCGTTGTATTGTTTAAGTAGTTCATTCGAGTTTTCTTCTTATTTATTTATTTTCATTTGCTGTTGATTCTAAAGCGATAAAAATCTTCATGTATACTTTTATTAATATTATTTCATTTGTAATGACTTTTGCTTTCCTCTTATTTTACAATATCCTCTTTTCAAATGAAGATTCAAAAGATGCACTATTGCACCACAAGATAGTAGTTCATGCTTCATAAAAAAATTAATAATTGTTTTCTTTCAATATTTGATTTTGTGAAAATAATTGAGGGTAGTTGACATAAATAATAATGTTTAATTGAGTGGCTGTCCTAAAAAAAGTAAACTTTTTTTCCCTTTTACACTAAAAAAGGAAAGCCTAACCTTGTTACTTCACTTGAAGAAAAAAGAAATAAAACTAAATAACATTTTACTAGACAAAGGATGCATGGTTTTTTGAATTCTCATTACATGCTTCTCCTTAAGTGCTTCTTACATACTTCTCCCTCTAATTAGAGGGATGTGACTTTTTTTTCACTTTTTATTTTATTTTATATATTTCATTTATTTAGATTAAATTATCTGCTGTATCCTGAAATATTTTTTTCACCCAATATCTCAAACTAAGGAAAGCAGCAACATAAAAAAGGGCAAAACAAACCGGAAGACTAAATTCTAAGTTATCTCTAAACTATCTCCACCATACCAAGATTATACAGTTCTGAAATCTTTATATCTCAACTTACCGATTGTTGAGTTGTCAGTCAACAGTTAACCAGCTGTTGCAAGGTTCATACTTCAGAGTTGGGAAGGCCTTGATGATGACGCATCCGACGCCTGCGGTGATATCTTCTATGGCCACGGTTGTGTATTCCTGGCGGTTTATTTGGGGTACTAGAATGATGAATCTCCTCCACTGGACCACCAAAAGCAAAAAGATAGTCAAGAGGATCTGTCTCTTCCTTCCTATCAAGAACAGGGTTTACCTGCAATGAAAGATTGATGAGAAGGAGATTTATTCAAATGCTCAAATAAGAAAAATTAGTTTCATTTAAATGAAATTATGATTGTGCAAAAGACATATGGGAATAACATATTTACTAGGAACTAGTGTCAGTCTTGCGTATTGCATGGGGTATAGGAAATGAATTGCACTGTTTGTGGCTTACTAATAATGCAACTAGTTAGATTTTTAGATGTGATATGTTTTAAGAAGAAAAAGGTTCTAGTGTTCAAAAATGTTATGGTAATGACAAATAAATGAAAGATATCAATCCCATTAATGTACTTGACATAAAAGTAGTTGCCAAGTGGTTTCTCAATGGGGCTCAAGCACTGAACAGAACCTCCGCCACTGTAATATGAGAGGGGCAGGGTGGCAGCTTCCCCTCTCCTGGTTCTGCCATTGTCATGGCCGTACGATCCTTAACTAAAAGTAGAACTCCACCAGAAGTATCAATACCATGTTAATTCAAAAGCAATATAAAAGAAAACTCACAAAAACACACTTGGTGTCAGGAGTGGTTTTTGTGCCATCAGAGGCTTCTTTGGAGCTGCTTTGGGAACTATTTTGTGAGTCATCATAAGAGTCACCGAAGGAACTATCAGAAAAGTCATGATCAAGCTTCCTCTGACCATTGACAAGATCATCGCCATAGGAATTCCGATATCGCCATCTTAATTTAGGGTAATGAGATGTTGAATCATCATATACCCTCTCCGTATAAAAATACTTTGAGATAAGTCGCATTTTTGAAGGATCATTTGGAAACTGATTCACCAATCTGTCATATGAAAATAATTCAAAGGTAAAAATTGAATGCATATGTATAAAAGCAAGTGCAATATATGAGGAAAACCAAAATACCGGACAAAAAAGTTTCTTCCTGCTCACCTTCAGACTATAAATGCAGTCAGTGATACAGCAATCTGATGCCAAACAGCTATATATGGCCGCATACAAATGGCATGGTATGAAGAATGAACAGGCTCCTACCAGACTCTCAATTCACCTTATATTCTCCTCAATTAATAGGAATTAAACATTTCTCACTCTTAACAATTAGTTTTTTGCTCCCAGAAACCAACAAGAGCATCATAATCTACTCTGAACCACTTGCAATTGCATTTAATAAGCTACTTCAATTCAGACAGAATTGCCAGAACTGAAATTGATCTTATCATTACATTAGACGATTGTATCCAGAAGATCTTGTAAATTCAATTCTAAGTCCATCAAGTGCTTAAAAACTAAAGCCAACCTGACCCAGGTGTCCCTGATAACTTATGACAGCAAGTACTAGTTCAAATGTCTATTCATCAATACCAGAGAACGTTACTAATCCAGATTATTGCACAAACAGGAAAAAGTGAGCTTACATATCTGCTAACTCCTTCTGCATTCTACTCCCATCCATTTGAAGAATATGATCTATGGAAGAATCCAAGGATCTAAAAAATCTCCTCAACCCAAAGAAAGCAGCAGACCCTGAAAAATTATAAACCGAAAAACAAAGTAAAGGGGGAAAAGTCTCAGGGGAAAATGGTACCAGAAATTATCACAAGTGAAAGGTGATAGAGATATTAATCTAACCAGCAGCAAGGTTGACACGAAATGATCTCTTGAGTTTCCAAGTTGCTGCCATGAAGCATTTGAGGTAATCAGGATACATGAAAGAATCATAAACAAAAAATAACTAAAACCATATTAGGGATTGAAAATTATGATCATCTGCTATAAGTTGAACATATTCAGTAATATTTTGGATGGGGGGTTGCAAAATTGAAGAACTAACAAATCTTGAGCAGATACCGCTCCTATTCAAATGTAATGTTATTACGATTAAGAAGCAGCATATATGTTGGGTGTCAAAAATTACGAAATTGATAATCTGCTATATGTTAACCATGATCAAGGATGTTAAAGCGCACACTGGAATACAATGAATCTTAGGCAGATAGCACTCCTTTACGTATCTAATGTTGTTGCTGATTAGCACTAGCATAAATTTCAAGTCACTCTTCTACAGAAAAAGGGGGGGGGGGGGTCATTGAAGAGTTAGAGTCACTGACATGACCATGCAAGTACACCAGCAAAAATTGCACCATCAGCGAAGTCCTCAAGAGCTTTAGATTTGCATGAATAAAGAATATTGGCTTCCTCAAGTGTCACTTTTTCCTGATAAATAAAACAGACATAGTTGGTGGATATACAAGTAACAGCAGCAACATCAAGACCAGCTACAAGGACGTCTTCTCCTTAGCATTTACAAGTACTCATAATTTTCAGCATACTTGTAAAATCATTTTGAAATAATATATCTTCCTATGATTACCGATCACCATTCACTTACAATATACAGGGGAACATTCCAGTTTAATAAACCTAACTGAATCAACTATTTGCCAGAGAGTAAAACAAATACCCCCTAAATCGCCAAGAGTTGTAGTATTAGCAATAACAAATATAATTCCGAATAAGCATGGCAAAAGGCACCAGGAATCAAGAATTTAGGGGTGATAATTTGAAGCTGGATCATAGCAAAATCTCGAAAAGAAAGCCCTAGAGTAAATGTACCCGTCTGGACAAGAGAACTTGCTGCAGCATGTACAATGCGTCACCCATATTAGTCCTTTTGCTTGCAGATGCACAACGATACTCTCAATTCGCGTATTCGGTTTTCTTTCCCCTGGAGGCCTGAATTGTTCCTTTCTTGGTCGGTTGCTGCTTTTGTTTGCTCGTACGTTTTTAATTTTCTTAAAATCCAAATATCATGGACTGATGGACATATGATAAATTTTGAGATATTACCATATTAGTCATACTACACTCACATTTTGACTTTTTATTTTTATTTAAAAATAATCATTCTTTTACTTTTATTTTTAAAAAAAAAATTCTGTGCACCAAGAAAAATAAAATTTTTTTCACTTTAAAATTTAAAAGGTGAGCTGTATCAATATTTAATATTAATTGAGTTTGTTAATCTTTCATCATAGAATAATTGGGTTGTCAGGTTTAGGAAAGGAATAATCAAATCACCTTGGATAAACAATGTTTTGAAATCTTAGATGTCAAAATTCGGAATATGAACAATAAGTTTATTACATTTGAATATCAAATTTTGGAAGGTAATTATGAAATTCATGCTCCTATTTTTTTTTAAAAAAATATTTCATGTTAAAATTTAGAACATGGGTTGCAAATTATCATATCCCAGAGTCAAATATTAAAAGGCGTCTATGGAATTCTTACTTCTAAAGATATGGGTTAATTTTTTATTTTTTTTTTGCCATCAAAAGTGAATTGTGATATTAATTGGTGAGAACGAAAAGAAATACAAGTATCAGTAGCCTGTAGGTATAAAATTAGCAAAATACTAATACTTTGTGTATATAATTATTTCCACTCATTAAATTTCTAATTGGATTTTTTTTTCCAATTTTCCGGCTGCACCTTAACAATCAAAAGTCTTCCACTTCAATTTTCTTTTAAAAGAAAATTTATTAAAAAGATAAACGAGTTTCATAAAGATCTAAATCTACTGGGGTTTTAGGGGATTAACTTGAGGCTTTGTTGAGTTGTCAGGATCGTAGGCCAAGGACACCAAACATGCTAAAATGAAACCAATGACAAAATAAACGACAAGCTTAAAGATGGAATAGCATGAATAGAAATAGTTTTTTTTTTTAAAAAAAAAAAAAACAATTTTCGTACCTCATATATTTTAGTGGGAAAAGCACCAAAGTAGCAACTTGTAACAAAAAATGTACCTAATTGAATCAGTTTGAAAAATATTTACCAAACTAATGCAGTCAAATGTGACAGTTGACTGACGCCACTAGTGACGTTAAGGGTGGCGACGCCACTGACCAGTCGCGTCAGGTCAACTGATGCCACTAATGGCAGTGGCGTCAGTCAACCTGACGCCACTAATGGTGTCAGGATTCCTGATGCCATTAAGGCGTTAGGTACGACCCCCCACCCGTGACTCCCCCCCTTCCCCAACACCCGTAATTCCTTCCCTCCCTATTTAGCTCCTTCCCTCTCTTACCATTCACTCACTCTCCTCTCATTCGTGACTCTTTCCCTCTCCCTCTTATCATTCACTCCTTTCCTCGTCTGCAAAACTCCCTCCGTCCTCCATTTCCCTCATTCTGTTTCTTCATTTTTTTTTTTTTGCAAAAAATGAATCAAATTCATTATTTGTATATTATAATGGTTCTAAAAATATAGGTGCAAATAGATTGAGCTTTGAAGGTGAAAAAAAAAGTAATGTATATTATTCGAGGCATGTCCGCTGAAGATTAGGGTTTAGGCGCATGAGGTAAGCACGTGTGTACAAAAGCTGACCCTCAACAGTAGCTGAGTGCTCCTCCCAATGACCCCAATAAGTGTCAAACCAGCTCATCCTGATGTTTCCGCAAATCAAAAAAGTTGGGAGTGGAGTTCAACCCATGTATTGCTGCATAATTGCTGCCCAGTTACCATGCGTCCGATCGGAAACTACTCGACCCTCAGTGGACAAACCTAAAATGCCTTCTACATCCTGTAGAGTAATAGTCATCTCACCAACCAGCATATGGAAAGTGTGAGTCTCCGGCCTCCACCTCTCAACCAAAGCAGAAATAAGGTATCTGTCAATCTGCACCAACATAAAAGTAGAGAATAAATATGTAAGGGTTCTATATTATCCGTATCATGTACAAACAACTAAATGCGTATAATTAATTACATAAAGAATTTTAAAACATACCGGGAGTCTTTTCATGCGAGACACGTGCCAGAAACCTGCACGCATAAGGTGCTACTGCAAATCTACAGGGATGAGATTTGGGTCTTGGACATCTCCCAAAAACCCGTGTGAGGCTCGCCTCACCCTCAAAGAATTGTAGTCTCCTGTGTTGCTGCACCTCCTCATTAAGAACTTCTTAATCTTTGGGGCCGTGCTCAATATTGCGGGCGTGTTGGTCATCCATTTGACTAATAAAAATTTACAATAACACAACACATTATTAAGTCACTAATTATTATTCTCTAAATAATTAATTACGAATTAATTATTTGACTAATTATTATTATCTATTTAAGCTTATTTTATCTATCTTAGAGTACTATAAATAATAATATACAACATATTTCACAAAATCTTTTTATTAATTCACTAATTATTATTCTCACAAATTTCTTAAATCAAATTTAGCAAAGCATAATATTTTACATTTTATATATGAAATTATTATTTTACAAAATATTAAATAATTAATCATCTATCTTAAGGTTTATAATTAACATACAAAATAAATATTTTTTGTTGACTTGACGTAAAATATTAAATAATTAGTTATCTATCTTCGAGTTGATAGACGCCATTCTTACTTAGTGACGACGTCAGTTGACCGACGCAAATATCGTCATGGCGTTACCCTGACGCCACTAATTAGCGGCGTCAGTCAACTGTCATATTTGATTACATTAATTTAATAAATGTTTTCCAAATTTCTTCAATTAAGTACAATTTTTATTAAAAGTTGCTACTTTGTTTTCCCATATTTTAGTAGTAAACCCAAAATCTCATTCTCCCTGGATAAATGGCTCAGTTTATCCAGTACCCCAACAAATCAGACGGGGAAGGACTCGCAATACTTGTTTTTCACTGTCTTCCCCTCCGCCTCGACCTTGAACTCTCATTGGGATGCTGGTGGATATAGTTATAAAAGAGTTCCCAATTCTGCTGCGCCTCCATTTCTTGTTTGCTAACCAACGACCATGTCTAGCCTCACACATGCTACTTTAGCTCTTCCTCCCAACCCAAAACCATACTATGTTTGGCACAACTCTCTGTTAGTAGCGCTTGATTCCTCCTCATCTCTTACACACCTTAAACAGATTCATGCTCAAATCCTTAAGTCTAGATTTGATCGATCAAACTCCCTCCTTCTCAAGCTTGTCCTTTCCTCTTGTGCCTTTTCCTCCTCCAGCCTCGACTATGCCCTCTCTATCTTCTGCCAAATTCAAAACCCAGAGACCCGTTTTTGTAACAGAGTCCTGCGTGAATTTTCTCGTGGTTCCAAGCCTGAGAAGACCCTTTTGGTGTATGAGAAGATGAGGAGAGATGGGTCGAGTTTAGACAGGTTTAGCTTCCCGCCATTGTTGAAAGGGGTTTCTAAAGCTTCTGCCTTGAATGAGGGATTAGAGATTCATGGGCTTGCTTCAAAGTCGGGTTTTGATTCTGATCCCTTTATTCAGACAGGGTTGATTGGAATGTATGCGGCATGTGGGCGGATTATAGATGCACGTTTGCTGTTTGATAAAATGTCTCACCGGGACGTTGTTACATGGACTATTATGATAGACGGGTATGGTTTAGTATGTTGCGTTTTCATTTACAAGGACTTTTCCCCCTTTTGGCATTTTATTAATTATTTGCACGGAAGATCGTTTCAGGTTATTTACTTTTCATTTCTTGCTTTTTTTCCCCTTTACTTTCAATTTCTCTTTTCACTACGCATTAAGCTTCACAATATGCCACTTCTTTCTCTCCACGGCTCCAGCCATGCGATGAATTAACCTAAAGATCTTTGGTTGTAATAGGTATTGTCAGAGTGGTCTTTTTTATCATGTATTACAGCTCTTTGAAGACATGAAGAGCTCTGGTATGGAGCCAGATGAGATAATTCTTTGCAGTATACTTTCTGCTTGTGGTCATGCTGGAAATTTGAGCTATGGCAAAACCATCCATGAGTTCATTAGGGATAATCATCTTGTTGTTGATTCTCATTTACAGAGTGCACTTATCAACATGTATGCAAATTGTGGTGCCATGGATTTGGCTCGGCAACTCTATGATAAACTCTCCTCAAAACACCTGGTTGTTTCAACTGCAATGGTTTCAGGGTATGCAAAACATGGAATGGTTAAAGAAGCGCGCTTGATATTTGACCAGATGATTGAAAAGGACTTGGTGTGTTGGAGTGCAATGATATCTGGTTATGCTGAAAGTGATCAGCCTCAAGAGGCTCTTAACTTGTTCAATGAAATGCAACAACGGGGAATCATACCTGATCAGATCACAATGCTGAGTGTCATTTCTGCATGTGCTCATCTTGGCGCGCTGGATCAAGCTAAATGGATTCATTTGTATACGGATAAGAATGGGTTTAGAAAAGCTCTATCAGTCAACAACGCATTGATTGATATGTATGCCAAATGTGGGAGCTTGCTTGGAGCAAGAGAGATATTCGAGAATATGCCGAGAAAAAATGTTATATCTTTTTCCAGTATGATCAATGCTTTTGCCATGCATGGGGATGCTAACAATGCCTTAAACCTTTTCCACAGAATGAGGGAAGAAAATATTGAGCCCAACTGGATTACATTCGTGGGCGTTCTTTATGCTTGCAGTCATGCAGGATTGGTTGAGGAGGGCCGGCAAATCTTTTCATCAATGACTAATGATTACGGCATCCCTCCCAAACATGAACACTACGGTTGCATGGTTGATCTCTATTGTAGAGCCAATCTCCTGAGAGACGCTCTTGAGCTGGTTGAGACAATGCCTTTGGCACCCAACGTTATAATTTGGGGATCCCTTATGTCTGCTTGTCAAGTTCACGGCGAGCTTGAATTAGGAGAATATGCTGCCAAACGACTTCTTGAGTTAGAGCCGGGTCATGATGGTGCCCTTGTAGTTTTGTCAAACATCTATGCCAAAGAAAGAAGGTGGGAAGATGTTGGACAGATCAGGAAGCTAATGAGACATAAAGGTATTTCTAAGGAGAAGGGATATAGTAGGATTGAATTGAATAATGAGGTGCATGAATTCTTAATGGCAGATAGATGTCATCAACAAGCAGATGAAATATATAAGAAGCTTGATGAGGTAGTGAGGCAGCTAAAACGGGCTGGCTACACACCAAGTGCATCAAGCATTTTGATGGATATAGAAGAGGAAGACAAGAAAGAAGTAGTGCTATGGCATAGTGAAAAGTTAGCACTTTGCTATGGGCTAATTAGTGGGAGAAAAGAGTCATGCATTCGTATAGTTAAGAATCTTAGAATATGTGAGGATTGCCATACCTTTATGAAGTTGGTTTCAAAGGTATGTCAGATAGAGATTGTTGTGAGAGATAGGACTAGGTTTCACCATTGTAAAGGGGGTGTTTGTTCCTGTAAGGATTATTGGTGACTTATTTTAGTAGTAAACTGAATGAATTATACAGTTAGTGCATGGCGTCCACCTATAATTTTACTTGGTGCTTTTAAATCCACTGTATATGATGTTGCGGCCCCCAAAAGCAAGCAGGCGTTTTTTGGTCAGTGCTTGGTGTAAAATTTCTCATTGTAATTCATATTTCAAATGAACTTTAGTTTTAGGCGCATATTCTCGTCGTGAAGAAAGAAACGAAATTCATCACCAAAATATACACTTGAACATCTGGAAGTGAAAGGCAATTTGGGGGAAAAGGAAAAAAGACAAGAAGAAAGAAACGAAATGAACCACTACAAAAAAATATAGACTCCTCACAAGCAATGAGAAGATGATATATGCCACTATCCGTTGGCGGCTTCAGGTAGGCATTTTGGTGCCATAGTTTGCTGTTAAATCAGTAAATTGATGGTCTCCAAAAGCAGCAAATAGCCAAAATTCCTTCTTCACTTTTCCAACCACTCTTGAAATCCTGTACTTGAAAAATTCGAACGCTGCTGAATACAACCTTGTGCTATCAAAAACAAATCTCCTTTTATACTCAAGAACCCACGTACTGGAGTCTAATTGCACTACTGAGGCACCCCATTTTGGTTGTACCCAAGAAGTATTTGCTTTTCGAATCAAATAGCCGACTTGTCCAGCATTCCACTGTTGAACGAAGCAAAAGTAGAGACTCAGCCAACGATAGCATACGTTATGTTTGACCAATTTCATTTATAAACTAAGAAGCACATATTGTGACATTGAATCTAGAAAAGGCATAGTATCGAGATTACCTCAGTAACTCTTCCAGATAAGATAGTGAATGATCGAGAAGAAAATTCAGTTGTGAGCAACCCAGATGTTTGCAGAGGCCATCCCCACAGTGCTACCTCCTCTGCTGCTGATTTGTACAATGTACAACGCGAGTTCAATAGAACTCCATTCTACAGGCAATTTTTAGTGGTTGGTCAACTATGAATTATGATTTCTTAATGGTAAAAAATGGAAATACTCATAATTCCATATTTCTTAAATTTGAAGGAAGCTCACAGTTCCTTGAGGCATTTGAGAGTAGAGTAAAAAACTGTTCTGATGAACAATACCTGACTGATGTCCCATACAGAGTTACCATAGCTGCAATTTGAACCTTCCCATTAACAATATCTTGCAGTTCTTTCTGCAAAAATCTAAACTTTCCATTCAAATCCTGCACTGCAGATGATTTCTCGCCAACTCTTTTCATTACATCCGGTGACAAAACAGGTCGAAAAATACCAGAAACAACCCAGTTAAAAACAACCTCCGTAGATAAAAACAAGCACAAACCCAGGACTAATCTAAAGAGCTTAACCCCAGAAAAATTCCACCCTCTTTTCTTCTCATTTTTCATCTTTTCGTCTAAATTCACTCTAGCACCAGATTTGACGGTAGGGGAAGGCGAAATGTGGGAAACATTTGATCTGGGTGTGGACAAAATGGAAACATCGAAAGAGATAGGAGTATGCTCAACATTAGGTCGAGAAGCAGAGAGCTTGGTGAGCGAACTTTTCTGGATGCTCATAGGCACACGATCGAGTGTGGCATAGCTTTCCAAGCAAAATTTACAGTCGCAATTGTCGTCTTTGAGGCAATCCGGGTAGTAGAAACTGTCTCGGTTTTCCGATGATCGGTCGTGGTTTTCCATGACCGTAGATGTAGTGCTACCACTGCTTGATTTGGATTGGGAAGGGACGGTTTTCATGCTTCTTTGTTTCGTGCTTTCTCTTCTGGGAATTTTCTCTCGTGATTCTGAAAGTTGTTTGGCCTCTTTACCGTTGAGAGAAATGTGGCATTCAAAATTTGAAGCCCAACGGTCTTATTTGGTCATGAGTCATGACCCTTTTCCCCGGTGAAAAATGTTCGACATTGTGCAATGACAATATTGCCCCACTTACTAACAGTGTTGTGGTGAATTATAGATAGAGGTTTTGGCTTTAATTAGTTATACTAGGTACACAATAATTTCAAGAGATCTAAAATAATGAGAGCTCAAACCACACAAAAATAGTCTTAATTGAAGAAACCTTAATTAATGGGGTGGGGTCCAGTGCTGTTATGACATGAAAGCTGAAGTTTATTCCTGGAATTAAAGTGCTTAACGTATATAGCAATTAAATATGTGGGCCAAAAAAATAGCAATAAAAATATGATCGATTATCGCTGTGATAATGTATGTCTGAAATGGTTTTTGTTAATCTTAAAATTGAAAAAAAAAAAAAAAAATCTGAATCTAATAGGGTGTCGAATTATCAATAAGTCAAATTCAATTCATGAGACTTGCAACAATTCCACCCTTTGAAAAGAATTTTTAAGACTAGTTCTTCGATTCTTGGTGCAAGCATGTATTAGATTCTTGGTGCAAGCATGTATTAGTATTTGCTTCTAGACAACAAAAATATACAAATAAAATTGGGACATAATTACACCAATGAAAAAGAATCCTCTAAAAATAATTCACTCAGACTTTACAAAGAAAAAAGGGGTGAGAGACAGCTTGGAGCTTGGTAAGATAACAACTTACTAAGTTGGAGAGAGAGAAAGTTAGAGAGAGAAGTTCTCTATTGGAATATGTGAGAACCAAACTCGCAACCCATTATGGCGGGTTCCAACTATATGAACTCCTCGTGCCCACTGCAATGAAGGAGCAATGAGAGACCACCAAAGAAACCATAGCGAGAAGAGAGAGAGTGATTAGGGGTCAGAAACAACCATTTGAGAATAAGCGTACAAGATTAGGTCAAAAGACAGTAGTCATCAAAGTTGCATGGAATGTACCATTCCAACAAAGTTACAAGTGAAAGAAGAAGCCCCAACCTACTTGGAGGATATTCATTCCATGGAGAAAGTAAAGACACGATGTGACCAAACCACCTTTGACTCAGACATGCTCTCTTATGACCCTATAATTTCATTTGAGGACGAAATGGCACAGGATTAAGATCAAGAGAATCAAACTACTAGTGAAGCCGTAATGACTATTGAAACCTCTGTGGGTTACAATGCAATAACTGCTAAGGATCAATTTCGAACTGATGTCCAGAGTCAACCTAGTCCCATTGAAGGTTAGAACAATCAATCAATGAAGATGCTATGAATAAAGAGCACACAGCCAAAGTAATAATTGAGTAAGAACAACCCGACGACTAATGACAACTCTCCTTTAAAGAGAAGCTTATTGGGCAACAAGCTCCAGAAGCGCAAGGCAACAAACCCTCATTTGAAGACTTGACACTGGAACATGAGAACATGATAGTTAACCTGGAGGGCCTCATGCCAACAATTACTTTCTTGCAAAGAGTCCAAGACTACATGTACCAACATATGAACTTGGCAGTGGGGGTTAAGCTCCTCGGACGCTACATAGGCCAAGACATTTTACCATAGGCCAAGACATTTTACATGGTAAAATAATGAGCCTGTGGAAGCCCACCGGTAAATTCAAACTCTTTGAATTAGAGGGAGGATGCTACATGGTCAAGTTTGATGAAGAGAAGGATTATCCCAATGCCTTATTAGGTGGCCCCCGGATGGTATAAGAACACTACTTGACAGTGCATCTATGGGCACCAACCATCTCACCATAAAACTTAGAAATCAAACAAGTTTTTGGATGGGTGAGGTTATTAGGCTTCCCTTATCATTACTACCATAAAACATACTTCGAGCTATTGGCAATGTCATCGAGCAGGCATTGAAAATGGACTATAACACATAAGGGGCGAATAAGGCCAGGTTTGCGTGACTGGAAGTCAATCTTGATCTCACTAAGCCTCTAGTTTCCACGATATGTTTGGATGGGGCCAGACAACACAATTTGTCGGATATGAGGGACTACCAAAAAATTTCTATCATTGTGGTAGGTATGTCCACCTTGAAGTCTCATGCCCTGCTAAACTTCAATAGAAGACTCCCGGAATCATCCACGAGTACTCTGGCAAGCCCTTTGGTGAACTAGCTTCAACAGTTGTCTACCTTTGAAAGCGAGGCACGTGAAACACAAGCTCGTGAAGAGGACTTGTTTGGGTCTTGGATGAAAGTTACTTCTCAAGGCAGACAAAATAGCAGAGGTACCAAGAAGACTGACGATGACTACCAGCAAATTGGGGATGTTTTAGACAATTGTTTTGGTCATTTAGCTTCCTCGGATGTGTAAGAATTCACCAAAATGGAAACTTGGACATTGCAACGGCTAAAAGAAAAACGACGACACAACCTGACAATCCGAAAGAATATAAAAAACACCCTGCCCCCAAGAAGTCAACGACGAGACGTGGTACACGTGATAAGAAACCGGATAAGGGTGAGAGCCCCAAGAAAATATATATGACTAAGCCACCAAAAGACACCATTTTTTATTCACCCGCTTACAAGGCGACAAAGTATCCCATGACCCTAAACCCATCTAAAAATTCAATTGTAACCTTGACCGACCCAAGAACGCCTCTGCAGCTTATGCTCAACACGCCAAATGAGCCAAATCCTAACAACCCAAAACCAACCCATAATAAGGGAAAGAAAACCTCTTGCCAAATCCCCTAGAAACTTATCTCTCAAAGGTTGATTTCAAAGTCCAACCTAATGTGAAAATGTAACACCTTAAGAGGCGCAACAAGAATGATGTGGGAACTCCTTCTGAGGAACTCACTAAGGCATTGGCAGAAGCTCTAGGATCTTCCCTTAGTTCAGATGTGGAATCTCCATTATTGAAGCAAGAAAGTTTGAATTGGATGAAGACATAGGGTCAGAACGCTTTGAGATGGAGCATTAAACCTCTCATTTACCATGAATAAGTCCATATTTGTTTGGAATTGTCAAGGGGTTGCTTCAAGTAGTTTTCTTTGAGCCCTGAAATCCTTTCTTCAAGGCTATCGTCTTGACATATTGGTTCTGGTTGAACCAAGAATCTTCAGTATTAAGGTAGACAGGGCCATTCGCAAGATAGGATACCCTAATTCTCATAGAGTGGAAACTTCAAGATTTTCTGATGGAATTTGGTTGATGTGGACAGATTAAACCAATATATCAATATTAGCTAACCATCGTCATTTCATTTACACCCACATTGATGATATCGATGGAGGAAAGCAGACCTTCTTTACTGCAATTTATGGTAGTCTCATCCCAGTTATGCGCGAGAAACTATGGCAAGACCTTCTCAATTTGTCTGTACGAGATGATCAAGCATGGTTCCTTGCAAGTGACTTTAACACTACAATTTCATCGGATGAACTACAATGAGGAACAAGGAGAAACTCAATGGGTTTCCATGCATTTGGATACTTTGTTCATAAGGCTAGACTAGTTGATTTGGGCTTCACAGGCCCAAAGTACACATGGCAAAGGGGTGGAGTTAAGGTATAGTTGAATCGGGCCCTAGGAAATGGTAAGTGGTTTTCAGATCATCCTAATGCATTGATTATGCACCTTCCTCGCATTCAGAGTGACCATAGGCCTCTCACGATCAAACAAGAAGGAGACTCCAGGCCCACACATAAATCATTTTGCTACTTAGCAAGTTGGGCCCTTTACCTAGATTTCAAAAACACGGTGTCTAAATCTTGGTTCAGTGATAAAACATTACCATTCAATATTAAGGAATTCACAACAACGACCCAACAAAGGAACCAAGAAGTGTTTGAAAAACTAGGCCAAAAAAAAAAAGAGCAATAAGAGCCCATATTAATGGTGTGCAACAAGCTTTAGAAAGGCAACCTTTCTCCATGTATCTAATTGAGCTTGAACGTTCGCTACTTAACGAATATGAATTCGTCCTACTTTTGGAAGAGCTCTTGTTGATTCAAAAATCAAGAATTCAATGGATTAATGACGGAGACCGCAATACTCTATTTTACCATACCAAAGCCTTAATTTGATGCTGTTGAAACACTATCAACATGCTTAAAATTGAAACCGATGACCCCTCGTCCTTGGGCTTAACTCAAAAGGGGTCGGACACTCTCACCAAAGGGAGGGGTTCGATCCTGGAGTTGGTCAAGGCGCTGGGGGAGACATCCTAGCTCCTAGGTGCCTAGATAAACGCCTGAGGGTAATAGACGGTTTGCCCTGCCCAACATCGGTATGACCTAGGAGGAAGGGAGATTTCGCCCTGCCCTTGGATCGTGGGTGAACCCAACCCCTTTCCTAAAATTTTTATATAAAAAAAAAAAATTTGAAACCAATGTCTAGGAGGCTTATCAGGGTAAACTTTGCCGCATGATGTAACAGTATTTCCAATCCCTTTATTCGGTGGAGCATAGCTGGTCCATAGAGTACAGTTATAAAGGTATGTTCCCGTCACTCTCAACTCCTTTGCTAACCCTATTTAATTGTTCGAGTTATGAAGGAAGAGATCAAGAGAGCACTCTTTGATATGCAACTGCTGAAAGCACCGGGAGCAGACAGTTTACATGCATAGTTCTTTCAAACCCATTGGGATATGTGGGACACTCAGTCTACACAGCTATACGGGAGATTTTTGAAGGTGGTGAAATAGATCCAATGCTCAATCACACTTTGATATGCCTCATCTTGAAAGTTGACCACTGATAAATCCATAATTTTATATATTTTATCTCACCTTAATCATTTATTTTGGGATTATTTGAGGCTAATTTGGATAATATTAGATAATATTTGAATTGTTGGCCAATTTTAGGAAATAGTATAAATCTGAACTAATTATGAGATTATTGAGCTTAAATTATTAATATCCTAATTATTATCTTGTGGTTAAATATATTTCTTAATATATGATAGATTAGATTTTATCATATTAGAGATCCTATGGTGCAGATTTTTTCAGGAAAGACTAAAAAGAAATCCAACGGTAGAGTTTTATTGGACTTCTCAAACTTTAATGGACTTATCCAAAAATCTATCACTTTCCTCCTATTATTTAACCTAGCCGCAGAGAACAAGAGAGGGGGAGAGCCGCCAATCTCACGATACGAGACTATTCATTCACGCACGCAAAGACGCAGCCGCCAAAATCACGCACACGCACGAGAAACGCAGAGCAGAGACGCATAGAATCAGTTTTGATTCTAATCTACACGTGCCCACCACTGGTGGAAGAATTGATTCCAATTCAATTCTTTGGTTTTTGACAAAAGCTCCGCGTTAATTTACGAGAATTGGCATCATTTAAGTAATTAGCATACGGTACTCCTCCGCGTGAATGCGCGTCAACCGAGGAAATTGAATTGATTAATTCTCCTCATTCTCTTCTTCATGGTCGTGGGTAGTCTAATGCTTGGAGGAGGAGTGATTTCCATGGAAGCTTAAGCTTCTTTAGGAGGCAACTTGGGAGGAGCATGGAGGAAGCTAAAACCTAGGAGCTTACACTTAAAGACTACAAGGGAGTGTCATTCTTTTTATCTATTTTAATTCAAACGAGATTATTTAGTTTTAAATAATTTTGATTGTTTTATTGAGAACAATTAGTAATTTGGATTTGAACTGTGTTTAAGATATTCATTGGGATTCTTATTTGCAACCTGTGATTGTCAAATAAATTAGTAATTGAGTTTTCGTTATTAATTTATTTGTCAATTGGGTTTATCAATTTAATGGTTTAATTAGGTTGATAAATTGCTTAATTTTTTAATTAGATAATTGTGAATAAAATTCCAGAACTATTTCGAAATTAACTGAGTTTGGTTTTTAATGAGTTTAATTAACCCCCGCTTATTTCACTATGAGTTTTCTAGTGGAATAAGTGTTATTAAACTTGAGGGTTTCCCATGTTTAGGTAATTAAATTAATTAATTCCAATTCTCCATTCACCCCTTTGGTCTAATTAATTAATTTAGGCTAAAAAAGTTAACTCCATGCGAATCCTAAGTTATCTCCTTCTTCATCATAACTGAATTAAATCTTTATTATTTGATTTGTTTTAATTAATCTTCTTAGGATTTTTATTAGTCTCTCATAACAAAATCCCCCAAAAATTGCATTCAAATTCATATAGATTAGTTTCATCCTTATTTAGGATTTAGAGTAAATTGCATCTTGCACTTAGTTAGTTTAGTTTTATTTTATTGCATTTTTCATCACCTAAAATCAACTTAAAGAAAACCCACAACTTGCTCCTTGGGAGAATGACCTAGGTTGACCCTAAACTGCATAATAAGTTAGGACCTAGTTTAAATTGACTGCTTTCGCGACAAAAGCAGCTCATCAATTTTGGCGCCGTTCTTAGGGAGCAACGGTTAGGCTTTAGGTTTGAGTTTTTAGGTGACTTCGTAGGTAGTTGTTTATTGCATGACCCGATCCTCTTCTGAAAAATTGCTTGAATTTGATCCTGAGATTGAGAGGACGTTTCACCAACAAAGAAGAATAAGAGCTAGTACTCTTTTAGGCAGTAGTTCCCTTATTAAGCCCATTGTTGAGTCCTTTATTTCTAAAGTCAATATGGACGGTAATAATATTGTTGTTAATGCTGGTAATAATGCAAATCTAGATGGTCATATTGTTGTTAATGCTGGTAATAATCTAGATGCTCATATTGTTGATCCTGTTATGACCATTAATGAATTGGATTCACCGATCTGCATTTTCAAAATTGGTGCATAAATTATCCCGATATTACCGAGAATTTTGAGTTGAAATCTGGATTGATACACTTACTTCCAAAATTTAATGGCCTTTCGGGGAGGAAGCATACAATCACTTGAAGATGTTTCACATGGTTTGCACTTTTTGCTATGAAGCCGGTTAATGTGACCAAGATCAAATTAAGATGCGTGCCTTCCCATTCTCTTTGGAAGGATCTGCTAAAAGTTGGTTGCTTCGTTTGCCCCCGGATTTATTACTTCATGGAATCAACTCGAAGAAACTATTCTTAGAAAGGTATTTCCCAAATTTCTCGCACTTCATCTATCGGGAAGAACATAAGTAAATGTCAACAAATTATTGGGGAATCCTTATATGAGTATTTGGAGCGTTTTAAAACACTGTGTGCTAGCTGCCCTCACCATCAAATTGCGGATACATTATTGATCGAATACTTCCATGAAGGGCTCTTACCTTTAGAGAGAGATTTGTTAGATTCGGCCGCCGGTGGTGGTCTTCTTGACCTGATGTCAATGATGCTTGGGGATTGACCGAAAAGAAAGCTAAGAACAGCCAACAATTTGGTTCTAGACAACCAAGAAAGGTTAATGAAGTGGGATTGTCTTCTTCCACTTCGAGTCTCGCCTAGAGAGCAAAATTGATAGGCTAACATCTCTTTGTGGAAAAAATGGCTATGTCTCATACGCAAAATTCTTCTAATATGGCCAATCCTATGGGGCCCTCTACTCCTTTTAACCCACAAACACCGCCTCTTCGCTTTAATAGGGCCACTCTGCTCTATTTGCTCTCTAGCCACTCATGCTACGACTCTTGCCCCTACTTGAATGACGGAGTTGAATCTTGCAACGCTATATATCCTTCTAGACCCATGACTCAAGGTGGCCAAAAGTATGATCCTTACTCCAATACATATAATCCTGGGTGGCGTGACCATCCACATCTTCGATATGGAAATGGCCAACCTCGGCAAAGCAGCACGTTTAATCAAAGTGGAAATTCTAGTGGCAAAATGTTTCAACAAGTTAGACCATCAATGCCGAGTGCAAGATGAAGGTTCAAAGTGGGAGGCTATGATGAAGATCATAATAAAGCAACAACAACAAATTGACCTTCTTCAAACTCATGTTGGTCCATTGTCTAATGTACATGGTAATGAACAAAATCAAGGTTCAGGAAGACTTCCATCTCAAGTGGTAACCAACCCAAACGCCGGAACTCAAAAAATCCTAATATAGGTGGAGTCAATGCTATATCTCTCCGACGTGGGAAGATAATCCCCTCTGCGAGATCCTGTTACCATCAATACTTCAAAAGACAAGGAAGTTGTTGATGACTCTCTTCTCGCTTCCACATCACAAGATCGTCCACCTTACCAAAAACACATGTGGTGCCTAATGAAGAACAAGAAAAGGAGGATGAAGAAAAGCAAATGATCAAGCAAGCCCTACCTTTTCCTACCGTGGTAGCTAAGGCCGAAAGGAAAAAGAAGGAAGCCGAGATGTTCAAAGAAATCTATGATATATTCAAGAAGGTGGTGATTAATGTTCCACTAGTCGACTTAGTCACACAAGTGCCTAAATATGCAAAATTCTTGAAGGAATTGTGTACTACAAAGAGAAGGTTTAAGCATGAAGGCAAGGTTGACTTAGGGGCGGTTGTCTCCTCTCTTTATCAAATGCCAATGCCAATGAAGTGCAAGGATCCCGGTAGTTTTCTCATACCTTGCACTATTGGTGATGTTGAATTCTCCGATGCCTTAGCAGATTTGGGGGCCGCTATTAATGTTATGCCAAAATCAGTCTTTGATCAACTCAAGGGTGTAGAGCTTAAGCCCACAAATCTTGTTGCATCCCTTGCTGATAGACGTTGCACAGTCCCAGAAGGCGTCCTGGAGGACATCTTGGTTAAGGTAAAAGATTTCATATTCCCTGCAGACTTTTATGTTCTTGATATGGATGATGGTCGGTTTAGGCAGAAAGGACATTCATCTTTAATTTTAGGTAGACCCTTCCTTAAAACTGCTAGAGCCATGATAGATGTGCATCTTTGGTAGCCTTACTCGAAATTTGCTTTGGTGAAACCATTAAATTTAATGTGCTTGAATCTATGAGACACCCCTCTGATGATTGTGCGGAGATAGATGTTAATGTTATTGATGCTATCACAGATAATTCTGTAGTAAAACTTAAGGAGGGTATGCTTAGTAGATTCTGTGATATTGCTGGTTTATATGATACTATCTCTTGCGCATGTGCTAAAATTGGCAATTGTGATACATGTGCTGACCTTGACGATGCTGATATTGATATTTTCACTAATACTATTGAGATTATGAGACATTCTAGACATGATGCTTATTTTCCTATTTGTAGCATTAGTGATTCTAGTGATCATGTATCCGATACTTCTCCTGATTCTAATGAACTTTCTCAGTTACTTAATGTGATTAATGCCATGGATAAAACTGATTTATCTTCACTATCTAATTCTAAGTTATCAATTAGCATTGATCATGTTTCTGATGGGACGATTTCTAATTCTAATTCTACCTCTGACATTAGTGCTACTGATGGCACTATTGATGTTGATTGTGATGTGTCTGTTGATTCTTCTGCTCTTGCAGTTTCTACTAATAATCCCCAAAGAGGGAAAGTTTGCTCTTCTGTTTGTGAGTCTGCTGTGCAGGTTTCTAGTTTGACTGATGTTGAATTGAAGCCGCTCATACCTTCAATTCAACAAGCTCCATCTTTAGAGTTAAAGCCACTTCCTGACTCATTGAAGTATGCCTATTTGGGGAAAGACGAGACACTTCCTGTGATCGTAGCTAGTGACATAACTGCTGATGAGGAGACCCGCCTACTAGAGGTACTTAGGCGACGGATGAAAGCTATTGGATGGACTCTTGCTGATATCCCTGGGATCAGCCCAAATGTGTGCACGCACCGGATCTTGTTAGAAGATGGTTCCAAAGCTGTGCGACAGCCACAACGACGACTCAACCCATTGATCCTTGATGTGGTAAAGAAAGAGGTCTCTAAACTTCTTTCTGCAGGTATAATCTACCCTATTTCTGACAGTCGTTGGGTAAGTCCAGTTCAGGTAGTACCTAAGAAAACTGGTATTACTGTGGTTCGTAATGATGGAGGTGAGCTAGTTCCGACTAGAGTTCAAAACAGTTGGAGGGTATGTATTGACTATAGAAGATTGAACTCAGTGACTAGAAAGGATCATTACCCCTTCCCTTCATAGATCAAATGTTGGAAAGATTGGTGTAAATCACATTACGCTTTTTGGATGGTTTTTCCGGTTATTTTCAAATTTCTATTGCACCGAGGACCAGGATAAAACCACATTCACATGTCCATTTGGAACCTTTGCATATAGACGCATGCCATTCGGTTTATGTAATGCACCCGGTACTTTTCGGCGTTGCATGGTTTCCATATTCTCGATTTTCTTGAGCACCGCATGGAAGTTTTCATGGATGATTTCACTTTTTACGGTGATTCTTTTGATGCATGCTTAGCTAGTTTGGACATGGTTCTGAAAGATGCATTCAATATAATCTTGTGTTGAATTTTGAAAAATGTCATTTCATGGTTAAGAAAGGAATTGTTTTGGGCCATGTTGTTTCACATGATGGTATTGAGGTTGATAAAGCTAAGGTTGATATTATTTCCTCTCTTCCATATCCCTCATGTGTGAAAGATGTACGTTCCTTTCTTGGGCATGCTGGATTTTATAGAAGATTCATCCAGGATTTTAGTAAGACAAAGATTACCATTGTCTCGTTTATTGCAAAAAGATGTGGGTTTTGTTCTTGATGATGCTTGCAGGTATGCATGGGATGAGTTAAAGAAGAGACTCACTACACCTCCCATCATTCGGCCACCTAATTGGAGCCTTCCATTTGAGCTCTTGTGTGATGCTTCTGATTATGCATTAGGTGCCGTTCTTGCCCAGTAGAGAGAAAGAGACAATATATCATAGCCTATGCATCTAGAACTTTAGACGCCGCTCAAGCTAACTACACTACCACGAGAGAAAGAGTTATTTGCAATCGTCTTTGGGTGGAGAAATTCGATCCTACATCCTTCACACGAAAGTGACCGTGTTTACCGATCACTCAGCTATCAAGTACTTGTTTAAGAAATCAGACTCCAAACCCCGCCTCATTAGATGGGTACTGCTAATACAAGAGTTTGATGTGGAGATTCGTGATAAGAGTGGTGCAGAGAATATGGTAGCTGATCATCTGAGTAGGATTGAAACACCCGCGGTAACATCTTTACCCTTAGATGACTTTCCTGATCAAAGGCTCTGTGAGGTTATTGTTTCTATCCCTTGGTATGCTAATATTGCTAATTATCTAGTTGCATATGTTTTGCCCGATGACATGAATAAACATCAGTTGAATAAGTTTAAAAGAGATGCTAAATTCTATATATGGGATGATCCCTACTTGTGGCACATATGTAGTGATCAAATTATTAGGCGATGCATTCCTGATGTTGAATTTGAGTCTGTCTTGACTTTTTGCCATACTCTTGCATGTGGGGGACATTTTAGTGCCAAGCGTCTTCGCTAGGAAAGTTTTGGAAAGTGGATTGTTTTGGCCAAGTCTATTTCGTGATGCCCATGAATTTTGTAAGAAGTGTTCTAGGTGCCAATTTGTGGGTAATATTTCTAGGAAGCATGAGATGCCCCAACAACCCTTATTATTCTCGAAGTCTTTGATGTTTGGGGAATTGATTTCATGGGACCTTTTCCCACTTCATTTGGTTATTTGTATATCCCGCTAGTTGTGGATTATGTGTCAAAGTGGGTTGAGGCAATCCCCACTCGTACTAATGATTCTTCTGTAGTGGTTTCCTTTGTTCGCTCTCACATTCTTTGCAGATTTGGCATTCCTAGAGCAATCATTAGCGATCAAGGAACCCATTTTTGTAATCGGAGTTTGCAAAGCTTGCTTGGTAAGTATGGGGTGATGCATAAGGTGGCCACCCCATACCACCCTCAGACGAATGGTCAAGCAGAACTCTCTAATAGAGAAATCAAGCTCATTTTAGAAAAGACAGTGCAACCCAACCGGAAGGATTGGAGTAAACGGCTCGATGATGCACTTTGGGCATATCGCACAAAGCATATAAAAGTCCCATTGGCATGTCTCCATACAGGATTGTCTACGGCAAAGCATGTCATTTGCCAGTGGAGGTGGAGCACAAGGCATACTGAGCAATTAAAATGTGCAACCTCGATCTTGATAGTGCCGGTATTGAAAGGAAGTTGCAATTGCAAGAGCTTGAAGAATTAAGAAGAGAAGCTTATGAGAATGCTAGAATTTATAAGGAAAGAACTAAAGCAGCCCATGACAAACTTATTATGAAGAGAGACTTTCAAGTGGGCCAAAAAGTTCTACTCTATGTTTCCCGCTTGAAACTCATGCCTGGAAAGCTCCGCTCTCGATGGGAGGGACCTTTCGTTGTCACTGATGTTTTCCCATATGGAGCTGTGAAGATCAAAAGGGAGCCACATGGAAAATGCTTCACCGTCAATGGACACCGCTTGAAGCCGTTCTTTGATGGATTCTCCACTCAGACAGTGGAGGTTGCTGCACTACGTAACACCACGTAGACCTCGGTTGTATTCCTTCCTTCACTCTTTTATCTTGCTTTGTCATATTACTTATTGTCATATTACTGAGTTGTGTGGTGCTACGTATTACTTGACTTTGTGATCTATTATGACTGTTTTGCATTGAGGACGATGCATTGTTTAAGTGTGGGGGAGGGATCAACTGTTTTGAATGTTTAAATTGCAAGTTTTAAGTGACTTTGGTATGATATATCCTCTGATTTGAAAAGTGATTGATCATGTTTTGAGTTGGTGAACCTAGTGGCAATGAATTTGACTTTGGTGAATTTAGGCTAGTAATTATATTCCTAGTGAAATTTTGAACCTAATACATATATACTTTTTTTTAGTGTGTACCCCTATCTCTTTACTTGATCTAGAACTTGACTTGAATCTTATTTGAGGCTGCATTTTATGCAGGAGTATTCTCATAAAAATGATAAAGGCATTCATTTCATTTTAGTCAGATACGCCAAAAAGCCTACCTTTTTCATCCATATATCCTTTGTTTAGCCCTTTGAGCCTATATTTTTATTTTTATTTTTCCATTTTTTCCTACACCCACCGCTATAAAAAAAATAAAATAAAATAAAAATCTCTACCCTTTTAAATGTCTTAGGAGTTGAAGAGTATTGCATTATATCTGTTTTGGATGGAAGAACATATATAAAGTTAGGAATTGGGTCATTGTGAAAAATATGGTAGGTTATTTTGAAAAAGAAAAAAATGAAAGAAAAAAAAAAAAAGAAAGAAAAAGAAATGAAAAAAAGAAAAGAAAAAGAAAAAAATAGAAGGAAAAAAAAAAGGAAAAAGAAAGAGGAATGATGACTTAGTTCAGGTTTGATTTAGTTCTTTGCATCTCATATTCTCTATTGTATTATTATCTTCAACTTTTAAGACATTCAACTTTGTTTTTTCTTTTACATCGTACCCTTCTTTCTTTAAATTAGCCCCATTACAACCTAATAAAAGTCCTTTGGATTTATGGATGCACTTGCTTTATTAGTGGTGGAGAATTTAGATTCTTGTCAAGCCTATGGAAAGAGTATTGGATAGGGATGAACTTGAGTGTAAACACAACCTATACACTTTTGAGTGACGAGTGACATACACATTATCCTTGGTGAGAGATTTCTAGCTTAGGTTCTCCTTTGTCAAGTAAATTGCCATGATGTTTGCTCTCTTAGTCTATGAGAAGATTATTTGGATATGATAGGTGTTGAAATGCTTTTGTTTACTTATTGCTTGTGATTGGAACATTCAGTTTTGAAGCTTTAGTTTAATTTAGTTTTTGTTTTTGTTTTTGTTTTTCGTTTATTTTCCCTTGGTCTTTATTTGTTTTGCCCGGGAGTGCAAATGATAAGTGTGGGGGAGTTGATAAATCCATAATTTTATATATTTTATCTCACCTTAATCATTTATTTTGGGATTATTTGAGGCTAATTTGGATAATATTAGATAATATTTGAATTGTTGGCCAATTTTAGGAAATAGTATAAATCTGAACTAATTATGAGATTATTGAGCTTAAATTATTAATATCCTAATTATTATCTTGTGGTTAAATATATTTCTTAATATATGATAGATTAGATTTTATCATATTAGAGATCCTATGGTGCAGATTTTTCGGAAAGACTAAAAAGAAATCCAACGGTAGAGTTTTATTGGACTTCTCAAACTTTAATGGACTTATCCAAAAATCTATCACTTTCCTCCTATTATTTAACCTAGCCGCAGAGAACAAGAGAGGGGGAGAGCCGCCAATCTCACGATACAGAGACTATTCATTCACGCACGCAAAGACGCAGCCGCCAAAATCACGCACACGCCCGAGAAACGCAGGCAGAGACGCATAGAATCAGTTTTGATTCTAATCTACACGTGCCCACTGGTGGAAGAATTGATTCCAATTCAATTCTTTGGTTTTTGACAAAAGCTCCAGCGTTAATTTACGAGAATTGGCATCATTTAAGTAATTAGCATACGGTACTCCTCCGGTGAATGCGCGTCAACCGAGGAAATTGAATTGATTAATTCTCCTCATTCTCTTCTTCATGGTCGTGGGTAGTCTAATGCTTGGAGGAGGAGTGATTTCCATGGAAGCTTAAGCTTCTTTAGGAGGCAACTTGGGAGGAGCATGGAGGAAGCTAAAACCTAGGAGCTTACACTTAAAGACTACAAGGGAGTGTCATTCTTTTTATCTATTTTAATTCAAACGAGATTATTTAGTTTTAAATAATTTTGATTGTTTTATTGAGAACAATTAGTAATTTGGATTTGAACTGTGTTTAAGATATTCATTGGGATTCTTATTTGCAACCTGTGATTGTCAAATAAATTAGTAATTGAGTTTTCGTTATTAATTTATTTGTCAATTGGGTTTATCAATTTAATGGTTTAATTAGGTTGATAAATTGCTTAATTGTTTAATTAGATAATTGTGAATAAAATTCCAAAACTATTTCGAAATTAACGAGTTTGGTTTTTAATGAGTTTAATTAACCCCGCTTATTTCACTATGAGTTTTCTAGTGGAATAAGTGTTATTAAACTTGAGGGTTTCCCATGTTTAGGTAATTAAATTAATTAATTCCAATTCTCCATTCACCCCTTTGGTCTAATTAATTAATTTAGGCTAAAAAAGTTAACTCCATGCGAATCCTAAGTTATCTCCTTCTTCATCATAACTGAATTAAATCTTTATTATTTGATTTGTTTTAATTAATCTTCTTAGGATTTTTATTAGTCTCTCATAACAAAATCCCCCAAAAATTGCATTCAAATTCATATAGATTAGTTTCATCCTTATTTAGGATTTAGAGTAAATTGCATCTTGCACTTAGTTAGTTTAGTTTTATTTTATTGCATTTTTCATCACCTAAAATCAACTTAACAGAAAACCCACAACTTGCTCCTTGGGAAAACCATAATAAGTTAGGACCTAGTTTAAATTGATCGCTGCGACAACTTGCTCCTTGGGAAGAATTTCGCCCCCTAACCCAACCCCTTAAAATTTTTATATAAAAAAAAAAAAAAAAAAAAAAAAAAAAAATTGAAACCAATGTCCTAAAAACTTTGCCGCATAATAAATCCCTTTAGGACCTAGTTTAAATTGTTCCCGTCACTCTCAACTCCTTTGCTAACCCTATTTACCGGAAAGAATGGATGGATGACCATCAAAATGGACCTTGAAAAGGCTTTTGATCTCCTCTGCTAGGACTTTATTGAAGACACTTTTCGCGATGCAAGGCTTCCTAATGCTTTGATTAGGTTGATTATGAAGTACATATATATCATCATCAACGATGCAAGTGCTTTGGAATGGCCTACCGTCAGATCCCTTCACCTCTTAACGAGGGATACAACAAGATAAAGGGATATGACAAGGCAACCCATTGTCACCATACATCTTTGTCCTTTGCATGGAGAGACTCTCGCAAGCTATAATTAAAGGCCAATGTGGAAGCGGGTGCATGGAAATCCATACAGATGGGTAGAGGGGGTCCTTAGCTCTTGATAAGTATATTTTATAATTAAATAAGTGTAAATTTTGAGATATATTTGATTAAATTTATTAATATTTTATACTTATTTAATTATCTTTTATATATTTTTCCATCATTTAATTAATTATAAGATAAAAGGATATTTTGATATAAAAGCTATTCATATCCTAAATTATTTTACAGGAGATATTATGAGATTCAAGTGAGAACAAAATATCAATGTGATATATCTATATTGTATGATAATCGATAAAAAAAAGAGATAATTAAACTAAGATATTATGATAGAGGCTACACAGAGAGGCAACACACACACACACATACATACATGCATACATACATGCATGTGTGTGCGCGCGCGCTAGGCATTGCAAGCGCGCTAGGCATTGCAAGCGGCATGTGTTATATTTTCATGGTTGGTGATGGCAAGGCAAGAGCTTTTATGTATAGACATTAAAGTTTGGAAATGCAGAGGAACAACAATGCAGATGAAAATTTGACATTGAGTTTTTGTTTCTCCTTTCTCTTCTCTTCTTTCTTTGTCTTTTTATTATTTTATTTGGTTAGCTATTATTTTGGTAATGAGAATGTTCAGTTTATGTACTTAAACCTTGATTTTGGATTATTTAGTTTGATTATGGATTAGTGGATGATAATTTTTGTCATTAATTGCTTTAATATTATATTTATTGATTTAATTGTGTGCTTAATTATCCTAAAACAATAGACATCTTATTGAAATTGTTTTGGTATTCTAAAGGAGTTTAGACATACGGAATTATATTTAGACTAGACCTTCAATTAAATTATATACGATTAGTTTTTTGTATTTAATTTGCTTGTAAGATAGACATATATCTACCAGCCCTACATATAGTCTCATTAGGCTTAGACTTAAATTAATCCAATCATGCAAGTTCTAATCACCTAAAGCATTAAGGATTAACATAGTTAGAATGTCTTTTAATAGTTGGAAAGACACTCTTAGGTAACTAAAAGTCCTATAGACTAGCAAATATTATTTTAAATGCAATTAAGGAGAGGAATAGACACTAAGAAATAATCAATACTATAATAATCAAATTCACTGCTTAAGATCTAGAATGACCCTCTGCCTCAAATGTAGTTAGATTTGATTTTTCTTTTTCTTTTTTAGTTAGTTTTTATTCATATCTTGATTTAAATTATGTTCACTCAACTTAAGCAAAAGTATAAAGTCATTACTAAATTACATTGTTGGTACCAAGTACTCATAGAATGATAACTTACTCATCTTTATTATTTGATACGGTTTGCATACTCATGGGGTCTTAGACTCTATATTTTGCCCCTATAAGCTCCCTCACCTCTTCTTCACCGATCATTTGATTTTGTTCAGTGAAACCGAATCCTCCCAAGTTTTCATCAAATGCTTGATGAGTTTTGTCATGCTTCCGGGCATTTGGTTAGTGCAGCTAAAACGAGAATGTTTTTTCTCCAAAAAAGTCCCTTCCCAGGAGGGCGACACCATGTAATACTCTCGGCTACAACAAGGAACAAGTTGGAAAATACGAGGGTGTTCCCCTACTTCATAGTAGGATCACGAAGGACACGTATAGATACATTGAGGAGAAGGTGCAAAAGAAACTTTGGGGACGGCAGACTAGCTCTCTTTCCCTGGCTGGCCAAATCACCTTGGCTCAAATTGAAGCTACAGCAGCACCATCCAATCAGGAACCGAATGACAGCTATGAGTGGAACCTTACTAGCAGACGTAAATTCACAGTTAAATCGGCGTATGAGCTCAAAGAGTTAGAGTTCATCGGCACATGACGGCCGGCCGACCCCGACTGTACAATCTGTGTTAGAGGAGTTGTGTGTTAGAGGAGTTGAGGATCTGGACCATTGTACCTTAGCCTCTGCATCTTGGAAACGACGCATGCATATCGCCTAGTCAATCAGGTTATCTCCTCATCACCCTCTGAAGCCACGAGAGTTTTATAATATATTAAATTTTATATGTTTCTAGCAGTCTTCCACATGTAATTATCCTCTACATAATCTTTGAGTATTGATATCATCTTTTCACTAAAAAAAGGGGGGTGAGAGACATAAATCTACTTTAATTTTTACTCTTAGCTTATTCTTTTTGGCCCATCATGATAACACCTGATATTGTTGTTTTTTGTTTAATTGAAACAAGGTTCAAGAGAAAAATCCAAGAGGCCTACACAGTTGACATTTAGGTGGATATCCTAAACCTACTAAAAAACAGTTCAATGCATTTGCATTTACAATCACAAGAATCATAATTTAAACCTAATGAATTAAATGGGAAGAGATGGGTTTGACGTCATGTTGGCAGCACAATGTGAAGAAATATTTTTTTTTGCTCAGAAATGTGATGAAATATGAAAGTGTAATTTTGGGCACATTTAATTGTCACTTTGACAAAAGCTAAGGAAGGAAGAAGGCCAAGTCGTACTTTTTAGGTAGGCATCAGCACCACTCATGGCAATCCCTCTCCTTATAGACCAAGAAATACGGAAAGGTCTTTAACACATTTTTTTTTTTTTTTTTGGTATCATGTCATAAATAATTTTAAATCTTGAAAAAAAAAAATCATTACTCTTTCTTTGTTTTTTTTTCTTTTGCCAACAAAATCTCATTACTCTTATACCATAAATAAGGGTGTAATTGTTGAAAGATAAAATGATGTGAGAGAAAATGTACATATTTCATAAATAGGGGAAAATATGAAAAAAAAAATTGTTCATTTAACGATTTTCTTGATTTGTGAGAATGAGATACTAGTAACTTATGATAAGATACAAAAAGGTAGTATATACACACATATTCTTCTAGTTTTTATTATAAAACCTAGTTAACTAATTTGATTAGATTAAGGATGCTAGTTAATTTAGTTAATATAAATTTTTTAAAATACCCAAATCATTTTTCTTAGTTTTCTCATCTCTCTCCTACTTGATTATTATTGAGAGAATGCCAATAGAACTGAATTGAGATTTTTTTTTTGATAAATATGTTAAATAACTGGTGTATTTAGGATCAATCTCAATTATTCAATTAGGTCCAATATTAAGAAAGTTGTCACTACTATATCCTAGCTCACTACCTAATCCTACAAATTTATCAACTTTCAAAATTTCCAAGTTTTTTTCTGTGCACAAATTATCCATGAAAATTTTGAAAATCATTAGTGGGGTTTTTTTTTATATACAAATTAGTGGGGTTTTCATTTAAAGAGTGTGATTGGGAAAGTGAAAGCAGAGATCCGAGAAGATTGATAAATGTTTGGGCTGAAACCCTGATAATTTGGTAAGGGAGTCACACACTTTATTAAGAGCCCTTTTAGTCAATACCTTATGTCCTCAGTAAATAACAAATGAAGTTGTTGGTTGCAGTTACCCTTGGCAAGTGGCAGCTATATATAATAATAGAGTTGGCATAGATGGTAAGAGATTTGTTTAAGTGGGAGATGTGTGTTTGATCCCCGCTGCCGTCGTTGGGCTCGCTTTGGTGGCAACTGTAGTAAAATCATTAAGTCTTAAAGAAATGGGCGTCTTGCCGCGCTTCCAGTGAGGCCCGATCACGAACCCTTCAAAACCTTTTAGTATAAAAATAAAATAAAATAATGAAGTACAATCTTTATATAAATACCATATGTCCTCAATAAATGGGACATGATAATTTCAAGTACCATCTCTCTTGTTCTTGTTCACACACTTACCATCAACATCTTTTCTCATTCCATTCATACACGATTCAAGTTTCAGATCTCTTTAATGAAAATAAATAGAACATTGTCATTTCTAAAGTAGTTCTATGTACATTTCTACTTTTCTCCCCTCCTTTTTTTTTTTTCCTTGTTGTTTTCAGAACTCATTTGTTTGGGTTGACGTTGCATTTGGTAAAACTGAAAATAGATAGAGAGAATGTTTATTTGCTTTTTCATAAATATAAACATGAATTTTTATTCATGTTTTTCTCTTCATATCAAATGTACTTTTCTTTAAGCCAACAAGGTTGGGTCTAAAGGAAATGGCTAGTTCCTCATAACGTGACGAACTAAGGTTCAAATCCCCACTAGGAGATGTGCCCACATTTAGTGTATGACAATTTCTCGAATAGGATTGTTTCAAATAAAAGGATATATGTGTCTATCTAAAAAAATGTACTTTTCTTTAGAACATTTAGTATCATTTACTCAAGAGACCACTGTTCCTACCATTTACATCATTTTAACTTGGTACTCTTTTAGTCCTTAATATAAAACATATTTAAGGAGTTGATATTGGTGCTAAATCTAAGACAAAGTTTTCATATTTAGCAATTTTCTTTCTAATTTACCCTTAATGATACTCTTTCAACAATAATCAAGGAGAAAAAAGAATGAGAGAATTAATGAAGATGACTAGGATGTTTTAGAAAATATATGTCATATTAACTAACTTAACCAACTTCCTTAATCTAATCAAATTAGGTAAATATGCCTTACATTAAAAACCGGAGCGGTACTTCTTATAGTTATTTAATCCAAGTATTAAACACAATATTAGCGGCCTAGGTTTGTGTTGGATTCAAGTTCAACTTCTACATGATAGCACCACCAAAAGCAAGCTAATACTCCTTTTTGGTCCTAGGTATAGGACAAAATTTATAGTGTAAATTACTATAAATTTTGTCTTATATTTAAAACCGGAAGTAATAATAAGTTGTGTATACGAAGTGAACCTTAAATAATCATGACGATGGAGGGCCTTAATGATCGGGTTTGGCTATGGTTCACTTCCCTTCCCATCTTCTTTTCCATCTCAGCCGTTGAATTGAAATCTCAACAATTCAGATATAATGATTTATAAAAATATTATTTTTAAATAATGTTTTAATAATTTAATATTTTATTAATATTTTTATAAATCATTAGATCTAAACCGTTAAAATTTCAATTCAACGGCTCAGATAGGGAAGAGAATGGGAAGGGAAATGAACCATAGCTAAACCCTTAATGAACACATATAAAAGAAGTTATATCGAATTGAACCACCACTCCATTTTTCTTCCTCCGTGACAACGGACTATGTGCACCTTAATCCAATTATATATGGCCATTACATTATATTGTGCACTTAAAAGCAAATTATCATTGTCATCCCTATATACCAAAAAGGATCCATCTACGTTGTATTTAATACAAAAATTTAGCTTAATTGCACTTCTCTGAACCATATTTAATTACATCATTTTTTAAAGATACTTAATAAATTAAAAAAAAATAGCTGTAAAAGATCTAGTTTGAACAAGAGTTCTACCAATGATTGAATAATGGAAACATACTCCAAAGTTGAAGTTTGTAACGGAAATCATGGCGCTAGACTTCTCATGTTAGCTTTAGAAATTGAGGTTTTGGGGGTTAAAACAAGTTGACTATTTGTTGCTGTCCTATTAGTAATTAATTAGTTTAATTAGATTCTCAGATATTTAGTATCGTATGTTGCTGCATTATAGTATTTTACTTCAACGCGTTTGGAAAAATAATACTACTTCAGTCTTAAATATATGATAAGGTTTATTCCATAATTGAGGAGGGAGTAATAAATAATAAAAACAGGGTCATCACTGGGGTACTCAAAAGTCTCAACTCAACCACTACGCCTCCAAGCTTCAACCTAATAATGTCATATTCATTTCCAGATTCCATGACCTTTGTGAAACCAAACAGATTCACAACTTCAATTCTATTCTCACTTCTCTGACTCATCAATCATCACCATATCTGAGGTCATTTCAGATCCTTCAAGCAGACACAAAACTCATCTTAACTATTCAATCAAGAAGAAGAAAAATAAAAAGGCCTAATTAAATATTCTGCTTTTTAGAGTTTACATATCTTAACTTCTTCTACTACTATCAAGTTATATAGATGATTAGAAGATCGAAAAGTGAAGGCAGAAGAGAAAGTACATATACTTCATCTGAATCAGCACACCCCTGTATATAGAACAAGATGAAAACGCAACTTAGCTGGACAAAGGGGTTTAATTAATTACCTATATCAGTTTTTATTTAATTCCAAGTAGCAACCCCAAAAACAGAGTTAATTAGAAAGTGAAAGAGGAAGAATCTCCAACTTGGGAAGTGCTGGCAGCTCTGGAATAATACTTCCTTGATGATGGTGGAGCTGGTGAAGACGACGACAACGACGATAGAGACAGGTCGCTTGATCTTCGCCGGAGAATCTGTTTCATACCGTCGGCGACACGGACGGCAGGGTTGGATTTGAACTTACGGCAGAAAGACATGTGAGCTTTGACAGCTTCTTCCATGGCGGAAATGGGCTTCTTCCCTCTGCTCGCTTCGTCTCTGACAGCTTCAGAGCACAAACCACAGAGCCATTTGCCTTCGAATTTGGACTTGATTTGGCTGATGTAGTCCTGCGTGCAATCTTCTTTCAGCCCACAACACTCACACTTCACTGATTCAATCTCCATTTCTCTCTGTTTCTGTGTTTTTGGGAATGAAGATGGAGCTTGGAAGTGTGAAATGAAATGACTTTGTCACCTACGATTGTAGGCAACGAAAGGATTTATTGTTTCGTTTGGTCGCTCTCTGATTCTTGTCTACGAGTACTTTTGTGTTGTCATGCTCTGTTTTTTCTCACTTGGGAGGAATTGAAGGGTATATTGCTTTAAGAGGTAGCAAGTGATTGTTGTTCTGTATGAGGGCTTTTTATGTAGTTTGGAATGATGGAAAAACCGGGCTTTTATTATTATTATTTTCCTTCCTTTTTTTCTTTTATTTTTATTACGGTATTAATTCTAAGATATTGTTATTAAGTGAATTAGCATCAACTCATACAGGTAGTTTTACCCTTTCAATCTTTAATATAAGACATGCTTAATTGATTTGGATAAAATAAAGAAGGTGAATATTTTTTTTAATTATAATAAAAGTGACTTGTTTTTTCCTAAAAACACATGTATAACATTATATTATATATCAGATTATAAGTTGGGTAAATTAATTTAGAAATAAATAAATAAATATTATATTTAAAATGAATTGAGACTTATATTTGGTACCAAAACTAACTCCATATCTAGCTCTTATACCCACGACTAAACAAGTATATTACATGCATAGTGGTAGTTGTAAAATTTTAAGAAAAGTTACTTATTTGATTTGAAATATAATATTAATTCTAAAATTTTTTAACATCATAAGTATAATGAATGTTTTAAATATGAACGATGTTTTATGAAGTTTTTCTACACTTGTTTATGCTATAAAATTAATATCAATATAATCTAATAGTGGTTAAACTTTTCACGTTGTTAAGATGGTAACATAAAATTGTGACCCACACATATATATAATACTTATCATATATATATATATGGGATCCCTCACCATTTTATATGCCATGTGTATTTAAAACACTTCTCCTACAACATGATAAGTGTTTTTCCGAATCTAATATTGATAAAATAAAAGAGAAATATATTGACAGCGAAAAATGGGATGGAAATGTGAATAGAAAAGGAGGACCATAATTGGGTGCATGTCAAGAGGAAAGAGGAAATGAATGAGAGAGGGGCCTTGACTGCTGCTTTTTCCAGAACTGAAGACTTGTTGGAAATGAATCAATGCTAGCTTAATTTCCCATTTATGTGGGGTCCACACAGCTATTCATATTAGTATATTACTAATCTCTTTTTTAATTTTCTTTATTTAAATTTGTTTCATTGTCCATTTGTGTCTCATGAGTGACCCCACCCACCTAATTCTTTTCTTTAATTTGTCATTAACCTAATCACTCCCATTCAATTTCTTAATTGTGCAATATTGTTTCATACATGCTACCTCATGTTCTCAATATACTCATAGGATCTGATTTATAGTGAAATTTATACTATAAGCTAAAGATCGGTGTTTTTGTTTGGAATTATTTTGATTTTTGTATTCAACTTTCTCTTGACTTGGCAACAACTCATCTCTTGCTCCTTAAAAAAGTTTGAATAAAAAAGGTATATAGAATAATAAAATTAAGAAATAAATATACTCATAGCACATGGCAAGGAAAATTAGCTAGGCTGGTTTGTTTAATTAAATTATGTTAATTGGAAGTATAAGTTTAGTGTTTGACTAATCACTTTTCTACATCCACACGCATCACTTTTTAAATTTGCTTAGGTATCACTTTCATTCTCACTGCTCATAAAAAAAAATTTGCTTATTTACTTTATTAGCATGGTGCTCACTCCTCTGTTCACTTTCATTTTATAAATTTATGATTTTGAGTTGTTATAAATTTTAACATGTTACTCCCTCCTCCATCCCCAATTATATAACACTTTTTGGAAATTAGTTTTAGTCCCAATTATAAGAAAGTTTTAACTTTTGTCAATTTTTTCCTACAATACCCCTATTTATACTTTGTCAATAATAATTTAATAATACACTTGTATATTTTATAAAGTAAATAATGTTTGCAACTCATTAATGTTATATACACCTCAATTATATATTTTTAAATTAAAAAACGTGATTTCTTATTACGTATATCTGTGTTTGCGTAGTAAATAGTAATATAACATGATTTCTTATTATGTAATATAATGATGAAGTTTGAAAGATTTGTTTTTAAAACTGTATCACAATTTAATGGAAAGATGATGAATTAACTAAGAAAAAAATTATCTATATAATATATATATACATTTTGAAAGTTTTTAGTATTAAATTTCAAAAACAAAAAATTATATATATCGATAGAAAATAGAACGCTTTTCGCTTTTTCATATTTTAATGAGTGAGATTTAGGAATATGATGAAGAATTAAATAGAGAGAAAAAAAAAACCTTGGCGGCTACTCTGCTAGGGTTTCCTGCCGAGTGGATGGCTCTTGAGGGGGGCGTGAAGGACCGTACCTACGCGGAGTTGCTCGCACGTTTCGGGCCATTGTGGGATGGGAATTGGAAGATGAGAACATGGCGGAAGCTTCAGGTGTGGATGCAGAGATAACACAGCATCGGAATGAGAAGGGTATAATGGTGTTTTCTCTTTCACAAGGTTTCAAACACCAAGCTTGGAGTCGGTGGCGACAAACCCTCGTTGTTAAAGGCGTGGGGAGGAAATTTGTAGTTGAGTATATGCGTCAGCGTTTGGAGGCGTTATGGGCGAAAAATGGAAGGATTGAGATTACGGACGTGGCGAATGGCTATTTCTTGGTTCGGTTTGAATCTCTAATTGATCTGAATTTTGCCAAATTTGAAGGGCCATGGATGGTACAACTATTATCTTGCGATTCGGGAGTGGAAGCCGACCTTTGACCCTTAAACCGACGTAATAGGTAAGGTAAAGTTGTGGGTGAATTTACTGCCTTTCCCGCCGAATTTGTCAAGACAAAACTACCGACGAGATGTTGGTAATTTCATTGGACGATTTATTCGAATGGATTCGAAGGGCACAAAAGTTGCTAGGGGACGTTACACAAGAATATGTGTGGAAGTAGACCTATCTAAAGAGTTAGAACTGAATTACATTTTAGATAATAAACAAAGGGTTATTGTATATGAAGGGATAGAGGCTATATGTGTGGATTGCAAAGTTTTTGGGCACAGGTCGGCTAGTTGCCCGAAGGCACGAGTTGATACAGATCAGATGGGCGAAAGGCAAAAATCTCATACTGCAGATGTATGGAAAGTAGTAGGCAAGAAAGGGATTTCGAACCTTCATGCCAATAAGGATGTGGTGGGCTCTAAAGCTGAAACGCAAAATAGGTTTGTAATATTGCATGAGTCTTCTCAACATGTGTTGGAGGAGGCAACTGAGCAGACCTGCAATAAAGCCATGTTATCCAATATAGGACAAAAAGAGGATATTGCCATTATGAATGGAGGGGAGTTGGCGCATGGTGTTATTTCCAATAGCAATGGTCTTCTCGGGGAGATAATGACGGATGGAGTGGATAACGCTGTGAAGTTCCCACGTAGCCCAGGGATTAGTTTAATGCCGAATGTGATAGGTGAAGGGATATTGCATGATAAGAACTTGTTTATTACCTCGAATGAGAGTAGGAGAGGTGACCCCGAGGTGTGAATGAGGTAGTCAATAAGCATGATAAAAATATTGTCACTGGTGATATTACCTGTGTGGCCAAGGCACATGTGACTATCGGTGATAGTTGTGGTGTGTCCGAGGCCAGCTCAAGAAGGAATGGAGGGAAGAAAAAAAGGGGAAGACCGGTGGGAAGCGATATGGCTAGAGTTAAGGTGGGAATGGGCGGTAAAGTGTCTCAGGTGTGCGTTTCACCTGTCCCTTCGCATAGTTTACCATGATATCATTCCTTATATGGAATTGCGGGGGCGGCCGGTGTTGATCTTGGGCGACAGTTGAGATTTTTGATCTCAAAGTATAGCTTAAGTCTTTTGGTCTTTGGTTGAGACGAGACGGTGGAGGAAAGTGTACTAAGTTGCGGAAGAAGGTGGGGTTTGATAGCTCATTTGTGGAGGAAGCGAGGGGTTTCTCTGGAGGGATTTGGGTTCTTTAGAAATCGTAGGATGTTCAGGTTTCTGTTTTAAACAATTCATTTCAGCATGTTCATTTAAAGGTGAATATGTTGGATCACATCTTTCAGTTTACGGCTGTGTATGGAAGCCCTAGGGAGGAGGAACGTCAAACTCTATGGGGTTCCTTAGATACTATTGCAGGATCTATTGTTGGCCCATGGGTGGTTGCTGGCGACTTTAATGAGATTGTGGATGTGAAGGAAAAAAAGGGGGTAATGCTGCTGCTCTTGGCCCTTGTCGGGTTTTTCGGAATCGGTTGTTGGATTGGAATCTTGATGATATTAAGGTGTCGGGAAGCTACTATACTTGGATGGGCCCGAAGTGGGGCATTTGGACCGTGTCTATAAGAAGCTGGACCGCGTTATTGCAAACACGTCATGGCGATTGTCTTTTGCTAAGGCGGATGTGGTTAATCTTCCGCGGATAGCTCGGACCATACTCCTATGCCGCCGAGATTGTGCGGTCCTATAGAAGGTAAGCACGGTAATAGACCCTTTCGTTTCTTAGCCGATTGGATGAATCATTCTCGAATTTCCAAATCTTATGAATTCTCAATGGAAGAACAATCTTGATCTTCCTATTATGTTATCTCGTATGGTCACGCCGTTGAGTCGATGGAATAGGGAGGTTTATGGGAATATTTTCCAGATGAAGAATGCCTTGAGCTCTGAACTTGAATTGCTACAAAAACGTGTTAGCAATGATTTTGAGTTCTGGGGGTTGAAGGAGCAAGAATGTAGAAATCGTTTGAATGAGATTTTAAAGAGAGAAGAGATGTTTTGGTTCCGAAGTCTCGACCAATGGCTATCTCGAGGACCGTAACACTAAGTTCTACCATCCCGAAAACGTAACCGGGGAAGTTTTAATAAAATAGCTCGGCTGAAAAATGAGCACAATATTTGGGTGGAAAATGATGATCGCCTTAAAGGTATGGCCCTATCTTATTTCCTAATCTTTTTACGGATGGGGAATCTAATCGTAGGTGGCTTACCTCTTACCCGCCGAGTGTTCCGCATCATTTATTGGTAGATTTGCGAGGGATGCCCTCGTGAGGAGGTACGGAGAGCATTTATTTAGTACGGGAAGTCATAAAGCACCTGGTCTGGATGGCTTCTCGCGGTGTTCTTCCAAATGACAACGGATGGGTGTGCCATTCATCGATTATGAGATTGGTTATAGATGTCCTGGCATAACCCTACTCATATTCGTTTTTTAAATGCTACTTTGATTGCTTTGATCCCTAAAGTGCAGTACCAACGTCTATGTCTCGATTCCGCCCATATCATTATGCTCAGTCTTGTATAAACTAGTAACTAAACTGGTGGTGAGGCGGTTGCAACCGATAATGGAGATTGTTATTTCACCTTTCTAGTCCAGTTTTGTCCCCAAGAGACAGATTCATGACAACATTGTCATTGCTCAAGAACTGATTCACACAATGAACAAAATGCGAGGGAGGCAATTTATGGCAATTAAAGTTGATTTAGAAAAGGTGTATGATCGTGTGAACTGGAAGTTTCTACATAACATTCTTGATGAAGTTGGCTTTCCACATGCTACGAGTTGAATTGATTATGCGGGCATCTCCACTTCGTCCTTCAATATTCTATGGAATGGGGTAAAACATCATCGTTTCAGCCTTCTAGGGGCATCCGACAGGGTGATCCCATATCCCCCTATTTATTTACACTAGCTATGGAAAAACTGTCTCATATTATTTCCACAGCTGTCACTGGTGGTCTATGGACCCCTATTAAGGTGGGCCAAGGAGGCCCCCCTATTTCACATTTGATGTTTGTGGATGACCTTATACTATTTGCAGAGGCTAGTTCTGACCAGTTGGAGACTATTATGAAGTGTCTTTCTTTGTTTGAGCAGATTTCAGGTTTAAGGGTAAGCATGGAGAAAACTGTCATTTATTTCTCAAAGCACATATCTGGAGATTTGGCTGATTCTTTGACGGCTAAATGTGGATTTAAGAGAGTCAAAAATGTGGGAAGATATTTGGGTGCATGGATGATACATGGATGTGCAACTAAACAATGCTATCAGCATATAGTGGATAACCTAAGGAGGAAGTTAGGTGGGTGGGTGGCGAAGAAGAAGCGGTGGTACGTCTCTCGGCGGTAGAATAACTCTTGCCAAATCTGTATTATCTACTATTCCTGTATTTCATATATAATATGCTAGGCTTCCCCTAAATATATGCAATGAGATTGATAAAATACAAAGGAATTTCATTTGGGGTGATACACACCTTCGCAAAGCGCATCATGCGTTAAGTTGGAATGTATTGACTAGTCCTAAGTCTATGGGCGGGCTTGGTTTAAAATCGGCTGCAATTATGAATGATGCTTTACTTATGAAGTGTGGCTGGAGGTTCCAAAACGAACAAGACGCCCTATGGGTTAGATTTCTACAGGGTAAGTACAAGGTACAACTTGGACACTTGCCAATTCTTAAACCGGGTTGTTCAACATTCTGGAGCTCTTTATGTAACATTCTTATTAATATGAAGGATGAAGTGGTATGGGAAATCGGAGATGAGACTTCTATATCTTTTTGGAAAGATAAATGGGTGTCCTCGTCTATTTGTCTTCAAGATTACATAGTGAGTCCCCTTTCTGCTGAGATGCGAGAGTGTATGGTTAATAGATTTGTCGATCAACATGGCCGATGGGATCTACTTTTATTAAGCAGCCTGCTTCCCCAGAATGTGGTTGACTTAATTAGAGGTATGCTTCCACCTTCTTCTGATGATGGGCCATATCGTTCCTTTTGGTTGGCTGGTAACCTAACTGGTATTAGTGTTAAAAGCTGTTATCTTTATTTAGCCGAATCTAGATTTCAACAGTCTATTATTAATGGTGACATATGGATGAAGCTTTGGAAGTGGGCGGGCCCACATAGAGTACAGGTATTTGGGTGGAAATTATTTCATCAGCGACTCCCTTTGAAGTCATGGATCAGTGGTTGGTCTGACAACGATGGACTTTGCCCACTTTGCCATCAAGAAACAGAATCCGCCTACATGCATTTAGAGACCGTCATGTGGTTAGTACTTATTGGTATGAGGTGGTACTGCGTTGATCATTCTCGTTCCTTCTTTAGCTATGATTGGATTGATTGGGTAACGGAGAATTGGAAATGTAATGAAATTATTCTAGGCGAATTTTATTGGCATGAGCTATTTATTGTCTCTTGCTGGTTTATCTAGAAATGGCGAAATGAATTTATGCATAACACACAGGATGCACAGTTTAAATATTGTCTGAGGCCCATTCTTGAGTTATTGGGAGACTTAAAAACTAGAAGGGAGGAAGGGGGGTTTCAGCGGGTAGTACATAATCATTCAAATGTCTGCTGGTCGTTTCCAGAAGCTCCATTTGTGAAGTTGAATTCAAATGGGGCATCAAAGGTGCGAATGTGGCGGCTTGTGGGGGTTTGGCGCGTGACTTCTACCGGTAAGTGGCTTGAGGCTTTGCTACACGTCTTAGAAGGTGCTCGCGATGGTAGCTGAGTTGTGGGGAGTTCTGCGAGGATTAGAGATGGCATGGAAGGCGGGTTGGAGGGCGAGGTTGTTGTTGAAAGTGATCGGTTGTGGTCATTGCATTACTTTCCAAACAAGGTAATGCAGCTCGTGAGTCCCATCTGGTGGCTCGGATACGAGCAGTCACCTACAGACAGTGGGCTATACGATATAGCCATGTTCTAAGGGAGGGAAATCAATGTGCAGATTGGTTGGCTAACTCTATTTTGACGCATGTGGAGGCTCCTGACGAGACCCATTTCTCTCGATCCCCCTAAATGGTCTTCATTGCTTCCTTGTTCCGATCTCGGCGAGTACGACATGTGAGGAGAGGCCTGAGACTTTAATCTCTTTTTAGTTTCTTTGTTTCGTTTGTTTAAGCTTTGTTTGATTATCAAAAAAAAAAATAGAGAGAAAGCGACAATAGTAGAGGCGAGAGTCAGATTAATTGGAAGTGATGCTCATAGCTGGATCATCATATTCCTAAGCATCTACACAGAAAATAAAACGCTTTTTCAGAGGGGTATTTTTGGAAAATAATTATAATTAACTAATTTAACTTCTCTCATTAATCTCTCCAAATTATGGTAAATAGCTCTTATAATTAGGACCGGAAGGAGTATTGTAAAAAAAAAATTATAGTTGAATATTGAAAAATAGTTATTTGTTCTATTAAATTTCAACTTGATTACAACTCAATTCTTAAAAGATGAAGCTTGTCAATATGTTACCAACAGTATCAATAAAATTAGTTATTATTGAGCCACGTTAAAATATGATAAATGTCATCTTTATTTATGTACATTTCTTTTGGTATATATTTAATAAAATATAGATCGACACATGTAACAATTAACTATATATTCTCTCCGGTCCTAATTATAAGAGCTAGTTGATTTTTTTGGAGAGATTAAATAAGCTAATTAAATTAGCTTAGATTATTTTAATTTTAATTTTTTTCTTCAAACTTAATAATTTGACTACTAAATTAATATATAATCTAAGAAAACATAACATATGAAATGATTAAGTAACTTATTTAGCTTTCTTAATCTTTCCAAAAAAATTCAACTAGCTCTTATAATTAGATAATTAGGACTAGAGGTAGTACTTGATTTGATAAAAAAAAAAAAACTATATACTTGATTAGGATATGTAAATCACATACATAATCATTTTTTGTTGTGACACTTTCTCTTTAATTAAATGCACATTCTATATTTATTAAGCTCCTCCTTGATATAATATATGAAAAATGCCTATACTATTCATGACTTGCAACTAATAATGTTAACTTGATTTTGATTCTGTATTTTATATCAATTTCACACCTAAATGACACACCTATCAAATATCAAATGTTATTTTTAACAAGGAAAATAATGGAGGTTAGAACTAACCATTGAAAAATTGCACCAAATTCATATCTAATTATTGCTAGAAGGTTATATTATATCCATTGATTGACAAGCTCGATAGGAGTAATGTACAATATGTATTAATTTGTTTTAATAGAATAATACTATAAAGAAGACAAGCACAGAATTTTTACTGAATCCCCATAGACATGAATGTGACGCAAGCTCATATCATAATATGAACCCACGACATGACTACACAAATCCAGATTTTTCCATTGTGTGTCTTGCAATTATACAAAAACTTTGTCGCTTGATCTTTTCCCTTTTTCTGAGGAAACAAGATATCTTCTAGTCTTTTAAAAAAATCTAATCTCCAATATTGTTACTTCTCTCCCAAGAAAGCACACAGTGTTGCCTAGCCATTTGAGCTCACTTCAATTGTATATTTCTTTTATTGGGTTATTTATTCTTCTTCTTAGAATATCTGAATAGAAACTGAATGAAGTAAAAAAAAAAAGGGAAAGAAAGTAAGTTCTGTAAAGCATATGATGTGTTATTGTAGAAGATGTCTTTTTGAGTTACTGTGATTTTTCTTTTTGCTTGACGCCATACATATAGCATCGCTGAAAAGGAAAGTATCAATAATTGAGGAAGAGAGTTACTCTTCAAAAAACTTTAATTACTACAACTACATTCTATCGTCAAATTCTAAATAACCATGCCAAATTTGAACATGGATCCAACTTGATATTATTATTGAACCCTAAGCTACAGGGACTAATGCAATTAAGAGTATGCTTAGGCCTTTCCAGACCTAAGCAATCAAACTATAGTATTTCAGTTCAATTTGTTCCAAACTGACAAGAGGCACATAATAAAACGACCCTATAATAATCAGAACAATCCCACGTTATCATTTATTAAAAAGCTTATCCCTTAAAGGGACAACTCGATTCTTGAAACATGAAGAAGAGCACAAAGGGTATGATTAGATTGAAGAAAAGAAAGGATAAGCTATCGACACACCCAAGAAAGAAAGCTCATGAAAGCAGTCAAACATGAAACAAGGAGCCAACATAGGAGAGTTGAGTTTTTTGTATGTTAAGGAACACACAAGTTGCAAAAACCAGACATTGTCTTTTCTACTGATAGACACAGCCTTTATACACATTCCTTGTGTGGGTCCACAGACAAAAGCATGGCCATGCATGTGAGGCTTCCTCAAATTGAAGGGGCATTATTATTTGCCAGTTTTGGCTCCCAGCCACGTAAATCCACTGTATCATTCTCAGATTTATTCATTCCAAAAACACAGAATAGCCTGTCTGGTCAGCCTCCAGCAATTCTATTGGCCACAAAATGAGTGTTTCCAAGATAATTTCTTGGAGTTATAGCTAGTTCAGATTGTTGTTATTACCAATATATCAGAAACTTTTTTTTTCATGTGATCATTCTGGGAAAAACTGGATACGGTTCTAGGAAATTAGTCTTTGTCTCTGAGTTACTTGTTTGACCAAGCTGTACTCAAAGCTTTCAGATTTATTTGTTAAGTTCTGTTCTTGCTTGTTATAATGTGAATCTAATTCTTCATGCAAAAACTTTGCAACCACAGAATAGCTCAAACTTGATATAAGTGCTCACATGACAACGTCCTGTTCTGTTCCATCTAAAATGGCATTTAGATTACTGTTCCTAATGCATATAACTAGATTTATCTGACTTTTACCACAATTTTTTCTATATTTACTTTAGCTTTATATATATTATTCTTGATTTCAGTGGTCAATGAATTCTCACTTGGGTTTTGTGTGGAAGTGTGCTGAAGAATATGTATGTGTTACAGAAATTAATGCCCTTCACATGGCAATTCACATGCATTTTCTTTTATCACTTGTGGATTCTTAGTTTCTTCTATTCCCACACAACAGCTCCTTCATTTTCCATTTCAGATATCAATCATTTATTACCTGATGCTATACCATGCTTTTCTGTTTTAAAAAACTTAATATTATCCTTAACATTTTATATCAGATTGCCCATGAGTGGATAAGCTTCTATAGAGATAGTTTATTGCCACAAACCTACAAAGCAATCATCGTTTCTTTTTTAATCTCTTTCTCTATGATCACTTGCATTCTCACTGTCTTTAGAAGAAGATGAAGGAAGCAGCAACCACCACCGTTATCGAATGAAAACTGGGCATCTAGTTTGAAAAAGGCATTTATACCACTTTTAAAGACAGTAAGACACTTTGGAAGTGATGTTTTAAAGCTTAGATCTTATAAGTGTATCAGGGAAAATAATAATAATAATAATTTCCTGAACTTGTATCTGACTGTTTGATACTTGGGGGAAATTAATTCCATGACAGTTTTAAGAAATGTTTTCTAAAATTCTGTTTAAGATGACTGTCTCTTTTACTGAATCATATCTTCTGGGAATTCAGAATAAAATGAAGAAATCTTTCAAACACCATTCATTGTATATCTGTGAATCTCTGCTATATTTTATCAACTTGGGCATCTCGTTGCCAAAATATACCCTCTGACATATGTCAAATAACCAGAAGCTTTTATTGGTGATGGGATTTTGAAAACTTGTATATTTTAAGGAAATTCTTAGATTTAGTCTGTTAAAATTCATTAACAAGCTAGAATGCTAGATTATATATATATATGAATAGGCTTCAAACACACTTTTCAGAATGATTCAATCATTTGGACTATTTTAACGGGGAATGGTTGAGCTCTCATCATTACATGATCTTCAATCATTTGGACTTAAACAGCTACCTCAATTTCATTTCCTCCCATATGAAAGCTTTTTGTGCACAAGAATCTCAACTAGCATGACCTAATGAATTTGTTTTCAAAGTCCCATAGAACCGAAAAAAAGAAGGTAATGATTAAACTTTCGGCTGAGCTCTTTTAAAATGCAAATATTGGCTGTGACATTCAAGATGAACAAACGCCAATAAACTTGTGGTTGGCATGAACTTTAACTTCAATCTATAAGCTTAAATTAAGTTTTAAAAAAAAAAAAAAAAAAAGGGGGGGGGGGGGACAGGTGAGAAAACAAAGTAGAACAATCATGCTTGGGAAGGCCCAGCTGGGAATGATCTGTCTGCCAAGGAGTTTTTTTTCTACAACTTGCATTTATGGTTATCCATAAAGATACTGACTTTGAATGAAGCAGTTGAAGTTGTTCAATTATGAAGCCAATTGGGTGTACTTTTAAAATAACTAAATAACTAGCAGGGCATTCGATTTGTATCACAGAGAATAAAGCTTTCTGCAGAATGGAATTAGCTACACGTACTATTATGTACTGAGAAAGATGACAGTGTGACAGAAAATCAGTGAGTTTGAAGCAAGCTAAGAGCTTTTTAAGTCAAAAGGGCTTGGATGAGAGTAAAGAAATAGTAATACGATATGTAGTTGCGCAATCATAGCATTAGCAAATGAAGTGTGAGTGAAGGCAGAGTGGTTAATGGTGCAAAGATTACAAAGAGTTGTGGCAATTGGACAAGTTAACTTATGTTTGCAAAGACTAAGAACCCACTCGGCACAATGCTGCGATCAAGTGTGAGACAATGACAAAGCATTCGGTGTATCGCGGGACCCACCCCGTGCACCATTGGGTGTATTGTCCACCTGTCGCTTCCGGAGCCGCCTTAACCTGAGTTCCTATTCCATGCACTTGTGGTGGGTGAACATTGTCTTATCTTTCCATATGTGTGTGTATGGTTTTTTTGTTATATACCACAACTTGGTGCTCTCCTGTTTGTTGGTGGAACCATATTAAAATAAGGGTAACAAACAGTATTGAATTTAAAGATATTAAATTTATCTCAAGGATTAACTTGCTACGGGATTATAATTATCTTATACTACCTTCTATGCTATAAGGGGATTTTTTGGAGAGATTATCTTATTTATATATGTTTTTTAATAAATTATATATTTATTCAAAAAAAAAAAAAAAATATCTTTAAGTTAATTTAATTAGAATAAAAAAATTGTTCATAATTGTGACCGGAGGGAGTATATAATATTATTATGTCAAATTCGAATAAACATTGTTCAAATCCTTCCATTCAACACAACATACTTCAAGTAAAATGATTCAATTTGATTTGTATAAAGGCTAGCATCTCCTCCTCAGGCCGAAAAGAAAGAAAGATATAAACCATTTCACTTCCCGTCGCTCGTTTGCTCATCGTGCAGTCCAGGGAATTTGGGCATAAACCATTGGAAATTAGTAACAAACTAACTATATTGTTTGTACGCTTTTTTTTTTTTTTGTCTAATTAATCATTAAAAGAGATCAAATAGAGCTCAGAGAGAGGGAGGGGGAGAGAGAGAGTAGATATGTTATCTCAAGGTGAACTCTGTTCTCGTGTTCTGAGAGGCTTCCATTACAAGCATGGGCAGAAGCAGAAACTTCTTTAACAAGTGACTATATATATACAGATTACAGAATATATATATCCCTTCCTCTCTGGTACTAAAAGCACATCAGTTGAGTCTGCAAATACATAAAAAACCAAAAATGGGAAAGAGCTTTAACAAAATTAAGCAAGCAAAAGGAGGGCCGAAGGCAAAAAATTAGAATCAATTAGACTTCATCTCAATATCATCATCATCATTGTCCTTTAAATTAGCATCAGGGTCATCCCCAGGAAGGAGGCCAAGAAGAGGCAGAGGCAATAATGAGCTAAGATTGCAAAGGATTATCAAAGTGGCCAAATTATCAAATCTATCCTTGGTAATGCCAAATATTTGAGTCAAACCAGCACCTATCAAGCCCCCAATGACGCTCCCTCCATTAGATATGGACATAAGAGTTGCAAAAAGTGTTGCCTCCATTCCCTCGGGACATAGTCTTGCTGCTAGCACAAGAACGGGCATGAAGGATGCCTGGAACAGACAAATATATTAGACGCAAGACAGATTTTGCACAAAAAGGAAATATAGTGGTTGATTAACGATCAATCTAAAATAAAGTAAATTTAATGTCCTGATTCATGACATGCTCTAGCATTATGTCCAAAATTATATAAAGGGCGCATATTACTTTTTGATATAGAGCGCAAAAATATTGGTCTTTCTCTGCAATGGCAGAGACATAAATGAAATGAAATGCTCATCTCTGAGAGATTAATCATGTGCAAAAATGACGTCTAATTTATGAACACAACCGTGGCAAGGAAGGTTAGAATGTTAGATCTCCTTCCAGAGCAGGTAGTATCCTACAATGAGTAAAAGAGCACATGACAATTACCTGACTCAAAACAGTGAGAATTAAAGAATCCCCGATTGCAAACCACTCATCGCTTATGCCAAGCTTCCGGTTTAGTCCAGTGACCAGGACAATCTGGCAATAGACGAAAAAGACAGCATAAATATTTTCAGAACAATCAGTCGAAATTAAAGATATATGAACTTACTTGAAACATACTACAAACCTGAGTCATCCCAAGAGCTGAACCTACAATGGTAGTTGCCAGAAATATTTTCCGTAAGGATACATTCTTCAAAAATCCATTGTAGAGTCCAACACCAAGCAGGGATGCAATTGAGGTAACAAGCTTCACACGGCCTAAAAATTCTGGGGTAAAACCAAGGGTATTTGTGCTGAAACGAATCAGGAAAAAAGATTATGTAAGATCAAAGGAAATGTTACGTCTAAATAAATACCAAGAAAACAAGGAACTCAGTTCAAACATGAAAAATTATGATCATTAACACAGTCAGGACATACGTAAAATAGAACATGGCAGAGTCAGATTGTGGAGTTGCTTGCCACAGGAAAATAAACACGGTGGGAAGAAAAACATTGGGCTGTCGCACAGCATGCCACAACTGAATAATATTCTGTTTTGAGCTTTCCATAAAATCAGGATTGGCAAAAGGAAGACTTTGCCCTCTTGCAGTGTCATGCACGGGTTGTTCTTTTACAAGAATAGCAACTCCAGATGTTATCAATGGAAGCAATGCTGTGACACCAAAAACAAACCTGGGACATTCAATTCTTAGTAGTTAAAAAGGGTACTCAAATAAGTAAGCAAAAGCATCTTGATTCACAAACTTCAACTAGTACCTTACGCCATATGTTTCCACCAGAGATCCACTGAAGTAAGCACTCACAATTCCACCAAAAGAAGAAGAACCCCAACATAAAGACTGCAGAGATCCGGAGGTACTTTGTGATTCTCCCCGTGCTCGCTCCACAACCATTGAATCTACAACCTAAAACCACTTCAGTTTCTAACATCATGTTCTGAACCGGAACAAATTCAATCTGTTGAAGACAATAAAACACTAATTCCATAATTATGGAGACAGATTAAGGTGACTCTAAAAGCGCAAACAAAGAGTCTGAAAATAATTAAGACAAATCCAGAGTTATATGGGAAGGCAAAGGCTCAAAATCCCCTATAATCTAAGAATGGAGAAGTCAATCATAAATTAAGAATCCTGCTTTGATACTCCCCTATAAAAATTCATGAATGGGCAGACAAACTATTTTCAAAAATGCCAACAAACAAATGACAAACTGTACAATGTGTTGATCTATTTGTCAACTCAAGCAGTCCCAATAGAAAGCATATTTACACAGTATTGCAAGATCAACCCTGCTCCGAGGGTAAGGAAACATTTGATGGAAGGTTAGTTAAGAGTTATAAATCCCCAAATTTCATCTTCTCATAAAAAACTTACAAACAAGAGGAAGTTTAAATTTCTGGCCAGAAAAAGGGAAGGTTTGAATCAAATGTTTCCTTAGTGCCTGTTTGGGAAAACACCAAACCATGGTTTTGGAAGCTCTTTTTTGCAAGCTAAGACAAAACACCTCTCACATATTTACTTCGAGTGACGTAAAAGCACTACTAAAAAGCTAAACAAATAGGCACTTACTCTACTGATGGGCACACAAAAGGAGTGGGAAACCCTCCCTAAAAGGTAGATATTGAGATGGGATAACAAACCCCTCCCGATGCTCATTACATTTATGGACAAACATGCTAGTTAATTACATAACATATCAACTATAGCACATGTAGCAGAATAGGAAGTAAGGCTTCAGCATAATTAAGCAATTAAAAAAAGAAAGCACACCAGAATTAAGCCATTAACTAAGTAAGAGAAACTCACAACATCTGAGAAGGCAACAGATAGAGAACCAAGAAGTATGCAAAAAGCAGCACCATATTTGCTGTCAACAAAAGAAGCCATCAAACTCCATGAAAGAGCACCAAGCAGCCCTGATAGAACTAAGTATGACCTTCTCCGATACCCAAAAAGTGGGACAGAATCACTGCATAGTGTATTATAAATAACTTAGATCCCGGAACACTGGTTCAGTTAAGGGCAAAGAAAAAGAGACACAGCAAAGCTTCGCACCTAATAAACCCATAAAGAGGTTTGACAAGCCATGGTAATGCAGAAAACCCAGTAATCACAGCTGTCTAATCAGCCACATGTAAGTTGTCAGTTGTGCAAGTATAATAAGTTGAACACAATGAGATAGAGCACGATTTCATGGAAGTAATATCACTTTTTGGCGTCGACTAGTAGCCCAAGCCAAGGCTCATATATTTTATAATTAATTATAACTTAGAATAAAAGATTAGCACAAGTCATACATTCAAACCTAAAAGTATCTGAAGAATACACCATGAGCATTAAGAAGATATACCTCAGCAGGATCCAGATGTAAATCATCTTTTAAGTAAAAGTTGACGGCCAGCCTTGCAAGTCCCAAAACACCTTGAACAAAATAGACCATTGCAACAGCAATATTATCCGGAGTTAAATCCGCCCCAAACAATTTGATAGTGCTCATACGGTATCTATTTTTGCGAGGAGCAGTTTTACTTGTGGGAGGCACGTCAAGTTCTAGTTCTGCGTCAGTTGTCAGCATATCTCCTTTACTTGCATCTGGTTCAATTCAATCATGCATATTTTCCATCAACGCTAAAAGGAATATTTTTTTTTCAAACAAAATGCAGTATGATATTTTGAGGGTGAATGGAAGAAAATAGCATCTGGAAAGGGTAACAAAAATTTGTCACAGCAAATTGGGAAAAATTGATGATACAATCAATCATACAGAGAAAATTGTAACACTTAGAATAGAGTTACATAATTCAAATCGTTAGAGTTGTATTTTAAGCATCCGCCAAAAGATCGATATTTCCCTTCATCCCCTGAATTTGTAGATCAAATTCAACAACAATATGTAGAGATAGTTTTAAAATGCAAATCTACAAAAGATAAACCAAACGTACATCAGCCAAACATTTCCCGAGTTATCGTCACTTGTCAGGCCCTAAACTATGTACCGCCACCTTCATGCACTATTTAGTAAACACTAAAAGAAAAGCAAAGTGACCTCTAACCATACAATACTACCCCTCTATGTTGTTAGCAATGACAGAGACTCACAACGTATTACATCGCGAATTCAGGCATCATTCAAACACTTCAAAGTTCAAATGCAAAACTTGCAACAATCTTAAATTAATCATTCGCAAGCACAAAACTGTCAGATAAAATTACCAAAAGAAATGACCAGGTATCCTAAATTATGGGAAGGAAAAGGAAAAGAAAGATTACAAGTTCTCGAAGCCAAAAAAGGCTCGCCATCATCGTTAAGCCGGAGAGAGGATCCTGACCTCGAAACGGAGGCAGACATAATAGAACCCAGCGGCTTCCGACGTGCCTTCCGATGGAATCCTCTAAGACAAAGTTTCCGGCGACTCACGGAAAGCAAAGGAGAGGAGCTAGTGGAGTAGAAAGCTGGATTTGTGGAGGGTAAAAATGACATTACAGAGAAAACATGCGCACCCATGATTAAACTATTTTCAGCTAATTCCTCGATGCGGCTATCTTCGGGGCTCGGGCTCACTTTCCTACCTCCACAGCACGGAGACTATTTTATTTTGTTTTGCATTTATCCTGTAAAATTGTTTTTTTCAAGTTCGTTAGTTTAACATATAAATTTGAAAGGCATTGAAATTTTATTTAATTAGTAATTATGTGTATAATAAGAAATTCAGTCTACAATAAACGTAGGGTGAAATGTTTTAGATAAATGGTTAGTTAAAGTTGACTTGATTAATGTGTTCTTGAAGAGAATGAAATCTATTTTATTTACAAATTTGATTTTGATAATTATTGTAGTCGCGTGCAATTAAATATAATTATGTAATAGAATTTTAATAAATTAAGCGGCGAAGGCATAAACACGTCATCGCCGGCAAAAAATGGAACATTTCAACTTCAAGCCCATTAGAAAAAATAGTTTGTTACCAAAATGACATCATGCTTCAAGCCCAATTGTGGCCTTGATGTTTTGAAAGATCTAGATCTTTTTGACCCAAGATCGCTAACGATCCGGTAAGGGTAATACCGTAATATATTGAGTTTCTCAGAGCAATATTGGAGTTTTAATTCATTAATTAACTTGACTTCAGAAATACAACGTTATTAATATCAAATATTGGGAGCCATAATGTAACTCTGCATTTTCTGATCAGTTTTTCTTCAACTGATTTCATAACCAAATCTGAATAGTTGCCCTTGTATGTTTGGAATCATTTTTAGGGGTATCAAAAATGTTTATGTACATAAATCGAGATAAAAGTTATCTCACTTGTTTATTTAGTCGACTCCTCCAATCCTAATTATAAGACCTAGTTGATTTTTTTGGAAAGATTATAAAAAAACTTAGAGTATTTTTATTTTTATTTTTTTCTTCAAACTAAATAGTTTGATCAATAAACTAATTAATATATAATCTAAAAAATACAACATATGAAATGATTAAATAACTTATTTAGCTTCCTTAATCTTTCCAAAAAAAAGTCAACTAGGTTTTATAATTAGGACCGGAGGTAATTATGATTGAAAAGCTACCTTTAAAGACTCCAATCACTATTCTAAACAAGCATAAAACAACCATCTTAATAGTTGTTGATGAATTGAAAAAAATGGGGAAAGTATATACAAAGGTGTAAAATTTCTCACCTCCTCGCTCAACCGTGATCCATTGAACAAATTGAAGGGGTTGAATTGAAATCATTTGTAATCATCCCGATGAACACAGGATAAACTTAACAAGGAGAAAAAGAAAGACGACACACTTCGTGGGCCTAATAATGCACACCTATTTTTTCTTCCTCTTTTACTAAATAATTTTATCCCACGCCATTAGTTGTTCAATACAGAAGTCTATATACTCACATCTAACATATATATGCATGTGTGTGTGTGAATCACTGAACAATTCCCTAAATATGAATCTGCGCTGAAACTCTCCTTCTTAGTCACCGATATATCTTCATTCTGCAAACCTCGTTTGCAACCCTGTGTATGTCAATTATATATATATAAAGATATAACATGAATGATCATTATATTACAGATTTATGACAAGAGGTACAGACTAGTTATTGATGTTCAATTAGTTTGATATGCAGAGCTACGTACGTCGTACCTGTTCGCTTCTCTGAGGTTTCGTTTCACTTTGAGAGTTGGAAATTTCTGAGAGAGAGATTAATTAGTAAGGTAATTATTGGCTATGCAAGTATTCTTCATGGATGATCACCAACTGTTCTGCTACCTGCATGCGAAAGAAAGGTTATATATATACGTAAAGATACATGTTGTTCTGTCTCAATATACAATATGATGGGATGGATACAATAGGTTACATTCGTATAAACAAAAAATCTATAGGTGCAATACTCATGGATATGTCTCTTGATACCCCTCGCGTCATGTTAGGTACATATACATGTCCATAGAAAACCGAATTTCTGAAGGAAATCGAAGAACAGATAAGGCTAAGTAAAGGGAAAAGGCCAGTGTACGTACGTATACGTAATGAATGTTAATTAATTTAGTAGCCATGAGGGGGATAGACGTCATAGAGAATATATATATACCCACCTGTTCAATGCTGCCATCTTCTATATCGGTGTTAAAGGTGAGCAACATGGATTCGTGGAGCAGATTTTCTAAATCCTCAAGACGAACAGGTTCTGCAATATGTATATATATAAATGATTAAGATATATGGATATATGGAACGAAAAAGAAGGAAATTAAAAGGATCGGAGAGAGGAGACCGGTGGATTTGGAGAGGGAGGAGGTGAGATCAGAAGCGAGGCGGTGGAATTTCTGGTGGGAATCGGAGCCACCCCACTGGTTCTGCACCGCCTGCTGAAGCCCATTCCACCGACGCAGCACCAGCCTTACGCCTTCCTCCAACGTATTCTTTCTCCCTTCACCTCCTCGCTTCTCTAATCCCATTTTCACCACAAACACACAATATTCCCAAATGCCGAGAAGAAAGACCTGCTATATATATATATATATATATACATAGTTGTTGCATGGCATGGGAACGGAAAAAGAGCCACCAAATTACGATACAGAGAGAAGCTCGCTAAAGTACTCATGCAGATACGACCAACCTATAATATATTAGTTGCCTTTTTTAAAAGTCCAATTAGAAAGTAATCAATTTTGTACTTATTAAATGTAACCATAAAAAAAAGGTTAGAAATGCGAGAGATTGAAAATACATACCGTTCATAAATGCAGTTAAAATTAAGGAAATACATAAATTTAAGACACTTATTAGTTAACCAACTTTTAGGAATTAAGTAAATTAAAGCTATAAAAAGAACCAAAAGTGGGATAGATATGTGTGTATTAAATAATCAAATACCCTAAACACAAGTTTTTAACAAATTGGCTTAGAATGGGGAATTATGCACCTGGATTATAGGCGTGCTAGGTCGATGGCACGTGTAACATTGGCATTGCAAGTGTCATAACAGGAATGCGCCGTGTCTCCTTGTTGGCACTACTCTTCTCTTGCCTGTTTCCTATGGCGACACATGTTTTGTTACCTCCTTTATTTAAATCTGCTTAGCTCAACTCTCTAAGGCATCGAAAACGTTGTTGACCAAAACACAAAAAGGAAAAGGCATCGAAAACGTTCACATAAGTCGCAAATTCATTCTCCTGTTCAAGCTTAACTGCTTAACTCCAAGAAAATGAGCCAGCAACAGCCGGGGCGCGCCCAAGGAGGTGAACACGCCATCAAATACGGCGACGTTTTTCAAGTCTCCGGTGAACTCGCCCAGAAGCCCGTTGCACCGGAGGATGCTGCCATGATGCAGAGCGCTGAAACCAGGGTGTTCGGACAGACACAGCCCGGAGGACCCGCCGCGGTTATGCAGTCAGCTGCGGCGCAAAACGAACGCTCGGGCGTCGTCGGCCACAGGGACGTCAATGACGTCACCGGTGACCTCGGTGTCACCGTTACTGAGGCTCGAACTACCGGCAGACGCATTGTAACTGAATCAGTTGCCGGACAGGTTAATTTGTCATTCAACTCTTTTTCCGCCTATGAATCTGTTATTTTCTAAGTTTATATATTTTCCAATATAAACTTGTAGTTTGAAATGAGAGTTAATCCCTATGAATCTCTTATTTTCTAAGGTTGTGGGGAAGTATGTCAAACCGACGCCATTTCAAGCGGGTGAGGCGGGGACAGATCAAGAGAGTGCAGTGACGATAGGGGAGGCACTGGAAGCAGCAGCTGGGACGGTGGGAGAAAAGCCGGTAGAGCAGAGCGACGCGGCGGCAATACAGGCGGCGGAAGTGAGAGCAACGGGAATCAACGTGATATCACCGGGTGGACTGGCGGCGATGGCGCAATCGGCGGCAGCATATAATGCAGGATGTGGTCGTGAGGAGGACAAGGTGAAGCTGAGCAACGTCCTGAGGGGTGCAACGGGGAAACTGGCGGCGGATAAAGCAGCGACTCAGGAGGACGCTGAAGGTGTGGCTAATGCAGAAATGAGGAACAATCCAAACTCGGGTATCATAACTCCCGGAGGCGTAGCGGCTTCTGTCGCCACAGCGGCAAGGCTCAACGCCGAGAGCGTTAACATGTAAACAATATCAGAAGGGGATTAAGTTAAGTGGTTAATGAAGGTTACGGAGTTAATAAGAGTTGGGGTGTGTATGTGTAATACTGTAATGTAGTGAGATCGATGAAATGGGTGCGAAGGAGGAAGGTGAGGAGAGAGAGAGAGAGATTCCATGAGAGTGGGAGGGGAGTGAGAGAGCACATGGGGGAAACAGAGTACAGAGAAGAGAGGTGACAAAGGTACGAAACTGGCTTCCAAACACAAAAGTTTTGTCTCCCTCTCTTCTATATTACTCTTTTCTTCTTTTTCAGTCTTATCCCACTTCATTGTCTTCCATCATCCTCCTCCTTTTTTTTTTTGCTCGAATCCATCCTCCTTCATTATTGAATTTGCTTCCTTGTGTCTATTCTCTTCACTTCGACTTTAAAAGATGTGTGTCCCATTTGTGCATCATTAGCTACCTATTTTTCATTTTTATGGATGTTATTTTTTTCCTCTTTAGAGACACATCAAATAATTAATTATGGGTTTATATAATCTTTGGTTCCTTAAATTTACCCTCATTTTAATTTGAATCCTTTAAGTTCAAAACAAGATGTTTTGATCCCTCAAATTTTATTTCATTTCATTTAAAACTTGAAAAAAAATCTAGATTTTTCCCCCTAAAATGACTTGAGGGACTAAGGATAAACTTAGGGGGACTAAAGATCACATTAATTCATATTTTTCTACAAGTAAGTAGTTGGAAGGGGTATTTTTATTGACCTCCATCTCCATTTGTCTCAACCATTAGAAATTTTTATTATATTTAAAATTTAAGAAATATTTTTACACCTATCATCTTTAAATATAGTTACAGCTGCACCTGATTTGAAAAAGAAACCGGGCACAGCATCCCGTTTGGTCTTTCTTTCTCAACCTCACACGTGCAGAGATATAGTACATAATTGGATTGAAATCATTTTTATTCAATAAATAAAAAGACGGGCTAAAGTGCAAATTTCTACAACTGAATAATTCTGTGAGGGCATAAAGATAAAATAACTGGTCAGTTAAAAAGAAATCAATAAAAAGTGCGGTTTATAGTCATATGCCAGCTTATTTCTTCATATCTCACTGTTGACTTAGTGGTTTATAGTCATATGCCACCTTAATTCTTCATAACTCACTGTACTTATTAGTGGTTTATAGTCGTATGCCAGCTTAATTCTTCATCTCATGGTTTACTTAAATTTCTTTTATCCACCACCGTTTCTTTACTCCCGTAGCCTGAGTGATATATGACAAATCTCATTCGCTTAGTTACATGAAAACTCTCATATTGTTTTAAGAAAATTGTGTATATATATATATGTGTGTGTGTGTGTGTGGAAAATGGACGATCCAAAACGAAGTAAACTAAATCAAATCCCGCTTAATTAATATCCAGAGGTAGGCAATGAGAGAAGTAGAGAACAACCACTTTATATAATAAAATTGCACCCCACTCTCACTTGCTCTCTCTCTCTAACCAAAATTGTCCAACATGTTCTCCAAGCACTTTCATCTCTGTTTCTTCAAGCTCAAGTGCTCCACCGCCACCGCCACCCCACCCCATCCAAAACACTCATCCTCATCTTCCCCATCTCCGTCTTCCACCTTCCTTTTCTCCGACGACTTCTCCTCCTCCTCGGACTCTGACTCCTGCGACCCTCCCCCACCGGACTTCTCTTCCCTTTTTGCCTCACATCGCTTCTTCTTCTCCTCCCCTGGCCTTTCCAACTCCATCGTCGAGTCCCCGGACACTCGTCCCACCACCACCACCACCAACAACAAACACAACCGTAGTAACTCGACGCCGTCAGCTTTACCTCCCAGAGGCGTCGGAGTGCCCAAGTACTCCACCGATCCCTACATCGATTTCCGCCGTTCCATGCAAGAGATGATCGAATCCAGGGAACCGGTGGACGTCGCAAGAGACTGGGATTATCTTCACGACCTCCTTTTATGCTATCTCGCTCTCAACCATACTCACAATCACAGGTACATCGTTCGAGCTTTCACCGACCTCGTCGTTCATCTCTTGTCCTCGCCGCCACCACCCTCTTCCTCGCTCCTGGAAAACACCACCACCACCACTCAAGAACCACCCCCGCAGTAATTTTTTTCTCTTTGCCTTTTTCGGGGGTTTGTAAAATTATTTTTTCCCTTTTTATATATCACTGCAATGGATGCTCGCGAGTTTTAGATATGCAAGAGTTAAATTCCTTTCTCATCAAGACCAAGGGAAAAAAAAAAAATCCTTTATTTTCGTAGAAAAGTGTCAATTCTATTACTCCTGTTTGGTACGTATATTTAGGATCCTATCCTAAATGTTTTTCCAGGACTAAATTAGATTCTATCCATTGGAAAACATAAATTTGCTTTGACAATTAATATTAAATGTGTCAACATTTTCCAAGAAAGACATGGAGTGGCGGTTGTGAATGCCGTTGTGGTGCTTTATATCGGAATCTGTTTTCCCTCCTTTTCATATGTAGTTTGCTTAGTGTTTTGTGATGTGGGATTGTGATCCAGCGATGAAGACAAAAGCAGAATTGTATCTTGAAGATCACAGTTTCACATAATCAAGGAGGCGTGTAGGAGGGAAATTAAAGACTTTGGTAATAAAGTCTCGATGATATTTTCTCTATTGTCACTTTGTTATGTACGCTGACAAAAATACAACACACTTCACTCTTTCTGGGTTTTTACAGCGTGATGAGAAAAAAAGAGTTGGAATATAATTATGATGAGAATAAATTGACTTTTAGGGAGGGGACAAAGGAGAAGTGGTTTATAGTCCTTGCATTTTGTTTTGTGGTCCTAGAATGGTAGTAATAATAAGGGAAAATGATACTAATGTCCCAACTAAGAAAAATAATACTCCTCCAGTTCTAAATATAAGACATAGTAACTATGTCTTATATTTAGAAATGAAGGTAGTGTCAGAAAAGCCTCACAACTTATCAATAATTGTCTTTTCACTTGTTATTGACAAACTATGAGATTTTACTGATATTATTTTCCTTATTTACAACTTTAGTGTCATTTCCCCTAATAATGACTTGATGATCAGCTTTTTTAATCGTTCGAAGAACTCAATGGGCATTGGGGGTGTTAATTTTGAAGCGACATGCACCGGATTTTGATTAGCAATTAATTAATTAAAGTTTATGCTCGGAGACAAAGCTGCAGAGAGGATCCAAAGTAGAGTGTTCCAGTAGCCACACCCATAAGAGGCCGGAATTAATTAGTGACTTATTATTGTTGGTTTAGGTGAGGTTATCACCCAACTGTTTTGTCGCTATACAATAGAGAAATTATTATTTGTCGATGTTCATTTGGACAAAGACGTTCATTAGCGTTGGTTTTAGGGAGGCGTGGCTATATATAATTACTACTATTAATTAACCAGCCATCCATTTGCATGTGGAACTACTACCATATATACTTCTCGTTAATTTTGGCCTATTAACATGAATCAACGATATATATAGACACACCATTATTTATAAGTTGCTTGTACTCAAAAAGTTTCTATTCAAAATTTGTAGGGTATTAAATGAGATTTTGTTGATTTTACCCGTTATAGAGGGTGTAAATGCATAAAGACAGATCTAAGAGAAAACATGCAGTCTTTTCTAAATAAGGGAAAATCTGAAAAAACTTATTTATTTAATATTTTCATTGATTTATGAAATAAGGTACAAGTGACTTATAAATACGTAATAAGTGGTATGTGAATGTGATAATAACAATTAACACAGTGCAGGCATGAGGCATGATTGGGACAACAGTGACTTAAATATTATTATTCTCAATCACAGTTAAATTAAATGATAGGGAGGTGCTAACTACTACCATTGGGACAAAAGAAAGTCTTAACTTCTGCCATACGTCTCATTTGGACTACATATATATCAACGTTGAGGCTACCAGTGACTTGAAAATTAATAATATAACTAATTGTTGGATATACTGATTCCATTTGTTTTCCACACAAGTTGATTATTAATCATATCCTCGATCTTTTGCATTACATGTACATTTCAATGAATATATAATTATATACTCTAGGCTTTATAATTGATTTATGATATTAAAATGGTCAGATTTGTCTCAAAACCTTTTTCGCTTTAATTTCAACGCTTGCTTTTTCCTTTTTATTTTGGTCTTATCTGCCTAATAATGCATTTTATTAGCTTAATTAACGGATAGAAGATTTAGATGAAGCTAATAAAATGATGCATGTCTTATTGAAAAAGATTTGGACTTAGAGATATACCAAGTGACCGAATCAAGAAGAAAACGATGCATTCCGACAATTTATTCATTAAAAATGAAAAGTCATAATCAAGGATACATTTCAGAAAATAAAACACAGAAACACAAATAAAAGGGTTGGGCAGGATTTGACACATTGTCCCCCCAAACTATGGAAAAATATTGCAAAATTGGAGAACGTAGCTAGAAAAAGACAACAATTCCAATCATGAAGGTGATCATCACTTTCTATCTAGCAAAATATATGTATATATATATGGTCTATTTTTTCCCTTTAAATACGTTTTTTAAACATTTTATACCAAGCATGTTATTTAATATATTTTCCCTAATTAGATTTATATATCCATTCACACAACAATTTAATTCTTCTGTAAGTCGACGATGAAGAGCAAGACAGACGATTCATTATGGTTTTTCTTATTTAATGTCTTGTCACAGCAGTAATAATACATCTAACACATGCTACAGTATTTATCTTCTTATAATAGTAAAAAAATTAAGCAAACTTCAATCAGATTTTACACTTAATTGAAATAATTATGATTAAATAATCTATCAAAGAGACAATCAGTATGAATTCCTTGAAGTATATATTTCATGTTAAACGTGAAAAGTTGTGACTAACAACTCTGATAAATTCCTTTCACCTATATACGCGAGAGGACCAAAAGCACATATATAAAATCGTCAACTTTTTAATATTTTATACCCTGATCATAATTATAAGACTAATTTTTTTTTAAAGATTAAGGAATTCAATTAAACTACGTTACTTTAGAATATTGTTTTTTTTCAAAACTAAATAGTTTGATTAATAAATTAATATATAATCTAAAAATACATAACATATTATATGATTAAGTAATTTATTTAACTTTTTTAATCTCTAAAAAAATCATTCGGTCTTAGGATTGGAATTAAGGAAGATGATGGGTTAGGAAATGAGATATAGATGGATCTCGGGAATGGGTGTTTTACCTGTCATTGAACAGCAATTATTTCTTTTACACATAGACTTACAGCTTTAGGCACTGTTCTTGGCAGCACCCAAAACGACAACAAGCAGCACTACATTTGCATGCTTGCTTCGTTTTCTCAACAGTCTTATATGCTTTTCCTATTCAATTTGTCACCATGCGGTGAATATTTATATATTTGTCATGATGTTATTATAATATATATATATATATATTAAATTAACATATATGAATATCCTTTCATAGCACATGGCGGAGGTAAATTATCATGGTATCTGGATCGAGGTTGTTCTACAACAGCGGAGAGAAGACGGCGGGGTTGGTCATAGTTAACGCATGCATGTTCTCAATATTTAGTAGTTTGCGTTTTCAAGTTGGCTTGAATATAATCTAAAAGAATCGAAGGTAAGTTAAATGTCGGGGGTTGGTTTTTTTAGCCTCGAAAAATTAAACCAGTAAGTATATATAGTTATTTTTTCAATGTTAGGTTCACCCTTCACCAGATTTATTGATTGAAACTTGACAGAGTTTTGACAGTTTCTTATTTTTATTGCTTTCTTCATTATATATCATCTCCCTGTTTTTTCCCATGATGTGGCCTGCAAGTTTCTCGTTGAAGTTGCCAGAATGTAGTCACTTCAAACCTACTCACCAGCTCAATTACTTTTGCTAACTCCTATCTCCATTTTTAAATATAGGATATATATAGTTTAACTTGTACTATGAACTATATCATATGTTTAGAATCAGAAGTTTTTTTTTTTTTTTTTTACTACCCATTTAATTTCTTTAATTAGGCTCTGGTTTAAATAATTGTTTTGGAAAATGGCTGCCGTAGCTGTACCTGGTTTGAGGGTATATTTAGGCGGAGGAAGTTGTAGTATGATAGATTGTCACATCGAGAAGATGAAGAGGCAACGTTAAACTTGTGTGAATGCCGTGCATGTCTAATCTAGGTTTGCAATTGCCAATAGAATAGAAACGGTTGGTTCTAATTCATTCACTAAATTAAAAAATAACTGTATGTCGTGTCTAGCTACAACCTACGAGACTGTTAGTCAGTAACAGAGATAAGAATGACTCTGAGGAAAATTGTCTGCTATATCACTGTTCCAATAGTTAATGTGATTGAAGTTTTCATTCTTTCTTTTTTTAAATTAAAAATGAAGGTTGTGATTGGTTGGACAATTAATTTCCAAAACGTAGGTTTTCACGGAACAGGATTCCCTATTGGTCCTTCCAGGGGAAGTCCGTCCTCCTATCCGTCTAAATCTAGATTTGGATGGTTGAGATTTTTTTTAATGTATATATTTTTATATGAAAAAATTATTTTTTTAAAAAATATTAGTTCAGAAATTAACTTTATTTTAGATCCTCTACCCATTAAAATTATTTTTTCTTACAAATTAAAAAAATTAAATAAAATTTGGGTCAGTCCCGGATAATGACGACTTGCCACGAGCTCGTCAAGACGGACGAGCTCCTCCTACTCGTCTAAAGAACGAGCGGGAATCCGGTTCCAGGTTTTCACTACACATGTGTTTGACATGGCAGCGTAGAAGTCCAGTGAAATTTAAAAAAAAAACTCATTGGTGACACCTTGATTTTTAGAGTGGTTCAAGTGGTTTTTATGGCTAATGAACTTTTATAAAAGAAAAAACAACTTCTTGTAGAAGCCATTGGTGCAGTGGTTGATGGACTTTTGTTGCACAGTGTTGGTAAATTCCAGTATTGCCCTCTTGGCTGATAGACTTGTTGCACAGTGGTTGATGGACTTTTGTTGCAAAATTTTGGACTTTTATTAAATTTGAATTTAAATTTCTATCTTCAATTATCACGTAATATAGAAGTAATATATATGTAATATTCAATAATATTTATGTTATCTTCAGTCATTTTCTATCTCAACTGACTTTTCAAAAGTTATGCCTAACAAGAGCTCACATGAAAAAAGTCATTATTGTCATCGTCATCCCAAACACAAATTACATTTACAATCTGACTTTTATGGGAAAAAAACTCATTTAGATAAAAACTACTTTTGTCACCATTATCCCAAATGGGCACACATTGTTTCTCTCAATCACTCCAATCTATATAAATCATATTTGTTACTATTTTTTATTATTACGTAGTCTTTCAATAACATATAGAATATCAATATTTATTATATATGGAAGGTTTACCCTCACTTAATTAAAAGTTTATAGGATTATTTACATATAACTCAAAATCTAACGAAGAGGTAATTTAACAGTTTATCCAACGAAATAAGATGAAAAATAGTCTTAAAAGTATATTCCCTTATTTATAGTGTTTTTGGAAAAAAAATAAAAACAAACGATTACAATTATCACAAAAACCCACAGCCCACTTATGGCCTAAACGCAAATGACATCCCTTGCATACTTATACGGGCCTAAACGAAGCCATAGCTGGGCTTCAAATTATAAATGAGCTCAACTTTCTTAGTCCACAGTCTACACTCAAGTGTTTAAAAAAACGCTCTATCCAACAAATTTACTACCTAGACGGTATATATATATATATATTTTATTTTATTTTTGAAAAGGACAAAAAGTGGGAAATTTGCCGCTTGGTAGTAAATTTTTATTTTTTGGTTGTCCATTCAGTATTAAGAGTTTTATCCTGACTAATTCGAATCCGACTTACGTCACGCACCTGACTATGGTGGGTAAGTCTCCCAAATGGACTTTTTTGCATTCACAAAGTTCGAACTCGAAACCTTGTTTAAGCGACACAAGCCGCTTACTACTTGTACCAACCCCCGTCGGCTGCTTGGGAGTAAATTAATTTCAGCTAACCTTAAAACTTTCTGAAACTTCAATATACCCCATGGTCCAAATGAAACTAATTTTTGTGGGTGCAAAGACAATGATGCTCTTCTTTTATTTCTTTTCAAAAGAGCATTAACATGACAAATAAGGGTATTTATAAGATAAATAAAGAGATTCAAAAAACACATGGAATTAAAATACTTTGGTGATTTACAAGACAAATATAAAAATTCACTAGACAAAATATAGGAATTTACAAGACAAATAAAGATATTTACAAGATAAATAAAATGATTCAAAAGAGCCTTCAGAGTTAAAAATATTTTGGTCATTTACAAGACAAATAAAGTGATTCAAACGAACCTAGTGAATTGAACATATTTTGGTCATTTACAAGATAAATATGAAAATTTATAAGAAAAATATGAATATTTACAAGACAAATAAAATAAGGGTGTCATTGTCTTTTCACCCACAAAAATTAATTTCATTTGGACCATAGGGAGCAATGAAGTTTTATAAAGTTTTGGAGTTGACTGAAATTAATTTGCTAACAAGGGACTACCTAATTTTTTTTTAAAAAAATATCACTTAAATTTCATAATCTCAAATCAGTCTTATTGGCTATAAGAGTATAGCAATTGACATTTGACGACTTCTTTTAATAAGAAATAATATATTTGAAAATTTGAAGTTTAAGTAGTATTTTTTAAAAAAATTGTATACTATTATTTTTACATTATTTTTCAGTTTTACCTTGCATCTCTTAAATTATATAAGACATATTTACTAAATTTGATTAAATTAAGGAAGTTGATTAAATTAGTTAATGTGACATGTATTTTTTAAAACATCTAATTCATCTTTCTTAATTGCCTCATTCATTCTCTTATTGATTATTGTTGAGGAAAGATCAATAGGATAAATTAAATAAATATTAAAAATTTAAAAATTAAGGAGAATCTCATATAAAGACGATTAAAATATAAAACTTCTATATAAAGTTGATAAACTTAATAAATCTTAAATTTGGTCAATGACCGATATAGAATATTTAAATGTTGGTTATTTTTCAATAATACCCTTAATCTATGGTCCAAAGAAAAGAGGAAAAGAAAAGCTAAGGTCGGATGTAGCACTATTACTAGAGCTGGGAATCAAGGCCGGCCCTACAGGGCCTGGGGTAAGGAAAAACATTTGTTTTTCAAAGCCCGGCTCGATAGTACCAGGGCCAAGGCCGGCCCTACACGGCCTGAAAATTACTATTCCAAATTTTAACTATTTTTCCTTCGATTTTTTCAAAAAAAATATAATTAGTAAATTGCAATCATTAAAGTTATAATCTATTAAATAAATGTTATCAACATTAATATCTAAACAATATAAATCATTCAACAAATAAACACATTCATTAATTCGTAATAAAAAAACAAATAAACACAAAGAATATGTTTTTTCCTATTTTTTCAAAAAAATATTAAACAAAGGAATTGTTTTATGTATCTTACGACAAAACGTCTTTCCTCTCGTAATTTTGTGTGTATTTTCATATTCCTTCAGTTTATGCATGATTTTACTGACAAGTAAAAATAATTATACTTATTTTACACAAAATATATTTATAATTTATTACTTATATAATATTGTAATACCCAAGTATGTGTTTATTTAATATGAAAACATCATTTCTTTAAAATTTATAATAACTAATTATGTGTTTTAATACAGAATGATAATAAACATAAAAAAAGGGTTATAGTTTAGACTATAAAAATCTAAGTAATTACAAATAAACACATTCATTAAGTGGAAGTCTAAGTAATTATTTTTTTTAAAAAAAATTACAGTTAAACGGCAGGCCCGGGAAAGGCCTTACAGGTCACCGAGGGCTACGCTCTACTGGCCTTACTTAACTAATTTCAAATTTCTTTTTTTTTTTTTCGGCCTCTGTTGCTGAGAACTAAAAGAACGGCCAGATGAAACTGGCCACGATTTCCTAGCTCTAACTATTACTATCGTCCCTCTCTCTCATATGCCTTGTGGATCATGAACGATACCATAAAAATGTTAGTTCAACCACAAAGTCTCAAGAATCTAAAGCCAAAAAAAAAAAAAAAAAACTAACAACGCAGAACATCGTTAGATCATGCCAACAGTGCAAGACGCCGCCGAAGCTCTCTTTCGAATGCCGGAGATGCGGTCCCTTGGGAGCATTTGACTGACCACAAACACTGTGAAGTGATGGTAATGAAAGGCAACAACATTGATCTTCCCTATGAGATCATCGTCAAATATTTTCAAGAGACTTACCATAAAATCTCTAATCGGATTTCAATATGTGGGCAAAAATTGGAAAAATCTTTTGAAGGATCCATTCTTAATTTAGGATCACCTCCACCATTCTTGTCATTGACCTTCTCTTCTCCTCCACCTACGCAATCTCATAAACAAATCGTTGCACTTATGTTCATTTGATTGTGAGCTTCAACCCCGTGAAGTATATGACAAACATCTAATGGATTACTTGTCGAGATTTAAGACATCCTCTTATGTGAGGATTGTCGGTTCAGTTAGATTTAACATTCAATTATTTGGGATAATATTAGCGTTATAGGAACCCGTAGTGATAAATTGAAGATTTAGCATTTGAATCAATAGCCTTTTATGTCGATTTTCGTGTCGAGGCCTCTAATAATTTTCTATTGTTAGTAGTGGGTAAACAAAACTGCTCTGACTCCAATTTTTCTTTTTCTTTTTTAATAACTAAGGGATATAGAGATAATTTAGTCTAAATTCTAAATTCCTAATTGTATCATTAATTACTAATTCGTTAAATTTAGTGACCTAAATTAGAATGAGAAAATCAATATAGGGCCCTTTTAAGCAAAAAAAAAACCCAAAAAAGACCCCAACATTATGAAAATCTCAGAAAAGGCCTCAGGGCCCTTTTTGGCATCTGAATTAGCGGTTATTCGTCGACGTATAAGGCATCGCAGACTAATTCGATGCTAAAAAAGGTCTCGAAAGATTTTCTCGTGATTTTCAAAATGTTGGGGCTCTTTTTGGGTTTTTTTTTTTTCCTTAAAAGGGCCCATATGGATTTTCTTAATTAGAATTTAGGTAATTTAACCGTTTTTATGAGATTTTTCCTAAAAATTATGTTTTGTATTTACAAAATCAAGAAGAGTACTAGTATTATGCAATTTGTTTGCCTGAAATATATTAAGCAATTTACTTTCTAAATTTTTGGCCGGAATATCATTCACCTTTTAAAAATGAGTTTTGCAAAACTTGCAGGTTGGCGAATAAAATTCCTGGAAATATCTGAAATTGCTCACCGGCTCGGAAGGCGCCTCCATATCTACTTCTGTTATCCGAAATCAGAGCGGAGGTTGACAGCTATGACGCTCCATGCTTTCCGACAATTGCCTGTCGCATCCCTTTTCCAAACACCCACCAGACCCATATTCGTCAACACCGATCCTCTTCTTCTGAACCCTTCTTTCCTTCTTCATCGATCTCGCCCTATCGGAATCACTGCCTTCACGGAGCGGCGGCGGCGGATGCCGGTGCTCCGTGTCGTTGAGGAGAGCCAAGAGAGTTCCGAGCCTGAACCGTCGGGTGCCAATCAAACCCTAGCGGAATCAGAGGAGCAAAAACCACCAACATCTCAGCCCGGCCCCGCTGATAACAACGTCGAGCTATCGGAGCTGGCGTCGGAACTGAAGAAGGCAATGCAAGATAGGAAGGAGAAGGAAGAGGAAAACCTGTGGAGTGGAGTGGCGGAAGAGATTAGGGAAATAGAGTGGCCTGCGTTTGGCAAGGTCTTGGGCACCACCGGTGTTGTTCTTAGTGTCATCCTGGGGTCGAGTGTCGTTTTACTCACGGTAAATGCCATCTTGGCCGAGCTTTCTGATCGTGTGTTTGCAGGCAGATGAGTTCAGGATTTCTTCAGCTGAACGAGAGATGGAAGGTTGGTTGATCATCCAATTATGAAGAGGTTCATTTCATTCAAAAATCACAAAGGGAGAGTCAAGGAGTAGAAGAAGAAAGATCATTTGTCGGCTGGATATCTCGGTAACTATCCCACTAAGCTGTAAGTTTATATTGTTAATTGTATTTGTGAACCTTCAATAGTTTAGTGATCCGAGAGGTGATAAGTCATATGATTCATTTGTGGTGAGATTTGTAGCACGAGCTGTCCAATCAAACAAGAGTAGAGTAGTTTATAGTGAAATATTTTGATTGAATGTAACTATACTCCTTTAAATGTTGAAGTTTAAGCAGAAAGTAGAGATCCTGATTCCTGCATACCGTGAATGAAGTAATTGCCTCTTTTTTCCTTCTTTTATCTTGTGGTCTCATCATTCTTTTTTTCATTATCACTCATTATCTTTAAATCACATCCGTCCAATCAATATAATACTACTTTAACTTTTTTCTCATTTTCTTAATTAACGGCACAAATGAGGCTGGTGAGAAAAAAGAGAAAGAAGATAAGGAGAGGCTCCTTCCGCGGTTCCTCATGTATTGCTAGCTCTCACTTGTATCAACCATTAAAGCTGTTTTAAGCAGCATATAGTTCAAATCTGTGTCCAAATTTAAGTAGCATAGATTGAATAGAGCATTGGTGTTTATAGAATCGGAAATTCATAATCCTGGATTAAATAAGACCTCCCGAGTGAGTGTTAGCGTAATCCTTGGTTCTGTGGGTATCTTCAGTTGGACATTTGTGCTTTTCAATGCCACAATCACTGGATTGCCCCACCGATGCCTCTCTTATTTTCTGGGTAAACGACCTTGGTCGATGGTCATATACTTTGGATTAGTGCACCAAATATCGGCTTTCAATCGCCTTCTAAACTTTTCAATATTCCAAAAATATACTCTCAACAAAAAGGAATATTCTTTCATTAATTGGCATTTGGCCATTTCCCTACTTTCCACTCACTTCCCTCCCACTCTCTCCCCTCAAACCAAACATGCCCTTAGTTTCGAATGAGGCAAAAGATGTTGGGGAAAAAAAAGAATGAGGCAAAGGAGAGTCTTGCTCTTACCTGGGCAGCTGATGTATTTACACGACGTGCTTAATGAATTGGTTGGTTCGACTCTGTCCCGTACTCCAGTGTTCTTTAATAAGGACATATGGTCAAAATATTTGCAATGGAATTTGTACTCTGCCTCCAGGAACCAGAGGTGGAAAAACAGGGGATGGTAGTGCTTTGGGGTTATCAATCAAGTTACTTTAGAGGGAAAACTATTTTAGCCAGTTCAAGCACATTTTTCCTTAAATGTAATATATATATATATATATATATATTTATATATTTTAATTTTCTTTTGGTCTTAATTTACTTGTAAATTTGAGGGTTAAGTTGCAAAATTTGTTCGAAAGTTTTCTCTCAAGAAAGAATGTTATCCTAATGTTACTTTCGAGAAGTTTGAAAATATAGTAATGTTACCCATTTCTGTTAAAAAGTTAACGATCAACGTTGATTTTTTCACGGTCATCTTTAGTTTTTTATCGAAATATGATAACATCAACGTTTAAACTTTTAAAGAACATCGGAGTAAAAAAAACTTCTGCGACAATATTACTTCTTTCTTGGCCTGTTTCCAAAACGGATTTGCTATTCAACCAGAAACTTTACATTGTCTTTCAGTGTCATTAACCTCTAATTCAATCAATTAACTTCTAACTTAAATTTTCTTTTACCCCTTTCACTATAACCTAATTAATTAATTTATTTTATCAATGAGTCATAAAGCTTTTTTTCACTATGCATTTTATTGCAAGAATTAATCGGAAAAAATGTGACTATTATCAAAATTAGTTTCTACATCAAAATAAAATAAAATTAAAAGAAATAAATAAATAAGTTTTTTGGATAATTGTTTAAAAAATTACCATTGAAGACAAAAAAAAAATATTTTTTATTGGATGAATAGTTTTTTAAAAATCAACTTGAGAATTGAAAGAAGGATGGTGGGTCAAGAACTGAGAATGAAAAGAGGAATTAGGAAACAGAACCAAAAACTTAAAAACGTGTAAAAATTATTATTATTCTTTTGTTTTGTATCAAATACAATAAAATTATGACGCTTAAAGTTTGGGAGCTTTTTTTATCGAAAAAAAAAAGCCCACAGCTTTTATCAGGATTTTTATTTCAGAATCACAACCACCAAATCAGGGGAGCCACCGGATTTGGACCAATATCATAACTTAGTAGCTTCAGAGCGTTGAAATCAAGATTTTATGGATCAAAAGTCATGTTTTCACATTCCTCTCTGAGAGACTCGAACAGCTCAGACGACAGGTATCTCTCACCACAGCTCGGAAAAATCACCTGCATCCGTATCAAACCGCACCATAAGTGCCAGAAAGGTGTAACTTTCTTTTAACTCTAAAATAAACGCTGTAATCTCAGTCACTCAAAATATACAAGAACTTGTTGAGCCACCAATCTAAGAGCAGGATCATGCAAGTGAAATGAATCAATAAAATCAATTTAGTAGAAGCTGTACTATTTGTAACTTACGAATAATGCAGCTCCCAAGCACCACATTTAATTATCATAATACTCCTCTAGTACTTAATATACCTAAATAGACAGTTGGTATTGATCCATTAATATATACGAGCACCTATGTAATTTATAAATCTATTCACCAGACTTTTCAGTCAACTTACTACAATAAGCTTTCCAGCCATTTCTGGTTGTTTTGCTATCTTAATTGCAGCGGCTGCTGCGGCTCCAGAAGATATTCCCACCTACAACAATACCCAACGAGGTTCGATGATCACTACAAGTTGAACAAGAAAACGGCAATAAATTTGCCCTATAGCACTGCTTCAAGCTCACTTCTGGCAGATGTTAGGTTTAGAACTTACAAATAGGCCTTCTTTCACAGCAAGAAGCTTTGCAGTCTCAATAGCTTCATCGCTAGATACCTGCCAAATCGCATAACGTATCTCAAGTTTAACAAACCACATATCGTTCCCACCTTTTCCAAACCAAAAATTCTGTAATAGGGTAACCTTCGTTTCTTTTTTCACTTTCCGTTTTGATCTTATAAGACTGAATTTAGAAGGGAGAATGACAGAGAGACCGAATGAATTTAATTTCAATACAGGAACAAGGTCTTCAAAAAATTTGAGACCAATGGGAAAAGCTTGATTAGCACAACAACCAGCTTTGCTTAAGTCAATATTGCCTCAATAGTTCCAAAAAAGGGGGGGAGAAAGGCCACTGTGTCAAATCCATCTTTATAAATTGAAGGTGTATTGAGTTTGATTACATGAACTCTTGAGCAACATAAGTATAGTTCACAACATGTAAAAACTTACTTGAACAACTCCGTCAAGAAGACTGACATCTAGCACCGCAGGTATAAAACCCGCACCAATCCCTTGAATCTTGTGTAAACCTAGGCATTCAACAGGGAAAATTTCACATTAGCAACAGTGAAGTCTCAAGCTCATCCACTCTAATGTTCTATTAGGAGAAAACAGCTAATAGAATAAAATTTACCCGAGGGGATAACAAACAAAAAAACCAAATAGAAACTACTTATTGTCTAAAAGGATAACTTTTAAGTTGAAAAAAAAAAAAAGGAATAGTCCAAGAGCCATTGCGGTCAAGCGACCAAGAATTGGTGTTAAAAATTCAAAAGAATAAATATATTCATTGTTTATAATCAGGAAAACGGGCAGATAAATCAAATAGTATAGCTAAGTAGGATAAAAGGAAACCCACTCCTTCGTAAAGGTTAGGACTAGAAATGGGGTTCAATTGAAAAGTATTTCCTAGGAAATCAATTTAAACAGAACAATATACTCTAATCCCATGGCATACAGATAGCCAGATGTTACACAATCAAATTCCAAAGCAACATGCACGGAAAAATTATTATGGTTTGACGTATGTGATAGGATATTACAAAAGTCAAATATCAACAACGGAACAAAGGAGCATAACAAATGTTATAACTCACTAGGCTGTCCACCAGAGAGCACGGCACTTTCAGTAGGTTCAACACCAAACACCTACATAAATGAGGAAGGAAAACAATGAGAACACAAATGTATTACAAAGTCGCAGCAGTCACAAGTTATACTCCATTTTCAAAGAAATGGATGTGCAGACATTCTGCTATGCACATCGATCAAATAAACTAACCTTAATGTTGGGATTTTGTTCTTTGAGAAATTTCCCAGAACCTGTTATTGTGCCACCAGTACCTATCCCTGCTACAATTGCATTAACTTTCCCTTCAGTGGCTCTCCAAACCTCTGGGCCAGTAGTTTCATAATGCATCTGAAATGATATGTTTTTACAGTGTTTGTCAAGCATCCATCAGAACCATTACAGAACAAATTCCTAGATACCTTGGGATTGGAAGGATTTTCAAACTGTCGAAGCATATAGGCATTAGGCGTCTTGGCAATTATTTCTTCAGCTTTCTCAAATGCACCCTTAGTACCCTTTGCAGGGTCTGACAGTACCAATTCAGCCCCTAAAGCTTTCATTACGACTCTTCTTTCAAGAGTTTTTGAACCAGGCATTACAATAATAAGCTTGTAACCTTTTACTGCTGCCGTGAAGGCTAATCCAATGCCAGTATTACCACTTGTTGCTTCAATGAGGACACTCTTCAGCAAAATAAAAAACATACACATCCACAGAAAGGAATAGATGTCAACGCAAAAGATACATAAAGTGACAGCCTTTTGTTCCAACTGATAATATTCCAAGGCTCACGCTTCTACTATATTATAAATCTTGGCTTTTTGAAGCCCAACCCTTGGGTGGGTTCTATATCAAGGTATACCAACCTTTCCGGGTGTGATGAGACCTTTTTCCTCTGCATCAACAATCATACTAACCCCAATCCTGTAAGTGATGTAGATACAATAGAACCAAGTATTCTATCAATCACATGAACATAAGCCTATTTATAAAAATAAACAATCAAGCTAGAAGAAACATTAAACTACGATATTCTATCCGGTTTAAAAAACTTAAGCCTCTACCTGTCTTTAACGCTAGAGTGTGGCTCCATGAATTCTAGTTTAGCAGCAATCCGCCCCACACAACCATCCACAACTTTATTGAGATATACCAATGGGGTTTTGCCGATCAACTAAAAATGGGGAAAAGAGACAAAACGCTAAAAATAGGGAGGAGAGCCCAAGAAAGAGAAAATCAGAGACTATCAAGGTACTCAAACTCACTTCTGTAACATCTTTGGCAATTCCAGACCATTCTGCCGCCATGATGATAGCTTACTGCAAAGTCTACAAACAGAAAATAAGATCAGTACCAATGCAAAATTTCAATCCACAAAGTTGACAGTTCTATAAACTACCAAATGGAATCTGAAAAAATTCCAACTAGTACATATGGAAATTCTAGAGTTTCAGTTGTCTTCGCCAATGCAGAAATCAATAGGCATGGAAATTCAAACCTCTTCAACAAAATTTCAACCTAGTTCAGCCAATAACAAGTGCTAAATCTCCAGAGTTGCTGTCCCGATGACGCCACCTATCTAGAGTATGAAACAGCTACGATCACAGATAGAAAAATCTCTTTCTGCCGCAAATATTCGCTTCCAGTTTGCATGTATTGGAACCCAAAATTAACAGAATAATTTTTGTTTTAAAAAAATAATCTTCCGACGATATTGATGGTGACAGTGTAGCTTCCATTTTGAAAGTTTACAATTCGTCTTGGTTTGAAGGTTACTGGTATATGAGTGAAACCGAGTATTTCAGTAACCAGTAGAAAACAAATAGGGACTTGCATTCAAAGGTTCGGAAAAAATGAGGCTCATTGAGATGCCTAGTATGAAAAAAAGTGAAGAGCATAATTAATCGAAGATGAGAAAGGAATAGAAGCTACCGCTCTAACCACGCCTTCACGTCGCAGCCTATGACAATGGAAACGATCTAGGGACGGCCCGGTGAGGTCCCGCTTAAAGATCCTACTGTTCATCACTTCGTCTCCATATACTAGTATATGCTTTTTCGACGAGCCGTTGTTTTTTTTTTTTTGGGGAGGGAAGAAGGTGACTTTATTTGGACTCATATAATTTATTGTCAACAATGGGCAGATCATAATGATACAACTCTCCTTGGTTTCAGCTATTAAAATGGTAGTTAAAATATTATTTTTATTTTAGATTTTATACCTATTAAAATAATTTTTAATAAAAAATCTAGACTTTTTAAAATTCAGATCTAAAACTTCCAAATTACATTTAACAGTTCAAATCTTATAAGTTGGAGGAGCTAAGTAGTGCTTAGCACTAAAGCCAAATCTCTCTAGCAGAGAATATACTATACGCAGTAAAGGAGGGAAATAATATATTCAATTAGAATAAAATTGGAACATTATAGAGTAGATTAGTAAGGCACGCGTAAGAGATGCAATTTTTTTAATGTTACCTTTATTTACAGAAATAATGAGTGAGTGAGAGATGGTAGGAAAAGAAACGAGGAAGAATGAGTGATAAAAATAGGAAAAATATGTGATTAATTAGTGACAAAAATAAAAAGTGCATTATATTTTTAGAGGTTAGACCAACATAAATTATTTCACTTAACAAATGTATTAGCCGTAAAATAATAATACAAGACAGGAAAGACAAGAGAGGATGGTCGGTGATCCAGATCGAAGGGCAGTTAGGGAATCATAAGGGCTATTTTTGAAGAATAATTAATTTTAAAAATGGGGAGGGACACAAAGACAGAGGACAGCGTGATTGAGGTGGGGGCAGAAGAAGAGATAAGGGATATTATCACAAGATGGACTGTTTCTGGGAAAATGGAAATGGTTAAGACTCAAGACTTTCATTTTGATATTTGGGAAAATCATTTTCATGGTCTTTTTAAAAAAAAAAACTTAAAAAAGACCTTCAGAATTTTGAAATCCCAGAAAAGGTTTTAGGTGGATTTTCAAAATCTACGTGAGTTGTTAACAAGATTGATATAGTTGTTAACGAGGTACTGATATAGTTGTTAGAAAATTGTTGTTAATGGGGCTGATTTAGTTGTTAATTAACAACTATATCAGTCCCGTTAACAACTCACACAAGATTCTGAAAATCCTAGAAAAAGACCCTAAGACCTTTTTTGGGATTTCAAAATTCTGAAGGCATCCTAAAATGATTTTCCCTTGATATTTTCTAAGCCTAAACAAGCAAATTGCATACCAGCTATGCTGATTGGTGGATAACAGTTTGGTGGTGGCCCAATCTACCTTTTTTCCATAACGTTTAAGTAGTCGGCCAACTTACCTTTTTTTTTTTCTTTTTTTTTTTTTAAACGAATAAAGGTCCAAATCCATGCGGTGGAGGAGTTATAGACCCTATTTTTTTACATAAATTTTAGGAGAGGGTTGGGGCCACCCACGATCCAAGCGGGCGTTTGGCCCGCACTCCTTAGGAATTCGGGACTAAAAGACATACGCCTTCATCTTAAATTTCAAGTTATCGTTCTTGCACGTACTCTTGACGCTCTCCCCTACCACCTTGACCAACTCAAGGATTGAATCCCCTCCCTTTTAGTGAGAGTGTCCGACCCCTTCACCAGTTAAATCCAAGTACGAGGGGTTGAAAAAAGTTACTTTTAATAGGAGTGGGCCAAGTGACCCTTTTCATAATGTTTTTTTGTACTGGCCCAACTTTCTCTTTTTGATGCACATACACACAGTCACTTTGTATATAAATCATTGTCATTTTATATCCTATGTAAAATATATTCTGTGATTACAAGTGAGAGTTTTTCTCTCTTCTCTGTCTTCTCCTCCGTGAGAGTTTGCTTGGTTCCTCTGTGAACCTGTCCAGCTGGTGTGTGAAGTTTTGTTTCCACCTAGTGGGCTCGAGTCTTTTATCTATTTTTCTGCTCCTGTTCTGGGTTTGGGGTGTATCCTGTTTCCTTGAAGATGGAGGGGGTTTTGGGTAGCAATGGTAAGATGCAGAAACAAGTGTCTTTGGACCTAGGCCAGAGACCCGGCAACAATGGGGGGTCCCTGGTTGGAAAAATCCTTACCCAGAAAACTCTACATATTCCAACGTCTATATCTGTAATAAAGAAAGCTTGGCAACTGAGTGAAGATGTGGAAGTTCATGATCTTGATCGGAATCAACTGACCTTTCTTTTTCGGTTCCACAAACACGATGATTATGTAAGGATACTTAAAGGAAGGCCATGGTCCATTCAGGGCTATTTGTTAAACCTCCAACATTGGGATGATCTTATGGTTCTTAAAGATGTGGAATTTAAGTATGAACCCTTCTGGCTTCAATTCCATGGGCTCCCTCTAGCGGCCTTTGAGTGCTCGAATGCCAAAACTCTTGGTGATGCAGTCGGTGAAGCTATGATGTATGAGGTTCCTATGGTAGATGGAAAGATGACCCGGAGCTGCATTAGAGTCCGAACTCTACTCTGTTTAGATAAACCTCTAACGACGGGGTTTTGGGTTCCGAGGGAAGGCAAAGAAGCTATATGGGCATCTGTTCGTTATGAAAGGCTTCAAAAATTCTGTTATAGGTGTGGTAGATTAGGCCATGAGGAAAGAATCTGCAAGGAAGTTAGCCGGGTAGACAGTGAGGGGGAGGAGTTGGATTTTGGCGGATGGTTAAGCACGCCTGGATTAAGAACTTATGACGATATTGTGGAGTCCTGCAAAGCTGGGTGGATGGAGACGATGCTTCAGGCTTCTAATCATATTGCATATAATTTCCGCCGGAAAACACCTTCGACCATCGAGATTTCTCAGGCAAGTCGTCGCATCTCCGGTTGGGTCCCAGATTCTGTGAGCGGCGGTAACGGGCCGAATCCTGCAATGGCTCCTCAGGTGGTTGCGTCACAGTCAACGGCGCAGTCTAACTCTGAGCCTCAGCCGAAAGTGGATGTTGTGATGGTGACAGGTGAAGGCAAGGCTGACACTCACGACCAGAAAGAAGAAGCCGCTAGCTGTAGAGATGGGGATAGGTCGAAAGTGTGTGGGCCCTCCTGTGGGTCTCCTATGATAACGCTGGCACCCTTTGACCAATGTATAAAAGGAGGGCCAATTATCTCCTGCAGCGAACAGGCAGCTTCGGGCTTCACAGGGAAGGAATCTCTGGACTTTTTATTGGGCTCAACCTTTAGTGATGGCCCAAGCTCTATTTCCCCTTTTACAGCTCCAATTGATCTAGTCACTGATGGGCCTATTTCAGCGATCTCTCTCCCTCCTGCTAAGCCCCATCTAACTGTTGTGGACTCATCAAATCCAGGGAGAATTATCCAGACTTTAATTAACAGTAAGCTTTCAGGCCCTTCTACTATTTATCAGTCCCCTACTTCGGCCAAATGTGTGTCCCCTTTATATCCAACTGATGAGTTTGCTGCCACTCAAACCGTGGGCCCTTCTATTATTGAAGTTGATTTCCCAGAATCACATTCGGTCAGCCCCCTTAATCCTGATGGTTTTTGTAGTATCTCCTCACACATCTCCCAACCTTATAGGGTTGACTTCCCAAGTGAGGATGAGCCTAAAATCAACTCTATTATTCCTTTTAATGGGTTGTCCCCTATCTCACTGCTTTCGTTGGTTTGAAAGGAATTAGAATTAAGCGACAACATGATGATGATGTGGAGGTGGACAATCCGATTAAGTGTAGGAAGCTGGATTTTTCTTCAGTTGGGGATTCAACCGATGCTAATTTAGACCCGAGTAGGGGAAAGAAGGCGAATAGGCGTAATTTCAAGTCTGTTAAAAAATATCTTCGTCAGTCTGGTAAAGCGAAGGGATCGGGTGTATTTATTGGGAGTCCTCCCCCTGTTGAGATAGACTTCCCGAAGAGTTGGTTGACTGTGGATAGCAATACGTAGACGGACTCCGGGAGATATCTTTTGATGTAACGCCGGTGGTTGGATGGGACCAACCACCGGTTCGCCATGAATCTGTTAGCTTGGAACTGTCAAGGTTTGGGGGTTGCCTTGACAGCCAGAAATTTGAAGGAAGAGTGCTTCCGGAAAAAACCCCATTTAGTCTTCTTAATGGAGACTAAACAGAAGGCAAGATACGTAAGGAAGGTGAGACGTAGATGTGGCTTCAATGAAGAGTGGATTGTGAATCCGGTGGGAAGAAGTGGTGGCTTGGCTTTATGGTGGTCTGATGTGCTTACGGTTAATATTCTATTCTCATCTTCGAATATTATTCATACTAGTGTAATGTCTGCTACTTTTTCTACTCCGTCATATATTACCTTTGTTTATGGTCCCACCGATGAAGATGATAGAATGCTATGTTGGCAAGAGGTTCAGAGAATAAGCAATAATATCAGGACTTCTTGGTTATGTCTTGGGGACTTTAATGATATCTTATCCCAAGATGAAAAGTGTGGCGGTCTACCCAGAGCTTGGAGGAAGATTCTCAATTTTAAATGTTTTGTGGCTGATTGTGAGTTAGAGGATTTGGGTTACAATGGCTCCAGCTTTACCTGGTGCAATAACCGTGATAGCCCAGATACTATTTGGGAACGCATTGATAGGGCCTTGGGCAACTTGCAATTGAGAGAGCAGTTCCCTACCCTCCAAGTTTTTAATATAGACCCGGCTAGGTCATCTGATCATCATCTTTTGTTTCTCCAATGCCAGCTCGAGAATTATAAGAAAAACCGAGCTTTTCGCTTTGAAGCTGCATGGGCCTCTCACGGGCACTTTCTTGATGTAATTAAAGGGAGTTGGCGGACCTTTTCTGAGCAGGATAATTCTTTTGTGGAGTCTTTCCTTAACAATCTAAAGAGATGCAAGCTGAATCTAATTTCATGGAGTAAGAAGGAATTCCCCAATAATGCTAAGCGTATTGATCTATTAAAGGCTCATCTGGCTGTGTTGTCACAAAGCGATCGTACCCCTGACATTTCTAGAGGGATTTTGGAGGTAAAAGGTGATCTGGATAGATTATTGGAGTTAGAAGAACAATATTGGTGGCAGCGCTCTCGGATCAATTGGTTAGATGCTGGTGACAAAAATTCTCGTTTCTTTCATGTATCCACTATTAAAAGAAGACAGAGGAACCGAATTTCTTGTATTAAAGATGATATGGGCAACTGGTTAATGGAGAAGGATGCTATCTCCCAGAATATCGCCATCTTTTTTCAGAATCTCTTTGCTACTTCTGGTTCTCACTCAATGGATGTTGTCTTGAACTTTATCGACCCCAAAATTTCTGAGGAGATGAATCAAAGTCTTATGTTACCTGTTTCGAGGGAGAAGATTAAATCTGCAGCATTTAGTCTAGGGAGTGCAAAGGCGCCGAGACCTGACGGTTTTTCTGGTAAATTTTATCATTCTGCATGGTCTGAAATTGCTGATTCTGTGTGTTCTATGGTCAATGATTTTTTTGCAGGTCACACTGTTTTAGAGGGGATTAATATGACTAACATCACTTTAATCCCCAAGATTCATAAACCGGAACATGTTTCTTATTTTCGACCTATTGGGCTATGCAATTTTTCTTATAAAATTATTTCAAAGATTATGGCCAATAGGATGCGACCTTTGCTTGACAATTGTATCTCCCAGAATCAGAGTGCATTTGTACCTGGCCGTTGTATTCATGACAATATCATTATTGCGCATGAGGTTTACCATTATCTCCGTCGTAAGAGAACTGGAGGTAAGTATGAATTCTCCCTTAAGATGGACATGAGTAAGGCATATGACTGGGTTGAATGGGACTTCATTGAGAATGTCTTGTTACGATTTGGTTTCTGTTCGGAGTGGGTGTCTCTTGTTATGAAATGTGTGCGCTCAGTGAGTTTAAATATTTGTTTATCTGGTGAAAATGTGAAATCCTGTATTCCTAGTAGAGGCATTCGCCAGGGAGACCCCCTCTCGCCATATCTGTTCATTATGGTTGCAGAGGTTCTTTCTATTATGATAAGTAAGAGCCAGAATGACATGCGGCTTAGAGGTATTAAATTGAGTAATGGGTGTCCAGTTCTTACTCACAGTTTTTTTTTTGCTGATGATGCCCTTTTATACATGCATGCTAGTCGGCGTAATTGCACTTATTTGGCTAATATTCTAGATTTGTACTGCGCAGCCTCAGGTCAGGTCATTAATCTTGATAAATCCAGTATTTTCTTCTCTTCTAACACTCCTCCTGCAGTGATAAGCATAGTGAGTGGCTTGTTGAACATCCCAGCAACAGATGATCCAAGGACATATCTTGGCATTCCTAGCATTTGGGGAAAAACTAAACATCAGGCTTTGGCTTACATCAGAGAACGAGTAGCGAGTAAAATCCATGGATGGAGTCAATCCCTTTTATCCTTTTCCGGTCGTGATGTAATGATCAAAGCGGTTATCCAGGCAATCCCGATATACCCGATGAACGTTTTCAGATTCCCCCTTAAAACATGCAAGGAGATCAATAGCCTTATAGCTAACTTCTGGTGGGATGGTAATGGCTCTGGAGGCAAGACTCATTGGAAAGCCTGGGAAGCCATGACCAATAGTAAGAGTGCGGGTGGTATGGGATTTCAAGACCTATCAATGATGAATGAAGCCCTACTGGCTAAGACAGCGTGGAGGCTTCTGCAGAGGCCAGATGATCTTTGGGCAAGGGTGCTCAAAGGGGTGTACTTCCCTGAACAAAACTTTATTAACGCGGAGAAAGGCTATAAGGCATCTTGGTGTTGGTCTAGTATCTTAGATGGCAGAGATTTCCTCAAGAAAGATCTTAGGTGGGATATTGGTGATGGTACTGCTATTAGAATATGGGGTGACCCCTGGGTCCCAGGAGCTGCTTTCCCGGAGAGACCTAGTACCACGGATGTCCCGATTATTACAGAGGGTAGAGTATGTGATTTGATTGTTGATGGGCAGTGGATTCTTACACCTATTGATCAGTATGCTTCTCCTGAAGTCAAAGCGGCAATATATAAAATCCCTATTCCCTCCAATGGGCTGGAGGACAAATTGGTGTGGACTAGTGCCAAGAATGGAGTGTATACGGTGAAGCTGGGCTACCACTGCTGGAAGGATTGGAAATCTGTCAATGTGGATAGGGCTGGCTCTTCGACTGTCATTCACACCTCATGCTGGAACTCGATTTGGAAGATAAAAGTAATCCCGCGGGTACAACATTTCATGTGGCGATTGTTGAGTAAGGAAATTGCCACCAAATCCGCCTTGTTTCGCCGAAGGAGGTCCCAAGACAGCCAATGCCCAGTATGTGCAGATGCTGAGGAAACTATTGAGCATGTATTTTTCCACTGCCCCTGGACTCGATGCATATGGTTTGGTTGCTCGCTTGGGGCTAGAGTTGAAGTCTCCAGTATCTCTAACTTTAATGCTTGGTGGATGTTGACGACAGGTAACCCCTTGCTGAGTAAGCATGATATTTCGCTGATTTGTTGGCTTCTGTGGTTTACCTGGAAAGCTAGAAATGAAATGACTTTTGATCATAGGCAACCAACCCCGAGTGTTGTTATTGAATTGGCTCGGAAAAGTAATTTTGATTTTTGGGCTAACTGTGCTAAAGGGGTGAGGGACCCTTTTTTGTCGAGGGGCTGTGATAGTCCTGGCACTAAATGGTTTCCCCCAGCTCATGGTAGCCTTAAAATTAACTGTGATGGAGCCTTCTCTTCTTTTGAGAAAGATGCCGCTATTGGGGTAATTTGTCGCGACTTTGTTGGCTCTTTTAAATGGGGTTTTGTGGATAAAGTCAAGTTTATTTCTGCTTTTATGACAGAAGCCTTAGCTTTGAAAAGGGCTTTACTGTTGGCTCTGGACCTTGGTCATGACAAAGTGATCTTTGAATCGGACTGTCTATCTCTGCTTTCTTGTGTTGAGGCCAAGTTACCGGACTTGTATGATTGGAAATGTAGAAGTATTATCCGGATATTATTTGTCTTCGCCTTCTAAGGTTGGGTTCTCCGTGTCCTTTTCCCCGAGAGGGGGCAACCGGATCTTCTTGCACTGATGCTTATAAAGGGGTGTCTTGCCTTATCGGGTGGTTTCGCGACCAACACCCACTTTGTTATCTCTTCTAACCCTAGAGGCTCGGAAGACTTGTGATGGGGGTGATAATCCTTCGATTTCTAGTTCTGCTTTGGACGGTGGCTAGTTTTTCTAGTTTTTTTGCTTTCTTTTTTTCGTTGTATTTGCTTTCCTGTGGTGTGGCTTTTGTCTTCTGTTATGGTTGTCGTTGGTCTTCTTTTCTGATTGTTGTTATGTTCTTCTCGTTGTAATGGTACTTCTTTTAAGCTTATTTTAATGAAATCCTTTTGACCAAAAAAAAAACTTTGTATATAAATCATTAAATTTGCTGTGATTATATATATATAATTTTTTGGAGTCGCATTATAAATTATGAATATTTAACTAAGACTGAGGTTTTTTTTAAAAAAAAAAATCTGGTAAAATAACCTAGAAAAATTCTTTTTAAATCGAGTTTAAATACTCAAATTTTAAATTGGTCTATTGAATTTAACAACTTTCAAATCAAATCATGATAACTAATTAAGAATTTGAAAATATTGTATTTTAACCACATTATCCCCATTTTCTTAAGAAATAAGACACCTCTGCCAAATCATAAAGTTTATGACCTCAATTCCAGGGTATTGGATAACCTTTTATTTTATCAACGAGTCAAAAGATAATTGTTTTTCCTTTTTTTCACCATGCAATTTATTGCAAGTATTAGTCGGGAAAAGCAATTTACTATTTTCAAAATAAATTTTAAATATGATCAAGGGACTAAACTGAAATTAAATAAAAATTATAGAATCTAAATTTTTCTTTTATTGCCACATTTCTTTTGTTGCTTTTAGAAGAAAACAAGGCTATAACCAACATTATTAAAACAGAATCAAACTATCACATACAATCAAATTATGAGACTATAAAAAGTTTGGGGGCTTTTGGCTACAGTTTTTCAACGAATTTTTATTTCAGAATCACAACCACTACATCAGGAGAGCCACCAGATTTGCACCAATATCAGAACGTAGTAGCTTCAAATCCAGATTTCATGGATCAAAAGTCATATTTTCAGCTTCCTCTCTGATTGACTCATACAACGCAGATGACAGGTATCTCTCACCACAGCTCGGAAAAATCACCTGCATACCAAAATACACATAAACTTATTGAGCCACCAATCTGGATATCATCGGCATCAAGCAAAACTATACTATTCATAAGTTATGGATAATGTGATTGCCAGGCCACACATTTAGTTATGATAATACTAAGGTTAGATGAGTTGTGGGTGTCAAAATATTAACACCGCTCCTTAATATAAGATGTAGTCGACTAATTTGGGGAGATTAAGTAAGCAAAATAAATTATTTAATTATATCAAATGTTACACGATTTCTCTAAAATACTTATGAGTATCATTATATTTTACTATATATAATTTATAAACCAGACAAATTAATCTGAGAAAAATGATAAATATACATACTTTAAAATATTTTATTTAGCTTCTTTAATCTTCACAAATTGGTTAATTAGATCTTATATTAAGGACCGAAATATCCATGAACATATACGAGCACATCTGCAATTTATAAATCTATTCAGCAGAATTTTCAGTCAACTTACTACAAGCAGCTTTCCAGCCATTTCTGGTTTTTTGGCTAGCTTAATTGCAGCGGCTGCAGCAGCTCCAGATGATATTCCCACCTACAACAATACCCAACGAGCTTCAACGAACACTGATATTTGAAAGGAAACCAACTTGAAAAACAAAAAGGTAGAATAAAATAGCCCTAAAGGACATCTTCAAGTTCGCTTCTGGCAGGTTTTAGAGGTTTAGAACTTACAAAAAGGCCTTCTTTCACTGCAAGAAGCTTTGCAGTCTCAATAGCTTCATCGCTTGTTACCTGCAAAATCACATGACATATCTCAAGTTTAACAAATCACATGCCGTTCCCACCTTTTCCAAACCATTAAATCTGCAATAGGGTGACCTTTCTTTTTTCTTTTTCCATTTTGATCTTATAAGACTGAATTTAGAAGGGAGAATGACAGTTTGAGACCGAATGAATTTAGTTTCAATTCAGGAGTAAGGTCCTTAAATAATTTGACACCAATGGGAAAAGCTTGATCAGGACAACAATCAGCTTTGCTTTAGTCAATATTGCCTCAGTATCAAATCCATCTTTATAAAATGAAGGTGTATCGAATTTGATTACAGCAACTCTTGAGCAACATAAGCATAGTTCACAAGTTGTAAAAACTTACTTGAACAACTCCATCGAGAAGACTGACATCCAGCACCGGAGGTATAATACCAGCACCAATCCCTTGAATCTTGTGAGCGCCTAGGCATTCAACAAGGCAAATTCCACATAAGCAACAGTTAAAGACTTGAGCTTGTCCACTCTAATGTTCTATTAGGAGAAAACAGCTAAAAGGGCGGCCCAATGCACAAAGAAAAAACCAAATAGGAACTACTTATTGTTTAAAAGGATAACTTTCAAGTTGAAAAATAAAAAAACAGAATCATCCAAGAGTCATCGTGGTCAAGCGACCAAGAATTAGAGTTAAAAATTTCAACAGAATAAATATATTCATTGTTTATTTATCAGTAAAACGGACAGGTAAGCCAAATAATATAGCTAAGTACGACAAAATGAAACACACTCTTTCCTAAAGGTTAGGAGCAAGGATGGGGTTCAATTGAAAAGTAGTTCCAAGGAAATCACTTTGTTGTATGTGATGGAATATAAAAAAGTCAGATATCAACAAAGGAACAAAGGAGCATAACAAATGTTATGACTCACCAGGCCGTCCCCCAGAGAGCACAGCACTTTCAGCAGGTTCGACACCATATACCTACATAAAGGAGGAAGGAAAACAATAAGACCACAAATGCATTGCATGGTCACAGGGGAACCTCTTTCAGGGAGACCCTCCCAATGTGGGCCTTGAGTCATATGCACATCAAACAAATAAACCAACCTTAATGTTGGGATTTTGTTCTTTAAGAAATTTCCCAGAACCTGTTACTGTGCCACCAGTACCTATCCCTGCTACAAACGCATCAATTTTGCCCTCGGTGGCTTTCCAAATCTCTGGGCCAGTGGTTTCATAATGTATCTGAAATGATTTAAAAATTGTGTTAAACAGTGTTTGTCAAGCTTCTTTCAGAACCATTACAGTTTAAATGCCTAGTTACCTTGGGATTGGCAGGGTTTTCAAACTGTTTAAGCATGTAGGCATCAGACGTCTTCGCAAATATTTCATCACCTTTTTCAAATGCACCCTGTATTCCCTTTGCAGGGTCTGACAATATCAACTCAGCACCTAAAGCTTTCATTACCATTCTTCTTTCAAGAGAATTTGAAGCAGGCATTACAACAATAAGCTTGTAGCCTTTTGCTGCTGCAATGAAGGCTAATCCAATGCCGGTATTACCACTTGTTACTTCAACGAGGACACTCTTCAGAAAAATAAAAAACATACATCCACAGAAAGGAATCGATGTCAACTCAAGAGATACGTAAAGTGACAGTATTTTGTTCCAATTGATACTGTTCCAAGGCACACACTTCTACTATATTACTAGAAACTTGGCTTTTTGAAGACCAGCACTTGCGAGGGTTCTTTATGAATGTATACCAACCTTTTCGGGTGTGATAAGACCTTTTTCCTCTGCATCAACAATCATACTATAGCCGATCCTGTAAGAGATAGATACAATAGAATCAAGAATTCTATCAATCACAGGAACATATGCCAATTTATAAATATAAACAATAACGCTAGAAGAAACATGAAACTATGATATCATATCTAGCTTAAAAAACAGAAGTCTCTACCTGTCTTTAACGCTAGAGAGTGGCTCCATGAATTCTAGTTTGGCAGCAATTCGTCCCACACAGCCATCCACAACTTTATTAAGGTATACTAGGGGAGTTTTGCCAACCAACTAAAAAGGAAAGGGAAAAAAAACGAAACGCTATAAATAAGGGGAAAAGCCCATGCAAGGGAAATCAGAAACCATCAAAGTAGTCAAACTCACTTCTGCAACATCTTTGGCGATTCCAGAGCATTCCTGTGCCATGATGATAGCTTCCTACGAAGTCTGAAACAAAGAAAAAAGTATCAGCACCAATAGACTTCTTTTTTCCACAAAGGTACCAATAATATGAACAAACAAATACAATATGAAACTGTGCCACTTTGTAAATATGGATATTCTAAAATCTAAAGTTTCAGTTGCCTTTACGAAGGCAGAAATTAATAGGGCATGGAAATTCCAACGCTTTGACAAAAGTTCAACCGAGTTCAGCCAAAAACATACGGTAAATCTCCAGAGTTGCTGTCCCAATGATGCCATCTATCTAGAGTGCCAAACAGCAAGGATTACAGTTTAAAAAAAAAAAAAATCTTTTCGCCGGAAATATTCGCTTCCAAATTAAATGTGTTGAAAGCCAAAATTAACAGAAGAATTTTTTCAAGACAATAAAAAATATTCTGACGATATTGATGGTGACAGTCTAACTTCCATTTTGAAAGTTTACAATTCGTCTTGGTTTGAAGGTTACTGGTATATGAGTGAAACCGAGCATTTCAGTAACTAGCAGAAAACAAATAGGGAGTTGTTCAGTAAAAATGACGCTCATTGAGATGCCTTGTATGAAAAAAAAAAAAGAAGTGAAGAGCATAATTAATCGAGGATTAATAGAAGCTACCGACCTTACCACACCTCGGTGAGAATGGACAACGATCGCGAAGACCAGCTGAAACCTCTCTTACTGCTCACCCCGGTATCTCTAATCCTCTATATATGATTTTCAACGATAATTTTTTTTTTTTTTTTATCAAAGGATTTTCAACGATACGCTGTTTATTAATTTAATCGGAGCGAAGAACGTTACTTTATTTGGCTTTTATAGTCAATAATGTACAAATGACAATGATACAGCTCATCTGGATGATGAGGGAGGGAAAGAATAATATGTCGGATTCGAAAAAATATAGAGAAGATTTATGTAAAATAATAATAATTATTAGTAAGCTCCTAAATTAAAAGTTAAAACTGAGTTGTTATTATTAGATATTTAAATCTCTTAAATGGCTTGTATAACAAACAAAGAAGAAATGTTTTGAATTTCTGACTTAAGAATATTGAAAAAGAACTTATGCAATATATTTCTTTTTTCATTCGGTGTTTAGTTAAAAATCTACAATTTACCTAACATGTTTTTTTGTGAACATTCTTTAAGGGGCGTATTAATATTAATAATACAATTCTAGAAAATCTATTAATAATTTTTCCTAACATTATGCAGCGCCCAAAATGCAACAGAGGATGGTTGGTTATCTAGATTTAAAGAATTAAAAAAATGAAGGTCGCGGTTGAGGGCGGCTATTTTAAATTATAATTATTATTCTCTTCAGTTTTAAATATAAGATTAAGTTGATTTTTTTTTAAACATTAAGAAAACTAATTAAATTACTTTAAAGTATTTGTATTTATCATTTTTTTTAAAACTATTTTGCCTAACTTGTAAATTAATATGTAATCTAATAATACATAAATATAGTTAAATAATTTATTTAGTTTTCTTAACATCTTTAAAATGAAGTCAGGTCTTTTTTATAAGTAATTTAAAAATGGGAAATGACAGACAGAAGGGCAGAAGAGAACGTGATTGAGTGTGATATTAGAGATAAGGGACAGAGAGAGTATTATAAAATGGGCAGTTTTGGCCAATGGTTTAATAAAGAAGACGAATTGCATTGGTTGGCGGATACCGTTTTGGTTGTCACCATTTTTATCTTTGATGTATATACACACCTGGAAAGGATTAAAGTTACATTAATAAATTATGAATATGTGAATTAGACTTGAGGAGAAAAATCAGGTAAAATAACAGGATAAAAATAAAATGATTTTAAAAAAGTGTCAAACATGATAGTATCAATAACTTAACGGTGATAAAAATGACTTATTTTTAATATGATTTTTGCAGATAAAATATGATAAAAGTCATATAGTAAATATGATTTGTGTTTGGATTGATAGTGACAAAAATGATTTTTTTGTCAAACTGAAACGTGTTTGAATTATTATTTAAAAATCAGTTGAGATGAAAAATGATTAAAAAATATATAAATTTTATTAAATACTACATATAAATGTGTCTATATATATGGATTATGGTGTCAAGTACTTTAGGGTAATGAATGTACTAAAAAATAAAATATTTTAGGATGCTAGGTAATATTAAAAAATATATTTTATAAGCCAAATATAAATTAACCATGTGCTTGTAATATTCAGTTGGTTTCATTGTCTTGCACTCTTGCCCCGCTTTTTGTTTTTTAAAGAAAAAAAATTAACATCCTTGTTTTCCTTAAAAGAATTAAAAATTGAAAAAATAGATTTTTTTTCTTAAATAAATTTTTACGATATTTGACTGGACCTTACCTGCAGCTACAGACACGTGACAGGACCCAATAAGTCGTTTCATTACCCCTTGTCATTGACCACGGGCTAACGCTCGCCAACGCTAAACATCTAAGCTTATAAAATAAGTAGCTTTTTAAAGAAGTCTATTGATTTCAAAGTTTACTCAAACACCTTCCAACTGGGCTTTTCTTTTCTTTTTTTCACTGAGCTTTTTTCCTCTTTTTTTTTTTTTTCTTCAACGCTTGCCCAAATACACTGCACGTCAACAGTGATACTTCACAAGTTGTATGCAAGAACTAGACACTCAAATCTAAGGTCGGCCATGCCTGAGGAGATAACCATAAATGTGTGCTTAAGAGAAGGAAGGAAGCAGATGAGGCATAAATGTAAAGGACCGGTAGCGAAAATTCAAATTACATTTAAGGGAAAATCCCCCTCAAGTCCCAAAGGATTAAGATATTTTAAAAAAAGTCTCTTAAGAAAGTTAAATGTCAGAAAAGTCCCAAGAAATTGTTAATGAGTTGTTTATTAACAGCTCCATCAGTCGAATTAACAACTTCTTAAGGCTTTTCTGATATGTAAATTCCTTGTGGGACTTTGTTGAAATTTTGTTGGTCCCTTGAAACCTGAGAGGGATTTTCCCTACATTTAATGCTCATAATAAGTAGGTCTCTATGACATTTTCAAAAGTGTCTTTTAGGCTAAAAACTCATTAGGAAACATAATTAAATGGATTAAGGTGTGATTTTGTCAGTAAACTATTGGCTCAAGAACGTCCAACATAATTAACTATTAAGTGGGCAAAAAAAAATACCAACAAACTTTTAAAAAGGTGCAATCAAGACAAAAAAGTTTTACTGGAGAGCGCCTGCCAAGACAACGCCGTTAGACAACAAGTTAACATCCGTTATCTAAGGTGGAGATTGGCCAACGAACTTTTACCCTGGAGCGCCCAACACAAAAAAGTTTTACTTTCGGAAATACTAAAAGACAAAATTATAAATTTTACTAAATTAAATAATTTTTTTTTCAATTGTCATTATTCAAAACTACTTGTATAGATATCTATGAAAAAAAATTATTCATGCTTCAATTTTGTCAAAATTATAATATTCTAAAATAAACAAAATTTTTAATTAAAAATATAATTATATAATTTAAATAAAACTCAAGGTGTTTTATGGTTTATTATATATGTTAAACAAAAAAATTATATGATTTATTTTTATTTTAGAAAAAAATTATGTGAGTTAAAAAAATTCATTCAATGTTAATAGAATTTTCGTAGTTAAATTACTCCTTAACCTATTATTAAATTGTCTTTCATCAAGCCTCTTAAGTTATCTTCTTTTTTTCAACAAGTCCCATATTCATATAATAAATAGATCATTTAATTAACAAATATATCATCAAGTTCTTTAAATTTATATTATTAAGTATCAATGTTGATATCCATTAAGCTCTTTTTATAAAAATAAAACTTAAACTCATTTCATTTCTTTCGGATATATTAGATTTTTTAAATTTTATCAACATTAAATAAATTTTTTAACTCACATAAATTTCTTCTAAAATAAAAATAAAAATAATTTTTTTTGTTTAACATATATAATAAACTAGAAAACACCTTGAGTTTTATTTAAATTATATAATTATATTTTTAATTAAAACTTTTGTTTATTTTAGCAAATTATAATTTTGACAAAATTGAAGAATGAGTAATTTTTGTCCATAGATATCTATCTTGAAATGCTAGAAATGTAAGAGTTAAGGGAAGAGAATATGCAAACAGATTTATCTTTGGTTCGGTCCAATCCTTGACCTACGTCCAGTCCCCAAAGCGAAGACTTGAGATTTTCCACTATCTCCTTGTTTAACCGGCACAAGAGAAAGCGCTTTTACAACCTCACAAGTTTAACAAGACTTGTGTGCCGAATCTCTCACTTTGAGATCTTTCTTCCAATCGATTACACACTCGTACTCGAAGTTATCCTCTCACTGTGATACACTCCACTTCAAGTTAGGAACGATAACCCAATTTCCAAGTCCCACGACTTGAGATTCTTACAATGATTTAATAATCATAAATGTTCTCTCTGAAAGAGAAGATGAATAAACACTAAAGAACATTACAAATCATTTCACTCTCTCTGATAAACTATGTAAATATTTGGAAAACAGAGAGTAAAAATAAGATGAAGATCAAAGTATGAGCATTTTGAAGTTGTAGGCTTGTGTCTTTTACTTCTTACGTCTTGAATCTGTCTTCTTTTATAGGTAGAGATCAATATATGACCGTTGGATAAATAAATATAGCTGTTAGAATCGAGATGGAAACTAGCGTTAGAACTTCGTTTTACGAACCAAATGCTATGACATCGCATTTACTTTCCCTTTGATCTTCAGTTTAACAGCCTTTGATCATCTGAAACATGTACACAAATGATATAAATAATGTTAAGAAGTGTTATAAATCATTTGGGTAATCATCTGGATGTTTATCAGAAGAATCAAGATTTTCGAAATGGTGATTTTCTGAAGCAGAGATGAAAACTCGAGTTTTCATTGTAAACTCGAGTTTTGAAGTTGTTGTGTTACTCCGTTGCTCTCGTCGATCAAAACTCAAGTTTTGGTTTCACAAACTCGAGTTTGGAAGATGCTTTCACGAGAAGTTCGCTCTCTCGTAACCCGAAAACTCGAGTTTTATTCTTACAAACTCGAGTTTTGACTTTGTTGAGCCTTCTTGAACAAACCATCAAATTTCGAGGGTCATATCTCCCTGGTCTGAACTTCGTTTTGGTTCGTTAAACTCTTGATGGAAATCTTTGTGAGTCTACTTTCATATGCCACCAATTTCAGCTCAATCGGATTTGTAGTTTGTGAGTTACACTCAAAACATTGAAGCTTGATTTGCTGTGTGGCGTTGATTTTTCTGTCAACTTCCACAATTCATAACTCCTTGATCTGAACTCCTTTGGGCTTGTACTTTATATCAAAATGACGCATTTGGAGTCTAGTTTCATATGCCACTAGTTTCACCTCAATCCGATTTCTGGTTTAATAGATATCATTGAATTACCAGACGTCGCCGTCTTTGAACGTGAAATTAGAAGCGGTTCTTGAATAGTCTTTGAAACTCGAGTTTTGACTTGGAAACTCGAGTTTTCCTAGTCCGAGACACCAGAGATGCTAAAGACACTACAAACTCGAGTTTTGAGTTCTTAACTCGAGTTTTTTCATACCAGAGGAGCAAAATACTGTAGCGAAGTAGGAAACTCGAGTTTTGAGTTGGGAACTCGAGTTTTCTCATCCTGGCGATTTTGCGACTTTAATCCTTAATTGAGCCATTCCAAGTTCCATATGATCTTGAAGGCTTCTAGCATCAATATTAGAACTTGAATAATGATATCTTCATTCCATTCAACAAGTTCTTCTTTTTTCCATCTCTCAACTTGATCATTCTTCATCATTCAACTTGTGCTCATCATTTTCTGCAGCTTCTACCTTTTCAATATCCAGAAAGTGATGAAGCTTCATTCCAACTTCTGCTTATCATAGAGACTTCCAGTATCACAAGAACTTGAATGTATATGCATGCTCTTCTTTATTTGGTCTCTTCTCTTCTACTTGGTTATCACCAAAATCCATTGATAACCTCTTGCTTTCTTGACAACCTCTGCAAGTACTTCTTTCTTTCATCTCTTATCTCCTTCTTAATTATTCTCCTTAATTTAACTTGGAATAATCTACATTAAATATAGCAGTTAGTCAATGTAGGAGATAACTAAATTACTCAATCTTTTTGTTTTTTAATAATGGCATCTATATAAGATATCATCAAAACTAATCAAAACTAACATATACAAGTAGTTTTGAATAATGATAATTGAGAGAAAAAATTATTTAATTTAGTAAAATTTGGAATTTTGTGCTGGGCGCTCTTGGGGTAAAAGTTCGTTGGTCAATCTGCACCTTAGATAACGGATGTTAACTTTTTCTAATCGTTGTCTTTGTCTTTCGCACCTTTTGAAAGTTTGTTGGTATTTTTGGTTCACTTAATAGTTAATTATTTTAGTCGCTCTTGAGCTAATAGTTTATCGGTCAAATCGCACCTTAACCCTAATTAAATACTCTCACCATGCTTTTTTCCATCTCAACTCACGTTCTTCTCCTACCTAACGCCAACTCAAATAGACATATACCACTCTGGTCCTATTTATAAATCCTTTTTGACCAAATCATACATACTAAGGAGAGGTAGTTAGTTCAATGATTATAGGGTGAATTTTCAACTTTACCCTCATTTATGATTGGGTACCTTTCAACTCTTTCTTCTCTCTCTATTTTTATTGGTATAATTAATATGAGTAAAATTGTCACAATTTCATTTATTTGGTTAAAATGGACCTATAAATAGGACCAAATTTTTTGGTTAAAAATGACTTATAAATAGGACCAAAGTGGTAGTAAGTAAGTCTGAATTTAGCCTTTATATTTTTTGGCAATAAATTAGCCTCTATATTTAGTTCATATTAATCTTGCAGAGTGTATAAATGTTCCAACTTCCAAGAGATATCATATCCTCTGACCCTCCTTTGAAAGGCTACTTTATATGCCGGAGATGTAGTAATTTTGAGTTATTACTTGTTAATCAAGGAATTCTAGAATTAAATAAAATTTATAAACTCTCTCTCTCTCTTTTTTTTTTTTACAATTTCATTTCGATCATTCCATGACGGTAGTAAAATAAGTCTGACAATGGTTTTATGATGCACAAATAACATTCAAGAATTACACAATTTTCTTTTGTTGCTTTTACTTTCCTCTTTGGCCACACTTATTCTGTTGCTTTTAGAAGACAAGATTACAACAAACATTATTCAAACAGACTCAAACTGCCAAAGACAATCAAAATATGACACTGCAAGAGTCATGAGGCCTTTGGCTATAGTTTCTCCATGAATTTTTATTGCAGAATCACTGCCATACCAGAAGAGTCCTTAGCCTTGCAGGCTCGCACCAAGATCAGAAACATAAGTAGTTTCACAAGACTTGAAATCTGAAAGTTTCAGGGGGAATTATTATGAGATCCTAAGGAAGAGATTTAATCATTCAAGAGTCTGGTACCAACTTAAAAGTATGTAATAACAAGTTTCAGCATAGAAAATGATAACAAGTTTTTGCTGCTCACTTGTCATTGATACTTTTTAGTAATTAAATCCCTAGAACAATTATCCCAAAGTTTTATGACTCAAAGGTCATGCTTTCAGCTTCCTGTCTGACTGACTCAAACAACACAGAGGACAAGTATCTCTCACCACAACTTGGAAAAACCACCTGCATCCATTCATATCAAATTGCACCATAAGAGTCCCAAAGGTATGACTTTCTTTTAACTCTAAAATAAACGCTTTGATTTCTCAGTTACTCAATATATTTGAATTTATTGAACCACCAATAGAGATCAAAAGTTCTGGGTGTCAATATAAGAGCACCTCTGTGACTTGTAAATATCTTCACCAGAATTTTCAGTAAACTTACTACAATAAGCTTTCCAGCATTTTCTGGTCTTCTTGCTACCTTAATTGCAGCGGCTGCTGCAGCTCCAGACGATAATCCCACCTACAACAATACCCCCATGAAGTTCAATGAACACAAAAATTAGAAAGGAAAAAAAAATTGAATCAGAGAAAGGTACAGTAAAATAGTCTTAAAGGACTGCTTCAAGCTCACTACGGGCAGGTTCTAGAGGTTCAGAACTTACAAATATGCCTTCTTTAAGTGCAAGAAGCCTTGCAGTCTCAATGGCTTCAGATGTTGATGCCTGCCAAATCACAATATCTCAAGTTTAACTAATTACATACCGTTCCCACTGTCCAAAACAAATATTCTGCAATAGGATGATCTTTCTAATGTTTCTGCAATTCTAATGTTTAGAATTGAATCAAGTATGAAATTCAATTATGACAGGTTATCGGTACATCAGTAATACCATATTATATCATAATTTGTCCATAATTTCATTTGTAACTCTGATGCCAGGTCTGACTTCAGAGCCATCCTACTAGGGACTAAACCAGGGAAAGGAATGATCATAATGGGTGGTCCATTGGGAAAAGCTTGATTAGTACAACAATCAGCTTTGCTTAAGTCAACATTGCCTCAATAATTCCAAAATGATAAAACAAAAGCCGCCAGTATCAAAACCATCTTTATAAATTTGCCTGAACTCTCATATTTCAAAAGTTGCAAAAACTTACATGAACAACTTCGTCTAGAAGACTGATATCCATCACCGCAGGTATAAAACCAGCACCAATCCCTTGAATCCTGTGAGAACCTAGGCATTTAACAAGGCAAATCTCACATTAGAAACAGTTATAGACTCAAGCCCTTCCACTCCGATGTTCTATTAGGAGAAAACTGATGATGGAATAGAAATTATTGGAGGGAATAAGAAACAAAGAATCCAAATAGGATATAATCAAAAGAACAAATTCAATGATTGTTTTGTTATCAGGAAAACGAACTGATATTCCCACGAAATAATATAACTAAGTAGGACCAAAGGAAGCTCACTCCTTCCTGAAATTTAGTAAGAGGAATAGGGTTCAATTGAAAAGTAGTTTCCTAGGAAATCACTTTTGAAAGGCCAATACACTCTAATCCCATGGTATAGAAACGCCTATATGCCATTCAATCAAATTCAGAAGCAACCTGCATGGCAAAATTATTATGGCTTGTATGGGATAGAGTATTGTCAAATATGGACACAAGAGCATAACAAAGGTTATAACTCACCAGGCTTTCCTCCAGCAAGCACAGGACTTTCAGTAGGTTCGACACCATACAACTACATAAAGAAGGAAGGAAAACAAAGAGAACACAAATGCATGAAATAGTGGCAGCCATGACAAGTCATCCTCCATTTTCTAAGAAATTGATGACTCAGATATTTATTCTGCTAAGCACATCAAACAAGCTAACCTTAATGTTGGGATTTTGTTCTTTAAGAAATTTCCCAGCACCTGTGAATGTGCCACCAGTACCTATCCCAGCTACAAATGCATCAACTTTCCCTCCAGTGCCTTTCCATATCTCTGGGCCGGTGGTTTCATAATGTATCTAAAATCATATAAAATATTTTAAATAATCTTCGTCAAGCATCCGTCACAACCATTAGGGAACATATACCTAGATTGATACCTTGGGATTGGCAGGGTTTTCAAACTGTCTAAGCATGTAAGCATTAGGCGTGCTAGCCAATATGTCTTCACCTTTCTCAAATGCACCTTTCAGTCCAATTTCAGGGTCTGTTACTATCAATTCAGCCCCTAGAGCCTTCATAACGATTCTTCTTTCAAGAGTCATTGAAGCAGGCATTACAATAATAAGCCTGTAGCCTTTAGCCGCCGCCATGAAGGCTAATCCAATGCCAGTATTACCACTTGTTACTTCAATGAGGACACTCTTCAGCAAAACAAAAAAATAAACACACATAAATAAACCACAGTTTAGAATCTGGCAGTACAAAGCGACGGCATGTTGTTCCCAACTGATACTATTTTCTAAGGCACACACTTTTACTATATTATTACGAACTTGGTGTTTCAAAGGCCAGCCCTTGGGAGGGTTCTTTATCAAAGGGATACCAACCTTTCCGGGTGTGATAAGACCTTTTTCCTCTGCATCAGCTATCATACTATAACCGATCCTGTAACTCATATTGATACAGTAGAATCAACAATCAAGTATTCCATCAATCTCAGGAACCTATGGCTATTCATAATAATTAAACTATAAAGCTAGAAGAAACATGAAACTACAAGATTATATCGGTTTAAAGAACTGAAAACTCTACCTGTCTTTAACACTAGAGCATGGCTCCATTGATTCTAGTTTGGCAGCAACCCGGGCCACACAACCACACGCAACTTTATTGAGATATACTAATGGGGTGTTGCCAATCAACTATAATAAGAGAAAAATCAAAACACTATTATCAAAGGGGAAATCAGAGACAATCAAGGTACTCGAACTCACTTCTGTAACATCTTTGGCAATTCCAGACCTTTCTTCCGCCATGATGATAGCTCACTGCTGAGTCTGCAAACAAATAAAAAATATTAGAACTAACGCAGTACTTTAATCCAAAAAGCTAAGCTGCCAGCTTTATAAACTTTCTAGTTAATAAACATGACGATTTTAAAGTCTCCTCTGTCTTCGAAAGGGCAGAAATCAATAGGCCAAGAAAATTTAAACCTCCCAGCAAAATTTCGCCCTAGTGCACTTAATACTAACAAATATTGAAAAAATTCACATGAAGGAAAGCTTACAAAGCAAATTGAACAATGCCTACACAAAGGAAATTACCACCTTACTCAAGAAATTTCCTCATTTAATTTGATGTTTTTGCATTATAAGATAATCCCCCAGGGGCAATTAATGACTAACAAAAGTAATATTTTTATGTATGTTTTCTTTAAAAAAAAAAAGGTTTAACTGCCAAATTTTTAATCATATATAATTTAGTCAGAATGTTTACACTTACTTATTTTACTTAAAAGTAAATATCAATAATTAATTTCTTTTTTTAAAAAGGCAAAACATAGTTTTGGCCACTAAAATTATGATAACTTGGATGAGGTCTCTGTAATTTTTTACTGCTATTAAAGAATTCATTCTTAAAATTATGATAATTTTGATTATGTTATAAATATATGTATTATGTGGATGTCATTATAGTAACCCTGAAGAAGGTCTATAAATAGATGTCTTATGTAAACATTCGAAGTTCTTGAAATGAAAATTCCTCAATCTCTGCAGAATTTCTCTCACTTTCTCTCTACTTTTCTATACATTTTCTTCGGTTTATAACACGTTATCGGACGAGGCTCTAATCAACCGAGCCTCCCTAGCATCGTTCATCATCACCGTCATTCACCTTCCGAGAAGAAGAAGTTTTTCAAATAGCTTAAAAGGAGGCGTTTAAGTGAAAGATTGATTTTGGATCGGTGAAAATGATTTCTTTTCACACATATGTTTTTATTAAGTTTAGATGGTTGATTTATGATATATGATGTTGTGAATGAAAAAAGATGAAGAATCGAAGGTTGCAGACGCAGAGGAGGAAGACGAAGTGAACAAAAAAATTGTGGGTCCCACGTGTTTTTAATATTTTATTATTATTATTACTATTTGCCTAGTAAATTCCAAAAAAAAAAACTGTCGTAAGTTTGAAAAATTTGTCCGCGGACCCCACATGTTTATTTATTTATTTATTATTACTATAAAAAAAAAAAAAAATTGTCGTGATTTTTAGAAAATTTACTATTTGCACATTTTATATTATTTTATTTACATAGTAATTACAATTTATATTATATTATTGATTATATATTATCTAAGAGACGGCTGATGCGTGGAGGTATAATATTTCTCTTAATTTTATTTAATGGTGCTAACATATTTATGATTCAGCATTTTATTTTTATTATTGCTAACATATTTATTTTTATGTTAGCATTTATTTATGTTTATTTATTTATATTTTATAATTATTATTAATTTAACACCTACTTGGGGTTAAACCTCCTAACTTTCTTGATTTAATATTCACATTTAGTTTTATGTTATTTATTTATTTATATTTTAATTTCGACACCTACTTGGGTTAAACCTCCTAACCTTAGGGTCTTGATTTAATATTCAAATTATTTACCTTTATGTTATTTATTTATGTATTTATATTTTAATTACGACACCTACTTGGGGTTAAACCTCCCTAACCTAAAGTCTTGATTTAATATTAAGCATTTATTTTTATGCTATTTAAATTAAGCATTTACTTTATGCTATTTAAATTAAGCATTTACTTTTATGTTATCTAACATAACATTTATTGTTTATGTTTTCTTTATTATTTGTCATTTTATTATTATTATTATTAATATATTTCTTATTATATGATCGGCGTCATATATAATGGCGAAAACCTTTGTTTATCCGAAGATAAACAGTTGGAAGCCATTTTGATTTAATTTCTCTTGAAGAGAAAAATGGCATTGAGATATATGAAAAAAATTGGCCAGGAAGCCAAATGAAGATATGAAGTGGCAAGTAGCGCAGAAGAAAGATAATTTGGTCAAGAAGACATATATTGGCAAGAAGCCAAGAGAAGGCACAATATGACGCGAAGTCAAATGATAATTTGGCTTGATATTAAGAGATAAATTGGCGTAAGCCAAAGAGACAAATTTACGAAGATATAAGACAAGGCATGATCTATGATTTTTGTATGCCATCAGTTGTATAAATGTCTCAAAATTGAATATTTGTCATTAATAGATTTTTTTGTTCTTTAGAACAAATTAATGGGATTGTATGACCACCGAAGATGGTTGTTCTTCTAAAAGTTTATTATAAATGGGAATATTCAATTTGCTTTCATGAAGTAGCAATATTGTGAAGGAATCAAAAATATTTTGAATTAATTTCTTGTATTTATATGATCAAACAAAACAAAGAGTTTTTGTTTTAAGGATCATGAATTTCTTCTAATAGGCTCGACTCCATTCCCAGAAGTGAATGTAGTAATGAATAAATTTAATTGTGGTTGTGAATATGTGTGTAAATTTGTTTACATATGGACATGGTAATAATTATGATGGTTCAAATTCTCACCAGAAGTGAGGAAAGATTATTGATAAGAACGCGTGAGATATTATTGGGTATAATAAACATGATAGTAATTCATGTTATTGTTGTGGTGGCAAAGGTCATTAGTTTTGTATTTATTGTATCTTATAATATATTTGTTAAAGGTCAAATATTTGATATAAACTATCGATAAGATAATTATTATATGTAAATCAGCCTCAAAATCAATTTCAAAAGTATGGCGTTGATTTTAGGAAAATGGGACCAATTTGGAATTTTAAATAATTGGGTATTATTTTATAATTTTACATGGTAATAAAATAACATTCATAGAATTTGGGGTCATGTTATGTATTTTTCCCCAAACTCAATTTTCACACCTTCCCACGTGAAGGCACGGCTGAAGAGAGAAAAATTTGGCCGTGGGTCCTATGTGTTTATATTATTTTATTATTATGAATAGTAAATACTATTCATGAAAAAAAATAAAAAATAAAAAATGATATTTTTGAATGGCAAGTAGCCATAACATTATGTTTTTATGGCAAGAAGTAGTCATAATATTATGATTTTATGACTAGAAAATGTATCATTTTTATTGCCATCAATTTATTATTTGATGTTTAAGAAGTTTATTAATTTTTATAATTGTTCTTTTATAAAAGAACAATATTGGTTTAAAGAAATGGCATGACAAGAAAAATTTTATGGATTATTAAAAATACTAAGACCACGAAGGTATATGTATATACAAAGAATTTTAAGTTAATATGTATATACAAAGAGTTTTAAGTTATTGTCTTAAAAACAAATAACTTTAATCGTCGAAATTATGCCACATATGAGTAATAATTCTAAAGGCTAATAGTTTTGGAGACTAATTAGCATAGTTTGCCCACTACATTTGAAAGACCAATGTTCGGTATATTTGGTAGTATAAATTTAAGGCTCCGGAAGAGCTATGAAAGTATAAATTTGATTTAAGGCTCCTAAAGAGCTAATATTTTGTTACTGAAGGACAATATTATGCATTGAATATGCATTTTATTCTACCAAAAATGAAAGAAACTTTTTGAGTTTCGAGAGATATCTGAAAATGGATATCATATAGAAAAGTATTGAACCACATACAATTGTAAACCAGAAGTTTACAAATAATAATTCAAGGTTTGTAAAATGTAAACCAGAAGTTTACAATATGACCAGTGAGATCATATGTGATTAATAATGATATGAAAAATTATTGAGAATTCATATCTTGATGTGTAAACAAATATTATAAATAGAAAATGATTATTCATTTTTCTAGAGCTGATATAAGGATGAGATATTTTCCATTGGGTGTGCAGAAGTGTATGTAGCACTATTATAATGCACTAATATGGTCCTCAATGGAGGATGAGAATATATGTTGGGTGTAAAACTCCTTTGATAATAAATTAAAGGATTTGTAAGTGAAAACCCACATTTTGATTGAAGTCCATTAATGTTTGTGAAGTATTTTTAAAGGACTCACACTTTAGGGGGAGATTTCTAGAATACAAGTGTGAGTGAAATTTTGAAGAGTTATATACTTCATACATTAAGCCTCTCTTATGAAGAACAAAGTCCATGAATTTTAAGGGGAATGTTTTGTCTCACACTTGAGGGGAGATTGTTAGTATGCAAGTGTGAGCTAATTTGTAGAAAGTCATACTCATACTTCCCACATAATGACAAATATGATCTCCTAAAATGAATGATAAATTATGATTGTGGATCATAATGTTACGAAACCGAAAGTTTCGAGTTGAGATATATGTTACGATAAACTAGATGTTTACTATTTGTTGGTATGACTTGTTTGATCATCTAAGTCATATATAATACAAATAAGAATTTGTATTGACATCCATTGAAGAATCGAGAAAATTCTTCATAAATAGTAACGCTTGTTCTCAAATATAAATGACTATGAAAATGTCATAGGTCATAATTGGTAATAATAGATCTCTGGAAATATATCAAACAAATTTATATGGGCCCATTGAAATAGCATGTAAACCATACAATGATATGATAAATTTGATAGATGCATCTATAAGATGGTTCCATGTGAGATTATTTGCTTGCAACATGAAGTTTGCAGAAATAATTGCAACATGAAGTTTGCAAAAGAGATTGCAATATGAAGTTTGCAATAATGTTTGATGTTTGAATAAATTAAGCGCGCAATTTTCCAAATGATATGATTTAAGAATCATAATTAAAGCCTCCATAAATAAGTTGGATGAAAGCTTATGAGAACAAAATTTTATGTTGATATGTTTGATATTATATAGCAGCATTTATATAAGCCAACAAAATTCTCCCGGTAAAATTGGCTTTTGGTCAGAAGCCAGACAAATTTCCTTCCTAAAAGGGTTGAATGTGCAATGATTATAAATCCACCACAATGCACATAGATGGATATAGAAAGAAATTTGAGATAAAATGTTGTATAAGTACCTTCTATTTCTTGTTTGTCTCTATATGAAACGAAGATGTTTCTAAAGGAAACAAATGGATGTAGGAGACTTATATTGCATGATTAGTCAATTGTCGTTTGACATTGTTTTCTTACCATGAGGGGAAGAAATTGGATAAATTTTGGAAAAGTGAATACATGGAATGCATTATAGTATTGTATATATCCTCGAATAATGTAATATGAACCAGGAAGTTCATTAGATTATGCATTCATGAATTATTTGCCGGATAATATTATCGACCAAAATGAGATTTATTAAATCTCATACTCCGGTGAAAATGCTCAATCTGTATGAATATGAATGTGGCATGCTCGAAGCATGAGAAATTATTCGGTTCAATTATAAATGTTATGGATAATTGGAGTAATAATTATGATGATCATATTAAGGAGGTAGATACTCGAAAGAGTATCGAGACATAACTAATTGTAAAAACCTCAAGAGAGGTTCAGGTATCTGAATTATATTGATAAGTTATGTCGAATTGGAAAAATGGAACCGAAAAGATAAAGTTGTCGACAACAATTTTGAAAGATGATATCACGTGATCAAATAAGGATATTATATAAAGATATGTCACAAGAAATTGACATATAGATGATTGGCCAAGAGGATAAGTGAAATTGAATATGACGCAAATATAATCATATTATGATAGCTTATGGACCCGAAGTCCAAATTGAGATATATGAATGTTTATGTGAGAATAAAGATTTTCACAAAGTCTAATATGATTATGATGTGATATATGATTTTGTGGTGGATACAATAATTTTGTATATATATTGTTAATCCTGCAATTTATGAATGAAAGAAAATTATCGTCTATTAGATATTGTTATATAGCCTATGCATAAGGCTTACTAAATTATGAAGATTACGAAGAATCTTCAAAGGATCAAAAAGTGCTAGTAGCACATGTCCTCAAAAAGACTTAATGTGGTAAGGAAGAACTTAAGGTCTTGAAGCACACGTCCTGAAAAGACTTAATGTGCGAGAAGCATGTCCCAAAAGACTTAAGGTGCTTAAACATCAAATGATTTATTGTGCTAGAAGCACAAGTCCCGAAGGACTTAGGATGCTAATCAAAAGCATTTAATTCAAGTTATTGAAAACAATAGAGGGGAAGAAGTCTTTGTATGACTTAAATCAATTAGGGCGCGATGGTATAATCTTCTCAAGAAATATGTTGAAAGAAGGGTATAAAGAAAGTGAATCAATATGCCCATGCATCTTTATGAAAAGATCTAAATGTGAATGTTTTAATTGCAAGTTATGTTGATGATATCAACATCATTGAAACATTTGAAAAGCTTCAATAAAGCGATTAATTGTTTAAAGAAAAATTAGAAATAATTAATGACTTGAGAAGAGCGAAATTAAGTATTAGATTCTGATTTAATACCTAAAGAATGAGATCTTTTGTTTATACAAAAGAAGGTCCTAGATTGATTTTATATGGATAAGTCATATTTATTATATACTTAAATTATTTGCAGGCGGATAAAGAACAATTTCGATCTCAAGCAAAGAAGTTAAAGAAGGGCAATATCATGTTTATTAACATGAGATAATTCTTCACCAACACAAAAGATAGTGGTAGTAATGTAGTCATCGGGGGAGTAAATCGATGTAATTTAGAAATACAAGTTGATGTACTGTTTCTTCTTTTTTTTCCTTATCTAGGTTTTGTCCCACCGAGTTTTCCTAGAAAGGTTTTTAATGAGGCATCATTAGAAAATCTGATGTAATTAAGAGGGGGAGTCGATACACGTTGTACTTTTTTTTCCCTTATCTGGTTTTGTCCCATTGGGTTTTTTCCAAAAGGTTTTTAATGAAGCGGCGTTAGAAAGTGTATCGATGGATTATGTCTTTCTTTTCTTTAGCTAGGTTTTATCCTATTGGGTTTCCTAGTTAAAGTTTTTAATGAGGCATATTCATAAATGGACATCCAAGGGAGTGTTATAAATATATGTATTATGTGGATGTCGATTTCGATAAGAACTAACTGAAGATATAAATAGAGGTGCTTGTAAACGTTCGAAAGTTCTTGAAATGAGAATTCCTCCATCTCTGCAGAATTTCTCTCCTCGACATTCTCTATACTTTTCTATACATTTTATTCAGTTTTATAACATTAAGATCTTTATAAATTTCACTAATATAATAATAAGATATCCTTGATATTTATTTATTTTGATTGATATGACACTAGTATATTTAGTAAGAGCCGTCCCTTGTGATAGTGGACGGTGACAACTAAATTGGCCCTCGAATCTTTTTATAAATTTGATAATCCAACTATGCGATTTAAAATAGTAGTTAAATTTAGTTAAAAATAATAAATGTGTTTTAAATAATTTTTTTTTAATTAATGTAATTTATATAATTAATGAGGTGAAAAAAAACTCATTAAATCTTCAAACAACTACTCTGGTGATACTTTTATAAAAATAGTCAATCCAATTTAGATTTAAACTTTTATACCCCATTAAAAAAAAAAAAAAACGATATTTACTAGAGTTGTTGCCACTCCCGTCAAAGTTGGTGGCAACAACACCGGTTCTTCTTGATTGAGAAAAAAGTCAAAAACAGGTAAACTCACTAAAAAGATAAAGCATATGTTTGTTGTTCTCAATTTGTATTAACTTTTAATTTCATCCTTTAATTTTTTTTTTTTTAAAAAAATTGGTTCCTTAATATAACTCCTCCGTCATTAATATATACTCCCGGTCCTAATTAGATTTTTTTAAAGAGATTAAATAAGCTAATTATATTAGTTTAGAGTATTTTTATTTTTATTTTTTTTCTTCAAACTAAGAGTTTGACTAATAAACTAATATATAATCTAAGAAAACACAACATATGAAATGATTAAGTAACTTATTTAGATTCCTTAATCTCTCCAAAAAAAAGTCAACTAACTCTTATAATTAGGATCGGAGGTAGTAATATATTTGGCAAGTTGATCTCAGTCCTAATTTTGTGACAAAGTTTTCATACTTGTTAATCTTTTTCATAATTTACTTATATTGATGCTCCCTCAACAATAAGAAAGATGACTAGGATGCTTTAGAAAATGCATGTCATATTAACTAACTTAACCAACTTCTTTAATCTAATCAAATTAGGTAAATATGCATTCATATTAAGGATCAAAGGAGTACTATTGACACCATTAGTCACATTAGTAAAAAAATACCGACTCACCAATTTTAAGCAAGGTCTCTATAATTAAACACTGACATTTTAATATTTAATTTAAAATTTTTAAATTGAAAAAATTTAAAATAAAACCTTCCAAAGATGTTGCCTATCTAAACTTTTAACATCAACAACTCCTTCTTTCAAAATATAAAAAAATTATATTAAAGAATTAAAGTTTAGCCTTGTATGTTAGTATTTAATTGTAAAGTTACTGTTTAAATTTATTAAGTCAACATTTTATGTTTATAAAAGTAAGGATTACAAGACTGAAAAATATACTTTATAAGTTTAAGAGACTACATTAAAATTTGATATAAATTTAGAGAATTAAACGCATATTTTATATTAAAAAAATTATCCCTTACCTGTTTACCATATCTTGTGAATTTAATATGTTTTTATTATTTTTGTCCCAAATTAATACTATTATAATTAAAAAATAATTCATATTTTATAGGGTTGTCCAAAAAACCCGGGGTCCAGTTGGTCCGATCTGACCCAACCCGGTCCAGGGGAAGAAAAAAATGGTCCAAGACAAATTTGACCGGACCGGACCAAATTACTCGGGTTGGACTGGACTTCGGTCCAGGGGCTTAGATCCCCTGGACCGGTCCAGTCTGACCCGAGGTCCTTTTTTAAAAAAAATCACCATTACATTGAGTCATTCACTGGAGTCTAGACATCCTAATGTGCTTTTTAATTTATAGGAATCACTTTTCACTATGTCACTTTTTATTACTTTAGGAAGTTAGGTGAAATCAGAGCTAAATTATTGCATCCCAAGAAGGCAAAAAAAAAAAGGAAAAAAAGCTGACTGCTGGGGAACGGGTCCGGCCCGAGAGCTCGGGCTAGTACTAGACTGAACCAGACCTCAGGCTGATTTTTCCAGCTCGAAGTCATATTGGGCCAGACCTCGGGTTGACCTCCAACCCGGTCTGGCCCGGTCCTTGGACATGCCTAATATTTTATATATTTATTACTTTTAACAAAATTTTAATTATATTTTTAAAATGCGTTATTAAGCTTTTATGAAAACGGACTAGGAGTATTTTCTTTAAAAAATAGTGAGGCGGATGAGAGACGAGATGAGGAGTCCACATTCCCTGCTAAGATTTAGCTGCTTCTTACCTACTTAGAGTCAAAACGGCATCGTTTCCATGAAAAGAGAACCAAAAGCACCGTTTACACCGTTTGCACCGTTTCTCGTTGCCTTCCTCGCTCTCTCTCTCCTTATCTCTTTCCTACACATTCTCTCCCTCCTACTCTCTCACTGCATGTTTGATTCCTAATCCTTCACCGATCACTCCAATTCTGATCTTCATTTCCAATCCATTTCTCCTTCTTCATTAGATCGGTTCTTTCTTCATCTTCGGCTTCACCGTGTGCACATTTCGGATCATCAAGGGCTTCACTCGATAGGAAATCACCACTTCCTCTTGTACATTTCCTTGATCTGAGTTCTGTCCAGATCTTCGAAATGGTGGTCGATCCGAGTGGAAAAGCAAAATTCTTATATGGTTCTGATTTAATTATTGCTTCATGTTACAGTGGATAGTGTAGTCTTTGTGAGAGGGTGTCCGTGAGAAAGCATGTGGAGCGAGCTCAAGACGATCCCAAGATCTTGATTGTAACATATGAAGGGAGCACCGTCATGTTCAGGCTGCGTGCGGCGGAAGAGCGCGCGGTTCGAGCTTCGGGCTTAGCTTTCAAGCAAGCTAAACGACGGCACCGATTTCGAAGCAAGCACCGCCACCGATGTGGTTGGAGCGAACCTTGATGGATGATGAAACGTTTGCCTGTGGACGATAAGACGGAGTCGTGCAGCACCATTTCGCTGTATCTTCCTCCTTCCTCGCTTCCAACGTCTTTCTTTGCCTTTCTCTGGTTCACTGTTTCGTCCCTGAACCTGGGTTCTGTTTCCCCACTGAATCCAGTGTCTGTCTTCAATTTATTGTACCGGCCTATCAACTCCTAAGAATTTTATATCTTATATTTCTTATTCTGATGATGAATAAAATCCAGTTGTTCATTTCTTTCTTTGTTTGCCACCTGCTAGTTTCGATATGCAGAACCACAACACTATATCATGCTTGGTGTTTATTGTTGGTGTTGTATAGACGAGACAGTACAGCAATTACATGAAAGGAAATACAACACCAAAAAACAACCCTGAGGGAAAGAACATAACAAAGATACAACCAGGAAGGAAGTAAAACAAGAAAAAACACAAATTATAATCGAATGCAGCACAAAGAAAAAAAAATTGAGAACAAGAATTGGATTATTTCTATCAGCAATCTCATTACCACCAACATAGATCAAAAGTCAAATAACCTTGAAAAAAAGTGATGAATTTTGCTGAAAAAAAGTGCTACACTTACCACCAACACAGATCTAAAGTCAATGATAACTTCCCCTCAGTCTCCACTTTCACTTCATCCCTCTCGCAAGTCGCGTCTTTCCTCTCAGCAACAAAAAGCAGGAACCAAGTCTCAGCAACGAAGTAGGAGGGTTTTTTTTTTTTTTTTGCGCATCCACCTCCTCTGTTATTCATTTTTTTGCTCTGAACCTCCTCTGTTATTCATGTTTGTCTAATTTCTTCCACTTTTTTTCCCGCGCAAAAAGATGCCCACGTGTAAACAGTGGGTGTTAAGTGGGTGTCAATGCAAACGGTGCTTTTGGTTCTCTTTTCATGGAAACGATGCCGTTTTGACTCTAAGCAGGTAAGAAGCAGCTAAATCTTAGCAGGGAATGTGGACTCCGAGATGAGAGAAGGTTTTAAGAGAGATGATAATGAGGGAGAAATTTTGACACCTTATCCTTTCCACCACCACTCACCGCTCACCACTCAGCTTCGCCACAAAACATGGCTACCTTCCGTCTCACTGTATCCCCTTCCCTCACCACCACACTCCCTAAACACAACCACCCCACCACCACCCCTGCTCTTCACCTGAACCCTAAACGCCACCGTCTGGCATCATCGGCCATTGTGCATTCATATAAAGTGGTGATCGAGCACCGGGGTGAGTCGCGGGAGCTGGAAGTCGACCCCGACGAGACCATTCTGTCCAAGGCCTTGGACTCCGGCTTGCTCATCCCTCACGACTGCAAGCTCGGCGTCTGCATGACTTGCCCCGCTCGCCTCCTCACCGGCTCGGTCGATCAGAGCGAAGGAATGCTCAGCGACGACGTTGTTGAGCGTGGCTACGCACTCCTCTGTGCCTCCTACCCTCGATCCGATTGTCATATTAGGACTATCCCTGAGGATGAACTGCTTTCTCTGCAATTGGCCACCGCCAACGACTGATCGTTTCGCTTTCAGTTGGGCAATGTCGTTGCTTTAATTTCGTGTCGTTGAACCCAAGTAGAGGTTTTGCTTGTTTCTGATCAAATGGATCTGATTCTCTGATTTGGTTATATATACTTCGGTCATCGAGCATATTAGTTGAGAACTTGAGATAGTGTTTCTACGCAATTCCTTTTTTGTTTTGATGTTGTCATCAAAGCATTGTGTGCTTAATAACTTTTTCAGTTTGGTTGGAATCAGGCAATACTATGAGATATTCCGAAATAGTACATAAAAAGCATGTTGGACAAGGGATGATTGGATGTAAACGGTTGTAACCTATGTTTCTCGTAAGAATTTTTGTGCTAGCAAAAACAACTCGTGTGCTTGTATTAGGAAAACCCAATTTGACACAAGCAAATCAAATAAGCATGCAACGAGAATTGGGTTTGTAAAACTAGGTTTGGATTGGACCTCCAAACTGAGCCTAACTCGCCTTTGTCTTTAAAGTGAGATGGAGGGACAACCCAAATCTCATATGAAGAACGATCTGCCTGTCTGAATAACTATGTGAGTGAAATAAGGCATGTCCACCACATATAAAATCAGGCCAATGGAATGAAAGCCAAGCGAATGTTCTTTTTTATGTCCATTAGAGCAAAACTGAAGCTTTGGAACAGAGTAATAAGTAATCGGACGCACTATGACTGAGCGATCCCCTGCGTCAAACGTGGCTGATTCTTTTTGGCTCTTTTCTATTTAAATATAACCTTCACATGAATGCCATGGCAATAGTAGAATCAATCACTAAACAACGGGTTGATGCTTCCTTTACAATCTTCTCCTTTACTTGGAGTGCACATCACGTGATGAATATCATCAGCTTATGCACTGTGAGCCAGAGTTGCCCCTACACCAGCACGTGTTTAGTTTTTGTCTTGGCAGAAGCTTACGGATCAAACTTCATATGCCTTTATGTGAAAGTGGGAATCCTCTCTGCTTCTTTAATTCAGGCAAGGCATGACTTGAATTCTGGCTGAAGTATGAACAACAGTAACGCTTTTAATCTTTAAGCTCATGAATTCTGTAAAAGTTTCCATCTTTACTTTACCCTCCTCATTTTTCTTCTTACCGCCTGCTTTCTTTGAAGATTTTCTTCTGAGTGGAATTTTTTTTTTTGATATTCTTCGAACTCTTCCGATTGCAACATCTAATCGTTCAAAGGATAATTATGGTTAGACAAGGATGGTCTTAGATAAAAGCCACTTGAATAATCATTATCCTATACGGAATGAGTACTCTGCCCACAAGTGTGAAGGTCTCAAAACAAGAGCTAAACGCCCTCGAGGGATAATGCGGAATTGCAGATTGCAGGTTGAAGATAAGGACACTAGCATAGACCATGAAGGAAATGGCATGATGATGCAACCCAAAACGCTAATGTAAGAGCAACTCCATTTTGGGAAAACGATGGATCCGAATCTAGTCGTGGTTTTAATATGACATGGATAGGGAACGAGGTTATCAGAAAAAACACAGCCACTTCTTGAAGACGCAGCGTGTAGAGAGAAATGTTTTAACGATTTACAAAATAAATATGTGAGAGAAGTTTTAACTTAACTTGTAGGGAAAAGACTTTTGAAACTGCGGTTTGGGTGTTACCCAAAAACTCACTCACATAAATGCAATACAAACCACGAAATGGATTTAGCTGGCAATATTCTGCTTCAACTACCACAGCCTGTTTGTGAATATTCTTTTCCTCGTCATCCTGGTCTGGTGGATCCATAAAGGACCATTTAGAACCCCACAAGATCATATTGGATTTCCAAAAAGCAGGTGAGTGAGACTAAACAAATCGATGTAAGATCTAACAAAACAAGGCATTCAACTCTTAACAAGATTATCCTTCACATATTTCAAGCCAATATCAACAGCTGCCAAGTAACAGATTACCTTCCTTTCCCACTACCAGTTCGAGCTCAGAGTAAACATGGAAACACATAGTAACAGCAAGTCTTTCTACATCTGATCAGAATATTGGTAATTGAGTTTCTGGTGTTTCTTGGCCATCCTAGTTACTTTCCACAATCACCTAGTACTACGTGATCAATATTAGAAATACAGCCTCTCACCATGCAGAGCAAGAAGCAGGACAGTTGTTATGATTAACACACATAACTGCTACCGTTAAACGGTTAGTGATTACAAACAACATTGTGAAAGTAAATAAGATCAAAGTTTGTCATATCAGTGGTTACTATCTTCAAAGGGTTGTCATGTCTATCGGTAGTAAGCCTGCTGATAAGTTGGTGCCAAACCATTAACATAGCCACCGTATGCAGGATAGTTCATGGGAGCAGCTGGGTATGATCCTGTGAGAGCTGGAGCAGCCTCAGGTGAATAAGCATAGGGATTTGCAGGGGGGCTCCTGCTGCCATACATGTGAGGTGGAGAAGGATATGGTGGAAGAGCAGCTGGGTATTGCCCGTGAGATGGAGACCTGACAAAAGTTGGACCAGCAGGGAATGAAGATACATATGCATTGGTCAAACGGCCAGCTTTGGCTGGAGGCATTGGACCTCCATTGCTGTTGCTTGCGCGCGTTCTTTTATTGGCAGGGACTGCCACTGGTTTCTTCTTCTCAATCTTGACCTTCTCCAACTGTTCAAGACGCTTCTTCAGATTTTCAGGAGAGAACTCACCCTCAAGTTTGTACTCTTCAATACACTTGATGACAGCCCTGAGTGCAGACTGCTCTTTTCTGGCAGCTAGGTACTGGGAAGATTTTTACCACAATACAAGTCAGTTAAAACAGTAAAGCCACCTTTTAAAAGCCCAAAGGCATAAAAATGAACCACACTGTTCCTGCATTTTTTGTCAACTAATCAAAAAATCTATGAAACTAATAAAAAAAGATATGCACACAGATGAGAAGAATCCTATTAGTATCAGTCCTCTTAAACATATCAACACTAAGGCGCCCCCTCCTCTCCCACACTCAAACACATCTAACAGAAACAACAGTATCAAATGCAAAGGCGCCCCCTCCTCTCCCACACTCAAACACATCTAACAGAAACAACAGTATCAAATGCAAACTTTCTGAACTGCATACTTTACATAAAAAGAAAACTTACTTTCAGCCGCCCTTCTTTCAACTACAAGTTCATTAGGTAAAAAGGACAGATATCTCATCTATGCAGCTGGGCCAGACCTTAACATTTGATGTGAAGATGGGCAGAAAGTGGCATTACTTTTATTTTGAACAGATGAAAGTTTTGCTTTGGTGAACATTGAACTAGTGAATTACACAGAAACATTGATAGGATATATATTACTAATGTAGACAATGAAGAAATTACCGCAGCTCGGCCTGCATTATTAGGATCTTCTAGAATAGATGCTGCAGCCTTCTTCGCATCCTTTAGAAATGCCTTAAGCAGTGGAACAGGGGGGAACCTGTCCACAAGACCTACTTCATATGTAAAGTGTACAGCATCAAGTTGCTGGCCCTTGCTGATTAACTCACCAATCAAATCTGCATACAACATAAATATTTGTATTAAATATCAGAATGGATGAATAGACCAGTATACACAAAACAGAGGCAGAATGCTTAGAGCCTTAGATACATAATGACCATTTAAATTTTTCCCATTTGCCCAACTTGATAATTGATTCACCTTGTTAACAAAACCAAAATGGTTAACTATTTAGAACCAGACTGCAGCTCCTACTACTACAGCTCTGATACTCCTTATGCTGGAAAAGTAAAGAGACTTTGCTCAGCGTCATCATAACCAGCAGGGTAAAAAATATTTTTAAGAAAATCCAACTCACACAACAAAAACGGGGCCAGAAACACTCAATTTTAATGCGGAATTTGCTGAATTGTGGGACAGTAATGGAGAAGACTACAAAAGTAATTGAAACCCTAAGCATGCCTTAGTGTTACCTCGTTAGAAAAACACAATTTTAATGCGGAATTTGCTGAATTGTGGGACAGTAATGAGAGGACTACAAAAGTAATTGAAACCTTAAGCATGACTTAGTGTTGTTACCTCCTTCAATGATTCGAAGTATCCAAACAATATCAAATGTGAATCAAAGAGATCACCAGTCACATTACCCCTAACTAATATATACATGGCAAAGGATTCACAACGAAACGAGAAATTCCCTATCCCTAAATCTTTCCTGCCACTGAAGAACAGGTTGTCGTCAAATACAATAACCAGATATCTTTAAATCGCTTAAAATATGTGGTACCATCTGAAAAGCATGGTTACAACAGCAAGTTAATGACTGCAATCGGCAAAGGAAAGCACATAGTCAATCATCCTCCAATTGGTCCAATATGCTAGAACTAAAGATCCTCATTTAACAAGCATGCAAGAGATGCGACCAGGCATGAGCTCAGCACTTGAAACTGAAACTATTTTTTCTTTTAACCAAGAAGAGGAGAAAAGAAGCAAAAGTAACAACTCGGCCCCAAAAAAGTCCCACAAAAAACCAGTTGCTCTCATCTTAAACCCATCACTGACGAGTAATTGGTCACTGAAATCCGGGTTACCTTTTCATCATTTTCCCGTAACTCTAGATAATTTTGCAGTAATTGTTCGTTTTACACTTGTAGCCTTATAATATATCTCAAAAATCAAATCAGAATGAAAGTTCTTGCGGCCAAGAAGAGAAAATGAGATCAAACATATAATGAATCATAAGGAACGGAAGAAAACATATAAGTAGTACGGGCGTAGAATAGGACATAGTTGACACTAAGAAAAAGCAACAAGCATACCGGGCATTTCGTCACCAAGACCAAGGGAAACAGCAAGTTTGGGCATCTGTTTCCTCCAGGCGGAACCAATCACAAGCTTCCTATACAAATCCAAGTCCTCCTTCTTGACGATACCAAAAGTCACCAAATGCTGCAAGAATGTATGCACATCAGGTGTCTTTACATTCTCGATTCCACCACGCTCTTCCAAGCTCGCCTTCCAAGTCTCAGCAATCTCTTTGGCTCGCTCCTTCACGGTCGGCGTCACCAAAAGCCTGGATTTTCCAATCACAGGGTCCACCGTCACCGGGATAAGCGACTCCAGGACCAGCACACAAGCCCAACCCAAATCATTGTTGCTGTTCTTCTCGGTCTTGTCGCCCCTCTTGTCCATCGGGAACACCACCGATATGGCTTCCAAAACGAACTTTGGCGGATCGACACACTCAGCCAGAGCCAAAGGCATCTGAGCCCTCAAAGTCTCCAATTCTTTTTCTTACCAACAACGAAACCCCAAAAACCAGAGGCATCCATTCTGAGGCAGAAGTATTTCAACTTGAGCAACAAGCCGTCCCCATTATCAACCTCTCCATTTTCATCATCATCAGCACCTCGAGGGTCGTCTTTCTGGAGCACCGACATAGCAACTTCCTTGTTCTTCTCGACATTTCCCAGGGCGATCTCCATACTGTCGTTGATGGTGACCTCGCGCTTCTCGAGCTGGTGAAGTGACTCCTTGGTCTGGTGGTCAAGGGACTGAATCTTGGACTTGAGGGCCTGGGATTTCTTGAGGAGATCCTGCTCGAGAGAGGAGAAGTGGTCGGAAAGCTCCTTCCAGAGGAGAGTGCAGCTGGTCATGAGAGAGGTCTGCCTCTGGAACTCGTCGAAGCTGGGCTGAGCCAGCTCGGTCAACTCGCCGGGATCGGGGATGGACCCCATACTGGGTGAACTACACCTCAGTAGTAGGAGGGGGAGGAGGAAAGATAAACCCTAGGAATGGAGAAGGATAGAGAAAGAAGATGAAAGACGGAAGAGAAGGAGAGAAGAAAGCTAAATGAGAGTTGAAGTGAGGGTAGGAGAACAGGGAGAGATTCTGAGCAAAAAAAAAACAGGGAGAGATGACGTGGAGGGGAAGGAGGGGGACACGTGGGACAGCGGATGCTAAAATGCGCAGGGAGGGAGGCTAGGGGCTAGGGTTAGGAGAGAGGAAAGTAGGGTTGGTAGCGCAGGATAAGGGGGAATGTTTGGAGGGGAGGTTAAGGGGAGGCTGGGGGAGGGAGGGAGTGAACTTTCCCGGAAATCGAAGTTAGATCAGAAAAGCAGAGAGAGGGAAAGAGGATGGTGGGGCCGAAGGAGTGACCAACACATGGGAGACGTCAGACTGGGTAAGGAATTTGCCGGCTACTCCCATTACATTTACAGGTGTCTCTTACTAGGACTCCTATTATTGTTTTACCAAAAACACCACATTAAGATTTTATTACCCCTCCCAATTTATTCATGTCCAATACAAGTCATATTACTGCAATGCAAGGAATGTCATTGCCTTTTTATCGTCGATAATTTAAATATATCCCCAATCAATGATAAATAAAAGTAAAAATGGTAAGAAAATAATTTTAAAATTATAAAATCATAAATCAGATATTTTTCATGTGAATTACTTATTAAGTTTTGTCATTATTTTACCAATTGTTAGTAATAAATCTGATTTGAAATTTTACCCTCTCAAAATTCCTTTTTTTGTCTTCTAAAGAAAATTATTTATTTATTTTTGTTACACATAGGAAGTATTTGTTCAACGGGAAAATTCTATTAAAATATCCTTTGAATTTGTAAAAACCCCAAAAATCTCCCGAATTTGTAAAAAAGATCGAGAGGTATCAAAGACCATGGGGATATGTAAATTTGGGTGAAATTACTCTTTTACCTTTAATTTTAAATAATAATAAAAAATACCCTCACCAAAGAGTAGCCATCAATTTGGCCGCATGGCGGCCGCCCGACGACCGGCCACCGCCCCCATGGTCGGCCACCACCAATTCTCGAGAATTGCCAAACGGTCAATTCTCATGTCTCTTGGCAATTCTTGAGAATTGGTGGCGGCGAGCGGCCGCGAGGGGTGCCCGGCATGCGCTTTCGGCGGCCGTGATGAAGTATTTAATTTTATTTATTTATTTAAAACTAAGGGTAATTTCACCCGAATTTGCATATCTCTCATAAGTCTTTTGTACCTCTCAGTCTTTTTACAAATTCAAGAGACTTCTGGGGATTTTACAAATTCAAATGATATTTAATTGGAATTTTCTCTTGTTCAATAGTCTCGTTACCCAATCTGCTTCAATCTTTTTCTAAGCCACTTCCTCTTGAAAATTGGTGTTTTATTAAGGGTTAAGTACCAATTTTGTCCCGGAAGTATACCCTTTGAACAATTTTACCTTGAAAGTTTTTTAAAACAACGTAGCAATGTTAACGGGGTTAACTCACACTCAAGTGTGAGTGTACGGACATTTTTTTTTCCTCCCTCACACACTCAAAGAGTGTGCATGGAAAAAAAAAAGAAAAAAGAAAAAAAGAGGAGGTCTGTACACTTACACTCGAGTGTAACTTAACTTATTTGTCGTTATCTATCTAACGATAGCGCAAATTCTTTACGTTTTAATACTTCGGGCAAAATTGAACCCAAAAACTTTCAAGAAAATCGCTTGGGGTGTCTTAGAAGCGAAAATTGGTATTTAACCCTTTTATTAATTCCTCATTCTCCCATATCTATTTTTTGTCAGAAAATGTTACTCCCTCCGATCCTAATTATAAGAATACTTTTATAATGCAAATTATACTATAAAAGTATTCCTACAATTAGGACCGGAGGTAGTAATTAGATAATTTATTCATGTTACTTTTTTGTAAAAATTAAATACGGAGGAAAGGAGCGAGGGGCACAGAAGCGTAGAAGTATTCACGCATGCGTAGTCCATTAAAAAATAATTTTTTTTTTTTAAAAAAAAGTAAATACGGAGGTTGGAGGGAGAGTACGAAACGTGATGGCATTCAGAGAATTGTGTGACATCATCAGTTCCTTCCACCACTCTGCAGTCTGAACCTGGACATTCCTGTCTTCCCATTATGAATATCCCTCCATTTGTATCATTCATCATAATTGATAATTCACATTAGCCATTTTTGGCAACAACAAAAAAATATTTATTAAAATAATTTATCAATTATTATACTCTTGTAGTTAGTATTTATATCCTTGTAGATAATAATACTTATTTAAAATTTTACAATTTAAATTGCATTTTCTTGTCTTTTTCCCTTATAAACTAAAATCTCAAAATTCTTATTTCATAAAAAATTAATAAATAATCACATTATTTATGATTTAGAACAAACATAATACTGCCTCCAATTCTTAATTGCACTAGGAAAGAAATCTTATATTAAGAACTTGAGATAAGTACCACACACACATATATGTATACATGTATATGTGTGTGTATATCACTTTGATTCTATTCATGTTTATTTTGACTAAAAAAATTTGATTTTTATTATAAATCCAGTTTCAGGGTAATGAATTTTACAGTTTTACTCTTATTAATTGCAATAAACAAAAACAATTTATTCATGTCGGCACTTAGAACCATTTATAAATTTATAAATAAGGAAAAAATTAGAAATTTAACTCATAATTAATAAGTTGACTAACTCTCCTTGATATATGGAAATTAGTTAATTGAGGTTTATAAATAAGACCATAAGTCCATAACCATATATATAAATAATTTGCTGCAAATAAATTTCACCAAAACAACAAAACTCACTTTAATATTTATTTGAAATCATGATTCATCGATACATTTACATAAATTAAGACAAAACTTATTTTATACACTATATATCACAATTTAAAAGTTATTTTTGGAGGTTACAGTTATTGTTACAAATCAGCACTTAATAAACTTATCATAACCAGCGCAAAACACAAAACAGTTGGTAAAATTAGACGGCCACCAGAAAGTAGTAAATCTAAATTGTTTTTCCTCTCAACGTACTAATCATGACTACTTTGTTTGGATCCCATTTTTTATAAACTGATCAATAAATGGATAATTACATATTTATAGTAATATATAAGACATTAGGTGCTTGTTTGGGAAATCAAGAAAAACACTTCTTTTAAGTTGAGATAAAACTCATCCCACATACTCATCTCGTAAATTATAAAAACATTTCTAAAAAAAACTAAAACAAACACAAGTACGCATCAAACATCAACTAATAGAAAAATTCATAAGATAAAATATAAAAGCCTTGATGCACCTTCTACAATCATTATATATAGAGTATAAGATCCATCCACGCATAGGAGGATTTAAGGGGCTAGGGGTGGCCCCCCGTTCCCCCTAATTATACACACACACATATATATATATAAGGGGATATCTTTCTTTGTTTGCGGCATATTTTAATATTTGGACCGCACACAAACAAATTCAAGCGCAAGAGAAACTTGTCATATATAACTTGTTTATCCTTCGACCTCAATATATAATAGTTTCGTATAATCGTTTGCGTTTGATCCTTAACTTTTGAGTTTGAAATCATCATACATTATAAAAATAGGAGATAGCTACACATATATACAAGCTTAATAAGCTAAACTTGTTTGATTTTATTATATTTCATCATTTATATTTTAAAAATCTAGTTAATACTCTTTTGTTCCTAGATATAAGATATATTTACTGAATTTAAATAGATTAAGGAAGTTGGTTGAATAAGTTAATTTGACATATATTTTCTAAAACATTATAATCATCATCTTTCCTAATTTTTTATTAACTATCTTCCTTGATTATTGTTAACGTATATGAAACTATGTCTTATATTTATGATAAAAATCAACTCTCTAAATATGTCTTAGATTATGGATCAGAGGGTGTAATTTGTTGGAATATACATAATCTATTCTTGGTGGATTAGGGTCACCCAAGCCCAATTCAAGTAGAGCTATTATGTGATGGATTTCTTTGAATTTTTTTATATATTAGGTCTGTATTATATTTCAAGTACTTTTATTTCTGATATTTTTTTTTTTCGTCTTGAATAAAATATCTGGCTCCACCACTGCATCCACATGACATGAGCAATTAATACATCAAATAAATATCCAACTTATGAAAGGGTATGGAATAGGGAGAAAAACTATGGTTAACTTGTTTAAACTCACTAGTAAGGAAAGAGCTTTCAGATTTTTCAAGTTTCATTTAAAATAAAAAAAAAAAAAAATCCACCGACCGATAAATAAAATTGAAGAAAGAGGTAGGTAGGCATGAATGGCAATAAATTCCAAATAGTTGACATTAAAGGAATTTTAATGTTTAGCGTAAGATATAAAAGTGAGAGTGCGCTCCAGGGTGGCGTGCAGGGGGTCGTGGAAAGCAAGTCACCTATCTTATCTACCCAACTCTCACTATTTATGTTTGGAAAAATCCATAAAGACAACATTTTCTGTCCACACCATAAATAGACACTTAGATAAATTTAGTACTTTTTTTTGGGTCTCCTCTAAATCGTTATCAAGCCAAGTTGGACTTGATTAGGACTTAGCAGGATTAATGAGTGGGTGGCTAGACTAATTAAATTGAGGGTTAGTATGATCTCATACATATGACTTGATCTTATCTTTTGTTGTATGCTGAGGAATACTACTATTTGTTTTGATTTGTTTATAATTACACTTGAGGCCAACATTTCCTCATAAATAAATGATTGAAATAGTTGTAAGAGTAATATATTAACTCAAACTGTGTGAAAACTAGTAGTTGGATTGCCTTCTTGTTGATATACACCATAAGGTATCCAACTTATTATTCTTGTTCATAAAGCAACTTGATTTTTTTTCCTAGGCATAACATTGATGCACTATCGGAGATGAAATAGTCTCTATGTCATGGAGAACTCAACAGGCCCAAACTAATCTGGATTTAGGTACTGTAGAGGCTTATAATGGAGGCAACCCTCCCAAACCAGCAACTCTATACACAACTTAAGAATCGAACCCTAAATACTGCTTAAGGGACCTGACATCTCATCCCATTAAACTAGCCTAACATTGGTAAATGAAGATATCTTTCTCAACAAAGATTTGAACCCTAGTTGGCCATGTTGTAATACAGGGAACCAGCCCTTAACAACTTGATAATTTGATACATAACAGATAAACACATGGATTCTAAAACCCTGCCACTTAGAATTCTTAGGATTGTATGAGACTTAGGCCTAAGAAATTTTAAGGTTAGAATTTTAATATAAACAGCAATACATAATTTTCCAAGCCACATTTATTTTGTTGCTTTTAGAAGAAAAGAATGTTGCAACTAACATTATTAAAACAGACTTCAGCTGCCAAAGAAAATCAAAGCATGACACTACATAAGTTTAGGGGCCTTCGGCTATCATTTTTCTACCAATTTTTATTTCAGAATCACAGCCATACTAATAGAGTCAGCGGCGTTGCACCAAGATCAGAACCTATCGTAGCTTCAGAGCCTTCAAATTGGGAAGCTTTAAGGCTCAAAAGTCATGCTTTCAGCCTCCCGTCTGACTGACTCAAACAACACAGAGGACAGGTATCTCTCACCAAAGCTTGGAAATACCGCCTGCATCCATATCAAACCACACCTTAAGTGCCAAATAGGGTTTGTGTGTGTGTGTGTGGTATCTATAATATAAACGGTTTAATGTGACTCAACACATATGTGGTCCCAACATCTAGTTATGATTATAGTATCATCAAAACAGTCTTATCATTAACAAAGGGTGTTAATGACCAATTCTGCCCAGAGCACAAGCAACAAAACTCGTTGATCCACTTTAGGACCATCCATAAACAGAGATTCATGTATAAGCCACAATACCCACACAATAGGACAAACGAGATCATAATTATTTAGCATGTATATATCACAGCATGTATATATCACATATCAAAGGAATCACAATCAATAACTCGGAAGCATGAATTTATCCTATTTGATGGTTCTTCTTTAGAAAAACTGGAACATCAGTAATTCATCTGTTCAACATTTTCAGCTAAGCAGTCCAAGGTGAGCTTGTAAATTCCGTTCTTCAAAACCAGTTTTTTCTCATGTTAATGTGGTTATAGAGATCAGAAGTTATCTGGTTGTCAATATGCATCATGGAGCACCTATGTAACTAATAAATCTTTTCACCAGAATTTTCAGCCAACTTACCACAATAAGCTTTCCAGCATTTTCTGGTCTTTTCGCTATCTTAATTGCAGCTGCAGCTGCAGCTCCAGATGATATTCCCACCTACAACAATACACAATGAGGCGAGAACAAATAATTAAAGGAAAAAAAAAAATTAGAAAAGAGGTTCAATAAAATAGCCCTTGAGGAAAGCTTTAAGCTCACTACTGGCAAGTTTTACAGGTTAAGAACTTACAAATAGGCCTTCTTTAATTGCAAGAAGTTTAGCAGTCTCTATAGCTTCATCGCTTGATATCTGCCAAATCACATGAAATATCTCAAGTTTAAAAAATCACATAATGCTCTGACTGTCCGAAACAAAAATTCTGCCATAGGACGATCTTTATATTACTTCAATCTCAGTCTTCTGTTTTCTTTTAAACTAAACCACTAATAAATCTTAATTTCAGTTGAATCAAATAAGAAATTCAGATTAGTATTACAATTTTATTGTATATTCCATCATAATTTGTTCATAATAACATTTTTAGAACCGATGCTAGGCCCGACTTCACAGCCATCCAACTAGCTACTGAGCCAGAGAAGGGAATAGTCACCCCACATACTATAGGAAAAATAAACAATTAGAATTTGATTTAATGGGTGCTTCAACGGAAAAAGCTTGAATAGTACAAAAATGAGCTCAGCTTAAGCCAACATTGCCTCAATAATTGCAAATGAAAAAACAAAATGCCACCGCTATCAAATCCATCTTTATAAATTGAAGGTGTATTGAGTTTCATTACATGAACTCTTGAGCAACGTAGCCATAGGTTAAAAGTAGTAACGACTTACTTGAACAACTTCGTCTAGAAGACCAACTTCCAACACCCCAGGTATAAAACCAGCACCAATCCCTTGAATCTTGTGAGGACCTAGGCATTCCCATGGCAAATTTCACATCAGGCGACAGTTAAAGATGCGAGTTCTTTTACTCTCTAATTTAATATTCTATTAGAAGAAAAACTGCTAACTGCTAATAGAGTAGAAATTACCAGAGAGGATAGCAAACAAAAAAGCAAAATAGGAACCATCTAATTGTCTAACGGGATATCTTTTAAGTTGATGAAAGAACAGAATAGTCAAAGAGTCATTGTGTTCAAGTGACCATGAATTGGCTTAAATATAAATTCCAAATAATAAATTCAATCATAGTTCTTATCTCACGGAATACAAGTATGTAGATATATTCAGTGTGTGTTTGATTAGCTTTCGGAGAATAACTTTTATTATTTATGAGGTATGCGTGTGAGGAGTTTTGTCTCGATTTGCGAAAAATAGCTTCTAAAACCACGGTTTCAGTATTTGCCAAACACTCAAATAAAATTCAAAAGCAACATGCATGACAAACTTATTATAGCTTGTTGTATTGTGACAGAATATTAAAAAGTCAACTATCAACAAAGGAACAGAGGAGCATAACACAAGTTATAACTCACCAGGCTTTCCTCCAGAGAGCACAGGACTTTCAACAGGTTCAATGCCATACAACTACATAGAGGATGAAGGAAAACAATGAGAACACAAATGCATGAAATAGTAGGAGATATTATTCTCAGCACATCAAACAAATAAGCAAACCTTAATGTCGGGATTCTGTTCTTTAAGAAATTTCCCAACACCTGTTATCGTCCCACCAGTTCCTATCCCTGATACAAATGCATCAATTTTCCCTCCAGTGCCTTTCCATATCTCAGGGCCAGTGGTTTCATAATGTATCTGAGATGATATAAAATATTTTAAACATTGTTTGCCAAGCATCCATCACAACCATTATGGAAAAAATGCCTAGATACCTTGGGATTGGCAGGATTTTCAAACTGTTGAAGAATGTATGCATCGGGTGTCTTAGACAATATTTCTTCAGCTTTCTGAACTGCACCTTTCATTCCCTTTGCAGGGTCTGTCAGTACTAACTCAGCCCCAAAAGCCTTCAGGATGATTCTTCTTTCAAGACTCATTGAAGCAGGCATCGTAATGATAAGCCTATAACCTTTTGCTGCTGCCATGAAGGCTAATCCAATGCCGGTATTACCACTTGTTGGTTCAATGAGGATACTCTTCAGCAAAACAAGAACAGCATATTCACAAAAAGGAGTAGTTGTCAACTCAAGAGATACACCAAAAAGACTATAAAAAATTGAGCTTACAACTTGCTACTTCTTAGCATATGACATTTCGGTTGAAACTTGCAGGGTAACACAAGAGATACACAAAGTAACAGCATTTTGTTCTCAATTCCAAGGCACACACTTTTACCATATTATTACGAATTTGGCAACCCATGGGAGGGTTCTTTAACAAGGGATACCAACCTTTCCGGGTGTGATGAGACCTTTTTCCTCTGCATCAGATATCATACTATAACCGATCCTGTATGTCATATAGATACAATAGAACCAAGTATTCTATCAATCACTAGAACTTACGCCTATTCATAAACAGTAAAACAATAATGCTAGAAGAAACAAGAAAGTACGAGATTATATATCGGTATAAAAAACTGAAACCTGTACCTGTCTTTAACACTAGAGCATGGCTCCATCAATTCTAGTTTGCAAGCAATCCGGCCCACACAACCATCCACAACTTTATTAAGATATACTAATGGGGTTTTGCCGATCAACTAAAAAAGAAAAAAGGCAACACACTATAAATAAGCGTGAAAGAGAGATCAGAGACCATCAAGGCACACAAACTCACTTCTGTAATGTCTTTGGCAATTCCAGAGCATTCCACCGCCATGATGAATAATTGATGATAGCTTACTGTCTGCAAACAAAGAAAAAGTATTAGCACCAATAGACTTCTTTAATTCACGTAGGTTCCAGTAATACAGAGTAACAGATGACGGAATCTGAAATTTTTTTACTTTGTAAATATGAAAATTCGGAAGTCTGTGTTGTTTTTGCAAATGCGAAAATTAAGAGGCCATGAAACATGCAAACCTGCTTAACTGAATTCCAAACTAGCTCGTTACCGAGATGCCGCTACGACCGTACGACGCCACCTATCTTGATAACCATACAGGAACGGGCGAACAGCTTTAGGATTAGGATATGGCTCGTACTACTCTTTATTGTAAAAATGTGTTGTTTCCATTTATCTGTTATTTTAAAAAATTTAGGTAATAATAGTATTAGCATAAATCTTACGCAAAGATGACACGTGGAAGTCGAAAAATGATCTGAATTTTCAAAAAAGAGAAGAATTTACTGGAACACCACACTCTTTTTCATTTTAGCTTTTTAATGCAGTGTCTTAATAATTGCATAATACCAATTTATTTTCTCTCAACATAATATCAATATTATATAGTTATATTTAGTAATATAATACATCCAGTTCAAAAAAATATATGGGGTGCTCAATATTGAATCTAGTTCATAATATAATTTGCACTATAAATTAGGTTTTACATTTTAAAAAAATCATATTAATATAAAAAATATAATTTACAAGAAATCACATTATTATACAGATTATTAACCCTTCTACCCATAAGCTTATTCGCATGTGTCACGATATCATATGAATATTTTTTTTATTGTTAATAATAGGAGTGCAGATTTAGCTCAATCATATTGTCACATCAAAGGAAACGCTGCTTGCTTGCGTTTGAGTACTAAAGTACAATGCATTGTTGGAGTACAATTTAATATCACATCACTTGGTTATATTGATTTTTTCAAAAAAAAAAAAAAAAAAACCGATGGCATAAAAAGATTTTTTTGAAAAAACAAATAAAGAGGTATTGACTCTTGAACGGCCATTAAAACTTAAAAGCATAAGATCATCTCAGAAGAGAGTGCATACGTTGTGCTCGTGTTAATGCACCTATCTCACAAGATGTTGCAGGGACTGTATCTGACCCATGGCTTATAGCAGGTGATTTTAATGCAATTCTTACTAGTGGGGATCGAGCTGGAGGTTCCGAGGCGAGAGCCCGTGGTTGTGAACTCTTTCGTACTTTTATTTTTAACTGTGGATTGACAGATCTTGGTTATTGTGGCCCTAAGTATACATGGAGATGGGGTACTTTACTCCAGCGCTTAGATCGCGCACTTGGCAACACTCATTGGATGGACACCTTCAGTACAACAGTTGTGAAGCATCTCCCCAAACTCAATTCTGATCATCGTCCGTTGTGCATACAGGTTGGTGGGCATGTAAGTCTTCCTCAACAGCATAAACCATTTAGGTATTTGGCAGCCTGGGCCACTTCTGAGTCTTTTGGAAAAGTAGTACGGGACGGTTGGTCTAGCAAAGAGCCCATTGTTGAAAATATCAAGAAATTCACGGATTCGGTCAAGATTTGGAATCGTGAGGTTTTTGGAAGTATCAAGCAACGCAAGCGTAGAATCTTGGCACGGCTAGGTGGCATTCAAAAAGCACAGGAGACTCGTCTATCTCGCTTTCCATTTGGATCGATTGGAAGGCGAACTACGTAAGGATTTTGAGCTAATATGTGAGCAAGAGAATTTGACATGGGCACAACGAGCCGGTGTGATCGGGATAAAGTTTGGCGACGAAACACGGCTTATTACCATGCAAAAACAAATCGGGTCCGAGGCCGAGGTAAATTAATTACGGCTCGAAAGGTGACAATGGGACCCGGTGCAGCGATGATGCTACCCTCCGGTCTTGGGCGAGTCGGTTTACAAGAACTTTATGCTAAAGATGGAGACTTTGTCTCACGATACCGGGGTAGAGGCCTTTTCCCGATTATAGACGGATCTCGACTCGGTCTCTTGATTCGCTATCTTGCAAAGTGAAGTGCACACAGCTCTTTTTCAAATGAAGCCCCTCAAGGCTCCGGGGTCGACGGGTTGCATGCCGCCTTTTTCTAATCAATGGAAGTTTGTCGGTTCCTCTCTATATCACATGGTTATCCAATTTTTTGAAGAAGGTATTCTCCCTTTTGAACTTAATGAGACGCTCATCACTCTAATCCCCAAGATTCCATCTCCAGAGAGGCTTAAAGAATTCCGTCCGATAAGTCTATGCACGGTCCCCTACAAGATCCTTACAAAAGTTACGCCAATAGACTCAAGAAGTCATACCCAGTTAGTCCTCCCGAACCAATCTAGCTTTGTTGCAGGACGGCAGATAACTGACAATATCATTATTGCCCAAGAGGTTATTCACTCAATGAGATCCAAAAAGGGTCCAGAGGGGTGGTTAGCAATTAAAGTGGACCTTGAAAAAGCATATGATCGTTTGCGGCTGGGACTTTATAGAAGAAACACTTTATGACGCCTTCCTTCCAAGCAAATTTGTCAAAGCCGTGATGTTATGCGTTTCTACTTGTAGTATGAGGGTCGTATGGAATGGCAAACGGCTAGAGAGATTCTATCCCTCCGAGGTATTAGACAAGGGATCCACTCTCGCCTTATCTTTTTGTCCTCTCGTATGGAGAGGTTATCTCAAATGATCAACAAAATGGTGACGGAAAATCGGTGGAAGCCAATTCATATGGGACGTGGAGGTCCTCCTCTCTCCCACCTATTTTTTGCGAGATGATTTAGTGCTCTTTGGTTCAACCGAAGCCTCACAGTACACTTGATCAATAATATCCTCAATGACTTTTGTTCCAAATCGGGTCACAAAGTTAGTAGTCATAAAACTGAGGTGTTCTTCTCCAACAATGTTCCTCATGGTGTCAAAACATGGGTGAGTGAGGAGTTGGGCTTTAATCGAACTGATGATCTCGGGAAGTACCTTGGCGTTCCTTTACTCCATAAACGTGTACGGATTGGGACCTATGAGTATATAGAGGATAAAATTAAAAACAAACCGCTCTGTTGGGCGGCGAAGACTCTATCACTCGCGGGCCGTATCACATTAGCTAAATCAGTATTATCTGCTATACCAGTATATGCAATGCAGACAACGAAGCTGCCACCTGGGATGTGTAGCCGCATTGACCGACATATCAGAAATTTTGTGTGGGGTAGCATTGGTAATGAACGGAAGCCAAGCTTGGTGAAATGGGATGAGATGTGTAAACCTTACAAAGCGGGTGGTTGCGGTTTTAAGAGACTAGAACAACAAAATCAAGCGTTCGATGAAGCTTGGTTTTACTCGAGATCTCAACCGGAGCTTCTTTGGGTACGGGTCCTTCGGAAAAAATATGGGTGGGATGATTACCGGGTCCTCACGGGAAAAATCACAATTGTTCTTATTTATGGAGGCATATTAAGAAATTATGGTCGATGTGGAACTTGGCATAAGATGGGATGTTGGTGATGGTTCTCGTACTCGATTACGGATGATAATTGGCTATCGGAGATGGTCCTTAAACTTACGCGCATTCGGAGATATCACGGAGAGTGAGGCTTCCTACCTGAGTTAGCCACTTTGTTACCCCCGAAGGCAATTGGGCCCGGGACCGGTTTCATGGCGACCTCCTCGGCATATTCTTTCCTTAATTTCGGGTTGCAAAGCCCGGATGGCGAGGATGGTGTTGCTCGATGTTTTTGGGATCGAACACCCGATGGACATTTCTCTATTTCCTCCGCCTATGAGATGCTTTGTGATACCGAGATCGAGGAATCTAATCGCCTATGGGAGGTAATTTGGAAGTGGGATGGTGTCCGGAGAGAGTTAGGGTTTTCCTCGGCTAGCGGCACGAAAAGGTTACTTACCAATGCGAGAGGCGCCGACGCCATATGGTGGATTTAGATCTTTGTATGCGCTGTGGAGACGTTGTAGAGGATACGAGATCATGTATTACGAAAATGCGGTTTGCCCGGGAAGTATGGAGTTACTTGATGCCAATAGATCGGATACAACGTTTCTCCAACATTGATTTCATGATTTGGATGCTACGTAATCTTGGAACCAACCGTCAAAGTCTTAACGAAGCGAGCCAAATGGGCAAGCCTATTTGGTTTGACATCTTGGAAACTTTGGGAAGCTAGAAACAAGGTTGTATTTCGGAATGTTCATCTTCAACCGGCTCAACTCGCTCGAGAAGTGATGCTTTTAGGCTCGATTTCAATGAACAAGCAACGGAACTCGTTTGTTCGGCACGGGTGACCGCCGGCGGAGAACGAGAGGATTATAAAATGGCGTAAACCTTCAGGTAATACTATCTCCTTAAACTGTGATGGGGCGAGAAAGAGCGATTCTAGACTTGCAGGTGCAGGAAGTTTACTTAGGGATCATGAAGGACGTTGGATAGCTGGATGTTGCCGACACATTGGTACTGCACCTCTCTCCCGGCGGAATCGGGGCCCTCATGGATGGCCTTCAACCGCATGGGATAAAGGCTTCGGGACGGTGGAAGTTCAAATAGATTGTTTGGTTGCACTAAGTTTAATTCTTAGAGAGGAAGGCCACGCTAGTCCACACATGTGTTTGGTCCTAAGATTCAACGTCTTCTAGCCCAGGATTGGTTAGTAACTGTTAATCATACTTTTTCGTGAGGGTAATCGGTGTCTTTGATTTCCTTGCTACTTATGCTCTACATCCGGAGAGGGATACCACTTATTAGACGAGCCACCTGGTGATCTTCAACGCCTCTCCTACGGGATGTAGAAGGTATCGGACGAGCAAGATTTTGCTCTAGTATTTCCTGATCTTTGAAGGTCAGTCCCTATTGTAAACAAAAAAAAAAAAAAAAACTCCGCAACAAGATTAATTTTATTCTCAGTATAAACCCTTTGTCGTACAACAGGCTATTACTGTTCACAAAGTACTGCAACTTGTACCAGCAAAGATTGTTCTCCGAAACAAGTCAATAAATAACAACATGGCAGGTCCTAGCGACTACCAATACTATAAACAACTAATCAAAACAGCTAGAATAATTTACTGCTACAATAAATCATTCCCCTTTCAACATTTAATTACATTGTTCACGAAGCACAGCAACAGTAACTTTTTCCGCAGCGCATCCAAGTAATGTGGTGGGGAACCGTTTATATTGGTAACTCAATCCAATTATCCATATTCCCCAAAGAAATTAACTAAGAACGAGACAGAACCCCTTTTGAACTGCATATACAAGACGGTGCATAATATTGTTAGTTTTTCACACCATACAAACAGAAGACTCGATGATATCTATACTCTTAAAGGTACCAACACAAAAGCCATGCATTAAGCAAATATACCAACATACAACACCCAATTATGAGTGAATATGCTTGACAGATATCGTTCATACTATATTTTTTTCAGAGTTATTCTGCCTTCCAAATCGAAGCATTGAAGCGTGATCAGTCCAGAAATTTTGTTACATATGTTGAATCTGAATATTTTTATCAATAAAGAACAGGAATTGTGTTGTTCATCTTTCGATGAAATGGTGTGAGTGATTTGAAACGTGAGGAAATTAGTTGTTTTGTTCTTTTTTTTAACAAAGAAAGAGTATTATTCATCATTCTATCATCAGAAAATACATAAAGAATCAAACATCTGATCTTAGAGCAGAGAGGATAAACATCAAACCGTTTATAACAGTAGCTTAATGGCAGGTCAACATAAGCCAGTACTTTTCGTCTTAGCATAAAAAAGAGAAAACCATTTTCATACATATCAGACCTTGGCACAGTCCCACATCGACGTGGGTCATACTCTGTTGCTTGTCTAAGAGCCCTAGCAAAAGCTTTGAAGGTGGCCTCAATGATATGATGGGAGTTTTTTCCAGCAAGCTGTGTTAAAGATTAAATAAATAAAAAAATCATGTATTTGATTAATATATTTTAAAAGTGAAATAAAGACCATCTTAAGTTTATTGTCTGGTAGAATATGCATATACTCTAGGCATAGTGAATATATAACAGAAAAATTAAGTTGAACTGTTGATGCATCCAGAATAATAAAAAGTGAAATCTCTGTTTTTGCAACCTAGTATGCTTGCAAAGACGTCCAGCAGATTATTCATTGCTTTAAGTTTCCATTTTCATAGCAACACAAAGAAATGCTTGTGATGGCTAAACAAGAGATGAAAATTTAAATTCTTTACCTGCCGAATGTGAAGTGTCATCCCAGAAGTATTCACTAAGGACTGGAAAAAATGCTCCACCAACTACAAACAAGGATGTCTCAAGAATGCATTAGGATATAAAAGATCAAAAGAAAAGGCAACAGAAATAAGTATGAGGATAATGACTGCTAAACAATTGTAGTCAGTTCACATGTCCAACTAAAATGTTTGAATAACTATCAGTTTGAAGCTCTGGCTTTGTGATTGAATGAAATAAGGACAGGAAAAGAAAAACTTAAAAAATAAAGTATTCAAAAACTTATGCACAACCTGAGTGTCATATGTTCCAACTCTCTGAGTGGGTATGTCCAAATTATAACCAAGATGAGGTCGACCAGATAGATCCTGAAAAAAGATCAAATTGCTTTAGTGAACCGTAAATTAACTTATAAGGGGAAAATCTTGTAAATGAGGTCAGAATGGCTATTAAACCTTTTTAATGGACTTGCACGCTGAATGGATCAGAAGGACTCATATACATTAATCTAACTTAAACCTTTAACTAATCATAAAAATACTGTATGCAACAAACTTACTAGGGAAACATGTATTAGCGCTTCATCAAGTGGAGCAGAGAAGTCACCAAACCGGTTTATACCTTTTCTATCACCAAGAGCCTGAAGTAAGGCCTGAAGACAAAAAGTAACACAAACCTATTAGTATTAATAGCATATGAATATGGATTTAAATAGTCTAAGCCAATACGCAAATGCCCACCATTTTTAAAGATTAAAATATGCAATATAATTATAAGAATTGTCACCAAAGGCTTAAATGCCGTGTGCATAGAAAGGATGAAATCAAATGTACAAATACACTCTCGTAAATCAGTCTTGTAAGATCTTGAACATTGGATAACAGATAAATTTTGTTTCAAACAGATGCATATGACAGAAGTCAGCAAATTAAATCATGTAGCTTTTGGTAGTACCGTTCCAATGGCAAGAGCCACATCTTCATTCGTATGATGATCATCAATGTGGGTATCACCAGTTGCCCTCACATGCACATCAAACAGCCCATGTGAAGCAAGTTGCTGAACAATCAGAAGAAAGTTTAGTTTCCGAACTATTACACCCTCAGGCCAATTTTGATACCGTGATAGCCATTAACTTCAATTTTCAATTAAGATTTTGACATTTCAAAATCCATGATCAGATTCTGACAATTAAGATTGTTTAATTAGGCGTATTTTTCTCTATAAACCTCTCTAGCATGCGTCCAAAATCAATCCTTCAATCCCATATTGCAGACCTTGAAAAAAAAATCAGAACGAAATATAAACTAGAAAAGAGTTAATATTACTGACATCTAGCATGTGATCAAGGAAGGGAATTCCAGTAGTACTGTCAGCAACCCCAGAACCATCCAGGTTTATTTTGACCGATATATTAGTTTCCTTAGTGACCCTTTTCACCTCTCCAATTCTAGCTCCTGAAGATGATCAGAAAAGTATACAAAATCATCTACGCATTCCAAAATGTTGAGTAACTGTTTTATAATCGTCTGAAGAAAAACGTAGTTTGGAACAGACCTGAGTTAGCTGGTGAAGTTGTTATAGGTGAACTGTTGTGTTCCGCTAAAGCAGGAGAGGAGATAGTTCTGAGAGGATCCATTCGGATGAGATTGCAGTGATTTACTGAATAGATGGAGCGGTGGGAATGCGCGGAAGTGGGAGGAAGACTTCTCTGGAAAATCCAAACTCTAGATTTAGGAAGCAGAGATGAAGGGCATTTCAGAAGACTAGGAGTTGCAGACAGTTCCATTCAGTTGGTGAATCAAAAGCAATCTAGCAAAAAATAAAGCAATAAGAGGAGGGGGACAAGAAAAAAGCCTTGTTATATCAAGTTGTTAGTAGTTTCGTGCACTTCAGCCTTTGAATACAGCTTCATTACAGTAACATCTTCAGAGCAGACTCATTACAAAATAATTTTCCACTTTTTCTGTTAATCAAAGAAACTGGCAGGTATCGTCACGAAATGCAGATATAAAGTAGGTGCAACATTTTACTACGGCTTCAATCTTTCCCTTTTTGACAGAAGAGAAGAGACAAAGAAAAGGAGAAAAAAATGAAACTTCAGCGAAGATATAGAACCCAATCAAAAGGGGGAACCATCCTCAAGAAAACACTAAGTTTTATCTGGCTGGGAAGAGGTCAGCGCATAAATAAGTGACGGAAGACGAAGGCATATTTGTTCTTGAGCGAGCAACAGGTCTACATATTCCTCCAATGAATTATCGGTCCAATGAAATGACGAAGTAAAGTGAAGAACAAAAGAAGTCTTTATGCAAGATATCGTAAAAAAGCTATAACTTAAAACATCTCATCTCAGATATTCATAGAATCAAAAGGACGACCGCAAATGGATGTTAACAAATTTGAAGACAACACAGCAATACATGCATAGACGGCTAAAATCCAATTTCAATCAAGGGGAGTAGAAAACAGCTTTCACTCATTTGTAGCGAGACAACAAGAAGCACACTAATACATGGGCGGCAGCAGATCTTACAGAGCAAAGCCTCGTTGAAGAAGAAAATATGACCTAGTCGGCCTGTATCCTCCTTCTTCTACTCTCGGAATCAGAAAATTTATTCCTCTTCTTGCATTTCCAGAGAAGTGAGCGATGATGGCTTCACTTGGGAGAAGCGGGGAACGACGGAGGCAGTGCGGCACAGAATACAGATTTTTTCCCTTTTTTTTTAAGGCAAAAAAAAATCTAATATTTGGACTGAAAAAATATATATCTATCAACACTTATAAGTTTTTGTGCCAACTTTTATAATGTAAGTTTATATTTTTAAATTTTCATATTCATCATTATTATTATTTTATTATGACTGTTAAAATATTTATATGCATTTGTAAATCTAACAATAAACTTAATTATATAAATAATTTGGCGTAAGTTTCCCCCTTAAATAAAGTCATAATTGAGACCCTGACTCTCGTAGCTTGGCCAAGGGACAACTAAGTCCGATTAAAAACCTAAAATAAGTAGGTATTTAGAGTATCTTAAATTTATCAGTCACAAAAAGGTGATTTGAACTTCAGATTTTTTTTCCTTAAGAAGAAGAAAATGGCAACGGCAACCGGTGTTCCAACAGCAAAGGAATGAAAAAGCTGCATCTTGTTGTAAATATTGTATGTGTGAATGTTCATAATCCTTCACTCTTAGGATTTCATTTTGAAATTAATGGCCATAACCTTCAATAGTTTCAAACTGTATCATAGTAATAAAGATTGTTGTAACTCTTGGAATATGAAGCCTATAAATATATGCTTAACACAAAAGGTTGGCTACTTGGATTTTACATAGAAATGCTATGAATGAGAGATTTGCTCAACTCTTTATTTATAATAACCCTCCCTTGTCTTTCTTCAACCCTCGACTCATCTCTTTATTTTACTTATTTTTATTACACGTCTAAAATTATTCGCAGAAGACGTATGTTTAGGCTGCGTCCCTTTAAAACTAAATGAAACCTTCAAAATTCTTCTTCTCATCCATGTAATTGGCCCATGTGTTGTAATTCATACCAGGCGGGAAATTAAGATTTTTCTCATTTGTTGCATTCTTATCTGTACACACTCCAATATATACCAAATCGACCCCTAGCCTTCAAAGTTCAAACCCCTGTTCCAGACCTTCGAACACTCAAGACATGTCGTCTGATCAACTTCATTGGTGCCATTATAATTTTGGTAGCCTTTTACTTGTCTAATATCAAGTGAACAACGAAAACAGAGAAGAAAGCTAAAAATTTTGGAAATGCAGACTAACTTGTAGTTTTATTTAAAAAAGGGTTTACCTGCTCATATCGCTGCAAAATGTAGAATTCAAGTGCCAAGTAGGACTCGCTTCAAACTGACTTTGTCGGATGAATAGAATTTCAATCCACAGCAAAAATAAATAAATAAATTCCCGCACTATTTTACCTTGATGGGAATAAAAGAGATCAAAAGAAGCCAGGCAAAATGTAAAGCAGCCAGCAACATAAACTAGAATCGAGTGCTAATACAAAAATATAGCATATGATCAAGAAGGGGTAACCAGTACTAATATCAGCAACCAAAACCATCCCGGTTTATTTTGACCCGTACATCGGTTTCTTTCCTTGATTACCCTTTTCACCTCTCCAGTTCTAGTCCTGAACATGACCAAACGAGCATTCAAATTCATTGATAGATTACAAAAAAATCAGTGATAAAAATCCTTGAAGAAGGAAAAAAGAGCTTGAGGCAGATCTAAATCAGCTGGTGACGCTGTTGCAGGCAAACTAGAGAGTTCCATGCAATAACCAGAAGAGATAGTTTTGAAGGATCCACTTGGATAAGATTGTTGTGATTTATCAGGATGATGGAAACGGATGGGTGGAAACATGAGGGAGTGGTAGTAGGAGTAAGATTTCTGTTTATTCCATGTACCTATCTGGCGTTGAAGAAGAGAAATTCCAGAATCCAAATATACATATTGAAATGACCGGCGCAATTTGCTTCCAGCACGAATCTCGATTTTGAAACTGAGGATTTTACTACAGCAGCCACAATGAATCCACCTCTTGTCATCCATCAATCCAACATTACTAGCCTTTTCTTATAATACTAAAGTTTTAGGCTTAATCGCAATGTCCCAGAATCAAGAAAGCAGTCAGTTTTCCTGTATATAGAACAAAGCCAGGTTCTAAATTGAGTCCCCTGTCAAAGCAGCAAAATTAGGAGAGTACATCTTCCATGCTCTCACCTTCCCCTTTCCATAGCAGATGGGGATCACATCCAGAGTGCTGTTTTTCTGAGCCCTCGTTGTCGGGGCTAGGAGATTTAGAGCTAGCACCAGAAATAGCATTTTCAGCCATCTTATTTTTCATTGACTTATTCCCCTGCTTTACACTGGAGTTTAATTTCTCTTCATTGCTATCACAATCAAAGCTATGAATAGCATGCTTGTTGCCAGCAAATCTCTTAGTATGAGGTTCCCTTTCACTATCACTCTCACTAAAATCTCTCTGCTGCTGCTGCTGCTGCTGCTGCTGCTTCTTCTTCAGTTCTTTCTCCATCTTCTTCCGTGTTTTCCTCGTCAATTGACTGAGCACCTCATCTGAAAAAAGAGCAAAGGAAGATCCATCTCCAATGGGCTTGACCTCCTTATCAACATCAGCTAATTGCTTTTGGAGTGCATCGTAGGCCTTGATGATAGACCAATAGGCTGTGCCCCCTGGATTAATATAAACTGCATCTAAATAGTCTCTATTCCTTCGAGGCCGGTAATCTATTGTCCAGCCTGCACTTAGCAGCATCTCCCTTATTTTTTCTCGCAGTCTCTGCTTCTCTGTTCCACTACCACCCCTGGCTTTTCCTTCTTTTGTTCTTGTAGTTAGGACCTTTTCATGCAATGAAGCCTGTTCATCCTCAGAACTTATCCTCTTCATAGACTTGCGAGCTTTGGTATTTTTCCGTCCCAGGTTTGATGATGTGTCACTGTTCTCTGAATCCAATGCATCACCCTTGCTATCCTTACTGGACAAAGATTTTCTCGATGCTATCTTCCTTTTGTCGGGCCTTGGAACTAAGCCTGATTTCTCAGCAACAAGTGCTGTTTCCAAGTTCGATGAAGAACGGATCAGATCATTCCTCTTAGCAGTAGTGCCATCACTCCTCAAAATCTGTTGACTTTCGACATGTTTGCGGTGATCATAGTGATCTAATGGCCCACCCACCTTCTTCTTACCGACCCTCACCTTTAAAACACCATTTTTGCCCTGTATCCTAATGAAATCATCTCCATTACCAGCAAACTTCTCTTGTAACAAAGGTAGCGGAAGTTGAGGTCCATCCCTATCCATCTTAAACCTGCTACGATCTAAATCATTTCCCATATACAAGCCACCAGTCCTGTCATAATGAGAGTTATTCCTTTTTCCAAGAACGGGTCTGCTCGATCCTGGATCAAATTCCTTTTCAATGCCACTTCTACCTGCATGCATTGATCCCATATACCTTCCTCCACCAAAACCAACTCCATGACCCTCGAAATGCCTTCGTGACTTTTCTACATGAACACCCTCATATTCATCAGAATCAAATGCATCCAATTTATTCCGTTTTATTTCCCTTTCCTCAAAACCATTCTTATTGACCAGGAGGTCCTTGTTATACCTAGCTAGTGACAATATATCCCTCTTTCTCCCAAATTCACTCCCTGCAACCATACCCTGCTGGTAGGCAGTCAGACCATTGCCGACGCGTACAGTCTCAGGATCCATCCTTCTGCTTGGAGGCATCAACGATTCGTCGCTTGATCCTGAATCACTAGAGGCTACACTATGTCTCTTGGCCAATTTTTTATCATACAGCTTCTGAGAGCTTGAAGAACCAACCCCACCAGGCAACGCATCTCCTTTCTTTCTAACAATTAAACAACCCGACGAGTTCCTGCTCTTGAGCACAACCTCAGATGGGCCAGCTGATCCCACCCCAGGTCCCATCTACATGAAACAGCCAAACCAAAAAACCCTCTCAAATCTTCGAAACCACAGTTTAATCCCCATAAAATTCGACAAATCAAGAGAAACAAAAACGATCCAACTCAGAAATCCTAAGTAAGGCCACATTACCAGATTAATTTGGCTTCTATCCACCCAATAGACAGAAAGTTTTCTCCTTGGCAAAAATTTCCAATTTAGACCAAAAAGGCAAAGCAAGGATTTTTATGAGTCTTACCTCGTCGAAAAATTCAGCGATTTCCCCTGCAGTGAATTATCTGTACAAGAAGGCAGATCAGCGATGCGAATCCACAGCGGACGGAACTTGATCGGGGAGCCATGCGACGCGAGCCATATGAGAAGAGAGAGAAGTTTTGAGAATTGTGACTATCGGTACCCGGACTTTGCAGGAGTCTCTGTATAAAAATATAATAAATAAATAAATAGCGACCCATTGTTCTTCCGTCTGTAATTCCAAAATTAAACATTGAACTTTGAACAGTTCGATAAATGACTTTAACTGGCGCTGGGCTTGCCCGCATCCAACAAAAATTACGATGATTTATCGATTTTCGATTCCCATGATAAATTTGCAGAAACATTCCGTTTAACTTTGTATATATTAATTAAACTAATACCCCCACCTCTCTGCAAAATTAAACACCTAGTTTTTTGGTGAATTTTATTTGGTAAAGTATATATTTGGTCCTTTATATTTGTTTTTGGTATCATTTTAGTCCTTTAAGTTTGTAAATTACACGTTTGGTCCCTTAATGTTAACACAGTTAGTCCCACTTAACTGAAAATATTGACTCAACAATTTTAAGCGATGATTGTGCAATTAAATGTTGATCAAGCGTCTTAATATATTAGTATTTTAATAAATTAATATTTTAAATCCTATTAATTGAAAATATTTAATTTTATTCGACAAAAAATATATTTAATCTTCACAAATTTTGAAAAACCACAAGAGTTTGTAAAGATTTTTTTTTCAATTAATAGGATTTAAAATATTAATTTATTGAAATACTAACATATAATCACGTTTGGTCAAAGATTTAATTGCACAATCATTCTTAAAAATTGTTGAATCGATTTTTCATTAAGTCAAACTAACGGTGTTAACGTTAAGGACCAAACGCGACTTTTACAAACTTAAGGGATTAAAATGATATTAAAGAAACATAAAGGGATCAAATGAATACTTTAAAATGCATTTTATTTTAAATGTAAGATACTACCTCCTAGGTCTAAATATAAAACATAATTGACTTTTTTTGGAAAGATTAAGGAAGTTAAATAAGTTCTTAATCATTTCATATGTTGTGTTTTTTTTTAGATTATATATTAGTTTATTGATCAAACTATTTAATTTAAAAGAAAAAAAAAAAAATATTCTAAACTAATTTAATTATTATAGGTCTTATAATTAAGACCAAAGAGAGTATTTTTTATTTTATCTCTTATATTTATTTATTTTGCAAACTAATTTGTATAATTTATAAATTGAGGATGTATAAAGGGAGAATGACAAGGGAAAAAACTTTTAAATTGTGAAATCCTAAATCAAGTATTTTCAAAAAAAAAAAAAGTTATGAATTACTTATTAAGTATCGTCTTTACTTATCAATTATTGGTAACAAATCCAATTTATGAATTAACAATTTCAAGGTTCTTTTTGTTATTTTTCCTATATATAATAAAATCTTGTGAATATTTTTAGAGACGTCATATTATTTATGTTATAGTTAAGTTATTAACAATAAGATGAGTATTATTAATTTTTGTTAATATCAAAACTAAGATGTAACATGATCATGATTTTAATAGTTATTTATTTTAAATAGATATAGGAGAGAAACAAGTGAGATATCTTGAGTATGACTAGTTATTATTATTAATGAAATAATTGGGGAAAAAAATTATTAATCAAATAAAAAGTTAATTCAAATCAAGATTAATATCAACGTAAAGTCTATATAATTAGCATTGCCCGATCCTAATTATTTATTTGTAAATTATATGATGAGTTTTTTAGCGGCATGCGTAAATCCTTAAACTTGTCGTAGCCCAAGATGACTCGGTTATCCGCTTACAATCTGAACATGCATCTTGTCACGAGTCGCACGTTTTCTTTATCATTAGAATCTCCGCACGCATGTAATTTTCCAAGTTTTATTAATGTTGACAATTCTGTTGTCTTATTTTTTTCTATTTTAAAATATTTAAACATTCAATATAGTCAACCCCATTTACTGCCATAAAGACTCTTTAGAAGTATGTAAGACTGTAAGAGTAAAAAAACCTTTTATAACCTTAATGAAGTGGGAATGAGATATATTGATGAATGATGATGAGAATGGAAAAAATATATACATTCTTGAAAATGAATAATGAGTAATAAATCTTTAATTTTTTTAAAAAAGAGAAAAAAAATAATCTTGTATTAAAGATCATGCTTATTTTTCCCAGTTGATCGTGCTTGTGGTGTACTTCATCTGATCCGGCAGTCATTAATATGCTTGTAGTGACTTTCTTGTATCGCAAACTGTTTCTGCTTACCAATAATTTTGTCACTACATATAATATGAACACAAGTTTAAAGGGTGGGCCAAAAAAAAAAATGACAACATAAATTTAAAGGAAAAGCTCAATCTCTAACCGACTACTACCATTCAAAATCTTATGTTCTCCGTGAATATAAAGCTCTATATGAAAGTCATGAATATAAATTTAAATAGAGTTGAATTCAAACAAAAAAACATATTATGAGGTAAAACCTTTTAACTTATAAAACACACTATACGACTCTGAAGTGAGACTCATAACCATATATCAACTAACTTCATTCATCATGAGGCAAGACAGCATCATCTTATAAAATGACAATCGGCAAATCGTCACGTAAATAAATCTCCTGTTGAGGGTTCTAAATATTTTATAATTGAAGGAGATTCAACTAAGACGTATTTTCTTGATGGGATAATCAGGTAATGTGCTCTTAATCTAATCAATTGAGCAAGCAACCTCGCAAATGCCAAATTACGAGAAGATAATAAACAAACATACCATTTGATGCATCAATTAAAACCATAAAATACCTAAATGGTCCGCATATTTATCGGCCCCACAAATATCTCCCGATCCGTTCTAGAAATGTGAGACTCACTTTCTACTTTAATTATTGGCGAATAATTAATTTTCCTTTTGAACATGCCACATGAGAAATCATGAGATTGTGGAATTTCTTTACACTTCAAGGTATGTCCACATGAATTCTCAATTATTTTTCGCATCATAGATGACCCGGGATATAACCGGTCAAAACATTAAACATATCTTTATCAAAATTCTTCTGTTTTACCATAACATTTGTTTCAATTGTACTAATATTTGTATAGTACAAACCAAGATAACATTGGTAATTTTTCTAGAACACTTTTTTCACCAAATCTAACAAAAATAATTTGTAGATATTCCTTATTCTTCTCATTTATAGTCTCAATATGATATCCATTCCTGATATCCTTAAAACTTAATAAATTTACATGAGACTTAGAAGAATATAAAGCATCATTAATAACAAATTTAGTACCTTTGGGTAATATTATAATTGCTCTTCCTGAGCCTTGATCAGCTTTGTATTACCCACTATAGTATTGATCTTGCACAACTTATTGTTAGATGTGAAAAATATTTCTCGTCTTTAAGAATTGTATGTGTTGTAGCACTATCAATGAGACACATATCTTCATTCTTGTGTTCAATATTTGTAATTTCCATAATCTTCATCAAATAGAAAAGAAATGTATTAAAACATATTTTAATAATAATCTCATAATATATAAAACATAAATCACATATTACAAAACATTATACATATTATACAATCAACCAAACATTTTCAAGAAAACTCACACCTCTAAGTGTGCCATAGCATCACTTTCATTAGGCTCATTGGCATCATCATTCTTCTCGTGGCCTCATCATGATTTTCATTATATTCAACATTATTCACACTTTTTTCATGGAGGTTTGATACAATTTTACTAGATGCTCATGTATTATACCCAATGTCCCTTCATACTACATCGATAACATAGGTTCTCAACAACCTTTGAAGGGCGATAAAATTGATTCTCAAAGAACCTTTGAAGGACCACCCCGTCATTCTTCCCATCGTCCTTCATTATTTATCTTTTTCACTCGCGGGTATAAGGATTATAATAAGTATTTCTCCACCATGATAACGGTAATTACCACGACCTACCTACCACCTTGCGGCCCGTCCACGTCCACGACCACGCCACGTCCGCGACCATTATTATATACACTCACATTCACTTCAAATGGAACGGATCCATTAGACGATTTGTAGAGAGATTGAAGATATAGAGCAAAAAAAAAAATCATATTGCTCCTTGTTTTGTAATTGACGAAAATGTTTGAAACTAAGTTTTGCCAGCGAAAATGATAGATCATCATGACAAAATCCCCACATACGGCAAGATATCCTAAGAGATCATCACCTAGATATCAAATATTACATCTGGTTCTAAATATAAGACATAGTTTATAGTGTAAACTATGTCTTATATTTAGTACTGGAAGAGTAATATGATTTCCATCACCAACCGAAATCAACACACATCAACATTTACTTTCATACTTTTAGTGACTCTGGCCGTAAAACCAGACATGCTCTAAACATGGACTCGTCAAAAAAAATCCTATGTATCATCATTCATTTACAGCCACTAATTCATTGATACCACTTCAAATGTTATTACTCTTTTTTTCCCATTCAAGTGAGGCTTCCCTAATTTCATTGTCACTTCATACATATGCTAAAAAAATAAAGGTAACCTTTAGTTTGGTCAGTAAATCCAAATTTATCAGTGTTTTAAGAAATTTTAGGTTAGGCCAAGTATTACTGAATCTTTTTTTTTTTTTATGAGCAAACGTTATTATATTCCCAAAGTTCGAACTCGAAACCTCTGATTCAGAGGAAACAACCCTGACTAGTCAATCCAGGTCCTTAATAGTTTGTGTTGCTGAATTATTTTATATATTTAAAGGGCAACAGGTAAAAGGCAAGAGTGAAAGTGACAAGAGCTTGGCAATAATTAAAACAGCGTAGTGAATAGTAATGATAGGTTGCTATCTGGGCAGTGATTTTTTCTTGCTTTTCCATTGCTTTGTGGGCCAAAGTTGAACATGGGAAGCCCTGATCAGTTTATCTGTGGAGTGAAGACCCGCCGCTCCTTTCACAAAAAGTGTGAAATAAAAGGGATCTCTCTACATATAAATGGTTATTACAACATTTGTGTGGCCCCAGCTTTTCCTAGCTTAGTGCAGTTTGTTGCCAATAACGAAAAAATTGTTATCAAACTAAAGATATATCTGAGATACCAGAGAAGAGAGAAAGGAGGAGGAGCAATTCTCATTCCATTGTATATTAAATGTTTACATAAAGCCTTTATTTATAGATTTTCAGAAGGCTTGCAAGAGAAGCTACTTGCAGGAGAAGTCACTATTAATCAAAACTTGGAGAGGAAGCTTCTCGTTGGCTTGTAGAGGAAGCTAATGGATATCTACATAATTAATATTCATAACACTCCCCCTTGGATGTCCATTATGAATGTGTCTCATTAAAAACTTTAACAAGGAAAACCCAATGGGACAAAAACCTAACTAAAGAAAAGAGTACATCATTCATTGATATATTGTCTATTGATGCCTCATTAAAAACCTTTCTAAAAAAATTCAATGGGACAAAATTTAGATAAGAAAAAAAGAGTACAGCATGTGTCGATTCCCCCTTTTGACAACATCAGTATTACTCCCCTGATGACAACATTGCTTCCAATGTCTTTATGTTGATGAAGAACTATATTTTGCTAATAAGCAAGATACATTAGTGCTCTAATAGCACTAAATTATGGTACTTATAGTGTAACACCCCAAATCCAACACCCAAAAATTTTGCCAAAATATTTGAAATATCTCCAACGAGGATAATCGACATCCTTATTATTAAATTTCATAACTGAATCAAATCAAGATCCATTTTAAAATCAACATAATTTCCCAAAATATTTTATAATAAAATTACAAAGCGGAAGTCTTAGGGTCATGGCAAATAAAAATAACATAACATAAGCTATAGGAGTACAAAAGAGCCTTCAAACCTCACTCTATAGGTGCTTTCCCATGGTCCCTACTAGGATATTCACCTAAAGAATGTTAATATGGGATGAGATTCCACGTCTCAGTAACTACTGAATATTTCTACCGTATACAAGCAAATCACATATGATAAAAACAGGGGCTGATTACAAATATATATATAATTTCTAATACAAAAATCTTTTTGAAAAAGTAATCATCAGTATGTCGATTTGTGAACTGTACAATTATACATTATGCAAAATGCAGCCTCCCTTATATCACCGTCCACCCTTGTACTACTGACTGGAGCCATAGGCTAACACATAGTCCAACAGAAACTCATTCATTTGACTGGATGGTTCCAAGCTCACCAAAACTTAAGATACACCCGACCAAAGGTATAGCGCTTAAGTCTGGACTATGGCTCCCTTCCTTAAAAACACAACTAAGGAGGTGTCACGTGTCTCATGCCTCCAATGCAATCCCTACCAGGAAAAACATGGAAGAAGGGCCCCGACAAATACCATCCACCATGCACCGAGTGGTGGCATAAAAAAAATCCTATCATTCAAATTCCTCCTTACTCCACCCATCACAAATACAGCTGTCATGATAATTATATTCAATAAAAATAAAGTATACTAAAACAAGCTTCCATTTATATAAAATATCATTGCATGGTAAACCCAAATATCTCATAAAACCTTATCGGACCAAACTGTCATTCTGAAATTCGAGGGCAAAACCGTAATATTTAGTTTTCATTATAATAATATTGTAATACATGTACATATAATTTAGTCTATATAAAATATAACATAATTTATAATTATGCACAATTCACAAGTATATGGAAGAATATTCAGAGTTACCTGTTACTCTATAGCTCTCAAAAAGTTACCACAAGACTTCCATACTTTCCTTCTCTCTCTCTTTCTCTACCTTTCTATGTGTTTTGAGTGTTTGTATGTTGTGAAAGAAATGAGAAGGGATGAGGTATTTATAGAGTTTGGGTCTCAACTATCTTTTCAAAAATCACATGTCTAACTACCACTCATCTACCTTAAACATGTCAATCTACCATCTATCTACCAACCATATGCCTATCTACCATGTATCTGCCATCCTCTAACTATCATACACATCTTCATCTACCATCTAACTACCACATATGTTCATCTACCATATAACTACCAAATATTCATCTACCGATCCAGTATCACATGCTTATCTACTACATAACCATCTACCAATCAAGTTAATATTTGATTTTTACCCTGATTGAAAAAAAAAAAAAATTGATTATCAAGAGCCTAGTAGTTTTCTTATCTCAGTCTTATTCCTAAATTCCTTGTTCCAAAATTTGGGATATTACTATATTATAAAAATAAATCTTAAATTCTACTTCAGAAAAATGTACTCTCATACTGAGTAATTATATGGTAAATTTTAATTACCATAAATTAATTTCTCTTGAAAAAATTTCAGGATGTTACATATAGACCAAGTGATTCTTCTTCAAATTCTTTGCTAGTTACTCGAGGTCGGAATTAGTCTTTATCCGCCTGCAAATACCTTACAATCATTGGGGTATATAATGAATGTGTCTTTTCTATATAAAATCGTCCTAGGACCTTCTTTGTATAATCTTCTTCAAATACTAAGATCACATTCTATAGTTACTTAATCTGTAATCCAAGATAAAATTTTGTTCTTCACAAGTACTTCATTTCAAATTCTTTCTTTTGTCTTTTGAAGCTCTTCAAGAGTTCCAATGATGTTGATATTATCAACATAAACAACAATTATAACAAATTCACTTCTAGATTTTTTCATAGATGCATGGGCATATTGGGTCATTTCTGTACCCTTCTTTCCACGGATATTATTTAAAGAGATTATATCACATGTGCCCTGATTACTTCAAGCCATACAGAGACTTGTTTAATTTAATTGAGTATTATTCTCGAGAACTTGAATTAGATGCTTTTAGCTTCCTAAGTCCTTCAAGGACTTGTGCTTTTGGCACATTAAGTTATTCAGGGACATATGCTTGTAGCACCTTAATTCCTTTGGGAGATATGCTTCTGACACCTTAAGTCCTTCTGGGACATTTGCTCCTGGCACTTTAAGTTCTTCCGAGACATGTGCTCCTGACACCTTTAGTCCTTCCGGGACATGTGCTCCTGGCACCTTAAATCCTTCTGAAACATGTGCTTCTGGCACCTTATGTCCTTTAGGGACATGTGCTTCTAGCACTTTTCGATCCTTTGAAGATTCTTATGCAATCTTCATAATTTAATTAGCCAAATGCATAGGCTATATAACAATATCTAATAGACGCATAATGTTTCTTTCATAAATTGTTAGATTAATCATATATACAAAATTATTGTATCCACCACAAAATCATATATCTTATCATAATCATATTGTATTTGTGAAAATCTTTATTTTCACATAAACATTCATATATCTCAAATTATACTGTTGGTCGTTAACTATCATAATATAATCATATTTGCATCTTTTTCAATTTCAATTTTCCTTTTGATCAATCATCTTTATGTCTACTTTTTGTGACATATTTATAATATCCTCATTTGATCACATGATATTATTTTCAAAATTGTTGTCAACAATTTTATCTTTTCGGTTCCATTTTTCCAATTGTGACATAACTTAACAAGATCTATATCACTCTTCAAGTACCTGAACCTTTCTTGAGATTTTTGTAATTAGTTATGTCTCAGTACTCTTCTGGAGTACTTGCCTCCATAATATGATCGTCTTAATAATATACCCAAATTTATCCATAATATTTATATTTGGAACCGAATAGTTTCTCATGCTTCAAGCATGTCTTTATGCTGATTGGAGCATTTTCAACTGGAATATGATATTTAGTAAATGTCATTTAGGTCAGTAATTCTATCTGGCAAATATTTTATAATATTTCATGAATGCATAGTCTGGTGAACTTCTGGTTCATACTTATATATCTGAGGATATTTACTTTATAGTAATAATACATTCCATGTATTTTGTTTTCCAACTATTCAATTTCTCTCTCCCTCTCATGTTAGGAAAACAATGTCAAATAACAATTGACTAATCATATAGTATAAGTCACATAAATCCATTTGTTTCGTTTAGAAACATCCTTTTATTTCATTTAGAAACAAACAAGAAGAAGGAGGTTCTTACACAATATTTATCTCAACTTTCTTTCCATATTCATCTATATGCATTGTGGTGGATTCATAAGCATTGCATATTCAAGCCTTTTAAGATGGAATTTGTATGGCTCCTGACCAAAAGTCAATTTTATTTGTTGGCTTGTATGAATGCTGCTATATATAAGATCAAATATACCAACATAAAATTTTGTTCTCATAAGCACTGATCCAGCTATTTATGGAGGCTTTAATATATGATTCTTGGATCACATAATATGAAAATTGTGCAGTTAATTTATTCAAACATTATTTGCAAACTTCATGTTGCAATCATTTTTGCAAACTTCAGCTCGCAAGCAAATAATCTCACATGTAAACATCTTATAGATGTATCTTTCAAATTTATTAAACTATTGTATGGTTTACATGCTATTTCAATGGGCCCATATAATACTGTTTGATATATTTCCAGAAATACTTAAATTCATTACTAATCATGACCAATGGTCTTCTCATTGTCAATTTTATTTGAGAACAAGCCGCACATAATAATTCTTGAATAATATGTTGGTTATTCATGAAGAATCTTGTGGTTATTCAATGGATGTCAATACATAATTTGTTGCATTATATTTGACTTGGATGATCAAACAAGTCATGACAACAATAAATTTGTTTGAATCAATAAACTTCTAGTTTACTGTAACATATATCTCAACCAATTGTAAACTTTTCAATTTACATAAAATCATAATATGACATCCATTTTGAGAGATCTTTTAGGCTTTGTATGAGAAGTATATGAGTATAACTTTTCAAAAATTAGCTCACACTTGTATTCTAACAATCTCCCCTTCAAGTGTGAGTCTTTTAAGAATATTTCCTTTATGTCTATATTTCAAAAGCATACCAGTATATAATAAGACAATAAACTATCTTTTACTTTAAAGCTCAAATATTTCAATACTTCACATACAATTATGGATTTCAATCCAAATTGGATTATCACTTTCAAACCCTTTAATTTATTATTAGGGGAGATTCATACCCAACATATGCTCTCCTCCAAGACTCATTTTAACATCACGAAGTATTTTTTTAATACCAGTCAGTATTTTGAAATATCTTTTTAATAATAGTTAGTTCCCAGAAAGGGGGGAAAAAAAGCTCCTCGTTGTTTTGGCATAAAATGGCGTTGTTTTATGCAAAGAAGGGTCCTTGTAAAGGACCAAAGCCGACTCCCCTAGGACCCCCACTTACAACGAGGCTTTCATGCCACTAGTCTATATCTCTAAATCCCTACCATGCCCCTCAAATATCTGGCAAGTTGGCCCTCTGGGACATGCTGCAACAATATCACATGGCGCTGCAGTAGTTATCCAGGTGACCAAAACACTGTTTCTGGGACCATTCAATTCTGCTCAGGATCACCCGCACATCAGTAATCTCAAATGCATCATCTTGTTTTCCTTAGAAATGAAAAGCTCAGGTTTTGTGGCTAAGCAATCTCCAGGGAAATTATATCACAGATATTTCCCTCCTGACTTGGCACAAAAAGGCAAAATAGAACTAAAGAGTGTCTTGTCTTGTTCTTGTACCCCTTTTCAACACGGGAAGGAAGTGAAGAGATGCCAAGTGGTTTGAGCTTTATTGCTTAGAAATTTAATTTCCTGTTTCTTAGGTGAAAGGTGGTCCCTCATTTCTGATATGACATGGCTCATCAAGCTAATTCGAAAGATGAAAATTGTGGAGTAAATTTGAGAGAAAATACAATATAAGAAAGTCAGCATGCAAGTAATTAATAAAGTCAAAAGATTAAATGTTGAATCCCATATTTCTTTGAAATGCAACATAAATTTCTCTACAATTTTAGATAATCACGTACTCAGGAAGCCAGATACTGATTTCACATATCAAATAACGCATCTCATCAACAGTATTATTATATCATTATCTGTGCAATACTGTAGTAGTTAGCACTACTTTTTTAGGAGAAGGAACAACATAGAGGAAGATTTTCTCAGACTAACATGGTTTTGTTAATCTCTGTATGATGTATGTCTGACTTAAATTCACAAGTAATGGGGCGTACACTCGTTGAAATTACATCTATTGTCCTCACAGTATCTTCCATTACCTTAGATTTTCCCTTAATCAATGGAAAAAGGCAGCTTCTTTGGTATAGTTGCCAGGGAATCAACTTTTACAGAGAAGCGTATGAACTTTTAGCAGCATCTATGCATCTATTGCATCAACTGGAAGAGAGGTCGCTCTATGAAGCGAGTATGGCAGTAAAGATCCAGCAAAGAAATCATTAGCTGTGACCATCTGCTCAGGACTATTAACTCCACTAGACTCATCCATATCTTGCACCATATTAGCCATAGCTGAGAACTTGTTCTTCTCTGCATCAGCCGAAAATCGCTTCCAGGTGGTTAAAAGCCTCAATAATGGTTTATTGTTCCGTAACTTCAAGTGAGCTGTTACTGATTGCTTTGGGACCCCGTAATATTTTCTATGCTCATCTGATTCTTCAGGATCAGGAGAAGTGCTTGCAAATTTTGGTGTTCCACCTAATTGCTGGTCTCTTAGCTCCCTTAACTGCATTTGGTACTTTGCTTTAAGCCATCTTAGTTCTTGCCTAATTTCATTCTCATAGTCCAGGAAAACACATTCTAATTCTTGATTAGAAAATGTGTCTTTTGAGTTGGGATTACTTTGATCATCCCCAATAATAATACTTCTCTCATCCTCTTCAACTTTTGATTTGTTTGATGCCTCATGTGATTTATCACCATGTATATCTCTGAACTCCTCTGAACTTGATTCCGGCTCATCTCTCTGAGCCCAGATATCAGTATAGTGAATACCAGTAGATTGACTTGAAGCAGCTGGAGGAACATCTGTAGTACAATTTTCAGACCCCTCAACTTGGTATGTGATCTCCTCGAAACGGCCATGAATCGCCGCACAGCCATCTCTGGAACAATGAAGAAATTGTAGCTTCTTAGCTGATGGGCTGTTTGATGATACATACTCAAAGAAGGTGCCACGAGAAGCACAATTGAAGCAGGGACTTTCACTTGTGCATTCTGGATTTTCCTCTGTTCTGGGTCCAGTTTTCCACTCTGGGAACAAGTTTGCTATTTCATTATCTATCATGTCTGCTATTTTTGTTATATCTTGGTCAGTTATGTCCAGCTCAGCCACCATTTCATTTGCTACACTCAATGCTGTATCGGTCTCTATGTCAAATGGGAAGTAGATGTTTCGAACTCGACCTAGAAAAATGGATAATAAAATCATCAAAAGGCTTAAAAACTTCAAGAACGTAATAATAAGATGGAAATATACCAACCTTCCTTATCTGCTATTCTAAGTCTGAGAAAAATGCCATCATCTTCTCTTCTCCTGCCTTTGATTACTGTATCAGCTTCAGCCAAATTATCATCTTCATCACTTTCAAAGAGATCAATTTCGCTGGTTAGCTCAGATTCTGGTCCATAACCACTGAGATAATCAGTGTACTCATTGATTGAGTTGTTACTGCTGTGAACTCCATTAAGAGGTTGTCTATATAAAGGGGTTACTTCATAGCAATCTCCTTGATAACGAAGTGATCTCATGTCAGACCCGTAATCATCGATTTGGAGAAAAGGGTCTTTCAGAAGTTCTTTTGCAGAAAGCCTAAGGGACACGGTTGCTAAGCATTTCTCTACAAATTGTCTAACCTCGGGATCCTTTACTTTGTAGAGAGACTCTGGTTTCTTTCCCTGCAGGGAATATGCATGAATATGAATAAAGTACTTAAAAAAAAGGGTATTTAAAGCAACAAAGAAATATAATTATGGTTCTTACAGAGACAACTTTCTTGTAGATTTGAGCAGGATGGGTGCATTCACTGTAAGGATATTCAAATGTCACCATCTCCAAGATGCACATTCCAAAAGAGTATATATCAACTAATTCATTATAATCCTCTTCATACACTTCCGGAGCCATAAATTCTGGAGTGCCTGAATTCAAAGAAGAAAGAAGGAAACATATAGAAAACCAGAGTCTTAAACTTATTCAGTCATATACGCAGATAACATCATAACGCAGTGGCACTTGAAACAAAATACAAACATGTATATAATAAAATCCATATCAAAGAGTCCATCTATCTAGTTTAGAGCAAGTCCCTGAAGATAGAGAACATAAGAAAATTAATATATTTGCAATTGATGAAAACATTTCTACCTACCAACGCAACGTGCAGCGTTAGATTTGCGAAGAATCGCAGCGAGGCCAAGATCACCAATTTTGACTTTCCCTTGATTGCCATTGATGAAAATGTTGTCACATTTGAGGTCTCTGTGGATCACAGGAGGATCATGACTATGAAGATAAAGGAGCCCTTCCAAAATCTGCCTGCACCAATGCTTCACAGCTCTAATGTTAACGCTTTTGTGTTTCAACCTGTACCTGCTCAGACAAAAAAAAAATTGAAATTATTCAACATCGAGAGTTAGTAAAAGAATACCAAAAAGGACCTGCCAATATATATATATATATAGTAGTAGTTGTGAAAAAGGATTACTGTCTGAGAGTGCCAGAGGTGAACATCTCAGTGACGAAGTTAATATGCCTATTCGCAGTATCAACCCAGGAAGTATAGAACTTCATGATGCTTTTGTGTTTCAAGGTCTTGAGAAGATGAATTTCACAGTATAATCTCTCAAGATCTTCAGGATTCTGCAGAAAATCGTAGAGCTTCACTTGATTCCATGCTACTTCTCTCCCTTCATACTCATCGAATGCTCTGTAACTGCACAAACGAATACACCCACAAATTAGCAAGAATCAAAATGAAAACTTCAAACAAGCTCACTTCAAACCAAAGCAGATTCTGAGTAGCATTAAGGGTATGATTCGTACACTGTCTTTGAAGCCCCTTTGCCAAGAATTTCGTTATACTGCCAACACAAAGTTTAAAAACCCAGAATCAAAACGGAGGAACCAAAAAAAAAAAAAACAGAAAGAGCGAGGCAAGGGTGAGTAAAAGAGAGGGTATTCAGTATATACTCTTCCATATCTTCCAGTGGGATCAACTTCAACGAACTCAGAGTCCTCTGCCTCAAAACTTGCAGAACCATTCATGCCTCTTTTTTATTCTTCTCTGTTCTTCTTCGCTCAGTTAGTTTAATCTACAGAAGGCTTTTAGCAAACTCCCTCTCGTGTGCGTAAAATCAAGAAAGAAGAAGAGAGTGGTTGCAATCAATGCATATGGAAATCAGGAAATGGAAGGATTGAGAGGAACTTATCATGACTAAACTTTTTTGGCTATCCGTGAAGTGAAAGAACAGAGAACTGAGGAAGAAAGCGAGAGAGAGAGAGTGCCTAGGAAGGTCCATCAAAAGGACAAAGTTAAATTGCCAAGTGCCAACTACCCCAGAGACAACAGTAGGCAAAGATTTCACAAGGAGGATCTTAAAAATTAAAAACATATATTAACTCTTCCGTCAAGAAATATTTTTATAGTACATTAAAAAAATATTCATATAATTAAAACTGGAGGAGTATAATTTAATGTCTTAGTGTAGTTATGAAGCATAAATATGGGCAGTAAAATGGGAAAATTTCAGTTGACCCATAAATAACTAAAAAAATTGAAATTTCATTGTAGCCTTACTTGAAAGTTTAATTAAGTTTTGTGGTTGAAAAAATAATAATGCCCTTATTTTAAATATCATTTATTTATCTTGTAAATTTTTATATTTTTCTTGAAAATGATCAAAATGTTTTTAACTCCCTGTATTATTTCAAATCTTTTTATTTATCTTGTAAATTTTTATTATAATTGTCCTTATTTATTTTATGAATTTCCTTATTTGTTCTGTAAATAACTATGATGTTCTTTTTAACTTATTGGTTTTTTTTAATTCCTTTTATTTATCTTGTAAATGTTTACTTTTATCTTATAAATGCTCTTTTGAAAAAATTAAGGAAGGGTATAATTGCTTTTTAACTCAAAAAACTTAATTTCATTTTAACTTAAGATGATGTAATAAAATTTCAAAATGTTTTGAGTAAACTAAAATAAAATATCTTCATGGGGTGGCTAAAATTTTCCCCAGTAAAATTCACTTGCACCGTAGCTTCAATAACGAGATAGTATGATTATGTAGAGTTAGGGCATCTTTGGGAAAACAGTGGAGGCTGAACAAGCATGATAGTAAGAGAAAAACACAATGGGAGTAAAATATAATATTTGGGTTAGCATTTTTTAAATTGGCTTTTAGACCTAAAGTTACTTTTTTAAAAAAATAAATCACTAAAAGACCTGTTTTTTATAATATAAATAGGCTTCTATCACTACAAATCTAAATATAAATAATATTTTTAATCTTACTTTTATCCTAGCTTATAAAAGAGAGATTGGGGGAAAAAAAACACTTATGTGACGCTGATCCAAACTGCGTTAATAAACAATGATTTACTTTACTTACCGTACAATGGGATGAGTTATTATTTTCTTGTTTGATAGCGGCTCTAATCTTCCACCACGCTTGGCAGACAAAAGCTGACAAAGCAGCCGTCGCTATCGAAAGCTTGCTGCTTTCTATCTCATCACGAGCTGGAAAACCAAAACGAAACACACCCAGGTCATGTATGGACCAACCAAAGTTGGAGGCTTTTTTGTTTTATTAATGTTTGAACAAATATTTTATGTGGAATTTTGGGGTGCCAATGGATTTTTGGCCAAGGTTGCCTTTTGCTTCGAAAATCTCATGAAACTCGTATGCCTGCTTATGCCTCATTTCTTCTTCTTCTTCTACATACTTTACCCTCTTTAGTCTTTTGACTTTTCCTCTCTGTTTGAGTGATAGGTAGCCAACCAAGTCTCGAGTTAGGAGTTAGGACCACAGCTAGAAGAGTGGTGATTCCAGAGATGCAAGTGAGGCTGGATCAACTTGATAGTTCCCACTTGGCCTACTCATTTGGATTAACTGTAATAAAAGTGATTTTTTTTTTCAATCTGACTTTGAAAAATTTAAGATAGGACAAAAATTATATTGTAAATGTGATTTATATTTAGATTGACGGTGGTAGAAGCCTATCTACACTGTGAAAAGCAGGTCTTATTGACTTCTTCTTAAAAGTAACTTTTGACTTAAAAGCTCATTTAAAAAAATGACAACTCACAGCCTATTTGGGATAGCACATAGCAGTGGTATAAGTGATTTTTTTTTTCTGTTTGACTTTTCTTGATGGGTTTTTTCTTCTTCTAAAAGTCAGATTGTAGATGTGATTTGTTTTTCAGATAATAGCGGCACAAGTGATTTTTTTCTTGATGAACACTTGTTTGCCATAGCATTTAAAAAGTCAATTGAGATGAAAAATGACTGAAAAGGACATGAATCTTATTAAATACTACATATATGTGTGTGTACCTACATATATATGTAGACATACATATATAGATGTATATACATATGTATGTATATGTACATAAATTATATGTATATATGTTGTATATTATGTGATAAATTGGGATAAAAAATTAAATTTAAACATAAATTTGCTACCAAAAAAATTAAAATTACCATTAAAAAAATTACAACACAATGATTTGCTTAAATAAACCTATCCCCTACAAGTTAGCCTCTAATTCTACCACGAATACGATTCATTTGTGTATGTATGATTTTAAGGTTTGCTATTAAATTTAAAATTATAATAATTTTTAAAAGAAAAATTGTAAAGTTTAAAATTATGTGTATTTTGATTGATAATATTTTTTTCAGATTTAATGTGTTTCCATGTTTATAAAAAATATATGGATTACCATTAAAAAAAATTCTCTGGGATCGAAATATTTGCGCCATACTAATCGAAATATTTTCTTCCACATCGATTTGGACATCCTCAGTGGATAGTTCAATGCTTTCAGTAGATTTACATAGTTGCAACTTGCAAGCCCATGCTGTTATGTTGAAATTCTAACAGACCATGGTCATTTTTTTTTTACCAAAGAAGCCACTTTGGGCACATTTTTGAGATCTAGGTGATAGAAATGACTTTTTCCCGCCAGCTTTTTTAGATGAGTTTTTTTCTTCTAAAATTTAAATCGTAGATGTGATTTATGTTTAGGATAATAGTGACAGAAATGACTTTTTTTCATATAGGCTATTATTTCGCATAGCGTTTGAAAAATCAGTTGAGATAAAAAATGACTGAAAAAAGTATAAATCTATTGAATACTACACACACATTATATATATATATATATATTAGTTGTATTTATTGTGATAATTGAAGATAAAAATTTCAATTATTATTAAAAATTTAAAACACTGAAGTGCTTAATTAAATATATTTAATGGTTAAAATTCTATATAAATTAGAATGCATACAAATTAAAAATACTGGCTTTTCCTTAGAAGTCGACACTAGAAGCTACAAATACTGGTTTCTCCTCAGAAGTCACTTTTTGGCCAGAAGCTCATCACAATCCAACGCCATCCCAAACACTAAATTTTCCTTCATTGGACTTTTCTCACTGCTATTGAGATTTTTTCCCCTCACAAATTCTTTGATGGACCTAGAAGCTCCAAAAAGTAGCTTCAACCAAAAAGTCACTTCATTCCCAAAAAGTCTATCATATCTTAAAGCCATGTCAAACACCCAAAAATAATGTTTTCGCTGCCACTGGGCTTTTTCTTGTTTTACAGTCATCCCAAACAAGCCCTCAAACATCTCATGTTACTCCCATCATTTTTTTCCCCCTCCTACCTAACTTTTTCAGCCCCCACCCTTCCTAAATAGGCGCTTCAATGGGCCAGTTTGAAGAGAGCTTTTATTGGGAAAAAGTTCATTGGCGTTTCAGTAGGGAAAAAAGAAGAAGCCACATAGGTATGTTTGAGTTGATTTTTTTTATTGCTGGGCTTTTTACCTAGATGCCCATTAGAAAAAAAAAACATCCCCCTATAGTTTTTTTGCTATTGAAACGTACTGAGCTTTTTTGTGGGGCCCGTTGTCTGACATAAAAAGGGAGAGAGAAGGGAAGGGCATTTTTATATGGTAAAATTATATTCTTTGCAATGCAAGTTACCCTTTACAGCACCAGCGGAAGTTGGCGCAGTGGAAGGGGCTGCCTTGGTCGGCTTAAACGAAGTGCCGGTTTTGGCTTTGTGAATACAAGAAACTTTCCTGAGAGAGGTCCCCTCTTTGGTGCTTGACAGAATGTCAAAGTGGTTGCACACTTTGCCACTATTTTTTTATCAAAAAAAAAAAGTTACCCTTTACAGCGAAGAAAGGTTCTACTATTTAGGTGTCCTAATTAATTGAATTTTTGACAAGACTTTCGCTTTAATTTATTTCCTGAGCCATAAATATTTTAGGGAGAATGAAAAAAAAATTAAAATTATAAAATTCTAAACCATACATAGTAATAGGAGAAATTAATCATATACTATTTGTATGCATTTTATTTTATAAACAATTTTATCCATTAAATTTATTTAATTAAGGACTTTATTGTTTATTATTTTTTTAATAATCATTTAATTTTTTTCAAATTAAAATTAATTTTTTTATCTTCATTTATCTTAATATAAACAACTAATATGTATATGTAGTATTCAATATGATTCATACATTTTTTTAGTCATTTTCTATCTCAATTGACTTTTCAAATAATAATCCGAACATTCATCAGTTTAAAAAAAAAATAACTTCTGTAAAAGTTGAACAGGCAATCCAAACACAAATCACATTTACAACCTAACTTTTTTCCTACCGAGATTTTACAAAAGTCAGATAACTTTGCCCACCGCCCCACCGCTAACCCAAATGTTTCAATATAAACAAATTTTGTTTACTTAAATATCAAGGCTACTTTATATGGAGCAACTTTCATTGTAGGGCGAACGCTACATTTGATCCCTCAACTTTCAAACCCTTGGGCGTTATAAAGTACGTTTATGTAAGTCAAGACAAAACTCATCTTACATACTTACCTCGTATACTAGAAATCATGTTAGAAAAGCAGCTTCCACCGCCAATCCAAACATGCACAATATTGTTTTTTTTCAAAATTAAAATTAAAACAAAAACAAAAAGAGTGGGTTTAAGTACTCCCTTCGATTCTTAATATAAAACTTATTTGTGAAGTTGATCTTGGTCTTATCATATTTTTTTTTTTATATTTGTTAGTATTTTCCTAATTTACTTTTATTGGTGCTCTCTCAACAATAATTTAAGAAGAGAAGGAATTAAGGAAGATTACTGTGGTGTCTTAAAAAATGTATGTCATATTAACTAATTTAACTAACTTCCTTAATGTAGATAATAAATACTACCACCGGTTCTAATTATATGAACACTTTTATAATATAAATTATATTATAAAAATGTTTATATAATTAGAACCAGATGGAGTATATCTTAAATACTCCATCAAGGACTAGAAGGAGTTTTTTTTTTGTGCCCCATTGGACAGGACAGGAGGTAATGCGCGTGGGCAGTGAAAAAGGGGTAAGCATGGAGATAATGAATAGAATGAGCACATGCCCTTAACAAGGTATGATGCGTAACATCACGCCCAAGGACGGTGCCACTCAGTCACTCACTCACATGATGAAAGGCCATTGGCTAATTGTGTCCTTTCATATTTATCTCTTTACGCCACGTTCAAATCAACAAATCAATCTTCTGTTCATGCATATCTGTTTTATGTTGGGTTTTTTTTAGGAATTTGAGGAGATGGATATAATAGACGATAGATCGAATGAAGATCATCGCAGACTTGTGCGACAACGTGATGAGGTGTTAAGTAATAAGCAAAGGTATGTCCTTTTCTTGCTTCCACCATTATGATTTTGATAATGCCACGAGAGGCCCCTACAAATATACATGCATTTTCTTTAAAAAAGAATTGGGTCGACTTCTTGTGATATCCTAGCCATATACTACTTTATTTATTTATTTATAATTTATTTTAAATGTTGGAATTTATATGAATATGAGTGATATCGGATACGATAATAATGAGGAAGAATGGTGTGGAAAAAAAATGAGAATGATGGAAGAGGAATGAAAGGGAAAAGAGTGGGGAATAGGTATGAAGTGAGGTTTAAGATAGCCAATGAGGAATAGTATAGTTGGCTAAGGCATCAGTCTTCATCCTAAAAGGGAGGAGATTAATCTGTAGGTCGATATGATGATCTCGTTGATGGGCGATTTGTAAAATGCATTTAAGCTTTCTTTAAGTTTGGAGGTGTCTTTACTGCGATCAGCGCGGTGGAGTTCTGCACTATCTACCCTACCTAACTAAACTTTTTTCCCACAAAAAAAGAAAGAAAGAAATGAGGTTAAGATGATTAGAGAATATGATGATGAAAGTAGGTGCGTTGCTTTAGTGGGCGTTTAGGTGCATTGAACCATATCTATATATGAGGATTCTCTTAGGTCATAACACACTTGCTTTATTCTCTCCAAACGTCCTTTTATGAGCCTCATATTCCCTGCTGTTTCTATTGCTAGTCTACAATTTAAAATTTACTCCCACCAGCTTTAAATATAAGACATGGTTAATCTTTTTTTAAGATATTAAATAAGCTAAATAAGTTACTTAATCATATTATATGTTGTGTATTATTAAATTATATATCAGTTAATAAGTTAAACAAGGTAGTTTAGAGGAAAATAATAATAAATATAAATACTTTAAAGTAATTTTAATTAACTTTCTTAATATTTTCAAAAAATTCAACTTCATCTCTTATTTATGATCGGAAGGAGTATAATAAATTATAGAGCTGAGTTCATCTAATACCCTAAACTATTTTTTCAATTGCATTCGATATCATAAAGTAATTTATTGTAGTGCAGTTAATTTTACTTTTAAAGTATGTATTTTATCAATGGTAGTGGCTACCCTATGTTTAGGGTACTATGTGACACTGAAAGAAATATTTTAGGGTGCTTGATACACAATTTTTTTTTAATCAATAGATGTTGGATGCAACTTAAACCTAAATTATACTTTAACAAATAGGACAGAGTTGTATCATATAAGGTTCTAAGTATAACACAAAGTTGACTATTTAAGATGTTAAAGAGGCTAAATAAGTTACTTAATCATGGTAGTGAAAACGTAGATTTTACCTGTAAACGAAAGGAGAATGAAAAAGCGTAAAACGTAAAATCGTAATAAAAAAACGTAGTTTTTACACCTTATATATATATAAAAATTCCGAAAAGTAAGCGACTAGCCATCATCCATAGTTATACATACCATACATATATCTTGAATATCAATCAAAATATCCAACATTGTCATCAAATACATTCAAACAAAGGCAAACAACCTTAATACAATACAGTTCAAAATTCAAGTCTAATTTAAATTCAGTATCACTCATTATCTAACTGAATTGTAAATAATTGCCACAACACAATGTAAGCTAATAAATCATTCAAGTCATTATCATCAAAGGCATTATGCTCCACATGATCTTCAACTACATCATGATGCATGGTAACTTCTCTTTCTCTTCTACCAACCTCATTGTCCAACTCAAAATTAGGGATTTAGGGCTTTTTTTTTCCCAACGTTTTTTGTAAAAACGCAGCGTTTTTACGCTTTTACGTTTTAACGCTGCGTTTTTACCGTTTTCACTCTGTGTCCGTTTTTTGCTGCAACGAAACACGTTTCACCCAAATTAAAACGTAAAAACGCCGTTTTTATCGTTTAAAGCGCGTTTTTGACTACCATGACTTAATCATATCATATGTTGTGTAGCCTTAGATTATATAGTAGTTTATAAGTTAGACAAAATAGGTTGGAGAAAAATGATAAACATATTTTAAAGTAACTTAGTTAGCCTTCTTAATATCTTCAAAAAGGTCAATTATATCTTATATTTAGAATCGGAAGAAATATTATTTAGGGTTAGGGTTTAAATTTGATCTTAAAGATTTCACTTAGGAGCAATATAGCCATGAAATACTTTTTAGGTTCAAGGCTACATTGGAAGTGTTAAAACAAAGTACTAATGTTGTTCAAAACGGTTAAAAGTATGTTAATAGTCCATATCAATTCTTTTAATAATTAAAATTAATTTTTTAATTGGATGAGGTAACATTACTTTGTTTAAAATTTTTTGGGACCACATTGACTTAGGAGCAAATTTATATCATAACCCTGTTATTTATTTTTTGAGACATTAACTCTATTATTTATGAATTCATAAACTATAAACAATAAAACTCATTATCCATATATTATCCTAATGTAACAAAAAATATATTAAAGTTATCCATTTTATGGGTTCACTCTTGCACTCGTCTGCAGTGCGGGTGAATCTTTCTTACCTTATTTCAAAAATGTTGTATATAATTATCTCAATAAATCCAAATGCTTCGAGTGGATTTGTAATTAATATAACAAATGTAATAATGCATAGTACTTAGGGCCCTACGAAACAAAACTCCAGCAGCAAATCACGAGTCCACATTCTATGCTTAGAATTACATGTTTGTTATGTGCTAAGGTATAAGCATATTTTTTTTTTATATTGTATTTATTTATATTTAAATTATATCTTTCTTTAAGATATTTTTTTGCACCCAAGATCTCAAATTAATTAATTTCCGTTAAGCATTTGTTTGTAACACCGGTATTATGAAAATTAATTAATATGAGATACTTGAAAAAACATATCGAAAAACAATATATAATTTAAATCTAAATAAATACAATATATAAAAAAAAAAAAATGCTTATACTTCTAATTAGATGTATAAGCACATAACAAGCATGGAATGTGGACTCAGCAAACAACCCTAGTTGAACATGTACTCACTCATTTCCTAAATTAAGATATATTTAATTTTTTTGAGAGATTAAGGAAACTAATTAAATTAATTTAGATTATTTTTATTTTTTCTCCAAACTAATTTGTTTGACTAATAAAATGATACATAGTGTATAATTTAAAGATACACAACATATGATATAATTAAATAACTTATTCAGCTTTAATCTCCCTAAAAAAAGTTAATTATATCTTATATTTAGGGACCATGGAGGGAGTATGTCCTTATGTGGATCTTAAACTTGAACAACACATGGGTTTTTGGGTTTACGAATGTGGGGTGTCATCCGAAAAAAGTTTAAGCGGTGACTTATTTTCCATCTGACTTCTGCATAAATAAGATAGGAAAAAAATCATTGTAAATGTAATTTGTGTTTCGATTGATGGTAGCAGAAGTGACATTTTTAAAAACGAAGACGTGCCTAAATTATTATTTGAAAGTCATTTGTGATAAAAAAAAAATTACTGAAAAAGACATAAATCTTATTGAATACTCTTCTTTTGGTCTAAATATAAGGCAAAGTTGACATTTTTTGAGATATTTAAAAAAACTAATTAAATTACGTAAGAGTATTTTTATTCTTATTTTTTTCTCCAAATTAATTAGCTTGACTAATGAATTAATATATAATCAGGGGCGGAGCTAAGAGATTTGTAGAAAAGGGGTGAGATTATAAAGCAAAATGTATAGGAGTTGAAGAAAAATTTTACATGTCTCATGTAGCCTTTTCATGCAGCCTTTTCGAGCTGCTTTCTTGTCTGGATTTAAGCTCCCTAAGTTTGAAGGAAACTCAGAATTATAGTATCAAACTACTAATCATCATTCAGTATAAAATGAAAAATATCGTTTCACTGTAACAGTAAGAGATCTACGCATAGAAATCAATAATAAGACCATTAAATCGAAAAACACTTTCCTGTTAAAACCGACTTAGCAGCTTATCATCCTCTAGAGGTGATAGGTAACATACTAAGATACCAATTGATAACCGAAGCCAGATTTAAACAACACAATATGTGATGACATGGATTAATCTGATAATAAAATAGACTATTATCATGAGAATTTACGAAGACGAACAACAGATAAAAGACAGAAGATGAGTGTAATGTATGAGGTATATTAGTCCCTTGTCCATAAGATAGTCTAGGGTGAGCATGGGCAGGGCGAGACTCCTGCCCGATGTCCAACTCGAAGAATGAATGGGCTGCATTTTGCAGCCCGATGCCCAGCCCTAATCATTTTTGGACTGGGCAAGCATGGGCAGGGCAGGGCGGGCTTCCCCAGCCCAAGTAGTGACGTCATGCCCTGCTCCATGAAGATTCTAGTTTATACTTTACAAAATTTCAAAGCTTTAAAGATATCTGAAGTATAATATATTTAGAAAATAATAAATATATTTTAAATAAAATAGTATATATAGAATAATATTTATTTAAATATAATTTTTTGGCGGGGCGGGACCCCGCCTGGGACGCGGTGGTCCACTTCTTGCTCCCATCCTGCGCCAATCACGCCTAAAAAGCCGTTTTGGCGTAAAAGTGACATGCTGCTCCTTTTTTTTTTTTTTTTTAATATACACATATTTTAGGGTACTATAGATACTAAAAAGATATTTAAGGTACTGACTGATACTGAAAAAATACTGACTGGTACTTCATGATCTTGAAAAATTATTTTAGGATGTTGAAAAAATATTTTAGAGTACTGACTGGTACTAAAAAAATACTTCAGGATACTGGCTGGTACCCAAAATATACTTCATGATCTTGAAAAATTATTTTATGATCATAAAATAATTTTTCAAGATCATGAAGTATTTTTTTGCCAACAAGATCCTCGATCAATGATTCTAAAGTATTTTTTAGTACCAAATAAGACTCCTAAATATTTTTTCAACATCCTAAAATAATTTTTCAAGATCAGTAAGATTTTTCAAAGATCTACCCTAAAATATCTTTTTAGTATCTATAATACCCTAAAATATGTGTATATTATTAAAAAAAAAAAAAAAAAAGCGAGATCACTTTTGCGCCAAAACGGCGCCTGTTTTAAGCGATGATTGATTGGCGAGGATGGGAGCAAGAAAGTGGGCCGTCAGCCCCCCGTCCCCAATCTTTTAGTTATTGGCGGCCCAAAACTACCTAAATTGTTTTCAGACCAGTTTTTTAGGGCTGGGCAGGACATTTTTTTACCGGGTTTGGGCGGGCGTACAGGCATTTGGGTATCATGCTCACCCCTATAAGATACTATGTAAAGTTTATCCAAGCTCGATCTGATCCAGCTGTAGCCTTAATCCCCGAGACCGACAGATAATTAGAAGGTTAAACAAAATATGAACCTAGAAAACTACGAGAGCCTCGTCAAAGATTTTGATACCCATCACACGTAGCATTAACTAGTTGATTAATTACTCATGTACTATGAGTACAACACAATCGCAGATTTTATTACAGGTTTCTCGACTCAAACATTTTTAATATTATACACATTTTAAAGTAATTTCATGAATTCCCCAATATAACTAGCTAATTAAGATGTACATTTAGAGTACATTCCTTTAAAATGTACACTTATTTATTTTTGATAGAAACGGAACCAATTAATTAATGTATCTAAACACGTGGCAATGCGTCTGCGGCTGTCTCATTGGGATCACTCAAACATAATCCGACACCAAACACATGATATTCTTAATTAATCTCATAACACTAACAGACAAACTTTACAGCTGAATTACGAGGAACTACGCCCACACAGCTTTCAATTCACATTACACTTTAACACCAGGTTGACTTTTTTTTTTTGAGATGTTAAATAAGTTACTTAATCATATCATATGTTGTATATCCTTAGATTATATATTAGTTTATTAGTCAAACTAATTAATTTGGAGAAAAAAATTAAAATAAAATACTCTACAGTAATATAATTAGTTTCCTTGATCTCTCTAAAAAGGTTATTTTGGTCTTATAATTAGGACCAGAGGGAATATTATTTATTGTCCTGTTTGAACATAATATATATAATTATTTTTTAAAAAATGACCCTTCATTGGATTTCTTTTTTGTACATAAAAAATTAGGTAAGGGTAGATAGTAAGTAGTAACCTACCCAGACAGCACACTAATCCAGATTCAAAGAGTAATTACAAATCACCAATTTGGGCATGATGATATCCCCACAGAGTAAGTGCAGGTAAAGCCCATACTGTGGACAGACCCCCGATGAAGGAAGCCGGCCCTTAATTTGTTCTTCAGGCCCACTTTTATTCATGATCCAGTCTTGTCCTCTCTGTGGTGTTTTTTCCTTCCCTCCTTTTTTTATATGTCGAAAATATTTATAAATATTAAATACTACTGTACTAAATATCTCATAATAGTAATTAATAATTATAACACTATCGGTAAATATAAGACCTAGAGCCTGTTTGGATGAGTTTTTTTTTATAAAAAAAAAAACACTTTTTTAATGCAAAAAATGCTTTTTTTTATTTATTAATATATGTGTGTAGATGATATTTTTTTTAAAAAAGCAAAAGTCAAAAAAAAAATCAAAATGCTTTTTTTTTAAAGCTCCAATTTGAAGCTTTAAAAAAACACTTTTTTAAAAGCTCATCCAAACAGACATTTAGTTTACTCTTTTTTACTAGATTAAATGAAGCCAAATAAATTATTTTATGATATTTATATTTATCACTTTTTTCTTTAAACTAACTTTTGTAACTTATAAACTAATATATAATCCAATGTTACACATTATATATTATGATTAAGTTGTTTATTCAACTTTCTTAATCTTTTAAAAAAAAAAGGTTAACTGAGTCTTTTATTTAGAATAAGAAAAGGGGAGAAAACAATGGATTGAATGTATGATAAACAAGTCTGGTCAAATAAATAAAACAAAAACAATGGATGATAAACAAGAATATTCAATATTCCAGAGGACAGATCATATGCATGAGCAAATATAAGAACGATTTCCGTTGAAGTGCACGATTTTTAAGTTTATCTTATAGTACTTGATGAACATCAACTTATTCAAACGCAAAATTATTTTATATAATAATTTTGTTCCATTAAAATATTCAATATTATCTTTCAAACAAATCACAATTTTTTGTAAAATTACAATATTAATAATTTTGTTTCATTAGAATTTTCTACATTATATTTCAAACAAACCATTAAGTTTTGTAAAATCCCAATATTGTTGAATCTAGTTAGAGATTTTATATGTTTTTTCATCTAAAAGATTTTAGGAAAAATGGGTAAAAAGTTCCTGAGTGTGAAAGCATAGTATCAGTAATTTATGTGTATTAAAATAAATCATTTATTCTACCAAAAAAAATAATTACATCACTCTTTCTTGTCAATAAAATTTAATATTAGAACTTTTCACTGATTTTTCATCCCAGTCTAAGTAAAAGGAGTTTAGTTTTCCCCCATTGACCCCCAATTGCCCACGACCTTTTACATTTATTGATGTTAAACAATACTCATCTAATTCTATTTATAAAGTAGGGATTTTTAAATGAATAAATATTTTTATATTTTTATTTATTATTGTACGGATTGTCTTCTCATCCCTATGATGTATTATTAAATATTAAATAGAGATATCCATAAACAATACTCTTCTTCTATTTATAAAGTAGGGATTTTTAAATGAATATATAATTTTTTTTTTATTTATTATTGTACGGACTTTCGTCTCATCCCTTATGATATATTATTAAATATTAAATAGAGATATCAATTAAAAAAAAAAATTGAACGTCATTGAATTCTATGACAGGGGTTAAGTAAGCGATTTCTTTCCCGAAATATACGTCCGGAAAGATGTTGCGCAGAAGTTTTTTTGGTTTTGATATTCTTTCGGAAGTTAAAACGTAAAGAATGTCGCGCTCTCTCTTAACCACCGTTTATATTGACTGTTAATTTTGACTGAAATTGCTTACTAGGCAGCTACATGTTCTCTTATTTTCCAACTCATCATCACACATCATCCCTTCTCTCTCTCCCTCCTCCTTTGTCCTTTCCTTCCTCCGTTCTATTCGTCTTTCTCTCCCTCCTCCTCCATCTATTTGCTCTCTCTCCCTCCTTCAGCATCTTCAAGGCGCCATGAACGCAAACAAAGGCGACGACAATCATCACCGACAAAAGCAAGATCGACCCAACGCTGGTCAAAACACACAACACAGGGGGACAAACCAGAGAGCAGGACCAATATCTCAAAATCGATGAAGATCCAACCAAAAAGAACCAAAGGCTGATCGGCGGCTCGGAAGACATAGAGGAAGATCTAGGCGGTAAGAATCGCGCAGATCTTTGCAGTTTCTTTAGTTTCCCTAACTGCTCATTGTTTGATTTGTGATGAGCTGGAGATACCAGGCTGGATTATTTCTTATAGCGGGTGTTGTAATTATATGGGTTACCTCGGCTAAACTCACGCAGGTAAGCTTCTGTGCTTTGAAATTCACCATTTTGTTTTGTTGCCCAGATTAATCAAATTCGGCGCGAGTTTGGGTTAATCCATGCCTTAATGTTGCTCATGTATACGTTTCTGTTTGTTTTTTATTACGTTTTTATTCCTTGATTACTTGTTTTGTTTTTCTTTGAAACCTCTTTGTGATCCTCAGTCTTCTATGATAAAATTGAAGACAATTAAAATTTCTGGGGTTTGTGCCCCTGTATTGCGCCTCAGACAAGTGTATGTAGGTTCATGTTTACCTAAGGGAAATTTTATCGTTAAGCTTTTGGGACCTCTCAAAAAATGGCGCTTCATTTCAGATTCATGCTATTCCACCCACTAATCCTTATCCAACATGGCGAGAAACTGCTTTGTTAAAGCATCTGTACATTTTGTAGTTCTTGAGGGCTATCATTTTGTGATGCATTATAATTTAGTATGCTAGCATCAAATCTTTCTATCAATGAATGGTTTTCTGAATGATAATTTTCTTAACAGGATATTTTTACAGATTATAAGCAGCCATTTGCAGTGATGGATGGATCAGAGGAAGGAAATGATGGAGGAGGAGGGAGAGAGAGAAGGGATGACGTGTGATGATGAGTTAGAAAATAAGAGTAGATGTGGCTGCCTAGTAAGCAATTTCAGTCAAAATTAACGGTGGTTAAAAGAGAGGCGACATTACTATATTTTAGAACTTCCGGGGCAACATTAAGACAAAAAAAACTTCTAACATAACATTCTTCGTACATTGTGTATCTTGAAAAAAAATCGCTACTTAACCCATATTAAACAATACTCTTCTTCTATTTATAAAGTAGGGATTTTTAAATGAATAAATAATTTTATATTTTTATTTATTATTGTACGGACTTTCTTCCCATCCCTTATGATGTATTATTAAATATTATATAGAGATATCCATAAAAAAGAAAAGATAAAATTTGAACGTCATTAGATTCTATGATAGAGTTAATAAAATTTAAGATTTTTTTTTTTATCTATGTGAAATATATTAAAAATGGCTTATACATAAGACTAGATTAGAATTTGTTGTTCCAGGCAAAAAATAAAATAAAATAGTATTTGTTGTTTAACCTCTTTAAAAAAAGAAAATTTCATCTTATTAAAAAAAGGGTTAAGATCTTAATTTTGCTTAGGAAGTTTTTCTTTAGAAGATGTTGCGCGAAAGTTTTTTGAAAGAATGTTGTCGCTCTTCCATCAACTGATCAACTAACCGTTGACCGTTAGGGTTGTTAATGGAGGAACAACATTGTTAAAAAAAAAAAACTTTCGGGTAAAAAAATCGCTTTCCAAAAAAAAAACTTCCGCGCAAAAATCGCTTCAGGGTAAAAAAATGTTAAAAATGATTTCATATATTTTTAATTTTTATTTATATAATATCTAGGGGTGGAAACAAGCAAATAAAATGGAGCCTCACCCTTAATTCTAGGTTTAAAATAAAATATTTTTGACTTTGTTTGAAGTAGGCGCATTTTTGATGAAGCGCATGGCTATTAGCTAATTATAAAATTTTTAAAAATATATAGCGCTTAACAGGGTATAAGCTTAAAAAATGGTCTCTAACAGTATGGCCAAACTTCAAACCACTTTGTTGTCGAATGCGCTGCAAATTACACTGTTTCCACCACTAGATTTATATAAATAAGAATTAAAAATATATGATATCATAAATAACATTTTTTTGGTTAAATTTTTTTGGTTAAATTTTTTACTCGGAAAGTTTTTTTTTTTTTAAGCGATTTTGCTTCCGTTAACGGGTAATCGTTGGCGCTAGTTGACCATCGACGGAGAACATCATTCTTTCTAAAAACTTCGGAAAAACATCGCTTTCAAAAAAAAAACTTTCAGGACAAAATTGCTCCTGAGGTATACTTCCGGGAGCCTAAAAAAATACTAAAGTCTAGCTCTGACATTTCCCGGTTTTTTCCTTTTTCCACCAGAGTTTCCCGGTTGCGCCTAATCAGTAGCGTTATTTTCCGGGAGCCGCACTCAAAATTTTTCTTGGAAATCATTTGTTTCGCTCTGAACCAAATCCCGAGTTAAGAGCAATGGAAGACGCTGAACGACCCACGATTCTGATCACCAACGATGACGGAATTGATGCACCTGGTTTGAGAGCTTTGGTTCAGGTTCTTGTCTCCGCTAATCGTTTTAACGTTCAAGTCTGCGCCCCGGATAGGTACCCCTATCCTCTCCCTCTTACTTGTTGACAAACTTGCACAATCAGTCTAAGTAGTCGATTATCTTAATTTTCTTATTTACTTGAGTATCGGGGCTAGTGATTTGGTTTTTCAAGTTATTGATGACAAGGTTGTTTCGACCGAGAAGTTTGAGCAAAGAAAACTGTCCCGTGCTGAGTCTATGTCAGTAGTATGCATTATGCAACAACCAAGTCATCACACGAACCTTTTCAGGGAGCCTGCGAGTTTGGTTGACTTATTCAGTTGAAATGGCCTAACAGTTTAGCTATGTTTTTGTGTGATTGTTGTTTGCGTTTTTTCTTTAAGCTTGAGCATCAGGTAGCCGCTCTGAAGTTAACATGAATTTTATGGGATTACTGTACTATTGTGGTTCTATTTGTTTTAATTAAATCAATTTCAGGGAGAGGTCGGCTGTCAGTCACAGTATTACATGGCTTCACCCAATAGAAGCCAAGCCAGTAAACATTGACGGAGCCTCAGCGTATGCAGTTTCTGGTCAGTTTTGCTTTCAGTTCATTTATGTTACCCTGTGCCTTTTCATATGAAGAATCACTCATTTAGACACTAGGAAAATGTGGCCAGACATTTTTTTTTTAAGTGTTAAAATAGCCTCATCTGAATGATGGTTGTTCCAGCGGGAGATAATTGAAACGCTGGCCCTCATATGCTTTATCAGCTTGATGTAAAAACTTTCAATGTTTGCCTCTGATTTATTTGTATAGACTGTAATCTCTGCTATAAAATGTTTAAGTATATGGCATTAGAAATTTGACACACTAAGTTCTCTATTCTATATTACTCGTAAAAGGGAAGTGCTTGTTTGGTTGATTGACAAATTATTTTTCCATAAATTGTCTATTTATAGCCTTCTTCCTCCCATTCTTTTCATTGCAAATCAAATCCACGTGCCTTTAGTTTGTTGATAGTTTTCATTTTTCAAACGCATTTATAATTTTTTTGACTTTAGAAAGGCTGGAAGAATTTTTCAATTTCCAGCATTAAAAAGCATTCATTCCAATATTGTTTGAATACTTGATATTATCTTTATGAGTATGTTAAGATACACACATGATATATAATCTTTTATTGCAAAATTTCAATATTAAAATATTTTTGCAGGGACCCCGGCTGATTGTACCTCTCTGGGAATTTCTAAAGCACTATTTCCTACAGTAGCTGATCTGGTACCTTGGATGTAAATTATAATTTTGGTTGTGAAAGGGTGGACTGTTGTCCTATTCTGTTGTCATCTTGGCAATTTCTCTTTATTAGAAAGGTTCCGCGATAAGAACACAGTAGCTTTTGATTTACTTAAACAAACCTTGAAAGGAGTTTACAATACTAATGATATTGGATTCTGTCATCCATTTATGCAATTCTACGCTATGAAAACAATCTGCATGTATATGACCTACCTGACTAAAAGTTATGTGATGTATAAATGTAATAAAGACTTAAAAGTTAGTTAATGACAGTTAGTTAGAACTAGCCATTAGAATTGGTTTGAAGTTAGTTAGTTAATTTTAGCCTTGGCTTGATCATTAAGTCAAGTTTGCCTATAAATAGGAGTCCATTCCCTATTGTAATCAGATTTTATGATGATGGAATGATAATGTGTTCTCTATCTCTCTACTTCTTCTTCTCTCTGATCTCTCTAATTCTTCTTCTTCAACCCTCTACTCTTCTTCTCTTCTACCCTAATTCCCAATTCTTCAAGGTTCATATTACAATCTACTATCATTATGCCACATAATGAGCTAGTTGCTAATATGGGTTCAATTTGATGCTCAGGTACTCAGTGGCATAAACATGGGTAGCAACTGCGGTTATCACGTGTATGCAGCTTTTTGTCTATTTTTAATCTAAAATATTGCAATACTCAAACTATGGTCTCTTCCACTGCTAAGAGTATGCAAGTCATGATCAAACTAATCTGAAGATCAGTATATATTATAATTAAATGCCAATACTACTGTTCCATGGAAAATATAGGATTCTCTTAAAGAATAAGTTTCAACCTACAACTATTCTATGGTGATCTTAGAAACATGGATGTGCTAGCAATGGATGCAAATATTGGAGAGACCCTATGAAAACACATAGGCTTTGCCTTTCTAAGCTAAGAAGAGATAATTACACAATGTATGCTTTCCATAAATTTGATATGAATCCATTCAAAATTAACGAAGGCATTTCTTTCCACTATAGCTGCTTCAGTAGCTCTATCTGGCATTTTTTGTTAATTGCTGTAATAATTAGGTACCTTTTTGCAGTGTTTACTCAGGGACAGTTGCTGGTGCTCGAGAAGCGTTCTTCAATGATATACCTTCTATCTCCATTTCATATGATTGGTATCTTTGCTTACTTGTGTTTTAATTTAACAGTTGAAGTTGGCATGATCTAACATACTATTGGAATTGATAGCTGTACGATTATCTCAAAAGCTATTTGACTGATGATCATTATAAACTATGCCAATCTTCTTCTTTTCTATCTCCTGCTACTGCAACTTCTTTTTGTTTCCTTTTGTGACCATTTGGAGGACTAACATCCAGGGTTAGGGGAAAGAGTAACGTAAATGACTTTTCCCTTGCTGCTCAAGCATGTCTACCTATCATAAGTGCAGTACTAGTTGAGATCAAGAATCAAAGATACCCGCAAAGATTCTTTTTGAATGTAGATTTGCCTGCTAATGTTGCTGATCATAAGGTACGATGTCAGAATTGTTACATTTTGCCTGGTTAGTTTGTGGATAAATAAAATAAGCATCACCAAGTAACCTTGTGTCATAACTAAATGAACATTTTCTATGTGTTTGCTCAGAATATGTATTGACTTATAGAAATCTTGATTTACCTGTTGATATGAGAATTCTGGCACAGACATGGTCGATATTAATAGCCTCATTTTATAATTGAATGGACGTTTTATATACATCACCACTCTTTGCATGCAAAAAAGTTCATCTTTTGTAAATTTTCTGCCCTTCCGATAAAGCTCCTACTAAAAATTGTTTAGAGTGCAGTTGTGTCCTCGAATTGGTAAGATTTCTAAGTTATTGGATTTAATATGTTATGAGGAGCCTCAATGACTTATATTTTCAAAATGCCAGGACTAGGTTCTAACGTCTAATTTTATGTGAAGAATATCTGCCATTCTGTTACAAATTGACGCATTTTATCTTACCTCTGTCTTTCTTGAGCTAGTTTTGAAATCTTGTTTCAAATGCTTGTCTTAGGAAACTTCATATACTCAATATTGTAGTTAACATTTAACTTAACATTTCATACAATTACTATTGCTGACTTTTGCATACGGATAATTGCTTTGCCATGCAATTTGTTTTAATTATTATTCCTGGTTCTTACTTGTGCCTCATAAAAAGGGGTACAGGCTAACAAAGCAGGGAAAAAGTATTTTCAAGATGGGGTGGAAGCAAGTGACCTCAGAGACACAAGGAGAAAGAATGTCATCTACAATGACCATGGATGTAGATACAGCAGTACCTACAGAAACTAACACATCATCTGTATCACCAGAACATCTTTTATTCAGGAGAGAAGTGGGTCCTTTTCTTTATTCTTCATTTTGTGCTAGAAAGTTTCATATTCATTGACGCTCTTGTATCTTTCATGGTCGTCAGATGAAGACCTCCCATTGATGAATCCTACTCAAGTTGTATGACTTTACTTTGTGCTTGAGTTGCCTTTGTTTGGATTTATTCAAAACATAGAGTTTGATTATCTAATTTTATCTACTTATGAAGTAAATATGAAGTTATAGGCCCAAAGGTTCCCACGGGGGTGGATCTTTTATAGCCTTTTTCCCCTCTACCCCTACTAACAGGGCGTAGAACTCTCAATTTTTGTAGGGAAAAGGTCCTAACCTTGACGATGGTGATACAGATCATAAATATTTGCAGGAAGGATATGTAAGTATTTACTTCTTTCATTAATTAAATTATAATGCGAAAACTCTTGCTGATAAATTGCATTTTTTTAGATCACTGTTACTCCTCTTGCTGCTCTATCTCAAGCGGAGGCAGATTGTCATGCATATCTAAAGGATTGGCTATCAAGTATTCATGAACTCCCCTCATCATCAGCTTTATAGTGCTGTAAGACCCTCGTATTATCATGATCTGTAATAGTGTTTTGACCGCGATAAATCACTAGCAATAACTTTATTTACGCTTAGCTTCCTGGTTGACAATGGTGATACTTCTGAGATGAATGTAAAATTGATTCCCCCACCCCTCCAAAAAAAAAAAAATCAACCTTGAAGCAAGCTTTCGTGTAATATGTTTTAGATGACGACTAAGGTGGAAATCTGAGCACCAGTCCTTAGGTGTCACCCACAGTGCTTATGTTGGTTTTTGCATGATGTGTAGTGTGAACTTTATGCCTTATTAAATCCAATAACTACGTTTTGACGCTTGCTCATTAAACTCAACAAGGAGTAGGACCTCTCGAGCTAGTTGTCTTGGTTGAATATGAGCTAAGCTTGCCCATCTCCTCGCTTCATGGCAAACGTGCTAGGATTGAAGGTATTCCAACTCGTGAAATCACCGTGAGAAAGCATTGTATATGATTTATTGTCATCAAGTGACTCCATACTTCTTGGGCAAACTTACATTTTCGGGATAATTTGCACTTTTTATGAGATTTCACATTGAAACAATGGCCATTTTATAATATATATTTTCCTCCTTCAGATTCGATAATGAGTTAGGATTTATTTTAAAAATGAAAATTAACCGAAAGGGTTCATGTGTGAGCGTGTCAAAATATTTTATTCATTATTATTATTTCATTAGCAGTATATGATGAATATTAATATGAACTATATTCCATTCTTTTCATTGACTTTGATTTGTTAATGCTTTTATCTGCAGATTAATCCAGTTTAGGGGGATTTCGACCTCAATCTGCTGATAGAGAAATCACTTAAGTCCTGCGTGCAGCATTGCTATTCCATACAGTTTGGTTGCATCAATAAGCATGCCATTGTTTTTAAATTTTAACATTGCTGGAGACATTAAAGACATTTCTCTCTAGCTTAATTTATGATTGAATGAGGAAGCTTATTTTCTGTAAGCTAACAAGATATTGCACATTTTTAAAGCATTTTGTTGACAAATTCCTGTGGTCGTTCGATCCTGGAATTCCTATTTGTTATGGTATCTGTTGAAAATTAACTAGAGTAAACTCGAAGATTCTGGTCTATCACGGCCTTCCTCGCCCGAGGGCATGTTTTGAAACCAAATCCTAAGATGGATTTAGCAGCACTAGAATCAAAATTTAGATGTTCTAAGTGAATGTCCTTTTAGCTCATATGATGCCAAGTTATTCAAAAAATCGGTATAACTTAAGAAGCGTCCCATTACTGGTGACTGAGATTAGCCTCATAATTTATTTGTGTTGAACCATACTTCTTACATGGATTGCCTGCCTTCTCCCCGTGTAAAAGAATTTGCTATTTGGTATATGGGATATTTAATTTTCAAGCGTTTGGAAACTTGTTTAATAAACATAAAACTTGTAAATCTTATATTTTGTACGCCTTAATAGATGATGATGATTTGTTTGGATGCATCAAGCTCCAAATTTTCATATATGGGCTTTCGGACTGCATGAAAAGTTAACATACTAGCTGTATAAACCGTTGTCGCTGGTTTTACATAATTGGTGAGGAAAATGGAAGTTTCTCGAAACTATGATTTGAGCTTCGATGTTCCAGATGACGTAAAAAAATTGTGAAGGTTGTGCCATCTATTTCGTAGTAGATTTTAGTGTCAATTTCAAAAGGTGAGAAATTGAAAGGAACGGCCTTCTCTACTGCTAAAGCCTAAAGAATTGATAGCCTACCGATAGGAAGCCCCCTCTCAAGGGAGGAGAAAAACATCTCAAGTACGTCTACAAAATATTGACTGTGTAGATCGATGAACTTTAGAAATTGGAAGCGATTCAGAAGGGAAAAAAGAAAGAAAGAAAAGAAAAACATGTTTCTCCAAGAACAGACTTGGTGGAAGCTTCATAAAACTCAGTGAAAGGAAGAAACTGTTCTATATGTGCTACAGAAGTTAAGAGACAAGACACCAGATAGATATGGGCATGGACAAAATAAATAATTATATATATAAATTATTTATGCACATGAAGCGTCTCTTTTCATTTTTTGGATGGTAAAGGTGCATGTGATTCCACTAGTATTGACCAGAGTACATGGACATCTTCACAAGGACAAGACCGAACATCGTCATACAAAATGTAAATCCCTCTTCCTGAAAACGTTATAGCAGCAACACAAAACGTATAATTTGGCTACTGAAATTCCACAAACACGCACACGCACAGTAGAAAAATGAAGAGAAAACTCAGAGAATGTAACTATGGAGAGATCGAGTGAGATAGAACGAACGTACTTTTGTTTTGAGCTGAATGCAGCCTGAGGTAGAGCTTCTTCAAGGAAGAGATTAGGGGTTGCAGCCACCCCATTGTGTGAAACAATTAAGAGGGAAGGTAAAAGAGGCGATGAAGAGAAATTCTAGGCATAACTTAGAAAGAGGGTCAAGATTTTGTAACGTCACTATTCATATTTGGGGACATTTCACAATATTCTCTTGCAGGCGACGTCAAGAAATTCATTTCATTCTCTCTCTCTCTCTCACACACACACATATATATTTCTGGTAAAATATCATTTTCAAATCCTTGATCGTCCCACTTTAGCTATGGAATTCTTAGACGGCAAAAAAGAAGTCTCTCTTGTTATGCATTTAATTTTCCAAAGGTGAGGCTTATGTTTTCACCATCATTTGGCTGCTTGGACACTAAATCACTAATGGCGAAAGGGAACATATTTAGAATGCTTGTTTGAATTGATTCGGAATCCTCTTGCATCAGAAGCAACAACAATTACAATATTGGTTCTGCTGAGAACTCTCACGCAAAGTTTTGTTTCCTGTTACCGTACCTGTTTTACTTTAAGTTTCAAATATGGCAATATTTCCCTTCACATGGACTACTTCTCTGACAGTTTTTTTTTTTCTCCAAAAAAACCTAAAAAAATACTACTGGAAGTTTAAAATTTCAAAGTGATGTTCCAATAAAACCAATTATTTGCTTTACTATTTTTATTAATCACATTACTGTTATTGTTAAAAAAAAATTGAAGTTCAAATGATATTTTTCTATCATTTTTTTAAAAAGATTAATCAGTAATTTAGTAATATAGTACTCAACTTTTTTTTTTGCACGTGTCTATGTATTCAATTTGGTTTCATTTCCACAAGAAGTTTAAAGAAAAAAAAAAACTCAATTTTTGGCATCTTTTTAAATAAAATTATCATTATTTACAAGTTAGAAAATAATTTTATTTTTTAAGGATAAAATAACCAAATTAAGAAAATAATAATAACATAAATGTGATGTTTTAAATAAGGGAGGAGGAGGGTGATGAATGAAATTAATGGAGTGATATTGCTTTGTTGGCTGAAAAAACATAAACCGTACGGATCAGATGATGAAGCGTTGACCAAATTACAGGTGTTTTACTTAATACTAGTACTACTATAAATAAATTGTGAATTTCCAAGTTCTGGGGTGAGCAGAAGCAGAAGGGTAATAATGTGTATATATTTGTATTATTGTTTAAGGAACTGAATTGAAATGATTATACACACAGAAGGGTCCGGGCTCAGACTCAGACTCAGACTCAGACTGAGTCCATGGACCTTGGTGAGTGGGTGGGTCAGACCCACTGGATCAACCAGTAGTTCATGACTTGATCTCTCAATGCGGGTCCCTCATGTTACCTGCAAATTAAATGGAGTCTCCTCTTTCACTAATCGCTTCCAAGCTGCCCTTTTGATTCTCCACAGCCTTCTTGACTATGTTCTGTCATTTCATTTTATACCAGGGTTAAGATTTAAGTCTGCTCCTGAAATATCCATTACTCTGTCATAAGCCGCATTTGGTGTATAAACATCATAAAGTAACGGATACTATCTGCACTTAATGGATATAAATTCGAATACAGATATTTTTTATGTAAGAGGTACTGCTACTTCCCATTTATAAAAACATATCAAATTCTTCTAATCCATAAAATTTTAAACATGGATTTTTCACTAATTTTTTTTTTTCAAACGATTATCTAACAATATCAAATTACATATATGAGTTCGATTATTGATTATTTGTTCTTTTCTTGTTGGCAAACAAATTAGATACTCTACTAATCTTATTTATAAGGTAAGAAAAACCTAAAACCTTACTAACTTTGCCTTGAAATATAACAACTTTCTAACATTGTTCCTATTTAATATACATTATTTCCTAGAAAAATAAAGTCTATGTTATAATAAATAAAAGAGCAGAATTATACATTTATACAAAAAATTTAATGACGTGCCTTATTTTCCTTCTGTTTGCTATATAAGTAGGACAATGTTGAACTAGTTTTTACAGAAATAATTGGTTGCATTCAGGGCCTACAATTGTGTTGATCCAAATGATTTAGAAAGATTAATTTAGTTACTGATTGTATAGAGTCATGGATTATATGTTGAAAGGATGTGATCAACATCATCCTTTCAAGGACATTGTGGATGATATTAAGATGCTTCTTTGTAGATATTAACATCCTTTCAAGGATGTGATCAACATCACTCTTGGATATAGAGAGATTATAATTATTGCTGATCATTTAACTAATACTCTAATAGTATAGTTGAGAATTTTTGCCTATTTAATCAACCTCCTCCTCTTTTTCAAGAGGTGGACGTTGATGAAGAATAGGAATCTTTCTTGAAGATGTTATAATATTTCTGTTGACAATCTGATTCTAGTAGTATTAAAAAAACAAGAAAAAGAGAGAGGGAGAGTAATTGAGAAGGAATTAACGTACGTTAATTAAACTGCTGGCAAAGCTTTTTCCAGGCCGTCAAAATTCAATTTGCTCGATCATATATCTTTTTGAAGACATTTAAATACGTGCCATCATATGAACAGATTAAAATAAGTTGTTTTATGAGCCATCAAGGGGGAAAAAAACAAAGTGGGATATGATGAATCCACTTTTATTGCTTCTGGCTTATACTTTCCCATATGCTTGTAAAGTGAAATTATTTAAGGGACACCTCTTGACGGTCCTACTAACTAACTTTAACCACATCCATATAGCTTAATTACGGCATATCTTATATTAATTTATTTAATACGAATATCACTATTTCACCCTAAAAGTTGAGATCAAATACTTGAATCTGATCTCATTAGGGTTCCACTGTTAACTTTAGCTAGAAAATTCTTGTCTCCTTCGATCATTACAAACTGTTATCTCTATCGTTATCTCATTTTTTTAAAAAAATTCATCTCATCTTGTTTTTCTCCAATTTCTTTTTTAAAAAGTCCTTGTTTAAAATTCCACAATTTTTTTTTTTATAATTTATAAACCCCACCTCAAGTTTGCCTGGAGTACTCTATAACATTGACATTCAATAAATCTACAATTTGTGGTTTATTCTGTCCAAATTAATTTCACGGGACAGATATAAATGCTTGAAAGTTTCTGTGTCTACTAATTAAGTTAGTTGCACATATAGCATTATCTAATCACCGACATGAAAATTAATGTGTCAATTCCAGAAAATTAATAGTTTCGGATAAGAAAACATTATGAATTTTCATCTTTCTCTTTCGATGCCGTTGCATGAAAATTTGCCTATATATGTGAGACAAAAAAAAAATTAATGAATTGGTAACACATCCACATCAAGATTTGGACATATGCTTCATCACACCATTGCTAGAAACAAATAATTGTATTATTCTAATGCATTAACAATGAAGAATGGCAAGTAATTATTCAAACTCGTCTGATTAATCTTGACTTATTTTTTCATCCGAAAACAATTGAAAATGAGAGAATTTGAAAGGAGAAATGGACGGCATAATATGTGTTCAACAATTAATGCAAAGCATGGTTCTCTATAATTCATTAATTAATTGTTTTCTCCTTGTGACTAATTAAAAGCACGTAAAAATGACACTTCTTTTTCTTAATTATTTTCTGAATCGATGTAGGTCCAAGTTGCAGAATTCAAGTGGGAAAACCATTGATTAATAAGTTCGCTGTGTGCTGGATGGGATTATTATTATTATTATTATTATTATTTTTGTGACCAATAAAGCCAAGCAAGGTTTGTGTAATAAGAGGTTTGCTTTTGTAACGGTTGGGACTTAAGAATCACAGACATCATTATTAAGTGTATAAAGCAAAGTCAAATATCAGCATGTATATAGAGATCACATCATTAGTTTCTTTATCATTTCAATAATTTATTTTATCTTAAAAAAAAACTACTTGCACACGAAAGGTTAACGAACCAACGTCTCATTTAGTCAAGTTTCTAGTTGGAAAATAAATAATTTAGCAAATAATAAGCTTTTGGGTTCAAAATGGTAGGAATTAATTGACTCCTGGTCATGAGGTTTAGAAAAAGTTAGACAATGACATGAACAACTATATAAGTTACCGTTTGATATTATTCGGTGCTTTACGGCTGTTTCCTTTGCAAAAATCAATAATTCAACTCACTTTTGAGTTTTGAGTTCCAAATTACTTTATTTTTGCTCTTTTTTTGATAATAAGACATCTTCAGTTCCTTAAAATTGAAAACCTCATATTATACAAAGTACTAAGCTTTTAATACAGATTTAGTTTCCCGACAAATGTACATACTCCACCATACAACTAAACTACGTACACTATTATATTTTTGCTTGAAATGTCGACAGATTTCATGGCTAATTAATTATCTCTTAAAACCAATTATTGGGGCAGGGTATTAGGAGATGATTAGTTTTTTTAAGGGACAAACATAGGAGATGATTATTTAAACAAGGCATTTAAGAAGGAGATGTGAATGTGGCTGCAAAATAATGCAGCCTAATAATCCCATAATATTTATGGTTAGTCATTTGGACAAAACGTGAAGCCTCTCCTTATTTGTGTTCATTTCGAGTAATAAATTCAGACAGATGGGTCCTCTCCACTCTTCTTCAATCCTTCTTGATCTTTTCTTTTTTCCCCTTTTTTCTGGTGGGGTAGGCAAGCTTTTTTAGTTTCTCTTGTAATTTTTTTTAACAAGAACTCTGTTCATATGTAATCTTCCACAGTGCTAATACTGGATCTATGACTATATATATTATTATTTTTTGGCACACACAGATCTAGAGAGAGGGAGAGGGTCGATGAAGATGGGTAGAAAGTAAAAGCAATGTACACTTTGAAATTTAAAAGGCAATGATTCAATCATGATGTGGCTGTGGTGTGTTGATGGCTAAAAAGGTATGCGTTTGGCCATTATGTTACATATAAGAGGCAAAGAAAGAAAAAGAGGGAGAGAGAGAAGAATTGGGTTTTTCAAATTTTGAAAATGAGAGAAGGAGATATTAAAGAATCAAAAGCTTTTCTTTATTATATATTTTTCGTTAGGGGTAGGTGGATGAGTTTTTGAGAACATATATATATATATATATATATATGAGAAACAATAACTTTAGTACAATTGGGGCACGTGAGAGGTTTTTCTATCCTTCCTTCCTTCCTTCTTCCTCCCCACGGATTCATACTTGTTTAATCTTCTTCCTAATTAAACTAAACTGAGTATATATTATTAGTTTAATTTAATTTCATCCTAGAACCCAAGTCGTCGTCGTTGAAAATAGAATAGAAAACTTCTTTTTTTTAAGAGGGACAAGAGAATCTGACTGGTATTTGAATGAGGACAAGCGAAACAAATCTCACACTAAGTTCCAGCTTTTGTGCGTATTAAATTTAACTTTAAACGATAAAGCTTACAACTTTAAGCTTTGGGAAGCACGACTTAGCAGCCTAAATATCGGTTTGGCTCGCTTAATATTCATGTCCCTCTCAACCCCAAAAATGTCACCTCTCTCTCTTAGTGAACCGACGACCATTTGCTTTTACTTGTGACTACTATTCTATTTCCACCTACTATTTGACTTTCTCTTTCGAAATGTGGTAACCCCGCTACATACTTCTAGGCTATTTAAAGAACTCCAAATAAAAAAACCTCAAAATATAGACAGGGAATTAAAGACTTTGCACGTAAAGAATGTTGGGACAATTATTTTTTTTCCTCCTCGTCTTTGTTTAAATATGTGATATTGTAGTGGGGGTGGTGGGTCGTTTCCGTAAGGACAACGGACTTGGAATTCTCATGCACCGGACTTAATTGCTTGGGGTTTCATTAATTTGATGTATGTGTCTCTCTATTATTGTAGTATAAATCTATAAATGTATAGTTCTCATACTAATATATATGGAGGAAATGACAAGTAACGAGGTTTTGACTTGCGCAACCCACACGAGTTTTTGTGGGTTTGTGCATTCGACCTATCTATGTTGTCTGTGTCTCCCAACAGAGTTCGCAAAAGCATTTAATCTTCCATATGGGTACTTTAATATTAGGTTCTCTTGCTCAGCAAAATCATGCTTTTATTTTATCTATACGTAACAGCTCTTTCTTTCATTTTGGACACAGTAATTATATATATGCATGCATGCATATCCATTTGAATATATGCGCGCATATATATATATATATATATATATATATATATATATATATATATACAGTCCCAAACATGGCAACGGCCATCACTGTCAACATTGATGACAAAGTCAAAGTGGGTATTTAGGGCAAGAATAAAATCTCTTCATACATTAACTCTAAAATATAAGTTAGGGACGATGGGGCATAGTAACTTGACGAAGCTAGGAATCAAGAATATATATTGAGAACGTGAGTAATATTTAAAAGGAGTAAACATATGAATGCGGATCATTATATATGCATTGGGGAAAAAATGAATAAACAATAGGAAACATTACACTGAAGGCCCAAGCTAACGAAAACATAACTAAAAGATCCCTTGAAATATCTAATTTATAGTCAATTTTCATGGAACATTTGGGTAAAATAATCTAATTGTGACAATACCAAAATATCCTTAGTGACTTTGAGAAGATTTGGGAAATATAAACAAATTCACTAAAAGTATTTTGGTCTTCTCACAATTTTATTATATTATCCAAATCTCCTATGGAAATTGACTGCAAATTAGATATTTTAAGTGACCTTTTAGTCATATTGTCTCTAGCGTGGGACTTCGGTGAATTTTCCCTAATTAATATGAGACGTGTAAATGAGGGAGCTAGCTAGGAAGCAAGAATGGGTGATCTAGGATCTACCATCAAATATGAAGTAGAAGAAGTAGAAACTAGTGACTATTTTAAAATGAAAAGTTCATGTGAATCCCTCTCAATCACGCAAAAGAAACGACAACAACACTGTGGGTTCACAGGAGATGAATAGATACATACATATACATACAGATCAAAAACCCACCAGAAGAGACACACACATAGAGTTGAGATAATTAATGAGATATATATATATGTGTGTGTGTGTGTGTGGGAGAGGGAGGATGTATATATACCACACACACACACACACAAGTAGAGAGTATAATATGAAAATGAAAAGTGAACAAGACACTAAAAAACAGAAGGAGAGCATAGTAATGGATGGTTGAAGAGTAGAGAGTGATTCAGTAGTAATGATAGGTTTACTTATCCCGCAATATCCGTTCACGTGCTGCTTATAGTTTTTGGCCTCACACGCACATTTCCAAAGCCCTTTGCTTCTCTCTGTTCATTCCCCTCAAGTGACCAAATATATCTGTACTTGCTCCTTTATTCACTCCCAATGCCACTCTCTCTGCATGCAGCCTTTTCATTCTTTTTCACCATTTCACTTCCTTCATTATTATTCACCCCTCTCACTCACTGTCACCTTCAGTATTCAATGCCAATGTTTGCCCCCCTGTTGTTTATATGTGTGTGTGTGTGTGTTTAACAGCACGAGCTCATTCATTATTACAATCAGAATTTGGATTGATGACAACCTGACCAAAACATGCATCAAAAGGATTGACAGCCGAATGGATTTTATATACATATGCATGGAACAAACTTTTATATACAGATGATGCCCTGCATGCTAGAAGATATACTCCTCCCTCTCATCCTAAATATAGGAGCTACTACTGAGCTAGTCAAGGGGTTTTCTTGCCTTAATCCACTTTATCCCAAATATACAACATTTTCTTCATATTATTTCAATTGATTGTACTTGTTAAGGTAAGGGGTATCTTTTATCAATGAACAACTAGTTTCTCATGGAAATTACTAGAGGGTGGCCCAATGCACAAGGTCTCGCCATGTGGGAGTATATATATGTAGCCTTACTCTGCAAACTGCGGAAATGCTAATTTCAAAATTTTAACCCATGATTTCTAAGGTTATAACTTATATAACAGTAATTTTACTGCTGCTTCCAAACTCACTTCTTATATATCTTTTACGGCTTTTTGGTATGAGGGGAGGGGAGGGATCGAAAATAAAAATTTTATGAGTTGAATTTAAAAAAATTGGGTTATTAAATTTTAATAAAGAGAAAATGTAACATAAAAAAGTATGAAAAATTAATTAAAACTTTTAACCCCGCTTCTCTAATTTTTTCAAATTCAACTTTCAAAAAATTTTTTACTCCCCTCCCCTACAAATCCCTCATTCAAAACAAGCCCTTAAAGTTTATGTGAGTAAAAGCCCAAGGGTTTATAAAGTTGGACATGCCCTCGAGATCAAAAGAATTTTTAAAGATGTATTTATAGATCTTCTACAAAAAAAGATATTTACATTGATAGAGGTATTTGAACTCATGACTTTGTGAGTTAAGATCCAAGTCCTTATTAACCAAACCAATTCATGAATAAAAATGAATATTTCAGGAAAATCAGGATACATCTTTTCCAAATACAATAACTTAACTGATTTTTAAATTTTACAAATAAGTTATTTAACTCTTATAATTAAGACAAAAAACTTTGCTTAGGAAATAATAATAAATATGAAAATTTAACCTGTAAAAATGGATTTTTTTTTTTAAAAAAAAAATCTATCATATTTGATTTTTCTCACGGAGGATCTGTGGTTAGTTTTTCGGGGGGGAAAAAGAGATGGTCGAAGTTAAAGACTTAAAATGTCTAGAGAGAGACATATAGTCGTTTGGTTAAGGGGGGCTGACGATTTCCGTTAAACTAGGCATTGACCAAAAAGCAGTGAGGAGTGGAAGTGTTGACGCTTTCACAAGAGGCTTTAATAATACAAGGCTTTGCATGCGTAAGTGGGCTTTCCTCGGATAACGGCGTTACGAGCCGTTGTTTCCCCTATATATACTCCCTTCAAATTCCAAAACTCATCCTCCCTCTTCGCTTCCTTTTCCTCTGTTTTCTATTGCTCCATCCCTTCTTCTTCTCTCTCTCTCTCTTCCATATCACTCTCTATTACACGTTCAACAAATGGCTACCTCCAAATTGAACCTCCACTCTTAATTTATTCATGCTTGCGTAAACCAGAAGCCTGGTATATTAGTCTCTTGTTGGAACACTAATACAAATCATTGTCTGCATCATTTCTTTAATCTCTCTACCTAGCTACTCATTTCTCGACATGGGCAAGAAAGAGCAAGTAGATCACAAAGATAACACCAAAGTTGAAGCTGTTCTTGGCCTCATCAGAAAACAAACCCCTCTTACTGTTAAACAGGTTCGAAATTTATTCGATTTCACCCTTGTTATTATTGTTCCTTGCTGCTACAAAAGTGGTTTTCTGTGTGTGATATATTCTGATGTACAGATTGTTGTGTTGTTGATGTGTAGGAGAAGTTCTGCAACTACGCTTGCGTAGAACGGTTTCTGAAAGCGAAGGGGGATAATGTTAAAAAAGCTGCAAAGCAACTAAGGACTTGTTTGTCTTGGAGAGAGAGTATAGCACAGGTAAAAATATACTCACACACAACACAGATACTCGGCACTCGCTACTTAGCTTTTATTTTTCTTATTCTTCTTCTAGTGCCTTTTCTTTCCTGCTTGCCGTGGATTTTTTTTTTTTGCAACGATTATACACGATCTTTATCTTTTCGTGAATAATAGAGCTTCTCTTTTTGTATTCTTCCTCCACCAGAGAATCTTGCTTTTTTTGAATTACTCAAGTTTTAAAACGAACAGTTCAAACCCACCCACCCTATCATGGTAATCATGAGAGTCACTCCAAATGAAAAAAAGAAGTAGTTTTTTATGTTTCCTTCTTTTGAGAATAACTGGGTGCTTTGATTCTGAATATTGCGAAAACAGAGCATCTGATAGCAGACGAGTTCTCGGCCGAACTTTCCGACGGGTTGGCATATGTAGCCGGTCACGATGATGAATCCAGACCTGTTATGGTAATTTCATGACCCTTCCTCTGTGTTTGAGAAAACAGAGTGATGTTTTGTTGTGGAATCTGAAGTGTGGTTGATGGTTTGAAACTGGGATATAACATGCAGATATTCCGGATGAAGCAAGACTACCAGAAGCTACACTCCCAGAAAATGTAAGAATTTAAAAACCCAAACATTTTCCTTTGTTTTATTAGTTATGTACCAAAAGTAATGGGGTTGGTGTTGTAATTTGAAAATGAAGGTTTACTCGATTGCTGGTGTTCACACTGGAAGTGGCCATCTCGACCATGCCAAAAAACGTCCAACAGTTTGTGATGCTTTTTGACGCGAGTAAGTCCACCTCTCGAGTTCCTAATATGCCCTTGTCTCGTGTATTTGAATTAGGCATGGGAATAAAGAAATGAGAAAGAGGGAGGGTATGGAAAGCAGAGTCTGGTTGTGGTAGGCTTTTAGCAAATGAAAGAGAGGGGGTATTATCGGGAAATGGAGCGACAATTAATGAAATATTCTGTGGCAAAATTGGTGCAACGCAAATGAAAACAGAATATGACGTTTCCTTAAATAAATTATTCTGCTTTACCATAGAGTATGGCAGGTGTAGGAGTAGTGAACAGAGGAGGGGGATTAATTAAGTGAGTGGTTTTAATATTTTTTATTTTAGTGATTTTTAAATTAAAAAATCAGTTAGTTGAGAGATTATCTTTATTTTACAAAATAATTTTTTTTAAAAAAATAAAAAGGTCGGCCTCTGCTTTTATCCTTTGAACTTATTCCGTGGTGCCAGCTTTTACAGGTCTCTGAAAATGGTGCCAGCGCTGAAAATAGTGGGAGAGTACTACCCAGGTCGCCTCTACAAGGCCTTCGTCATAGACCCCCCTTCTCTCTTTGCTTATCTCTGGAAGGTACTCACTTGTTCTCTTCAAATTTATAGTACTCACACCATCCCTACTTCTCTCCCTACTTTACTAGTACTCTGCTTTCCTCTGTTTCTCATTAATGAATTGCTTCCATACGCCTTTAATTGGCCACCCCACTCTCTGTACATCCACGTCCTATCCCTTATGTTATCGTCAAAAATGAAATTGTAGATAGGTATGTACATGACCTTTTGATTTTGGGGGTTTTGATATTTGGATCATACTCACTATTCTAACACCTGTATTGGGAAAGACATTGAAAATGACTTGTTCCCCTGTGGTCGTTTCCTTGTTTTGGCCTAGACTTGTAGCGTATGCACATGCATCCCACCCCGTTCCCCCCTTTTTAATTACCTTTCTTTTTTGTGGTTTACAAATAAATGTGTGTGCGCGCGCCCATTTTCAATAGCTCACAAGGTCATTTAAATTTATTGAATACTAAAAGTAGTTTAATCTTTTGTTGGTTTGAAGTTACAAAGCCATCACAACTGAACACTTAAAAAGAAAAAAGCTGCAAAATTTATTCTGCTTTTATTATTGATGTACTACTATGTAATAAAAATAATTGAAGAGATGGTTACATGACATGGGGAATGCAGGGAGTGCGGGCGTTTGTGGAGTTGTCGACGGTGACAACGATTGTGTCATCCTTAGACTTTGAGGAATCACTCGACTTCCATGACATGGCGGCTTACCCAAGAGCTTGCTCCTCCCTCCGATTCGACCCCTCCACCATCAAGTCTACGGCTAAGATCGGCTCCTGCTCCTCCTCCCGCTTCTCCTTCACCGTCTCCCATCACTTTGATTCCCTCAAGCCTTGGTACCTGAGCTTAACAGACACGCCAGCTTCCAAAGTGGGGCCCACCAATATGGGCCCAGCCCTCATCTCGCCGCTCAACGCCCGGTCCCTCTCCTTCGCGTCGCCGGTGGCCAGAGGCCCCCGCGGAGACATCAGTGGCAGGCTGGCCACCAGGAAGAGCCTGTTCCCGTCCACTCCGCTGCCGCAGCGGGTGACGCCGAGAGAGGTGGCGACGCCCAAGAGGATGCCGCGGCCGTCGTTCCTGCAGTCGCCGGCGGTGTTTTTCCGGAAGGAGGGCCACGTAAGCAGGGCGGACAGGTGTCGGGAATCATTCATGCCGTTCTTGAAGTTCTATAGGAGGCCGTATGATGAAATGATCTATAGGTCAAAGATGAGGCCCCCACTCGGCGGCCTCATCTCCATCGTCTCTCCCCACATCAGACGGCGCCACGTTTCGGTGTCTCAGCGTTTCTAACATACGGAAGCGCGATCAGCGGCGCCACGCGTACATACAACAACCACAACCAACTATTTTGATTCATTTTGACTATCCAATCAACGAGCCTCTACATAACACTAACGATAATTTCAAAAAAAGAACCAAAAAAAAGAAAGAAAGAAAACGACGACGTGCTGGGCGGGGCGTGAAACGGTGTGCAGTTTGAAGTGATGTGGTCCTTTCACAGCTTCGAGGGGGAATGCCTGGAAATGAGGTAGCGTAATGGAAACGGCGAAGCATTGTTTGAAAATCTTGCGCGGGGGCAAATAGGAGAAGAAGAAGAAGACTAATACAAAGGAAGGCGTTGAAAATGAAAGGACGACAGCGTCGAAATTTGTAATATTGTTATTATTATTACTAGTATTTATTTTATATGTATTTGTTGCTGTTCTTGTAGTAGTAACTTTGATTATGGAGCGTGAGGAACAAGAGGTGAATGAGAGGCGCAGAATCTTTTGGACCAACTTGGTCGGACTTTTGTTTGTTTGTTTATAATAAGGGAAATGAATGAGGGGGAGTTTGAAAACTTAGACACTACTGTTGTACTGGTATTTGTCAATAGTTTTATGTTAGAGTTGGTAAGAATAAGTGTCGGGTTTTATTGTCAGAGAAGTCAACCAGGGTAGTGTTTCAAATTTTTAATGGCATGGGGAATTGAGAAATGAAAATTTTGATAAATAGAGGTAGATACATATTGTGGTATTGGGGATTGGGATTGGTGTGTCGTGTATCTCATGTGAGGTTAAGGAATCAAAAATCTATGAAGAATCCATGTTTCTGTCTCACACATGTGTATGAGAGCATCACAGAGAGCTGGAGGGGTTCGAGTATGAGATTTAGGACAACAGAATTGATTCGGTAGTGTTTGGAGGAAGTGGTTTGTTTGAAACTCAAAGTGTTGGCTTCTTCTCTTGTTTGGTTTTGGTGTTTTTGAGGCTTCCAAATGAAAAACGACAGGGAAACGCCAGTGTGACTCTTTGTTCAACTGAGCCAGAGGGAGGGTTTTCCCTTTCTCCAGGGTCAATCCTACTGACCCCTATCACCTATCTCTCTGATCTTCACTTCAATCCGACAGACTTGGCTTCATTCATGGCTTTCGAGTCGGAAATATGTTGCCTCTTGGGGACTAGCGGTTCTTGTTTTTCCAACCATGGACTCCCACCACTTCGAATCTTAAATCTTGTTCATCGATCGACCATCAAATTGTTTTAAGCATTGTGGTCATTTAATCTGTGCTTCAAACCATCTATACTGTACATTAATCTTGATATTTATTTTAACTAATTTATTAGTAACTCATTAAATTTATCTTAAATTCACAGAAATTTTTAACTTTACCCATATTAAATGAGAGAGAAAAATTTAAAAAGTCATATTCAAGTATTAATTAGAGGGGTAAAATTGACAAATAAACATTATTTACCCTCCAAATGACGTACATTACAGACTAAACTACTCTTTTGAAAGCAATTTCTATTATAGACCGGATGTAGTATATTTTTATGTGGGGATACATATATGTATATATGCATACACACACACTATCCAGCCATTTCAAAGGGATTTGGCCACGGATCATTTCCTCTTTTCTATCTCAGTCGTTGGATTGAAATTTGAACAGTTCAGATTTAATGTTTTATAAAAATATTATTAAATTATTAAAAAGAATACTTTTATAAAACATTAAATTTGAACCGCTTTATTTCAATCCAACAACTAAGATGAAGAAAAGGGTGGAAAGGGAAGAGGACCGTAACCAATCCCGTTTTAAAGATATATCTGTAAAATCCCATGTTATAATACAAGGCACTTCACAGAGTTTTTAGAAGAGTACCTAGTTAATGATTAAATATTAATAATATTAAAAGCGTCATATTGAAAGAATCTTAATTATATAATTGTTTTTCTTGATTGATGTGTTTTTAATTAAAAATACTTTATAGGTAGTATCTATAAATATAAATGTGTATCTGTTGTATGAATATTAATAGCATGCATTAATATCAGGTTGAAAAACGTTGGCAAAAAAACACACACACACACACAATTTGCGCATATAACAAGATTTTCATTAAGAATAGTTTTAATGAAAATAATTATTAAAAAAATATTTTAGAAAAATCAACACTTATTTTTTTAAATAATTTATTAACTAATTTTCTTAATTTATGTAAATTAGCTATAATCTCTTATAATAACGATGAAATGAGTACTAAATAGCTACAACTAAGATTGTTAAACTCGCGAGTTTAAACAAACTCTTGACAATGAGGTAAACTTATAAGAGTTTGTTTTTACCTTTAAATTTTGATATTAATAGCGTATAATTAAATAATTAAAAAAAAAAAAAAACAATTTGGTTTATATATTTTTTAAATTCAAATAATTGAAATTAAATCCATTAACATTAATAATTTATCATATTTAACAAAGAAGTTTCTATGAAATATATCTTTAAAGTCGTTGAACATAATGAAATCGAAGAAGTTAACATGAGTCTAAAAGTAAGTTAACACGGTTTTGTAAACCGATAACGTAAAAACGATAACCTCAGTATATTAACTCGTGAGTTCAACCGAATTTATAAACTAAAATCGTAAAAATACTAAATTCAAAAAAATCAACTTAGGAGTTTGACATGAGCACATGTTTCAATTATTGGGTTGAGAATTGTGTAGTTCCAGACTTTTCACAGTTTTTTCATTATTCCCAAAAGGTTTTACACAGTGGGGTCCAATTTTAAAACATGATTATGTATCGGTCTTGACATGGGAGTATCCCTCCGAGCAAAAAAAAAAGACATGGGAGTATCCCCATCCTCCCGATTATGTCTCTTGACATGGGAGTACCCCCATCCGAGGTCTCTGTTGGGCTGTTTCCAAAACTTCGACTTTTACTTTTCTGGCCAACAACTCCTCACTTAGTTAATCAGTCAAACATGTTCATTAATAACCTAATGATGGCTGAGTCCATTAAAAATACTTAAGTTTTATGGACATCCTCTCTAGTATGTGTATATGGGTGTGTGCATGAGGTAGAGGCATCAAAGATGAGATCTAAAACTATGACAGCTAGGTTTTAAACAAGAGTTTGATATTACCAATAGAGTTGGTCTAGCGTGCATGAGGTAAGACCTCTTTTGGTCTCGAATTTAAATTTTAGAGGAAACACTTATATTAGGTAGTTACGAACATCAAACTAGATATCAAATAATAATTAAAAGGAAAAAGAAGAGAAGAGAAGAGACTGATATTTTTAAAAATAAGTTATAAATGTTGTATTAAATGTGGTAAAAGATCTCTTATTAAAGACTAATAAGTAGATATTTATAACCAGGACTGGATGGATGAAATGCCTTATAAGTATTCTTCATCAGAATTCTAAATTGGAAAAAAAAAAAAAAAACCATCCAATACCTTGAGAATTATTTGCAGTAAGTAATTAAGTATAGCGTGAGATTTCAATATGGGAAAAAAAAAGTCAAGTTACGGGCGCTAATGAAGTGGCTTTCATAGCCCAGCGTTCCCAAGCCTTCCTGCCGACTATGTGGCCATTGTTCTGCTTTCTGTTTTTCTGTATTTAATTTATGAAAGCGAAATTTCCAACTCTATGGTCTAAGGAGGAGTTGGGTACGGATTGGTGAAATTGATATTCGTTTTTTAACATTCCTCGAAGACATGTTTTTCTTCCTTCGGAGTTCGGAATGATCCATCTCAAACGTACAAATTGCTGACTTTGACTATGATCTCTGGTTCGACATCGAATATATATTAATTAATTAGTTATTTAATGAACCATAATTTTGCTTTAAACAAAAATTATGCCATAAATATTGCTCTGTTTTTACAGAATGCTTGCTTCATATATAAGCTGTTCACGGACCTTTTGCTGTCATGGAAATTCTGTCAATTTGCCTGCAAAAAAGTGTTGACATGGCTATATTCAGATAAGAGATAAGGAGTCTCAAGTCACTTTGGTGGTGAGATATTGCTACGGTGGGGAACTACGATTCCATTATTGATTGGGTAATTGTTAAGATCACTTGATGCACAGAGCTAAACAAAGAAATTGGAAATCTGTCAAATTCATACTATATTTCAGCTTTTACTGTTTCAGACTTGTGAGATCACAGGAACAGAACAGCATTTTACAGACATCAGACGCTAAATCACTAGAAAACCATATAATTAACACGGAAAGGGCGGAAAAAGACCTTGATGCATCAGTTTATGCTTTCTTCTGGACAGTTACTAAGTCTTGTGTATTACCACACTTCCTATTTAAGGCCTCAACGCACCAACCATGGCCATCATCAACAGTTGGCATCCTTACTTCCATGACCGGAATTGCCGGCTGCCGAGACCCTGGCATGACAACACCCACTAACACTCTCAGTACATTTGCAGCATCTATGTCCATGCACACATTAATCTCCGGAACTCCTTTGGGTGCTTCAGGAATTCCTACTATTTTGAAGTATCCCAACAAATGATTCTCTTCAGCCTTCTTTTCCTCACCTTCATACACAATGATCAAAGCCTCAGTTTGATTATCATGACAGGTTGTGAAGACCAAGTCCCTCCTTGCTGGCATTGTTGTATTCCTTAGTATCACAGGGACAAAGCTATTTCCATCAGCTCTTATCCCTATAGCTAGGGGTGTGGCTTGGATAGTTAGCAAGTCTAAGTTTCCAAAGGGATCATTGATACCTGATGCTACAGCTCCCTCAACTGCTGCACCACGAACGGCAGCTTCCAGAGGATTCACACCTTTGTAAAGTTCCTTTCCATTAAACATGCTAGCCACAAGATTCTTCACCTTCGGAATATAAGAGCACCCACCAACGACTATCACATCGTTTACATCCTCAACCTCTACCTTGGCATCTTGCAAACACTGGATGATGAGGCTTTCACACTTTACAAACACCTTTCTGTTCACTTCCTCAAACTCGTCCCGGTTTATAACCTTGTTTATCTTCAAACCATCTCCCAAGTCTACATCAATCTGCACACTGGTTTGAGAGGAGAGCCTATGGATGGCGTCTTCAGTTGCAACTCGGAGCAAGGCCATAGATTTGATTTCTTTGATACCGTGGGTCTTGAATAGAGTTTGAGATTCCGGTAACAGATAAAGCATCATATTCTGAAGCAAGTCTTCTCCCCCGATGGTACTTCCTGCTAAGGCCTTTATTTGTGATACTCCTCCAGCTGTAGCAGTCACAGCAACATCGCAATAGCCAGCACCCATATTGAAAATTAAAGCAATCTTCTCACTTCCACTGCCCATATTATCATGAGAACTCTGTTGCTGCTGCTGCCCATATAATAGAGCCACAGCAGTTGGTTCAGGCATTAGCCGGAGAACATGAAGGCCAGCCATAGCACAAGCTCGTTCTATGCGGGTCAGTTGGAATCGACTGAATGAAACCGGAACTGTGAGGACTACGTTTCTTATTGGTCGTTTCAGCTGAGCTTCAGCCATTACTCTTAGTTCCACAAGAAATATAGCCAAGACTTCTTCCGGCGTGGTGGATCTCCACATATTGTTCACTAATGCTGCAATGAAAGGACGCACACCAATATCCAAGGTCTGTACCAGAAAAGGGAGATTTTTACTGGAGTGGACAACTGGGTCTGTATCAACTCTTCCAATCAAGCGTTTCATGTTAAAGATTGTAGCTCCAGATAACAAGTCATGCTCTTGAGAGAGTTGACTGCTAACTCCTCCAGAAGGGGTGTCATCTTTAAAAGTCACATATGATCTCATAATCTTCTGGTTTCTTGTGTTCTTCAAAAGCTCCACTTCAGATCCATTCCACACAGCAACACTACATTGTGATGTACCAATGTCTATTCCAATGGCGATTTCAGGAAAAGCTGATGACTTATCCTCCCCAATGGTTTCACTGTCAGATGCCACAGTGTATGAAGCTTCGGCCATTCTGAAATAGATAGATGTGAGATCATAAATTTTGTATAGAGCATCATAAAATGGTATTGAAACATTTTTGGACTTTAAGTTTCACCTATGCCTAAACAAATCATTCCGTCCATCTAAGATTACCACTCTTAGACTATGAAACACGACCATTGTAGTATTGTACCATTGATGTTACAAAGAATGTTTTAAATAAAAAAGAATTGCAAAGATCTGCAAAGGCATTCCATTTGTTTCAATTGTAGTATGATTCTTTGATCCTAACCATTCTGCAGTTGTTGTGTTAGATGCAAAATTTCAATCATTACGAACTAACATATGAAATATTTGAATCAACATAGTAGAGACTAGAGATTGCCCTTTGTAATTTTTCCTAGCATCTTCCTGATAAGAACAGTAGGATAGCAATAATCCTTTGCATCGGCGAATCATTTTCTAAAAAATAATTGAAGCCCTAAAGTGATATTCTTTGGAAAAAAAATCTTAGAAATGCATTTCATGTAGGTCTTTTTACAAACACCTCAAAGGCGACTTTGTTCATGTGGAATACAGGGTTTGAACACAAAATTGAGTAAGACAAATAAGACAAGAAGCATACCCCTTATTATGCACACAAAACTAAATATAACGCAAATAATAATAATAAAAAACTCAAACACGGAAGAATACAGTGAACATTCATTGTCAAAGGATATGAACACCATTCAAGATGACATCTTGCACTAAAAGTTACTTCTCTAATTTCCATCTTCATGCAAGATGGGCAAGCAAGAGATACAGAAGCCCTACCCAGCCTAAGCAAAGAAAACTAGGTACCAATAACGACTAGGCAGTCCATAAGGACAATGGAATGAAACAAAATCGGAAAACAATCGCGTATTATCTTTTACTACCCCATTCTTATTAATTGCACCTTAAAATAGGAAGTTTATACATTTGGATCAAACCCAAGACATGAGTATTATAGTATAATTCCAATACACAAAATGACTCAGTAGAAAATGCCACATATGAACATCGTAGCAATAATCAACGTGTGCTAAATCAAACAGAGAAAGAGTAAGTTATAAACCAAAACGGGACTAGCACACTACAGGTCATGATCATCATCATCATTATTATTAACGCCATTCTAATCCTCAAACTCAAATATCAGAAAAGTAAAACTAGACGACTCAAAGAAAAAGGAGTAGGAATGGAAGAAACCGAACCTTGGTGGAGCAACGTATGTGACAAGAGATGGAGGAAAGAGGGTTACGAGGGGGAAGTAAAAGCAACAGAAGCTGGTGAAGGAAAGTGTCAGAAGGTGCGGGACCGTCTGGCAAGGAAGAGATGGAGATGGAAGAGAAAGAAAGTAATAATAATACAGAGGAGAAGGAGTTCTAGAGCGTGCTAGAGAGAAAACGAATCATGTCATGCCCACCAGAATTGTCCAGAGATAACCATGTGGCGCCCTGAGGCAACTGTTTCCCTCTAAAATCTTTTTTCTTCTTTTGGTAAGTTAAATTGATTTTTAAGGCCAAAATTGGGCCTTAACAAAACAAGACCAATAATACGTAATAAACAGCGGGACCAAAATTTAACCTATAAAAAGTAAGACCAATTTTTTGAGCCCAAAAATCGCCCATTTTTGCTCAAACCAAATATTGCTAAGGGTTCTTATAAAAAAAAAAAATTTGCTAAGGGTAAAAGAAAAAGAGACGATGATATTTTTAAAAATAGGTTATAAATGTTATGAATATATTAATTATGTGGACGTCCATTGACTCTTAATCTTCTATATTTATTCCCCAGAATATTATATCATATGATATAGTTGTGGAGCCCACGAACATCTTTCTCAAACTCTCCAGAAGCAACGGCGCGGTGCACATTTTCTCTATATATACATACTGTCCGTGAGATGTGAGGAAGGAGAAAAAGAAGAGATGATAGGAGTGAAAGAGAGTGAGCTCTGGAATGATATATGAGAGTTGTTATTATACAGATAATATAATGAGAAAGGCTCTCTATTTCCCTCTCCTATTTCTCAGTCTTTATCCTATATTTTCTACAATTTTATAACAATAAATGTTTTATTAAATTTTGTAAAATATTTAATATTAAAGACGAATAAGTAAAGACTTATAAATAGTACTGGATTGAATAACTTATAAATATTCTTGATGAGAACTCTAATTTTAGGGGGAACTGATTCCGCGGTGATAATAAGTCTTGACCATCAATTTTAAGGTAGATCAACAAGCAGGTTGGACAACTCGTACTCGTACTCAAACCGTATAACCCGTTTATTTAATTTTCTATGGGTATAAGTTAGCTCATATTTGTACACCAACTCATTTAAACCCGTGTAAATGGGCTAATATATAAATGGACAGGCTAACCGGGTTTTGAATAATCCATTTACATTTGACTTTTTACAAAAAACATACATAAACATTAAGTATTCACCATTCCATCCAAATCAATAATTCTAAATTGTGAAATTTGAATCTTCAAAGTTTAATAATCACAATCACACAAAAAGAATCTAAATTTAGACAAATATCATCATAACATAATTTTGATGTTCAAACTCTAACTTAAAAGTCAAAGTCACAACAAAAAGACAAAACAAAAGAGAGTGAGAGAGTGAGAGTCGGGCTATTAAGGAAAAATAGTTATTATACTATTACTGTCCTCAGTGTTATGTCCATTATCCATATATTCATTTTTTTAAAAAAAAAATAACTAAATGGACGGGTACAAACAATCAAAGGTGTACCCATAACCCGCTCATTTAAAGGATTTAGGAGAATCATGATGGAGTCAGATTCAAAACTTTTGATTGATTCATTGGCAGACAATGCTATGAATAGAAGTCAGAGTCTAGTATTGTTTCAGGTACGGCGGATGGATTATCTCAGAAGCCAAATTCTCATAATCCATTTCCAGCTATAAGATCAATCTAACATCCCATAATATATCATACAATCATGCTTTTTAAATTTAAAAAAAAAATTAAAAAATTTTTAGTACCTGAAGAATTTTTTAATACCGTAAAGTATCTTTTTAATACTGGGTCATCTAAAAATATTTTTTCAAGATCCTAAAAAATATTTTGGGATCGACGAAAAAAAAAGATACTTCAGAGTATTGACTACATTTTTTTAGTACCAATTAGTATCTTAAAGTATTTTTTTAGTATTAGTAAGTACCCTGAATTTTTTTTTCGGGATCCTAAAAAATATTTCGGCAGTCTTGATCGCTATTTAAAAAAGATACTTTTGACTAAAAAATATTTTAGAATATTGATTGATACTGAAAAAACGTAGTCAATACTCTGAAATATCTTTGTAGTACCAGTCAGTACCCCGAAATATTTTTTGTAGGATCTTAAAAAAATATTTCAGGTACTGACTGGTATTAAAAAAAATACTTCAGGGTATTAAAAAATTCTTCAGGTACTAAAAAGATTTCTATTTTATTTTTTAAATTTAAAAGCATGATTGTATGGTATATTATGGGATGTTAGATTGATCTTATGACTGGAAATTACTGAGGGATTATGAGAATTTGGCTTATGAGGTAATCCAGTTCCTAACCGTTGCCAAAATCCGCTGATAAACTTGCTAAGGAGGCCTTATGTTCTTCAAGTTATTTTGATGTGTGTCCTTCTTTTCTTAGGACTCTTGTTTCTCAAGATTGTATGGGATCTAAAATTCTAAATCCTCTCTTCTCTTATCTAAATCAAAGGCTTTAGCCATCGTTTATACAACAACAAAAAAAGTCTTAAATAGGCGGATTTTAATTCAACCCGTTATGGGTTATTTTGAAGTGGGTTCAAAATAACCCAATTACATCGGATTGCAGGTTCTTTGCTCAGCCCAAATCAATTCCTTGATGATAATTTGCAGTAAAAATAATGTGCGATTTCGACATGACAGAAATGAAGTTAGGGGTTTGATTTGAAGGGAGGGGATGGTAGGGGAGAGATGGGGTCTAAAGTTAAAGGCAAATATTTAAGTTTTTTTCAGGTCCGCCCGAAACCAACTAAGGACAGCAAAATCAAAAAATGGCGCTTAATTTAACATTTCTTGAAGACGTGTTTTATTCCTTCGGAATGATCCATCGAAAACGTACACACTGCGCTTTGAGACTTTGACTACGATCTCTGGTTCGAGGGTTCGACATCGGATATTAATTAAATATACTATATCCCTTAACTATATTTTGCTTTAAAGAAACTGTAATGATTTCCCTTTCCATTTCTTGCTCTACATCCTACTCTATCCTTCCTCTCCAAACGGGATTTATATTATCCAAAACGGCCAACTAGATCAATCAAAAGTTGTTAAACTCACGACAAGAAATGCTCGCGATAAAAGAATGTAAACTTGTATTGTAAACCCGTAAGAGTTTTTTTATTATTAAATATGTATTAATAGTGTATAATTAAATAATTAAAATATAAAAATGACAACAATTTGATTTAAATATATTTTAAATCCAAATAATTGAAATTAAATCCATCAACATTCATCATTTATCATATTTAATCAAGAAATTTCTATAAAATTTCTATATAAAGCCGTTGAACATGATCAAATAAAAAAAGTTAACACGAGTTTAAGAGTAAGTTAACACAGTTTGGTAAGCTAGAAGCTTAAAAACGGTAAATTCGGTGTATAAATTCGTGAGTTTAACTGAAGATTTAACTAACACGAGTTCTGCGCCGACTTCGACTCATTTTTGTAAGCTAAAAAACTGTAAAAACGGTAAACTCGAGAAATAACTCGCGAGTTTACAACAATGGATCTGTAATAAAATTATATAAAAATATTTTTTACAATAATATTCATTGTGTTATTGAGTGATAAAAATAACTATCATTTTTCATGTTGGTATAAATATACATTCCATATTATCTATATTATTTTTTGGAAAAAAATAATTTACATGCTAAATGCATGGTAAACGTGTATACACTATACATGACGAAACTCTGATTATTAAATATAAAAAAAGAGTACTCTGATTGTTGCTGACAAAAGGAAACGATGAAAAGTTGAAGGCTTTTAATTGTCTGGGATTATCATCACTGGTAGGATCTGAATCCTATTATGCGTCCAATGTATAATAAGGTGCACATCGATTGCAATAAATTATGGACCATAAGAGAGCTGAATGCAATCTTCGTAACAAAATCCAAATGTGACATGAAAATATCATCAGCCAAAACAAAATCAAAGGCAACTATGTAGGTCAACTATTATTATATTAAAAGTTTTGTTTGAGTTGGCGTTAGGGAATCACATTAACGTAAGTCTAGATAAAACTTCTCTCACATGTTTTAACGTAACAGAGTCTATTACTTAATTGAATTTAGTTACAGTGTAGCTTAATTAGTTAGATTATTAGTTACTGTGTGCAAGTTTAGTTGTAACTACTTTGGTGTTATGTAATGAGTTGTCAAGTGTCTATAAATAGGATATACTGTACCGTATAAAATTCTAATTCAATGAGAATATTTTCTTCTCTTCTCCACTCTTCTTTGTTGTGTTATATTTATTTCATATATTGTAAATCATATGGAAAAACGGTTTTACCATCAACCTAAACTGGCATAAAATCTCGAACACGTAATTGATTCACAATTCACGAATATCATGTACCAGGTCTACTGTACAAGGAAAGAAACGAATGGGGTTAGCTTGATGTTGTTGCAAGGAACGAGCTGAGCATGTATAATTATAATGCTAAAACTGCGCTGTCGCCGGCCGCTTTAGATCAAAGTCTACCAACCTCATACTTCTAATTCGGTGATTAAAGCAAATTATAATCCTTCCTTAATTGATTAAAGCGCATTGCCAAATTCTAAAGTTTACATGTGATCCAAACACTTTTATAATTGTATAAATATCATACCTCTCCGTTCCAACCAAAAACCAAATATCTCCATTTTATCAAACAGTTCTCTGGAAAGAAAAAAAAAAAAAACAGCTTCCGCCATTATGGTTGTTCAATATGTGGTTTTCCTCTCTCTTGTTGGTTTCAGCCTCTTCATAAATGGATCACTATGTCACCCTTTGGACCCTCTGACCCCTTTGGAAATAAGCCAAACAAGGCACATTGTTCTAAAGTCTTACCTTGGTTCTCTTCCAAATCTGACCTTCCATTTTGTAGATCTTGAAGAACCAGACAAAAATGATGTCCTAAACTGGCTATCCTCAAACACAAGAGGCAATTCTAAGCCTAACCCTACAGTCCCCCGTCAAGCCAAGGTGGTGGTTCGAGTCAAAGAACAGACCCGTGAGCTCGTAGTAGACCTAACCAGAGGGTCCATCATATCAAACAAACTCTACAACGGTCATGGATTCCCTCCGTTGACTTTCAAAGAGCTTTTCCTAGCAAGCAAACTGCCCTTTCAACATGCACAATTCAAAAACTCTGTTCTCAATAGAGGCCTAAATTTGTCTGAAGTTTCTTGTGTGCCATTCACAGTTGGTTGGTATGGTGAGAAAATCACAAGGAGAGCCCTCAAAGTCGCATGCTTTTACAGAGGAGGATCAACCAATGTTTGGGCTAGGCCCATTGAAGGAATCACAATGCTGGTTGACGTTGATTCAATGAAGATCACAATGTACAGAGATAGATACAGAGTCCCTCTGCCTAAAGCGGAAGGAACAAACCTCCAGTCTCAGAAGAAAAGACCAAGAATTTCTCCTTCCTATAACATAACAAACAGTGGGTTCACAATTGAAGGCCATGAAGTGAAATGGGGTAACTGGGTTTTCCACGTCGGATTCAACGCCAGAGCAGGGGTGATTATATCTACAGCTTCAATATTTGATGCCACAAAGAACAAGTATAGAAGAGTTATGTACAGAGGGCATGTGTCCGAGACCTTTGTTCCTTACATGGATCCCACAGAAGAGTGGTACTTCAGAACTTTCATGGACGTTGGGGAATTTGGATTTGGTCGTTCGGCTGATAGCTTGCAGCCTGGGATTGATTGCCCAGAAAGTGCAGTGTTTATGGATGGGTTCATGGCTGATGGTGATGGTGAAGTGCAGCAAGTGCCCAGGGCCATTTGCATTTTTGAGAGGTATTCTGGAAATGTGGCTTGGAGGCACATGGAAATCAACAATCCTAGCGGACCGGTAACGTATTACTATTTCTTAAAGAACACACAGACATAACGTAACAGCCAAATACTATTTCACATGTCACATTGTGTTTATTCAAGTGTGGGATACAAGATAGTTCTGTTTTAACAGAATGGTTGCTTCATATATAAGCTGTTCACAGAATCTTTTGCTATAATGGAAATTCTGTCAATTAAAGTGATGATGATATGGTTTTGTGCAGATAAGAAATGGGGAGGCTGAAGTGAATTTGGTGGTGAGAATGATTGCTACGGTGGGGAACTATGATTATATTCTTGATTGGGAATTCCTAAGAAGTGGCAGCATCAAAGTTGGGGTATGCTCTGTTTCCCTGTGTTTGCTCTCTATTTCATTTGCAGGGACAATCATGGAGAAGTCTTTCCCGGTTGACTTATTGCTGTATTGCATAAATTAGATTTAATTAGCTAGCAAATTGTACTTTTAAATAAGGGTCATTGTGTGTGCGTGTATTGCTGCAATTACAGGTGGATCTGACGGGAGTATTGGAGATGAAGGCGGTGCCATATAAAAATACAAGTCAAATAAGCGAAAGAGTGTATGGAACATTAGTGGCAGAGAACACCATTGCTAATAACCACGACCACTTCCTCACTTACTATCTGGACCTCGACATTGACGATAACGGCAATTCTTTCGTCAAGGCTAAGATGAAGACGGTGATGACACAAACTGGAAGTGGCCCCGACTCGCCATCTCCAACTCCGAGGAAGAGTTACTGGACGGTGGTCAGAGAAACAGCCAAGAGAGAAGCCGAGGCCAGGTTGTGGTTGGGCTCGGAGCCGGCAGATCTGTTGATTGTGAACCCCAATAAGAAAACAAGGGTAGGGAACCAAGTGGGGTACCGGCTCATTCCGGGCCAGCCGCTGAGTTCTCTGTTATCGGATGAGGATTATCCGCAGAGAAGAGCTTCGTATACAAAGTATCAAGTGTGGGTGACGGCTTATAACAAGTGGGAGAGATGGGCGGGTGGGTTCTATGCAGATAGAAGCCGAGGAGATGACGGCTTAGCCATATGGAGCCGAAGGAACAGAGAGATAGAGAATAAGGACATAGTAGTGTGGCACACAGTAGGAATCCATCACAGCCCATGTGAAGAAGATTTCCCGGCGATGCCCTCTGTTCATGCTGGCTTTGAGCTTCGGCCTGCTAATTTCTTTGAATCCACCCCGCTTCTTCAATGACTTCTGTGTATATTACTATATTGCTCTGCCATATTCATCAAATCCTCCCACACATCAGAAAAATGCCACAATTAACAGTAACCCTTGGAGGCAGTTATTTAGGCATATATTAAGTTGGTATTTCTTATCTAAATGACTCAAGTCAATTTGATAGGACTTAATTTATATTATATGCCTTTACATATATTTAGGGTTACTAGAGAAAGCTTCCCCTATTGATTGAATGGCTTTGTTACCATGTTAGATTTAGGGGTCAATTTGATAAGAAAAACCAACTTAATATATACCTAAATCACTAAATCTAAAATATTTGAGGAGTTGATTTTCATCTTAAATATAGGATATATTTTTTCAAACTTATCAATCTTTTTCTAATTTCAGGTACTTCGTTGACTTCATAAAATAGGACCAATTCATGTGAGCTAAAAATAAATATGACCATTTGTCCAAAAAATAAATAAATATGACCAAACCATAACGTCATTCAACGTGCATGCACCCAACCTGAACCGTCTGTGAAGAAATCAACTTCAGATTAAATGCCTAGCACTTGAGAACTTCAGTAATGCGTCAGAGGCCACAAAGACGTTGAATTTTTAGAATGGCCCACATTTATAAATGGGAAAATATCAATCAGATCCAAAGAACATAAAAAGATATTTTTTTTAAAAAAAGCTCAATCTAAAATCACACATCAAAAACTCTAAGGAATTTTTCGATATTAGTTGTATTAATAACATGAAGTACTATATTGACAAAAAAAATTAAGAACCTGGTCATTCACAACAACAAAAAGCTAGATTCATAACAGTAAGTGCTATATTCACAACAAAATTTAAACAACTGGATTTTGTTTTAAACTCAGGTCCCTAAGCGTACAGAGGCTATTTACAACAAAAAAAACTAGATTCACAACATGAAGTGTTATATTCACAACAAAATTTAAAAACCTGGATTTTGTTTCAAACTCAAGTCCCTAAGCGTCCCGAGGCCATTCACAACAGAAAAAACTATATTCACGACAGGAAGTGCTATATTCACAATAAAATTTAAAAATCTAGATTTTGTTTCAAACTCAGGTCTCTAAACGTACAGATGCCATTCACAAAAAAAAACTATATTCACAACAGAAAGTGCTATATTGACTTGAGTTTTAAAATGACTCCAAGTTTTTATTTTTTGTTGTCAATATAGTTTTTGTTGTTGTGAATGACCTCTATACGTTTAAGGATTAAATTTTGTTGTCGATATAACACTTCATGTTGTTAATATAGTACTTCCTGTTGTCAATATATGATTTTGGGTTGGGACATTTTTAATATTTTTTATGTTTCTTAGGATTTGAGTGATATTTTCCCAATAATTAAAGCCGCCAGAATTGACGTAAATATGGGTCACTTATTTTCAGGGACATCAAGTTCAGTCATGAAGCCACCACCGTGGAATTAAGCACTGGATTGACTTGGAACCATTTACCCTGCTCGTCCTTGGGACGAGCAGGTAAGCTCGGCCTTTCTTGGCAGTTTAAATCTGACCTTGATGGTTAGGATCTGATTTTTTTTTTTTTCTTAATTATTTTTTTCTATATGAAAAAATTATTTTTTGAATAAATGTCAGTTGAGAGATTATTTTTATTTTTTATTCTTTACCTATTAAAATTATTTTTTTAAAAAAAAAAAAAAAAAAAAAAAAAAAAAAAATCAGATCCTGGCCCAGGAGAAGCTGAGGGTAAGTGGTTCCAATTGACTTGCAATAGTTAATAGTCTAAAGGTCGCTGTCCAAATTAGACCCAACCAACTTTAAATATTATTCGTGTTCCAATCTTCCGGCTAGCTAACAGATGCGCAGAAAAAAACCAGACCTTAATTTGGGGTTGGACAATTCCATTGTCTGAATTGACTGCCGGATCTCTTCACATAAGCTTGTATAATATATTTGCTTTGGTCTTTAGTTTTCCCACTTTGTTGGTCTCCCTCACCAAGCTTTTTAATGGATGTTCATGTCCCCACTAAACTCTTCCCACTCTGTGTACCCTTTTTCGTGTATCTTTTATGCTCTAATGCTCAAACAAGCTCAAATTCTATCCAACCGGGTTCAAGCCTCGTTGCTGGCTCTAATACATCTTGGAGATCACCTTCTGCTGACTTCGCTTTTGGGTTCTATTCGCTCCTCAATGGTCGCTACCTTGTAGGTATTTGGTTCGATAAGATTATTCCCAACAAAACTCTGGTCTGGTCCGCAAATCGTGATGATCCGGCTCAATTCGGATCCTCCATTAATCTCACGAAGAGTGGCCAGTTAGTGCTCCATCATGCCAATGGGTCATTGGTTTCAATCTACAATCAAACAAATAATGCTTCTTCTGCTTCAATGCAGGATAATGGAAACTTCGTCTTGAAAAACTCACTCTCAAACACCATCTGGGAGAGCTTTGCTTCACCCACAGATACCATTCTGCCAGGTCAAAGATTGGGCATGGGTCAGATTTTTACTCCAATGCCAATGGAACAATTGATTACTCGACCGGGAATTACAAGTTGGAGGTCCAATCTGATGGCAATATTGTTCTCGATGCTTTCAGGAATCCTGGTGATGCTTATTGGAACGCTATAACAATCGGCCATAAAAATGTCAGCGTAGTCTTCGACAACAATACAGCTATGCTTTACGCTGTCAACGACACTCAAACCATATCGCAAATGACACAGCAAAGCGAACTACCTTCCCCAATCGAAGGTTACTACCATCGAGCAACCATCAACGATCATGGTAACTTCGAACAGTTGATTTTTCGTAAAGAAGATGGAACAGAGTGGACGACTATATGGAGTGCGATAACAGAGCCCTGTTTGGCGGATGGTATTTGTGGGGTGAATGGCTTTTGTACTTCACCTGACAACAAGGTGGTCATTTGCAGCTGTCTGCCTGGGTATTCACCTTTGGATCCTTATGTTCCCTCCAAAGGCTGTTATCCTAATTTGGTGACGGATTTTTGCTCTTCAGATTCATCTGCCTCGGACTTCATTGTGCAGGAAATTTATGATGTCGATATATACAACTATCATTTTGGTAATATGCAATGGATACGTCATTCTGATTTGAATAGTTGCAAGAGAGAAGTAATGAATGATTGTTTTTGCATGGCTGCTATTTTGAACGGCACCGATTGTTTTAAGAAAAGGACACCTCTTTTGAATGGAAGAATAAGCATCCCAACCACCCGTAACAAAGTGGCGCTAGTCAAAGTTCCTGTGGTTAGCAAAAATGACTCACCTTCTTGGGTTGTTCTGCTTGTTTCATTCTTGTCTTGTTCCCTGCTCGTTCTTGTGTTTGCAGCTTCTACTATTCATCATAACCCAAAGTTTCGCCGTTGGATACATAAGGAGCCACCTCCCAAACCAAAGCCAGTGGACATCAATCTCAAGACATTTTCATTCCAAGAGTTGAGGGAAGCAACAAAGGGCTTCAAGAACAAACTTGGGCGAGGCGCATTTGGTACTGTGTATGGTGGGATCTTGACGTTGGAGGGCGAACAGGTTGAGGTTGCCGTTAAACAACTAGAAAAAGCAGAGGATCAGGATGAGATTCGTGAGAATGAGTTTGTGACAGAAGTTCAGGTCATTGGTCTGACTCATCACAGGAATCTTGTCAGGTTATTAGGCTTCTGCAATGAACAACATCATCGTCTTCTAGTTTATGAGATGATGAAAAATGGGTCGCTCTCCGGTTTACTTTTTGGGGAAGGAGATAAACCCAAATGGGAAGATAGAGCCAAGATTGTGCTTCAAGTTGCAAGGGGTTTGCTATATCTGCATGAGGAGTGTGACCAACAGATTATCCATTGCGACATAAAGCCACAAAATGTTCTTCTTGATTCCAATTATATGGCAAAAGTTTCTGATTTTGGGGTTGCAAAGCTGCTAAAGAAAGACAAAACTAGAACCAGCACCAATGTAAGAGGGACAATGGGATATATGGCACCAGAATGGCTCAAGAATGCACCAGTCACATCAAAGGTTGATGTTTATAGCTTTGGGGTGATGTTATTGGAGACCATATTTTGTAGAAGGCACATAGAGCTGCATCAAATTGAAGATGGAGGAGAGGGTGACGATGTGATTCTAGTAGATTGGGTTGTATACTTGGTAAAAGAAGGGAATTTGAGAGTGATGGTGGATCATGATATTGAAATTTTGAATGATTTCAATAGGTTTGAGAGGATGACTATGGTTGGATTATGGTGCCTGTCTCCTAACCCAACGGTTCGGCCGTCTATGAAGAAGGTGACGCAGATGTTGGAAGGAACCATGGAGGTTGGTGTTGCTCCTCTGATTGATGCACAAATGTTTTAATTAAGCGTCTCTCATGGAGGGAGTTTTAATTTGTATCCAAATCTGTTTCCCTTTTCAATGTTTTTTTAGATTTCACAATACACTGAATTTAGTCGAATGAATCTCATTCGAAGAGCTTCTCTTAGCGCTGTAATTTTGTGTGGACCAGTTAAATTCATGTAATGGAAATGACGTACAAATTAGGCTCTCTTGTCTAATATATGCTTAATTTAGGGGTTTTACCTGATCACAAACTACAATTTGAATCAATGCAATTCAGTAAGCCATAATATTTGTAGGATATTTATTATGAGGTTACAAACTAAAATTTGGATTAAATTTAAAAATTAAGCAAATTAAACATTACTATATACTCCTATGACGGGATTGTAACTATTTTAAAAAATCAACTAAATAACTACTACTGATCCCTACCAAAATCAAGGAGAAATACTTGTGTATTTTTACAGAATTAGCGCATCTGTACTCTATCCAATAAAAACTGCTCTACCTCAAATTATTTTAATCTTCATGTTATCTAACTAATTTCTATTAATTTGCTGTTATAAAAAACAAAAAATACTTAGGGATTGAAGCGGGGGAGATGAAGGGGACGAAGGAATAGTTTGAAGCGGGAGGGAAAGGGATTGAGGGCAGGGGCAGTGAAGTAAATTAATAAACCCCAAGTATTTTTCTATTTTTAAAACAATAAACTGATGAAAATTAGTTGGATGACATGTAAATTAAAATCATTTGAATTGGAGCATTTTTATTGGGTAGAGTATAAATGTGTTGGTACTTTGGGAGTAGTAATAAGTATTTCTCAATATCAAGCTTGTCTAGCAGTGTAACGTTTTATTATATCCCGCTATTCAAAGGAAACATCTATGTTGAGAGGGCGATTCAAATCCCGAACCAAATACTAATATATATAATATATATATATATATAACTACTACAGATCACTTTGTTTGTTTTTAATATGTCATTTTAATGGAAAATTGTTTCTATCTCTATATGTCTTTTTATAACTATTAAGAGTATGCTCTTATATTTGCATCCTTAATCATTTTACTGCACATATTAATTACTATATAGTACAATTTGAGAATTTTTAATATGAATATATTTAGGACCAGATACCAATTTTTAATAGGACTATATTTTAAAATTGAGAATTTAATTACATTTTTTTTTTCATAATCTTTGTGAAAAACCTCTAATATCATGTTAAAAAAAATAGATGGAGGATCATACAAGTATAACTCCAGTTGCAACAATTTGATTACCTGAACCAGTCATTCATTATACTTTTCCGTTATCTTTTTTGACCATCGTACTTTTCCATTATCTGAATATTCATCCATTGTACTTTTCCATCCCACTAAACTTTTCAGTTGTGATGTTCAAACACGGCATTTCCTTGATAAGCAATGTACTCGTAAAAGTCTACGTGGAAAAATAATTGAACATGTGATGCAATTTTCAGTCTACATACCAAGTTCAGATACTATCGTGGAATAAGCGTCACATTGACTAGCAATAGTTACTTTGTAGACTTATCGTCTACGCAATTATTGGTCGTTGCAAATATGTGTCAATAATCTCTCTCCATTTGGCCTTATGATATATATATATATATATATGTATGTATGTATATAGTCAAACCGCTCTTTCCTCGTATGACCCATGAGCTGAAGGAGTAGCGTGCACCTCAGGAGTCTGAATTTCCATATAACCTCCCTAAACACCTTCCTATCTTGTTCAGCTCTGCACATGAATTCTCAATGTCTTCTTCTATAATCCTGCCCTGTATTCTTGCGCTAGTTTCATTCTTAGGCGTCTTACATGCCCAGAATAATCCTTCCCCCACATTAAATTTGAATTCCAACATCACTGCTGGATCCAATTCTTCTTTGAAATCGCCATTAGGTGATTTTGAATTTGGATTCTACCATCTTCCCGGAGATTACTATCTGGTTGGAATTTGGTTTGCAAATACCATCCCTGAGAAAACTCTGGTTTGGTACTTTAACCCACCCGTGAAAGCAAATTCTGTGATCCAGCTCTCTTCGAGAGGTCACCTAGTGCTCATATATCCCAATGGAGAAACTGAACAAATAGACAAAGAAAATGAAGTTAGTGCAAACTCAGCCTTCTTACAAGACGATGGCAATCTGGTAATGAAAGACTCCAATTCAAGAGTTGTCTGGCGGAGTTTTGATCATCCCACTAACACAATGCTGCCGGGGCAAGTCTTAAACGAGGACGATGCGCTCTATTCCAAAGGTAAAGGGTCTCTGAACTACTCTAATGGAAACTTCAGGTTGCTGATGCAAAGCGATGGCAACTTGGTACTTATTGCTTATCTATGGGAAGATCCATCTTATTGGAACGCTGGCACAGGATCAACCAATAACGACGTCAGCTTGGTATTCAATAATACTAGTGCTTCCTTGTATGTTGCTAAGGACTCCATCAACATACATTCTTTGACAAATAACACTCCAACCCCGACTGGAGAATTTTATCACCGAGCAACCATAGATGAAAATGGAAATTTTCATCAATGTGCTTATAATCGAATAAATAGCAGTGGGTGGATTAGGATCTGGAGTGCCATTGATGACCCTTGCAGAGTGAATGCTATTTGTGGAGTGAATAGCTTGTGTTCACCTGATAACGAATCAGTCAAGTGTGAATGCCTTCCGGGTTTTATCCCGTTTAATACAACTGATGTGTCCTTATTAGGATGTCGCCCAGAAACCGTGATTAATTATTGTACACAAAACCCTTCAATGTTGAGCTTCAAGCTGGAGGTTCTTGATGATACTGATTTTCAATTTGGTTCCGAATCAGACTTTGCTGTGCTAGAACCTGCAGATTTGGAAGCATGTAAGAAATATGTCATGGATGATTGTAATGTCGTTGCTGCTACCTTCAATGCTACATCTTCAACATGTGCCAAGAAAAGGATGCCATTGGTGAATGCGAGAAAGAGTTCATCTTCTAAGGGGCAAAAAGCTCTACTTAAGGTTCCCAATGAAAACATTAATGCAACTAGAAGATTACGAGGTTCAAAAAAGAAGAGTTTTAATGTCAGAGTTTTTCTCAAGGTCATGCTCGCGGTTAGTTCCACCCTTGCTTGCTTGTTTGGAGCCCTTGCTGTCTATTACCATCCCTTAGCTCGAAGATTAATGAGAAGAAACAAGTTTCAAAATGTAAGTGTCATTGGAATCAACTTCAGAGAGTTCACATTTCAGGAGCTTCATGACGCAACAAGTGGGTTCAGTAAGACTATTGGTAAAGGATCTTCAGGCAAAGTCTACAGTGGAAATCTTGCTATTGATGATGCAAGAATTGCTATTGCAGTGAAGAAGCTGGACAAGAAATCTATTGAAAGAAGTGAACAGGAGTTCATGACTGAGCTCAAGATAATCGGTCGCACTCATCACAAAAACTTAGTAAGACTTCTGGGTTTTTGCGTTGAGAAAAGCCATAGACTCCTTGTCTACGAGTTACTTCCAAATGGAGCACTGTCCAATTTTCTGTTTGGACAACGAGAAAAACCTCATTGGGGTCAGAGGATTGATATAGCTCTTGGAATTGCAAGGGGCTTACTTTACTTGCATGAAGAGTGTGAGACCCAGATTATACATTGCGACATCAAACCCCAAAATGTGCTGCTGGATGCCAATTATACAGCAAAGATCGCAGATTTTGGGCTGTCCAAGCTTCTCAACAAAGAGCAAACAAGAACTAACACTAAATTCAGAGGAACTATAGGGTACATAGCCCCTGAGTGGCTAAGGAGTGCTCCCATAACTTCTAAAGTTGATGTCTTTAGCTTTGGGATTATGTTGCTTGAGATTATTTGTTGCAAAAGGCATGTCGAACAGAATCAAGAAGCAGGTGGAGAAAGTGATGAAGATGATCCAATCCTTGCAGAATGGGTTTTGAGGTGTATAGTGTCAAAGAAATTAGAGGAATTAGCAGGTCATGATTCGGAAGTACTGGGTGATATGAAGAGGTTTGAGCAAATGGCGTTGGTTGGGCTATGGTGTATCCATCCAGATGCAGCACTGAGACCAACAATGAAGGAGGCGAGTCAAATGCTTGAAGGAAACATAGTTGTTGGGGTCCCTCCTTTGCTTTATGAGCAAATGGAAGCTGACCAGAGCCTTTAGTTTTTCAATCCGTACTTTTAGCTTCCTAAAAATGGGACAAACTGTTCAATCTTTTGCAGGCACAAGTTTTCTTTCCTAGCATTTTTTCTTTTACAATTATTGTGAGGGATATCTAGGATTGTTGTTTGGTGTTATTATTGCACATTTTAATGGCATACTCCATCTCGAGTACTTGCACATTATAATTAAGTTGAGCAGTTTATTTCTGGAGTCGATCTCTTGATATATGTTTAATGAAATTCAGAGATAAGTTTGGCAGATCAATCTGAAGGAATGAAGCACAAAACATTTATTATTATTTCAAGTGCTGAACATGAAAAGCTAAGATTTCTATTATTATTTCAAGTGCTGAACATGAAAAGCTAAGATTTTTATTATTATCTCAGCTGAACATGAAAAGCTAAGATTTGAAAATGCTGTTAGGCAAGTTGACATGTTGAGGTGGCAAGACCTTAAGAACAGGATTTCTCTCAAAGAAGTTGGTGGGTCTTAGCTCAAATCCTCCACTCAACGTTGGCATAACTGGAAAATCGTCCTGGCTAGGAACATGATGAAACCCGACCGTGTACCACAATACTATATCCTTGTTCTCTATCTCCCTGTCCCTCTTGTTCCAAACCGCCAAAGTATCATCCCCTCTGCTCCGATCAGTGTAGGGTCCTGACGCCCACTTTTCGGACTTATTATAAGGGCTCACCCACACATTATAATTGGTGAACGCTGCTCTATTCTGTGGATAATCATCCGCCATCAAAAGTGGGTGAGACACTGAGCCTGGGAGTAAACGGTATCCTACTTTATTTCCGACTTTTGTCTCCTTGTTAGGGTTCACTACTAGTAGATCTGATTCCTTCAACCCTAGCTTTATTCTGGCATCAGCTTCAGTTTTTGCAGTTTCCCTCACAACCTTCCAATAACTTTTTCTTGGCGTGCCATGATCATCAACCGTTACTTTTACAGTCTCTAAATTACTCTTGACGAAGGAGTTGGCCTCTCCATCAATGTCCAAGTCAAGATAATATGTTAAGAAGTGGTCATGGTTGACACCAATTGTGTAATCCGCCACCAACGTGCCGTAAATTTCCTCCTTGATTTGATCAGTGTGGGTGTATTTTCCTGCTTTCATCTCCAACATGCCACTCATTGCAACCTGTTTCATTTGAAAACCAGAACTATTCATGTGGTAAATTTATCAAGCCACCATAGAAACTGTACAAAGTAAATTCATATATATACCCCTAGTTTGATGCCTCCACTTGGCTTGAACTCCCAATCTATGATGTAGTCATAGTTACCGATAGTAGAGACCGTTCTCACCACTAGGGTCACGTCCGGCCTCACCTCCGTTATCTGCAGGCAAATCCAATATTATAATGGAATGATAATAACATGGTAGATATAGAGATGAGAGGCAGAGGACGAAGAAAATGTCTATATACCAATTTGTTTGGGATTGCTGTCTCAGTATGACGCCACATGATGTCGCCGGCATACTTTTCAAAGATGCAGAAAGCATTGGGGACTTGGACGGGGGAGCCGTGGGAGTTATGGTAGAAGGCGTCAAGAAACGCAGCGTTTGAAGGGCAATCGGTGAGAGGTTGAAGGGAAGAAGCAGACTGGCCGAACCCAAATTCGCCACAGTCAAAGTAAGTCTTGAAATACCAGTCGTTAGTTGGGTCCATGTAGGGCACGAACAACTCTGATATGAACCCTCTGTATAGTACCCTCCTGTACTCTTGCTTCTCCGAATCGTATACTGAAGCCAGCGATATGATTGGTCCAACTCGGATGTCGAATCCTACGTGAAATTCCCAATTTGCCCACCTGAAGAATGAAGAAGGAAAGCCAACGATGGCTTGCTTGCGGTTATATGCATGTAATCAATTAACAAGTTGGCTGATTTACATGATATAATGGATAAAATATATATTAGGAGCGGCAGGCAGTTCTTTTTTTTGGTCAAGAGCAGGCAGTTCCAAAACCCATAAATAATGTGGAAATAAATGAGATCACAAAATTTTTCACATACCACGTGATATTAGGGGAGGGAGTGTGTGTATGTTGACTACTAAATATTAATAATATGAATCATCCCATATTCCCATATGATGGGTAATTGTCATTAATGTTTTCTTTATCATTATATTATGCTATCAAATCTTTTTATGCGTTAAATTCCAATCCTCAACTTTTATGTACGTGTGACTCCATCTTTATCACTTAAATTAAACTAGTTTATCTATAGATTGCTGTGATGGTTTGAATAAATAAATTATATTGTCAACTGCGTATATATTATTATCATTAATAAAAATTTAAGTGTTATTATCAAGGGAAAATGACAAATAAATACCATATGAATTTGCAAAACCCCCAGAAAATTTTGTAAATGTCATAGATGCCGATGAAAATTTTGTAAATAGCGTTGGAAGATTTGTAAATACCGTTAAAAGATTTGTAATAATGCATTGTTTTTTTTTTTTTTTTGTTTTTTCCCTCAAAGGCAAGAAAGGGAAACCTCAAAAAAAAGTCATAAATAGCGATGAAAATTTTGTAAATAGTGTTGGAAGATTTGTAAATGCCGTTAAAAGTTTTGTAATACTGCATTATTTTTTTGTTTTTTCCTCAGATGCAAGAAAGGGAAACCTCAAAAAAACGTCTTAAATGGCATAGCATTGGAAGATTTGTAAATGCTGTTGAAAGTTTTGAACTACCGTTTGAAAAAATGTTAAAGAAGATATATATATATATATATATATATATATATTAATATATATATATATATATTAAATATATATTAATGTATATATATATTAAAGAAACCAAATGGCCCACTTGACCATGGATATGGGGTGGGGGGTTTGAACCCCCTCCCGTACTTTCAATAAATATATTTTTTTTAAAAAAAAAAACCAAAACCTCACCCCCTCGCCGGTGGCCGACGCCCCTCCGGCGAGGGTATTTTTATTTTTTTAATTTATTTAAAACTAAAGGCAAAAGGGTAATTTCTCCTGAATTTGCATATCCCTGTCCTTGTCACTTCTCAGTCTTTTTATAAATTCGGTGGACTTCTGGGGGTTTTACAAATTCATATGGTATTTATTTATCATTTTCCCTATTATCAATATATACATAAATGTTTTATATATATAAACGAATCATGAAATCCATCAACCAATGCACGACAGTTAAGAAAAATATGCATTTCTCACAGTCGGGAAGGACAACAACCGGTGGCAAAATTTGTAACAATATCATAAGCATTCAAAACGGTTATTCTCAGAGTACTTAATCGGAGATTTAGAAAGGAATGAAAGAGTTTCAAGTACATAAATCCGAGCAGAGAACATGATTAAGATAAGAACTAACCTTATAGTATGACCATGGATCTCAAAACCAGGTTCATGAGGTTTCCAAAAAGCAGAGCCCTTGAGCTTAGGACCAAAAGGAGGCTTCAACTTAGAGGCTCTATACTCCGTACCCTCACCTGTGGGCACCGGAGCCACCATCCTATCGGAGTAACCCACAATTTTCATCTCTTCGAGATCAACCGACACCGATATTCCCTCCAACGGCCTCGCCCACAAGTTCACCGTCCCCTTCGTATAATAGCACTGAATGTTCAAAATCTTATTGGTCTCAACCTGTCCGAACCACCCCACCGTGTAAGTAGCACACACAACCTGCGACAGATCGAGCCCCCTCTTCTTCACCGACTCTATGAAAGGTTTATATTTCAATGGAAGAAGAGCAGCCATTGTCTCTTTGTCAACAGTCAACATGGGGAGGCCATGACCTTTGTACACTTTGGTTGAGGCGATGGAGCGGGTCGACAAGTCCACCGTGATCTCTAGAGATTGTTTTTCAAAGCGAGCAACCACAAAGGCTCGCCGAGGTATTTGGATTTTAGATTTGGATTTTGAGGATAGCCATGAGAGGATGGTTTGCTTGTCGGGCTCATCCAAACCTACGTATTGAAAGGTTAGGTTGGCATGAGAGGAAGAGGTTGGGTAGGATTTTGAGATGATGGTTCGAACCAGGTTGAACTCGGCTGGTGTTAGAGGGTCAAGTGGGTGTGTCTGGATTGCTCCGGCTGAGAGGGTGGAGACGAGAGTGATGATGAACAAAAGAACAAGTTCCATAGTTGAAGCCATGGCTATGTGATTAGAATGGTTGAAGCTCTGCTCCTTATATATGAATTACATATCATAAGCCTAGGTTACTGTAAAGTATTTGGTTCCTAATTATAAGACCAAACTGATTTTTTTGAGAGATTCATGAAGCTAATTAAATTGCTTTAGAGTTTTTTAAATTTTTATTTTATTATATATTAGCTAATTAGTTTGACTAATAATCTAATATATAATCTAAGAATACACAACATATGATATAATTAAGTAATTTATTTAACTTATTTAATTTCTCCAAAAATAAAGTCAATCCGGTCTTATAATTAGGATCAAAAGTAGTATAGAATATATTTGACTTTTTTAAAAAGATTAATGGAGCTAAATAATTTATTTAATCATATGATATGTTGTGTATAATTAAATTAATTATATGTCAATTTATAACTCAAATAAATTAGTTTAGAGAAAAATGATAAATATAAATATTTTTAAGTAATTTAATTAGCTTCTTTAATCTCTTCAAAAAAGTTAATTGGGTTTTATATTTAGGACGGAGGTAGTAAATAATTTGCAAGAGGTGAAAAAAAAAAAAAGAGAAGAAGAGGTTGTTATATATTAATTAGAATGACACAAGTAATTAAAGCTCATTTGTTGAAGCGTTTCTTGTTTGATTTTCAGACATGCCCCGCTCTCGCGCCTACTGTGATGATTGGTGACAAATTTGTTGTATTATATGTATAGCAAAGTCAAGATGCTTGATTTTGTCCAAGTTCATAGCTATATCTTACTTCAACTTCTCCAAGTTTTGTTTCTTTATTTTCTGCAGTGCTACTCGTGATCAAAATAACATTAGATTATTGACCACATGCATGCGCATGGCCGGCCGCGTACGTGATCACAGATGGGAACCCTTAACTAGCCATTCGATCCACCAATACTTCAAGCCCATTGTTGGCTCTTCGGCTTCCGTTACTACTATATACTGTCCTCTTCAATATAAGTGGGTAGTTATATCTATATTTTCTACGTCTATGAACTAATTGAAAGTGGAGCAAATTATTAAGAGGAGGTAAATTGAGGATTTTAAAAATTCTTTTTAAAACACTCTGAAACTGAACACGAAAACAGAGCAGAACAGAGGGGATGAAAGAATAGCAAGACACAGCAAATTTATATGGGTTCAGTATTAATTCTTGTCCTACATCCAATCCACAAACACTCTGGGATGTTCACTATTACGAGAATCGATTCACACTCGTCTTTGATGTTATCTTCTCATTAGGATACACTCCCCATTACAAGTTGTAAATTGATATACCCAATCTCTAAGTCCCACAACTTGAGATACTTATAATAAATTATTTCAATAAATGAAACTCTCTCTAAGAGTAAATGAAATAATCACTGAAGTACAAATGTATCAAAAGATACTTTACAAGTAGAAAACAAGAAGTAGTTGAAACTTGAAAGCTTTTTCGTTTTCTGCAGATTGGTTATTATAAAGAATTGAATGCAACTCCTTATATATGAAGAGAGCATTAAATGACCGTTGGATTCATTGATGTAACCACTAGAAACATTAATGAGCAGATTAGGTTGAAGCTTGGTCCAATCTCTATCTTGATTAGTGTTAATCCAAGTGCACAAAAGTTTATGGTTGACTTCCCTTAAAATAAACCCGTTGGAAGAGCAGCTTTTTGATAGGGAAAGAAAACATTTAAACATTCACATTGATCAGGGAATGATTATCCAAAAGGGTACAAGGTTTTCTGGACTTTACATTTAATGCACTGACATCACCTTTTTACTTTAAACTAAATCTTCATTTAATACTCTTTAAATCATCTGAAACTCACTAACAAACTGATTAAACATAGTTAAGAATAATAATGAGTGATGATAAGAAGCATCTAGATCAACCATAAAGATTTCACAAATTCGAGTAAGTTGATTTTCAAATTTAGTGATGCAAACTCAAGTTTGTTCAAACAAACTGGAGTTTGCAACTATTCTTCAGGAAACAAACTTGAGTTAATAAACATAAACTCGAGTATGCTTCTTTCAAAGAAGAATGTCATGATTTGAGCTTTGAAGAGTACGTATTTTGAAAATAAAGACAAACTCGAGTTTGAGACTTTTGAAGTGAAAATGAGTTTAAGTCCACAAAGCTCAAACTAGAGTTTACAAAAACATAAAATAGTTAGATGATCTCTGCTTGGCGCAAACTCGAGTTAATCAAATCAAACTCGAGTTTTCTTAAAAGTTGAAAACCTTTGAAAACTCTCTGCCAAGTGCAAACTAAAGTTTACAAAGATAAACTCGAGTTTTCTCAAAACTATGGAAAACTTTGAAAGTGCAAACTTGAGTTTGCTAAGGATGAAAAAGCATTAAGACTCTCGGCCAAGTACAAACTCGAGTTTGGAAAACTTAACTCAAGTTTGGTCAAGCTTACAAATCCTTGAAAAACTCTTTGTGTAACACAAACTCAAGTTTGTTAATAACCAACTAGAGTTTGCCTTAACGTGAAAAACTTAGAGTGCTCTCTGTATGAGTCAAACTCGAGTTTGTCTCATGTTTGGAAAACTTAAGCTACTCTCTGTCAAATTCAAACTCGAGTTTGACAACCCAAACTCGAATTTGCCTTTGACAGTAAGTTTTTCAACTTAACAAAGACAAACTTAAATTTGAGTTTACAATTGTCAGTTATCATCAAAATGCATAAAGAACTAACACTAATTTTGATTCTAAACGTATGTATAACCTAATTTGTAGTGCAAATGACTAGAGGAGTATATAATATAAAACTTATAGTAAACCGTGCTATTTTTACAAGTATTAACAATTTGTTTGGACTACGTATGTACGTACGTCAATTAGGGTAGTTAGGAGGTAGACCACGTGTGAGTAGGGGTGAAAATAGGCCAGGGGCTTGTGGCCTGACCTGTAAAAATCCTATTTAGGCCTAACCTGTCAGGCTAAAAGGCCAGGCCAAGGTTTAATTTAAGGCCTGTTTGTCTTAACAGGCCAGGCCAGGCCTAGGCCTCTTAGTAGGCCTATAAAGCCTTTCAGACTAGCCTGTTAAGAGAAGGGTAAAATTGTAATTTTTTAAAAAAAAGAAAACCTCCAAATAAGCCTCTGTTGTGTGAGCCCTAATTTCACATTTGCTCCTCCTTTTACGCCTCTGTCGAGTGTGAGCCCCAATTTCACGATCTAGATCTCATCCTCACCGTCGTTAGTCGTCACCTCAGTGAGAGCGTGCGAGGATCTCACTCTCATTGTGACGGCGGCCTGTTCTCTAACTCCATGGTGGCGCTAAGAAGAGAAAGAAGAAGACCTACACCAAGCCCAAGAAGATCAAGCACAAGAAGAAGAAGGTCAAGCTCGCGGTCCTCCAATTCTACAAGTTCGATGATTCCGGTAAGGTCCAGAGGCTGAGAAAGGAGTGCCCCAATGCCGAGTATGGTGCGGGCACTTTCATGGCCAATCACTTCGACTGACATTACTGTGGCAAGTATGGAACAACTTATGTCTACAATAAGGGTGGTGATTGAAATAGTGCATTTCGAATAATGAATTTACTACTTTCTTAATATTTTTACTTTATTTTAATTCAAGAGTTAAGAATTTAAGAATATCACAGTACTTGTTTTTTGGATATGGATTTGAGTACTTCTAAGCTCTGTAATTTGATGCTTAATTTTCCCTATTTCTTTTACTAATACGAGTCCATTACGCATGTTCTCTTGATATCGCTAATCTCTCTCTGGTTACGATTTCATTGCTACTTTATGACTGAGTTCTTATAGGCTGTATGGCTCTTTCGAAGAATTGTCTTTTTGTCATTCACGTGGGTGGATGTGACTTGCCTCTGATAGATACTATGTTTTTCCGTGATAAGTTGCCATGTTAAGAGTCGATAATGTCTCAGTCATTGTGAATCAATTCCTGAGATCATGTGGGTCGCGTAACTGATAGCAATAATTTGCTGGGGATGAAACTGGTCATGGTGAATACTTGTAAAAGTGTGTATTTATACAGGTCTAATAAGGAAATCCCAGAAGTACAATTCCATCCTTCAACCTATGCTTACAAATTTCGATAGAAATCTTTGGCTGATAAATAATGTGTTTTTGTCAATAGTTCTTTTAGTTATAAGTGTGTAACTTTGTGCTAAATTAAAACGTATCTCTTGTTAGTGTTCTTATGTTGAGTAGTAAAAGCATATATGATAGAACAGCTTTCCCCTTCCAGTTTTCATTGAACGAGCTCATATAGGACACTAGGACAGAACAAAGTGAAAATCTAATGGGGACATTATAATTGTTCAGCCACGGGCTGCTCTTGCATTAATTATTGTCCTGAAAGTGTTCGCATTATTCTATTCTTTTTCCCCTGTTAATGCCACCCCAAAGTACTTTTTTGGTTTACCTTAGATTTGTAGATGCTATGTCTAAATTATAAGCATGTTGTGTAGAAGAGTATGAGACATTGAAGGTAAGAATAGCCCATGATCCTGATTTGTGGACTGTTTATTTTGATTTCCTGGACTGAGTGGCATAAGTTGCTGAGACATGCTTTTTAAATTTTTATTAGTATTGTCTCAGAAATCATGTTAAATATCATTGATTGTATTATTGTTGAGAAAGCAATCTCATTATTTTCCTTTGTATCTGGATATTCAGATAACCCTAGACACGTAGCTTAACAATATAATTCGCCAAAAAATTTCAGACTTGGACTAGTTGTATATTGATAAAATGTTTGCAAATATGCATCTTATGTCCCTGTCATAAAGCAGTAGACGATCCCAACAAAACAAAAATTATACTTGTTGAAAGTTGATTTGGAATTCTTAAGATTTTGCTACTTGGGGTCTTTATTGGTCTGAACATGTTATAGGGGATGTTTGATATATTTGTTGTCTATCTTCTTCTTCTTTTTTGGCTGAATATGTGTTCTCTATCTGCTTATTTTTTTATTTCTATTAATTTCCTTTCAAATGCAAACCCACATAGATAATTTCTTTGAAGGTATGGTAATGCCAATGTCTGGAAGATCTTTACGGATTTATTTGACTACTTCCCTTTGACAGCATTGGTTAGTACTTTTTATACTATTATTGTACTACATGGTGTATGGAATTACTGGAGGTTGTGTTCTTGCCTGTGATCAGAGTTTGTGCATGTTCGTTTGATTCAATCTACCAGGCTTTCATTTTGAGATGCATCAATTTATCTGTATGATCTCTTTCTCATCTTCTTTGTGCCCTAGTCTTTCAATTTTACTGAATATCTGGGATGTTAAAATGATGTATTTTAGATCATTAGGAATAATTTATGTAAAGCCTGTTTTCGGCTTGTTTAAACTATGCATGTTTTACTGACCTCTTTTTTCGATCTGTTTACAAATTGGCTTGCGCATTTTTCGTTGTGCATGTGTGGCTGTTAACTACAAGATTTTAAAAATACGCGCTTCTTTAACACGCCATACTGCGATATACAAGTCGCCAGCCAAATATAAAATATAAGCCAATGCGCCATGCGCTAACAAACGCAAACTTCGGCATTAAGGGTGAAGTTTGCAATTAACCTTGGTTTGATTCCACCCCACGTGTGAGGATAACTCTCCTCAACGACTCTGTGTGTGTAGTGAGGCCATATACGGACAATTGCATTATTATTAAATTCTTGAAACAAGCAAGATCTTAAAGTTCAAGTGCATTGAACTAAATCAACTTGATAGTCGTATCAGGCTAAGCTGCGTTTTTCACTTCAGTCGTATCAGGCTAAGCTGCATTATTAGTCTTGATGACCAAAAGAAATTTAATTTTGATGTGTTTAATTTTTCCACCGAAACATCTGCATATGCATGTGTTATTGCCTTTTAATCAGCTACAATTGATACGGCCATTCACTTTAAAAATAAAATTTTCTATCACTCTACAGTCTACACACTGTTCACTTGAAGCTTGATCTTATAGAAATATATATATATATATATATTATGTAATATTCATAAAAATCCAGAATCATCATGGATCAAATGCCGATTGGGTACTAATTTGTGGTTTTATTTTAAATTCTGGCAATCGATCATCCCGATCAGTATAATGCAACTTCAATCTCTCTCTGTCTTAAAAAATGCCCTTCCTCACGAATTGCGAACCATTCTTTCCTTCCCATATACTCCATAACAAGTTTATTGGACAGTGATTGATTTATTCTAATGTTGTTTTGAGCCGAACAAGTTATTGTTTGACACTTTGACTCGTGTAGTCATTTTCTTGAACAATAATCTGAACATCTGATGATGAGTTCATGGGCTTGGTGATCCGAGCAGGCCCAAATATGTACTGGTCTGCTAGAGATGATCTGAAGTTGAGAGTTTTGGTATGTGCCGAGCGCGCTGGAAATGGAAGATTTGATATATATACTGGTATCTTGTTAGGCCATGGAAAATGATTTTAAATATAGGTAAATCAACAATCAGGCACCAACCAACGGCGACACAAATTGCAGTTAGCGACGCTTGTGTTCTTAAGGAAAATCTTGAGTTTAAGTTCTTGTGAATCTAACGAAAAGCGTGATTTTAAAACTCTCCCACCATAAATGACAGGATGTGCGATGCGGATCGGATCCGGATTAATCGAAAAAAACTCTAGATCTTGGATGACCCAAAAAAAAAAAAAAAAACAATCAAGCATCAACCAAACCAATAAGGTTAAGCCTACTGAAAATAATTAGTCACTCACAGTATAGCCAACCAAGATTCGAATATCCGTTGAAAGATATGTTCAGATTTAATGACTGATAAAATCCAATGGGAGGGTACCTATGATTAGAAGAAAAAAAAAAAAAAAGTTTAGGCACCGACCAAGAACATGAATATAAAAGACAGGCTAGTTGCAGTATTGAGGGTGTCTCTTTCTGGTCATCATTTTGGCTAATCATCTCCTAATTTATTTATTTTTTTCCTTTTTAAAGTTGCGGATTCACCCACCCGTTATAATACTTGACACTAACTTCCACTCTCTTCTCGCATTCAACCCCCCTCACCATACTGAATATGTTTTCTTTTTTTAACTCAATTACTAAATATCATAAGCACTCTTTATTATGAAAAAAAAATCTTGCTCTTAATTTTATGGATTCTTGAAATTTAAAATCAATTAAGGACAGATTTATGTAAAACAAATAGGGCTGTCTTAACGGAGAAAGGGAAATGGTAACGAGAATCGTCGGCGCATTTATTTATTTATGGGCATGAATTATTTCAGCACGTAATAATAAATGATAATGGCTTATCATGCATTTCTGACTTGTAATCCAAAAGCTGTAACATGATTGAATTTAATTTAGAGATGCTCCTTCCGTGTCACACTAATCAAACTTCCATGTTGTGGTCCCACTTGGACCAAGTGCACCACGTCACCACCCTCTTCCCTTCAAATTCCTTTAAATTCCCCCCGGTTCCCTGCCCTTCCGGTCCTCGATCTATAGCTACTTCTTCTTCTTCATCATCATCATCATCATATTCATTTCAATCAGCTATGGACTCTTGCAGCAAATTATGTGCTCCTCATTCTTCTTCCTCTCCCTTTGACTGCATCATTTTTGGTAACTCTTTCTCAGCCCTTCCCTCACTCTTTCTTTTCATCTGCATAATTAAAACGGAAAATATGGTTAATCATTATATTCCTGCAAATTAAGCAGATTTGGACGACACTTTGTATCCGACCACCAACGGAATCGGTGAAGCTCTCAAGAAAAATATTCAAGGTTTTTTTATCCCCTTTTAATTACTAGTCACGTACAATATTGTTACCCCCGCAACCTACACCTTTCATGCATATGAACGTTTAAATTTGCATGCAGTTTTTCTGATGGAAAAATGTGGATTCCCACAAAGCAAAGCTTCAAGCCTCCGCTCTGAACTCTTCAGAACATACGGAAGCACCCTCGCTGGTTTGCGAGTAATTATATATATATATACATCATTTTTCATCTTCTCCTTCTCATGTACTAAGTTTTATTTCTGTAATTCTGTTCTCTTTTCAGGCACTTGGCTATGACATCACTGCAGAAGATTACCACAGGTGACTGCAACCTCATCTGAAAATCCTTTTACTCTAACAACGTAATGGCGAATCAATGTTTTGGTTTATCTCTAAATTTTTTCTTCTTTGTGAACCAATAGTTTCGTGCACGGAAGGTTACCTTACCAGTCCATCAAACCCGACATTGAGCTGCACAGACTCCTTCTCAGCATCAAACAGAGGAAAATTGTATGTTTTTTTTTTCACTGTAATTCACTCTGTTCGTTCCTTTCATGTTCGTCTTCTCACTAGGAAAGTATTGCTTCAGATATTCACAAATTCGGATAGAATTCACGCCATGAAGGTGCTAAATCGGCTCGGCATAAGTGACTGCTTTCAGCAGATTATATGCTTCGAGACCATGAACCCGAATCTCTGCAACGCAACCCGACCTGACGAGTTCCCTGTGCTCCTGAAGCCGTCCCCGGAGGCCATGAAGATCGCGCTCCGTGCTGCCAAAGTGGATCCTCGTCGTTCGGTAAAGAAAACATATTACTTAGTCATGCCAATTAATTTAAAAAATTTATTATAAGATTTCGAAGTATTTATTTTTGTTGTTAAATAATGGGATATGCAGCTGTTTCTGGACGACAATGCGAGTAACATCGCGGCGGGGAAAGCAACGGGCCTCCACACTGTTCTGGTAATTAAAAAAACAAGTTGATGGTCTATTACTATCATGGTGCGACCCGTGTTTAATTACTTTTACTATTATTATGAAATTATAAATTGACGGGGTGATTATTTTTGGAAGGTTGGGAAGAGAGGGAAAAGCAAAGAGGCAGATTATGCAGTAGAGAATGTGAACCAAGTGGCAGAGTTTATTCCTGAAATATGGGGATGCCAACCGGACGGTCAAGATCAAAGGACAGTCCCAACAACTAAGAGTGAATTTGATTCTATGATCCCTACAACAACAACTGCAGCTGTTGGGGCTTGAAACCGCAAAAACAGTTCATTTGTGTGTTATAGAATATTGTGTATGTTCTGATGCTCAGAACAAAAATGTAAATGGAATAAATAAAAAAGAAAGCCGTAATAAATATTATTTGTGTAATGGTGGGAATATGACTGTGGATTCAAACTAGGGCTGGACCACGGGTAGTGATTGTTATTATTTAACAAAGACCAAGCTGAATTAATTAGTATATAGCAGGTTGGTTGAATCCGAATAAGCCAATTTGGAGACACTCTAGAAGCTTCATCTATCTGCTCAATTATTAAAGATGCATATATGGAATATATATAATTTCATTGGTGTGTTCTAAGTTCTAACCGCGTGATCCGAATTGTAATTAAATTGAAACTGGAGGCCCCATCTTGGTCATGCAATTGATGATACTACAGCTACAAGTTGGCAACAAAAAAAAACTACAGCTACAAGAAAACACCCTTTCTTTTTCCTTTTTTTTTTTTTCAGTTCATGCATCTTTAAGGTCCGTTTGGAATGACAAAGATTTGAGAAAGGAAAAGAATGGAAGAGAAGATTTTGAGGGATGAAGAAAGATGAGTTGTTTGGTAGAAAGAAAATGAAGAGGTGACAACTGATAAAGAATTAGGAAATATCTATTTTACCTTTAAAATTAATTAGTTCAAAATGAAAATGATTTTTTTTTCATAATTCGAATTTGCTTACATTAAATTCAAATTTATGGATTAAATTTTAATTTTATGAAAAGGCATTTATTTCACACAAAAAAAAAGTTTGATTTTTTCTAAAATATTTTCTTATCGAGTTTAAATTTATCTAAAATATTCTTCTGCCAAAATTTAAATTTATCTTAAATATTCTACCGCTAAATTCAAATTTGGGCATGCTGTGTGTTACACAATGAGTAAAGGTGAATACTGTTGTGACGTGTAATATGAGGATAAAAATATCTCTCAGAGACCACTATATGCTGACTAGGCTCTAGTAGTGCTGATATTATTATTTGGCTGTGATGCATTATTAGTGCTAATAATATGAGGTTAGGATCACGTCCCGCTAAGCTACGTTTTTTAAGTTCTGTCTCTTTCTATCTATGGGCACTAGTCTTGAATCTGGATTGCCAATAAGAAATTGAAATTTAATTTTTCCCTGAAACATCTACGAGTGCGACTGCTTTTTATTAGCTACAGTAACTGGGTAATGCGTTAACGCGCTTGGTGATCCGAGCAGACCCAAATGCATTCTGGTCTGCTACAGATGCCTATATTGAAGATTTTTGGGAAAATTACATGCAGGCCCAACGAACAAAAATAATTACAAAAAAATCCCTTGAAATCACCAAATTACGTAAGTCCCGAGACTTTTTTTGATATTATTTGTATGGAAAAAAAATCCAGGTTTTTAAATGTTGTTGTAATTATAGTTTTTCCTGTTGTAAATATGGTTTTTTTGTTGTAAATGACCAAATTTTAAATTTTGCTGTAAATATAGTATTTCTTGTTGTAAATATAGCATTTTTCTGTTGTAAATGACCTTTCTACGCTTCAAAATTCAAGTGTTTAAATGTTGTTGTAAATAGCCGTATTTTAATTTTTTTTGTAAATATAGCATTTCCTGTTGTAAATATAACATTTTTATGTTGTAAATGACCTTTCTACATTCAAAATTCATGTGTTCAAATGTTGTTGTAAATATGGTTTTTTATGTTGTAAATGACCAGATTTTAAATTTTGTTGTAAATATAGCATTTCCTGTTGTAAATCTATGTTTTTTCTATTGTTAATACAAATAATATAAAAAAAGTCTCTTGGGATTTCTGTGTAATTTGGTGATTTCAAGGGATTTTTTTGTAATTATTTTTATTCCTTGGGACCTGCATATAATTTTTCCAAGATTTTTTGTGTTGGAAATGGAGTCCACATACCATCTCAGTGATTATATGCTCATTATGTGTTATTCCTCAAAACGCACAGTTTGGATAAGTGGATAAAGCTGAGCTATTGGATATCTGAAGTCTTATACGTACAATGAGAAGCTGACACATGGGGCATCTTTTCACTGATAAAATTTCCCACGGGAACAACAACAAGAGGATGAAACCAGAATAATATAAATAACAAGGGAGGTACTAATTGAGCGGGAAAAACATAATATGACGCATAAACTCTCCTTTGAATAGATTATTGCTATTTTGGGTTCATTTAGATTTGGGAAGAGAAGGTCTTTCGTTTTTTCTGAATTTCTATGAAGAGAATGTCTCCTTGAAGCAAAGGATTGTCATTGACCCTGCAAAAATGATGATGAAAACAGAGTGCTTGGATTAATACAAGTGGTAGATGAAGGGGTAAAAAACGAAATAGAGCTCATTTCCTATGTTTGTCAAAATGTTTTTTTGGCTGTTGTAAAAACTTTTTTTACTTAACATTTATATACATAGTATTTCGTTTTGCCTTCCAAACGAACATAGCGTTTTTTTTTTTAGTTTTTTCTTTATTGCTGTCATGGTAATCTATATTGCTGCTTGATTCCATTTTTTTAAAAAATCGCATGTGTTCCTTGGACTTTCACGTAAATAATTTTCATTCTTGGTCTTATTGAATTGGGCCAATTGGCCTCCTTCAAATTGTTTGTTTGAAGATTTCAAATTGACTGCTTGAGGATCTTGCTTCAGATTTTATTAGTTGTTCAATTCAATAAAATCCATGTCTTGATGCGTTTTTGAAAGAAATTTGCTTCATCTCAAAACCACATTATACTTGCATTTCGTAACTTTTCTTCCTCTTTAATGCTCAAAGTCTTTGCAATTGGATTTTTGTTACTTGTTTCATTTAATTCCTTCCATCGGTTATATTTTTGTGTGTGCGGTTACACATGATTTTTTTATTTTATGATATAGTTATTTTATTTTGTATAGGTGAATCATAATGGATGGTGATTAATTGAAATCAAAAATAGGAAAGTAGTTTGGAAGTTTAGAAGAAACATGAACTAGAATGATTTTGCTGGAAGAAATGGATTTGGAGGTAGGAAGCATAATGGTACAAAGAGCAAAAACAAATGGTGAAACTATAACATTCAAGTATGCATGTTATAGGGAGGGTTTGAAAAATGAAGGCAAACAAGACAGACAACCTTCTAGATTTCGAGGTGAAACAAGGACTAACTGTAAGGCATTAATGGTGATATCATGTGTTAATCAGAAGTTCAAATCACTAGATTTGATGAAGAACACAATCACCCCCTCCACACCTAAGATACAGTGCACTTATTGGTATCCTAAAGAAATTTATTAAAAGTTGATGTCATTGAAATAGACCTTACAAGGAAGTTTGGATTCCAACAAAAGGCTACATTTGACTTAATGAGTACATATGGGGTAAAGCAAATGTTGGATATAGATACTTTGATAGATGTGCAAAATTAAGAAGTTTGGAGAGGTGAGATGCTTATTTGAATATTTTCAACAATAACTTACTACAAATTCTACATTTTATTGCAAATATCATGTGGACACAGAAGAACATAACACCAATGTGTTCTTGGCAGATGTTGGAACTCTTCCTACACCTAGAGAAAGGAAGCATCTAAGAAGAAATAAGATTCAAATGTACATCTTTAATCTGATATCTTCCTTAAAATCATTTAAGATAGCATTGACATATAGTCTCTTCAACATCCATTAATGTAATAACTTACTAGAATATACAAACTCTAATTGCTATAATGGAAATCATTTGGTTAAAAATAAGTCATCTTCAATTAAATGAAATACCCGTGCAATTCCAAAAGCTGTACTTACAATAACATAAATGTAAAGCATGTGAAACAACAAATAAAAAAAGTGATGGAGGAACATTATCATCTCTCCCATCCTCAGTTGTGGTTCGAAAAAGGAGAGATGTGAAGATTAGAGTCTTGAACATGTGTTCAACCAATAACAGGCCGCATGCAATTTTGATTCAATTCTGTAACATACGCAAGATAAAGTGAAGAATGGAATCTTCCTCCTCTTACTGAATCGATTCAACATACACGAGATTAATTTATATTTATCTTGTGTAGGGTGTTTTAGAATCTTTCTCCTTTGTCACCTCTTCTCATAACCCACCAACATTAAAGCAGTGATGACCCTTCGACCATCGTCGTCGGTCACCAATCACCTCTTTGCTTTTGCCATCATTATTCTCGGCCTAGTAACCAGAGGCCGAGGCTCTCGAATCTTGATCAATGTGGCAGCTGCAAAGTTTCATATTGAAGGGGGGAAAAACACAAGAAGAAGCCAAAACCACCAATTGGAGGAAGCAGATACTCTCATTAGCACCTTTCTCATCATCCTCATTATCCTTCCATCTGGATTGTCCAATTTTGATCCAATCATCCAGAGGAAGACATATCATCTACTTCAAATTACCTCATATCGCCGGTGAAAAAAACCGGATGCCCAATTAGACAGTCAAGATTATTTTATGATTAATAGCTCATATCATTTCACTAAATCAAACTGTGCCTTTTGAGGAATAGTTCATAATGAGCATATAATCGCTGAGCATAGCCAAATTTGGAAGAGCGTGGAAGGAGGGGAGCACTAAAAGATAAATTTTCTCCCCTCCTTTTCCCCATATTTTTCCCACCCAAACATGTTAACCCCCACTCCACCTATCCCTCAAAAAAATCTCAAACCAAACAATACAAAGTGTTCAGGTTAAAAAAAAGAACTTTAAGTATCAACCTATTTTCACTCTATTCACCTTTTATCGAGGATAAATTAATTCCTATTTCCTTTTCTTCCTTCTTTGATATTGCCTTCATAATATTATTTGACTCGTATTATTAATATTATGTAGCCTTTTTATAAAAAAAGATCAATTATTCTCAAGTAAAAATATATAGGCACATGCATTTAAAGATATTGTTCGTCCCAAGGTTTACTGTGGTCAATACAACCTCCAAATTCAAATATACCTATAGTCGCATAGAAAATACTTAGAGATCGCCTAGAAACTATGTTCTTAACCTAAGGTGTATTTCTTCAAAAAGAATTTATATATATTATATATAAACACATAATACATAAATTTTAAATGGTTTTTGTGACTTGTTCACTTTTTAAAGGGTTTTTAAAATGAACAAAATGTGAAGTTTCAATATTTATTAGTCCTAAATACGATATAAAATGAATTTTTAAATGGTTAAAAATGAAGAAGTCCAAATACCAAAAATCCGAATTGCGTTGATTGGCTTGGCAATAGGAATTAGATTGCGCGGGGATGGAATTGTGGATATTGGGAATAGGAAAAAATAAATAGAAGAAGAAGTGGTGGGAGTTGCGGGTGAAGAGTACCACAGAATCAAAATCACACCTTCTCATTGGCCCAACTAACATCACCTTATCCACTCCCCACTCTCAAAATCTCTCTTTGTTCATCCACACCTCATCTTCCTTATTCATCTCCCCAATCACCCACCCACCCACACCTCTCTGTGTCTCCGGCGAAATAATCCTCCATGGCCATGGCATCCCAAGCTTCCCTCTTCACCCCACCCGTCTCCTCCTCCACACTCTCTTCTTTCAAGAACCAATCCACCTTGTCCTTCACCTTCAGGCCCCTTCATTTCTCAGCCCCATCAGGCAGATCAGCCACCGTGATCAGAGCGGCGGAAGAGAAAACAGAGGCTGCCCCTGTAACCAAGGAAGAAAAAGCTCCCGTGGGGTTCACCCCTCCGGAACTGGACCCCAACACTCCGTCGCCGATCTTCGGAGGAAGCACAGGAGGGTTGCTCCGAAAGGCCCAGATCGAGGAATTCTATGTGATCACATGGGATTCTCCGAAAGAACAGATCTTTGAGATGCCCACAGGTGGTGCGGCCATCATGAGGCAGGGTCCGAACCTTCTCAAGCTGGCTCGTAAGGAACAGTGCCTGGCTCTTGGCACCAGGCTGAGGTCAAAGTACAAGATCAAGTACCAGTTCTATAGGGTGTTCCCTAATGGGGAGGTGCAGTATTTGCACCCTAAGGACGGGGTGTACCCTGAGAAGGTCAACCCTGGACGCCAAGGAGTTGGCCTGAACTATAGGTCTATTGGCAAGAATGTTAGCCCTATTGAGGTCAAGTTCACTGGTAAGCAGCCGTATGATTTGTGAGCTCTGTTTTCAACTTATGCCCTGTAATTGTATTTGTATCTTGCCTCTTTCTTCCGTTACAGCCTTATATTGGAATATTATTAATTTGCCTTGGCTTGTACGTACCGATACCAAACGCTATTATTAGCTCTGTTTATTCGACGAATTTGCTGAATGTGATTGAAGAATGCTAGAATTTTCATAGCTGAAGGTGTTAACTTTTGCGGCTATGAATTGAACATGTTTTGTATAGACATTAGAAAATTCAACTCGCGCTTTGGTATACAAGTAATGCTGAAAAACCAATTTGGAAGATGGTTTACGAGGGAAATGAACTTTAGTGCTGAGTTAGAGCTTTGAACAACCATTTATCAGGACAAACACTTGAAGTTCTGTTATTTTATTAATCTTTTCTTTAATGTAAGAGATATTTACCTAATTTAATTATATTAACGTACTTAATTAATTGAGTTAGTTAATATGAGATAGTTAATATGATATGTTTTCTTTTTAAATATTTAAATTATCTTTTTAAATTTCTTCATTCATTATAAGGTAAATTAAAAAAATATTGATAAATATGAAAATTATATCTTAACAAAATTCAACTCCACGAAAATGTCATTTGGAGTGTTGAAATTCAAATCTAATCACGGTTGCATGCTAATTACGAATCGCATTGGTAAAAGGAAAACGAGAGATTGGAATAAGCAGTTAGTTAGTTTCCACCTATTCTTCTGGATTTCGATACAAGGCTCTTATAAAATTCAATGTAATATTTATGATTCATCCTTAATATTGTGCGCAATAATTTTCATTTTATTTTTAATTTAATCAAGGATAAATTTTAAAAATTATACAAATTTTCTGTTCAATTTAGCAAAGATATACTAAATTGCAAGAGTTGCAAGAAATGTAAACTGCTACGGTGCGGCCTCATACGCTTTTAGGTTTTAAGTCCAAATGAGTAGGATTTTCCATAGAAAAATCCAATAGATGATCTTTTTATGTCAAAGTCAAATATTGTTGGGTGTAATTACGGGTAGTTCATTATTATGTTAAAATTGTTTTCACCAGTAAGATTTGAATTATTAGCTTTGAGGGTGCATAACTTATTTCCACTCAACCTAATTATTCTAGGTCAAATGAAATATTATATACTACTGGTCCTATTTATAAGTCCCTCTTAACTAAATAAATGAGATTGTGACAATTTTGCTTATATTATTGTACCAATAAAAATAGGGAGAGAATAAAAAGTTGAAAGGTACTCATTCATAGATAAGGGTAAAGTTGAAAATCTACCCCATAATCATTGAGCTAGTTACCTCTCCTTGGTATGTGTGATTTGGTTAAAAGGGACTTATAAATAGAACTAGAGTATTACCTGATAAGAATTGTTCTGCTAGGAACGATTGTTATGATTGTATTGAGTTTTGACTTTAATATCTGTTTGAATTGACGTTGAAAAAATATGTTTACGTAAATCGAAATAAAACTCATTTCACAAACAGTTTTTACTACTAATTCAAACCCGCACCAGTCTCATTTTGTTTGCTTCTCCATACCTGTTCGTCAGAGACGATTGTTTGATGGCTACAATAATTTTCCACTACCAACTGGAAAATTCCAAAAGCAAAACATGCCCCTTTATAATAAACGCTTTTGTCTCTTACCCTATGTACACACTGCACTCTCAAAACTACATATTTCAATTTCTTACACCCAATAATCTACCCCTAGAACTCAAGTAGCAAATATTCGTTTGCAAAATCACGTTCCTGAGATTTTAGATCGAGATACTATTTGGAATCCCCTTCCCTGTAAGCCCACATTCCCCTGGGTGACCTGAGGTATTGGGATAAAGCAAAGTGTACGGCACCTTCACCGGCCCAACTCTGTTTTTCCACCTTTCATCATTGTTCATTTCAATAATTCTGTTCTCAATTTCCATCAGCTTCTTCCCAAACCTTTCAAATGCTGCCAGTGGTTCGGCGTCTGAAGTCCACCCAGAAACATCTCTCTGCCCCAAATACACCTCATCAGTTGAATGCCTGGACAACATTTCAATCAACGAAACACCCAAAAGTGTTTGGAATTGGGCTGTGATTGTTTTCAAGAATGCCAAATCAGGATTCGACTCAAGCTCTGCGTACTCTGGAGTGCCCGGTTCAGGCATGAATCTTCGGCTTACGGTCGGCCGATTAGGGAGGTACCCTGCATAAGGGTATTGCCCAAAATTAACGGCTGCGTGAAGGGCAGAAGCTACCCAGATGATAATGGTGCATGATTGAATGAGCTCTGATCTTGTCCTCATCTCCGGCCACCATGGCTTGTCTTTAAGGTCACCGTGACCCTCGTTACGGACCTCGTTCCACCATGCTTGGAGTTCTGGATCATTCTCAACTCTGTCATCAGATTGGTAGTAGAAGCAGCAATATTCACTCACCCAAGTTTCAATTGCTGCCCAGATTTCTAGTCCATCAACCGCATATGGGTAATCTTCTATCAAAAGTCTAAGACCATGAGGGCATTTGGAATCTGGAATTGCCACTCCTCTGAAATGTAATACACAAGAGAGTTACGAATTTACCATTAATGGTACATATAGATCAAGCACATACAGAAATCAATCTTTGGTTGAAGTTTTTTTTTTTTTCACCAACCTCTTGAGCAGATCTGCTGGAAGTGCCTGTTCAGGGAAGACCCAGTTTTTATAAACAACAGATGACAATTCCATGGCAAATTTTCCTGGGAAAACTGTTCTCTCAAGTACCCCTCCAGCATTGATGAGGATTTGCCGAGCTAAGGCATTTATGTTCATTGTGTCCTTAAAGTGAGGCTGCAGGAGCTTATATATTGGGTGAAGCACACTCAGTTGCCTGTTCGTAGCTATTATGAATGGCTCAATTACTGCATGAGTGAGTAACCTGCAAATAAATGAGAGACCTTTCTAGTTATATATATTTTTTAGACCAGAAAACAAATCAAGTTTCATCTGGTGGCCATACCAGTGGCTAACAAGCTGATGGTATCCAGAATCATTTACAGCAGCGTAAGCTTTGGCTAGCTGCCACACTGAAGCTGCAACACCTTCTTGTGCTGGAGTGAAAACTTTGCAGACAGCACCATGACGAATTCCCTGTGGGTGAGGCAAGCTTAATTCAATGGCCAAGGGCTTCAATGTACCATCTTGTTTCAGGAATAAGAGTGTTCTAGTGGCATAGGTCTTTGTGTCCGTAGAGTTTATTCGATCCAGGTATGGCATCAATGCATCATGGTGATCTAAAATATACAACTTGTTCTTTTCAAGTGCCTGTAAGAAAAGGGAGAAGATACATTATGACTATCAGTAAGGTCTCTGGTTATGGTTCCATATTTAGTTTTGTTCAATGAACAAGTTGAAGCCTGAATATTACTACCTCTTGTATCGTAAGGCCTTCCAAATTATGCTCTATGTGTTCAGCTCTAACGGAACTATTCTGGTTCCCATAAACTTGTGGGTTCAGCTTGCTTACTGGGGGAAATTCCTGAGGTCAACATTCAGGTGTTACAAAATAAAATAAAATGAGAAGTTCTAAAACATTAATAAACTTGTAAAATGATGACAGTATTTTGTTTAGTACTCGGAGGCGACTGATGATGACAGGGTTAACCCCAGCTAGCATTTCTCTACCAAATTCCTCATCTGTCCTCCACGCTGTCTTATTTTCTGCAATTATAAAGAATATTACTAACCAGTTAAAATCATTATATCTTGTCCATTCAAAAGCCAAATGAATTATGAGATAGGCTATGAGTTGACCTCTGATGACATCAGGCACTGGAAATTTGAGGAATCTTTCACCATCACTCCGAGCAAGTTCTCTCATTATCTCCCAAGGAATGCGTTCCCTAATTTTACTTTGTTTAGGTCCCTTTGGCAGCTCCACACCCCCATCGTAAAGTTTAAGAATGTCTTCGAAGGTGTCAAACTCATTGAAAGTTTTGTCGCCTACAGACCTGATCTCAGGAACCAGTACTTGAAGAAGGGATTTCACAGCATAGCCTAGGAAATCTGAAAACTTCACGTTCCCAAACCGTTCATCCCTTGGAACATAAATGTCTAGACTAAGAAGAAACAATCTTTTCTCACTTTTGGGGTCTGCAGCCATGAAAAAATCAGTTCATCAACTAAGACTGTTACAAAATATATATGAGAAGACATGGACTTAAATATAGCATCTCATGTGACAAACCTTTTTTAGTGGGTTTGCGACCAGTTCTTCCCCTACGAGGATATGGATACTCCTTTGACCCTCCAAGAACAGGACGTTCATGTTCTGGGCCTTTGTCTGGGAATCCTAAATCGTTATAGTAGGCATAGTCGTATACTCTGCCCCACTCCTTAAGTTCCCCTGAACCATTTCCACGTAGGCTTTCCAGTTCTTCTTCCCGGAACTTGCGCAGTGGTCCAGGTGTTTGACATGGAAGGTAGGTCTGAACCACGAAGACATGACAACAAAAAAGTAAAATGGCATATCATTAATGTTTATTACTATTTTAATATTTTATGGGTTTCACCTTCACGTGACTTTAAGGCAACGGTTCATATTTTAAGAATTTTGTTTTTAAAAAAGATAGTGGAAGACAACGTCAACTTATAAATAAAACAGAGATGGGGCACTATATGTAAAAGTAATGTCCCTAAAAAGTACGTGACTCAGGCAAGTGATGTCTTTGCTGACAGAATGAGACCTGAGAAAATAAAAGTAGAGAACACGATAATGAAAATTGAAAAGAGAGAATTATCGTGAAATAAAAAATTACTAGATCAACGCTGTCAATATGGCCCACATTTATAACTTTAAAGTATAAGAAAATTCATGAAGTTTTCAGGGTTTGTTCGTTCTGAACCTTTTATCATAAAATAATAGTGGGAAAAGCCTATTCTAAATCTAACTATCACTTCATCCAGGATCAGCAAAATCAAGAGATCAACATGAGAGAAAAGAAAAGGAAAGATTACTTTATTGGAGAAGAAGACACGATTATACTTGTATCGATGTGCAGGGTAAACCCAGGAATTGCAGACAAAATGAACAGGACCATGGCCAGGAATGTCCTCTAAGGTGACGGTTTTAAGGTAAAATTGACTGTGATGATGGTTTCGAATGATGAAGGCCCCAGGAACTCCCATGCTTTCATGCCAGTGAATTGTAACTGAGAATTCTGTGTCTGTTTTTGCCGTCACAGAGGATATTGTCGAAATCCAATTCTCCAAATGTGTCACCTTTCCCAGCTTCCCTCTCAGCCCATTTTCTAACAACATGCCAAAACAGAAAATTTACAGTGAAAAAAACTCAGATTCAGACCCTTTGCCTGTTGCTTTCTCTTGTCTTGATGCAACAGTTTGATACGTATGAACATGAACTACAAGAAATATTAGAGAAGAGGGATGATGAGTTGACTTCACCTGGGTCAGGTTTAACAGAACTAATGAGCTGAATGGACACACCCTTGCCCAGCAACTCATGAACCCTATCCAGAACTGAAGCTTTTATGTCATGGAAATCCAACACACCCTTCTTCAACAGAACCACTTTCCCTTTGATCTTCATGCTTTCCTCCTTATCCTCCTCAAGATTCTTCTTCTTGTTCTTCACACACAACTTTTGACAGAAGCCCATGATTTTCTCAACCGCAGAGATATATCAAAATGATGATCTGCACATTTAATTATAATTATAACGTGTTCATAAGAAATAGCAGAGAGAGTGGAGACTATATATAAAAACCAAGAAAAGCCAGTTTTGGGCGAAACTACAGGGAAAGACTTACCGTTCTCTCGGTAGTTAGAAGGAAAGCAGGTCTTTCAGATTTGGAGTCTTGACCCAATGGTGATCTTCCTCCTTTTTACTTATTCACATTTGGCTCCTTCCATCAATGTGATTTGTTTCTCAAAAGGAGGATTAAAAAAGCTAAAGGAGGGCAATTTGGTCTTAGCGCGTCTCATCCGGCCCTTACTAGGTTTGTGTGTATATAACTATATATATGACTTGAGGTTAGATATGAGAAAAATCAAGGTAGGATCCGTTACAGTACTAAGACAGGAAAGGATCGAAGGTGAAAGGTGGAGAGAGGTTCATGCTTGGGGCCCAATTAAGAGGGTTTTCATCTTTATCTCTTTAGTGATGAAGAGTTAAAGAACCCGATTCCTTCATCTCTTAGGACTAATAGAGAGATTAAAACAGTTGGATTGCTGTACAAGGAACAGAATTAATGGCCGAGTCAATAGAATAATAATGGTAGTAATAAAGATGCATGTGGATGGTATTGGATTCTGCGTCCACGCTGGTTGATGAAGTGGGTTGATGTGCGAAACATCTAGTTGAAGTGGCTTCTTTCCATTAAACTAAGCTTCATCGATTCAAGAAAGCATCTAAATCTGATAATTATACACTAATTAAGGAGCCCGCATGCGTGCTGGTCCAAGAAACAGACGCTGGCCTGGCAGGTTCATTAACGGGAGTTGTAGTTTTTTCCAAATGGAAAACGACAATCAAGACAAAGAATCACCTAAACTTACATGGTAAGGAACCTGTTCAGCAGAGGATCCAAGTTTTGACCAATCAGATAATGCCATTTGTTATCAGTTGCTTGACTTGAAGAACCATCAAAGAAATTGTGGGAAGGAAAGGAACAAATTAAATATGTATCGACAACACACTGGCAATATATACAATTATGTCCTTGTCTTCAAGAGTCAAGACCAATCATGTCTTAGCAAGTCCTTCTCGTACAGTACGCAGAGTAACAGGTGGAAGTGACCACACACAAACAAGGTCATTATCGACTGGTCCATGATTATTAGGGAATTAGCCCTGCCCTTTTACACGAATATAATGCCATCTCTATATATATCATCCCATCAACGTTCATATCCGTCCTAATAATTTACAACTGGAACTCATTATACCAAGGAAAAATTAGACTTTACAGAACACAAAATGTTAGCCTTGGTCTGGAAAACACTTCAGTCTTAACATAAGTTGTGTGAAATACTGAAATATCAATTCAATCTCCCACAGATGCATCCAGGGGTCACATTATTGCGTAGGGATGAGCCAAGTTTTATTTATATTAGAAGTAAAGGAAGATGATTAACTATGACAATCCCCTTGAAAGCTGCATTAATTAAGTCATACTACTACTCCTTAACCTTAATTACACTCTAATTTTGACCTTGCAAGTTATTATTTCCTGAAGCGTTTCTTAAAAAAGGAGAAACAGCAAAGCAATGATTCAATGGACCCAATTTGTAGGAGGGAACAAATTAGAATTTGGTCGCTGGGTACTAATTAATTAACGCGTGAGGTGACATGAATTAAGGTGCAGAGGAAGAAGACAAAAAGATAGGAAGGTAATTAACTGATGAAGAGTATGTATTACACATTATATTGGTGAGTCCGCCTAGCAAAGTAAGCTAGTAACTTAATTATTTGTATAAATAACATAATGGATGATAGTTAGGTACGTACAGCCGGCAGTCTAACTACTCCAATAACATGTTCATGCGTCTTCTTTCTCAATGGGTTATTTTCTCAGAACCCACTAAAACAAATTGTTGCTTTAATGAACAATCAACAGGTTTAATTTGAAGCGAGTATCTTAAGGGCTGCAACAAGTTAATTAAACTCTCACCTTTTATCTTCCATCTCTTTTATCATATATATGATGAGTCCGTTTGGATATGGGCATTTGTAAATTAATAAATGTGTTTAGATGAGGGCTTTAAAAAAAAAAAAAAAAAAAAAGTCAAAATTCTACTTTTTTTAAGCTTCAATTTGTAGCTTAAAAAAAAAAACAAGTGCAAAAGAAGAGATAATGAAGAAAAAAATAATAATCAGTTCTTCTTTAGCTATTTGTTTTGACACCAATTGTCCGTGATTTTCAATAAAATGACAACCCTGTCCCCAGGGTTTGATTTCGCCTCTGGTTGAAAAGTTGAGAAAATCCAAAGGTTTTGTTTTACAAACTGGTTAAAAAACACAATCTCAAAGAATGATTTTGTCATACCCATTTCAATAATTTTACTAATAAAAAAGTAGTTCTCTATTTCAACATCCAAACAACTTTTTTTTATTTAAAAGTCCTTCTTAAATGGTATATCTAAACCTAAAATAGCTTTAAAGTGCCTTTTCAAAAAGTAATGTAAAAAAAATCCTTTTTTTTAAAGCCCATCCAAACTAGCTCGTAATTTGCTCCTAATCACCAAATATTTTGTACACCACATTATTCTGGTCTAAAGGTTTATATATATACTTCCTCTGGTTTTTATTATAAGACACCAACTAGTAATTGTATTTGGTCTTTTTTATAAGGCACATGCTTGTTTCCAAAGTGCATTAATTATTATTTGTTTCATGTATGCCCATAATTAATAAAGGTAATGGGTGAGAATAATAATTAATATAATATTAGAATTTAATGCAATTAATAGATGTGATATTGGAAATTATTTAAATTGTATGACAACTTTATTGACTTTAACTGTTTTTATTAGTTTGTGAAAATTATTAGTTGATATTTTATAATAAAGATAAAAGAGAGTATTGATTAAATCAGGATGTTCCAACATTTTATCATTTCACCCCATCTTATCAAATTATTACCAAACCATGGGGACTTTAGTGCATGCATGGCCCACTACCCTTCAACGTGAATCATGCCTCATCCACCAACCATTAAAGGGCAATGCACTTTTTTTTTTTAATTACCATAACAAACATTGCTTGGAAGGGGTTATAGTTTCTTAAATTTAAGACCGATTCGGATATCTGAGTTTGTGGAAAATTACATCGTTAAAAGAACTACTACCCTCGATTTTAAATATAGGACAAAGTTTATAGTGTAAATTGCACTACAAACTTTGTTCTATATTTATTACTAAAGGGAGTTCTATATATTTAAGTTTGATGGCATGCTCAAATCCAATTTAAGGCTTAAGTAAAACGGTTCTGGATAAGATTGGAATATATAAGGCATAAGTAAAGTAGGGGGAGAAAAAGAAAGGAAAATAAACGGGTTTTTAGTACGGATGATAACTGTCTGTTTATCTTAACTTTTTAAAAAAGTTTTTATGATTTATGAGGTATAAGTATGTGAAATAAATTTTATGTTGGCTTATGAAAAAAAGCTTATAAAATCATAGTTTAGGGTTTCCCAAGTAAGCACTTGTTTGACACAAAATTAATATCATTCTCGAACAGGAGGTTAATTTGGAGATTACCATTGCAATATAATAAAATAACAGTTTAAATGTCCACCAAAAAGGATGAAATTAATCATCAAGATATATGATATTCCTTTTCAGACCCCACATATTGTCCCACACCCAAAACCAAATTCACGTTCTGTTCATATGTGATGAGATATCAATCGTTTAAATTTTAATCTGAATGATATAAATTTAAAATTTTTAATTTGTGATTTTTTTAAATGATAAATTTATTTTATGAGAAGCGATAGTTATAAGATTATCTTTAATTTTAATTTTTCATATAATAAAATAAATATTTATTTAAAATATAAAATTAATCTAATGATGAAGATGGATGATGACTACATTTTTTTTTTTGATAAAAAAAAAAGTTTAGATAGGTTAATGTCAGACCGGCCCCCACTCGAGCGCGCAGACGACCCTTGGGACTCTTTAAGCACTTATAACTTATAAGGGTATTTACGAGATTACCTACCGAAGGAGTCCTTACAACGGCAGAGAGAATCAAATTCTCATCTTTTTGGGACTTGAACCCGTTTCTTACCATCTGCGTCAACTCTCGGCTGATGATGATGAACATAAAATGTAGTCCTCCCCCCGGGCCCCTTCAACGTGAAACACCCCTTGGCCCCTTCACGTGAAACATGTGTTCGATCAACTCTCAAAATAAAATCAAGTTCAGACCAATGGGCTTCGTATCCTTTGATGGACTTCCTATTCCTATTTGGGCCTCTTTCGTCCAGGGCAGAAAACATAAAACCGCTGCAAGCTGGCCCAAATTATAATAATCTTACAATTTTGGAGCTCACTCAAAAAACACAGGGGGAGAGAGAGCATATTCTATGGGCAAACGAAGATGACACAGTTAGCTAAAGTATTGGCCTTTACTTAAAAAAAGATGATGTTCGATACCTGTTAGTCAATGTGAAAACTCGTTGATGAACGATCTATAAGCATTCTTTAAGTCTGGAGGTGTGCTTTGACCTTGATGGGGTACAAGTATCTAGAAAAAGAAGCATATTCTAAGGACGTTTAGAGAATATTACAAGCATATGCCCGGAAATATGTTGACAAGTGGGAGTCATATTCCATGATTCCTTGCTATCTGTCCTGCTCAGCGTTTTTAGCCATCATTGATTATCCCTACGTACTGGAATTTTAGGATGAGTGGGCCTAGTTTCAAGCGTAATATGTGGTTTGTATTGGCCAGATTAATAAATGTTCCGATTATCTAATATATTGTTTGGTGCTGCGCTCACACACCCTCTATAACTAACATGTCAATTTTCCATATAATTTTTAAAAAAAACACGTGACATGCTTTGGCTAATTAAGCGATATCCCGATTATATATTATTGCAAACTAATGACCTGCTATAGGTTGAGATGTTGATTCTTTTGCCCCTCAAGCAACCTGAAATATGCATATAGTATAATAGTTGAGACGACTCTTGTCTTGCGTGGGTGATGAAGAAGAAGCATTGTTTGGATATTTAAACAAGGGAGGGACAAGGCTTGAGATGAGAATGAGAGTGGTGATTGGTGGGGATTTCAAGAAAAACTCATTGATTTATATCACAAAATGATGCGTTTGATGTTGAGACTCTTGTTGCTTGCAACCCAATTATTTAATTAGTGTTGTTAATCGCTTCCCTAACACTTCATCCACACCCTCACGAAAGGTATCTATCTCCTCCTCTTCTGCTCCTCCTTCACTGTACTCTTCCCTTTTCTAAAATACTAAATGCTCAAACCAGGAATATTATTAGTCAAATCATGAGGATATAAGCTTATTCTGAGTTTTGAGGAAATACCAAATTCTAATTCACGTTCACTGCTTCCCTATATATGTTTTCATATCCATCCACACGTACTAACAATAGTTTTTGCCACCCACCATTCTCGAATAAAGTTTATCACTTTCTGTCTTTTAAAAAATAAAGTCAGCCAATTGCAAACGCATATATCTTGCGCGGATTGTTCATTTCACACCTAAAAGGTGACAAAATACCAAAAGATAATACAACAGAGACGAAAGAAAAAAGGGGTTACGAAAAAGTCCTCTCGAATATATATTCCCAACGAATAAAGGATGCCCTCATCCGCAGGATAACCACTGTTACTTTGAATCCAGTTTTTTTTTTTTTTGGGAGTGGAAAAAACAAGCTCGCCTCACTCACGTGTCACCCAAAGTGGATAAAGGGTTAAAAAAAACAAGTGGGTCGAGCACGCCTTCTTATGCTTGATTTGAGATTTCCAAACGCCCTCATCGTCATCTACTCCCAAATATAATATAATTATCCACTTATTCATTTTTGTTCCATATTTTCATTATTTATTATTCTTTTATAAAATCTATAACACGATCTATAAATCATTTAAAAAAGTTAAACTTTTGGCTTAAAATTTTAAGAAATTATGTCCCACCAGTTATATGATTGGCAGGGATTAAACCTTGAACAATAACCTGCGTTTGAATATGCTTTACGTTTTACATTAATGACTAACTTGATTATTATTATTATTATTATGATTTTTTCCTGATTTATTTATTTTTGCGGTTCCTATTATTGTTTTATTCTACTACTAACAATATAACTCCGGATTGTTGAGTTGAGGATGACTCTGACTCTGTCATTCTCCCATGTGAAAAACCATATATACAGTACTACATAAGAAACCGAACAGGAGAACATTTTATTTTGTCGCCTTTCTCTCTCTATCTGAGACCCACGCCCCAGCCCCCAGAGACCAGGCAGCAACGACTCAACCGCCGATCAGTCTGATTTTTTATTACTTTAGATCTGCACATTTCAATTCAACTACTCCTAAAACCAATTACCTAATTACTCGGTTTTCAAATATAGGAATTCAATCATACCGTTTGGTTTTCTAGAGGTGAAGTTTCAAGAGGTACACCCAGAAAACTGGAGGCAGGAGATATTGCGCGGCCCTATTTTTTAAATATTAGTATGTGAATGGTAATGAGGTCTGGAAGAAAAAAGGCTTCTTCTTCTCGACGAACTGTCATGTCGATCTCAGGCAAGTCCTTTCAATTTCTTCTATTTTTCTATTCTCTGTTGGTTTTTGATCTTCTACGTTGACAAGTTTTCTTTTTCTTCTCTGCTATTGTTAATCGTCCATTTTGGAGGTGGATTTTCTATGGTTGATTAGTATTTGGTTTTGGATAGTGCGCTAAGAAATTATAGCCCTTGCCCCTTGCTATTTGGATCGGTTAAGTTGGTCATACTTGTTTGTTTTTCACCTGCACTTTGAATATACTGAAGGCTTTTGTTAGATTGAGGGGTGACGTACAATAGAAGAGGGTTTCAATGCCCAGTTTCCAGAGTTCTTATAATTTTTGGTGCCTCACCTTGTGGGGCCCATTTAGATGGTCTGATGATAGTCTCTTTTTCTGAGGGAGTTACTGGGAATAGTATACGATAATGTAACCACGATTCCTTATTTATGTAATGATTTTTCTCCGGTGAAAGGAGATGAATTGTTCCAGCTTTTCATGGGGTTGATCAACTTCTTCTCTAACTAGCATTGATTGGCTTCTTATAACCATCTTAATTTTTACTGTACCGGGGGGATATTCATCCGATATCCAGGCAGGCGGCAGCCCGACTTTGTTGGAACTTCAATCTTCAATTGACTGCCTGCTGCAAAATAAGTTAACATTTAGGGTTACTTTTTTGGATAGGAGCTTTGAAGTCCCATTGTTATATGAATCTCCTTCATGTATGAATTCTTGACTTAGACTCCCAAAACTTGTTATGCGGTTATCCTGTTGTGTGTGTGAGAGAGACTGCATAACCTGTTTGTTATACTCCTTCAAGTTTTTTATTTACAATTTATGAAATGTAGCCTTTTGGCATGTTGACACCGGGCTTTTTTTTCCCCTTCTAGAGGTGGAAGGGGGTGCTGGTCACTGGGTAGCCTTGCTGTTTATTCTGCTGTTAGCAAATTTGTTTTGATTGCTGTTTGGTGTTAAGCCAGTGCAGCATTGTGCAAGTGATTTCCCCCTTGCTTGTTGACTATACTATCTCCTTGATCAACACTACTGTCGCCATTCTAGTGCTTTTTATCAAAATATATGCTTTCCTCTGTGACTTCTTGAATGATGGAAAGATGGTTACTAGTGAATTTCTAAGTTGAAAAGGAAAGGCAATTTTGAGATAAGCAATTTGAGGTGACGCAGGGGGTTTAGGCAGCTTATGGCATGAAAGTAGATCTCATTAGTCATGTGTTTGATGACATGCTTTGCCTTTGGAATGCAGAACATCATTTTCATAATTGACAAACATTTCTGTGTTGGATTCTTTTATAAATTTTCATTTTTATATTATATGTGAATGTGATTAGTTTTCCTTGTGATTCTCTACATGTTCTTTCAAAGTAGTGATTTTTTTAATTTTATTTTTCTGAAATAAATAATTAAAAAAGTATCATAGTTTCTTTGTTTTGCAGGGCACCGTGAAATGCATCAGCTGGGGCTAGAAAATATTACACTAGCTACACAACCCTTCAAAACAACAATTTTTTTTACATTAGCTGTAATACAATATATGAAGCGGACAATATTATATTTTTCGGCAAAAGGCAGGTGGCTTATGCTTTTCAGTATCCTGGTAGGAGCTCTTGGCATAATGCTGATGGCAATTGATGTTGTTCATGAGAAGGTATTTGCACATATTCTATCAGTATCTTGCGTAGTGGCTAAAATACTTTCACTTGGCTCTTTATAGACTCTATGGGTGATGAATTATTGTACTACCTCCGGTCCTAATTATAGGAACACTTTCGTAGTGCAATTTGCACTACAAAAGTGTTCCTATAATTAGGACTGGAGGGAGTATAATTTAGTCTTGACAATAATGAAATTCATATATCCCTATTGCTACTTTATTTACTACTTTTTGTTTTCTTTCTATATGTTCCTCTTTTCATGTTATATAAACTGATGCTTTAAATGCTTGTTATTGTTGCAGCATTTTGAGGAGATTATGGAATACTTTCGGTTTGGATTGTGGTGGTTAGCCCTTGGGGTTGCATCTTCAATTGGTCTTGGTATGAAAAATATCTTCAAAACAAAATTAATTGATTTCCCTCTTCTGATAAGCATGCCTGATTTTGTGTTTCATGGTTAAAAATACATTTGATCCCTGGACAATTTTGGTATCTGCACTTGGCAAAACATGCTTAAAGTTTCTAGGCTTAATACCTGTGAGCATGTACCAGTCCTTTTGCTATCATCTAGGTCATAAGTTGTGGGGTCCATGAATTTAAATTATTGCCCTCTTATGTTCCTCTTTGTTGCAGGGTCTGGTTTGCATACTTTTCTCCTATATTTGGGTCCCCACATAGCTTTGTTCACAATAAAAGCAATGCAATGTGGTCGAGTTGATTTGAAAAGCGCTCCATATGATACAATACAACTAAAAAGAGGTCCTTCTTGGCTTGATAAAGAATGCTCTGAGTTTGGACCCCCATTATTCCAATCGGCAGATGGTTCACAGGTCTCACTAAGCAGCATTTTGACTCAAGTTCAGGTAGAAGTTGTTTTATGGGGTGTGGGAACAGCTATCGGGGAGCTTCCCCCTTATTTTATCTCAAGAGCAGGTATAGTGAACTTTTTGTCGTCTCAAATTCTTCCCTTTGCTTTACCGAATGATTGTGAAGTTGATATAGTAATACTTACAAACATGCTTTAGAACAGATATGCATACCACGGAAACTATCTATCTACCTCTAACTTGTATGATATAATTATTTTTTGTTACTAGCCCGCTTGTCTGGTAGCAAATCGGATGCCATGGATGAGTTAGATACTGAAGGTGGTGGAATCATTGCCACACATCTGACTCAAATCAAGCGTTGGTTTCTTGCTCACACTCAACATTTGAACTTCTTCACTATCTTATTGCTCGCTTCGGTTAGTATAGACTTGATACTGAAGATAGAGGGTGACCTTTTTCACTAAATACACTTGGGCATATATGACTAGTCTGAGAAATTGCTTAGTTCGTTATGTCATCCTTTCTTTCTAAAATCATTATTTATATTTGATCAACATGAAAATGCCATTAACTTGAAATATAATTCAGGTGCCAAATCCTCTATTTGACCTTGCTGGCATCATGTGTGGACAATTTGGGATTCCATTTTGGAAATTCTTTCTTGCAACCTTGACTGGAAAGGCACTTATTAAAACTCATATACAGGTAAATATAAGCAAAGATATGAGGTAGGATGTGATAGAGAACTATAAGAAAGGTCCCGTTTACCCCTCCCCTGTTCTTCTGTTTGACCCTTTTCTTCTTTTATGCAGACATTATTCGTCATCTCAGTTTGCAACAATCAACTTCTTGAATGGATAGAGAATGAATTCGTCTGGGTTTTCAGCCATATACCTGGCTTTGCTTCTGTCTTGCCCACTGTAATTGCTAAACTCCACGCAGTTAAAGATAAGTATTTGAAATCACGCCATGCAGTTTCCCCAAATAACCAGGTATCTCTACATGGATTGAAAATGTCAAATTGCCCAAATATTTAACGGAAGTTTCAAATTCTTGTTGCCTTGGTAGATATGTCCAAATCTATTTTGCCTTGTTTCCTGAAATCTTATCATTTCATCTCTAGGGAAAAAAGTGGGGTTTGTCATTGGCTTCACTCTGGAACACTATTGTGTGGCTGATGCTCATGAACTTCTTTGTCAAGATAGTGAATGCAACTGCCCAGAACTATCTCAAGGGGCAACAGGAGATGGAGGTAGCTGCAACTACAAAGAAATCTCCGTCCGCAGAATCAGACACGCAATAGAATCCCGGATATTCTGCTCGAGTTACTTCTTCTCTATTAGGAGCTTTCATTAGACTAATACAAAACATGATGTGCAACTGAAGTTGCGGCTTCATTATGCTATTTTAACTCCAGGCAGTATTATTATTTGGTACGACTTTTAGATTTTAACACAATATTGTCAGCTACTTGCTAGGGTAGCAGATATATGAGACTCCTACCATTCTTTGGCAATTCAAGACACAGTTTATTTGTTCATTTACCCTGAAGCTGATTCTGTCTCTCTCCCCTACAACCCTTTCCTATTAACGTTTTGTGATATTATGTCTGAAAACACATAAATTGCCTATGCCTATACAGAGTAGGGTGTAAGCTGTTTGATGAAACGTGTGGAGTGCAGGAGGGAAGAAAGATACAAAGGTCACTTCATTCAGTTTTGTTCAGTTCAATCTATATAAATGAATCCACTTGTCAAATACAATTTGGCCAAACATTATCATATAAAACTAGTGTCTCTGGAAATAATTGGCTTTAGGTTTGCCCAAAACAAGAATACTAAAGTGAGGATGGGAAATTCTTATTATAATGAACTCAGAGCAGATGCACATGGTCTATAATATAATATTGCACATTAGACTAACAAATTGATGTTCGTTTTGAGAACCATGGCAATCCACCGGACAGTTTAATAATTGAATTTAACTAATAACAAAGCACAATTATCGTTGAAATAAATAATTAGAGGCAGCCTAATAAGCAAAAACTATCAAAGTTGGGTCCCATCTGGTTCAGATCATGGTTTCATTGAGAAACAATAAATCAGAAACCAGCGACAGGAAAAAGACACCAGCAACGAGGGTGATCATATATGCAATCACTACACCCCATTGAAACGGTTTTGAAATGCAGTGCACTTGTCAAAATTAAAGACATTCGGGGTCTTCCATTAACTAATCATAACTGCTACAAGAAAGATGCTTTTGATTAATATAATAAAGAAGACATATGTTATTACCCAAAAAATAATAATAATAATAATAATAATAAAGGAAGAAGAAATATAATAAGAGGGACAGAGTAGGGTTCATTGTTCAGTTCCTACCTGTAAATTAAGGTTGGCATATCTTAGTGCCATAAGATCCAAAGCTCGAGAATTGCCCCACACACAACTTCCTATTTTTATGTTTTTGTTGTGTGGTCTGGGATCGAACCCTCGGCCCACACTAGATGGCAAACACGCATCTCATTACTTACTTTGTGCTTAAAATCTGAGCCCCTGCTTCTGCTATTCTATACTTTTCTTGTTGGAACCAGATCTTTTGTAATAATATAATATTCTGAGTGTGCGCCAAATAGGATTTCTGAATTGTTATGCGTGGCAAAAATAATAGGAAAGAAGAGGGTGGAGAGATCAAGGAATGATTTAAAGGATAGGATATTGTTACTACCCATTTTTGTCATTACCAATGTCACTACTATTTTTTTACCGTTAGATTAAAATCTCATCTACCTTTATCATTTCTTTCTTCTATTGAAATTATGATCTAACAGTGAAAAATTGGTAGTGACAAAATCCTATCTCATGATTTAATAGTATGGTATTACTTTTTCTTTTTAAGAAACCATTCAAGTAATATTTTAGGCTTTTTGACCCTTTTGCCCTTAATTAATTAATAACCAAAATGCTCCTATGTGAAAACATATAACCTTTTGCCCCTATTTAGTCAATTACAACTTGATATGTAGTCGACTAAACAGTGCCAAATTTTTTTTAATGTTTTCTATGATGTAATCGACTAAAAAAACGATCTTAGTCGATTACACCACGCTAAATCTGTTTTTTTTTAAACCTCATTTGGGGCAAATCAGAACCCTTATAGTCAATTAAACTACCCAAGCCTCTCCTCCTCGAAATTTTTCCCCAAAAGCTCCTTGAATCCGTTGGTGAGTTGAGAAGGGATCTAAAATCTAGTGGTATTTGCATTGAGAAGGGATCTAGGGATCTATATATATATATATATATATATATATATATATATATGAATATGCTTGTTGTCATGAGGCGCTGAGTATCCAAGGGAATAGGGAAAAATTTACTAATATATGTAAATGTTAACGTTGAGTATGGAAAAAACCTAGCTGTGAAATATATATATATATATATATATGGGTTAAGGTGCAAAAATAGGCGTGTGATTTTCTCCCGGAAATGCTTTCGAAGAAATGTTTTTTTTAGGTGCAAAAGTGACTATGTGGTTACAAATTAGGTGCAAAAATAACGTTTGACCGTTAAGTTTGACTTTTGACCGTTGATTTTAACTTTTTTTGCTGACTGGACGATGACGTGGCATTTCAAAGGTTCAAAAATAATTTTATGATCTTAAAAAAATATTTCAGGTATTGACCGGTACTAAAAGGATACTGAAAAAAAAAATTCAGGATATTGACGGGTATTAAAAAGTATTTTCAGGATACTGATTGGTACAAAAAAAATATTTCATAATTTTGAAAAATTATTTTAGGATCTTGAAAAAATATTTCAGGTATTGACCGGTACTAAAAGGATACTTGAAAAAATATTTGAAATGCCACGTCATCGTCCGTCGTCAAAAAAAAAGTCAAACTTAACGGTCAAACACTATTTTTGCACCTAATTTGTAACCACATAGTACTTTTGCATCTAAAAAAAGCATTTGCTACTTGGGCGTTCTCTGGAGATAAGCGTATACATTTTTTGCACCTTAACCCTATATATATATATATATATAAAACGCTGCTTGTATAAAAAGGGGAAGAGAAAGATTTTTGCTAATATATATATATATGTGTGTGTGTTTGTGTGTTGTACTATATATATATATCATAATAAAAATGTATTTTTATGTTATTAGTATTTATAAACTCTTATATAATAGGATCTAATCTAACTAATTCTTATATTATTTCACTTATAATATTATTTACAAAATAATATGTATATAGTGAAGCATATTTTACGTGGTGTGAGCATTTATTAAATTCCTAATTTAAAGAGTTTAAATTAATTTACCAAATGGGGTTTTAAAAAAACAGATATGGCGTGGTGTAATCGACTAAGTACCGTAGCTTAGTCGATTACATCACAGGAAAACATTTAAAAACAAATTGTCACTATTTTATCGACTATATATCGGGTTGTAATCGACTAAACAGGGGCAGGAGGGTAATATGTTTTCACACAGGGACATTTTGGTTATTAATTAATTAATTAATTAAGGGCAAAAGGGTCAAAAAGCCTAATATCTTATATAAGAATGACATGATTTTATTGGAAAATCTACTACTAATAGTAATAATAAAGAAGTTGTTAAATGAATAATTATGTTGTAATATTTGAGGAAAATGTTTCAGAAATTTAATGAGTAAGAGAGGTGTGAGAACCAAAAAGAAAAGGGGTAATTTTGGAAATGATGGTGAGGGTTAGTTGTAGTAACATGATGAGGTGGGATTAATTAAAATGGATGTCCTTAAGAAGATGGTGGAGAAGTAATTGGGCGTGGGGTATATTCTCTTCTTGGTCTCTCTATTCACATGTTACCGGCCCATCAAGAGCCAATCACAAGCTGACACGCACTTGCCTGCTCCTCCACTCCACTCCACTCCCATTTCATTTTTCTTTTTGTTATTACATATAGACTTTAGGTTTACAAAGTCTAAGGTAAGACCACATTCGCTAATCTCAGTGACATTCTGCTACACTCAAAATTATCTAAGTCAACATATTCAATAGGATGTGATGAAATTACTACAAAATCCTGATTTATCTCTTGAGCTGATCGGATTAAATAATCAGCACATCTCAATGTTTCCTTGTAAGTATGAATAATCTGTAGATCCTTGTGTGAAAGGATAAGAGATCTTACTTCCTGTATCCCATCTCTCAAAGGATGACCCTGTCCACAATCAAATAGCAACAAATAAATAGCATCCAAAGAATCAGTATTGACTATAACCACCCTCTTGAAACTCAATTGTTTGCAGATATAAGGCCCATGTAGATAGCATGGATTCCTGTAGCAGTAGAGGTAATATTCCTTAACTTTTGTTGAAATCCACATATTCAGTTGCCTTGGTGATCTTTGATCACTCCTCTACAAGTTGCATGCCCACTATTCTTATATGATATGATCCATCAACATCCACATGTACATAACCTAGATCTAAGGGATGCCATCTCACTTCTGCTCTATTTGGTTTCTGCATAATTTGATGCTGGAAACGACCATGCGTCACTCTATCCATTAAGTGAAATATGCATCTTTGGGTAATCGCTCTAGGTTGATCTCTTGTGCCTTCAAATACTTTCTTACACATATTCTTCTGGAGAAGCCAGCACACAACACCAAATGTTCTATGTCAAGGCCATCTTGCAATAAGCATGCTAGATGGTTTGTTTTTTGAGTTCCATTTCAGCCAATCCTACAAAGAGCAAAAGAAAAATATAGAATAATATAATGGGTTAATTAAATTAAACCACTTTCTCTTGGCGATCTCGTAGTGCCTCAATATATGGATAATGGTTTCCTCCCTATCACACTCAAAAGGACAAGTGTTTTGCACGTAGGAATTATATTTTGCTCTGAGTGTATTAGTGGGAAGTCTCTTATGAAACACTTGCAAATAAAATAACTTTGCTCTTTTAGGAATCTCCCAACACCGTAAACGCTGCCAGGCGGGTTTAGGCGGATGCTCCCATTGGTGGTATATCACAGTGTATGTTGATTTAACAGTGAAGTTCCCATCCGAAGCGTTACGCCAATAGAAAACATCCTCACCCAAGCCATTAGGTGAAACAACCTTCATAATTTCTTCTATTATCTTTTTTGAGAGAAATGTTCTCCATTTATCCTTATCTTATTATTCGTTTGGCTTTACAAAATCCTTAACCACCGCCTCTAGATCTATCAAGTGGAGATTCTTGTCCACATAATATTTTAAAGGCTTGTCTAATAGCGTCCAATGATCCTCCCACGCCTTTCTAGATGACCCACTTCTCAATTTCTTTTCCAATCCCCTCATAGAATTCTTCCCATACCACTATTATGCCATTAGAGACTGCGGATTAACATCGTTTCTTGTTCACCTGTGACTTCTGACTATCACCACATCCATACTTGTTGTGCAAACACTTCTCCTATAGTGCATCTAGTTTGGTAATAATTCCTCAATAGAGCTTCATAATAAAAAGCTATATTTTAGCACTGCAGATCTTTAATTCCTAACCTACTTTCAAATTTATTCCTCTTTATCAAATCCCAAGATATAAAATGCATCTTTTTCGAATCCTTATTATGATTCCGAAAGAAGTCTTTACTCATCTTTTCTAGAGTGAGAAGAACCCCTTTAACTTTGAGTATTGATTGCATATGATAATATGGAATTGCATATAAATCAGATTTAATGAGAACAGTTTTATTTACTATGCTTAGAAAATTATCTTTCCAGTTTGCAAGCTTTAGGCCAACTTTCTAAATTAAGGGCACAAAGGTCAATTTAATTGCTCTCTTGTGCAAGATGGAACACCAAAATACTTCCCTAGGTCAGGTGTAAGGCCAATTCCTAGGATTTGGCTGAGTTCATACGCCCTGTTGACGTAGACATTTTGAGAAACAAAAACAAACCTAACAAAAAAATTGTATTATATTCTTCATTTCCATCATCTGTTGTGAGGAAGCTTCACCGAATAAGACTAGATCATCGGCACAGTATAACTAGGAAATCCTTGGGCCTCTTGTGCTAATTTTCAATGGCTTCTATATTCCATTTTCTACTTACATACTGCCTATCCAAGTCTTTCCATGCACATATAGGACAAAGAAGTATGGACTCAGTAGATCACCCTGATAGAGCCCTCTATATATATATATGAGTTGGGTGGCCCCTGTTATTGAATGCGAGGAAGGAAACAATAAAATGACTAAAGTGCCCCCGGGTGAGGGGTGAAGCTGGTGGGCCCCAACCCCCATATCTCCTTTACTTTGCTTTTGAAATCATGTGCTCTAGTTGTGGGGGCGATAACGACGTTGCTGTGAGACGTGTTGGGTAGGATTCTTGTGAGGAGGTCGCGTGGAATTTTAAACACTTAAAAAAGAGACCCAACTGTGTGCCCATTCTGTGAGGATGTTGTCCCCCCCCCCCTCATGATTGTCCTCCTTTATAAATACTGATATCAATGCCACACTGGAAAAGAGACTTGTATTAAGGCATTACTTGCCTCCTTGCTGCTTCTGCTTGTCTTGAATCTGTTTCTTTCACGCACCCCTGTTCTTCAGGTATTTCTCTCAATCCTGTGCTTCATTCTGCATTCACCTACCACTCACCCTCATGACTCTCGTCTCTCTCCTTCTACTCCCAACCAATCCTATGCATAAAATTGGCCTAAGTCGTCTTTTCCCATTGCAGCCCCATTTTACTTTCCACTCATCCATTCTCAATCATTCACTTGTTGACATTTCTCTGCCCCTGCAAAGTCATTCACACTTTCTTTTACCTGCTGAGATTCAAGGAATCATCAACTTGAGCTCATTTTCACTTCATTGGTTGATGCCCCATCCTCTCTTCACTGGAAATCAATGGTTGGTTCAAATCAAGGAAGGAGAAATGAAGGACCCCATTATTGCACCGCCTTGGCCCTACTTCCTCCACTATAGATTACAGATAGGGACAGCCAACAGTTATCTTCCCTTTCTCCCTTAAACAAAAGGAAGAGAGAAAGCTAGTTGTTCATGTCAGCATGAGTAAGTAGTGCCAATTATTGTGGGGTCAGAGACTTATTGGTACCAACCCCATTCATGGGGGCACTACAAATTATAGATGACCTTCACGGCACACTTGTTGCAATATAATGCCCTGTTTTCCCAATGAACCCACACTCCCTATTCCCTTGTCTTCTCAATTCCCCCACTGACCTTAGTTGTGTGTGTTTGTCTGCCCTGGAGGAAATTTTTAATACAGTCAACATCACATTTCGACAATTCCAACCCAAACGAGTAATTAGTAATTACTTGTTTGGTTTGATTTGATACGCCTGCCAGTACTATTCAACTTGGGGATTCAATTTGATAAATTTATTGTATTTTGGAAGCCAGTCCTTTTTCTATCACTGTTGTTGAGATGTCAAGACTTTTTTACTTCATTTTCACTTCAATGCTTTTGTTTGAGCTGACCTCTTAATTGAGAACATGATTGAAACGACGGTGCTGACGAGGCCGATAGTGGGCCCAACAAGGGGGATAAGTCAAAAGTTGATGTGCGCCGTATGGTTATTTTATGAAAATTGTATTATAAAAAAGCTAAGATACACAAAATCTAAGAAAAAATACATTTAAATATTCAACTTTCAAAATTCAGAAAACATGTAACTGTTTTAGTCAATACTTCACAACCCACAAAAATAATAATTATTTTGACAATAGGTATTGAAAAAATGTTTTAGTCAATTGATCACAACACACAAAAATAATACTACCTCTGATCCTAATTATAATAATATTTTTGTAGTGCAAATTACACTACAAAAAGTGTTCCTATAATTGTGACCTATAGGAAGTAATTATTTTGATAACATTGTTAGATACTGAAAAAATATGTGAAATGAGTATTTTGATCTTAAAGCCAAAACATAAAAAACACAGATTATCACCCTATTCCTTCTCTATCCTTTACAAGTTTTAATATTTTTTTCAGACTTTAGAAGTTAAGGTGGTATTTAAATGTTTTTCCCCCCAAAATCTATCTCTCATTGTTTAAAAACTAACATAATAACTATTATTATTGCATGTAAACAGTACAGCATTTTTTAGTTGTATTTTATTTTTGAATGGCAACCAACCCATGGTTTAGGAATTTGGTGAAGGGCACAAAGGGGAAATGCCAGTTTCATTCGTGGGAGGTTCCTGTAAAAGATCACACAGAAGGAGGACACGTAAATGTTGTCTTTTTCAGTTCATCTCTGTATTCAGGCTTTTGCTAACGGACACACAGAAACACCAAAAAGGCGAATCTTTTTTTCTTTTCCCAAATTAGTGAAATTACCACTCTCACATTCACTGTAGTTCCTCACTTCTCATTTCTCAAAGCTTATTTGTTCGTAATTTTAACAGAAAATAATTATATATCTCTCTTATAGTCTCATGCTAAATTATATAAACTTTTATTAATTAAAATATTTTCAATTTTCTTCAACTAGAAAATCATTAAATATCAGATTTTGATACGATATTTTAGGTCGATAGTATTCCCGAATTATCCAACTGGGGATGATGTATTATCCGATTTGGGATGATATAATGGCTTAGGAAGATATTCAACATAACAATAATCATAGAAAAGATATGATATTTAAGGAAACAGATAGGAGCCACGTGCAGGACACTGGCGATAAAAGGTTCCTCACGTTTATCTCTGAAGGGGGCCCACAATTATTTTAGAACAGATGCAGCCATCATCTGCTGAATAGAATAATAAACTTCTTTTGTCATTCATTATTCTTCACTCATTCTCACCCAAAATAAGGAATTCTTCTTCAAGTCCAAGCATCCAGATTCTATCATTACTGCACTTCAATGCAATGAGCATTTCATTTAATTTTGGCCATAATCTTTCAACGAAAACAAGATTCTGGTAAATTTGTAACTCTCATGGAATACTCAATTCTAATTATTAATTACAACTAAAGTTTGTTATCATCTAGCTCTTCAATTCTTATGGAACACTCTTATCATCATTGTTGTATTGCACAGGAATGGAATCACAACAGCACAGAAGGGGAACTGGCAAGTAGCAAATTTTGTGGCTAACTCTATTATATTCTTGCTACAATGATTACATATTTCGTGCTCTTCCATATAGATAATGTCAAAAGATGTCTCCTGCTCCTCTTTCTAGTCTAGAAAACAACAAAAATAACCATAGAATGAAAGGAGAACAATTAAGAGGAGAAATAAAATGTAGGAAGACTTCCATTACAAACCCAGAGGAAAAGGTGGTTCTTGCCTTCCTTTCCTCCAACTTGTTTCATCCTTTCATACTAATCTTGCCAACAAGCACGTCTCCGAAAGCAATTTCCCCCCACATCAACTCCACCTCTCCAAAGAACAAAAAGAATTTTGATTAGACTTCAAGATCAACCTTGTCAGATTATAAACATAAGTGTACAAAGATTACTACACACTTCACTTCAGCCACATTCCCATATTCTTCAGACCTTCCGTCCAAAATTGTGAGAAGTCTCTTCCCTAACTTAAATCGTATCTTGAGGCCGTGGTTTGCCTTCATATTTGCACCTTCCATCTCTTTTGAATGCGCACTATGCAAAATGGCATGAACACATGAGGAAGACACCTTCTTCCACTCCACAAACATAATCCAGGTTATAACCCCTTATACTCAGATTGCTATTCTGCTCTGTTTCCCCTATGCACAGTTGAGTAAACAACCGACGGCATCATTTTACTCACCTGCAGGTTGTTTCTGCTCTGCTGGCTTCACTTGAACTGCAGCAGGTACAGCATAAGGGAAGCCCGCAACAAACTGATGGTGATTTCCAGATTGTTGTGCTGTGGCGAAGTGTGCAGGATGCATGAAACCTTGGGTTGATAAACCAGCACCTTTCAAACTGCTTGCTGCAGCTGCAGCGATCTTGGAAGAATCAGTAGAGCTGGTATTAACAATTGTAACTGCAGGACAGAAGGACAGCACGCCATTAGAGGAAATGCCTGACGAGCTTTGTGGCTGCATATGAGAATCAGAGCCACGTCTTTGAAGGTAGTACCCATTTGCAGCCGAAGTTGTAGAGGTAGAACTACTTGATTGCGTAGCTTGGGGGTTCATATAAGCATTTGAGAAGAATAACTGTGCCTGCTGTAATGATTGCTTAGATAGTTGCTGCTGCTGTTGTGGCAATTGGGGTTTTGTCCCCGTGCCAGAAGATGGATTCAGCTGAGAACCACTAAGGATTGATGATACAGTCCTCCCACCAACAGGTGAAGACTTCTGATTTGGCATTGCTTGTGAACTTTTAGGTTGCTGAGTTGATAAAGAAGCCTGACCAACCTTATTGCCCGTTGCTGTAGATGTTGTCCGTGGACTACCCCCACTTTTGGAAATTGAGGACGTAGTTGGTGAGCCAGCCATGACTGGAGGAGATGGGGAATGGGAGGCGCCTGAAGGTTGCCCTTGTGTTGCAGTGGAGGATTTAAGATTTGTCGCAAAAGATATTTGGGTGTGACCTTGCTGAGAACGAGCCTGCTGCGGAGGGACAGTTTTAGCTGATGAAGGTGTCGATGACATAGATGGAGCAGACTGAGAAGTAATTGGCCTCACCGAATTCTTCCACTGAGGTGACTGAGCGGCAGTGCTGCTGCTTTGTACAAGGTTTTGGGGATATGCAGATACACTACTAGTAAACTTGGTGGCCACAGAAGAGGCAGAAGGAAGGTGATCTGAGTAGACATTTCCATTACTTGAGGATACTGTCTTACTTCGCGGAGCAGCTGTAGCTAACTGATGCTTTTGAATCTGAATTGTTTGCTGCTGTTGCTGGTTTCGCTGCATCTGCTGCTGAGAACTGACAGTACTGTTGTTGAATGTAGCAGGCATGCCAGAAACCAAAACCCGGGATGCAGCAGATCCAAGGTTGTGTGTTCGGGCTGAGCTATCAATGACACTGTTACCTGTAATTGCAGACATCGAGGGATCTGACATGTCCGACCTAGAGAAAACAATGGACTGTCCTACGGTTGCAGGAGCTTTTCCCGCCATTGCTTTCCTATCTTCGTCAAGGTTACAAGAATCACCTCCAGTTTTCCCCACTTCGGGGACACGATAATTTTTCTTCTGCTGAGCAGCTTGGGCTGCCATTATTTGAAAGTTTTGACCCTGCATAATTGGATGGTTCTGGGCAATAGATGAGGGGTCAAGGCCAGTAGCAGTAGTAGCACCATTAATGGGCGCAAATGATATGGCAAATGCCTGAGAAGCTTCTGCTCCAGCCTTGGAACCAGTATGCTGCTGTTGCTTCTTTTCACTGTGACTGCCATTGGCACCAGTAGCAGCAGCTGCAGCACCAATTGACGCATGTGTCATCACAGCAAAATTTGGCTGCATTGGCATTGCAAAGTTGTGGCCATATATATTCATAGGAGCACGAGCAAGCCTACTATCTGCAGTAGATGGGCTATCTTCACCACCCATCTCAGGATGAGAAGCATGATGGTTGGGCAGATGCTGCCTCTGTTGCTGCTGCTGCTGCAGTGACTGTGATGGCTGGGTTTTGGATGAGGCTGGAAAACCTTGCAAGCTTCCACCACCACTTGTGCCACTAGCATTAGGCTTTTGTTGCTGATTCTGCAAATGTTTTTGTGAAGATGATGACCCACCAGACATATTTGTATTTTGAAGACCATGTTGATTCTGTTGAGATTGAGCAGAGAGTTGCTGCTGCTGAAGCTGTGAAGGGTGGAGCATTTGAGAAGAATAGAAAGAACCATTGAAGAATGGCAGAGCCTGGGCATGGCTTCCTCGGAATGCAGGTGGACCACCAACATGTGCTGGTATGGGAAATTGGTATGCATTATTCTGCAAAATTGCCAAGTACTGAGTTTCATTGACGGGCATATTAGGGTAGCTGAAGCTCATCGTTGGTGCAGAAGCAGGCCCTGTAGCAGGAGCACTTGCCGAGACTGCACTAGATGTACTAGATGATGATACCACAGTTCCTGTAGAAGGCAGAGATTTCACAGATCCAGGTCGAACAGACGCAGCGGCCGCGGCAGCCTGCTGTTGGTTCAGTGGGAAGATGAAAGCAGGACCCTGCTGGAATTTACGAAAAGCAACAATAAACCCAATTAAAATCCATGATTAAAATTAGAGAGCAGGGGGAGAAATAATAGCAAATGCTCAATTAAAATTAGAAAATAACTTAGGTGACTACCACCGGAAAAGGACACAAATCGTACCAGAACATTACTAGGTGCTCCTGGGGGCAGAGCTTGCTGAAGCAATATTTGCTTTCTCTGTGCATTGTCAATGTTGGCGGCCAGAGAGCCTTTTTCCTTCCCAAGATGACCTGGAAATATGGCAAGACTGTGCCCTTTGTCTTGAGCAGAGTTTGCAGTCCTGCTGACAATATTCCCTTGCAATTCTGTAGAAGGTACCATACTGAGATTGCAGGCCTTAGCACCGTATAAAGATGCAGAACCTGCTGCTGCCGCAGGCCAGAAAGGATTCATCCTTGCAATTTGTTGGTGATACGATATATTGCGGGCAATGTAGCAATGGGTTGCACATCTTTTGGGCCGTGGCTGATTGAAAAGTAGATGAGGCGGCTGAAAATGTCAAATATTACATAGAGACTTTAGCGAGCATGTTTTTGACAATATTATAAAGAAAAGAAAAGGAAAAGAACTTCATTCACAAAATAAGAAAATAAAGCGCACATACTGGTATAGCCGGAGAAGACCCGGCGGTGCCATCCATGGATACAACTCCTTGTAGAGGCGTCATATATCTGTTAATGAGAAGATGGTCACATCCCAATTAAAAAGAAGAGCGAAAGAACCCTAACACCGGCAACAAGCGTTAATAACAAAAACAGATGAGCTATGACCGTACCCCATAGAAGGAAGCCCGCCCGACCAACTGGGAACGGAGATCGGCAGAGGCACAGAGCTGGACTGAACTGCAAGAAAAGAAAAATCTCGCATAAACAACCCAGATGGGCAAATAGAGACGGGGGAGACAGAAAGTAAATCATTCAGATTGAACTTACCGGCTTTCTCTGAGTTAGATTGCTGCGGCTGCCTCAGCGCGTTCTGCTGATGCCTCTTCCCAACCATATTGGGACCACCACTATCTTTATCAGTCTTCTCTAAATCCATCCGTAGATCGCTACTCCTTTCTTTTTGAACACTGGCTGGATTCAGTGAATGGGCATCGTCCGCCGCTGCTCTCTTCTTATCAGTTCCGATCAACACCGCCTCATCCTTGTTCATTTTCTGTGATTTATTATCTTCCTTGACCATTGGCTTCGCCTCCTGCTTGCACCAACAGCCAATAAATTCATTTCGCCGTCGGCAACACAAAACTGGGTAAGAATAAATAAAAATAAAGGCACGGACCCACTTACCATTTCAGATTCTGCTGCCAATGGCTGCGGATCTCCAGCCGCAAAATTCATCTCCACATCTCTTTCTGGAGAAGATCTCAATGGAGGAGGTGGCGCCTGCACAATCCATTGGAAAAGGAAAATTAAAAAAATAAAGATTAATAGAAAACATAGGAGGAAGTTGGAATTTAGAAACTTGCGGAAAGGAAAACAAGACACACCATCAGATCTATCTGGATCTTCTCTTCCCGCTGGCTCACACTCAAGGAAAAGATCGGTGTCCTGAAAAACCAAGAAAATCAAAAAAAAAAAAAAAAAAAAAAAAAAAAAAAAAAAAGCTCCACATGTCTGAGCAAACCCAACCGAAGCTCAGCAGAGGAGCGAAAGACAAGTTTATGATACTCACGCTTTAGACGCTTTGACGTCCTCAGAGTCATCGTCTAACTTCGGCACAATGGATTCCTTCTTCGGAGACTGAGGCTCCTCCTTACTCAATCCCACATCTGACCTCTCCGATTCTACTGGCGCAGACTCCGAAGATGTCTTCCTTTCTAACTTAATCGACTCCGGCTGAGGCTCCGATGGCTGTTGAACAACTTGGGGATTGGGTAAACTGCATGACAAACCGCCGGTTTCGGATGCAGATCCAGCGGTTTTATCGAAATTTGGAGAACAAGTTTCGACTTTAGAAGCCTGATCACTTTCGGCCTTGGAGGTTGATGCAATGGGGCCATTCCGAATGGGGAAGTTCGTCGGATTTTCACCCTCATCCTTCGCGGGACGAGGTCTTTTCCTCTTAGGTGCTGCTGCAGAGTACAATAAAAAGTACAAATAAGTTTCATCCGTCCAAAAACAGATAGACAACGATGTTCTCCCTTCCCCTCCATTTTTTGCCAACCGCAAGCAAAAAATGTAGGAAAATATTAGAGAACAATGGAGCTTTGAAAGCTCAGAGAACCCAACCAATAGCAGATGAGGGAGTTATGGTAGTACTGGGACCTTGGGGTGGAACTGATGATGACAGAGGCGGTGCGGATTGTAAATGTGAGATCGGTGAAGATACCCTGGACCTCCCATCACCGGAAGATTTGCTAGTGTCCCTGGAATCAAACTTCGATAAATCATTCGCCAACGGTTCTTGCTTGGAAATCCCTTCAGGCTGTCTCTTCATACCGTATAAGACTTCGGCGATCTCTATCTCGATCTCATCCTGAACTGAAGAAGATTTGGATGAAGACTTTGGGGGTCGAAGCTTGGGTCCACTGGGCTTCTACAGCAGAATAACAACTCGTTAGTATGGCAATCGCAGGACCAGCATATCGCAAGACGAGAAAAAGCGAAGAACAGCAAGAACTCACTATCTTCTTGCGAACCGGAGCGTTAGATGAAGATGGCGATGCCGGAGATGGAGAAGGTCCCGCTCTCACTGGAGAAGTTGACGCTTGCCTGTGAAATGGCTCCCCTACTATTCCACCATTAGAAGCCCAACATTCATGCAATCTCTTCGTTGAGGCTGAGAAGAGAAACAAACGGAGAAGCGTTAAAGTCTCTAGTTTAGATCATCAATTTGAAATACAGTCAATTCGATTACTCCTGAGCCAAAGCACCCTACCTGACCGTGCCTTCCTAGGAACCATCACCCCAATCATCTCATCGGTTGCCTTCCAAGTCGACGCTCCTCTAAAATCTTTCGTCGGAGGAAAGCTCTTCCGATGGTTTGATAAGGAGGAGGACGATAACGATGATGGGTTGAGCGGAAGCATTCTTACTGGACCTCCGCCAACATCATCATCCTCGTCTTCTTCATCATCGTTAACACTCTCCTCCGAGCTATCTTCCGCGCCGTCTTCTCTATTGTTGCCGTGCATCAACCTATCCCCTCTCCTCCTCTTGGTGCGACTCGATCGATCCCTCTCGCGCTCTCTGTCTCTATCTCTGTCCCTCTCGCGATCTCGATCCTTTTTCCCAGTCCCTCGATCTCTGAGCCTGGTCGGCTCCTGTAACTCCATCGGCCCATCTTCCTCTGCAAGTCATAAAAAGAAGGGAGGCCGTCAGAAATCACGGAACAAGAAAGGGGGGCTTTGTTTGAATTGAAGAAGATGAGTACAAACATGAGAGAGTTATAGATCTGATGGAATTACCAGGTGAGTCTCTGAAAGTGTGAGTCCTGGGTCTCCTTCTGGACAAACCATTGGCAGCCATAGTATTTCTCCGAGCTTCTCTGCTTCTGTCCATACGATGCTTTGAGTCTGTGACACCGCCGAATCATCCACAACCACAAGATTCACCTCATCTTTCATGAGGAAAGATAATCAGCGGTTAAAAAGATTGAGGGACACCAAAATTGGAAAGTAAATTGATTGTGTAGAGGGAACAAGAGTCGTAAAGGAGATGAGGCTGCTGCTAGTTCTTGTTCTTCTTATCTTGAGCAACTGTGTTGTGCGTCGCTGCTGCTCCAGTGCTGGCTCTGTCCCGTTTCTTTCGCCTCTCCACCTCTTTCTTCTCCTTTTAATATGCTCCAATCTCATCATCATCACCATCATCATCTTCTCTCTCCACGAAAACCACCTCCCGAGCCTGGTGGGCGGTCACGATTCATCCATTTTTTTCCGTGTTCTCATCCTCGCCGTTTGTCTCTTTCCCGAAGCAAACTGTGTGATTAAAAAAATAGAATATTTGGGGGCCACGTCAGAGTGGGCCCACTTGGGAAATGGTTGACCCACCGCAAGGGATCCTTTTTCCCTCCTTGTGGTCTCTCTCTCCGCCTTGTCGTTTAGGGGGTACTTCTTTCATCCTCTCCCTCTGCCACGTGTCTACTGCTACGTCAGCTCATCTCGCATACGTGGCTCCCTTCGTGACCGTGTACCCAAAGAAACCCTAGCCGTCACAACAGCCAACTCCACTCTCTTCTCCGTCCCGCTCGCTTTTTATTTCCATATCATTTCGGTAACACATCCTGATTTACTCGAAGATACTTAGACCTTAGATTATCCTCCGGGCGCATTTGATTTTTTTTTTTTTAGAGATTAAGGAAGTTAAATAAGTTAATTAATCATTTCATATGTTGTATTTTTTTAGATTATATATTAGTTTATTAGTCAAACTATATAATTTAAAGAAAAAAATACAAATAAAAATATTTTAAGTTGATTTGATTAGCTTCCTCAATCTTTCCAAAAAAATCAACTAAGTCTTATAATTAGGAATAGGAGTATCGGTTTACAAATTCGTTACAAACAATTTGTGTGGCTTGGAGGAAATTTCGGAATAAATCAAACTATATTTACTTGGCATGATTTCTCTACTGGACTAATTATGGAAAAAAGGAATATAACTCCTTTATTGCAGATCTTAAGTGTGGATGTGGTTGGTTCAAGTGCTTTGGAAAAAATTAAATGGTAAAATCAAATATTTATTAATTTCTTTATTGTTATTGGCGTTTATTTTATTTATTTATTTTCACACGACAATTGGCATTTTACAATCTTATTTAAGTAAAAAAAAAATCCAACTCAATAAGAATTATAAATTGAATTAGTGAGGGTATAGTATTAAATAATGGAATAAAAAACGAACAAGATATAATTAAAAAAATAACAATAATTAGATTATGGAGTTTCCTTAGAAAAATAAACAAGGGTGGGAGTCTCATATTAAATAAAAAGGAGTCATTATTTGTTGTCTGTAGTCTCGATGGGTTTAGAGATAAGAATGGGTGTGGCGTGTGCATAGTATAAAGTTTGAATAAACATAAATGTGTGGTTCTTTGGGTTTAAACGCCATGGGTTTTGATTTGAGCGCATTAAAATAATGGGAATCAGATAATGGTGTAAACACAAAGAACCAAACAAACAATTTTATATAAAGTCCACTACACCATTACCGTATTCAACAATATCATATCCAACCAAATCTTATTCTCATCTATGCCTTAACTCAGCATTCATTAATCCATTTTTTTATTAACAATTATGGCCCAATTATTTATTATTAATTCTCATATAATACTCCGCTTTCCCCTCTTATTATTATTATTATAATAATCCTACCAAACCAAGCACTTTGTTTAAACGACACCTCCAAAATACAATCATTAAATTAATTAAACTTAATGATCAAGAATATAACTCCATAGTTGGTAAATAAATTCAAATTTAATCCTCAGTGTTTTGAAAAAGGCAACGCGGCTACCATAATAAAATGTTATGGTTTATCAATTAGGCAATTAATTAATATATTACTTTTTTTTCTTCTTGGTCTCTTTTTAAGTTAGAATAATTAATGGGTTTAGTTTTTTTGCACTTTACGATCACACCTGTGTGATTTCTAACATTCAACGATTCAAGACAGGATCTAAAAGTAGAAGGGGGGAAACTTACCTGCATCACGCATCCGTACAATAAAGAATTACAGCACTAACCATAAAATAGTTTTTTTTTTTTATTTGGGAAATCATAAAATTAAGATAAAATTTATCTCACCTGCTTCATATATCGCAAGTCACAATTAAAAAATTATTTTTAAATGTTTCAATCATTATTCTAATTAAGTTTGTCGTAATCCAATTTCATTATAAATTATATTTATTCTCTAATTACATGAATACTCTGATTCATAATGTGTCAGATTTTTAGTTATACCGAATTAATTAAGTGATAGATCTGATATTTGAAGCCTTGGATTTTCTTCAAATGGATCTAGAGTCCATTGGAGCATGGAGGTTGAAAAAACAAATTGTGGGTCCATATGTTAAGGGAAGTTCATGAAAAAACCCCCCTTACTTTTTCGCTCCACCTATATACTTTTGTTTGTGGAGAAATCCCTCTCCAATTCCAAATTCAATGCTTTTACGTTTACCCCGTTTCAAATTCAAATACATATTTTTTTTTAAAAAAAAAAAAGCTGAAAATTGACAGAAAATAACGTTAATGGAGCAATTATTCAAAACACACACTATTATATATTTTTAATTTATTTATATGACGCGATTTCAGATTCTTTTAAGGCCTCACCTCACCACATATTGACTTATTGTACTGTAGGGCGTAGCGTAGGCTCAGTGTTACATTGATCATTGTTCTTAAAATACAATAAAGAAATTATTTTATACTCCCTCCCGTTAATTATAAATGAGTTAGTTGAGTTTTTTGGAGAAAAAATGAAACTAATTAAATTAACTTAGAAATATTTTTATTTTTATTTTTATTTTTTTCTTCAAACTAAAAAAACCAAAAATAAAACTAATATATAATATAAGAAAACACAATATATGAAATGATTAAGTAAACTTATTTATTGTACTTAATCTAGCGTAAAAGTGTTACATTGATCATTGTTCTTAAAATTAAAGAAATTATTTTATATTTTTTTGACCATAAGAAGTTACTATTTTATATTAATAAGAAAGCAATACGTAAAAGGTCCACAGGTAAAGTGCCGCATGATCAAAATTACTACTGCCGACGGGAGGGTATTCATGTCCAGACTGGCAAAAAAAAACAAAAAGTGGATGAAAAGTATTTTCAATAAATATTAATATTAGAAAAAACATATATAACAGACAAATAACTCCGGTACTTGTTTACAATGATAATTATATTATATAAAAAATCATGGATCTCAATATCTCATACCTATTTCTATTGCATTTAAAAACAAAATAATAAAAACATTGGCTAAGGTTGGAATCTCGAATAATATTGATTATTTTCAATAAGGGAATACGTAAAAGAAACAAAATGACATAAAAGCATATAAAAGTTAAAAAATGGAAAATATTCAATCAATCCAAAAAAGGATTATTATAATCCATCCACCCTCCCTAACCAAACAAAGTGTCAGAGATATATCCATAGAAAGTAAACGATGTCAAATGGATGAATGTTTACCAGAAAAACATGGAAAATAATAAATGAAAATATTTGTGAAATTATACTTCTAACCCGATTAAATCTAGTGTGATTCAATGTTAATATCATAGCTAGGTGTTAGCTGTTAACAATTTTTTTAAATGATCAGTTATATTTAAAATATAGAAAAGTCATACAACTAAAGTTAATATGAAAGGGTCACGGTGTGGAGATTAATAAGTACTATCTCCTCTTATTTATGATAAAGTTTATAATGTGATTTGTACTATAAATTTTATCTTATAATTAATTAGGACGGAAAGAAGTACATCAATATAAGATTTGGAAAATCAAGCCGCACTCTTTATGTGACCTGTACTTCTGTGATACATGACAGTTACATCCAAGTTCCCCCAAATATCATAGACCAAATGTTACCTTTGTTTGAAATAAGAGTCCGGTTAGATCCTTTTATTTTTAAATTAAAAGTTCTTATTAAAAAAGCCTAAAAAAAAAAAAAAAAAAACTAAAAAAAAAAAAAAAAACTTAAAAATGATTATTATATAAATTTTTTAAATTAAAAACTTGAAATTAAAAATAAGATGTTTGACAAAAAAATTGTCATAAACACTTTTTCTAATAAAAATTATCATAAAATGTATATTATAATAGAGTGGTGGCGGTCGATCATGATCGGAGATTACGAGCTTTCTTTTTTTTAAAAAAAAAAAAAAAGAACTTACAAATAAGTTCTCCATGGATCTTATTTTAAGCTCTTTTTTCTTCATTATAAAATAATCTCTTATAATTATAAGAGTTTATGTAAAATCCTATTTGGTCAAGCTTATACTTATAAGTAGAAGATAAGTTAAAAATAAATTAGACCAAATAGGCACTAAATTTAGATAAATAAGCACTTTTGAGACATCCAATTGTGATAAGAAAAAAACATTAATGGAACCCCACATTTCATTATATCTTTTTTTTTAGTGTTAATATAATCTTTGATTCTCTAGTTTGTTCTCATTTTAGTTTAGTTTCTTTAAATTTTAAAATATAGATTTTTATCCGTCAAATTTTATTTTATTTAAAATATTAATCCTTACACCTTAGTAAAAAATCTAGACCATTTTGTTCTAGAGCCCCGTAAACTAATGATGTGGTGAAGGACAAAAAAATTGTATTAACCTTTGATTATATTATATGATCCCATGTGGGTCCCACGCCTGTATTTTATTTTAAAAGTTTTAAAAAAGGTTATTAAAAAAGTTGCCCCGACGGAACAGCTAAGGAATTCACTAACTAAGGGGCTGTATAGTCAAAAAAAAAAAAAAAAAAAAAGTGGAAAAATCCCAAAACAAGACAACGTTTGAGAAAAAGGATCAAGTTTGGGGGATATGAAAGAAAAATGACAGATTGTGAAAGAGATGTTGCAGCAGATTAAGAATTAAATGGAAATATTGTGGTGATTGAATTAATTTTCACGATTTTAGCGATCACTCTTTTATTTATATACAAAAATGCGAAAGAAACAAGTCCACAAAAGCGGAGAAAGCGTGAAGGATCGTCCCACTTTCTTAATTTAATAATTCCAATATATAAATATTTATGGACAACCAGACCAACCTCTTTTAATCATATACTACTACTACTACACTATGCTCTTTTTCGAAGGGATCTCTTTGCTTTTCCCCCCTCATTAAAGTTCACTCTTATCATCGCTTTCCTATCCCAAACTCTTCCCCATTCCTCTTCACTTAACCATTACACATAGGACTGTGGGCCCCACGCGTCTTTTATATATATATATATATATATATATTCTTGAGTTTACTCCTTTTTTAAAAAAAATAAAAAAAAAAAATACAGGATCCGACTTTCATTTAAAGTAATCCCCTGATATTATACGCTAAATTATTTGATTATTCTCTGCCTCGAAACTTGGATTGTTTTGACCTTGCTTCCCGCAATTATTAATTAAAAAATGAACTCCAATTCGAGGATCCAAATTGTGGTAGTAATATTTTGTTCCCGGACATTTATTTATTTTATTTAAGACTCACTCATTTATTTATTTATTTATCGCTTTATGACATGACACGTGGACGCGCCACGTGAGACGCTTTGAAAAAAATGCAAAGGGCAAACTGTCCGGTTGCGACGAGAAATTGTTTTACTCGTGTAATTTTCAAAAGATTAGAGCCACTTTAGACTTTACATATTCAGTCTTGTCACCTTTTATACCACATACTTGTCACTTCTAAATTCGCCACTACGCTCCACATCCACATGTGAAGTTTTATTTTTATCTTCAAGGTCAATTAAAAGTTATTTTTCCGGTTTTGTTTATAAAGCTTATATTCACAAGAGTGCGTCCAGAAGTATAAATAGCAAATCGTGATTGTAAGCAATGGGATTCTTGTGACAAAATCTCAAAATTACTATACATTTCAGTTACACTGTTTGAAATTATCACTTTCTTATCACTCTCAACTCACTCAATCAATATCAATGCCTATTTTTTATATATATATATATATATATATATAATAAAAGTATATTATCATTACCAATATCATTATCATTGTTTTCACCGTTAGATCACAATCTCAGATGCTATATGAGATTCTGATCTAACGATAAAAAAAATGGTCGTGACTTTCTTAGTGACCAAAATTAATAATGACAATATCCTATCCCATAATAAAATCAGTAAGAGGCCATGTTATGTACAAGTAATGCCCAATATTATTGATAAAATCAGTAAGAGACCATGTTATTTACAGGTAATGCACAATATTATTGATATTATCAGTAAGAGGCCATGGTTTTTTTTCCCCTTTGGATCTCTTGTATTTGGTATTACAATTCTTTCCATCTTCATTCACTGGTAACAAAATATATATATATATATATATATATATATATATTCATTAATTTTATTGGACGCGGGGCAGTTTATTCTTTCCCTAAAATGTTCATTTCGTTAAGAGGATCAGCTGGGCAGCTTCTTTTGCCGTTGAGTGTTCTATGGGCATTTTTAGGTAGAAGTTAAACACAAAAAGAGTAGGTACAACTTTTAAAAAACATTTACATATATAATTTATCATAACAAACACAAAGAGTAATATATAATTTTATTTGAATATGATCCTAATATAGTGTTAAGTCTCAACTTTCCATTTCGACAACACAGTCTTTAAATAATCCTATAGTCTTATTCATTGGTGCGGAGCAGGAATTTTATGGTTTTTTTTTAATATATATATATATATATATATATATATATGTGTGTGTGTGTGTGGCCATATGGGGACACCCTACCATAGGCAGCTGTGTCTTTTCTAGACTCTAATTTTTTCAATTGGGCCAAGTATCCAATCGTCGACTAATTTAGGCTCAAGGAGCAAGTGTGCATTGTTTAATGGCTTATCTATATTTTTAACAAGTGAGCTTCCCATGATTTAAACTTTTGTTGCTATTTTTATGGGAATGAGATCTCTTATCATCTAACCAATAACTTGTTTGTCCTATTTATTTATAAATCATGTCATCAATTTTTTTATATGAACGTATAATTTTACTATTAATTTATTATTGTATTGAATTTGTTTGTAAGAGATATAATATATATTCTTCTATCAATTTCTAAAGAGTTCAGAGGTAATTTTGTTCAGGAAGTGTTAAAAAGGAAATAATTTTGTCCGAACCATTATCCCATTTAATTTTGATTATTAATTGATCAAATATCTTTAGTGACAAATCTACACATGATACACGTCATTTTAGTTAAGGTATAAAATTGTACCAGAAGTCTAAGTGTAATTTACTTTGTCTTTTTTCAAAATTGGATGAAAAACTTTGGGGGCAAACTTGCACATTAACAAAAATGAGGTAGATGGCATATGGATTACTAATTCAGCATATTTGGTCAACTAACAGTTAAAATTAATTGGGATAACAACCAGGACAAAATTACTTCATTTTTTATATTTTCGAGACATAAATGCCCCTTTACCCTTTTTTAAGAGTCTAAAACTTAAATTGCCTTAGTCATTTCTATGTGATCCTACTTGGATCCAGCACTTAATGTGTTTTTATTTTCTTTGTAGAATAATGTGATTTTACTATTTTGCCCTCAATTAATTATATTCTCTTTACTCAAAGTTTTCCTTTGCTACATGCCTACATCCACTTTTATACTTTCTCTTATTAGTACTCCATCATTTCTCTCCTACTTGTCCCTCATAAATAATAAATGCATGCTTAGGAAAAAATCATTTATATGTTTTTATTACTTTTAACTTATTTCTAAACCACATAATTAGATTATCAAGCTCTTGTAAAAAATAGATGAAAGAGTATGAAATAAGTTTAAAAAAAAAAGCAAAGTTTATGAAATTAGAGTTTTTCTTAATCTGTAATATGAAACATGAGAGTCACTTATAAATAGGATCTAAAAGAGTAACACTTATTATTTGAAAGCCAATTCATAATAAGGATTAAAAAATTTCTCTAACTGAATCTATGAATAGAACAGTGAAGCCCCCCTTTTTTGTAAGAAAGAGCAAAGTTTTTTTTTTTAAAAAAAAAAAAAAACACTAAAATAGAGCCAAAGGGGCAAGTAATAAAAATGAAAGGAAGTGTACCAAATCAGAGCTTGACAGGTGGCAATGAATCGATCAGTATCTCATAAAACATTGAAGATGGACCCAATTCCCCAGAATCTCAACCAAAAAGATTCCCCCCCAAAAAAAAAAAAAAAATCTCCCTCTGTACGTGTAAATTAAATATAGCAGTAGTGTAGTTAGAATTAATTACAGAAAATCCATGCATGTGCTGTAAATTGAAAGACCAGGCTGAAATGAAAGTGAAAAGCAAGCAAACAAGACCCAATGAGTATGGGTACTCGATGGCATTATGAGGATATTTGGGAGAAAGTGAATCTCAGTTTTTACTGAACATGTAAAAGCAGTAATTCCACATTCAACAATTTGCCAAACATGACTTCCACATATTCCTCTTCCCAATCGGGATATTGGTCAGCCCTTTTTTCCTATTCACAGCCCAACAGACATTGCCCAAACTAATTAATTACCCTGTCTCTTTCTCATGTTGTCATCTTACCTAAAAGTTGAATGCGTTTTTACCTTTTTTTTTAATATTTAATTCTTAATTTAAATTTAAACTAAACACACACTATTCTATTTGCTGTTGTATGACTCGTATCACAGTCAACATGTGGATATGCCATTTAGTCTGCTGACCCCGTCACTTATATTATTTTTTCTACTCTGTTGAATTATATATGACATTTTCATTTACAATATTGCATTCAAGTTCCTTTCAATTTCTTATTCATAAATGATATTTTTGTATTGTATGTTGTTCTTTTCTACACGTAAAATACTTAATTATTTTCATGGTCCATACGTACTACGAGAGAGTCGCGATTTCAAGCTGGATTTAAATATTTATTCATTATTTTTCTTATTGTATTATGCAATTATACATGTTAGTTTACTTTTGATTCGTTAAGGCTCATATCATATCGTTGTCCACATTAGTTTTTTTTTTTTTTTTCTGGCGAAAGATAAATTAGGAAGGACGTATTAGATTTATGGGCTTTTTAAATTGAAAGCATATTATCATAAGGCAGGCATTCATGAATAATGATATTGAGCCAATTAAGTCAAAATATATGGCACGATCTGATAAACAATCCCCAAAATCAAATCGCGTTTTGTTATAAAACTAAAGATAACTTAAGATAAATGAAGAAGAATAAAAGAAATAATTCTGCAGAGAGAAAGTAGAGAGAGAGTTACCATTCAAGTGTATTCGAATGTTTCTGATGGACGTCTATTTATAGAAGGAAAATGGGTCTTAAGTGTAATTATTCCACCCTGGTCATTAAATGTAATTTTCCCCAAAATCTCAAATATTCAAACCTGTCTGCGCCGCCGTGCATTCTGGAATTTGAGAGAAAGTTCGCGTGGGCCCCACATGAATAGTATCTGTATACGTGAATAGTGAATACGTATACATGAACAGTAACTTCGTAAATATTGAGGGCCAAGAGTCAATGGACATCCACATAATTAGTATATTCATAACACTCCCCCTTGGATGTCCATTTATGAATGTCTGCCGTTAAAAACTTTAACTGTGGAAAAACCCAGTGGGATAAAAACCCACCAAAGAAAAGAAAGACAACATTCATCGATACACCGTCTTGTCTTTGTCATTAAAAACCTTTCTGGAAAACCCAGGTGGGATAAAACCTATAAGGGAAAAAGAGTACAAATGCGTGTATTGACTCCCTCTCTCGACAACATCATTTGAGATCTCGAGTTTTCGAAGACCAATACCACGGACCAGCTTTTCAAAGATTACTCCTGGAAGTGACTTGGTAAATAAATCTGCTAGATTTTCACTTGAACCGATTTTCGAATGTCATCTCACCATTCTTTTGAAGATCACGTGTAAAGAAGAATTTTGGTGAAATATGTTTTGTTCTATCACCCTTGATATAACCTTCTTTAAGTTGAAGAACACACGCAAAGATTATCCTCATATAGAACCTGTTGGGACCATCCTTCCCGAAGATAAATAACAAGTTGTTTGAATATGATGTATTATCGACCTCAACCATACACATTCACGACTTGCTTCATGCATTGCTAAAATTTCGCATGGTTTGATGATGTGGCCGATATAGTCTGTTTCATAGACCGCCATGAGATAGCCGCACCTCCACATGTAAACAAATAACCAGGTTTGTGATTTACCATCATGCTGGTCGATAGAAAACCTAAGATCGCATAACCAATCGGTTCATGCTTGGATTCATTTGAGTAGTATAACCCCATATCAATAGTACCTCGAGATATCGAAAAATGTGTTTTACTCCATTCCAATGTCTCCGTGTTGGTGCGAACTATATCTTGCTAATAAATTAACAAAGAAATGATATATCGGGACGTGTGTGATTAGCAAGATACATTAGTGCTCCGATAGCACTAAGATATGGTACTTCCATCACCAAGTAGTTCTTCTTCACCTTCTTCGTTAATTATTTGAGGTCGGAATGGATCTTTATCCACATCTAGAGATCTTACTATCATTGGAGTACATAATGGATGTGACTTATCCATATAAAATCTCTCTAGGACTTTCTTTGTATAAGTTTGTTGATATACAAAAATCCCATTTTTTAGATACTCTATCGTAGTCCAAGACAAATTTCGTTCGCCCAAGTCTTTCATCTCAAATTCTTTCTTCAAACAGAGATAATTGCCTTTTGAGCTCTTCGGAGTTCCAATGATGTTAATATCATCAACATAGACCGCAATAATAACAAATTCTTTTTTAGATCTTCTCATAAAAATACATGGGCATATTGGGTCATTTCGTATCCTTCTTTCAACAAATATTCTCGAGACAATTATACCACATGCGTCCCGATTGCTTCAAGCCATACAGGACTTATTTAATTTAATCGAGTATTGATCTCGAATATTTGAACTAGATGCTTCGCATCTTGAGTCCTTCCGGACTTTCATATAAATATCACTATCAAGTGATCCATACAAATATGCGATTCAACATCCATCGATGTAGATCAAGCCCTTCATTTATCAAGCTAGGCTAATCAAATAACGGAAAGTAGTTGCATCCACTACAATGAATATGTTTCTTCAAAATCAATACCGTCTTTGTGTAAAACCTTGGGCTACAAGACGTGCTTTATATCTTGTAATTTCACCCTTTTCATTTCTTTTCCGTACAAAAACCCATTTATATCCAACTCGGCTTTACATCTTTCGTGTAATACGGACTACGTGTCCAAATACATTTCGTTTTGCGTAGATTTTAATTCGCATTAATAGCATCTTTCCATAGAGGCCAATCATTTCGCTTGTTGCACTCATTAATAGATTTTGGCTCATAATCCTCATTATCATTTATTACATCATTTGCTACATGATAAGCAAAAATGTCATCAACGTTGATTCCGTTTCGGTCCCATCGAATACCATTCATAACATAATTTATTGAGATCTCATTATTTTCATACATTTCAGGTACCTTGGTCTCTTCTGGGACTACAATATTCTCTTCTGGAGATTTCTCTTCTGGAGATAACATCTCTTCAGGAGATGACTCTTCTGGAGTTATTAACTTTTCTTGTTTATCCTCTACTTGACCATCTATACTTTTAGCTCCTTTTCTTTTTCGAGGATTTTTGTCTTTGGAACCGATGGGTCTACCACGCTCAGCGTATTTTAGATTCATTTATAATGGGTTGTCCTTCGGGACATCAATTCGAATAGGAGCATTAGCAATGGGTACATGTGACTTTGTCACTTTCTTTGGATCAAGAAATGCTTCGGCATTCGATTAGCTAAATTATGTAAATGAATTATCTTTTGAACTTCTAGTTCACATTGTTTTGTACGAGGATCAAAATGAGTCAATGATAATTCATTCCAAATAATCTCTTTACCCAACCGCTTATTTTCTCCCCTAATGTTGGGAAAAATGATTCATTAAAATGACAATCAGCAAATCGCGCAAAATAAATCTCCCCGTAGATGGTTCTAAATATTTTATAATAGAAGGAGATTCATACCCGATATATATTCCCAACCTTCTTTGAGAACCCATTTTGGTGCGTTGTGGTGGAGCTACTTGGTACATATACCGCACATCCAAAAATTCTTATATGGGAAATATTAGGTTCTTGACCAAAAACCATCTCGTGAGGGGAGACCTTTAAGTAACTTGTTGGTCTCGATGCGAATTAACATTCTTGCATGCAAAATGGCATGACCCCAAGCAGTGGAAGATTAGATCTCATTAGTAAAGGTCTTGCAATGAGTTGCAATCGTTTAATCAATGATTCTCGCAAGTCCATTTTGTGTGTGAACATGAGCTACGGGATGTTCAATATCAATTCCAAGGGACATACAATATTCATTAAAAGATTGTGAAGTAAATTCACCAAAGATTATCAAGACGTATTTTCTTGATAGGATAGTCGTGGTAATGTGCTCTTAATCTGATCAATTGAGCAAGTAATCTTGCAAACGCCAGGTTGCGTGAAGATAATAAACGACATGCGACCATTTAGTTGATGCATCAATTAATATCATATAGTACCGAATGGTCCGCATGGTGGATGTATTGGCCCACAAATATCTCCTTGTATCCGTTCTAGAAATGCGAGAGACTCACTTTCTGCTTTGCTTGGGGAAGGCCGAATAATTAATTTTCCCTTGGAACATGCTGTACATGAGAATTCATTGGATTGTGGTATTTGCTTACACTTCAGGGTATGTCCACATGAATTCTCAATTATTTGTCGCATCATAATTGACCCGGATGGCCTAACCGGTCATGCCAAATATTAAATTCATTAGTAAACTTCGGTTTACATTGACAAACTTCTGGTTTGTATTGGTAAACTTCTCGGTTTACAATAGCATATGTTTCAATTGCACTTATATATGTATAGTATAAACCAAGAAAATGTAGGAAAACATTCTAATATGCTTTTTCTACCGAAACAATATTTGTAACAAGACATTCCTGATCATTATTAGTTATTGTTTCTATATGATATCCATTTCTCGCGAATATCTTTGAAACTCAACAAATTTCTTTTAGACTTAGTAGAATAAAATGCATTATCAATGCATAATTTTGTTCCTTCGGGTAACAATATATTAGCTCTTCCTGAGCCTTCAATCAAATTTATATTACCTGATATAGTTTGAATATTGGCTTCTTGCATTACCAAGGAAGAGAAATATTTATCTTGTCTTAATATGGTATGGGTTGTAGCACTATCAACGAGACATAAATCTTCGAGATTGATGCCGGTGAAAATCATTCTTCATTAAAGATACATGAAAAACAAATTAAAACATAATTAAAAGAAATACATAAGATAGGAAAACAAGTTTAAAGCATAGAAATACTAAAAGATAAAGGTAATTTATTCTAGGAAATCGGCGAGCTTCCATATAATTTACATCATTGTCATTATACTCGAATTTTCGCCATATCCACATGATTTACCTCGATCCTTAGCCCTTTACCATTATTTTTCGTGATTCTTTGTAAAGGTCAACCAAGTGTCTTGGCGTACGACGTACGAGACCAATGACCTTTTCCACCACAACGATAACATGCATTTTCGAATGCTTGTTATTTCCACTAGTTTCCTTCCGGGGTTCTTTTCAATCCTCCCTCCTTTGGGGCGGGAATTTGATCCACCACGATTTGGACCATGATAACGGCCACGGCCACGACCACGACCACGGTTGTAACCGCCTTTACGTCCACGTCCTCGGCCCTTAAAATTTTCATAGTTTACTACATTCACTTCGGAATGGATTCGAACCCGTTGGACGAGATTCATGATTTTTCAACAAAAGTTCATTATTCTGTTCGGCCACGAGGAGACAAGAAATTAATTCAGAATATTTCTCGAAACCTTGTCCACGATATTGCTTCTTTGCGAGAGCATATTGGATGCAAGAAATGTGGTGAATGTTTTTTCTAACATATCATAATCGGTAATATTTTCTCCACATAATTTTAACTCGTGAAGTAATTACGAACACGGTTTGAGTTATATTCACTCACGATTTAAAATCTTGCAGACGCAGATCTGACCACTCATAACGAGCTTTTGGAAGGACGATCATCTTCTCGGTGATCATACCTTTCTTTTAGGTCGCTCCAAAGAACTAGTGGGTCTTTCACTCGTCAAATACTCAATTTTTAAATCATCATGTAAATGGTGACGAAGGAAAATCATGGATCTGGCTTTGTTTTGATTAGATGTTTCATTTTGTTCTTTAATTGTATCTTCAAGACCATGTGCATTCGATGAATTTCCGCATCTAGCATCCAAGATAAATAATTCTTTCCTAATATCAAGAGCCATGAATTCGAGTTTTGCATAGTTCGCAAGGTTTCGTTTGACATGATTCAAGCTATTTAAAAAGAAAAATAAGCAAGAGTTATTAAAACAGAAATATTAATGATAATAATAGAAAATTCAAAAAGACAATAAAGGAGAATTAAAATTTTATGACTTCCTCGGTCATAATTTTAGAAGATTATGACTTCTGGTCATATAATAGAATTATATGGCTTCCGCCATAACATACAAGAGATTGTGATGAGTTAACATAAAATTAACAAGTAATAACATAACATTAATAATAAAAGTAAAATGCTTAAAGTAAATGTTACGTTAGTAACATAAAAGTAAATGTTAGATTAGTAACATAAAAGTAAATATTATGTTAGTAACATAAAAGTAAAAGTTATGTTAGTAGGAGGTAGAACCATCCATGTAAGAGTCAAAATAATAATAAAGTGCTAGCATTAAAATTAAACTTAGGTTAGTAACATAAAAGTAAATATTATGTTAGTAACATAAAAGTAAAAGTTATGTTAGTAGGAGGTAGAACCATCCATATAAGAGTCGAATAATAATAAAGTGCTAGCATTAAAATTAAACTTTGGAAGTAGAACCATCACATGTAGGAGGTAATAACAATATATATTGTGCACAAGAATAAAGCATTATATAAAATAATTAAATCAAGGATGAATAGTAAAATAAATAATCTCCAATCTCACATGGAACCCGATGTTTAAAACATTCGGTAAAAATATAATGTCTTTAATTCCATGTTGCTAAGATCATCACAGATCAATATAATAAACATGTAGAGAAATCATTAAAAGATAATAAGAAAATCATACCTTCTTTAGAAAGACTTTCGTGCGATAACGTGTTATAAAACTAAAGATAACTTAAGATAAATGAAGAAGAATAAGAGCGTAATAATTCTAGAGAGAGAAAGTAGAGAGAGAGTTCTCATTCAAGTGTATTCGAATGTTTACAATGGACGTCTATTTATAGAAGGAAAATGGGTCCTTAAGTGTAATTATTCCACCTGGGTCATTAGTGTAATTTTCCCCAAAATCTCAAATATTCAAACCCGTCTGCGCCGCCGCATTCGAATTTGAGAGAAAGTTCGCGTGGGCCCCACATGAACAGTATCCGTATACGTGAATAGTGAATACGTATACATGAACAGTAAATACGTATACATGAACAGTAACTCCGTATGAACAGTAACTTCGTAAATATTGAGGGCCAAGAGTCAATGGACATCCACATAATTAGTATATTCATAACACGTTTGACCTCTTCTTTTATTCTCCGGTGGAAAAAAAGTGTTTGAGCACAAATTTCTAAGTTCATATAAACTCAAAAACACAACATACAAGGGCGGAAAAAATTACAAAAATACTGAAATGTAGAAATAAAGGAACATAAGGACATATGGTTTTTTAGTCTCGTGGTGTATTTGGTAGGATATTGTTACTACTAAAAAATGTTACTACCATCTTACTACCATTTTCTCACCATTGGATCTATCATTTGATCCAACGGTCATGATTTACCCTACTTAATACCTTCTTCCTTCTTCACAGTTCTCTCTCTTCCTCTTCCACTCTCCCGATCGGATACCCAGCACATCGCCACCAGGACGCGTCCACCATCGCCACCGTCCCTCCCCCTCCTCTGCGCCCCCCTTCTTCACTCCACTGTCCCTTTCCTCTCTGCTAGGGTTTCTTCCTCTTAGGGTTTTCAAGATTTCTCCCAAACGGAAGTACGGAACGCAGCATAGGTCTTAATTGCCATTAGCTATACAATTTCAATTTCTGCCATATTGTTTGCTTTTGCTTTTGCAGATCTTAATTACCTATACGATTTCAATTTCTGCCATATTGTTTGCTTTTGCTTTTGCAGATCTTAATTACCTATACGATTTCTATAGGACTCGCAACTCAAAGCATCACAGTTCGTGCTTTTGCTGCGTTCCCGCTTCAATTTCTGTCATTTTTCAATTGACTTGTTCAAGAGAGCTTAGAGTTTAATTTTTTCAATTGACTTGTTCACGATTTTAATTTACCTTTTTGTTTGGTTTACTTTCCAAGAGAGCTTAGAGTGTGACCATATGCAGGTATCTATTGCTTGAAGTTTTTCTTGTGTTTGACCGTGTTTTTATGTTAGTGGGATACTCCTCATTATCTTTAATCCTTGTAGTGAAGTAATGAATAGGAGTTATATTACTAACCCTTTTAGAATTCAGGGTTTAATTTTCCCTGAACTTATTTTATTAGATAGAAGCAATTCTTCATTTATAGAACATAAAAAGAGAATAGAATCCTACTGCAACTAAAGTGGCCTCATTCAATCAAACCTATTCTGATTTCCACCCCCCTGTAAGTTCCTTTTTTGTAAGTTTTAATTTCCCTTTCTATTTATGTTTTTTCTGGTCTGATAAATCATCTCTAAGTCATAATTTTTTGAATGCTATGTTCTGTTACCTCGAATGTCCCTTGTCAACGAAGTAAGGTATTCCCGAATATTCAAAATCTATTCGGTCCTTTCAATATCATAGCCCCATGTAGATTTTATTTATGATCGGCTATTAAAACTTTCGAGGATTATTTGCTTTTCTTGTTCAGACTTTTTCTAAAGATTCAGTGAGAGAATCAAGACCATCACAAGCGAATTTAGGTGCTTCATTGGACCTATCTGCAAGATCAATAAGTTTGGAAAATCTAGAGCGTATATCAAAGCCGCGAAGGAGTCCTTCTCCATCAAAATGACAAATGTCATTATTTGTACAAATTATATCATTTCCTTCCTTCGTCCATCTTTTCAAAATCATATGTTCAGGGATCTGCTCAACATTTTCAACAACAAAAATAGCAAGAATATGCTCACATGGGATTCCCATGAACTCAAAATACTAACAAGAACATCTAGCTTCTTTATTTTCCAACTTCATCTTCACAGTTGCAGAATGATCCGTCTCTTTCCTATTAAAAACTCGATAGGTAACCCACTCACTATCATTCTCAAGTTTCTCCTTAGAGAGAGGAAAACTATGAGAAAACACATCACTAAACTTTGTGAAAAGTGCACGTGTATAAACCTTAACTGCATGCTCTTCCAATAGCATATTCAATGTTAAACGCCTTTCTTTGTGCCTAGATTCAAAGTCTTGTTTTTTTGAATGACTCATAACGAGCATCTACTGCTTGATTATATTTTTCTACAAACTCCTTTAAGGTTGTGCCAGATGTAACAAAACCATCAAAGAATGAATTAATGCTTTCACTACGTTGAGTGGTGTTCATACTAGCAAAGAAAATGGATCTGTTAAAGATTGGTATCCAAGAGGACTTAATAAAATAAAGTGACTGCAACCACTCATTCTCATGAAGACCATATTTATCAAGAATATGTTACCATTTGTCTTCAAAATCTTGAGTGCTCTTTTTTGTATGGATACAGTTATTGAAATCGCTCTTAAATGTGGCATGATGCTAATAGACGTGAGACAACTTTTCTGGGAACTTTTTTGTGATGTGCCACATACAAAATTGATGCTTGCTATTTGGGAAAACTTTGGATACTGCTTTGGTAATTGACATGTCCTATAAATTCAATGACATATGTAAGAATACAATCATTAATATATGAAACAATTGAAAAGATGTACTTAAAATGATTATACCTGGTCAGTAATTATAGCGCCTGGATGTTTCCCATTCATTCCTCGGAGCCATTCCTTAAATAGCCACACAAAAGTATCTTCTGTTTCGTCTTTCAATAAAGCACATCCGAATAAGATTGACTGTAAATGATTATTTACACCAACAAAAGGTCCAAATGGCATTGAATACTTATTAGTTCTGTATGTCGTGTCAAATGTGATCACATCACCAAAAAGCTTATAAGTTTGCGTGGACCTCGCATCAATCCAAAAAAAGCTTTCCATGCGATCCTCATTGTCATATTTAATGGAATAAAAGAAATTTAGATTCAATGATTGTTGTTTAACACAATAGTGTAACACAGCTTGTGCATCTCCTGTGTTATACATTCTCCTCCTCACACTGTTTAGATGATTATAACAATCTCGACTGTCAAATAATAACTCATCACCTCTGAAGATGGTAGCCACTTTTCTTGTGGGCAAGCCTGACTGATTAAATTTTTCAACCAATGATCTTGCAAAGATCGGGCATTTTTCTGTGATTTGAGATAATGAACACTCTTTGGAGTCACAAGAACATGATTATGGTTGTCGTCAAAATGTGTAATTCTCCACATTTTTGTTTTTCCACTTTTAGAAGCCTTTACACAAGCTTCACACCCAATGCGAAATGATGATGTGTTTTTTGATTTGGTCTAACAAACTTGAGCAACATCTTTATCTGTTTTTGGTAGTGGATAACCCTCTCTAGTACAAACTAGCTTGAAGTAGTTATCCCTCCTTGTTCGTGTTCAGACGCCGAAACCTTTTACCTTGCCATATGCTGTATACAAGTCCACCACATCCTTTTGTTCAAAAAATTCCATTCCAACCTCAATTAAAATATTATAATTCTTTGTCGGTGTCAAGGGAATGACATTTGGAATGTTATCAATTAAATCATTCGATGTGTCATCTCCTAAATTAAGAGGCATCTCTTCTATATTTTCATCATCACTGAAGTTGATCTAATCTATTGGATTATCATCCATATTCAATAAGTCATCTCCCAATTCATCAGGTATGTCATCATTCCTAATTTCATCATTTAAGTCAATGTAGTCCGGATGCTCATCCATAATATACCTAAAAATTTAAAATCAATAAACATATAAATAACATTCAAATACTCTTAATCATGACAAAAAAAAAAAGGTATGGTGGAATAGACTAAGATTTTCAATCCAATTACACCAGATGAGAAGAACATTATATAGGCATGCAAGAATGAAGAAAAATGTAGTATAAATCAAGTACATGATTTAGGCCTTCATATAATGCATTGTAAAAGGGGTTCCCAATATAAAAATCTCCATTAGTAAGAAAGCAAAGATGTAAACATTCATAAACAAACAGGAGAAAAGCAAACTTATAAAATTTCAATACTCAGAACAAGTCAACTGGATCAACATAAACTTAAATTTAAACTCTAAGCTCTCTTGGAAAGTAAACCAAACAAAAAGGCAAATTAAAATCGTGAACAAGTCAATTGAAAAATTTAACTCTAAGCTCTCTTGAACAAGACAATTGAAAAATGACAGAAATTGAAGCGGGAACGCAGCAAAAGCACGAACTGTGATGCTTTGAGTTGCTAGTCCTATAGAATCGTATAGCTAATTAAAATCGTATAGGTAATTAAGATGTGCAAAAGCAAAAGCAAACAATATGGCAAAAATTGAAATCGTATAGGTAATTAAGATCTGCAAAAGCAAAAGCAAACAATATGGCAGAAATTGAAATTGTATGGCTAATGGTAATTAAGATCTATGCTTTGCGTTCCGTACTTAGTTTGGGAGAAATCTTGAAAACCCTAAGAGGAAGAAACCCTAGCAGAGAGGAGAGGGACGGTGGAGTGAGGAAGAGGGGTGCAGAGGAGGGGGAGGGACGGTGGCGATGGTGGACGCGTCCTGGCGGCGATGCACTAGGTATCCGATCGGGAGAGTGGAAGAGGAAGAGAGAGAACTGTGGAGAAGGAATAAGGTATTAAGTAGGGTAAATCGGACCGTTGGATCAAATGATAGATCCAACGGTGAGAAAAATGGTAGTAAGATGGTAGTAACATTTTTTAGTAGTAACAATATCCTACCTCTTAATTTTTTAATAGGTCGTACTTGAACATAAGATTGTGTACAGAATGCATTGCAGGCAATCTAAACTTTCCATAAGCGCGATATCAAAACTCAAATGATAGAAATATGCGAAGAGTTGAAATATATTCTAATTTTCGTTGTATTTTTAAAAGATAGTTTATTCGCATTCGCACTGCGTTCATTTGATGGACATTTTCTCATTTTAATTCAAAATTTCTTCTTCATTTCATCTGTTCCTCGTGAAAAAAATCCAACTTCAAGGTTTGGGTGAGTGAGATTCTTGGGCATACCGTGCATGGACCTAATTCAAGATGTTGGTAGGATTGGGACCCATGAGCCTTTTTGCCTTCAGCCCAATCACGGCCCTTCTCTGAATGTTGTTTTTTTTGGGCCAGAACTAAATGTTGCTTATAGAATTATATTGGTTTATACGATAAAATAGGGAAAATCTTAACAAAATATAATTTCAATTTTAAAATCTTAAATAGATGATTTTCTGATAAAACTGAGTTGTCAATTGCTTTACAGTTGTTAATCCCATTATTATAATTTTCAACAAGATTTTGAAGTTCAATTAGTATTTTTCTATCATTTTTCTCCATAAAATATCCTAATCTCTATCTTTATACTCCATATTACATTCTTTCTACTTTTCATCATTTTTTTTTTGTAGTTATAGAGATAGAGGTCAGGATTTTTTATATTTTACTAGTTCAGTGTTTTAAATATCATGATAATTATCTGATAATATAATAATAGTGTACTCTTATCCTTTAAATCTGCATTATGTTTAATTTTAGCCCCTCAATTTTATTAAGTGTAATTTTAGTAATATAATAATGGTGATAATATAATTCCATATGCTAAAATGGTGAAAGCAAATTGAAGTTCCTGCCAGAAAATCATAACACAGAGGATACTTAACACTATATTTTTATTAAAATTTCCTGACGTGTCAAATAATTTTTACTTTACCTTGTGTTATTTTTATTAGGAAGAGAAAAAATAATAAATATATCCCTTTAAACCGTCAAATTATTTTGAAATCGCATAAAATCCGGATTAGAATAATTTGAATTAAGGAAATATCACTTAATTTCAACCATCAATCCCGGAAGCTTAGATACTTTACCTGCTTGTTATTATCTTCCAGCTGTCCAAAACCGTGCATTATGCTCCGGGGAGAAACATCGTATGCCCATCGTGAGAGAAAAAAGGGGAAAAAAATAAATAAATAAAAATCTTGATCTGCTGTAATTTTTTTTTTTTTTATCGGAATCTATTATAATTAATCTCATCCAATATACTTTTAATCATTTTAGTTTTACCTTATGCATATTTTTGTCTATTAACTTTATAAAGTATACATTTGGTTTTATATTTCTAATGCCGTCAATGTTGCTAACCCAAAACACTGAAGAAATATATCTACCATATTTTTTAATAATCTAAATATATTATTTAAGGGATAAGATATTATCACTACTAATTTTGGTCATTACTATTATTTTCACGTTATTGAAATAAGATATTTATATTAACCGTTATTGAAATAAGATAAAAGATGAGTTGATGGATGAGATAGAGAATCAGGTGGTTTATATCTGTAACAGATTTGATCCAAGAATGTAGGTCTGAAAGTTAATTAGTTGCGAAGCAATCTCCATGATATGATATCTCAACGAATTCATTAAATCCAAACTTTATTTTACCATATTTATATACTCCTCCTCATTTCATGCTCTCACTCTCACAAACCCCTTCCCCTTCCTCTGTTTCTCCCTCGCTGGCGGTGGTTATCATTCCCCAAAACCCTCACTACACTCGCGTTTTTTCGCATTTGTTATAACAGCAGCACAAGCGTCCATTATTTATTGCCTTGGCTGAAATTGATTTTCAATTAATAGAAACCAGAGTAAAGCAAAATGGTAGTAGGGGGATTTTCAGGCGCGCCGACCGGTGAGTTTGAGGCAAAGATCACGTCGACGGTGATCATATCATGCTTGATGGCGGCAACCGGCGGTCTTATGTTCGGTTATGACATTGGCATATCAGGCGGTGTGACAGCCATGCCTTCTTTTCTAAAACACTTTTTCCCCATAGTTTACGAGAGAACTATCGAAGAAAATGCGGGAGCTAACAGCAACTACTGCAAATACGATAACCAATACCTTCAGCTCTTCACATCTTCTCTCTACCTCGCCGCCCTGGTGTCCACCATGTTCGCCGGCAGCATCAACCGCAAGCTCGGCCGCAGGCCAGTTATGTTGATGGGCGGCCTTATCTTCATCGTGGGAGCCATCATCAACGCCGCCGCCGTCAACATTGCAATGCTCATCATCGGCAGGATCCTTCTCGGCGTCGGCGTCGGTTTCGGCAATCAAGCCGTCCCCGTCTTCCTATCTGAAATCGCACCAACCAGAATTCGCGGAGCTCTGAACATCCTCTTCCAGCTTGACGTCACCATTGGCATTCTCATCGCAAATCTTGTCAATTCGGGCACCGCTAAGTAAGTAATTAGCTTCTCTATTTTTCTCAATGCATCATACTCACATGAATTGGTCTCATGAATGCAGGATTGAAGGGGGATATGGATGGAGGATATCGCTGGGGCTGGCCGCAGTACCTGCATTGTTGCTGTGTGTGGGAGCTATTTTAGTGGATGACACACCAAACTCTCTGATAGAGAGGGGTAAGCTTGAAAAAGGAAAGGCCGTCTTGAAAAAGATTCGCGGCGTCGACAACGTTGACGCAGAGTACAACGAGCTTGTCCAGGCCAGCAATGTCGCTAAACAGATAAATAACCCCTGGAGCAAACTGTTCAAGCGCAATAATCGCCCCATGTTGATCATTGCCATCTCATTGCAGGTAACTCTTTGCACCATATAAGTGCATGCTTTGGATTAGCAGTATTTGTCTCAGACTTGCCAACTTTTTGAGCGCGCGCGCACTAACTACTTAGTCTTTATTTACACGCTAGCCCTAACCCTAATACTAACACTATATATATATATATATATATATTTCGTGGATCAGGTGTTCCAACAGTTCACGGGAATCAACGCCATCATGTTCTACGCGCCAGTGTTGTTCAGCACGATCGGGTTCAAGAGTAACGCTTCCTTGTACTCGGCTGTGATCACGGGATTGGTGAATGTGTTGTGCACACTAGTGTCGGTGTATTCCGTGGACAAAGTGGGTCGTAGGATGTTGCTTCTGCAGGCTTGTGTACAAATGTTGCTGTGCCAGGTGGCGGTGGCCATAGTGCTGGGATTGAAGCTGACGGATCACTCCAACCTCATGTCCACCGGCTTGGCCATTGTGGTGGTGCTTCTGGTGTGTATCTACGTGGCAGGCTTCGCCTGGTCCTGGGGCCCACTCGGGTGGCTCATTCCCAGCGAGACTTTCCCTCTGGAGACGAGGTCGGCCGGCCAGAGCATCACCGTCTTTGCCAACATGCTCTTCACTTTCTTAATTGCTCAGTCCTTCTTGTCCATGCTCTGCAACATGAAGTTTGGCATATTCTTGTTCTTCTCCGGCTGGATTGTGATTATGGGCTTGTTCACCATATTTTTCTTGCCGGAGACCAAGAACGTTCCCATCGAAGAGATGACTGAAAAGGTGTGGGGCCAGCACTGGTACTGGAGGTCCTATGTGGAAGCCGAGGATGACTGATGATCCTATATATGCACCAAATACTAATTATGTTATGTTTCCTTGTTTCTTCTTTAAGAAGCCAACTAGTAGGTGTTCATAGTGCGGACTAGTTTTATTTGTGAGTTTCCTCTGTTTGAAACCGAAAAAAGAAAAACAAGAAATAATCGTTTCATTCCCCTTCGTTTTAGACTTCCCTTTGTGTCTTGCGAACGTGTCTCCCTAGAGCTACCAGTTTATGCAAACCAAAAAAGTTTGATGCATTTCTTTTGTTTGTTTTCATTTACTGCATGTTTATTTTCATTTATTCGTGCTAAGTCATCAGGATATACTATTTAAATCAATGGAAAAGGTATCGGTGATGTAAGGATTTTACAGCTTTTTAATTAATCATTCGATTTGATTCTTGGATTAGTGAGGGCGCACAGAGAGAGTTCTGAACATTTAGAATAGTTGACAGGCATCTAACGAAACTAATCATGTAGATGACGGTTCAATTATTATAGTTGCGGTACGTACATGAACATGTTTAAATTAGAATGTCGAATAATTATACCGGAGATTTTATTCAAAATGAACGTTGATTTTTCATATATGGAAAACAACATCCTAATTTTCCAGGATAACAAAAACTTGCAGATCTCGGCCTGTATGTATAACCTAATCTATCTATTTATTCATATAATAGAAGCACTACGAAAAATAGATTTTACTTCCTTAAAAAATATATGTTTTTACATGAGGAAGTAAAAAATTGAATAGAGATAGTGACATTCCAATTTACAAAAGCGACTTTAAAAGTAGAGTTTTTGGCATCCCAACAAATAAAAACAATGCTAAGAGTACTATTTTTGAAGTCCCTTTTGGAGTTGAAACGCCTAAAGTGATTTTTTGATGTGCCAAATTAATATTGGGACGCCTAAAGATGTAACAGCTGGAAGCTCCGTCCCCAATCTTGTACCTTCACCAATTCAATCACAGTTTCACATTTATGGAACAACTTCGAAAGCTCCGCCCCGAATTTGTACCTTCACCAATCCAATCAAAGTTTCACATTTATGATCGACTTCGGAAACCTCGCCTTCCACTTCCACTTCTGTTAGCACAACAGATTCTCCGGCCTCATCCTCCACATTTGCTCCTCCCTCCTTTCGTTGACTTCCATCGACAGAATGTACCATCAATGGAACACTCCTCCCTCGCCTTCTGATGACTTCCAGAGTATTAACAGGGAGTATTGGCTTCTGTGTATCCTCACGATTGTAAGAGATGCCCGACTGTGGAATTGCAAGATCTTTGACGGTGTAGAACGTAGTGGAAATCGCTGAATCTTAAAGGACTTCCTATTTGGCTAATTTTTTTTGCCATCCTTCTTCTTCATTTTGCCATCCTGTTTACAGATCTATGGGGAATTTGTAATCATTTGTCTATTTTATCTTTTCAGCATTTATATGTAAACTACAGTCATTCTCTTGTCGAAATTTCAGATCTGAGGGGGTTGAACACCAATTTTCGCAAATCTGAAAGTCTCCCTGTCGGTGGCGCTGAGCATTAACCCCATGACGGTGGACGCAACGAGGAGCACCAACCCGACGGCAGATGAAACTAATTTTTGTAGATCTGAAAGTCTCCTGATGGCTTCGACGGTGGCACTACTACAAAAAAACCCAAAAAACGACCTAAATAAGACCCAATTAACGTCCCTTTTCAAAGGGACATCTCGACGGGGTAGTAAAAAAATTTAAATTTTGGCGTCCTGAATAAAATTCAGGTCGCCTTATGTAAGGCGACCAGAATTTAAATTTAGGTCGCCTTACATAAGGCGACTTGAATTTAAATTTAGGTCGCCTTATATTGTTTTTTTTTTTTAAAAAAAAAAACCTCCAAACCTCAAGTTTGGGGGTTGGCCATGGAATTGGAAATTGGAAGAAGAACGAGCGAAAAAAACACATCAACAATCAACATTATTCCGAATACTAGCAAGAACAACACATTAGCAATCAACAATAAAAAAACAAAGGAAAAACTATAGATTCGAGATTCCAATATTATATTATCAACCACCAAAATTCATAGTTAAATACTTATATCGACAAACAAGTTCAAATTCAAGAACAAAGAAAGTAATGCCAACAAAAAATATATACACCATTTTTCTCGCTCCCGAGCTTCTTCCACCGCCCAAAATCCGAGATCTAGGCAAGTCTCCATTTCTAGATCTCGCAAAATTGGTGCCCTCTCGGATCTAAAAAATCAACAAGAGTCGATATGGAAAAACACTTACGCGGCGACGTTTTGGATGAAATCGATGGTGACTCTTGTTCCGAAGTGCAGATTCTGGCGTCTCGTGGCTCGGTCTCCTCGCCATCGTCTCCTCGCCGCCTTCTCCTCGCCCAGCTAGATCGAAGAGTGTTGAAGGAGTAGGAATAGATCGAAAGAGAAGATGAGGTGTAGAGGAGAGAAGAGGAAGTATGTGCAGATCAAAAATGAGAAGAGGAAGGCGTACGTGGGGAATTAAATGATGTGCAGAGGAGAGAAGGGATAAATAAAATTTAAAAATTTCATTTTAGGCGACCTAAATAATTGTTTGGGTTGTCTAAAGTCTCAAAAACATTTTAGGCAACCTAAATTAATATTTAGGTTGTCTAAAGTCAATTTTTAAGAATTTTTTTACGCCAAAAAAAATCTTAAATAGCGCTAAATATTTCATTTTAGGCGACCTAAATTAATATTTGAGGTTGTCTAAAGTCTCAAAAAAAAATTTAGGCGACCTAAATTAATATTTGGGTTGTCTAAAGTCTCAAAATTGCTATCAATTTTTAAGAATTTTCCTAAAAAAAAATCCTAAATAGTGCCAAATATTTCATTTTAGGCGACCTAAATTAATATTTGGGTTGTCTAAAATCTCAAAAAAAAATTAGGCGACCTAAATTAATATTTAGGTTGTCTAAAGTCTCAAAATTGCTATCAATTTTCAAGAATTTTCTGGCGCAAAAAAAAATCCTAAATGGCGCCAAATATTTGGCGACCTAAACCTTGTTCAGGTCGTCACAAAAAAAATTTGGCGACCTAAACCTTGTTCAGGTCATCACAAAATTTTTTTTGGCGACCTAAACCTTGTTCAAGTCGCCAAAAAAAATGTTTTGGCAACCTGAAACTTGTTCAGGTCGCCAAAAAAAGATTTATGGGGCTAAAACATTTCCCAAATTTTTTAAATTGCGCCAAATATTAAATTTTAGGCGTTCTATAATATATTTAGGACATCAAAAAAAATTTTAGGCGTCCTAAATTAATATTTAGGTCGTCTAAAGTCTCAAAAACAAGTAAATAATTACAAGAATGCCATCTCCTTCACTTTTTACTTCTCTTTTTTTAAAAAGGGACGTCTTTTAGAGTAGTAGTATCCATATTTTATAGTAGTGTGGTTAAGATCTAGAAGTCTCTATTTTTTTTTAAAGGAAACTTACGGCTTCCCTAAAAAAGGGATGTCGTTATTCTCTCAGGTCTCTCACGACGTCCCTTTCTTTAGGGATGTTTTATCCTGATTTTTCTATGCCTCTCACATAGGCTTCCCCCTATTTCCAGATGTTAAAAGGCCAAAAAAGTGAAAAACGTTGTTTGTAGTAGTTGAGGAACATAATTGGCAATCTTCTTTGCCAACCATATTATATTAGTAATCTATAATTATAAGATTCGCAGCCACTATTCTGGTACCTATAATATATAACTTAAATAATATTTTATTAGGTAAACATGATTGTTACTTCTCGAAGTTTTGAAGATAACAAGACTAAAATTAATCAAAAGTTTATGATGAAAATAATTAAGGTTTTGAATCAGTATATTGCTTGTGTTACAAGTGTTACTCGAGTAACCTCTATCTGACGAGTGTATTCGAGTATTTCAGAGCTCAACGTTACTCGAGTAAGATACCTACCTACTCTAGTAATGTCGATCAATGTAAAGTTCAGAGGACACCATCAATAGCTACTTGAGTAAGCATAATGTCTTACTCAAGTAATCTACTCGAGTAAGGAATTTTAGCTAGCAACAAAGTCTTTGTCACTACATCTCCCGAGTAATAGGTAAGAGTTACTCGAGTAACCTAAGGTAAGTATATTACTTGAGTAAGCTCTTCCCCAATTCATTCTTTGCTCTCTGTCTGATAGTTACTTGAGCAAAATTATATATTACTCGAGTAAATACGTTGCTGAAGCTTCCAATTTGAAATTACAAGATATTACTCAAGTAACAAAGCATTGTTACTCGAGTAAGCTTGTCACTGTGATATTACTCAAGTAACAAAGCACTGTTACTCGAGTAATAACGTTACAAAGGCTATTATTTCAAATCTTTGCGACATTACTCAAGTAACAAGGAAGTGTTACTCGAGTAATGTTCTTCAAAATGTCAAACTCCTCCACTGTAACGTTAATTGTAATCTTAATCATACTAGGTGATCATTATCTATTTCTATTTAATTTTACTCAAACTCATTTATATCATATCTAATCATCTTTTTGAGTGGATTTCAGTTGATTAACGAACGTTTAAGTTGTGATTAGCCAAAAAGCCATCCGATGTGTCAGAAACATTAAATGCACATTCAGAAAATAGAGCCTACAACAAGAATGAAACCTCGTAGCAGACAAAATCATTCCTTCGAGGCATACCAATTCCGGCAATCATTCTAAGTAAACTTCTGAGCACAACTACATCGATGGCGAACGAGTTAATGAAACAACGGTCGACTGTACATAACGAAAACCATCTGTGCCTAACGGAAGTTCGAAGAGACACAACGGCTATATTCAAAGCTTTACAATGGCATTAATGGAAGATTTGTATAAAAGCTCATCACATTCAATTCCGTCAATTACTGAAACTCTGCGCAATCAATTCGACATTATTTCAACTTACTGTTTCATTCACTTCATTTAATATTTTAGGATATTTTTTGTACTTAAGTGATTATCACTTATCTACTTAGTGAGGAGTTGTTAAATACTTATTTTATTAGTTAAATCTCAAGGTTGAAGAACCTTGAGTGTGGATGTACAATTACGACTTGTAAGGGGGAGTGAGTCCTAGTGTGAAAGGATCGTCTCGAGTACAGAGTGTGTAACTGTAACCGTGTTTGTGAGTTAGTGAAATACGTGGAGTGTCTGGGGACAAGACGTAGGTCAAAGAGTTGGACCGAACCAGTAAAAATTCTTTATGTCCATTCTCTCTGTCTCTGTCTCTGTATTTACCGTTTGTCTTTACTCTCGGAAAAAGATTTTCGAAATCCCCTATTCACCCCCTGTAAGATGATATTCTCTCTTCAATGATAACTTCTTCATGTATACAACGATTTTAAAAATATGAAATATATTAAAAAAAAAAAAAAAAAAAACAAACAGGTTCCCTCATATTTGTTTTATAAAATTATTGACTTTAAAATATAATTATTGAATTAAACAATACAGGTGAGTTCCAACTAACTATTATTCCTTCCTTCAATTTCTTTAAATGAAAAAGATTTTTAAATCGTTGATGTGTATTTTTTTGTTGTTGTTGCCATATATACATGTGAAAAACATGAATATGGGAATTGTTTGGTTTTTGCCATTTATGCTTTTGATTTTTAAAAGTCGATTTTGCTGACACCTAATGTTTCCTGACATAAAATAAACTTTTTTATATGTATTTTGAAGCCCCACACACGCAACTGTGTGTGAGTCCCAGATCGATTAGTAGTTTTTAAATGCAAGATTGATTAGTATTTTAATTAATATAGAACGCATAGGTGTTGTTGACTATACAAAGGTGTCACGAACATTTTTGTATATAAAACGTAATAAATAATTTGAAAAATAATACAACGTTGATTTTCTATGTCAAATATAATTACGTGATTCCGCCAGTAGTATAATTGATGATGTTGTCCCAACAGATTATTGATTAAAGTAGAATTTAAAGATCCTTAATTGGGACGTGATTTATGATTTGAAGTGTCGTTATCTTTTGTTTTTGCGGTGCTTGATGTTTGAAAATGGATGTTGGGACATCTCATATTCGTTGGACTACGTTAGCTATCCATCGTCGGATATGTTTTAAATTATATTATAGGGTTAAGGTGCAAGCTAAGTTTGCCCTTAAAATATCTTATTTCGGGAAGCGATTTTAGCTTTCTTTAAGTTTTTACAGAAGAATGATATTTCTCGTGAAGTTTAAAAACGTAAAGATATTCTTTCCTCCGTTAACTCGCTTTTTAACGATCGATGTTAGGGTTTTTAACAGAAAAAAACATCGCTTACGTTTTTAAACTTCGCGCAACATTCTTCCAAAAAACGTAGCAATTTTGCGCTTAAAGTTTAAAAATGTAGCGATAAGTTGCATTCCTTAAAAACCCTAACGATCCACTAACTAACTAAAAACTTCGAAAAAGAAAATTGTTTTTTGGAAGCATACTTTAAAGCGAAAATCGCACGTTAACCCTATATTATATGTTGATTTAATTTAGAAAATAAATTAAAAGATTATCGATATCATAATATTCACTAAAGGGTTAAAACTTCAAACTTAATACAACATTTTTCTGCACTTTATCGTCCTATTAAATTTTTTTTTTTTTTGCGATTTGATAAAAATAATTTTATATTTTGAAAATTGTTCGGCTTCTTATGTAGAAAAATAAATTGATGTAATAGACATAAAAAAAATTTTTCCTTAAAAAAAAGAACCTTATTGAAATATGAGTTGTTATGATTAACATTCTCATCAAATTATCATTTTCATAGAACAAGGAAACACATCAAACATGGAAAACAGGACATGAACGAAAAGTTGAAAGTTACATACAAAATAAATATAAAGATTATTCTTTTAGTGTACCTGAATCTGTTGTGCTGTGCAAATGGCCTACACCTAAGCACTGCCTACAACACATTCATACACCCCCCCCCCAAATGCACATAATTCTGATTTTCAAACATGTAATTCTGAAAGAATGAGTCATATTGAGATTTTGATAAACTTAAAAGACTTCATATATATTCTCCTTGATGACACAGCCAAATCACCTTTTTTTTTTTTTTTGTATAAGAAAAGTTTAGGTGAGGGTAGGCACACCTCTTTCCATGCGCTGCGTAAGCGCCTCCGCACTCAAAAACGCTTATAAAGGTACTTACAGTTCACCTACCAACAAGGCCCTCACATCGACAAGCGGGTATCGAATCTCCTCCTTTTTGGGATGAAGGCCGACGTCTTAGCCAACTTAGCCCAAATCACCTTTTAATTTCCTTTATATATATATATATATATATTCTCTTATTCATAATAAGTTGATAATATAAGCCACTTATAATTAATTTATTGAAATTAAGAAATGTTAGTTGTAACAATAAACCGTCTTTAAATTGTTCTAATTTCCATCTCTACTCTTAATATTGTAATTTTAAAAAACATAGACTCTTTATCCCTTCATTAAAAATCGAGAATGATATATTTAGAATAAAGCACTTAGTAATATATAATGTTGCACAAATTATTGCATAATGACTACAGATTTATCTTCTATAAAGTAGCTTTTATTACGTACTGATGAGTGAGCATATCCAACTTCTTGTGATTTCTAATAGATTGGGAAATAAGTGAAGTCTACAAGGATCTTGGTGCTGACTCACTCTTCACTTAGCTTTCATTGTTAGAAGTCCAGGTCCAGCCATTATATATGAACAGTGGATCGATTCTGAGGAATTCAAGTTTAATGTCTGCCTACTGCATGGTTGTGGAAATGAGATAAGATATAATGACAGGCCGATAAGACAAGTTAGTTAGTGCGCATGTATCATTACTCATTAGTATGTAGGACTACCATACACACTTATCCGCATTTTTTCGTGATTTGAAAGATTATGTCTTGACCTGATCACCTACAAAATACATCACTTCATGATCCATTAACACTAATTGCTCCATTTTCGCGTTCCACGTATTGCATTCACTTCCAACATTGCTGCAGCTTTAATTTATTCTACATTAATTCGACCATATTGAGATCATTTGAATAAGTTTCCCGACAAATTGTTCATATATGTTGCTTTTTCCCAAAGAAAAAGAAAAAAGGTTATGGACAAAGAGTACCTCTCATCAACATTAGAAACTAGCACGCCTCAAGGTATTGGCAATTAGGTTTTACACGGTCTATACAAATTATACCTTGTCTAAACTTTCGTGAAAGTTTTTTTTTTTTTTTTTTTTTTTAAACGTAGTTTTGCAAATTAAAACAAGGAGTACTTAAAGAAGTGATTTTTTTTTTAATTATTATTTGAATGAGAGTTTCCTCTCTCAAGGCAAAGAGAATAAAGGATATTCGTCTTTTTTAATAAGTGTGCTTCTTGAAATTTGAAATTGTACTTTCTTCTTCATGGGGATGATATGATGTCTCTCATCTGCTCAACGCTTATTAATCGTTATTAATCGTAAAGAAGTGAACCTTATGCAGCCCTTAATTTTTTGCAACGGTTTCTTCAAAGTCAACAGAAATTGTGGAGGAAAACAAATTAATCCTCACATCTATTGATTCCCCCCCCCCAAAAAAAAAAAAAAACTATTCGGATAACAAATTTATATTTTTTATTTAGCGTAAAGGCATTTGGAGAGTTAATCTTAGTCCTGAATGTGAGACGTGATTTTTATATTTGTGAATTTTTTCCTAACTTACCTTTATTGATATGCTTTCTTAACAATAATCAAGGAGAAGAGACAATTAAGAAAAATAATTATAATGTTTAAGAAAATACATGTTATATTAATAAACTCAACTAATATTTTTGATTTAATCAAATTAGGTAAATATATCTTTGTATTAAGAATAAGAGAGAGTAGTAATTTGAAGTGTGAGAGTATTTTTGGAGAAATTTGTGTATGAAGCTAGAGTGCCAACTCATTTGGGGAATGGCCAATAAAATAATGACAGGCCATTTATTTGTAATCCTACGTGTCAGCCTACATATATATGTCACTTCCCCTCTCCCTATTATTTTAATCGTTAAGAAACGGAGAAACCGTATGTGGAGGGCTTTAGTGAAAGCTTCATAGTCGCAAGATCCAGGGCTCCATGCTGGCCAAGACGCCTTTGCTGAAGAGTTGGAGTTAGGAAAAAGAGAATAGAGAAAAAGATAGAGAAGAAAAGTATTCGGTAAAGTGTTGCACGTGAGAGAGGAGGATTAGATGAAAGAATCGCATATTTCAGTGAAAAAGGTTTAAAATAATGAGAAATACTTAGGTACATATCAGGTACCCTACGAGAGTGTATTCTAACTAATAAAAATATAACAAGTCGTCTTATTTTAATTATAAGTGTCAGGTGAGTCATTTGAAGAAATTCAAATTTTATGATTCGTAAGACCTAAACTTCTTAATTTAGAAGGGAATGTTTTTGTAAATTAAAAAGTTTATGTTAAAATCATAAAATTTGAACTTTTCTAGATGACTTTTTTGTCATGTATGATTAAAATAAGATGAGTTATTGTATTTTTATTAGTCATAATACATATGAGATGACGGTGTTAGAGTATATAAGTAATTCTCTAAAATAATAGTGTAAAGGTGGAGTGACATGTAGGTTGACACGTAAGATTATAGACAATTGAACTGTCATTGTATTTCATTGGTCAATCCATAGATGAGTTGGTATTCTAGATTCACACAAGAATTTGTCATTATTTTTGGCCAAGTGTTAAAAAGAAATCAGTTCATGGCCTCGACCGATCAAAAATTTATGATCTTTTTTGACATATGAGGCACGTAATCCATCTAAAGATCAACTCATAATCGATTGACATCAGCACTGATGCTCCACTACTTTTATATTTATCTTCGTGTTTCACGGATTGCATTTGCGTTCAGAGTTACGTTGTTGGTTTATTCAACAATATTTTAATAACGTACATGAGGAGATCCCCCCCAATTGTGAATTAAATCTACAACTGCATGATAGAGTATTTGAATTCTGTTGTTATAATTTTTAACGAAATTCATTCATTATATTAAAGAGGAGGAGCAAAAAATGAACTCCTGCAGTTTGAAGCAAATAATTAAATTTTCTTATGCACTACTTCCTTCAATCCACAATATAAGTCACTTTTTGATGAATGACTTAGTGTACAACATGAATTACTTTAAGAGCAATTAATATTAATTTATCAATTTTGCCTAGGTAGTCCATATTTAAATATGACTCATTTTGTTTTTCGTTGTCCTTCAAAACCTCATTTAATATGAATAAAATTAATTTCTTTTGAATTTATGATAAATTTAATGAGTTAACTATCAGTTTTTGGTTTTGATGATGAATTAGTTGTATGGGAGAGAGTTCTCCCTCTTCAAACCCGGCAAATATTGTAAAAAAAAAAAAAAAGGTTGTAATCTTCACACTTTTTAAAAATATTCATATCTCTACAAGAGCCTTTAGCTTTACCTTTTGTTGGGCCAACCATTCAGCATTACTTTATTTACTGTCCTAGTTCTCCTTTTGGTAGATATATTTAAGATATATACAAGTGTATATTCCTTTTATTCAGCATAAAGATTGTGAATTTAGTAACAGCACCAAAGCGAAGGCGGCATCCATGAACTTTAACTTGTATTCATAAACAAAACAAAAAATATCTTGGAAGTCAATAGGATACAAATGAAAGGGGAATTCAATTTTCCAAGATATCAACAGTGGAATGAGAAGGGAGCAGGCAAGCTCAAGAGTAGTCATAAAGAGGCTTTGTAGTCGTTGGCCTTATCCAGAAATGTCAAAAACCACGCAACACTGACTTAGGTTTTTAATTAAGACTTGTTGTCTCTTTTCTTGCCTTAACTTAATTCCTCCCGTTCCCATTCATATGGCTGCCTCCCGAAAACCAAATTGAATCTTTGACTTTTTCTTATGGCCGTTTTTGACCACTGTACTGCTTTTTTTAATTTCAAAATTGGCTTCCTTTCAATTCCCATATATATATATATATATATATAGATTGCCCTCCATCTCAGACTCTTCCTCATCCATATCCTCTTTCATGTTATATTTGGTAATTGCTATTATATCCATTCACATTGATCCCGTGGTTCCCCTGCTCACAAATTAAATATATATACTTTATTTACAAACATACATTGAAAATATTAATGAATAATGTCAATTAAATACGCAAATAAAAAAATAACACAATATAAACAAGTGAACTGATATTTAGCCACTTGCTTTTGAATTAGTGGGTGCACATGCATGCGTATTTCTTGGGAGGCTGTCACGCCTGTTCTTTTCTCCGGCCACCTTCCATCATAATGTCATTATAATGTGTCCATATATATGTAATAATCCTACAACGACGTACAACAACTTAATTAATTGTACTTTTCACAAATGACTAACATTCCAGTCTATTTTGTAAATTTCATATGGCAAAGAAGGCCTTATAGGTTATAGCCCACCATCTTCCTTAAATCTTTATATTTTAACCGTGAAGTTATGAGGTATAAATAACTCTTTATAAACAGTGCTGTAAATGCATGGGCTATCACAAAAAATGACTAATTAAGTAGTATAAAATAGCAATTAAACTATTTGTGGTCCAGCTAATCAGTTATTGTGGAGACACTGTGCCAGGCTGAAAATGCTGACTTTTGACCAGTATCGTTTTTAGAATTTTCAAAAAACAAGAGCCGATCGAAGTTTAAAGATCGATTTGCACTTCTCAAAATCATACCATCAACTATATTATATTATGCAAGAAGAGAAGTATGCAAATTTCATGGGTGTATGTATTATTGTGGATTACTTGATGCTTTTCAGGCTGACATTTAATTTATGTAGGAGTTGAGTATTAATCTTGTAAATATATATCAAACGTGGAATCTTTTTTTTTTGGGGTCAAAAATAGACGTGGAATCTTCGCAGAACATGATCACACGTTTTCGGGGAAGATTCGCATGGGCAGAGCTATCAGGTGGAGCAAATCCTCCACGTCATTTCTATGTAAAAGAAAATTCCTTGCGTCAGCAACATGTTCCCAAAACAAAATGACATCATTATTTCCTTGAGAATTTAAAAGTTTAGAAAATGGGTTAATATAATTTTCACATCTTTTCGTTTTTAGTTTCGATCTGATAAGTTTCGGTTGCTTAAGGGATAAAATAGTCCACGCCTTAATTACTTTTTTATAAGAATTTAAAATCTAAATTGTCTGTGTCTTTTTAATAAAAACCTGATAAGAATTGTCAAAACCTTTAATAATTTTTTTATTTCTCATTAATTATATATATATATTACAATTAAAATTTTGATTTTATTGAATAAAATTAAAATGTTGATGATGCCTATACTATTTACTATATTTCTTTTTCATACTTATCCTTCATAAATAAATAAGAGCATACTTAGAAAGAAAAATTACTCCTATTTCAGACATATTTATTATTTTAAACTAATTTTAATCATTTTTTTTAAAAAAATGGAGGAACTAAAAATTATAGTTCAAAAATATAAAAAGTAAAAACTACAACCAAGAATAAGACCAAACTATTAACCCTAAATAAAAGTGAGGTGGCAAAGGTGGGTGGAGTGACGTTCCAGTTTGGTATTTGACCCGAGAGCATGAGGTGGTAAGATTGGTAAAGAGAATGAGAGCCAATGGGCTTTCCCACTCACAGAAAGCAAGGGGTGGGGCCCATGAAGATACGGATAAATTTCACGTGTTCTTGCCCTCACACAAGTCCACCCCAATTTTTTCTCTTCTGCCTACGCGTTTAATTTTCCCACGCGCCTTTCGGTATTGCTTTTTGCATCTGCCACTTGCATTGGGCTTGTTTGGGAAATCGGTGACAATCGGATTTATGAATAAGATAAATCCGATTGGGTATAAGATCGATTGGGTAAAAAAAGTCGATTGTGAAACGTGATTTATGTTTGGATTGGTGGTTTTAATAAGTAGAAACATGGAAAAGTCCGATTGGGTAAAAAAACTTGTTTGGAATGACATGGATAAGTGACTTTTGAGATAATTATAAGGAAAAAATTAAAATCAAAATTACTAAAAATATGAAAATGTTAAATTACACTCTAAAATATTTTAATGTATTTGATGCATTTTTTTTTAAAAAAATATTCTAGATAGGATCCGACTTGACCTTTTCATAAATGTGAAGAGCTGAGGGGATATTTTTTTTTGCAAATGTGAGACTGCAAACGGATATTTTTTTGCGCAGAGGGGATTTGTGGAGAGAGATGAGGAGTTTTTTTTTTTTTTGGAGAGAGATGAAGAGCTGTTGATAAGCTGCTGTTGATAAGCTCTAAAACCAAGCTTATGAAATTGGTCCAATTTAAGTCCATAAGTACTTTTGAGAGCCCTTTGTATCCAAACATAAAAATAGAAAAAAAAAACCTACAAGCACTTCTTAAATAGTAAATAAGTCCAAAAGCTCTCTTTTTAATCTCTTCCAAACATGCCCATTATCCTGTTGGGTCAATTCTGGATCCCCCACAGGCAATCACATTAACATCTTAACTCAACACCTTGTTTTCTTTTTTGTTTTTTCTTCCCTTTTCTCACATTTTGCTCCTCTCAAACTCAGTTCCAAAAAGTCCTCCTCTCAAGTTTGTTTTGACTTCCATTCCCTCATGGGTAACGCATACGAAAGTATAATTTATAAGATAGAGATTTTTTTTTATTCCACTCGTAAAATATCATATCATTAATTTTTTTATATAAGTAAAGAATCTTAGACTGCATTTATTGTTATGTAAACTTTATTTTCATATATTATAGTTAAGAGTTAACGTTTTCTACCTTAATATGTTAGGAGTTAATTATAAATAGAATTAGATGAGCAGGTAAAACATTTCATCAACAATCCCATTTTAGATAACCATAACTATCTGCATGATGAAATTAGGTTTGATTCTTCAAAATATAGAAAACCCACAATCCTGACCCTCGATGAACTCCTAGATTGGTTTAAGACTCAACACAAATAGTTCTGTATACGATTTTTTTTTTGAAAAAGGAAATTACCAGGGATTCTTAATACTTAAAGAAAGGATAGTTTCTTATTATAATGATATTCAAAGACGCATTTTTGAATGGGAAAGGGAATCTTTGATATAAAAATAATGTCATTATTTTTTTCGCCTGAAAATATAATATATCATCACGATTCTGTTTTTCTTTGTCTTTTACGTTGCGACAATTTAACGGATTTGATATACTCATTTTTTTACGTGATGTTTACCGGAAGGAAGAACTTCATTGTACCAAAAAACCCAACTACAGAGACTAAACAAGCCAAGAAATAAAAGTTTAAACAGAACCAACAAAGACTACAATTCTAACGAGACAAACACAAGACAAAACTAAAAGAATAGACCGAGGGTAAAAGCACCACTGTAGCAACTTTTTACAAATATTGTACCCAGTCAAAGCACCTTAGATAAGTTTTACTGAACTAAGACAGTTGATGACGTAGCATAACTCAACGGCATCAATGCCGTCAAGATTCGCTATGCTACTGGGTGCCATCTCAGCAAATTCGATGAGTGCCGTCAAGGTGTGTGATGGCACTAGTACCGTCAAGCTGTGTGACGGCATTAAGTGTGACACCTCTGCCTTAATTTTTTACTGACAGCAAATTAATGCCGTCAGGCAATGCGACGCCTCTGTCTTAATTTTTTATTGACAGCAAGCAAATTATGTATATATATATGTGTGTGTGTGGTGTTACTAAAATTTTTAGTATGTTGAGAATAAATAATATAATATTTCTCCTTCTTTTCCCACCTCTTTTGGTAGGAATATTCAAGATGATCGATGAGCATGCATGCGTGAGTGAGAATTACGCAAGACAAGAGCTGGCCTTATCAATGTGTCATGTAAAAACACAGCAGAGAAAACAGTGTGCCTTGCACCACCCATTGAGGCAGAGGCTCTTTGACCAAAAAAAAATTAAGGCAAAGGCGTCACACTGCTTGATGGCATTAATTTACTGTCAGTAAAAAATTAAGGTAGAGGCGTCACACTGCTTGACGGCATTAGTGCCGTCACACACCTTGATGACACTGGTGCCGTTGGGTCATGCTACGGCATCAACTGCCTTAATCCGGTAAAACTCATCCAAGGTGCTTTAACTGGGCACAATATTTATAAAAAGTTGCTATAATGGTGCTTTTGCCATAGACCAAGCCTAGACTCTACAGATTCAAGGTGGGGAGGTCAAATTTAAAAAAGAGAGCAATAGAGGGTGGTTGTCCAAAGACATGCTCTCCACAGCCCACCCCCTTGAAGCCAATAATGATGCACAATCGAAAGCGGCTTCGATCAAGTCCACGCTCTATGGCAGAGAAGTGAAGATACTTCTGGAATTTGAGAACAAAAACCATAAAAATAGTGATCATAGCAGAAGAAATCAAGCAAAACTAACCCAAAGACGAAGACAACACCAAAACAACAAGACATCTGCAAAAGAAAACACAAGAATAAGACACAAAATAAAATCCTAACAATTAACAGGGGACCAAAACACACTACCAGATTTGCCCCCCAATTATGGTGGTGACAAGAAAAAGCCCTCATGGTGTCTGGGTGGCTGCTGGCCAGCCACCAACCATCAGAAAAGAGGCCAACACAGGAACAACTTCCTTTGAAGCCGAGCTCAAATTAGTCCATTGCTTCACCATATCAAGCTTTGAATTCTTCATATTGCCGAGTTGAGTAGTGTTAAAAAACTCGCTGTCCTTCTGAATCGCTGCCAACAAAACCGATAATCCCTTTTCCCCTTCCAAAATCCTTTGTTCTAGACCACTGAAAAGCTAGCCTCGGCCAATTCCCTTTCTCACCTTCACCAAACATCCTTCCCACATCAGATGAATACTGGTGTCAAAGTCAGCAACACGCACCAGTGGCCATCACCATATCTCTCACGGTGGAGAGACCCAAACGAAGACGCCGCTTCAACAACTCTAGGAGAACTCTAAACGCTCAGGAGGCCGAAATTTGGTTCTTTGAATAGCAGCGGTAGTAGTGGCTTTTTTTTGTTAGATTTTTTTTTTTTTTTAGACTTTTTTCGTAAAAGACAAATTGTTGATGTGATTTATGTTTTTTGATAATGACATAAGTGAGACTTTTTTTCGGATTTGATTATTGTTTGACATAGCGTTTGAAAAGTTAGTTAAGATGAAAATGACTGAAAATTGTATTAATGAATATTTGATTTTTTTCTTCTTCTAAATTTCTCTAAACACTCTTGAAAAATATTGTTTTTTAAAAAATATTAAAAGTAGATAATAGAACAGAGAATGAAAGGTAAGAAAATGTTAGGAATATAAAATAAAAAGTTTCGGATATTCTTTAAAAAATCAAATGGTTTTAGGAAAAATTCCAATAAAATTTTGATAATCCTAAAAAGTAAGTTTAATAATCTGTGTGTCACAATCATTTGACTGAAAAAAGTAAAAAGCTACTATATAATGGTGATGGACTAGAAGCTCTAAAAAAATGGCTTCACCCTAAGCCATTTTTTTTTTTAAAAAAAGTCCATCACCGTTTGATTTAATGTCCTGCCAAACAATTTTTTTTTTTTTTTTTTACATTATCACTAGCTTTTTTCAAACTGGGTTTTTAACAACTTTTCATGTTGTCCCAAACATACTCTATATGCGGTCAAACTCTTAGATAATATAAAATGCAATATTAACCATGATAATGCGCACTACGAACACGTATGCAGTCTCATATTCCACGCCATATGCTGGTCTATTGACTATTCTTTTCCCATATGACTGTGAAGTTTAATTTACAGTCTGTTTACTACCAGGGGAACTGAGGGAGGAGAGGCGAGATTTAAAAGAAATGCATCAACGGAGTTATGAAAATTTAATAAAAACAATATATAAGATAAAACGTAAGGAAAAAAAAATTAAAAAACTTATAACCTTACTTCTCTAATTTCTGTAAATTGAACTCACTAAAATTTCTCAACCCCCTCCTCTCCATTTCTTGTACCAAACATACCATAGAGTTACGTTTAGTTGTTACCCCTTCCGGATTCATATTGAGAGAGTATGGAAAAGAAAACTGAGATCAACCGGAAAACGGACTTTGCCACGTGGGATGATCTCGAGGTGGCTCCCACTTGACGTCGCTCAATTTGTTTCTGCGCGTCCGGGCTTATAAATATGCGCTTCCCCCCTACCCACTCTCCATTCTTCTTCCTGTGTTTTCACAATTGATTTACTGAACTTGTCTTCTTCTTCTTCACATTTCTCTCATAGAGTTGAGATTTCCTGAGCTGAGTGTGGATCTGAGGCAGCCATGGCTGGCGGAGTTATGGTCAGTGGGGGTGGCGGCAGCGATTTCGAAGCCAAGATCACTCCCATCGTCATTATCTCTTGTATAATGGCCGCCACCGGAGGCCTTATGTTTGGATACGACATCGGTGTTTCAGGTATCTCTTCCTTCAACTCCTTTCCTTCTCAGTAGCCTACAAATTTTGTTTTTGTTTCTCAAACCCTTTATTCCTTCCTGGGAAGCTAACTTATAGATTTGTTTGAATATTCATACCTTTTCTTTTTTTTAAAAAAACAAATATTTTTGTCTGAATTTTCCGTTATTTTTTTATAGAGAAAAGAAGATGAAATTTATCTTTATCTTTAATATTTTCCATTATGTGATGATTTCGGTTAAAAAGGAGTTCAATCCGGTGAAGGGTAAAATACTGAGAAACCCAATTCTTTGAAGATCGTCGTGAACGGAAAGAACTGAATAAAATTACAGTCACACCTATAGCCCAAGCCTTTATATGTTTAAACTAATGTATGTTGTGATTTGTTATGCTGAAATGGACCAGGTGGAGTGACGTCGATGCGGCCATTCTTGAAGAAGTTCTTTCCGGGAGTATACAGAAAGACGGTGGAGGAGACAGGGCTGGATAGTAATTACTGCAAGTACGACAACCAAGGCCTACAGCTGTTCACGTCGTCTCTCTACCTGGCGGGTTTAACAGCAACCTTCTTCGCTTCCTACACCACAAGAAAGTTGGGGAGGAGGCTCACCATGTTGATCGCCGGCCTCTTCTTCATAGCCGGAACCGCCTTCAATGCCGCCGCTCAAAACCTTGCCATGCTCATCGTCGGCAGACTTCTCCTCGGTTGCGGCGTTGGTTTCGCTAACCAGGTCCGTACCTCTATCAAACATATACTCAGGATTTTCTGGAACCACTTTCGGTGCACCATCTCCCTGCCTGTTTGATCTGGGCCGTCTTGATCAGATCTGGACGGTCCAGATTTAATTTTTTTTAACTACTTCTTTTTAAATAAAAAAATCGTTTTTTTGTAGAAATGTTAGTTAAGAGATTATCTTTATTTTAGATTCTCTACCTATTTCTTTATTTTAAATCTGGACGGTCCAAGAAGGCTGGGCTTACCCTGCCTATCGAAAGGATATAGAGGGTAAGTGGTTCTGGATTTTCCTTCTTCTACAATTACCATATTACCCTCCTCGATTCAAGAGCTAGCCGGTAGAAAGTTGCATTGTTTGACCGCAGGTCCATTCTGTCAATTACAATTCCCTTTTTTATTTGTTCAGCATGTGTATGTGGTCTACCAAAGGAAAAAAAATTGCACAAAAGACATTTTTTATTTGGAAACATATCTTTTTGGCTATGAAAGATGTTCAATGTGCAAAACGATCCTTGTACGTGAACTGATATGATTTGAAGTCGTTGTGCGCGTCCAAAATGGTTTAAAATATTCCGGCGTCATTTTCATTGATCGGAAGACGTAATCAAGATCGTAGTTTTTGGTTGGTGGATATGACTCGGGAGTGTGCAGAACATGGCCGACTTCTCTCAACCACCGGAACTAAAAGCCAAAAGGTTTAACAATTAAAAGAATACTAAAATTGGGTAGAATAATAGGAAAGGCTGGAAGGGCAGACACGGATACCGGTAGAGTGTAGATCCAGTTGCCGGGGGGACCCGGTGGGACCCTCCTTTGGGCCCCAAGTTGTCCTAGAGGTCTGTAATGTAATTATTAAGGCTTGTGTTGTGCTGGGCCGATGAGAGGCGAGTTTATGATATTTTTTATACATTTTGGCATTCACGGTATTCTATTTCTACCATCTGACGTTGTGCAACTTGATAGGGACCTCGTGTTGTTTTCTTTGGCTAGCTTCATCATTTTTACAAAACTAAGTTCTGCCTAACCACGTGTTAGGTCACCCCTGATTGTTTAATCAAATAGTCTCTGTTATCCTCTAGTCATCCATTGGACCGTCACAATTCTTTAAGCTTGCAATGGCAAACATAATAAGAACGTTGCTTCAGGTTATAGGTTTTTTTGGATGATTTAATAATTAATTAATTGACTTGTGGAAGCAGGAATTTGAAATTGGAAGTTTGAATCGGATTAAAATATCAAGTTCACATCATCAGTGGAATATTGTATTAATTAACTACCTACTGTTGTGGTTTGTAAGTTAATTACTAATTTTTCGTGCTTTAATTTGAACACAGGCTGTTCCGGTTTTCATCTCTGAGATTGCCCCGACGAGAATACGTGGGGGGTTGAATATTCTGTTCCAGCTCAATATCACTATTGGCATTCTCTTCGCTAACCTTGTCAACTACGGCACTAATAAGTAAGACCTCTCCTCCTCTGCTTTATTAGTTTGAATTTGCCTGTTTTCTTACGCACGACTGCACATTCATTGTTGACCTCAATCTATATTCGGCAATAATGCAACCACAGAATCAAAGGTGGATGGGGTTGGAGGCTATCCTTGGGGTTGGCTGGCATTCCGGCGGGACTCCTAACCTTAGGGGCGCTCTTGGTGGTGGACACTCCTAACAGTCTCATCGAGCGTGGTCACTTGGACGAGGGCAAAGCCGTGCTTAAAAAGATCAGAGGCACCGACAATGTGGAACCTGAATTCTTAGAACTGGTTGAGGCAAGCCGTATCGCTCAAGCGGTGAAACATCCTTTCAGGAATCTCCTTAAGCGCAGAAATCGACCCCAACTTGTCATAGCCATTGCCTTGCAGGTCAGCGCCTTCTTTAAATTCCCCCTCTCGGGTGCTCTGTTTTTTTCTTCACCCATTTTCTCACATTTGGTTGCTCAAATTAAACACAGATCTTCCAGCAATTCACCGGTATAAACGCCATCATGTTCTACGCTCCAGTGCTATTCAACACATTGGGGTTCAAGAATGATGCTTCTCTTTACTCTGCTGTGATCACCGGGGCTGTCAATGTCTTATCCACTATTGTTTCCATCTACTCAGTGGACAAAGTTGGACGTCGCATGCTCCTCCTAGAGGCTGGTGTCCAGATGTTTTTATCTCAGGTTGTGATTTCCATAATCCTGGGAATCAAAGTGACGGACCACTCTGATGATCTTTCGAAAGGGTTCGCGATCCTTGTTGTTGTTATGGTGTGTACTTTTGTGTCTGCATTTGCTTGGTCTTGGGGGCCTCTTGGGTGGCTCATCCCTAGTGAGACATTCCCTCTGGAGACTCGCTCGGCGGGACAGAGTGTGACTGTTTGTGTCAACCTGCTCTTCACCTTCATCATAGCGCAGGCTTTCCTCTCCATGCTGTGTCACTTCAAGTTCGGGATCTTCCTGTTCTTCTCTGGATGGGTGTTGATCATGTCCTGCTTCGTCCTGTTCTTGCTCCCTGAAACCAAGAATGTGCCTATTGAAGAGATGACAGAGAGGGTGTGGAAGCAGCACTGGTTCTGGAAGAGGTTTATTGAAGATGATGATCATGTTGTGAATGGCAAAGTAGCCAATAATGGTGCAAGTGGGTTCAATCCCTCTTCCCAGTTGTAGACAAGGATATTATATTATCGCCACATTTGGGTTTGGCATCCCAGTAATGTAGGCGCTATAGTGGTAACTGCTTGAACATAGTATCATCCCCACGTGAATCGACACTGTCTCCAAAAGCTATATACTCGTAATTTAGATTTTTTTTCTCCCCTCTCTTGGGCTCCACTTTGTCTTTTCTTCTTTGTATTGAGAGAGGCAATGCTATTCGAATTGTCTTTTCTTCTTTGTATTGAGAGAGGCAATGCTATTCGAATAGATATTTCTAATTTTCTTGTGGCTGAAACAAGTGTTGTGATTTGGCTTATAAATTAGAGGTCGGAATTTTTCCTTTATCTTTCGTATATTTTCACATCAAAATAATACAATCTCTCTTAGAGAGAGATAGCAAAAGGTGACTTGTGAATTTGTAATTACTCCCTCCCCTTCTAAATATAAAATAGAGTTAATTTTTTTTATATTAAGAAAACTAATTAAATTACTTTAAAATATTTATATTTATCATATTTTCTCTAAATTATTTTTCCTACATATAAATTGATATATAATCTAATGATACTGTTAGAATATATAGGTAGTTAGTCTATATTAGTTAGAGTTAGTTAGGACCCTTATCTATAAATAAGGAATCTTAACTAATATGTGAATATATAGGTAGTTAGTCTATATTAGTTAGAGTTAGTTAGGACCCTTATCTATAAATAGGAGATATTAACTACTATGTGAACTAGTGAGCGTTGGGCATTAGACCCTCACTATTCTCTTTATATGAGCCTTAGCTCTCTATCAATAATATACAATTGATTCTTCTCCATCTTCATTCTTTCTCCTTATTATCTTCTATCTTCTCTAATTATACATTACTTTACATGGTATCAGAGCCAGGTTGTTTTGATTTTAATTTGGGGCCATTAACTCATATTGTTTCCAGCCCAATTTCAAGATCCAGTGTGACGCTGAGCTTCTTGTTTTTGGTCCATTAATCAAGAACCCATCACCAAGAAGGGGGAGTTCAGCGTCCTTGACCCAGTACCAGGCCAAGATCCGGGCGGATATCCAAGAACCACCCGCACAGTCCAATCGGAGCCCCGAAAACGTACACACTTGCCTGATTCTCTCTGAATATTGCGATCGTGCTCCTAGAACCCTAGCTCTCACACAGTGGATCCCCTCTCATGCTCTCACGATTGATCTCGGCGAATCCCATATCTGATTGATTTTTGATATCGGATTGATTTTTTGGTTCTGCCTTGGATGATGATTCACCACAAGATCGTCTCGCGCCCTTGATTGCCACCACACGAGGCTTCTTCTTGGTCTTCTTTTCCGGCAGATCAGACAGAAACAGAGTCTTGGACGGCTTGCTTAGCGGTGGCACGAGTGATACCAAACACAAGCCTTTCTTTGGCTTCGATGGACATTCTAGGTTCCATTGTGGGGAAAGATTTTACTCCAAAATTTTGACCTAGTATTACATATATAGTTGAGATATATAAATTTCATAGCCATATATTTATATATAATACTACATTTCTATAAATGTGTCTTAGCGATAACTGAAGAATAATAAAGGATAATACCACGTCATTTTGATTCTCTCTTTTTGTAACATCTCCTTTTTATCTTTTACTGAATTACAATTTTAAACTCAACTAATTTTTTTCGCTTTGAGTATTTCATTGTATCATACCTAAGCATTGTGCGGTTCAATTGAATTCTACCATGGATTTTGTTGTTGTTGTTGGTATTCAGTATTCACACAAACATGAACTTGAGATCTTATTTTTTTTTTATACATAAAATTTTAGGAAAGAGGTTGGGTTTACCCACAATCTAAAGGCATGGCGAACCCTCTATTACCCTCAGGCGTTAACCTAGGCACCTAGGAGTTAGGATGTCTCCCTCAGCGCCTTAACCAACTTCAGGATCGAACCCTCTTTCTTTAGTAAGAGTGTCCGACCCCTTTGCCAATTAAGCCCAAGAACGAGGGGTAACTTAAGATCTTATATATTATTAAGCCCCTAAGTCCCTATTGTTAAAGCCATGCAATGCCCATCGGTGTACTAAAGCCAAATTCAATGCCCCTTCACTATTTATTGCAGGACCTTTTACATCAAGTTTCTCTAATCAGTCATGCATGATCATGCGTTCTACTTTATGTGATTAGAGACTTTGAAATAATGAATATAAAAAACTTGACCTAAATATTTTTCTTTAATATAATAATTTTTTGGTCTAACTGGCATTAATATTTTTTAAAACGCATAGTATATATCCGATTCTTTAAACCTTTCAACTAACTAAACAAGAAATACTAGTATTGAATTTTTATTGAGGACAGTCCAAAGAACAATCAATTAAGTATATAACTAGAGAGTGAATACAATGAATTCTATGGTTCGTGGCAATCTGAATCCTGCATGGTCAAACTCTTAAGAGTGCAGTATTAATTGCCATAGCATACTGCTAGCATGTATATATCATCATCATCATCATCATTCAGACAAACCATAATTGGGCTGATTAATTGAAATTGTTCAATTTCTTTTTCATGAGGCTGATTTTTTTTTTTTTTTTTTTTTTGAATTAGCCCCAATTAAATTACAATGTTTAAACCTCACCACATGTATATAATTCTATACATGAAATGGATATACAGGAAAAAAAATTACACGCGGTTCTATTCTCTTCGTGCATGGATTTCTTAGTTTTAGAATTATTATTGTCATACTCGCGAGTTGATTCTTCGAATTTATTGTTTTTAGGTTTCTAACTTATAAAATCATGTCGCTTCTAAACTCGTGTTCTTTATAAACTCGGTTAAACTCACGAATCACGAGTTTATCTACCGAGTTGACCGCTTTTACGTTTTAACTCACAAACTCATGTTAACTCACTTTAAACTCTTGCTATATTTTTCAATTTGTTCATAATTAGTGATTTTATAAATGAATTATTTAGATTTAAAATATATTTAAATATCTCGGTTTGCCCACCATGCACGTCGGTGAATTAGGCTTGCTTTGATGATAAACTCTGATTATTTTTATAAGAAGTCTAATTTGTTTTTTTAAAAAAAAAAATTGGAGAGAATTAAAGATGTGAGAAGTGTTGAAAATATCATTTATAAATAAGAGTAAAATTGAAAAAATATATTTATTTAGGATATATTAGTTTTCTGTTATTACTATGATTGTAAATTTTTGAATAGAAAAAAAATAAAATTTTACCATTATGAAAAAAATTGCAATAAGGTAAAATAAAACATTATAACTAACTAATTTTATTTTATTTTATACTGTCTATAACATTTAAATGTTATCAATTCTTATCGGCTAATATGTTACTATATCCTAGGCCTGTACAAAAATATATAGTGAACTGAAACTTTATTTTCAAATGCAATAAAATAAAGTATATATCTTTTCGTGATATTTTTTTTTTGTTTTGTTTGAGCAAATTTCGGGATAATGTAATAGGTAATTACTTTATTGCCTTAATGAATGAGATTATACCCTCAAGGATCTTTGAGGCTCTCCCAGTTGCCTTATAAATACGGCCTCTCATCCTCCCTCTCCATTTCACTCACACTCTCATTTCTCCATTGCTTTCTCTTTCTTCCCCCTCCTTGACTCAAGCACCATGGCTGGCGGAGGATTCGTTCATGGCGGCCGGGGCGATTTTGAAGCCAAGATCACTCCGCTCGTTATTATTTCATGCATAATGGCCGCCACGGGAGGCCTTATGTTTGGATACGACGTCGGCGTTTCAGGTGGGTCTCTCCCTTTGACTATTTTTTTTTTTTAATAAAGGGGTACACACTATCGGCATGAGATTATAAGGAGGATCAAACTCGTGACCTTCCATCCATTCAAAGAGAAGTTTTCGTACTACTATGCTAGAGGGCCTTAGCAGTCCTTTCTTTTTCACTACCCTATTCCTTTTAATCTTGTTTTGTTTCACTATTGATGTTACCCTTCTTTCACTGTGAATGTAATTTGCAACAGAAGAACCTTTTACATTCATCTTTACTCTTTCATGAAAATAAGAACGTCTGTTAAGAACGGTTGAGACCATCGGGCACTGTGAGGGTCCTGGTCTAGTTATAGTTTATAACTTGTAACTAATTATACATGTTATTCGTTATATGGTGGAATCTCAGGTGGAGTGACGTCGATGCCACCTTTCTTGAAGAAATTCTTTCCGGTGGTGTACAGGAGGACGGTGGAGGAGAAAGGGCTGGACAGTAATTACTGCAAATATGACAACCAAGGGTTGCAATTATTCACGTCGTCTCTCTACCTGGCGGGTTTGACTGCGACCTTCTTCGCTTCCTATACGACTAGAAAGTTGGGACGGAGGATGACCATGTTGATCGCCGGCATCTTCTTCATCGTTGGAACCGTCTTCAATGCCGCCGCTCAAAATCTTGCCATGCTCATTATCGGAAGACTCCTTCTCGGTTGTGGTGTTGGCTTTGCTAACCAGGTACGTCTACGTCTATTAAAAATATAAACTTCCTTTAGTTATTAGCATGGTCAAGAGCTAACTATATTACGTGCGCGTGGTAGAATTGCAATTTAACATTATAGTAATAAATATAAACAAAATGGATATTTAATAGCATCGTTTATGTTAGTGTGATGACTTAAGACTATGACTTAGTGACAGTTTATATACTGTAAGATATATATAGCTTAAACATATGTTGGTGCATGGTTTTGTATGCAGGCTGTGCCGGTTTTCCTCTCTGAGATTGCCCCCACGAGAATACGTGGAGGATTGAATATACTATTCCAGTTGAATGTTACTATTGGGATTCTCTTTGCTAATCTTGTCAACTACGGCACCAACAAGTAAGTTCTTTTTGCTTTATTTACTTGAATTTGCCTCTGTTCTCAGGCAAGTTGCACATTGAATACTGATGTTCACCTGGATCCATATTAATAATGCAACAACAGAATCGAAGGTGGATGGGGTTGGAGGTTATCTCTAGGGCTGGCTGGCATTCCGGCAGGACTCCTAACCTTAGGGGCTCTCTTTGTGCTGGACACTCCTAACAGTCTCATCGAGCGAGGTCGCTTCGATGAAGGCAAAGCTGTGCTTAAAAAGATAAGAGGCATCGAAAACGTCGAGCCTGAGTTCTTAGAACTTGTGGAGGCAAGTCGTATTGCTCAAGAGGTCAAGCACCCTTTCAGGAATCTTCTTCAGCGGAGTAACAGACCCCAACTAGTCATTGCTATTGCCTTGCAGGCCAGTGCCTTTTGTTTTAATTCTTTTCCCTTAGTGCTATGTTTTGTTGAAGTCTGCTTTCCAATTTAATTTGTTTCCTTTGTTTGTTTTTCACATTTGGATGCTCAAATTGAACACAGGTATTCCAGCAATTCACTGGTATAAACGCTATCATGTTCTACGCCCCAGTGCTGTTCAACACATTGGGATTCAAAAATGACGCTTCGCTTTACTCTGCTGTGATCACTGGCGCTGTTAACGTCCTCTCCACCATTGTATCTGTCTACTCAGTGGACAAAATTGGACGGCGCATGCTCTTATTAGAAGCTGGAGTTCAAATGTTATTGTCCCAAGTGGCGATTGCCATTATCCTAGGAGTGGAAGTAACAGACCACTCTGATAACCTTTCTAAAGGGTTAGCTGTCTTGGTGGTGGTTTTTGTGTGCACATTTGTATCTTCCTTCGCTTGGTCTTGGGGGCCTCTTGGGTGGCTCATCCCCAGTGAGACATTCCCTCTGGAGACTCGCTCGGCGGGACAGAGTGTGACTGTTTGCGTCAACTTGTTCTTTACCTTCGTCATTGCACAGGCATTCCTCTCCATGTTGTGTCACTTCAAGTTTGGGATCTTCGTGTTCTTCTCTGCATGGGTGTTGATCATGACCGTCTTCGTCTTTTTCTTGCTCCCTGAGACAAAGAATGTTCCGATTGAAGAGATGACGGAGAGAGTTTGGAAGCAGCACTGGTTCTGGAAGAGGTATATGGAAGATGATGATGATCATGTTGTGGATGACAAAGGAAAAGATGTGCATGCTATTGACTTTGATCCCGCTTCTCAATTGTAAATTAGAGGCCTATGGCTTAGGTCAACATTTGGGTTTCTCATGCTTATAATTCAGCCTTAGGCATTTTAGTTCAAACGCTTTAAATATGTTATAATGTATTTCAGATTGTTTTGTTTTGTTTTGTTATGTACTTTCTCTCTATTTAGTGATATACTGTTATTCTAATAGATATTTCAACTTTATTTTTGGTTGAGTAAAGGTTTAGAGTTCGGACTACAAATTATCTGCAGACAAATTTGCATGACTATGTGTTCACTGTTAAAACACAAAGCAATCAGGCATATCAGCATCTAACATTACCTGCCTTTGATTAGGTATCACTGTTCAGTCATATAATTTGTACTTTTTGAACTCACGTAATTCAATGGCTTTCTAATTCTAAGCTTTAACCACGCTTGCAATACCTTAAGATTGAAACCCACAACTATTTGGATTTAGGCCAAATTTCTAAAATTAATTCAAGCTCTCAAGACTCTTTAAAAATCGTTGGCACACACCTTAAATAAGGACAGACGCTGGATCATATTATAAAACCTTTATGGAAATGATTGCTTGGAACGAGGATTTGATACACATATATTTAATTATGGTACTCCTCCGGTTCTTAATATAAGACTTGTTTGGGGAGTCGATCTTAGTTCTAAATATAAGACATAATTTTCATATTTCCCAATCTTTTCTGAATTTACTTCTATTAATACTCCCTTAACAATAATCAAGGAGGAAAGAGAACAAAGAAATTAAGAAAGATGACTAGGTATTTTAGAAAATACATGTCATATTAACTAATTTCTTTAATATAATCAAATTAAGTAAATATGTCTTATATTAAGCTAAGCACCATAGAGAATATTTAATTGTAGCTATGATGTAGAGGTTGTATAAAGCTATTAACTTTTGTGCTTAATGCTTGTGTCTCATGTAACCACCAAATGGGAACAACCTACGGTGGTTGCCCATAATGATGAAGCGCACCAATGCCTCACAATTTCCTCCAAATAATAAATATAACAAAGATGAAGAGTGCAGTAGCAGCACGCACAACCACACCACATTCCCAACATTCTTTCCTTTCAAGTCTTACAATTCACCAGAATACCATACTTTGATAACCCAACTAATATATCCAGTCCAATTATTAATAAAAAATTTGATTGTAAAGTTCAACTTCAAGCAACCCCTTCCCCTTAATTTTGACAGAAAAATTGAACAAGATCATTGATCTCATACATGCGACTGTGATTTTATAAAGAAAAATCTTGGACCCACCGAACCCATCCAATCTGGCGATGCAATGAGAACAAGGGACCCACATGTTCTTTGTTCTTATTGAGAAAAGGGACCAAACTCATTTACTTTTCCAACTTCAACCTTCAAAATCTATATAAAACTCCAAAGGGGAAATAAAAGTCTCCATAGCTCACAAACCTGAACAGAACAAGCTGAAGACAACACAGAAATAGGTGTTGCAGAGCTTATAGAGGTATAGAGATGGTCATGGCGGAGAGAGGTGTGGTTGTTTTATTTATGCTGGTAGCTATGGCGGCTGTAGAGGTGTCATATGGAGCAGTGTACAAGGTTGGGGACTCAGCTGGTTGGACCACCATTGGCAATATAAACTACAAGAAATGGTCTGCTATCAAGAACTTCCAAGTTGGTGACACTATCAGTAAGGCCTCACTCTTATTCCATTTATATACACACACACACAAACAATTTTGTATCTGTTAGTTTATCAGAAGATGAGTCCAAAGTTTCCCAGAAAAAGGGGGTTTCCATTTTCAGAGTTAAAGAAGAATACCAATCTTACCGCTGATTTACAATTCTGTGTCTCAGTAGTTTCTAAGACAGAATAAGAATGCCCTATTTTGAGGTGAAAAATTGGTTAACGGGGAAAGATTTGAGCTAGCTGCTGCACTTTCTATGAAGTTCCCTTCATGTTCTGGAGTAAATTTCTCTGTTAAGCAAGCAAGCAAGTCTAGTTTAAATTATAATCCTCATAATTATTAGAAAATGGTGTGGCAAGGGCCCTGCATAAGAGTTTAGTATCTTTCTCACTTAAAGCTTTTGTTCTTTTAGGACCAACATGATGATAGTGTTCACTCGCGTGACCTACCCCCACTTTCATTGGCATTCATTTTCCCCCCCTCAGTGCTGTTATTAGTGCACCCACTGAAGAAACTAATCAAAATGCAATGAGAATGTTGGGACGTTGGTGTCACAAAACCTTATAGTTCGTGAAGTCTTCTTAGATATGTACATCCCACTTTGATAAATAGGTTCAACCAATAAACAAATTTTGACTAAAGAGCATAGTTAATTATGGTTAATTTAATTTATGTTATACTCCTCTTATGCTTAATGTAAGACTTATTTAACTACTTTAATTAGATTACGGAAATTAGTTAAATGAGTTAATGTGACATTTTTTTTCTAAAACATCCTAATCATCTCTATTGATTACCCCCTCCCTTTCTTGTGTGATTATTGTTGAGGGGATATCAATAGAAGTAATTTGGGAATTTTTTTTTTGATAAACATGTAAAATAAAGTCTTATATTTAGGACCATAATCAACTTCTTAATCAAATGCTACTTTAAGTGCTGGAGACCTACTGGAGGAGTGTTTTGAAGAGACTCAATGCCCTACCCATTTTTTATAGACATATATAATATCAGATAATATGCATAATCTTTAAAATATTCTAATTCAGCCTCATTTTTCAAAATACATATGCCAAACTATTTTGATGACTAAACATACATTCATATATCCTCCCCTCCCTCTCTACACAAAAGGATTCAAGTCTACTAACAGATTTTGTTAGTTATCTGTCATTAATGAAGACAGAAAAGATGTATGAGATTGGTGGTAGTGAATTAATTCATGTTGTGGCCAATGATATCAGTTTTTGAATACAACTCGCAATTCCACAATGTGATGAGAGTGACACATGAGATGTACAAGTCATGCAATGCTTCATCCCCATTGGCGACCTTCAGCACAGGGAACGATACCATAGTGATACAGAATCACGGCCACCACTTCTTCTTCTGCGGCGTCCCCGGTCACTGCCAAGCCGGCCAGAAGGTTGACATCAACGTCCCCAAGGTCTCTGCAACTGCTTCTGAAGCTCCCACTCCCTCTGGTTTGGCCTCTTCCTCAGTTCATGTCCCAAACAACGAGCCTGCACCTTCTCCTAATCAAGCTCCTTCAATCTTCTCTGCTTTCCATGGAGGTTTTGCAATATTTCTGAGCTTGTCCATTGCTTTCCTCTTTGTTTGCACTTAATTGCTGATCTTTTAATGCTCAACGAGCAGCATGTGCTTTTGTGATGAGAATCAAATTCAAGGTAATGGCAAACAAGTTAGTTGTATAGGGACTTGATAAAAGTTCATAATTGAGAATGAGTGTATTAGATGGTAAAATGTATCGTTAAGTTGATTGTAATTTGTTGGAAATGGTCAGGTCAGGTTCTCAAAAGGGTCAATGTCAATGATCATTTACCGAGATTATTATAGGCATGTTTGTAAACCTTTTTGCTTAACAAGATTGTGGGCATATGCACATGAAAGAGGATGATTTCAATCTGAAATAAAAAAGAAAAGTCATTACATAGTTCTTTGCGCTATAATTTCATCCTTCCCAGTTTTGCTGATTTAATCTTACCCTTGTTTTATGTTATTCTGTTTCCCGATTTGATTTCCTTTTCCATCCCACTTGAGTCAATCATCAGGTGATTTATTGGAGGATACAGAGTTTCTATTTTTAAGAACTCAAGACTTTCGGTTAAAAGATACAACTCCTTACCGATTGAATTAAATTTTTAGTGGTGGACTGGTGGTTAAGAAATTTATTGAAATTATAAAAAAAAACAACTTCGATATTTTAAAATTATATCTGTGGTTTCCCAACTTTACATTTAAGATTTTGCTAAACATATAAGGCCCCAGTTTATTTTATTTTTAATTTTTCAATAGAGTCAGACACTCCATGACGGGACATCCTAGTAAATAAAACCTAGTACCTACAAGAATAGGTTTTCTACGCTGAAATATAACAGGAACAAAAAAAAGAAAAAAAAAAAAAAAAAGAAAGAAAAAAAAAGCCAATTAATTAAGCATGTAAACGTGTTAACAAGTTATTTGTTGAAATAGTAAGTAGCCCACATACAGAGATAAAAATAAGTTAGAATCATGAGAAACACATCATTAATAAAAAAAATATAAGCATGTAAACATTCATTTTGCCTATGTTAAAGTCAATTTTCATTATACCTAAGGTTGCTGTTGAGGATGGAACGAGATTGGAAAACTCCATTCCTAATCCCATTTTGAAGAAGGGCTCGGGAAGGGAAATAATCTATGATCCTGATCCTGAAAATTTCCTTTCTCGATCGAGATCAGGATTTCCCAGGACGATATTGGGATTTTCCAAAAAGTTTGGCTATTTTTCCTTCCTTTCCAACAAATCTGAAACAAAACGCTTCTATAAACAAAACAAAGAACAAAATTGTACAAGGAACTATACATTGAGAAGACTAATGTCTGAAAGATATTAATAATTAGATAATTGTCCAGTGTCCACAACTTTTGCAGCATTAGATGAATATATACTTAAACAAATTTGTTTAATCAAGAAGATACATCTTGAACAAAACAGCACCATAGTTTGATGAATATTAAATAGCACCATAATGTTCATCTTGACAACTCAATCTGTTTAATCAGATGAATATTAATATACTTTTGCAACTTCTATAAGCAAGGAGGTGAATATTAATATACTTGTTGAACAAATTTGTTTAATCAATATCAGATACCATAATTTGATGAGACGTTTTGGATAACATTAGAATATACTTCTTAAACAAAACAACACCATTTGATTAGTTGGTTGGTGTTTGTTCTTCATGTGACATGTTTAAATTTGATAATTTTAAGATTATATATATATATATATATATATTCCCATTCCAATCCCGATTAAACTTTTTCCCGATCATGAATTTTCCCGTCCCAAAATTTCGGGATAGGACTTTACCGTCCCAATTTGCCCGAAATCAAGGCAGGAAAACGTTGAACACCCCTAATTATACGGATCTGGCTTCAGTCCTCTTCCCTTCCTATTCTCTTCCATCCTTTTCCTCATCTGGGCCGTTGGATGAAGATCTGGACGGTGCAGATTTTTTTTAGTAAATTACCGCATGCGGTAGAAATTATTTTTTTTAAAAAAAATATGGACCGTCCAGATCTTCATCCGATAGCCCAGATAAGGAAGAGGATGGTAGAAGCAGAGGACAGGAGCCGGATCCTAATTATACCTGCGCCCCTTACAAAGCCACCTATAAAATGGCGATAGGCATCCAATGAAAATGAGTATACTATGATGTAACAAAATTGATTGAACAAAAAAAAAATGGAAAGAAACGTAACCTCATGAATCAATACACCACCGTGATTGAAAAGAATATTCACACATTTCCATTCGGATGCTAAATTCTGGTAACTTCATCTTACCTATAGTCTACAATAAATTCCTAACTCACATTTGCCTAGTGCATAATGTACAAAATTCTAGGGCAATGTTTGCTACCCCTTCCACTAAAGAGTAACCTCAATCAACCATGAGGGACTTTATCATATTTATACATAAATTTTAATAATAATAATAAAGAATGAACTTGAGATAAAATTGAATGTAGAAGGGCGTAATCAGCAGGGAAATTGCAACTAGCCAGAAATTTAATCCTGAACCAGTAGGCCATTCAACAAAGGCCGCTCAGCATCTGCATTCCTGGTCATCAATCTTCTATCGCGATTCTCCATTCTGTAATGGAAAAAAATCATGGACAGAATATCCAAAAAGTCAATTTATTGCGACTAAATATTTTCTAATGCACGTTTCCTATTTAGGCTCTGATGCACATTTGAAAATAAAATCATTCGGTAACTGAATCTTGGAGATAAGACAAGTTCCATTGAAGTGCAAACCTTGAACAGACAATAACAAGACCCTACAAAAATATCAGAGCAACAATTGCAAAGGGGCGCCAAAAGTTAATTTCATGGCACAGTGGCAATTCTCAACAACCAGAAACTCAAATTGCATAAGAATCTGAAAAAGATGCTTAGCATAATTACTCAGGGCCTATTTGGTTTCCTGTTTTTAAAACGGTTTTTCGTTTTGAAAGACAAAATAAATTGAAAATGTGTTTTCGGTTATGTGTTCTTAAAAATATAAAAGTTAAAATTTGTTCTGAAAAACTAAAAAATTTAGAACATCTTTTTAATGTTTTGTTACTTTTTCTTCTACAAAATTAGAGAAGAGGCTGAGAACATTGTATTTTCATTAATGACAATCATCCTAATAAAGCAAACTATTCTTTCACCCTTCACCGTTTTAGATATTTATTTCAAAATAATGATTCAAACATTTTTTTTTCAAAACTTGTTCTAAGATATTACTCTACAAAATTGTTCTGAGAATATAAAAATAGAGAATAGAATCAAACAAGCCCTTATATTCGCTTTCACTAAAATAGATGTAGCAAAAGTAAAGCATCAGAGACCTTACTCTAGTTGACTGGAGCTCAACTGTATTCACAGTTTCAGTGTCCTGGTCAAACATTAATAACATAGTGAGAAAACATTAATATTCTGCAGTTCCAACAAACGTCAAATTCAACAGCCGCTGAGAAAATTACCTCAATCAACAAGTCTTTTCTGGTTATCAAGCCAAGCACACGAGATGGACGTGGAACAACAAATAAATGTCTCAACCCCAGTTGGCGGAAAAGATTGTAAACCTGCACCATCAGCAAAATCTAATTATTTGACATAAAAGGAGAATGGAAATGAAAGAATCTTCAGAGAATGGGGAAAAATCACACCTTTGACAATGACATATCTTCAGGCACAATATATGGTGAAGGATTCAAAAAGGGGGCAAGATCTATGTACATCTCCAATTCCTCTGAACTTAAAAGTATATCATCTATAGATATTCCCTTGCTAGAAACAGGCTTCGCAAATTCACCAAAGTCATGACTGGAAGTTCAAAAGAGCCATGAGAATAGAGAAGAAAAAGGACAAGTCTTAAAAAGCTCCATCAAGCCTTACCTTATTAGCCTGGCTCCACCTCTGGGATCAGAGGGTAAAGGACTATGCTGAAAATCAACCTTTGATTGCAGAATTACCAATAAATGACTGCACCAAGAGACAGATAATGAAAACTTTAGTTTTCCAGCAATACAAGCTTTTGCCAATAAAACCAAATAAATAAAGACAGATGTTGGATAATGTAACATTCTCACCTTCGAAGTACTAATCCAATAACAAGTGGTTCTCCACTTCTTGCGTGATCAATCACCTGAGCATAGGAAATAATGAACAATTTAGAAATTTCCAGGCATTAAATTATTAAATGAAAAGACATAGATAATATAAGACCTAGAAACATACAGGAAAACCATTGTGTTTGTTGCTCCGAAGAATAGAAACTACATCTGCAACCTTAACAACACGGGGGAAGGAGACCACCTGCAATATACAGCCAATAATACAATCAGTTGCTAAAGAAGTTAAGGCAAGAAGCGTGCAGAGCACAGTCCAATTAGGGGGGAGCCCTTCATTCATAAATGTTGGCATTCACAAATATAATAATTTAATGGCCACATGTAGAAAGGTGGCATCTTGTTGAACAGCACTTTTTCCTGACTGCACATGGACAAAGCTGCTGAAAGAGTGAAAGTAAAGCATACAGAAGAGGCCTAACAACAAACTTCTCTTTCTCCCCCTTCTTTATAGTCCAATGCCCCCAATAACTAGACCAATACATTTATCTTAATTTTCCTGGATAATATCCCCCCCTCTCCCTTTAACCTAACAAGCCCGTGATGTTTGGAAAGATCAGGAATGGACCCATATTTCAAATTTAGGTGGTCCAAAAATTACTTGCTATGTTCTAAATGGTTCCAAGGTTGGAAATACTAACAACCAAAAAGCATAGACTAGTCGACATTTGACACCAGCTAATATTAATAAGCAATTTCTTAAGAGAAACCAAAATCACCATTCCACTCCCACAGGCCTCCCTTGCTGTCATGTTCCGCATCACATATTTGGGCCTTGGTGCCAGTAATGGAATACCCCTTAGTTGTGCCTGCTCTTCATAGAGACCCTCATTAAAAGCATCACCAACAGCCTGCAGTGTAAAAAATTCACTGTATTAAAAATGACATTTCAGACTTTCAGTTAAGAAGAAAATGTTTACGCACATACCTTTGATATAAGAAGAACAAGCATAATAAGAGGCAAAAACTTTAAGTTGTTTGTGATTTCAACCATAATGACACAGAGAGACACTGTCATCCGCATTGAACCTCCAAGAAAAGAAGCAGCTCCCAGCAGAGCATACCTGGGGAAAATTATCACATGTACATTTCAGGAACGATAAAAGGTGCAGTAATGTAGCACATCATTCTAAACAGTAGAGGCACCAACAGCAAAAAGTTATTTGCATTTTTCATATGAAAGTAGAAATAGCAGAAGCACAATGGAAGTAGGTGTAGTGATATGCATTTTTCAACCATAATAGCCGTTCCCCTCTCAATTTAAGCATCACTTTTTTATCAGAAGAAAATTTTAGGACGAGACCATAAAGTTTCTTAAATGTTTGCAATTGTGCTCTTCAATAAAAATATGGGGGAAATTTTCTTTAAAACCCAATCATGTGGTGCAGTTTAGTAACAGATATCTCGTGTATGTAACCATAGAGACATAGCGTGCTTTGGTAGGAGAATTGATAGCAAAGGCCAAAGCATTTTTCTCCAAAATTTCGTGCAGAACAGAGTTCAGAATAGGAGAATAAAGCCTCCTCTGAACCAAAGTCAGAAAGCATGATATAATCTAAAAGGACTTTAAATCAAATATGCAGCACAGCAGTCTCATCTCTAATAATTATAGACATTGCTAACTGAAGCATCAATCAAGTCAATTTCCCAGTCTTTAAAAGGCTTTATAAACCTTATATATAAATTCTTAACCCATTTATCACCTCCACATGACTAGCAGTCACAGCTTCTTCATAAGTTGTTATAGATTACACATTGACTATATATCTCCAGCCTTCACTAGGCAGGGTCCAATATCAATGCAAGAGTTTCATGTTATAGGGGTGACAATCTGAATAACATAATCCATAATTGAACTATTTTTTTAGTAGCCATCCTTCTCATTTCACATTGAGAAAATTTTCCCCTTTCTCTCTTTTTTTTTGCAACTTATTAAGCAGGTTGATAGGGATATTGGGAATTCTAACTGTCCCCCTCCTCTTTTGGTGAAGATAAAGTTATTTTAGGAGAAGGAAGATAAAGATATAGATAAGAAAGAATAGTTTATCAGTTAGGATAAGAGAAAGTAGTTTATCAGTTTAGGTAGTTACTGTGTGTTATCTGTTTTCATAGGTAGTTATGATGTCCAGACTTTATATATACATGTATTCTGTTTTATAATAGCTATGAAGAATACTATATGGAAATTACTGTGTCTTGGCTAGAGTACAGATTCTGTCTCTAGAGTGTTTGGCTAGAGTTACAGATCCTGGCTCTAGATTTCCTTTTTCTACTTCTCTTTTAATTTCCTTAAGATCTCTCATTTACTTAAGTTCTATCACATGTCAAGAGAGAAACAAACAAAAGCCAAAAGCCAAATAGGATAATAAAATAATACACTGCTGGCTCAAAGAAAAGGTGGCAAACTCTTGAATTATTATTTCAGAATTAACCATGGCATCATTATTCCCATTGACGGTCAGATCTTCAAAGAGGGGATATCTTAATTTTGAAAAGAGGGGATATCTAATTTTGAGACACCGGAAACGAAATGGAAAAGACAATGGAGGGAACATGCATTATCCAAAAAATAAGACACGGGATTCATCAGTTGATTGACAAAGGATTCTATGAACAAACCTAAATGCCTGTATATGCCTATATGGTATAAAGGAAAAAGATATAGTTAATTATGATTTGCAAAGAATAGCCCACAAGCAATATACTCACGTTCCCTCTTCAATATTGAGCTTTTTATAATGTCTTACAACAAACATGCCAACTAGACGCCCATATGTTGATCCTATCATGATTCCAGGAACAAACTGACCAGCTGGAACAGCAGTACCAAATGTCACCACGGCTAAAGCGTAAAACATAACCTGCCACATAATGGAGAAAACGATCAAAATAGGGGGACATGAAGTACAACTCACAAGTTTTTACTCCCTATATTGTATAAAAACATGAAGATAAAGCATCCATTGGAAGTCCTTATCAGAAACTTGGTCAACAAGGCCCACCATATTTATTCATGTCTTGCAATTGCAAGGGAACAAGCTCCCATGAAAAATGAAACAAAATTGCTTTATTTGTGCTATTAGTATTATCCGAAAGTGCAGTCAAGCAATCTAGAAAAATATATCTCCAACTAAGCTTACTTCTGACTTGATTTCAACCCCCCCCCCCCCCCCCCCAAAAAAAAAAAAAAAAAAAAAATTTACTTTCTTTTCTGGCAAGATGGGAACATGACTTAAGTTAATTAATGCATTTATTTATATATTGCAAAAACAAGGGAAGGGTTGTGGCCTGTGAGCAAAGGAACATATGCTATAGCATTCAAAGCTCGCAACTGGCAAACTAAGGTGAAAACTTGGGAGTTGATATCCATATTATAGCTAAATAAATTACATGAAAGTCAGACACGACTCCCAATGGGAGTAACTAGCACAAAACGGTTTAATTTAACTATAATATGAAGCAACATTACAGGTAAAAGATCCAATGTGAGGAAAATTTCCAAACAGCAAGTAAAGAATGTGGTACCAAAAAGGTTAATAAACTTTGGGCGCTGAACTCATGTATTGTTTTTGCACTGAACAAGTTCCTTATGGCATCATCCTGAAACAATAGATAAGTAACTCAATGTATTGAAGGAACTATAAAAGAATCATGAGTAACAAAGATTTCTAGATACTCATTTCAAACCTGGGTATTAAAGAAAATAGTAGCAAGATCATTGTATTCCTTTTCTTTGCTACAAAAGAACTGCAAGAAGAAAAGAAAAAATCTAGCTGAATCCACGAGGACCAATTAAATCCAAATGAAAATATAACCAAACATCTCTTACTGGTGGAAGAGGTTGAAGGTTGTTGCAAAGAGAAGCATTAAGCAGAGAATGCTATCTAATACAGGATATCAAAAAATTGTTGTGCTAGTTGACTTTCAGGGGAAAACGCTTGTATGCTTCAAACTGAAGGGTTTTCCCATAAGAGGGTGTTCTAGAGATAAAGCCTAAGCTTTTATCCAATGGTTTAAGATTTTAGGATAGTTGGGTTCCTTACAACTACGAACTATACATATACCATGTAACTCTTATACTTCACATCATCCTAGTTTCAATTATGTAATCAAAACTCATCATAAACACAAGTTCAAAATGGAAACCTATAATTAAGAAAACCAAGCACGTCATAAGATTATATAGAACCAATCAAAATCAAGGGACAGGATCTCAATGGTCTTACATTGACATAATTCCCATACATCCCGGGAGGGCGAGGACAATCAGGATCAGATTCAGGGCAAGGACTACATTTTCTGAGAAGCGGTAAGCAAAATGAAATAACTGATGTTAACAGTGAGATAAGGCATGCTTCAACAATCTGTACATAAGAAAGAAATAAGGGGAAAATGTAAGGAATCAATTGAGAGAAACCGTAGTACTTGTAGAATTAACTATAATATATCAAAATAACCACTTTTGTTCCCTTCTTTATCCGGGCTCTTCCTTTTATTTTATTTATATATTGAAGAAGGGGCAGATGGCAACATTATGATCAATCAAAATTTAACAGCATACCTTGACACGGGTCCCTTTTTTGTGCAGATAATTTCGGCGCCAAGAAGTAATATAGCGAGTAAGTTGGTTAAACAAGGCTCCTGCAAATCATTGGCATTAAGTAAATCAACCAAGTGAAGTTCAATATAAGATTCAGGACAAAATGAAGATATATAATATTACCTAGCAAACCTCCAATAACCCCAATAATAGCCATTGGTAATAGCTCTACGAAGGAATAATCCTCTTGACCACTAGAAAAATAAAATCAGTCAAGGGTGTAAAGAAAAGGCAAAAACTTAAATACTGAATTGACAGCTAAAAAGGACAAAGCTTGGATCTTAACTCTGATACATCCCATATTATGAATCCACCTGAGCCAAAGTGTCCACATCTCTCGTCCTTACACCACCCCATCGCAGTACGCACCACAACAGCCACAACAGCAGATGTGAAGAAGACCCGCCACATCAGTTGACTCCTCCACCTTCAAGAGCACAGGAAACAAAGTAATGCACAAAATAACAAATACAATTCTAACACAGGCAAATGCATATAATAACTCAGTATCTTCTTCCAAAGAGATAAATATGTATACAAACAACCAATGAAGTAGGCATAGGTCTACAAAGTTGTTAAATATGTAATAATACAGATATACTATCTCTACTGCGCATGCCAATGGAAAATACAGTTATGTGAGCATATTAAATTCCTACCATGATGTAACCTCTTCCAATGCAAACAATACACCACCAACTGGAGCCCTAAATGCAGCTGCAACTCCAGCTGCACACCCACAGGTTACCTTTTCAAAAATTATAAAAATGGAAATGAGAATTTTCTTTGTCCTTGTCTTTTGTTTAAAAGAGATTGGGGCAGGATTAAGATTGCTTGAGAGAGGTAAAACATGAACCAATATAAAGTGCATTCTGTTCTCTACTCAGTTATTATTGCTCATTTGTAGATTAAAAGGAACAAGAAAGTTACAAGATCACGGCGGTCTCGATCACTTTTGAATACTTGAAACCACCTCGAACTTAGATGATATTTTGTGGATCCACCCTGCTCAAGACATGATGACATCAAAAGATTATTTCAATTGGTTGCATGTAGGCAAACATGTACATGCATATCATTGGAAGTTCATCTTCACAGGTTAAAAGTCCTTTGGGATGATGGATAATGGATTTTAATACAACCCACATTAGAAAGTGGATACTTTATAGAAATATCCACAAGCAAACAGCACAGGCCTCAGTACCCTAATTTTTTAGTGTGTTTTTACTATAATAGATTATGAATGCAGCCATGGAACATGACGATAATGTAACTAAAGCTGTCAATACAGCCAAGCACTCTGACTGCTCAAGATAGACAATGTTATGAAACTAGTGTAGGCTTGTAGTTGCATGCCGGTGGAATAAGAAGAGCTGTAGCTTAAAGTGGAAGTAGACCATACAGTTGATTTACATTTCATGAGCAACCTTAAGGAAAGAAAGGAAGTTAAAAACACAGGAAATTCAAAGATTTGATTCTCTGAAATTATTGTATTGAGTAGCTGCTGCATAGACCACACAATCTGCCCTTGAGCACATAAAATCCTTATGATATTTATTCTCATTAGCTCATTTTTATAGACTTATAAGTATAGTTAAATAACTTTGATTAATTGATTTTTTTTTAAAATTATATATACTCAATCTAACATTTACTGTTAAAACTCCAAATACAACATGCAAGAAATTTCTATTTAAAATGGATACATTATAGTTAAAAAATTCATTCAATTTTGTTGCACTTTTCTTTTGATAATAAAACGTTGAATAAGTCAGATACCAAAAATTCAACGCCAAATTATAATTTTAAAATCAAATTTACAAGCTTATTAGGAATTCTGGACAAACCCTGCTTTGTTATAGGAGCTAAAGAGAGTTGGACTTATTTCTTAAGTGAATTATGTCACTTAAGACAAAATGCAACAGAGACAGTAACAATGAATAACTTACACTTGTCTGAATTTATGAAGTTTAATTAATTGAATAAAATCATGTCTCCATAAATCTGTTTTCTTTTCAATCTTCCCATAGTTCCTGTCTCTTCTTGGAGGGTGCATTAACTTACTAACAATCAACAGAACCACAAAACAACAAAAATCCATGCTCCAAACATTCAGCGATTTAAAATGCATGCATCATATCATGAGTTCAATATCTGAATACCCAACCTTTAATATACTAATGGATACTAACATCACGGGACTTCTTAACCCGCTCACCCCAGTAGGATGAAAAAAAGAAAAGGAAAAAATTAGAATAACAAAAATACAAGACTTAGTTGTATATGCTTACTTGTCCAAGCAAAGAAGCAATACATGCACCAGTATGAACAAGAGGACCTTCTTTACCCAAAGCAAGGCCGCCTCCCACTGAACCAATGCTACCAAAAATCTGTAAAAGAAAAGAATCTGGAAATTAAGAGACAGACACAAAATACTAACTGAAAAGGAAGGACATTACAATCCATCTAACCTTTCCAATCAAGGTTCTGAAAAGAAGGATGCCATGAACATCAATTCCTACACATAAATGAGAATCAGTTCTCAGTACATATGAAACTTGTTGAAACTGAATGATCACATACCCAGAAACACTTGAACCTACCATTCAAGTAACCCTTGATTTCAGGAATACCAGATCCAGCTGCCGCTGGTGCAACTTGTGTGATAATATATACAGAGGAATAGACCAAAACCAAGTTGATAAGGGCATATACAATGAAACCAGCCACATATGATTTTTGGATTATATTAAATGTCAATGAGTACTTCCAGCCAGCAAAGTTCTCAACAGAAATATTAATAAAAACGGCAGCAAGTCCAGTACCTGCAAGAAACCAGAGAAAAATGAATATATGATGAAAAATGAAAAGTTATAAAAGAGGTAACCGCTAGTATAAAAAAAGTATGAGTTCAGTTTTGAGCTAAGCTTTCATGCAGACTATTTTTTTTCCTGCAATGTAGAACTTTCATATATTAATTGCTAGTTCCAAATGTAAGCCTTCCTATTTGTGTGTCACCAATTGAGGAAGAGAATCGAATAAGCGTATCAATCATTAAATGATGAAATGTAATTCAGTCTCCAGGTCATTTTCCACGTTCCTTTTGAGTTCAGTAGCCAAAAATGCTTCCAAAAATGATGCAAATCCACAAATCCCATGGATGTGGGAAGTAAACAATTACACTTTATATGCATCACTACTATCAGCAAAAGCACAGGAGTTTGAGGGGAAAACTTTCAGACACAAATGGCTATCCTTGATCAGATTAATGGATATAAAAGTGAAACAAAATGTGCGTTGAAATTCAACCCGCATTCGCATGTAAGTCCAATAAAAACCAGGAATGTACCGATGCCAATGAGCAAGGCAAAGAACCATTTCACCACCAGTAAGTAGCTCACATACAGCTTCCCTCTTTGCGCCTACAAATCTCAAAGCAAAGCTCGAAATCGTTGTATTAAGCCCCCAAAAAAGAGTCCGATAAATCTAAGCATAATTTATAACTAAGAGAAAACCTGTTCTTCTCGGTAAGCATAATTCTCTATGACTTCGTAGTCAAGACTCTCAGCACCGCTTCCATCGCTCTTCTTCAAGAGGCCAACAGCATCATCGATATACTGCAAATCTTCCGAGTTCGGAATCCGCGACCAAACACGCTTCGCCGTTTCGATGCCGTTTTGAAAATGGTTAGACAACATCGTCAAAAATCGAACTCTAACACCCCTAGAATCCCAAATCCCGCATCACAGAGCTTCAAGTTTCAGATTTGGCATAAAATTGGATTTAATATCGTGTAACCATATATCACGTAGATCAACTATTGTTTTCAAATTCCCACGGTAAATGGAATTTTCTTCCACAAAGAGGAAGGGAGAGAATTGACAAAATCAGCTCAGTGCGTAGAATCGTGAGCAGCTATCTCTCTCTCTCTCTTCCTAATTTCGTCGTTTCCCCTTGTGATGGTGCTTTGTGACTGTCAATTCCAGGTTCCCGATCGAGCAGCTAGGAGCCAAAGTGCTGGGAAGGAAGCGAGGGACGATAGAAAATTTGTTCAGGGTAATGCTCTTAAACGGCGAGACTATGATAAGACTTCGGAGTTCGTGGACCCGTCTTGATGTCAAAGACAGTTAGTATTTACGATCAACGGTCAGATCCTTTTATATGCAATCTTTGGCAAGAAATTACGAGATGTCAATGCTTGAATCATAATCTCTTGGTCTTTTCGATGTGAACTTACCTTACGGTCTTGATGTCAAAGACAGTTAGTATTTACGATCAACGGTCAGATCCTTTTATATGCAATATTTGGCAAGAAATTACGAGATGTCAATGCATGGAATCATAATCTCTTGGTCTTTCTGATGTGGACTTGCCTTACCGCCAAGTCCAGTTAGGTAGTGAACAACATCTCAAGTTTTAAAGCTTCCAGCTTTACGAAGCTTCACTTTTTTAATTACTGTCTCCAGACCCACTTCCTTCATTACGCTTACCATTTTTTAAATATCATTACCATCTGTCCTTATTAATAGATGACATTTTCAAAATGAATCCTATTTATAAATTTTTTTTACTAAAAAATTTAATCTTATTTATAAGTCATCTTTCATATAATAAATGAGATTATGACAATTTCAAGTAAATAATTTTTATTACAGTTTGATATGATTTTTTCTCGCTTCTTGATCACGGGTAAATTTGTAAATGTTTTTCATCTTCAAACAAATTTAATGATTAAACTGGTAGAATGGTTGGTTGACAGTTTTTTTATAATAAGAACTAGAAAAAACAAGTCTCTTTGGGTATTAAGACTTAGAAGTCAGAATATTTCTCATAAACAGTCGGTGCTATAAGATTTAGAAGTCTCTGGTTTTAGTTGATCACATTATGGTAACTGTTGAAAATGGCAAAAATCCTACATTAGGGAATTTTATAAGGAAGGGGGGCCTGTGATATAAAAAGGAAGCCACTCCCTTTAAACTCATCCCTCAATTCACTTTTCTGTTCTATAAGACATTTTGTATTTCCCCATCTCTTATAGTATTTTACTTGTAAATTGTTTGGTGTGAAATTAGATTCTAGTATTCTTTTTAGAGATAGGATATTGTCACTACCATTTTTTGTCACTACCACTTTTTAACCGTTACATCAGAATCTCATCTACCTTTATTATTTCTCTCTCCTATTAAGATTCTGATCTAACGGTGAAAAAGTGGTAGTGACATTAGTAATGACAAAAAATGGTAGGGACAATATCATATCCCTTCTTTGTATTGTTGTCTTAGTTATATTATTTATTAGTGGTTATTAGATAGTAGTTGTGATTTATTACACTATTAAATTATGTCTAGAGATTTTATTTTCTATTATTGTCATTTTTTAGTATAATTGGTTACCTCTATATATTCAGCTTACACAACATTTGGTATCAGAGTTAAGGTTACTTCTGAGTCTGAACTTCCATATCAGAAAAGAATTACTTTGGGCTTTTGCATTGGCAGCTATTAAATAGTAGAGTAAATACCTTTTCTAATCCCTGACAAAAAACACAGACTCCATTTTGGTCCCTTAAAAAAAAATCGACCTTTATTTGTCCTTTTTATGGACTAAAAATGACCTTTTAGAAATTTTTGAGGGATCAAAATGTCAACCAATCGACCATTATTCGTCCTTTTTATGGACTAAAAAGGACTTTTTTGTGTGTAAGGGACCAAAATGGGGATCGAGTTTTTTGTCAGGGACCAGAAAGGGTATTTACTCTAAATAGTATCTGGAGCATAAATGACGGACAAAAAGAATAAAGAATCTACATCAAATGTCAACAATTCGTTGTTGGCATCTTCGCTTTTGACAAGAATTGTGTCCAATGCGAAGTTTGCCGTTGAAATTTTTGACGAATCAGGACATTTTGGGATATGGCAAAGTGAGGTTCTTGATGTCCATTTACAATAAAGACTAGACTTTGCTATTGAAGAAAGGAAACCAAACAACGTGGGGGGAAAGATTAGTGGATCATCAACAGTGTTGCTTGTGGTACCATTCGATGTAACTTTCAAGAGAACATAAGTATCCAGTTCCACACACAAACTTCTACATGTAGACTATGGAGGCACCAGAGGACAAATTCTTAAAGAAAAGTTGTCAGAATAAACTCCACATGAAGACAAGACTGTTTTGCTTCACTTATGTTTCTGGTACCCAAATAAATGATCATATCACCAACTTAAATAAGTTGGTAATATATTTGTATATGGACATGACCTTTGAAGATAAAGATCTGGCCTTGATGTTGTTCTGATCACTTCCCGATGAGTACGAGCTCCTAGACACTACTCTACTTCACGGCAAAGAGGAAGTATCTATCAGAGAAGTTTGTTCTGCCTTATACAACTATAAACAAAGAAAGAGAGAAAAACAAAGATTCGGAGAAGTAGAGGCGTTAGTCGTAAGGGGACATACTGAAAATCAGACGAGATAGAGGAAAGGGAGATCCTAATCAAGGTCTACACTCAACAAAGATGAATGTGATTTTTGTCGAGAAAAAGACCACTAGAAGAATTTTTGTCCAAAGTTGAAAAAACATGCCAAACCTAACAAAGGGAAGGTTGTTATGAACTCAAATGTAGCTGACTGTGATGGTGAAGATTTAGATTTCTCACTATCTACAACGACGACGTCAAAACCGTCATACCTATGGTTGTTAGACTGAGTCTATAGCCATCATATGTGTCCTAACTAAGATTTGTTCTTTGATTTTCAAGAAGAAGGATATGGAGTTGTCTATATAACAGATAACACTTCTTTTACCGCATATGGCATGCGGTTCAATTTGGTTAAGGAACCATGATGGATTGATCAGAACATTAAAAGATGTTCGTTACGTACCGGATTTGAAGAAAAATCTTATTTTTGTGGGAACTGTAGATTCGAAGGGGTTCAAAATCACTGTAAAAAGTGAAGTAATCAAGATATTTTCTGGTACACTAGTGGTAATGAAGGGTATTCAGAAGAACAATAACATATACCATTATGAAGGTAGTACAATTATTGGATTAGCAGCAATGACATCCAGCGATAAAAAGGAGGTAGAGGCGAGTAGGTTCTGGCACAAGTGTTGGGACATGCTGGAAGAAAATCCTTGAAAACACTATCCAATCAAGGATTGTTAAAAGGATTAAAGCATTGCAGTTTGGAGTTTTATGAGCATTGTGTAAAAGGGAAACAGACAAGAGTTAAGTTTGATACAACTATCCATAATACAAAGGGTATTTTAGATTATGTTCACTATGATATTTGGGGTCCTTCCAAAACACCTTCATTAGGAGGAAAACATTATTTTGTAACCTTTTTTGACGATTGCTCCCAAAAAGTTTGGGTGTATACGATGAAGACTAAAGATGAAGTGTTGGGAATTTTTTTTCAAATGGAAGACAATGATAGAAACACAAACAAGTAAGAGGATCAAATGTCTTCGTACAGATAATAGAGGAGAATACATGAATGATCATTTTCAAAAGATTTGTAAGGAAAATGGCATCGTCAGACACTTTACCATAAAAAATACACCACAATAGAATGGAGTAGCAAAATGCATGAACCGGACTTTGCTGGAGAAGATTCAATGTATGTTGTCCAATGCTTGCTTGGGCTAAGGCAATAACATATGTGTGTCACCTCATTAATCGTCTACCATCGATTGTTATTGGTGGTAAGACATTGTTGTAACAATAATATGGAAAACCTGCTACAGATTATGATTAATTGCATGTAATTGGCTCAACTGCATACTATCATGTTAAAGAGTCAAATTTGGATCCAAGAGCAAAGAAAACTATCTTTTTAGGGATCACTTTTGGAGTCAAAGGATATTGTTTATGGTGTCTAGAGACAAAGAAGCATGGATGTTACTTTTAATGAATTTTTCATGATGAGAAAGGTACCAGTTAAAGATACCAAACAAACTGATAGTGTTTTGAAGTAGGTGAAGTTTGAAGGAAAGTTGATTTTCCCAATATAGGGAACAAATAAGGAAACAAAAGAAGACTTTCCTACTGAAGAAGAAGAGTCAGTTGAGAGGGAGGTTTCAACTTATGAACCTCAACAACAACATGAATCAACAGCAACCAGCAAGTCAAAATGAACAATAAGAAAGCCTACTCATTTATTGGATATGGTGGCTTGTGCAACCTCAATTGACGCTGATGATATTCCTTCAACTTATAAATAGTTTGTCCAAAGATCAAAAAAGGATAAGTAGAGGAATGACATTAATAAAGAAATGCAGTCCCTTCATCAGAATGGTACGTGGAAATTGGCTAAACTCCCGAAGGGTAAGAAAGCAATTAGTTGCAAATGGGTGTATGCAAAGAAAGAAGGATTTCCTAACCAAGGTGATGTGAGCTTCAAAGCAAGATTGGTAGCTAAAGGCTGTGCTCGGAAGGAGGGAATTGATTACAATGAGGTATTTTCTCCAGTTGTGAAACATTCCTCCATTAGAATTTTGTTGGCTTTAGTAGCACAGTTAGATTTGGAATTAGTTCAAATGTATATTAAAACTACATTTTTAAATGGAGACTTGGAAGAGGAAATCTACATGACCCAGCCAAAAGGATTCAAAGTTGCTGGAAAGGACAATATAGTGTGCAAACTTGAAAAATTGTTATACTGATTGAAACAATCTTTAAGGCAATGGTATAAACAATTTGACAAGTTTATATGGCAACATAAGTATAGAAGAAGCAAATACAATCATTGTGTCTATTTGTGGAAGCTTGAAGATGGATTCTTTATATATCTCCTTTTATATGTTGATGTTATGTTGATAGCTTTGAAAAATCAAACAGAAATTGAGAAGCTAAAGGTTCAGCTAAAAAAGAAATTTGAGATGAAGGATTTAGGCGAGTCAAAGAAAATTCCTGGCATGGAGATAACAAGAGACATATAATCAAAGAAATTCTTTTGATCTCAAAAGGAGTATTTGAAGAGGATGCTAGATCGATTTGGTATGAATGAGAGAACGAAGCCAATTAGCACTCTACTTGCCCCTCCTTTTAAGCTTAAAGCTGATATATCATCAAAGGATAAAGATGAACGAGAATATATGTCAAGAGTACCTACGCAAATGATGTTGGTAGCTTGATGTATGCAATGATTTTTACGAGACCTGATATTTCACAAGTTGTTGGAGTTGTAAGTTGTAAAATGGATTCTATGGTATATTCGTAATACTATAGATGTTGGATTGGTCTTTGAGCAGGAAGATTATCAATGTTTAGTTAGGTACTGTGACTTAGATTTTGCAGGTGATTTGGACAAAAGAAGATAAACTATTGGTTATATGTTTACTTTTGCAAACGCACCAATTAGTTGGAAGTCTACGTTGCAATCAATAGTTTCTTTGTCTATCATGGAGGCAAAGTACATGGCAATTGCAAAGACGGTAAAAAGAGCAATTTGGCTTCAAAGATTGTTTGGAGAGCTTGGTATTAGTCAAGAAAGCATCACAGTATTTTGTGATAGCCATGGTGCTATTTAATTAGTAAAGAATCAAGTCTATCATGTAAGGACAAAGCATATTAATGTTCGATACCACTTTATAAGAGCAACTTTAAAATAAGGTAGAGTCATGATCCAGAAGATACAGATAAGTGAAAATCCTGCTTATACTAATAAAAGTGGTGACTTTTGCCAAGTTTCAAGATGGTGAAACAATTATGGGTAAAAGAGAAAAAATACACATGTGCTTTACCCTTGGGAGCGTCCAGCACCATATGTTTTTTTTTTGGAGCAAAAATACACATATGGTTACAAAATAGGTGCAAAAGTCACACTCTCCATTATCTAAAGCTAACTCCCTTATCCGGCGGTTCTCATTGAACCATGATCATCTGATATTACGTGCTCTGATGCTTCTGAGCACAAGCCTAAGATATTTTGCTCTGCACCTCTTGTATGCTTCGAATCATCATTTTAGCAAGAAGATAAAAAAGGACTAAAAGATCCCTCCCCCTCAAATTTACCCAAAAGATTGCATCCCCCGGATCCATCAAGAAAATCGCTTCCCCCTCGGATCCACCGTGAAAGTCGCCACACCAGATCTTACACCAACCGACAGTGAAGGAGGTAAGGGGAATTGTTGCCGGGAGTGACATCAGTCACATGTCTCTGTTTGATCCTTCCTTTCCCCTCTCCTCCTTCTTCGATGTAAATGATCAACATTAGGCTGCACAATGAAAATATAAAGCTACCAAGAATTATACTGACGGCAATATCGCTGAGAACATTCAAAGGGGAAAACCCATTCATCTTCTTGTTTCTACTCAAACAAACAAAAAACTCTCTCTCACCACTAAAGCATCCATTGAAGAGAAAAGCAACCACCACTACCCAGCATGAATTGAAGATTTTAGATTTTGCACATTTGGGTCCGACCTTATCGGATTTTTTTTTTTATTTTTTTTTCCCAGATTGATAATTCTGTTCGTGAAGCTTCTCGCAAGAAAAGTAAGCATCCAAGAAATCGGCCATTTGGGCTTGTCCTTGGTAGAGATTTGTAGGGAACTCAGTGATTTATGGTTTATTATCGATTTGCTAAAGATCAATCTTTTTTCTCTTTTCTACGCAACATCGAGAGAGCCAAAAAGAAAAGGGGGGGAATGAAGAAGTTGAGGCTCATTATTTTTGTATCTGTAAAGAAATGAGAAAATGGGGATAATTGAGTTGTCGTGCTCTGTCTTGGTGAGATCTGAATTCGGAAGGCACTTGGCTCATCCATTCACAGTCGGCGCCGCCGGTGACCAGGGGAAGGAGAAGAAGTGCACTTGGCTGTATATCTGTTTTTTTTTTTTTTTTTCTGGAAAATCCATCTTGGGCCCTTTTGGGAAAAAAAAAATCTTAAAAAGGGCCCAAGATTCTGACAATCCCAAAACGGGCCCTTGGACCCTTTCTGGGATTTTCAGAATCTCACCCACACCGGTATCTATGTGGGTAAGTGCAGACATAAAAAATTGAAAACATCTATATAATTTGAAAGTACTTAGTGACACTATATCTTTTTGGATGGTGTAGTTGGTTAAAGCTTCACCTCACCAGCCATCAGGTCACCCGTTCGAACCTTCAATATCCCTTTCATTTTTTTTTCCCCATTTGCATCGTAAATCTCCCAGCTAGGGGTGGAAATAGGCCAGGGTCGAGCAATGGTGTCCTTTTTTCGCTTGTCGCAAAGTAAAAGCGTGCCAAGCGCTTTTTAAGGCTGTTTTTAACGAGCGGCACTGAGCCTCTCGGTGAGCGCTGTCGGGCTGCTGTTATGAGGGTAAAAATGTAAATTTATAATTAATTTTTTTATATAATTAATATATCTCTGCCCTAATTTCAAAATAAGCCTCTCAGTCTCTCACGTCTCAGCTCATCGATCTTACTCACTCTCAGCCTTAATCTCCCGATTTAGTCTCCGAGGAAAGCTTATCTGTTACCTCATACCGATTTGCTCTACAGATCTTCTCTTGTTTCTACCTTGTTTTCGTCTTGAGATCATGGAGATGGAGCGCGTCTTTGAGTTTCCTCATACCCGGATCGTCGGCCGAGGAAGAGGCGCGTTTAGGTTGGGACGTCGCCGAGCCCCCTAAGGTAACTTCTTTGATCCCGAACTTTCGGATCGATGTGTTTTCCTGTTTTTTTGGATTTCTTGTTGTAGATCTCGGTGAACTTTGTATAGATTAGGTATTCAGATATGGTCGTAGCTATTTTCATAATTTATTTTTATACTGTTCTTTTATCTTTCTTTATGGATCTGCGCAATTTCATTTGTCTTTTATATGAATTTTGTTTCCGATCAGAGATGGTGAAAAAGTTGATCTAGTTCATGATCTGGGACTTATTCCATTTTTTGCCCCGAACTATGTCATTCGCTGCTCTGCTGCATTTGTATTTTTTGTTTGCAGTTCACTCTCTACTTTTGCACTTCATCCAATTATCTGAGAGTACAAGCACTTTTAGAGAATCTTCAAAAGATAAGGTATATCCTTTAATTTCTTATCATTTAAATGTATTTATGATCTAGATTTTTGGATTCTCGTGTATGTGCAACTCATTGCTATTTATTATATGTGTGTGTGTAGTCCTTTCTCTTGAAACCTGGTAACAAAGACCCTTTGGTTTTGCAGCTTGAGAACCTTGTATCAAAAGAAAGCCTACATTATGACATAATTTGCTTCCACTACTATGTCCAGTACCATTTACATTTACAAGTAAGTTGAGTTAACCTTATCCCATAAGTGACTTCACGTGCAATAAAATTTCTAATGTTGAAAAAACCTAATTGTTTGCATTCATCTCAAACTTCCACCGTCGAAGCCGCATGAAATATGCAAGAAATATGGGAGTGGTACTAAAGGGAGATCATCCCATAGGTGTTGACAAAAACAGTGTAGATACTTGGTTTATCCAAATTTGTTTCGAATGAACACTTAAATTGGGGCACCTCCAGATTATTTTGATAAAAATGGCCAGAATTGGGGCTTTCCTATGTATAATTGGGAGGAAATGTCAAAAGATAACTATGCTTGGTGGCGAGCTCGTTTAGCACAGGTTTTGTCCTTATATTTCTTTTTTTCCTGTTCTCAATGGGGGAAATATCTAATAGTTACCATTTTCTTCCGTCCATGAAAGATGTAGGCAAAATATTTTACAGCTTATAGGATTGATCACATATTGGGATTCTTCCGAATTTGGGAGCTTCCTGATAGCCTAATTACAAATTATAAATTTTTTAAAAACACAGGCTTCCTTAACAGCCACGCAGCCGTGCCGAAAAAAAGCTTGTAACAGCCACTTTTTGTTCTTAACAGCCCTTAGCTCGTTAAGGGCGGCACTGGCGCAACTTGACTGTTTCCACCCCTAGCCCCAAGATGGATTTTCCCTTTTTTTCCCCCTCCAGCTGCTGCCAAGTCACCTCCAAATCAGCATGGTTAGTCAAAATCCTCCTTGTTAACAGTCAACGTTTTCCTGTTCAAAGAGAGTGTGATTTTTGCTCATAAAATGTAACCACATGTGTATTTTTGCTCCCAAAAAAAGCATATGATGCTAAGAGGGTAAAGCATATGTGTATTTTTGCTCCTTTAACCCAACAATTATTTATGCATTCCATTCCAAGTGGACATTCCATGATGGAAGTTAACTTAACTATGCCAAATTCCACCCATCCGAGAGAAACATTTTGAGGATCATCCTTCACTACGTCACCCTCAATTATATAATTTTAGTTTTTAATTAAAAACAATAAGGATTTGCAACTTTTAAAGGTTATCTTAATATCATCCCACCCACTTTTAAAGCGTTTTAATTTTTACTGCACTTTCATAGTTTGATACAATTTTTTTAATAAATAAATATTTTATAAAGCTAAAATAAAACGTTTCTACTGAAGCCCACAATTAGACATTAAGCGCTCACATTTTTTTTATATTGGACTAAGTGTTGTCATTCTATATCTTTTTATAACTTTCATACGTGTCTTTCATCCCCTATTTAAAAGGTGCACTGTACATGAACTCTTATGGAGGAATAATACAATTATTTTCTATATTTTTGTGCTCTGATACTAGTATAATAGACAAGTAGATACGTCTACCAGCTATAGAATAATCATGACAATGGTCAGTCGAGTATAAAGAAATGTGGGCCTATTGGGCTTAATGTCTACTTGTGGGCTTCAATAAGGAATAATACAATTATTTTTGATATTTTTGTTTAGCCCTCTGATACTTGTCTATTATATTATGTTTGGTTTTCTCATACTTGTCTAATAGTTTCCAATGACTTTTGTGGTAATAAAAGCTCTGCAAAATATTCTGAACTTAAACTTTGAATTTGAACCTTTAATCTATATCCCCCAGCAATCAAAATATTGAAGCACTCATTCTTACTATTTACTCCCTCCAATCCTAATTATAGGAGCAAATTACCAGAATTTGGAGAGATTAAGGAAGGAAGTTAAATTAGTTAATTATGTGTATTTTCCTAAAATACCCTTACCCAAAATTTAAAATGACGTTAATTAATTTGAATCCATCTTTCCTTGTTTGCCTTGTGCTCCAATTCGAAGACTTTGTTCACATAAAGTGCCCGGTAATGACAAAGAAAGCACTTGGATTTCACCGTCTACATTTCTTCCTGTGGGCACAAGTCCAGCTCATTTCTCCATTACAAAAAGAAAAAGAAAAAAGAGCCTAACTTAAATTTGATACGTGTTCCCATCACTTTCTTCAATAGTACTCGGATTCTTATTATCAAAAAAGGAAATAGTACTCGGATTCCTATTATACTACACTTGATAGAATATAACCGTGTTGTTAAATTAATTATTATGGAAGAAGTATTAGTAGGGGTGATATGACAAAAATTGCTCAAAATTATTCTATATAAAAAAGTATAATTTAGGTGTATATGGCGTTAATGAGTTAAAACATTATTTACTTTATAAAATATATAGGTGTATTATTAAATTATTATTGAGAAAGTATAAATAGAGGTATTATAGGAAAAAATTGACAAAAAGTTAAAACTTTAACTTCTTATAATTATGACCAAAACCAACTCCAAAATTTGCTCCTATAATTAGGACCGGAGGGAGTAGTAACTATTTCGTTCATGCTTCACGAGGCCTGGCCAAATGAAATTTGAATGATACTACGACTTCAAGGATGAATCTTTGACATTACATATTAAATATTGCTTCTGAAAAGTAGTTTCACTAGAGGCCTTTTAATCTGAAAAAACTAATATATATATAATCAAGGATGAAAGAATAGTCACTTTTAATCTGAAAAAACTAATATATATATATATATATATATATATATATTCAAGGATGAAAGAATGGTCCACTTCGGCATCAAGGACTGTACACAAACTCGGAGGAATAATACAATTATTGTTTACATTTCTGTACTTGTCTATCTTCTTGATATTGAGGCCTTGCAAAATAAAATTTCAATTCTTTTTATTGTAAAAAGCAATGTTATTAAACCCAATCCGGCCACTGAATCGAAATTAAACCAGAGCTAATCCAGAACTAAATTGGTGAGGAAGTAAACTTAAACAATAACATTTTTTGAAATAGTTTTAGAATTTGATAATTTTTTTGGATCAAATGATTTTTTTTTTTGGTATTAGAAAGTAGACATCTCAAGCTTTCTTTAAAATCTAAATTTGTAATTTTTGAAAATATGTAAAATTAAATATGAATTTTTAAAATCAGGAACTTTTAAATAAATATTGAACCGGTCGGACCAGACCAGTTAGATGACCGGTTTCACGGTCGAACCGGCCCTGAGTGAAAAGCATTTAAAGAACTGTTGTCGAGAGAATCAATGTAATTGGAGCATTATTTGTGTGAAACAATACAACATGGTGTAACAATAAGTTGCGTGATGCTACTGCTCCAATGATGAATCTCTGGCGAGTTCACTGTACATATTGGATATTGCTTTTGAAAAATATTGTTTCGCTTGAGCCCTTTTAATCTGAAAAGATGAATGAACACATTTATTTATGTATATTCTTCAGAAGCTCTAATTTAGAAAGAAATCCCAAATCAATTGAGAATTAAGAATAAACAAAACAAGTATGTGAGCATATCTGACAACTTATTCATGTCTATTAGTAATAATTATTTGGACTACCAAGACTGAAGATCACTTCATTCGTTATTGAAAATTACCACCGAGTCTTTAGATGACAAAGGCTTACCTTGAATGTTGGAGTCAACAAACCGTTCTCCATGGTAAATGGTTCCAGTGTCAAAGTGATGGCTTTTACAAATTCGAAACCTCTAAGCTGCAGGGCATTAAGTAGTTATAAATATCTAAATATTAATACTGAGACTTATAAGATGGGTAACATAACAGCATGTTTTGATAAACTTGCCTGAGATTCTCTTCCAAGAGCATCCATTTCAGCCAAGACAGCAGCCCTTGCTCTAGGATCATTGCAAAGTTGTGCTAAATCATTATACTGCATCCATGCCCAACAAAAAAGGGAATATAAGCACATCATTATGACAGCTCAAAGAGTGACAACTTACAACCTTGGAAAAATAAAACTAAACGATATTACCTACCTGGACGTTTGATAAAATTAGAAAATTTTCCTCCCGTCATTAAAATTAAATGGGCCTACCTTATTTTGAGATTTGGCATAAAATACACTACTTGAACTTGTATCTTAACACAGACCACATCCATCTTTTCATTTATCCTCAGGAGGCTTTTACGTAATATGCTCAGAAAACTAATTTAAAAATTAAAATAGCCATCTTTCATTTAAAAGCCATATATTTTTTAGAACCACAGGTCCGCAATAAAGTGCTAAAAAGGGCCACCCCCGGCCCACAAAAAAAGATCAAGTTGGAAATGTATAATCATCGATCAGGTAAATTTAATATAAGAGGCAGCGGGTGAGTTACCATTCTGAGGTCAAGATGTCAGCCAAAAAGCAAGCAAGAACACATGCAATTTCTAAATTCACTGAGCTAATTCAGATAGTCCCAAATCATACTTTTTTCCAAATAAGGTTTTAATTTGATTGGCTAGGATTATGACACTTTCCTTTTGAACAATTCCGATAATAAAATGTTCTGATGTCTGTTTCATTCGAATATCAAGAGTGACACACACACACATATATGAGCAGAACATCTTTGCTCTATTTTCAAACATCTTAGCTCCTATAATAAAAACAGCAAGTGAAAAATAAGATCTGGAAGGAATAAATTCCTGATTGATACTGCAACCCCTTTGCTTTATTTTCAAACACAGAATTTTGTAAAATCCACAATCCTTAGAAATTCATTGGTATCTAATTGCTATATATATAATAGATGTGAAATATCTTTCAATTCTTTAAACATTAGTTCTCAATTCGAATTGTGCTTGATCTCCTATAATATGACAGTCAACTTGAACACAAGCCAATGGCACAGGTAAGAGGCAAGATTATATTTTTATTTGGGTTAAGGTGCAGATTTGCCAACAAACTATTACCCGAGGAGCGTCTGGCACAAAAAACAATTGAAGGGACTAAATTGGCCAACAAACTATTAAAAAGTGGAAAAAAAAAACAATTTTGAGCAGATTCGCCAACAAACTATTACCCCGTCACTGTCTTGGTGTCTCCGTCTTCCATTGATTGTCACGGTGTCTTCCCAAGCTTCCATTGTTGCTGAGTGTTCCACTCACCCTCTTGAACTCATCCAGCAGTCCACAGCTTTCGACCGGCACGCGCCTTGCACCCTGGTCACGTGCCTCCGATGCCACAAGCAGCAACCACCGCTGTCACAACACCTGCTCGCATGGGTCCCATCTCTGTTGGTGTTTGCCTTATCCAACAAGAAGGCTTAACCGCTCTTTTCTCCAGCGTTTCCGCCACCGTCCTACGCCAGTGCCTCATATTTTAACGTAATAGTGATAGTTTTTTTTTTTAATAGTTCTTTGGTATTTTTTTTTCACTTTTTAATAGTTCTTTGGTTTTTTTTTTTCACTTTTTAATAGTTCGTTGGCCAATTTGGTCCCTTCAATTGTTTTTTATGCCAGAAGCTCCTCGGGTAATAGTTCGTTGGCAAATCTGCACCTTAATCCTTTTTATTTTCTCTCTCAGCAGATATGATAACAGCGCTGAGCAAACATGTAAGAATTAATATTTTTTAAAGAAAAACTAGTTAAATTACCATGATGCCTTCAGACTTAGCCCATGACTTTAAAGAATCAGGGTCCACGGAGACAATGGCAACCAAAGAAGAATTGAAGCTATCACCTATAAAAGGAAAATTAAGCATTAGCAACTAGGAGAGGGAATAAGGCGGGATGGGGGGATAGATGAGCACAACTAGACATATTAAAGTTGCAAGACCTTAATTGCTCACCATATACAAAGCACTGTGCCACAAATTTGCATTTGGCATATACGTTTTCGATCTTCTCTGGAGCAATGTACTCGCCTTGTGCCAACTTAAATATATTCTTTTTCCTATATTTAAAATGCAAAGATTTTATTCATATGCTTGATAAATGTAATTATAATTGTGATAGGTACGCTGAGAAGATCTGCAATATTCACAAATACTGGGAAGCAGAACCAGGAATAATACAGACACCAACTCTAACAGAAATCACATGTATGAAATCCGTATTCAGTAGTCAAGTTTGTGTAAAACACAGCTTGTATTTTGGAGGACGATGATTACGGCAAAACTAAATGTCCTTTCTCTCAGTTATCATATTTTTCACAAGCAATAAGCAACAATAATAACAAGCCGTATCCTACTAACTAAGGTTAGTTTCATGAATCACAAAGCGCCATTGGAGTCCATAGACAACCAATTTTCCAGATATATTGTTCAGCTAAAGTTCATGTTTGATCACGTTCTTAAGTGTTCTTTTGGTCTCCCTCTACATCTCTTCAGAGCTAGAGACCATTTGCTCAATTTTTCTCATTGGCTACTCTAGTAGCCTTTTTTGCACATGTCACGCCACCTTGATTAGTATTCTACATTTTCTCTTCAATAGATACTGCGCCAACTTTCCCTCATATATAATTATTAAGGATGTTTTCTTTTATTGCATAACCACACATCCATAGTGCAATCAATGTAACAGATCCTAAAAATTAGTAAACCTAAATACAAGTCATTGTGTCATCAAGGAAAATAAAACAAAATTGAGCTTGTGTATTTTTTCCAAGACTCGTTTATGAAAGTCATCTGCCAGCTAGAGGCATTAATATTATTAAACTTTATCTTGTTAAAAATAGCACCCACCAAACTAAGAAATGATTGATAACAATTTTACTCAAAGAGTCATTTAAGTTGACTCATGAACACAGCACACTTGCAGCTAAAAGATTAAGAAGGGAGTTAGCATTTATAGATGATAATTTAAGTAGCCATGTTTTATTTTAAAACACAGCCCATAGTTTTCTCACCTATCAATAATTTTGAGACGGCCACCAGGCAACCACATCCCAATATCTCCAGTATGGAGCCATCCATCCATGTCAATCACCTCTCTCCTGCTCGATTGAATTCAACACTCAGGTAATTTTAAATATAACAAGACAAAATTGGTTTAAAAGAACCATAGAACATGCAAGGTGATTACGTCTGAGCTTCATCTTTGAAATAACCCTGGAAAACAATAGGACCCCTGACACAAATTTCTCCACGGGGATGGGGCAGATCTTCAGATGTGTAGCTCATTTCTGGAACATCAACAAGTTTTATCTCTGAAACAGAAAAACAAAACTGTTATTAACAGACAAAAATTCACTATAAAAAAGAAACTGAATAGGACCTAAATTTAAAATTCTTTGAATTAGAGGGAAAAAATGAATAAGTGTTGAAATATTTTCATTTTTTGTTAGATGAAGAAGATCACCATCACTTTTAGTCAACTCTCTTATCCCTATTATTCAAATCAACTCTCTCTCCTCTACACTTGTAATTCTACCGAGACAATCTCCTTAGTTTGTTTCACATACATACCCAAGATATAATTAATAACGACTACAAACTCATTTAAAACACTATAGTTTTAAGAGTCAAAAGAAAATCAAGGGAGAGAAGAAAACCACTTTAGACCACTTATGGTGCGATTTTGCAACACCAAGGGAGGGGAGAGAAATAATTAAAAATTAATCGTTTTATGATCATGTTAGTCGCAACAAATCTTTATCCCACAATTATATCAAACAGTTTAAACCATTGGTCTAGAGTAATTTATGAATCTTAAACTCACATTAGTTACTCACCACATGCTGCATTAGGAGAGCCAACATGTCCAGAAAGGTTGTCACCCTCATCCATACTGCTTATTACACAAGTAGTCTCAGTCATTCCATATCCCTCAGCAACTCGACCACCAAAGCAACTGTTGAGTAGTTGTAAGTTGTGACCCGTGATTGGACCAGGAAAATAATTTTTTATTCAAAAAATATGTCCTCTTTAGCAGTAAATAGAACAATAATGAAAAACTTACATCTTCAAAAAATCCATTATATCAGGTGATAAAGGTGAAGCACCTGACACCATCAAGCGAACTCGCCCTCCAAGTTTCTCCTTAATCTTATTGAAAACTAATCTGTCCCACATGGGAGATGGGTTCTTTCCTGAAATAATGAAAATTATGGTAGTTATGTAGGTTTTGTTTTCAAGTGATACCAAAGTGCACAAAGACAACCCGACATTTGTCTCAGATGAGTTTCAGAGAGCAAGGGACTTATTTAACACTATGCCACCAGCATTATGATAGTTGAACCTCTCTGCCTCACGCCCCACTCACAGACAAGCCACTTTTTAGCAGATAAGAGTCAGGTTCTTAGAGGAATGCTAAATTTACCTGGTCATCTACCAAGGTGATTTGATCTATAAGTTTTATGCTATACACTTGAGGATCTGACTCAAACAACCAACTTCTAATTTGTCATCACTGTGAATGTTGTAAAAGCAATCTCTTAAAGAAAAAATATTTTCCAGAGACTGAAGAAACTAGAAAATTCCGAGAGTAAGTTTATGTCGAGACTTGTTAAAATCAGGAATAGCCCTTTGCAAGGATTATATGACGTAACTTAATTAGCCCATCAACAGCACATGATGTAACTATATAAGGAGGGAATTTAAATACAATATTGACAGGGCACAATCCTTATCAAAGGATCATCAGGATCAATCTGAAGTACACAAAAGCAATCAAATAGCATAGCAAATATGTTGGGAAAATATATATGACTATGTTCAATGGCATGCAATGTGGTCATAATGAAAGCACTTTACCGTGCAATATTGCTTGCTTTTTAGCATTGTAGGCAGCATTAAATAGCCTCTCTCTCAGACCACCAGATGTTTTGACAGCATTAAGAATGCTGCAAAAGAAAACCCTTCAATTAAATGACACAACAAGCACACCAAATGCCAATTCTGAAAAGCATAGAATTATTATTTACCCAGCATATATTCTATTAAAAAGCCGAGGAACGCTACAAAAGATAGTAGGTCTTAGGACAGCGAGATCATCCATCAATTTCATATTGTCCTGCATGTGAATGTTTCAAAGAACCATGTCAAGCTTACCAGAAAATATAACATCATACGGTGAAAACAAAGCTAAGTATTTCTAGCTTCTTTATTGTTGAGATTGAAGGATCACATTGAAGCACAGAGAAAATACTAATATTATTGATCTTTAAGAGTAAAAGAGAATACAAAAAGGCCTTTATGTAGGCAAACTAATAGACTAACTCAAAACCTAGAATCTAATCTATTTAAATCAAATCAAATTATAATGATAAAATATTCATATCAAATCATAATAAATACTAAACGATATCCCTAATAATAATAATAATAATAAATGTTTTAATTCTAAACTTGCTATTCTCAACACTCCCCCTCAAACTGAAAGCAGCTTGAGTAGCAACTGGTCATCAAGAAAATAATAGATGTCAGATGCACAGCCTCTACCAATAATCTGCTTCTTCATAGTAACATCTTGAATCGAGTAGCAAGTTCGGGCACATCCAAGAAAGCTTAGCCAAATGTCACACCAAGGACATTCAAACAGTAATAATCCAACAGCTTCACCAGAAGCTGAACAACAAGTTTCACCACAGACCATAACAACAACAAATGGTCTCACAAGGGACCAAAATAACAACTTACAGTCTCAAAAGGGACCAAAGCAACAACCAAAGGTCTCACCAGGGACCAAACAACACTCCAAATGTCTCACTAGGGACGAATACCAAAGAAGCCATCGAATGAAAGCAAAAAAGAATCCAGGGATGAGAAGAAACCCCTAGAGCTCTAATAACATGTTGAGATTGAAGCACAGGGAAAATATTAAAATTATTGATCCTTAAAAATAAAAGAGAATACAAAGAAACAAATAGACTAACCCTAAAGCTAGAATCTAATCTAATTAAATCAAATCAAATCATAATAAATACTAGACGATATCCCTAATAATAATATTAATTAATTAATATTTTAATTCTAAACTTGCTATTCTCAACATTTATAAACTAAGCAGTAGTAAGCACCAAATTGATGGTATACAAATCAAAATCAGCAATTACAATGAATAGAAAAAGGGCGGCCCAATGATATACTCACCCCCTGATAGAATCCAACAGCAATTCCAAAATATACTGTCATGACCTGGTTTGCTCGTTCATAAATATGTGCCAATGGAAGATAGGATATATAACTGAAAATGAAAAGAAACTCTTGTTAACACTAAAGAGTGAGTCTGTGGTTCTTGGAGTTCATATAATTTATCTGAGGAAAGGAAATTTATATGTATAGAGGGTTGGCCACAGAAAACAAACAAGCGCTCCAGATAAACAGAGATGAGAATTCAGGGTGGGGGGGGGGGGGGGGGGGTGTGTGGTTTGAATATAACAGGAAATATAGTGATGGCATCGGAATAGAAAATGCGGGTAGAAGAAAATCAGGCTAAAACATGGTATTCCAGCACTCCCCCTCAATCCCAACTTGTTTAATCCTGAGGTGAGGCACATGAATTTTTTCCAATGCTAATAGTTCAAATAATTCATGGCAACAAAATTGTGATCAGTGTCTGAACCTTCCGCAGGTGTGTCATGCGCTATGAGCATAAGAGGAAGCTTTCAATGATGATTGCCCATCTTGGGCTTCTATTTTGAAGGCTAATCCCTGGCCACATTGTTTGAAAACATGGTCAAGCTTTATGAGGTTCTAATACCATGAAGAGCTTCGGAGTTATTGATTCTCTATCTTCATATTGTTCAAAGGAAATACACACACACACACATATATATTAAGGGTTGACAACAAAAAAGAATGACTCACTCCATACAAACAACGACGCAAAAATCATAAAACTTAAATGAGCAATAAAGATGAATAAAATGGGAAATAAAATGCTGAAATACGGTAAGTCAGTAACTATAGATCTAAGAAATCATGGGGCACAAATCGTGGGATTCCAACAAAGACCAATAAGAATAATAAGCCATTAGAGCAAAAAGTGGCAACAACTATAGAGATTAAAAAGGACTCACACATCAGAGGGATAGAATTTTTCATTTAAAGTGGCCCCAGCAACACTTGCAATAAAGTTTCCATGAGTCAAGACAGCCCCCTGCCCAGAATTTGTTCAGAAAAAGTATCAAGAGATGTTTAAATAGCTACTGCAAGAAAAGAAAGCAACATGGGAGAATAAATTCCATTTTTATCAATTAGCTATAATTTTAAAGGAACCTACACACCTTAGGGGTTCCAGTTGTACCACTTGTATAGCAGATGGTTACGACATCATCAGGCTTTGGAGGGCAAAAAGGCACACGATTGCTTCTTCCCTAGATAAAAACAACAGAAAAAATGAGGTAGCAACAGTAACTACAGCAAATCAAATCAATCACAGATATGACTATTTATGAAGCTTTAAAAAAAATGTGCTACAATATATACATGTTATCATTTCAAAATTATTTTTCTTGCAACTCACCACAATTTGAAATAAAAAATAAAAAGTGAAAAAATAGACATCGTGTTTATATTTTAATTAGCATAGAAAAGAAAAGGAAATGTGTGTTCAAAGTCAATTCTTAAAAACAACAATTCAGAAGTGTTCATGATGAGACAGCATGCAATATGCAAGCAGCAGCCATCACGTTACATGTATCTGTCTACATAAAGAGGATAGGCAATTTATATGCTAAATTTGAATGCTTAGAAGTTAGATCATAACAGAAGCATAAAGAGCTTTTGCCCTTTGAAGAAAAGAGTAATTTAAAGGCTTCACAGATTATTTGGGAACAATTTTATGTAAACAGTAAACTATATAGTTCTTTTCAGACTAAGGAGTAAATATGCAAGGCCTTACATTATCTCTAATAATAATTCAAAAAATCAAAGGGAAATTTGTAATATGCAACGACAGCAAGTAAAAGCAGAGGAAACAAAGAATGAGAGGAAGGCATAAAGTAATATATGAACACACTATATAACACTTCAGAAAATCAACAATCTTCAACAGCAGCTAAAAATAGAGTACCAGATTTTGTAGTTTTGAATATGTCATGATCTCAACTCCGGCAGAGGATGGAAGAGACGGAATTTGATCATCCATACCTCCAACTACCTATACAAGAACTATAACTTAGCAAATAATTACTTCATGAATAAAGATTAATGGAAAACACCAGTCATAAATACATACCACGATTAGACGTACAGTTGGAATATCTGATAAGTAGCTCAACAACTGCAAGCTCAAGCAACAAGTAAATTTCATTAAAGAAAATTCAGATTCATTAATTTGAACAATAGTGGAGAAGAATGTGTAAAGTATCTTCCTTTTCATCTCAGGACAACCAATTAATTGATGCTAAACACATTCTACTTAACAAAATAGCCTTTCTCCCTAAGAACATGTTATTGGCTTCAAAATATAATCAATGCTCTAGTATAATGTGGTAACCAAGCCTAGTAAAAAATCATGCACCTTTTACTGCAACACTCAATTTGTTATTAGCCATGCGTAATTCTGAAAGCAAGCAGGAGTTTAGGGTTAAAATTCTAAAGAAGCTAGTAAGTAGTAACCATTCTGCAGATGATAGTTTTCTGAAAATGCTCCCAACCAGTTTCTTATTTTTCTGAACATATCCAAGTGATCTCTATTCAAGTTAAACCAGCACGTTAAACAAATATTAAGAACATTAGAGAGAAAACTCCATCAACTGATATTGCTCGCTTTTCAGGTCTCAAATTTGTGAATCACGCTCTGCATCAGGAGATTTAGGACCTCTTCTGCGGCACAAGATGCAGCCACATAATAAATCTTATTATTTTACAGGCACATCCACCATTTTTATGATTCCTGTTACTATACAAGATGTTTAGACTAATATGGTACTTGCAACATAAGAAACTATTGGTTACATCGTGCAAGGACTGAAGCTGACATAGTGACATATACTTACTGAATTTAATGTTTGAGGCACACAAAATATAACTTGTACAGTAGCATGATTAACTATATACTTGACAGCATCAGGACCTACAGAAAAATCAATACCTTACAGTTAAATTTAACAGCAAATATGAGGTAGAACAGTTCCCAATCAAATGAAGAGCAACAGACCAAGCGTGTCATATAATGGTACAGATATGTACGAATATGCAGAGCAAGCATGATCAACAATGATCCACTCGGGTCTGTTAATAAAATATAGCCCAATGCAGGAACCCTGAATGAGAACATACCGTCAATTATATGAAGTTAAGTAAAAAATCATTATTCAATAATAGAACTATAGCTTAGTAGTCACCTTTGGGATTCCACGATTAACCAAACCAGAACCTATTTCTGATCGGGCAGTGCCTGCTTCTCCATAAGTCATCCATTTGTACCTTAAAAGTGCAGGAAGAATAAAAAATGAGGACAACTTTGTAAAAGTAAACTCAGATAGAAAACACAAGGAAGGACCAGAGAGCCTCAGGGGCCAATCATTGAGACGCTTACTCCCCAACAGTTCCATCCACTCGAATCCGAGTTCCCAGATATTTGTAATCTCGAAAAGTTTCAACCGAGTGCCTGTAATGACAGAGTAAAGAAAAAAATTTATCAACTTCTAAGGCAAGACAAATGAACTCACATGAGTATTGCCCACTAAAATTACAAGTCAAACTTTTAGAAACTGATGCCAGAATTTTGCTGAGAAAATCAGTAGTGCTCACACAAAGTTATCATGCAGTGTACCAATTTCAGGATGATCAGGAAACCTGCTCACCAGGTTTAATGGTGAACGAGCAGATCTGAAACAATAATTATAAATCATGTCTTAGCAAGGGAGCAAGAATGATGTATAAAAGATAATATAAAGAAAATTGGAAGATGCATACCTGTATACATTCCATTTTCCTGTCTGTAGTTTCTCTGGTAGTACAACACTGTATCCTTGCTCTGCTCAGAAGAAAACATCAGAACTAATAACATCAATATCGACAAATCATTAGTACCAAAAGACATGATCAACAAATCATGCAGATTAAATGGTTATATAGCAAATGGATTTCAAATTTTACTAGATTCAAGGCAAGTCCTACAAATTAGAAAACAATCAGTTTGGTATAATATTAACATTTGTGTTCACAAAAGCAGGTCATCCGCCCCCTTATAAAGTCATGCTTCCTTATATAAGCAAACTAAAGGATGTGCTACCAAACAAGGCACAAGTGACATTCCAATGTAGAATCTTACCTCCTTCAATTGTCTAAAAAGAAAAAGCACAAGGATCTGAATAAAATATCAAGAAAAACAGATCAAAAAAAGCATATGCAATGCCTTTTATAATACTATATTCTTCTCTTGATATGATGTTTTGATGATAGAAGTCCAAATTTATCATATGAAGAAATAATAGTGACATTCATAAATTTCAACAAATTACATAAATTTATTTCATCCAGCTTCACCTGAAAAGAGAATAAGAAGCTGTTACAGTTTTGCTTAAAGAAGTGATTGGTAGGAACTAATATATTATGCAAGAATTCTCAGACAAAACCATGCAGGTTTGTCCAACTTTTGAGTGTCGCTCAATAGTACCTTTCTCCAAAGTCCAAACCTTTAAAACATTATAGCACTACCCGGTACCGATAGGTTTTTAAATTAGAAACGCTTCTTCATCATATTCAATTACGAGAACGAGTAAAGAAAACAGTTGACGCTGTCAGTCACAAGAAACAGCATCCTCCTAGCGTTGATCACTGGAGTTTGAACCATTTTTTTCGAATAAAAAGTCTGAACCATCTTTGAAAAGCATATCACAACGTTTATGTCCAGAAAGTGGAAACGTAGCTCTGTCATTCCATCACTTCAAAATTCAGATTTTTTTTCCTGCCCATGGTATATTTGATATTCCTAGAATGATGAAGTCCCCCGTCAAAGGGAAGTGGCACAACCCAAAAGCAAAAAAACAAAGAGAAAAAAGGAAAAGAAAAAAAGAAAGTGCCCAACTTCTAGGATCAACCAAGGAAATATATAAGAACAATTTGTTAGGTTTGACAAGCTGACTCTTCCTTACTTTAGCATAAATGAACTTACAACGATATCACCACAAACTAAAGCACTAGATGCGACAAGAGATATTCATCTATAAAAGAAAAGTGCGCCATTGGATGTTCCACTAAGATTAAAATTCAAAAGTGGACCTACTTCTCAAAACAGTAACACAATAATCCAATTTCCAAATGAGCTCCGAGCGGACAATATCAAGCATGGATAGCAACATAAACGTAAAATAGACAGAAAAAAGTACCAAGGACGAACTCGCCGGCCGTTGGATGGGGTCGGAGCTGGGGAGAAGAATCATTGGTGGAGAGAAGGTGGCCTTGAATGGCTCTGAGACGACGGTGGGCAGGAGAGGAATCCATGGGCAACACAGAACAAATCAAAGGAGGGAACTAACGAAAGAAAGCCAATCCAAATCGAGCTTTCTTGATATTGAAGATAGTTTACGGGGATCGGTCGAACATTCAAAAGGAAAGATAAAATGATTGGGCCGAGAACGAGAAAACAAATCAACGGGGCACACAAAACAAGGTAGGTAATATACGGTTTGGATCGTATTTTTTTAATATTTTATTTTATGTTAAAAATCAATTTTATCTGATAAATACGAACTTTATGTGCGTGAGCGCGGCGGCACGGGTGAAGTGAACACACGTAAATATGAAGCAGCCATCATTTTTTACTGATCCAAAAAAAAAACTTCCTGGTTTTAGTTCTATAAAACTTATGTGAGATTTACAATTACTATTTCTAATATATATTTAACATAGACACAATCAAACATCATCAATATATGTAACACTATAAATCTGAGATATTATTGTATTTAATTAGATTATATTAGATTTAAAGGTTGGATTATTAGCTTTTGATTTGCCGGATTATTCGTACTCACATTCATTTCAAGAAGTAATAATATTTAGAGGCCCTTCTCTTTCTTCTACTTCGACCCTTAGAATAATTTTCCAGGTCAAAAAAGTGTTCCATGTATTGTTTGTGAAAACGTCGACAAAGTCGATGATAATTAGTACGGAGTATATTCCTTAAAGCATATTACGGTGATTCCGGAGGTGAAATATCCGCCCGTCAGCGCTGGCCCTTTGCCTGAATAATGCATATCCTTGCTCACTCGGCAAATCTAAAATTGACCCTTTAATATTCCGGGAAAAAAAATAGGATAGTTTATAAATGGGTATTTTAATTAATGAATACCATTTTTGTCCTATTTATAAATCCACTTTGATCAAATCTTACCTACTAAGAAGAGTTAGTTAACTCAATGATTATGGGGGTAAATTTTTAACTTTGTCCTCATTTATAATTAGGTATTTTAAAACTGTTTCTTCTCTCTCTATCTTTATGGGTATCATTAATATAGATAAAATTATCACAATCTCATTTATTACATGAAACTGGACTTAGAAATAGAACCAAATTTTTTTGGTCGAAATGGACTTATAAATAGAATAGTTTTTACGATTTATAAGGTAAACATATAAGATGAGTTTTGTTTTACAGAAAAATAACTTCTAAAACCATAAATTGAGTATTACCCAAACACTGACGACCCTGAAACAAACATCAGCTATTTTTTTATTTTTTATTTTTGGTAAAAACAAACATAAGCTATTGAGACAAACAAACTTAACCCTGAAACACACAAGGCTCAAATTTATTTTTTTTTATTTTTTGTTTTGATAATAAAAGGTTTTGGAGGGGTTCGACATCGGGCCCCCACTGCCTTGTGCAAGACGCCTCGCCATGAAGACTTACGGACTTACGAGATCGCTTACCAAAGCGAGTCCCAAATGACGGCGGAGGGATCAACCCACGACCGCTGTAATCCCTGATCCCTTACCATCTATGTCAACTCACATTGATACACAAGGCTCAAATTGATCCAACACATATCTTCTTTTGCAATTATCCAAAAGGAGCCGGGCCCCAGAAAATCCACATCAACCTTTTTCTTCCCTTTTTTCATGCTAGGGGAATTATTTTTTCAAGAGCTTCTATTTTTTGGTTATGCTTTTACCTAAGAAAAAATAGTTTTTCTTCATGACCAATCTTAAGAATAACAGAATGTTTTTTCCAATTGTATATCTTACGTTGACCGATAATCCTATAAATTGATTTCACTTATAAATATTCTTCAATACATTGTTCTTCATGACACAATGATTTATTTTTATTTTTTTGCCGTCAACAACGAAATTAAACTGTGAGCAAAATATTTTTGACAATAATACTGACTTCTCTACATAGTTGAATGGAGCAAAACTGTTGATCTTTTGTGGCCGAAACAATCAAAGTAACAAATCGTTATGGAAGAAATGGGTAAATTTTCATAACATTCTCACCCCAAAAAAAACACAAGAAAGAAATAACGTAATTTGAGTGGGATGCCTCACAGGAAGAAAAAAATTACTCAAATATGAAAGGACAACAATACCGAACATTCGGTATTTGCGTATATTTCCTATAGGGGCAAAGAATGGTCTCCGATGAAGCATTCACAGGAACTTGCGAAATCTACACGATTCACAGATAAGTTGAAAGCCCTATAGAGATGAGACATATTGATCACTCTTTATTTAAAACCTCCAAACTAAATTGACACTCGCCCCAATCAATAACGTTCGACTTGTACATCCAACTAAAACCTAAATAACATTCATCTAGTGTCTTGTATTCTATACACACTTAGAAGAGCTCCATTAATTGCTGCGTCACGTCTGCGCAAAGGAAGAATCATCATTAACCAACCATATTTGTTAGAGAGTGAGAGAGATTAAAAGAAAACTGTCACATCTGCATCAAAGAAATTCATTTATCCAGTGCTAATGAGTAATGAACCAAACATTTCGGAAGTGAATAATAAATTCAAAAATGTAACTTGAAAGCCAGTAGCAAGCTATGGGAGTACCTTGAAGAATGGATGGCGTTGTCTCGAACTCCTGCCATATGTTCCGATAAGCAGAGAGATCCATGTTCAAAAACTTGGCAGCTAGATGTGCCGCTCCAGCAGCAATATGATGCGGTTTAAACTGAAGCCACAGAGAACTACGAAGCCTGCAAAACAACAATTTTCAGCTTCAGAAGATCATAGAACATATGCTATCGCCACTAGCATAATAGCATTCCTCATCACAGGTGCGCTATATGTATACAGTCAAACTAACCATTTGAGGTAACACTAACAGAAGCAGATTCTTGCACAAGTTAAGCATGTATTCCCACCATGACAGAGATCATGTCAGCAACTAAGATGAACAGTTACATAAACTAGACAATAAAAACAGAATTGAGCATTCATACCAAGTGGTAAGCACATATTAACGTTTCCTTACCAACTAGAAAGGCAGCAACTCAGGAAGAATAACAATCCAAGAATCTCTGCAGGATTGCTGGTAGTACAAAACTATAGCATTATGTTACACTCATCTACAGAATTTATCAGACTTCCTGGGCCAACTGTGCTGTGGGGGCTTTTGACCTGGACAGGCTTGCTAACATGCACATTGGAATTCTCATAACAGATGCATCTAATTCCAAATTAGAGTAATATCCAGATAGTGGATAAATGCTGAAACTTTGGGCATCATTACATGATACCTAGCATTAAAGAATCTTAAGTTTTGAATTATCATTGCCCAATCAATATACAGTAGTAGTAGTTTTGATGAGTGCTGGACACAACAGTTTGCTTCTAAATAGCCAGCAGCTTCGTTGAAAGTTAAGTGGACACTGGAGACATCATGCAAACGTCAGTTTGCTAGTACAGAACTGGCACAGATTTTAGGTTCCCCAAAGCCCAACCAAACTCTCCAACAATTCTCCTCTGAGTATGTGTGTTTTTGTAGCTTAGAAGGTACTTCTTAGGCTGCACTGCAATACCCCCCCCCCCTCCTCCTCAAATTTTGCTTTTTCCCCCTTTCTTCTTTGAGGGACCAGAGGGGTCTATATAAGAGAAACAAAGGACAACTATCTTCTTCTAGAGAGCACAAGACAAAGATCGGCTCAGTTTGTGAACCAATTAAGATCAAAATAATTTTCATTGGCATGCAATCCAAAAGGGGAAAGAAAAAGATATCCCCTTCTCAACCCATCAAAGAAACAAAGGCTCCAATTCATGTACACATTTGCGTAGCTTACTCACAGAAACATAAGTTTTATATACAATTGATCATTTGATCTACCCAAGTTTAAAAATCCCTTACTCACTGGAGATATTGATACGTCATCAAGATGCTGTTGAAGATGAAAACAACAACATATATGACAAGAAAACTAATAATAAGTGTCCCAAATTTACAGCTAACTAACAGGCACTTTACTGTTGCCTGAATACAACACTGCCATATACCCAGGTTATAAAAATCTCATGTTTAAGTGACAAATACACACTGGCCAATGTGCTAGTGATAATCAAACAAATAAAATCCTTATTTTAATTTGAAAAGCACATATAAACATATGTCCATATGTACATCTATATGCATATATTCCTTATCGGTCCTAAAAAAAATTATTCCGTTGTTACAAGAAATTCAAATTTGAAAAGCATGAAATAATGTGATTCAATGGACCGACACTTCAAGTTACAATTTTAACGTTTAAGTCATTGAATAACTAACCCGATCTTGATACCCAATATGGAAAATGATGAAATAAAAGATGAAGTGGGGAAAATGATTTTGAGGGTAAAGTCACCCTGATATCCTTTAAAAAATAACAAAAATGAAAAAAACTGTTAATACTAGGATTGCCAAGTGTCATAATATTTTGAGGGGAAATTATTACAAGGATTATGCAAATAAACAAAAGAAAGGGAATTCCTTTCAATAGGATTGCCAAGTGTGCATTATCAGCACATTGATACAATGGAAAAAAGGTTAATGCTAGAACCAAATTGAAGCCCTCAAGTGCTAACATCTAGAATAACAACCAATGAACCATCTTAAATAAGCAACTATATCACTCACATTGTAAAATATGCCTAGAAAGTAGAAACAAAATTCTTTTGGATCAATTAAGTAAATTGCACCTAGTTGAAACACCCCCATGGACTAAAGAGTCATTTTGTCTCCATATTTTGTTTTTCTTATAAATCATAAAAATAGAAGACCTGATAATGGCCTTGTCGCCTAGCGGCAAGTAACCCATCCATGGTGATGGAAGGTTGTCAGTTCAATCCCACTGTTTGAACTATGTAATAAAAATAAAAATAAAAAAGAATAAAAGGACCCACTACACTAATTTCAGAAAAGTGTATTCCCTTTTGTTGTTTTTTAATTGTTAGATCACTCATCCAGCCCATTCCCAGCATGGTTCAGACTTCGTGACCTTCTTTGCACCCCACATTATAAAAATAGCAACAATGAGCCATGTGGCAAAAGGTCACCAGCATAAAAGCTTGGTCTAGATAGTAGATAGTAAATCTGGGTTGGGTGTCTTGTGCCATGGGCAACCCAAAAAAAATTGGATGGGTAATTTTCAGGGTAAAGCAATCCATTAGACATCAGCAGTTCAACTTCAGACGTAAAAACAAAAGATTCCATGGGGAGCATATCAATCCGCCAGCTAAGATTATCAAACAGGCCAGCATGCTAATCTTGTGAAGACCCTGCAATTGTATGCATGCCAAAATAATCAATATCCCATGACAGAATAACTACACAGAGCTTGTGCTCTAAAGAAAAATACTGTGAGAATCAACACTATCTTGAGCCAGAAATAGAATGGGAGACACCAAGGCATCTTCCTCAGCCATTATATCTCCAGACCTCAAGAACATGACTTTGCTTGAATTTAACACCCAATGTTCCGTATCCTGTTACCTAGACTAAGTTTTGCAGTCCAATCACTGTGTTAGATAATGAAAGCAAGGCAAACCAAAAAGGGACCTGAAGAGTAAGAACAGGTCAGCACATGTCAAATGCATGTAAGGGAAAGAGATTGAAGGTGGGTATTAAATCAAATTTGGCAGGAGTCAACTAGTCTTCAAAAGGAATTAATGGAACAACCAGACATAAGCATAGGTTTAATTAATTAAGATATAGAGAATGATGACTCACCCTTCATTGATCAAGTTTAAGGCCAGATTCACCAACACAGTATGTGATAGACCTAACTTGTTAAGAACGGATGCAAGAGGAGCAAATGGATGCTGTACATTTAACTCAAAGTTAAGAGTAGTCAATATCAACTGCTCAGCCTCAAGCACTCGCTCACGATACTGTTCAAACCAGTCCTGTAAACAACTCAATTAATGTCAATGAATATGAAAACTACATTCAATATAAATTAGACAATATCAAAGCCCCAAAAACAAAACAATTTTTCAAAGATTATGTTAGTGAGCCTCCAATAACTAATTAGCTCACTAATAGTGCTTATATTTAATATGACAGGAAAATAATCAATACGAAAGTTTTCATTAATCACATAATAATGTCACAAGCCATCAGAACAAAAGCTATCTATAGTAATAATCCATGAGCAGGAGCAAACTACAGGACATCGACCATGTATATAGAAACTTATTGATAGACAGTATCTTAAGGCAATAGATAGTTGTCTTCCACCTGCAAATGTAGTGTAAAAAGAAGGAATAATACTCACAACAGGAAGCCGATAGGACAACAAAGTAAAATCTTGTTTGTGAAGGATTTCACTGGAGACCCGCAATACATTATTCAATGGACGTGGTGTTTCCTCAGACTTTGCAGCCAGAAAAAGAGTAGCAGTAGCAATCAACTGCATGAGAGGAAAAGCAACACTAATAAAAACCCTGTTTGAATATACAATCAAAACCCTGTTTACAGCAGGAACATATTAAAGTTTTAGCACTAGAACATTTCTAAGATGCTTCAAGCAAATACTCAGAGCTTTGAGAGAAATTAAAAACTCACAAATTTGTCATGGCAAGCATGTGACCTTCGAACAAAAAATCTGTGGCACAAGACCATAGCTGTTCCTATGGTAGTTTGCGGCCTGCAGGGGAAAAAAAAAAAAAAAAAAAAAAACCAAGATCAGGGCACTATTTTTATTTTTTTACGAGCACAGAATGCAATTGAAACCTTAAACTAAAGATGGGGAAAGGTAATGAATACGGAATTTCAGATCTGGATCTTACAATTCAAGCCGCATTCCAAGATTCTGAAGGAAAGCACAGTAAGAATAACGCAAGTGTGTCTCATGAAGCACATCAATACCATCTTTTCTTGATGGAGAACATCTATCAATCTCATCCCTTGACATAAAGACAGGTTCATCATCTTCAAACCTAGAGATATCACGCTTGCAGCAAGCTGATGTAGAGGTCTCAGCATTATATCTCATAAGAGGAAGTGGAAAATTATATGATGAAGGGACATTATCATGGACAGGGGGTGGAAGACAGTATCTCAAGCTTTCATCCCAGATAGGAACTGAATATTTTCTTCTTTTCAGAGATGATGGGACAGCATCATACTTCATATAGTTTGCATGATCAGCGTTGTAAAACTTGGAGTTGCCATTACGCTCCCCAAATTTTGCCCAGTAGTCCTTGTTATAATTCTTATGAAAAGAATTGTTCCTGCTTCTTTTCCTATTAGTGCTGTTAAAGTTATTTCCATCAAATGTGGACCAATAACCACCACAAAATGTATGTCCTTCCCCCTGAAAATTTTGCGCAATAGACATTATCCCTGCAGAATCATGAATCACCCAAATTAGACATGAAGTTACATTCAATTACAACTTCACCACAAATGCCATAAGAATGACAAACAAACAAACAAAAGGTTGAAAAAAATACATCAATTGTCAATGTTGATTATGTTCTCTTGAACTATTTTTGTACGCCACGATAAGCCATCAGTTAGCACAAATCTTAATTTCACACTTGGTCGTCACGCAACTCAGAAGAACGTCTGAGGGGGCTAAGTTCTAGCTATAACAAACCCGATTCGTCTTCGGAAAACTTGTGATAATCTTCTACCATAAAATATTAATCTGAGGACATTTTGTATGCAAATGATACAATTCAAGGGATATAAACATCAATTCATAGGAGTTCCAGACCTGAGAACCCTGTATCAGTCGTCGCCCAAGTAAAAAGCCATTACAACAAAACAATTTCTATATCAACCGTGATATCTAGTGCTACAAGAGACAGATACAAAAAAGTAAAAAATGTCAAGCTGGAAGTTTCATCATGCAGATCTCTTCATAGGTTAATTTCGCAGTTAAACAAGGTAGTAGGAAATGTTAATGGATAACCTGGCTAGCAGCGAAGCCGATCTGATGAGAGGAGATCGAAGTTTAGAGATTGGGATTAGGATGGAAATTAGGGTTTTGAAGAAAAGATGATGACTACAAGACTCAGCCTTGTTTGAGGTCAACAACAACGGAGGATCTGTCAGGAAAAATTGTTTAGAACGGCCAAGCATCTCCCACGTTTAAAGTGCCTTCCTGGCTGCGTTCGGTGAGATTGGTCCTTTGGATGGTAGGCCAACCCGATCCAAATTCTCGACCGCTTTGTCCACTTTTCCTCTACCATATCTTTCTTATTTTCTATATTTAGTTAAGGTGTAAAAAATATAGGGAAAATCATTTTGAGGCCATTTTTGGAGAAAAAATCCCAAAAAAAAACTATCATAATTCTGAAATCTCAGAAAAGGCCTGATTTTCAGAATCTCCATGAGTTGTTAACGGGGATGATATAGTTGTTAACGGGGTACTGATATAGTAGTTGTTAATGGGGCTGATTTAGTTGTTAGAAAATAGTTGTTAATGGGGCTGATTTAGTTGTTAATTAACAACTATATCAGCCCCGTTAACAACTCACGCAAGATTCTGAAAATCCCAGAAAAGACCTTGAAATTTCAAAATTATGAGGGCATTTTTTGGGATTTTTTCTCCAAACAGGGCCCTCAAAATGATTTTCTCAAAAATATATATGTGATTATTTTCAAAATGCGTCTAATAATAAATATTTTTTTGAGGTGTAAAAATAACCACGAATTTTTAAAATATAGGCAAAAGTTACAATTACCGTTAACTTTATCAGTTGGAGTCCATGTATGATGTATTCATCCTTTGACTCTAGATGATGTAGCAATTGAGGGGAGTGGATGACCCCATTAAAACCTAACATCTGCTCCTAAACCTTGCATGAAAGTATTGTTTAATGTACACATTGAAGAATTAATCAGGTAATAAATTTATTAATTAAGTCACCCCAAGATTGGAACCACAATCACAACTTTCACCCTCGCATCTTGTAGATAATAATCCGTGATTATTTCTTCTCCTTCGCAGTTAAAGAAGGAGATAAGTTGAGAAACCCACAGAGGGAGAGAAAGAGAGAGGATGTGCTCGTTGGAGGTAGGGGTAGGAATAGTGGCCTGTCATCGTGCTTTCTTACATGCTTCTTTTTTAGAAACTCGGGCGGCGCTGCTTTATTAAAAAAAAAAAAGTCGGCCAAGCGCTATTTAAAGCGCCCGAATATGTAAATAGGTCGGTCTATTTTGTTAAGGTCGACTGTAGGCCTTGGTGCCTGCATTTAAATATTAAATAAATATAATTATATTTATATCATATAAATAAGATAATATTTATTATTTTTCATTCTTATATTATAATTTCAAGATATATTTATATAAGTTTTGATAGGCTTAAAGTATACAAAGCTTATTTATGGCCTCCAAGCCCTGTAATATGAGGCCTTTTTAAAGGCTTACATTGTAAATAGGCCTTTAAAAGGCTTCAGCCTCGACCAGACCTTATGAAGGCTCAGGCCTGAGCCTAAAAAATACTCCGAATTCGAGCTCGTGTCTTCCTCCCCATTGCGCCAAAGCTTATTTAGCCAAAACCTGGCATATTTCCATACCTAGTTGGAGGAGAGAGGCGAGATATTCATCTTAACACTTTTTGACATCGACGAGCACTCCCTCAATCCCATGCTTCTCAAAGCTATTAGCTCCGCTCTTCGTCGTGTCTGATCTGAAGGATCCTCCTCCTCGACTCTCATCACCATCGTACACGAAAAAATATTATCCAACAGCTACGATCTTGCTAGGGCCAAAAGATCAAGATGAGTCCTTCGAAGACCGCATGGTCCTCATGGACTCCTTGCTCCGATCGTTGGTCACATATCTAATTTCACTCTTGATGCCTACAATCTGTGCCGTTTTTGGACACACCTCTGCCGACGACTTTATGCTTGCCTTGAGCCACGATTACGTCTTGATGAGGAGCAATAGGGGGTTTCTCTACATAAGCGAACTTGACATCAAGCTTGTTGTTCTGTCTTGGTTTGTCGCCATTCTCAAGGCCAAGATTGAGTCACCGGCATCTTGTCGTGAATTGGTCATGAAAGTTGCTAAGGTCACGGCTAAACGAGCGGTAGAGCTCGGCATCATCGATTCGGCCCATAATACAACCAGGTTTAAACATTATAAAGATTCAACATTGTCGTCACCAGGGGCTAGGGGTGGCCCCCGCCCCCGTAATTTGTTTTTTTTAAAAAAAAAAAAACATGAACATCAAATTTCAACTCCCTTTGTTTTAATTTTATTTTATTATGCCACTCTTCATCATTCTACAGCTTCACCCCTTCCTTTCTAAATCCACACAAACATAAATCATCAAGTCAACCGATAGGCCCATTATATTCTATAAGATGGATCCCTGCTTGAACTAGGGTGTCCCAACTTGGCTATCGCAACCCTTCGTTCGTTTGCTTTCATATATTAAAGGGTTAAGGTGCGATTTGGCCAACAAACTATTGACTCAGGAACGTTCAACACAATTAACTATTACCTGGACCATAAATACCAACAAACTATTTAAAAAGAAAAATGAGTACAATTCCTTCAAAAACAAATTAACTCCGTTAAAGACATAAGATGACAATGAACAGTGTTTCCTAACCCAGCCGTTGAAGAAGAGGATGATGACAACTTCACCGTAGAGAAATGGCGCCTCCTCTCTGCAATTCGAAGATGATTCTTACCAGCGGTGCCTCTCTTCTTTTTCCTCGTTCTCTGCAACTTAGAACGATCTCCCCCTTTGAGAAGACGATGAACAGTGTTTCATAACCCAGCCGCCTCCTCTCCTTCTCTGCAACTTAGATCTGATTCCCCTTTTTTTCCACCATGTCTCTGCATCCAGTTTGGTTGCAGAAAGAAACAAGAGTCATCCCTTAGTAAAGCATTCTGGGATTGCTTCGGGTTGAAATAAGAGTTCTCCAGTGAAGATATAGTGTTGCAGAATTTGCGATGCGATGCGAAGTTAATTCGGAGGAGTATTCTAATAAGATAAGCAAAGGGCAAATATTATATCCTCCCGATGAAGTTTTTTATTCATTAACATACGAATCACAGGAACAAAGTCGGTCACCTAAAACCGATAAGAAAAGTTCAGAACATTAAAGCGGGACCAAGAAGGATTTGTCTTCTTATGTGTTTAACGGAGTTAATTTATTTTTGACGGAATTGTGTTCATTTTTTCTTTTAAATAGTTTGTTGGTATTTATGGTCCAAGTAATAGTTAATTGTGCTGAACACTCCTGAGCCAATAGTTTGTTGGTCATATCGCACCTTAACCCTATATTAAATTAAAACAAAATAGGATATGATAATAAAAAGGTGGGACCCACAACCTTTAATATATCTCCAACCCCAATTGTTTGCACTTTTCTGAAATTGCCTTCTTCTCTTCTTCCTCTTGCTCATGGTTCGTCTGCCTTTTTTTTTTTTTTTTTCCAACAGCTTAGGATAATTTTTGAGAATCATACTCAAAATAACTTATTTTCATTAAATTTCCTTCATGAAATTTGTTATACAAGATTTTATCTTTCTAATGATATTACTTTTATATTGATTAGAAAATATTTTAGGGTTAGGATTTTGGGCAAGTTTTGAGTTTTGTTAAAATATGACTATGGAAATATAAATGATGACTAATAATTAATTTTAATCGGTTTACTTTTGTTATTAATAATATCTCTAAAATCATATTGGTCGTGAAATAATCTGTGCTATTTGTAGGTGATTATTATGTGAAAGAGTGCTACCATTGATACTTATTTTAAAAGAAAGAATAGTGAGTCTATGCCTTCGTCTACTCCTGATGTTGAATTTACTGTAGAAACTTGTTGATAAATTTTATTCTAGAGATTTCACAGAACAAGAAAAATTGCATTTGAATATGGAGTTACAACATTTTGAGCTTGACATTCTTAAGCATCCAAATTTCATTAATTTATCATCTTCATTTGAATTATGTCAATGATTAGCAAGAACTGAAAAGTCCATCATTTACCATCTTATTGATAGAGTGATTAGACTTATACTCATTCTTCCAGTTTCTACATCAACTACTGAAAGATCTTTCTTTGCCATGAAGATAATCAAGAACAGGCTTCGAAATAGAATGAAAAACCAATTTCTCAATGATTCTTTGATTACATATATTGAAAAAGAAACTTTTTTGAGTTTTAGCACGAATTCAATTATAGATAAGTTTAACAATATGAAAACACGTAGGGTAAGTGTCAAATGAAGTATTCATTTCTATAATAGATTTCTTTCAATAATCATGTGTGTGTTTTTGCACCTTAACCCTTCTATTTAATTTAAAAGTGCTTGTTGTTCCTAATTTAGTTATTCATATTTCGATCCATTCTTATTTTATTTAATTTTCTAAAATAATGATTTTCAGTTTTAGATTTAAAATATTTAAAAACATACATTTTTTGATATTATCACATGATATCGGATTCGGGGTTCATGGCTTTCTCTTTAAATATAGGCGTCTCCTCTAAAGTTCGAATTCGAGATCCAGAGAAATCTAAAAGGAATACCAGACCTTATTATGGTGGGAAATACTGCTTTCACGTTGTTAATAATGTACATTTTACAAAGTACCATACGAATATTACATGCACTTCAATCAGAGTAATTTATAAAAATTAAGTCTGCCTTATTATAGGTTGCATCCTGCATGACGTAAAAAACACACATCACTATAAACGCCATATGGTCGCTTGATATTATACTTTATATTAATCGAAGCTGTTTTAAATTTTTATATTCCAAAGTGAACATTGAAATCTTAAACCAATTGACCAAAAGTTAAAGTTAGGACTAGAAGTCTAAAAAGAAAGATAAAGATAAAAGTAAGTAATTAAAAAAAAAAAAAAAAAACCAAAGTGTCAGATTTAGGGAGGGAAGCTAATCCGTTGGAGTATACTAGTAAACTAAGGCCCCATTTGGCATGAGAAAGATTTAAAAAGGGAAAGGAACTTAAAAAGAGAAAAATGAATGAAAAGGAAGATTGAGAGAGAATTTATAAAGTTAAGCTGTTTGGTAGACATGAGAATGAAACTTAAGTTGAGGAAAAATAAAATTTTTGGTAGGAAGAAAATGAAGTTAGTTAAGTGGTAAGGAGAGATAAAATACCTATAATACCCTTGAAAAATAAAATCACCACTGTTTCGTCTTCTTCCTCTTGTCTCTCACTCTCATCTCTGCGACTCTGCCTCTTGTTTCTCACGCTCATCTCTCACTCCCATCTCTGTTTCGGCCACCACATCATCGGCGCCCTTGCTTCCTCCACCATTGTCGGTGCCTTTGCTTCATCCATCATCGTCGGCGTCCTCTTGCATCACACCACCATCGCCGTTGCTTCTCCTTCAAACCTAACCTTTGGCTTTCTCATACAAGGGGCTTTTTTGTCCTATGAAATATCTCTCACACGAAGATCATCAGATCCAACCACTTTTAGAGGGATTTCATATTCTCACGTTTAAGGGAAGATGACACTAGCCAGGAACTAAGGTTGGAGGGAGAGTTGTACGATAAACGGGTTTTTCCATAGGAACCCTGTTAAGTTCCCATTCCTTCAGGTGAGTTCTCTGTACCAAACGGGTCCTAAAGATTTAAGTGGGCCACTTCACAAAGAGAATCAATGCGTTGCTCTCCTAAAGACGAAAATGCTTTGTAATCTAAGGCGTAAATACACTATGGTGAATTGTAATTTTTAATAGGTTCGAAAATAGTGCAAATTTGTCATATAGTCCATGAACTATACGTCGATGGGCTAAAGTACTGACTAAGCATAACTAGACAAGCCCCAAAATGGCCATTAGTCTATTACACATTACCATAAACTACTGGACCGGGTGCCCTCTCTTTAACTGGCCGGTTCGATCCAGTTTACACAGGCCATAGAAGATTGGCCCACTGAATCTTTTAGCATCTCTTTTTGAGTTTTTTCTTAACGGCCATTGTGATCCCCTTGAGGCAGAAGAATGGGCCTTCCTCAAAGGCTTACAGCTAGCATGGACTATGGGCTTTAGGAAGATTATTATTGAATCTGATTCTAAGATTCTAGTCGATAATCTAGCAGTGGAGAACGTGGCTTCCAACCTGAGTCTGGTTATGTTTCAGATTCAGAGGTTAATGGAGCAATGTTGGGAGGTTCCAGCATTTCATATTTTTCAGAGTCAGAACTCGGTAGCTGACAAGCTGGCAAAGCATGGATTATCATCTTCATCTTTCTTTGATATTTGTCCTAATTTTGTTAAGGACTTGGTAGCTTAAGATTGTATGGGAATTATTCCCCAAACTCTTCCTGTTTTAATTTAAGGCTATGCCTCCTCTTATAGCAAAAAGGGAAAAAAAAAAAGATGCATTTTACAACTTATGACCAAAAATGATGTATGTGTTTGGATTAGGTTTTGGATAATAGTTTTTAGGATTTGTAAAATAAGTATGTGAGAAGAGTTTTATCTCGGCTTGCGAAAAAAGATTTCTGAAACTACGGTTTAAAAAATTATCAAACACTCGCTACAAATCACAATGCATGGCAATGCTTCTCTCCAAATACGAGGTGATGAAATGGTTGTTGGCTATTGTGAAACTTAATAAAGCATCACCTTTTTGTATAGTGAACCACAATTCGTGTCTACGAGGTGGTTAATATATGGGTTTATGCTTGGAACATCACCTTTTTGTATAGTGAACCACAATTCGTGTGTACGAGGTGGTTAATCTATGGGTTCATGCTTGGAATTGTTGGCCAACGATTGAAAAGTTGAAGCAATTCCTCGTATTCCCAAGCCAGGGGACGGTACGTTGTCCTATTCAGGATCTAAAATCCCACGCATGTACTATGCTGCTTTTGTTTATTATGCCTGTGATTTTCATGAAACCGTGTTTTGAATTATGCACTCCAATTACAGCAATCAATTCCATCTCCCTCCTGTGGTCCTCCTTTTATATATCCCAAGTTCTATACATCAAAGTGCGTTCTAAGTACTTGAGCAAAAAAAAGAAAAGAGAAAAAAGTGCGTTCTAAGTACAGTTTGCAATTTAATATCAGTATATAGTATCACCTCCGATCCTAATGATAGGTAACATTTGATATGATTAGGTAATTTATTTAATTTTTTAAATCTCTCTAAAAATCAAATCTTATATTTAAAACCGGACATAGTATATGATAATCCAAAGTATTGTGTTTTGATGAGCTTTTGAGTAAGTATTTTTCCCTATACGGCTCATGTAAATAGGAAAACCAAAAGTTAGCTATCCGAGTCAGAAAACCTAAAGCCTTATAAGACCCCTCTCTCAAAAAGACCCTCTCAATATCGGACCAGTGACAAGTGACAACTCAATCGGAGTAACTCTCATGCATTTTCACAGGTACACAACAACGTGAGATCTCGTGCTTAAAGTCTTAAACGGCCATCCAAAATCCATTTTACTACTAATACGTGCCTATTAGTATATGGGCAAATCTTATGTTCATGATATCTTTTGGATTTATTTACAAGTGAATTTGCATTTAAATCTAATAAAGCATTTCAAACCAGCTATATGGCATATATTTCAGTTTAGTCATATTTAAGAGGCGAGATCCAGATGAAACCCTACATATACACATATATAAACAAGAGTTAGTTGACAAAATATAAAGGGTTTAGAGAATGTACAGATTCGAAATCTGCGATATCTGATGTTTTCTTTTAATTATTTTCTGGATAATTAAGAGAAGAGAAAGGAAAGACAGGGTGTGTGTATGTATTATATATATGAACGTGAGGTCTCAATTATTTTGATGAATTTGACACAAACAAAAAAGAAAAGATGTGTTTAGGTTGACGTTGGAAAATCAAGTTTACACAATTTAAAACAAAACTTTTTTTATAGACTTACCACGTATATATAGTAAACAAAGTTAAAAAAGTAGTTTCTATCGCTAATCCAAATGCACACTTTAATTCAAACAAAAGTAATCCGAATGCGTTGATAAAATCCTTAAATGAAACAGAAAATTTGACGAATAGATAGGTATGGATGATTGGACCTTAATATTTTAATGTTTCTGAAGAGAGAAGAATAACATGAGGAGTTTGCCCTTCATCAGCACAACCATTCAATCAATACCCTTTAGTGATAAGACTAAGTTGATGCTATATAATAGGATATCAAATAATAATAGATCAATAAAATGCTGAGAAATTTGCAGTGCTTTTAGGTGAACTGTCAGAAGTTATCCAGTGAGTTATAAATGGGCACCAAGAGCAAAGGAGAGAAAAACTAGGATGGACTGGTGGAGCATATAAAACGAACATGAAAATCTGGATTCATTAATTATTGTATAAAAATAACATGACATAGCTTGTGGAAAAAGCATAAAAATAAAAATAGGCACAAGAAATGGGACGCATCCTGCGCTGAAAGCATATGATCCGACTTGCTTTAGATCCATTATATTATCATCTGACATTTTTTTTTTGCTCAAGATCATCTGACATCAAACACAGAGAAGCAGCAGCCAAAATAAATAAATAAAAAGGAACATGAGCAAAGTGTAAATAAGATTAGTTATTGCCATGGAATTGCTGGCCAGTAATGATGAACAAAATATGCAAATCTAATTATATAAATAGATTCGCCACACATAATTGGAGATATTCTCAGTGTACAACTGGTTCGCTATGAATGAATATGGGCAGTGTCACTACTTATTACTACACAATCTCTTTATTAACTATGAATGTGAATAGTCTCTTTCTCTCTTAAAGGGACACCTCATCATGAAAAGTTAGTATCCTTTCTCTACCCAATCCTCTATCCTTCCACGTTTAAACCACGTGACACAACATGATCCCTTGAGATCCAGTATTTAATATACACTCATTTCAAAATTTAGAGTATTTATAAAACTCCCCAGCATCATTGACTGTGTTTAGTAGTAGTTTTCATGGTATCTATAATCACTGTTAAAATTCATTACTGCACTGAGCGGCCATTTCATGGTGAGGAGTACTCATTAGGCGGCGGAGGAGCGTGCAGTTGACGCGCCACCAAGGAGAGTCTGTAAATGAATTTTCTCTATTGGATTCTTTGACTATTGCTTTAGCCACTATAAATGAGCGCTCATGTATTGCCAGCACAGAGTTTTGTTCTCACCACATCACGCAAACATTGACACAGACACTCTCTCTGCACTCTGTAGCATGTAAAGCACCAAAAAAAATCAGAGAGATGGGTAGGAGAACAGGGAAGAGCTCCAAATCTTACACGCTTCCTTCGTCTCCTTCTCATTCCTTCTCATCTTCTTCTTCCTCCGACTTCGAATTCACCATCTCCATTTCCCCTTGCAAATCCTCCGCCGCACTCTGTCCCGCCGATGAGCTCTTCTACAAGGGCCAGCTCTTGCCTCTCCACCTATCCCCCCGCATCTCCATGGTCCGTACCCTTCTTCTCTCCTCCTCCAGCACCTCTTCCTCCTCCACCGACACCACCGCCACCAACGGCGGCGCCCGTGATTCCACCGGCAGCTCTGCTGACTCCCAGTCTTCCTTCATCTCCGACCTCGCTATCTTCCCGGACTGTGACTCATCCCGTCCCAGTTCAGTGACAGAGGACGACGAGTTCAAGCGTCTTCATAACCCCTCTTCTTCCGTTAATCAGCAAAGCCATGTCAAGAAGTCCAAGTACTTCTCTTTATCGAGATTCTCCTCTGTTTTCCGTAAAGATTCGGGTAAGAGCCGTGATCCGGATTCCATGTCGGGGTCGTCGGTGAAGAGGATGAGCGCGACGGCGAGAGAGGTCATAAGGAAGTATTTGAAGAAGGTGAAGCCGTTGTATGAGAAGTTTTCCCAGAAGCAGCAGCAGCAGCAACAGGGGACGGTGCTGTCGTCAGTGTTGGCGAAAACAGAGATATCGGCGAAAGAAACAGAGGTCGGCGGGAAAACGGGGAAGAAAGAAACAGGGGGTGGTGGAGGTTTTCTTGCTCATTCTTTCTCGGGGAATCTGAGGTACCCACGAAGAAAACGCTGCGTTTCTAGCTGTCCTTCGTCGATGAGATCGTCACCTAGTCACTCCGGCGTACTTTCTCGAGGAGGGTGGCCAGCCAGTGGCGCAGGCAAGGCGGCCGGAGGAGGAGGGACAATGTATTGTGGAGACACGTCTTCCATGGAAGAGTTACAGAACGCAATCCAAGGCGCAATCACTCATTGCAAGAACTCATTGAATCAGAACAAGGCGATGGCCAGTAACGAAATCTAATCTAATAAGCCAAAACGGTTTTGGTGATCTCTGTCTGTGACTCTGTTTTTACTTACCTTTTAGTCTTTCACCAGCCAATTAACATTGACTGTTAAAAAAAAAGTCTCCTTTTTTCCTTTCCGTTTTATCCTCTGTTTTCTCAGTGAGAAACTTTGACATAAAAACAGGCCAGTTTAAAGCTGCATGTGACTGTACTATAAGTAACTTTTTTTTTGGTTCGGACCTTCAGTAACTTTTTCTGAACTGTAATGATAACTTGGCAGCATCTGAATCAAAGTTTTCAGGAAAATGATTCGCAATCGTTTAGACAAATAAATAGAAGTTGATTTGATTGATTCAAATCCAAGGGAGCGGGATGTGTAGATTGTAGATAGGAAGTGCGCATGTGCGTAAGAAGATGGAAGGAAAACTCGATGCGTTTGGTGAAGGGATAAGACGGTGTTTTATTTTAATGTGCATTTATTGCGTTGAAGCTGCATGTGGGAAGGTTCATCGAAATGCAAATGCTAGCTCAGCTTTGAGTTTTGATTTCTGCCCATATTGTTAGTTGGCGTTGAATTACAACTGAATCCATTATACTAGGAGTTGCCCTTATTGACACTTCCTGGCGTTTCTGTTCCATTGAGGTGGTTAAAATTTTTGTGATTAACTAACGATTAAACAAGTTTTACCACTTATACAAAATAGAGCTATTCTCGACTAGGTCGGCTTCAATCAGACCCAGTGAAACAATCATATAAAGAAAATAAGATATTATAAGGAATTTCCTTTTTTTAATTCTAAATTAATTTTAAAATATTTCTACCTATTGGTATGAACTAAAATCATGGGCGGACCTAGAAAATTACAAGAGGGCACAATTGGTGGGGGATTCGGCTGTCCCCGAAATTTTCTTTTTAAAGGAAAGTTTTAAATGCATTAAAAAACAGAAGAATATAAACAATAAAAAAATATATCAAAAAAATATTCATAAAATCAGTGAATCTTGATGATGTAATAAGAGAGACAATTATTTTAAAACCTGTCGTTTAAAAAGCAAGGCTAAGACCGTTAAAAATGCATTACATAAATTACATGAAAGGTGAAGACTAATAATAAGTTGAAGACATATATTTTAATAAAAAAAGTATATTACAATAAAAATAATTATAATATCATCCTCTGGCCTTATTTTTTGGAATTTCATCATAATTGTCTTATTATCAATGCTATCAAATACATCTTTTTTCAATATAAGGCACTAAATAATCATTTAACCATTCATCCTTCATCTCATTACAAAGTGCAGCCTTGATGTATTAAGTGTGGACACTTCATTTAAGGATAGACAATCATTCAAACATGTATTAATTAAAATAAAATAAAAATCTTCAATTCAAGGGGGGCACTTGCCCCCTTCTCTAGTATGTAGGTCCGCCTATGACTAAAATTTTATTCAGAATGTTAACTGAAGTCTTGTGTTTGGGTAACAATAGAAGCGTGATTTTAGAAATATTTTTCTTTAATCTGAGACAAATTTTTTCTCACATATTTAACTTATAAATCGTAAAAGCTATTCTCTAAAAGCTAATCTAAACACACTTTTAAAAACAGTTTTTCAGTTACAATTTATAATGCACGGGTAAGAATCTAAAAAAAGTTTTACGTTAACTTGGATATACATGATTATAATAAATAGCTCCAAACTTGCACTAAATACATGGAGTAAAAGAAAACTCAAGAATTCAAAAGGCACTGTCCTTCAGACTAAGAACAAAAGGTAGCATCTGTTGTGTAATCATGTGGACCTGTCCTTGAATAATGAACTGACTTAGATAGCACGGTATATTTTCCATCGTGTTTATCATTATTTTCACATTACGTGTACCTTAAAGAGTGCATGGCCAGATATCTAGTTATGCTTGGTTTTTGTTTAATGCCGATGATAATTAAAAAATAGAAGCATATGTTACCGGACGGGGGAACAAAACCTTCATACTAAGACTGAGGGAGTGTTACAGACTCTACAACAATATTTTTTTAATTTTTTTTTTATTTTTTTTAAAAGAGTTCTCATCATTGAAAAAAGCTTGTGATTTTAGGCACCTCTCCTTTAATGCCGTGTTGCTAATCAAAGTAGATGGTAGATCTCATTGCCGTGGGCACCGTGAAAACGTCCTTTAATGTTTAATTATAGTTTTTTCAATAAAAAGTGACAACAAAGCCATAGGAAATAAGAGAAAACAGAGCAAATTACTTATTACAAAAATCATTAGTGGGGACCCGTGGTTGGCCGGCCCCTCACAGGGCGGAATTGTCCCCCTCCTCTTGGAGGATTTGTCCCTTGGTAAATACCAAGGACGCTCTCCCTGCGACTCGAACCTTGGGCCTGGAATAAGTCAAAGCCTAAGAAAGACGCTTTGGTTTTAATTCTGTTCGATTCCCAAAAAATAGCGCATGAGGAGGGAGAATCCAATGGTCTTATAAATCTCACTACAAGAGTTGGCTCCCCGATGTGGGACTCATTACAGCAGCGAGCACAATGTTGATCTAAAGAAGGGCTTGCATTTAGTATTAGATGATAACAAAAACAAGATAAGTGGTGTACTTAAAAATAAAAAACCTCAATCTTGTGCCAATCAACTTCCTTGAAAGTTTAATTTCGATCAATAGTTATATGATCCAATTTTGCATTTAACCAGTCCCTTATTTAGTTCACAGTGTACTCTTGTGTGAGGATACAATGATACATGGTACTTAGGGCGTGCTGCAATCTCGTTTAATCCAACTGAGATTTCTACGGAGCCAGCGATGAAGATAGCCATTTTGTGGTATCCTCATTTTATAATAGAGCCTAAATTTAAGAGGCCAAACTATACATACATACCTGTGTGTTTGGATTAGTTTTTGAAGAATAATTTTTATAATTTATAAGATAAACATGTGATATGAATTTTATTTTGACTTATAAAAAAAGGTCTTTTGAAACCACGGTTTTAGAGTTAACCAAACACTTTAGTGATAATTTGTTTTAACTTTTCAAGAGTACTTTTATGATTTACAAGATTAGTATATGAGAAAAGTTTTGTCTCCAACTACAGCAAAAAGCTTTTGAAAGCATAGTATGATTGTTCCCCAGCTAAGCACTTAAAAGAAATCTCAATTTTTTCTCCATCACGCCTGGAATAAATAATCATGCAGTTTATGACTTATTAGTCGTTCGGAATGGGCCTGGACTCCATACATGGTTTTATATTATTGCCAAGAAATTAAATTTCCAATAAGGGAGGGGCGAATTATTATTATTTTTTTAAAAAATCCAAATTACACGATTTTTTATTTATTTTGAAAATAAATGAATATATTATCAAAACATGTTAGAAGAATAAAAAATCATCAAACTATAGTTTATTAAATTTGAGACAAAAGTACGTACCAAAAACATTAGAATATTTTTAATATTTGTTCAAGTCGGTATACTAGACTGGATATATATTTGAGGGATACACACATCATAATAACTACTACGTTTACTTGTTGAAATTTTTGTTTGAAAGCATCTGATCTACTCCAACAAGCACATGAATTGTCATATAGGAATAGGAGTATGTGTATGTTTCATAAACGTTCAAACCTTGGTTTTAAAAGTTTTTTTTTTTTTAGTTAGTTGAAATAAAATTTATCTCACATATTTCTCTCGTAAATCGTAAAAATATTTTTAGAAAGCAAAAATAAACAGGTACTAACTCAAAGAAATGGTGCATGCGACGAGGTGATATGACAAGATTATTGACTACTCTGTCCACATCTTAAAAGTTAATACTACATCTGATCCTAAATATAAGATCTAATTGAATTTTTTGAAAATATTCAAATGGGCTAAATATATTACTTTAGATTATTTATATTTTTCTTTTTTATACCAAATTATTTTTTTACTTATAATTAATATATAATGAAATGATGATACACAACATATGTTATGATTGACTAACTTATTTGACTTCCTTTACCTCTTCAAAAAAAAAGTGAATTGATTTTTATATTAAGGACCGAAGGTGGTATAAGACATATTTAGGAAGTTGATATTGATTATAAATATAATGCATATTTTTCTTTTTCTTTTTTCAATGTTTTCCTAGTTTACTCTTATTGATGCCCTTCTACAATAATTAAAAAGGAGAGGTGGAAAAAATGAATTAAGGAAGATGACAAGAGTGTTTTAGAAAATAATACATATCACTTTTAACTAATTCAATCAACTTTATTAATCTAATTAAATTAGATAAATATGTTTTATATTAATTACGAGGAGTAATAATGAATAAGGCTTTGTCCACGCTTGCTTGCACCAACTTTGACACAGCAAATACAAAATTGCATCATAATGGTGATCCAGAAACTACAGCTAGTCTCGCGCAGATAATGATGAAATTATTATAATAATTTATCATAATTCATGCGCCATAGTTACTTATGATTTGTTTTACTATATATAAAGGGAAAAAGGATTTCAGAATGATAATTACTGTAAGTAAATTATTTTTAATTAAGCCCTAAAAACAATATTGTCAATTCAATTTAAAATGAAGTGGGTGAAGAAGATGGAAGTCTCTGCAATAGAAATAAATCTAAGCTGATCGAGTAATCATCAGTTGTAAAGTTAAGAGTAAAATATCAAATATGCAGTGAAATAATCATGTAGGGGTTTAAGAGAAATGTTTAGAATTATTGTGTGGCGGACAAGACAATTATAGAGAAATCTGGTATAGTTTGGTTGGAGAGCGGACAACTTCATTGACTGGGACGTGGGAAGTGACAAAGGATATATCATATAACACGTACAGATAAGAGATTCAAATAATCTGAAGCTGTCATAGTTTTAAGATACGTCCAAAATCAGGATCAATCGTGGATGAATGAATTATCACACACACACACACACACATATTTGCGAAATAAAACACGTAACTAAGAGCACGCTTTATCCAAAACCACACCACAATTCCATCCAATGTATCTCACTCACATGGCTTTCGATCTATATCACACACACACATAAACTCTGGCCAAACAAGTCTCCACCGTTCCTCTGTTTCTTTTCTATTTTCTCCCTATATGCCCAATCATTAATGCACTGATATAGAATATATGACATGTGTGAACACATATTTTTAGCATGAGGTTTTAAATCTAAGTCTGTGAATACAGAAAATACTTTTGAAATGGCTATCTTAAGTCTGATATGCTTAAATTTTACAAGGTCAGGTCAGGTAACTAACTATATAAGAAATAGCGTGGGTGTGAGAGAGATAGACACAGAAGGAGGTGAGGTGAAATGAACGAGGAGCAGAAACAAGTCATCACGTGCCATTTGGCACATAACGTACAAGCTCCCAAGAGGCCCCATCAATATGATATGATTGTTAATTATTGAAGCCTTTGTATCTTTTCCTTTTCATATCTTATATAAAAACACGTACATCTGGCATATATATCTGTGTTGTCAATCTCCTGATTGCTACTTCTCATTAATTAATTTCCTGGTCGCGTCCTCTTTCATTTGGCTCTTGCCTCCTTAATAAGCATATCCCTCAGTTTATCCTATACATATATACACTATTTCTCAAATTGTACAAGCTTAATTCGTTGCTCAGATACGTGTTTTAATTGCCTCCATTAACTCTGATTAGGCTCCGAAAACTCTGTCTTGTCGTATGAAGTGATTTTACGTTCTCAAAAGACAACAATTAGCGTGCCAACAACAGAAATCTTAATGAGATACTATCAGGAGTAAGTATATGATTAATGTTGATTCTATATACACATCATCTATCACACAGTTCACACTGCTGTTATATACGTATGGTGCTTCAAATTATTAGCTTCTGATATATATGCTTGTGTGTTTTTACAGGACATGCGTGTATTTTCATTGGATATGGTATCATATACGGACATCAATATTGGTAGTACGTAGTACAGCAAGTACGTACAATATATATTTGATTTAAGCGAGCTAGGGTATTAGAAATCATAGGATGTTTAAAGGACAAGTAGTTACGTTGGAGTTTGGAGTTGTCTCTCCAAATGTCGGATCCACATTATTCATTCCCTCATTTCACCTTTGTTTGGTATACGCCCTTATCATCATCTATATCTTCATATTACATCAAACCTTAGCTTACTGCTATTTTATTTGAATATCGGGAAACTTGTTCGGCAAAGAAAATAAACCTCATAATTGAAGGTCATCTAATATTTTATTATTCAGATTTTTTTTCCCCATAACAGAAAAGAAATAAACGTTGAAGAGCAACTGGGGCACATACACAATAATTTGGCTTGATATATATCCACTACTGTTCAATTCCCTATACATAACTAAGCTATAAATATGTATATTACAATGCATATATACCTGATCTATCTGTGAATATGAGGACATTTTATTCAAAAAGGATACTTTTTGCATTTCCTTTTTTCCCCCTTCAAATAATTCGAGAAAAACCATTGTGTATGTGTGTTAAGTAAATTAAAATGTACGTGAATGATATGAATTCTTTTTTTTTTTTTTTTTGTGCATATATAGGCACGCACATTTTGGCCTCATTGTGGCCTATTCACAGTGGAATAATGGAGTGGGGATAGAACATTCTTTTTTTTTTTTATACAAGGCGATAGGGGGATCGAACCGGGACTGCAAAAATCCCATTAATCCCACCGCACTACTACTTAGTAGTCTTTGGTAGATAGAACATTCTTTTTTTGTCACGTATCATTGCCAAATATCGTTTGCATAATAAAATGGGCCCACGCTAGATTCTCTCTGCTGCCCTTGCTCAATAGTATATACACGATTATTATTTATTCCCAATAACTTGTCCAAAATTAATTAGTCAAATTATTTGATCATCATTTGAAATATATTACAAGATATATACTAATATTATCCGATCTGCCTCCTCCTCCAGATTTTGATCAAGACAGACAGAATATTTACAAAATCATATTACACGCACAAACCTAGCTACTACTAACTCATCAAATTAAACACTCACTTTTAAAAGAATTGAGTATTATTTTTTGAAAATAATCAATATTTCACTAAACAATCATTAATATTATCACCATTATTAAAATCCCATGCATCTCCCCTCAAATTTTATACAAGCTCAGGCAGTTCAAGCCATCGCCACCCATCGGCAATGATCACCATCAACATATATATAGCACATATCAAGAAGCTCAATCATCATCATAAAAAAAATACAGTATCTCATAAATCTCTTCCAGCTTTACCTGATTAAGTTTAATTTGAGAAATCTACTAAAATCGATCTAGTAGTATTTGTTTTTTATTATAAGAAACAGTTTGCTTTTATCTCAAGTTATAGAGCACACGGGGCACATTGTGTTAAACTCCTTGTAAAACTCCTTCAATTCATAGTAGTAATATATAATTTTAGGCTGAAGTTAACAAAGTTGAAAGTTGATTAATTAATGGATGGCATCTCCCTTGGGGTTCTCAAACGTCATTTAACTTAGAAATTTGCTTGAGAAACAAACTATCCTCGATCTAGTAAGTACAGGTGTACTATATAGTAATACTTTCTTTTTCCAGTGATCAGTGACACCCTGAATATATATACTTTTATAATTGAGCTTCAGGCTTGCAAAGAATTTGTAAGTCGAAAAGCATTTATTGTTCTGTAGAAGTTAGTGCAGCTTAGCTGCACTAGATTGTTCTTATATTATTTCCCACCTTTTGTTTTCTTCTCACGATGATATCTCATTGATCCCCATCATCGAAGTATCAGGTAAGAAATCAATCAAGTGATAAAGCATGGAATTATTATCTGCTATACATATATATACGTACATCTTGGGAGCATTATTCATGTAGTTGATGGGACTAACGTTTATATATTTCTTTCTTCATTTATTTTCTTACCGACAAAGAGTTTGATTCTTGATAACGCTATCTCCACTTCACTCCATTGGCACTTTTTTTTGCTTTCTTGTATACGACATTTCCTTTTCCTTCGTTTTTTTCTGTGAAAAATGGATAGTACGAAACTGCTTAATTACATTTGTATACTTAGATAGCTCAACCTTTTAGAAAATAATTACGGTTCTCTGCAAAATTCTGAATACATGCTTGTAATAAACAATAACAGTTCATACAAATTGCACTATATAATCAACATCATCAATATCAAAATTAATTAACTATAAAATCTGTCGTAAGTTGTACTATGCAGAATTTATTAATAGTGTGTCTTGTTTTAACTCACATGAGTTAATTAAGAATAAAGCAAAAGATGCTGCTAAAAGAATTAACCAGGGTAACAACTTACATGCTAAAGAAGAAACAAAATATATAATCTAAGATTAAACAATGTGAAGATGATTAAACCCAGCTAGTACTATTCCTTGGCAACATCAAAACTCACATTTTTTAAGCACACTAACCTGGTCATGGTCAAAGACTCAAAGGCATATTGTGCTGTCTCCTTCTCTTTCATCTCAGAACAGCTGTGCGCTGTGATTGATGACACGAATAAGGACGGAGCTTGAGATAAATATTTGGGGGGCCAAATGTATACTTATTAACTAATTAAAAAGAAAATTTTTTTGGAAGGAGCCAAATGTATAACTTTGTGGAATAAATGTATAAATTTTTGAGGCAAATGTATAAAAAAATCTAATTTTTATTAAATTTTTGGGACAATTTTTTTTTTGGGGGCCTTGTATAAATATTTGGGGATAAAATGTATACTCATTAACTAATTAAAAAGAAAATTATTTGGAGGGGGCCAAATGTATAACTTTGTGAGACAAATATATAATTTTTTGGGTCAAATGTATAAAAAAAATCTAATTTTCATTAAATTTTTTGGATAACTTTTTTTTTGGGGGGCCATGGCCCCCCATTGTATATGAGAAGTTCCGTCCTTGGACACGAATCTCATATAAATAAATAAACAATAAAAAAGAGTCTCTTATGGCCCTTCCATTAAGTACAGTTCAGCCTCCTTGGTGTCCTTCCCCGGTTACCACCAGGCAGGGGCGGACTCAGAAATTTACTTAAGGTGGGGCACTATTAGTAGGCGGATTTGGGGGTTCGGGGGCAACGCCCCCGAATTTTTTTTTAAGGGAAAGTGTTAAATGCATTAAAAAGCAAAAGAATATAAATAAGAAAAAAATATTCATGAAATCAAGTGAATAAGAGAAGCGAATTATTTTACAAAGTTTGTCATTTAAAAAAGCAAGACTAAGTGATCTTAGAAATGCGATTCACATAAATTACAATAAAGGGTGGGACTAATAAGTTCAAGACATATATTTTAATAACAAAAATATATTACAATATCATCATTCTAGCCATATTTTTTAATTCCTTCATAATTGTCTTATTATCAATGCTTCTTTTTCAATATAAGGCACTAAACAATCATTCATCCCCATATGATTACAAAGTGCAGTCTTGATATATTAATGGTAGACATTTAATTTAAGAGTAGGCAATCATTCAAATATGAGTTTTTTTTTTTTTTTTTTTTTTTAACAAAATCTCAAATTTAAGGGTGGGCACTTGCCCCCCTTGTATATAACCTAGGTCCGCCATCGCCACTAGGGCAGGAGGGTCCTTCCTCTTTAAAATGTGCACAGTTGCAACAGTTTAATTTCATCATGCAAATTCGAAAGCCACCAAAAGGACAAAAAAATAAAATTGTGGTCCCTCTTTTCCCTTAAAGCAACACATGTGGTTATCACATTTTCCATTAAAACCAATGAATGAATGAATGAATATGGGGAAGGTACTGTACAGTTGCTGTCACATCTATTCTAGCAATTGTCTCTGTAACAGATCAGAGTAAGTTGGGTATGGTACTGTACAGCAAGGTTTCAATTATTCAAGGGACTTACTTGAGTGATTCCATTAATCAATATGCTTCAGAAAGCCATGATCTTTACACTTGAATGAGAGAAAATCCTTTTGCTTTGCTGGGGGAAAAGCTTATTTCCTGGTATGTGACCAATTTAATTGAGCAACATACATGTACACTGTTCAAAGAAGAAACCAAGAGTAAATCTTGGACTTTGAATAATTGGAAACAGAGATTGATCGCATGCTTGATAATGGAGACTTCAATATTGTAACAAATGATTAAGTGCGTGTTTGAAGATAAGTTTGCCAAAGCCTAAATGTTTCGGCTTTGACAAACGTGGAAACTTTGGCTTTGTCAAACATGTTTCCGAAAACATACATAACCTCACCTTGAATAGTATAGGATGATGTTTAAGAATAAGTAGTTATAGGATCCCTTTTTACATCGATTCCTATGAATGTTTATTTTTGTCATAGAAGGAAGAGAGGCCTAACTAAGCTATTTTTCTGAGGATGAAATATTATATTTTTCCTCCCCATAGCAAAACTATTCATGACCTTTCTCCTTACAATGTGACCTCTAAACTTTTCAACAAAATAGTAATTGGAGGGACAGTAGTGTAATTATAGTTAAGTGGGCACAAGTTTTAGTCTCCTTCATTATTGTTCTTGACAAGCAGCACATTATAACTGGCCCGAGGATCAATCTTGGTAAAACCATGAACATCATTAGATTCCATAGATTTTGACAAAAAGTCTTTACTTTTTGTAGAGACCTGCATGGCTAGCCTTGTAAACTAATCACCCATCACATGTTTAAGCTTTTGTTTTTTCCAGGCTATACTGGCTTTCAACATTATTGTTCACTTCAATTATAATCCAAGGGAGGACCACAGAATGGCCAAGGTTAATGCATGTACTACTAATTAAATAAAAAAGAAAATCATGTCTAGTGTAATAATTGAAAGATTTACCCCAAAGTTCATTAGCTGTCAGGAATTAATTAGAGCTGCCCAAATCTTAATATAAAAGCTTTTCAAGAGTTTGGCGTGATAACAACAACCGGTTTGCTTTTTTTTCTCTGGACAATAAACCCACCTGCACATTGAAAATATAACATACAGTACCAGCTATAATCAACTCATTTTGAAGGGCAATATGGTCATTTCACGATGATCTAGTAAATCCTTTATCTAGTTGTCAGATGACAAGAAACTAATCTCATGTGGCCACATGCTAGGGACACCTCCCATGTTGTAATCCCTGTATGAAGGTGGGAGTCAAATTAATAATCCCATCTTTCTTTGACTGAGTAGTTTAATATATATCTCCTTAAGTAATCTAAACCCCTTATGTCTTTTCTGTATGCACTCTCCTGTAAATTCAGATATAAACTATAAACTCTCTGAGCTATTTCATTGAACAATGTCCATATGCATTCTCTTGATCTGCGAGAGTCTGTCACAAATATCAGCAAATAAATACAACTGAAACTATTTTCTTTATGAAGAACATTAAATACCACTACTCAAATTCATATTTCTTGAAGCCTTCATACTAAATGGAATCTGACGTTCTTAAGTAAATGTTAAACCATACTAGAGACTAAAGAGTGAAGAGGAGGAACTGAGGTAATTGGCAATATTGCCCTCCATAAATTTGAAACCATTTTTTCTCCTTTCGCTCCTTTTGATGGCAGATGGAAAGAGAAAAATGGAAAATAGGGAACAAAAGCATAACATGGGGTTTAGTTCAGAATTGCATGCAAAGACTGGCCAAAGAAAAAAGCTTTTGTCTTTTACTTCCCAAGGCGTCCATGTGCTGTCCCCATATTCTAAAAAGAACCGTGGATCACTTGTTTCGGGTTTGCCAGACCATTAGAATTTTAATAACCTCACCGTCCTAACAGTTATTAAAGGAGAGATTAAAATTAAGCAAAACATTATTAAAGCACCCCCTCCTTCTCTGCTTTATAAATGTACCAGTCTCATGTATATGACTCTAAACACTCCTGAACTACTTCCTGCTCTTTGTCTACAACCTCAGTTTCATCTCTTTCTACCTCAAAACACCCCAAAAAACAAATGGTCTCTCTTGAACCTGTTCAGGAAACCCTCAAATCTATTGATGCTCCTTCCAGTCCTCGAATCTCTTTCTCAGCAGAGTTCCTAGATGAAAAGAACTTCATATCCATTAGTCCAAATTCTGAGGATGAGAAAGATCAAGAAAAGAAACGTGAAAGAGCAAGGCATGCAGAATTTGAGTTCCTCTCAAGCAATGTGAGTAACAACACCATGACAACTGCTGATAAGCTTTTCTTTGAAGGAAAGCTACTTCCCTTTTGGCAGATGCAGCATTTAGAGAAACTGAGCAAGATCCGTCTGAAATCCAAGGATGGAGAAAAAGAAGATGAAGAGGACGAAGAAGAAAACAAGGAGGAAAGTAGAGTGAACTGGTTTGTTGATGATGACCCATCTCCAAGGCCACCAAAGTGCACCGTTTTGTGGAAAGAGTTACTGAGGTTGAAGAAGCAACGTGCTTCTTCTTTATCACCCTCTTCTTCTTCTTCTTCATCATCATCTTCTTCTTCCAGCTCTTTTGCTGATATAGCCGCCAAAGAAGAAGCAAAAGGAGCAAGAAATGGAGAAAAGTATGTGAAGAGGATAAAGAAAGGGTTAGAAAGGACAAGATCAGCTACTATTAGAATTAGACCTATGATTAATGTGCCGATATGCACTCAGGTGAAAAGCAGTGCCTTGCCTCCTCTGTTTCCACCTAAGAAGGGAAGATTAGAGAGGTGAAGAAGATAAGAAACATGGTGGAAACTCCTTTCAGAGTTCTCAAATAAGTTTTAGCCCGCTTATTTCTTTTATTTATTCCCTACAAATTATGCTTTTTCATGATAGGTTAGCGTTAATTGAGGTGAATCTGTGAGATCACAGTGTAAATTCTGACTTCTATAATCTTTGGATCAGGGCCCAGAGAAGAAAATTTTATTTTTGGATTGTGTATTCCTTTGTATCCTTAGAGGCCTTTTATATATATATATATATATATATATATATATATATATATATATTATTTTATTTTAATGTTTGTCCGGATGTTATATCAAAAGTTGCCAGCCAAGTTACATGCCATATGCAGATCTGAGAATCCCACATGGGAATCTATCAACTAAGAGATCTGATCAATGGACATGAAATTAATGAGCATTTAAGTTTTGCAAAAGAGGAAGCAACTAAGGTATACCACCAAGATTAAGAATTTGAACTAGGATTAAGAGAAAACTGAATTCTTTATTTGTTTAATCTGCCTCTCCATTACATTGGGTACACAGTGGTTGAGAAATACAATGGAAACTTCCGGCGGTAGTTCGATTTAAACATCCTTAAAAAATCGAGGACCAGGACGTAGAATAACATCGATAGTACATTGGAATGGCCGCACTAAAATCATAGTGTGATACAAATGCCAAACAGACGTAAAAAATTTCCCAGAGATTTTTTTTTTTTTTTAAGGATATTGCCTTTGCATGAATGAGAAGGCTGGCGTGAATATCTATACGAAGTTTTCTTTCTTTCTTTCTCTGTTTTTTTTCCCCCTTTTTGTTCCGAGACTTTCAATACGCACTTGAACGTGGAAAACTCAGAAAATTTAGAACGATAACAAAGATTCTCAGGGGGAGAAAAGATTTATATACGAATGATGAATACTAGAATCAAAATTTTCTCATTAAAAGGTTGCTCAAGGTGCTGGAGGTGATGAGAATCTATTTCCAGAAGTCCTGTTGACAAAAATCGAACACTCAGCAAAGCAGAAACTTCCCAAAATAAAAATAAAACTTCAGCTGTATGAAGAACGAGGAATTCTTACTCACCGGATGTCGAATCCAGGTTTTCCAATGAGATTTCTTGGAACTTGACCAGTCAAATTGTTGTTTTGTAAAAACCTACATCAGAATCCAAAATGAAGATGGAAATTGATACGTGCAGCAATAAATTCAAGCCAGGGTTAAGCTTAAATATAAAATATCCCATTACTTTTGTTTAGTTTTTTATTGATAGTCCAAGAACTCCTGCATCATCATTGATCAAGGTCTAATCTCATTAGAATTAGTATATTTTAAGTCCAGGAATTTGAATCCTTTTCCTATCTTTTTTGGATGAGTAAATCGTTTCAAGGCCATCAATAGTTCAGAAAATTATGTGTCTTTGATTCCTCTCAACATGTATTGTATAATTTAATTCCCATAATTTCAAAGAGAAATTTATCAAGAAAGTTTATTACTCAAGGATTGCAGCTTACTCTGATCAAGAGAAAAAAATTGTTACTTTTCTCGTCTAAGAATGATAGAGAGAGTGAGGAACACATTTCAAATTTCATTTACGGAATGCATGAAAGTGACAACTAGACCACAAGTGATCACCATAACATTCGATATTGGAGGCAAGGGTTTGACTTCGATTCACCATGCTGGCTAAACATGGTAAAATCCTAGAAAAGGTCATAATTATACAAGGACGATACCTAAGTTGTTTTTTTTTTTTCTAGACCAAATTTAACACATTGAAAAGAAAAGGCAAGTAACTTGTATTCTTCAAAACATGTCAAAAAAGTAGAACTTACACTTCATGCAAGCTGCTGATGTTCCATAGGGACAAGGGGAACTCTCCATTGAGTTGATTATCTTCCAAGTGCCTTGAATTAATAATATGCAGCATGAGTAAACACGAAAATCAAAGTATTGACTTAACAAAAGCAGTGAGGTTCTGTCATATGACATAATTGCACAAACAATTATGGAAATTGATTACAAGCTGAGAAATACATCGTCTTATCTGATTTTCTTAAAGGAAAAGATAAAAAAGATAAACAACTTACAACGTTTCTAGTAATTTCAGTGAACCCAGATCAGGAATATGTCCTGACAAATTGTTATTCCCAAGCCAGCTGTAGCGCAAAAATTTGACAATCAGCATAAAGTAACAGGTAATTTTCATGAGCTTATAGACTTAACCTAAAAGACCTACATGTTACTCAAAGCAGTCATTTTGACAATGTTAGGCGACAAAGATCCTGATAGACCCAAACCTGTCAAATTTCTGAAAATAACAGAGCATCATTAGTAAGGTATTCATGTGAACAGAACAACAGTAACAAGGTAGAGACAGAGCTTACAATGTCACTACACGAATCCGAGGGCCTTCAGAGCAAGTGATGCCAGTCCATGAGTACTGCTGAGGCATACAAGGATCACCAGTCCAATCAAGTGGAGGGTTCTGGAAACTATCTTTTACCCGGTTCAAAGCAATAACTGCCAAGAGAAAGTTTCACTTACAAAAATCATAGATGATTATAATTAACACACGAGTATACTGTTACAATGTGACATGTTAAATAGTTGAGATGTAAACTATGTAATAACCAGTCAACTGCATCTTACAAATGGCTAATTTGAACTTGCAACATTGATTTAATTATTATTATGACTTGCATTAACAGCGATAAACATTTTTAGTTGAGATGTAACTCTTAAAATGTCTGGTTTCCCAGAAATCTGGAGTACTGGCTTTAAAATATTTGAAAACTATCCTTGACTTAGAAAAGAAGGCAACAGAAAATGTACCCTCTCGTGTCAAAGTTCTTCCTCCTAATGGAACCACATCAAAAATTTCACCGGCACTGATCGCAGGACCGAAGGAAGAACTAGCAGTAGGAGTCAATGTTATATTCGTAGGACCAGAAAGAGGCCACTGTCTAGCAAAGACAACAACACCATCCGAGGTCACATTCAAATCATGGTAATAACTGATCCCATTTACACTAATGTTAAAAATCCTTGAACCAGAAGGTGGTGATCCCTTGTTATTTGCAAAGTATAGAGCAATGTAGAATTTTGAAGTCTGAAGTGATTTTGGAGGCCATTTCAACTCCAAGGATTCCAACTGATCAGATCCCAATTGAGTCTCAAACATTTCCAACGGTGGAAGATTCCAAAAACCAGAAACAGAAACATTGTTGGTGCTTGCTTGAGCTAAATTACTCTCCCCAAAAGGTTGCCAAAATCGGTCAAAACTATCAGCAGGGTATCTGTTGAACCACAAATTGGACATTAGAAGGGGAAAAGTGGAAAGCACTTTGAAGAAAGACAAGTTTGAAATTCATCAAAAAATGTCACGCCCCTAATTTATAGCCGGTGATAACTTGATCATAAAATTATGATTTCTGAGCCGCAAATTTACTCAAGAGTTTCTTCCACTACCTTGAAATTTTTGCCCTTTCACCTACTTTCAGTACAGTTTCTACTTTCTATCAAAGATGATTGTACTTTCCAACGAAACTATTGAAAGGGAAGAAAATCCTTGACAGAGACCACTTAATTTCCAAAACATTGTGGCATTGCATGATTGCAAAGAAACTTTATGCACTTAGGTTACGGTGGCAGTTTTAATGAAGACCAGATAGATTAACCGCTTGAAATCTAGTAAACTCCACAGCTACATGGGGAAAATAAAAAATCAAACAAGCACAATTTGATATAGACAATTAAACTTCACTGCTAATTGCATTGTAAAGAGAGCAAGAATACATCATGTACTGACCGAATGGTAGGTCCAGAGTGGCCAAAACTGTGCCTAGCAACCAAATTGAGCCCAAAGTTGTTAAAATTGGTGGCATTGTAAAGTGAATCACTCAAAATCACAAGCTCTAAAGCCGATATAAAGGGGTCGGAATCTGTATAAGTATTTGACCCGATACACACACTCATGGTTTTCACCTGAGCTGAGAAAACCCCTTCGTAGAAAGTGAAATTCCCATTTGCATAGTCTACTGTGGTGTTAACAACGCTCCATAAAGTCCCATCCACGATCTGATCAAACACCGGTGGGGAAGGATGCTCGTGGCCGTTGACACCACCGTAGAAATACGTCGTCCGAACCATGTATCGTTTTCCGGGAAACACAGGAAAATTGTAGCAATGCTTCTTGACTCGAAGAGGGAAAGATCGAACGGAGGATAAAGTAGGATCCTGAAGAGAGGTAGTAACGTTCTTGGGCGTCCCATTTGATATAAACTCCCCGTCCGGCCGCCATACAAGACCGCCGATGTTGGACGGCGATGTCGCTCCACAATCAATCAGAAGACCTGCGAATCACATAAATTTTTCATTGAGTTACATTCGAAGCCGAATACGACTAAAAAGAACCATTCTTGTGATCACACCTTTTAGGGGTGCCTGTGAGGAAGCGAGGGTGAGGAAGAAGGACAGGAAGAGTAGAAGGAAGCGAAAATGCATGATGAAATGATTTAGGTTAAGCTTGAAACAGACTGAGTACGAGTGGGTAGAATGTAAGTATTGTATATTGTTGTGAGATATAAGATGTGTTGCGATAGGTGTCTAGGTGGGCGAGTCAAGAGACAGTGGAGTTAGAGGAAGGAGTGAGGAAAAGAAGAGACTTTGACTAGGCGACGCGGGAAAAAGCTCAGAGACGGTTAGGCCAGTCAGATTCTAAGGCGGCAAGTGGCTTTTGTTTGGTTGCAAAAGCTAGTTACCGGAAAAAAAAAAAAAAAAAAAAGATTGCAACGTTCTTTTTTTTCTTTTTCTTTTTTCAAGAATACCTTTATTTACGAAAAATATAGGGATAAGGGAGAGAATAAATAAAATATTATAATAAAAAAATGTAGAAGAGAGATAATAAGAAAATTAATATTGTAAGAATAATAATAAAGATAATTGTGTAAGAGAGAAAATGTGTGGTGGAGAGAGTGAGAAATATGTGTAGTTAAATAGAGGCAAAATGAGAAAGTAATAGATCAAAATTAAGAAATTATCTGAATATTTCTAATAAATAGGAAGGGGTATATATGAAGGTTGTTTCCTACATATATATATATATATATATATATATATATATATATAATATAAAACAGTAAAGGTATTATTTATAGGATGGAGTCTCAAATCTAACTATGGTTAACTTGGGTTAATACTTCTATTACTTTTCTCCTTAAATTTACCTTCATTTTTATTTTGATCCTTCAAATTTTAAATTATATTTTTTTCCCTCAAGTCTAATTCTATTAAATATTGGTCCATGAAATTTAATAAATATTTAGACCAATTTAATCTTTGAGGGAGTAAAAGCCATTACTTAAAAATTTGAGGAATTAAAATTAAGATGGGAATAAATTTAAAGAACACTTTTATTGTTGTAGGTTTTTTTAGCTTTTAATTTAGGGTTAAGGAACAATTTGGCTAACGAACTATTACCTTAGGAGCGCCCAACACAGATATCTTTAATTTTAAGTGGACCAAAAATATCAAAAAACTTTTAAAAATGTGCAGTCAGCACAAAAATGGAGTAAAACTTTTTTTTGTGTTGGATGCTCCCAGAGTAAAATTTTTGTGTGCTAACCTACACATTTTTTGTCAACTTAAAAATTATTTGTGCTAAGCGCTCTTTAAGATAATAGTTTGTTAGTTAAATTGCTCTTTAACCCTTTAATTTAAGACTTAACAGTGGAGACTAGGGACCACAGTCCAAGAGTGATGATAGAGCTGATAATGTGATGGTGACTAGGGTTATAATGCTAACGAGTAAATACTATAAATACATTTGTGGGATATAGAGAAGTTATCATTCTTATGACGCTAACTAAAAAATATATTTGATGTTTTTTATAAGACACTTATTTATTTTTAAATAGTATTAAATATTGTTTTTTATGTATGCTCATAATTAATAAGGGTAGTAGGTGAAAGTAATAATTAATATGATATTAGAGTTTAGTGCAATTAGTAAGGGTGATATTAAAAATTATTTAAATTTTATGATAAATTTAATAATTTTAACTGTTTTTATTGATTTGTGATAATTGTTAGTTGATCTTTGTAATAAGGATCAGAAAAAGTACTATTCTGAAGATAATGTTAAGAAAATTGAAATTAAGTTAACAATAATTTCGTCATATTGAAATCAAATTCCTGTTTGATCGTGTATAAGAAAATGGAGACTTGTTTTTTATCACCTTAGTAATAAACATCTCCATTTGTTGGTTAAGGTTAAGAATTAACAGGCGAAATAGACAGAATATTCTCTATTTCCTGATATATTATTCAGATCAAATCTGACTTCTGAACTAACTCTCATAAGTTGAAAATCGGGTGAGTTTTTTTAATGGGATGGAGAAGGAGCAGGGATATATGAGAGAGGTCAAATGTTTTGAGTGGTTCAACAACTTCCAGAGACATGGTCAAAAAATGAAACCAAACAAATGACTCAAGGCCATTATTAAAAAGCAGGGAGTTTGGGTAGATGCTCCATTCTTAATGCTTCATCAATCTGTTCTCTTTACAGGCGAAGATAAGATCGGGCTTTTTTATAAAAAGAAAAGGAAAAGATATAAAGAAAATTAAAGCACAAAAAGAATGAAGAAATTGCATAGCAAGATAAACTCTGTCATGATAACTTACCAGCTTGTTATGTTCACTACTTATTTAATTAATTGAGAGCAACCAAAACGAAACTTGATCATATACCTGCAATAATTTCGTGTGAGCCTTGAAAACCCCTACGTGGTTAGTTATATAGACAAGTTGAGTGGAACTTCTAGAAGATTGAGTTGTAGGTGAATTCATTGTGAAACCTATCAACACCGTATTTAAGTGGATTATAATGGGAAGGTCTCTTGATTTTTTTTTTTTTTAACAAAATAGAGCAGGGGTCAAGCTAAAACCTGTTATTTTTGGGCCCAAATCGCTGCATGGGCTTCCAATTTTCCCCGCAGATCCAGTTTATGAGCCCGCGCAGGTTAGCAAGGTACTCTGTTCAGGTGAAGGAGTTGGATTCCTGCGTTGGTCAAGACGTTGGGGGAGATATTTTAGGGGTCTAGGAAGTAGTAAAAACGTTGGTAGAGGTAGAGCGTATATGTCTTTCTCCACGTAGGTATGCTATGCTGATGGACGGCCTCAAGACCAGCTTTGAATCAAGTGTGTGGCTGTGGCAACCCTTTTTCCTAATTTTTATATATATATATATATATATATAGATATCCTGAGGACGGAGGGGTGCGTAGTGCTTCCCATCCTACAAACCTTCTTTTATTCATTCTGTTAGTCCTGGAATTCCCGAAATACCCCTCTGATCTGCCCTCTGTTCAAATCCCAACTTCCGTTTTGGATCAGCCTTTGTCTCTCTCTCTGAATCCATTTCCAGCCCACACCCTCTCTGCGGGAGACCTCTCGCCTTTCCTTTCTATGGAGCTTCTTAAGCGCCAAGATCAGAGCCTCCCTGAGAGGAAAGGCCAGAAGCGGAAGCTGGAGGAAGATTTCGAAGACGAGCGGGAGATCTCGGCGCCTCCTACCGGCGACGCCCGAGATGCCCTTCTCGCCGAGGTCACTGCGCAGGTTGAAATCCTCGAATCTAATTTTTCATGGCGTGAAGCCGATCGCGCCGCGGCTAAGCGTGCCGCTCATGTTCTCGCCGAGCTTGCTAAGAATGGTGAGTAGATTCCGCTCGGAGCTTGCTCTCCGATCTCGTCTCGTCCTGCCTTGCATTTTATTTTTTTATTTCAGTTTCATGAATTGCGATGCTTTTCATTTTCTCTGTATCTGTTGCATGCGTGTTTGACTCTCTAATGGTTTGAGATTGATGTTTGGTGTTTGAAGAGGAAGTAGTCAACATTATTGTTGAAGGAGGCGCTATTCCATCTTTGGTTAAGCATCTTCAAGCGCCGCCTTCGATTGAAGGCGATACTGGTCCAAAGCCATTCGAGCACGAGGTCGAGAAAGGGAGTGCTTTCGCTTTAGGACTTCTTGCCGTTAAGGTAACTTCAATTCTGTGCTTTCAACTATGGTTCAAGAATTTACGGGGAAAAAAGCACGCTATGCTTGTTGCTCTTACTTATCTCACCTATAATTCTGCAAGTTTTCGAGTATATGGCGATGGTACTGCAAACTGAGGTTATGGTGTTACTTCCATGATGACGTCCATCATATTTCATGTATTTAGCATCTGGAGAGTTAACTATGCTACTCATTTTAGTTTTTTATCCGTGAAAAAATTTAGACTCTCAAATAAATACTCTAAGTAAACGCTTAATTACGTGCAATGTTGCGAGTGGTCTTCATTACCTACGCGCTTCCTCCTTGACATTTTACTTACGCTGTGAGGAGAAATGGACTTTGACAACTACTTGTATCATCAGCAACCATCAGTTACGGTTTTGTTTGATTTTTATTCTACGATTACTTCCTACCTTTTGAGAGAAGTGGATAAATATAGGCCTAGTTATAGGATGTCGATAATATTTTATAGCGTGGATCCTATCTTATTTTTGTCATTGCATGCTAATATGTGTTATGAGTGCAATCTTGTAAATTTTAATACTATGTTACCATGTACAATGCATGTGTTTAAGTGCTAAAATTGCCTTTTTATTTGAAATTTCTTCAAACAGCCAGAACATCAACAGCTAATTGTTGACAATGGTGCTTTAAAACATCTTGTTGATCTGTTAAAGAGACATAAGAATTGCTCTACTTCTCGTGCTGTGAATAGTGTCATTCGCAGGGCTGCAGATGCAATCACTAATCTTGCTCATGAGAACAGCAGCATTAAAACACGTGTCAGGTTTGCTTTTTTTACGAATATGTTACATTGAATTAATGATTTGGAATGATTTTGTTGTTATTTATATCTGGACCCTTTTATGTAGGATGGAAGGTGGAATTCCACCACTTGTTGAATTGCTTGAATTTACTGACACAAAGGTGCAAAGAGCAGCTGCTGGTGCACTGCGAACTCTGGCATTTAAAAATGATGAAAATAAAAATCAGGTAACTGGCCTGACCTTAAGGTTGTGTATTTGAAATGCATGTGAAATACAATTAGACGTCATAACGTCATAACTTGGCAGATTGTTGAATGCAATGCTCTTCCAACTCTAATTTTAATGCTGCGTTCTGAAGATGCTGCTATTCATTATGAAGCGGTATGGCTTTTGCAATTTATTTTTATTATAATTTAGATTAGATTTTGATTTTGATATTAGTATAGTTTTCACTCAGTTGTTGCACATCTCATACTTTCTGCATGTAATGTTTCTGTATTCTATAACAGGTTGGTGTAATAGGAAATCTAGTACACTCATCACCTAATATAAAGAAAGAAGTTCTTCATGCTGGGGCTTTACAACCTGTTATTGGATTACTTGGGTATGCATTCAGTTTAGGATTTGAGCAATTTGCAATATTGTTTCCTCCGAGCCCCCTAACCCAAAATCTTCCATATTAAGATTGTAAATCATTAATGATCTTTTTCTACAGGTAATAGTGTTAATGCAATGTATTTTGCTCTAAAGTGTATTCTTTTATAATTTTTTTAATATTAGTTTTTAATGTAACAGCTCCCCCTGCTCTGAGAGTCAAAGGGAAGCTGCCTTGTTACTTGGACAGTTTGCAGCAACTGATTCAGATTGTAAGGTAAGCAAACAATTTACCGTGTTGACCCAAACTTTCTGGTTTGTATTGAAAGAGAATTTGGGATAGATGATGAAAGATCCGTTACCTTTTTAACTCTTCTCTTTTCTTTTTAGATCTGTTACCTCTATAACTCTCTTCTTTTCTTTTTTCTTGGATGACGGTGGTAGGAAATGAAAATAAATGGCCGGTAGAATTTGTTTTATGGTTCAACTTTTAATTATGGGACTATATTCTACTAGTTATGTTAATCAAATCGCGATACTTTGGTCCTAGAATATTGATTAGGGTCAAGATAAAATCAAAACCCCTGTGATAATACTTGACAATGATAAAATTCTGATTTTTCCTGCTCCCATTCTTATAATCTGTTTTACTTGGTTTTTGCAGGTTCATATTGTTCAGAGAGGTGCTGTCCGACCTCTGATAGAGATGCTCCAGTCCCCTGATCTACAGCTCAGAGAAATGTCTGCCTTCGCTTTGGGGAGACTCGCACAGGTTATCTTCTACCCCTTCTCTTTCCAACTTGCAGTTTTGTGTAAGTTGATTAGGTTAAGTTTCGTACTACAGAACAATATGTTGCTGTTGAAAATACCTCTATAAATAGCATGTTTCATATTCTAGTCTTTCCATCTGTAATTATTATATATATAGTGATTATAGTTGAAGTGCAGAATTTGTTCTAGTAATCTAATTATAGATTTTTCAGTACAATTGCTGTTTACTTTTTTCATTTGTATGTTGGCTCAAGTTATTTTGAGTGTGACTTCCTTTGGCTTGAAAAATAATTATTTTGACCCAGGACACTCATAACCAAGCTGGTATAGCACACAATGGTGGCTTAGCGCCATTACTCAAGCTTCTTGACTCGAAAAATGGGTCTTTGCAGCATAATGCTGCTTTTGCTCTTTATGGTCTTGCAGATAATGAGGTACGGTGTGATTTAAATGTTTTTATAAAATTGAAATCTTCTTTTTGTTAGTTGGTTTTAAATCACCTCATCAAATAACAATGTTAATTAATTGTGCTTTATTGTTTCTGTTGTCCTATAGGATAATGTGTCTGATTTCATTAAGGTAGGTGGTGTTCAGAGACTTCAGGATGGAGAGTTTATTGTTCAAGTAAGTGTGCTTGTTTAATTCTAAACATTAGTTTTGACTTCTGGCTTAATTTCTTCTTCCCTTTCATGCTTTTGTGAATGGGAAATACATTTCTATTTGTGTTTGGAAAAATTGGGAAACAGTACATATTTTGATTGTCTTCTGTTGCAGGCAACAAAGGATTGTGTTGCAAAGACATTGAAAAGATTAGAGGAGAAGATTCATGGCCGTGTAAGCAATGTCACATAATATGCTCATCTTACTTTATGGAGTAATTATGATTAATTCTTGAGTAAAATACTCTGACCACCCAGACCTCCCCTCTATTTTTAAAACCTACACTTAAGTTCAAACCGTTAACCCCGTCAAGAATATTCTAAAATGATTCCAAAAATATATTTTTTAATTATAATTTATATGATGATAATTTTTATTGACTAAATTACTCTTTATCATCTCAAACAAATATGATTAAAAATTAAATTATAAACTTTTATATACCAAAAAAATTATAAAATTTTATAATATAATAAAAATTAATAAATTCTATAAAATAGTAGATATTAAAAAAAACATTAGAATTATTACTTGGTTTTATAATGTTTTTAGTCAATATAAATGTTTAAATAATTCTTATGTTAAATAAGGGTATTTTTTTCAAAAAAAAAATGTTTACGAGTCAATATTAATGGTCAACTAATGGTTGGATAGATGGAAATGAAATCTTTAAAATCCAGGGGAGGTTTGTGTAACACGTTTTTTTTATTTAAATGGAGGTTTATATGAGTTTTCAAAATAGAAAGGAGGTATGTGTAATTAAGGCATAATACAAGGGTGGTTAGAGTATTTTACTTTTAATTCTTTGAGCGTATTACTACTTGACGAATTCCTAAAGTTCGTAATTTTTTACCTTCATGTAGGTCCTGAACCATTTATTATATCTCATGCGAGTTTCAGAGAAACAAGTCCAAAGACGAGTTGCTTTGGCTCTTGCTCATCTTTGTTCTGCAGATGATCAGAGAACCATATTCATTGATAACAATGGTAGACGTCTTACACATTATATATATATATATATTCATGTTGGTTATTTCTGCATAAAATTAATTTTATGGTCATTCTGTTTTATTGCACTGATTTTCTGTTTTTGTAGGTTTGGAATTTCTTATTGGGCTCCTTGGCTCTACTAGTCCTAAACAGCAACTTGATGGTGCTGTTGCTTTATGCAAGTTGGCCAACAAAGCCACTACTCTATCACCAATAGACGCTGCTCCTCCTTCCCCAACGCCCCAGGTTGGATTAGATATGATCTAAGCAGGCTGCTTGTACCTAGATGTTGTTTGTTCACAAAGTTCAATTTTTTTCTTTTAAATGAGGGTTTAGATAATTTCATATCCTCCATTAGATTTTCTCCTTTATATGTTGACATGCCTTCATGCAACGAAGAGACCAAAATTTGAAAGCTGTGGGCTGTTAGGTTGTTTGCTTGCTTATTCATGGGTTCTTGTATCTGGTTACCAGTTATTACAAATTTAATTTTGTTTTCAATCTTGAGGCTTTTATGGTATTAATTGGCCAAGGACAGCCTTTTATCATGTTTGCAAGTATTTGTATTCGGTGTGATGTCATGATGCCTTCTAGACTTGAAGTTGGCGTGGATATCTCATTGAAGATTAGTAATTAACAAACACACGTACCATTTGGTTGGTTTGTAAATACTAATCCTATATCAATTGATAATCATTGTATATTTCATTTATATGCCTGCTACTTGCATGATAACTATCGCATAGCTTCCACCTGTGCTATCTCACCAATCTAGAACATTTAAAAGTAAGATTGTCTCACTAAGTTGGAACTTCTGTGACAATATACTGTTTTTTTCTTGCAGGTTTATTTGGGAGAACAGTATGTGAACAATGCTACATTGTCTGACGTAACATTTTTGGTTGAAGGTTGGTCCTTTTCAGATTCATTGTTTCTCGGTTATGTTGTTGAGTTGTATTAATTTTTTTAAAGTTTGTTGGTTGTACTCTCAGTTTGCATATGTAGTTAGCTAAGTAATCTTTATTCATCATTGTAGGGAAACGATTTTATGCTCACAGAATATGCCTACTTGCATCTTCAGATGCATTTCGTGCCATGTTTGATGGTGGTTATAGGGTGAGTATCTTAACCCCCCCCTCCTTCTAGCCCACAAACCAGAAGGAAAAAGTAATACCATAACAAACTCCTCTTTTTTCTTAATGAAACGAAGTTAGCCCGAAATTGTTGTTTACTCTAGTTTACAAGCTACTTGAAGCACTACATATGAGTTTAGTGTTTATTCTATTTCAACATCTCATGAATCTGGTTATTTGAGCCTTGACTGGAAAATTGATTGGTGAATTTGGATTTAATTGATAAAAACAAAAGCTTTTTTTAAAAATTGATGTAAAAAATGATGCCATAGAGGTATGTCCGTCAATGTACACCATAAGCCTAAATTGAATGTGTTGTATGGCAGGAGAAGGATGCAAGAGACATAGAGATTCCAAATATTAGATGGGAAGTTTTTGAGTTGATGATGAGGTCTGATAAATTCTGCACTTATGTTTGATTAAATTTGTTCAGTGAAATCTTTTAATGATTTCAAACCACTCTTATGTTTTAAATCGCATAATTTTTGTTCAGATTCATATATACCGGATCAGTTGATGTTACTCTTGATATTGCCCAAGATCTCCTCAGTGCAGCTGATCAATATCTCTTAGAAGGTCTTAAGAGACTTTGTGAGTACACGATAGCACAGGTGAGCTGCGAAAACCTGTTGATATACTTTTACAAAATTCCAATGTGCTGTAATGATAGATCTACAGATGTATTCCTTATGTTAATAAGTTTGTGTCTCAGGATATATCACTGGAGAATGTTTCTAGTATGTATGAACTCTCAGAAGCCTTCAATGCAATCTCATTGAGGCACACATGCATCCTATTTATCATGGAGCACTTTGATAAATTGAGTGCCAGGCCAGGGTATAACTGACCTCTTCAACCTTGTCTTTGCTTCTCTGATATTTCCTTTCCTGTGGAATGCTGTTATAGATTTTAATCTTAGGCTATTAAATTACCCATGCCTATTATTGAATCAATTATATGACTTGGAAGTATTTATTTCAGCTTCTTAATTTCTATATGCCAAATGGTTGCAGGCACTCCTGTATGGTTCAGCGTATAATACCAGAGATCCGCAACTACTTTGCCAAAGCTCTCACAAAAGCTAACTCCCGTGACATCCGGCTGTAGCACGTGGCCATTCTATTCTTGACATCTAACCTATTGTGATGTACAGAACATGGTGGATGTTCTTCCTGTTGAATCCGGGAAGGGAGTCTGCTTTACTGAGTATAGCAAGGCTGAAAGAAGTATCTGACGAGCTATGCATGTTGCACTCATGCAGCGTAAGTCCCTTCTTTCTGTAACCTGATTGTCGCAGTTATGACAAATATGACCTTCACGAACATTGATTTTTCTCTCCTGCAATATTGTGATGGTTGTATGATTTGGAGCTCCATAGGGGATTACGAATTGCTGGGTTTGTGCTGATAGGTTTGGTGTTTCTCCAGGCACGTATATGTAATGTATATATGACTATTAAGTAGTTGTCAGAAAGAAAATTTATTTTGGTAGGTCATTTATGCCAAACCCATTAGATCCTGTCCTCTGATTTGGAAATTTATTGTTAGTGTTGCTGCTACTAATATGTCATTTATATGCTAACCGCCCATGTAATGCAGTCAAGAAACAACATTACGTAAAGCCAGAGTGAGGGTTAGTGTGTGTGTTTGGATTAGCCTTTTGGAAGTGATTTAGAGGTGTAAAAAGTAAGTACGTGAGAGAAGTGTTTTGTCTCCACTTGCCGAAAAGCCCCCAAGTGCTGTTTGGGTTTTCCCATATCGCAATTGAGCCATGTGACAGATATTAGATTTTGTGATAGTATTCATTGTTATTTTTGCACTCGCAGGTTCAATCCTGTTCACTATGGAGTTGTTTCAGTTTGACTTGGCCCTTCTATTAAGAATATAGCTATATAAGCATATATATTGATTAAAACTTAAAAAGTATATTCCTAGTATCCTGAGAAATTATGGACACCTTAACAAAAATTATGGAGTGTTGCAATGCAAATTTTTTTTTTAAAAAAGAAGGTACAATGTTGCCTTTTTAGTATGAACTGGGAATTTTTTTGACTTGATCTTCTTGTATATTTTTTTCAAGTGTATTGAACTCTTTCAAAATGCTCTAAAAAATACTTATTGAAGAGTGGCTACATTTTGAATTTCGGCCGAAAGAAACTCTAATTTAATTAATGGGTGATTAAAGTGTAGCGGAGTATTCGGCGAAAAAAGAGAGATTAAAGTGTAGCGGAGTAAGTATAGAACAAGAGGCTAACGTTTTGAGGTTGATAAGATAATTTGCATTGGTGAGTAGTTTGGTGGATGTATCGTGTGTAGTTTAACTTTTCTAAAATGATGTAGTGATGTAGTTGAGACTTCCACAAAAAAACAGGAAATTTATTGCAGATCTAAGTAACAAAATTTGCAACTTACTCAGAACATGCCATATCCCATTATTAGATGGTTAGTACATGGTTGCATTCCTCAGCTTTAAAAATTGTTTTGATTGTGGTAATTTGAGTCAATGCTCTTCAATTCCCATTCCAATAGATCAACCCTTTTAAGGTTTGAGACAGTTTTTAAGAATTAATCTCCTTTCTTTTCCAAATTCCAATTATACCAACCCCGTGCATCCTTTGCAAATAACTCCTTTCTTCTCATTCAAATTCTTATTGAACCAACCTTTTTCAAGCGCAATTTAAATGGTGGATGTAACCTAGTAGTATGAGACTTATCCAGTAAGTGGAAGATTGTGGATTCAGTCCTGCTTATAATCTCATATGGTTAGTGTCTACCCCTTTAATTAAAAAAATGGGATTTAAATGATAAATTTTAAAATAGAAAAGTAATAGAAGGGGTAACTGTATTTCTTAATCTATTAAAATCCTAAAAGACAAATACTTATCAATTGAGCAAGTGAACAAATCAAAATCCTCTTTGGCCAAAAAAAGAACAAATCGTAGCCCTCTATTTCCGTAACACGACAATCAATCAAATATTCAAAACTACAACTAGGGACCCTCCGTCCCAGTTATATATATCATGGCTTCCTCTACTTCCAACACTTGCACCAAACTGGTTGTCGGAGTGTTTTTCGACTACGTCAGTGCCCCATTGTGCCTCCTTCCCCACAAGACCCTAAGGCCTTGTTTGGTACATGGAAGATTTGAGGAAGGAAAGGAAGGGAAGATTAGGAGGGAACTTAAAAATGTGAGCTGTTTGGTATACTAGGGAATGAAACTTAAGTTGAAGGAACATGAACTGTCTGGTATGAAGAATTGAGTGTTGGTTAAGTGGGAAGATTAGGTGAAATTCCCACAATGCCCTTAAAATAAAGAAAGGAAAAAAAAAATTGATAGACACAATTTTGTCGTTAGAACAGTCCCAACATTAACAAACCCTAAACGAAATCGCGTGTGATGGTTGAGATGCAAAATCAAAGTAGACGTCGATGGGAAATGAAATTGCGACAAGGAATGGCTTCCACAGGTGACGACGACGACGGACAAGGAAATAATTTACAGGGGACAATAAGAAAGTATGAAACCAGATGCAAAAATGAATATGACAAGGAACAGTGAAGATGCTCACTGAACATTGAACCCAAGTGTAGCTTTGATAGCGAAGGAAAGAAAAATTGAAAATAATGACTGATAAAAGCCTGAAAAGTGTGAAGTCGATTAATCTGAAAAGGAGTTTGTTGCTAAGGTAAAACAAAGGTAAGGAAAATAAGTAATTGCTTGATGTAATAAATAAATCAGAACAATGAAGCCACCACATTAGAATAATGAAAGTGACATTTTAGTTTAAATGGGGAAAGAAAAAAAATGAGCTATCTGGTGGTACAATTGAAGAAGAACTCATTCTCAGAGTTACAATATGAATATCAGCAGCTTTGTTTCACAAAACAGCGGTACAATTGAACCAATATGATCCACATAAATAAATAGAAATAATGCCATTTGGCCTTCTCAAATTGCTTCCTTAGAAGGAAAGCAATTAAGAAAAATGTTTTTTGGCATTTTCAAATGCTGCACAAAAATGAACACAAACTTGGATATGAAAGCACCAGAATGCACAGGCACATAAATGATACCATGTCAACTGTACGTTAAAGGAAACATAATGAAGGAAATTGGTCTTCTCAAATGAAAAAGGTACATAAGTGCCCTTAGAGAACAACAATAGGCAGTAGAACAAGGGGTAACCCAAATTATAGCATGTTCACTAAGGGGTTAAAGGTAATAAAAGGAAGGCATTTGGCCTTCTCAAATGCTCCATAAAAATGAACACAAAGTTGGAGATGAGAGGAGCATCAAAATGATATTTGTGAGGCATGAATAAAAGTTGTCCTCCTCATGGTTAGGACATTAACAACTATTTAATTTCAAGTGTAAAAAAATGTAACTTGGCACTAATGCCTTATACACACAACGAATAGCCTAAATCTGACAATAATACAAGTAATGTAACTTTTTAGTAGCTGCAAGTATAGGAAAACAGAGAAGCGGTATTACATGAACATTCAAGACATTAAAACAATGTTGAAACAGGTTTGCATACCCAAATATTCAGGGGACAGATCAATGAACACATTACAGTATAAATTGCCTGAACCTCAAGTCAAAATGAGGCAACACATACATCAATAATGGCAACATTAGTTTAATAAGTTCACAAAAGTTAAATAGTCAAACTGCACAAAACTACTGAAGTTTACGTTCGAACCATACAGCCCTGTTCGAACATGTGACAGAAGGGAAACCAGTACCGAAGGAGTTAACTAGGCAATTAAAACAACAATGGACAATACAAAAAGTACCCTCAGTGATGTATGAAAACCAAAAACCAAAAACAAATAAAGTAAACCATCCCTAATTCTTCTTCTTCCTCTTAACTGGGGGCCTCTTGGCTGGGGATCTTGTACGCGCGGAGCGCCTAGGTGATGATGTTACTGAACCAGGGAGGTTCACTGAGATGAACAAGGGGGAACCAGATGTGGTAGGTGGATCAGGCACAGGTGTGTCAGCTAAGAAGATATGAGGCAAATTCTCAGTTGCAAGCACAGACCTGAAAGTACTTGGGGGAGTGAATCTTAAAGGCACAATGTCTGATATTGTCCTTAAAGGCGCAGGAGGAGGGTTCACAGGTTTAGGGAGAGTCACAAGCGATAGTGAGGTGATTGGATCCAAATCCTCATCAGTTTCGTTAGCATGCACTCCTTCTTCGTGTGTTGTCCCTTCACCCACTTGCGTAGCAGCAGCATGTTCATCCTGCCCTCCCTCTGCAGCTGTGGTGCCTCCAGACACATGCTCCCCATCACTTAGCTCATCCTCCCCTTCCTCTTTAGCTAAGGTGCCGTCAACCACTGTGTCAACAACCTCATCATCAACCTCTTCTTGTTCACCTGATGTTGCTATACCCACATGATCAGCTGGAGCATCATTACCATGCACTCCTTCTTCAGGAAAGGTGGCCTCACCCACAGCCTCAACATTTTCAACCTCAAGCTGCCCTGCTTCTTCACCTACGGGGGCCTCACCCACAGTTTCAACCACATGCTCCCCTTATTCTTCTCTTGACTTGGCTACAGCCACATCATCAGTAGTAGGTTTTCTCGTTCATTCATCCACCTCCTTCACATTATCGTCATCACTTATTGGGGAGTAGTATGATGATGGTGGCGATAGTAGTGGTTGACCTGGTTTGTCATGGTTGGTTGGGCTTGTTTGAGTGTCCTCATGAGACACAAATGTTGTTGGGGAGTGGTGGGAGGCCATAGGTGATGCAGCGAGTGTTTCATTACCTTTCTCACTTCCTTTTGCACCATAGTCAGATATGTTCAGAGGGGAGTTAGGGTCATCTGTATGTTTTGTAGAAGGACCAGCTTCGTCATCTTTATGAGACTTGAAAGATGCAAACTTCTTGAATTCTGTAGCATACAAGTGAATGAAGTCTCGAAGGTCGTTGAAGTCAAGCACAATTGAACTCATCTGTGACTCCATGGAAGTAAGAGTATACTGTAGTTTAGCTTTAAAGTTGTCCAATTTGTGATCTACAATCTTGGCAAACATGGCTGCCACTTCTGCCCTTCCTTCTTCAAATGATGGCAGTGTTGTACTTAGTCCATCTGGGGTTGCATCTTGGCTACGCATCTGCTGTCTAACTTGTTCTTCCTCATTGGATGATCTATCTGAGGTCTCGCCAAAGGGATTTTCATCCGGTGCAATGCCTTTTCATCAAACTTTGGAGTCCACATTGGGGGTTCACCTTCATGCAGATACCAAACCTTGTGCTTCTGTAATATGAGAGACACTAGGGAAGGGTATGGCAGAGGTGAATCATTCTTCTTCCCAATTGTTGCGGCCTTTAGGAATGTATCAATGATCAACTTCCCCAAATTAAATGGTTTCCTTTTGATCAAACAGCAAAGGATTTGTTTGTCCTTTATGCTAATGGTTGTAAAGTGCTTCCCCTTGTTCACAAAGTTCCTACTGAACAGATAGTGCAGGACCATGTACTTAGGAGGCAGCTACTTGGGTCTGTACAAAGGTGCATCATCGTCAGTTGTGCCTCCCTCCAGCAGAATTTTGTCCATTTCGTCTCCACTAAAGGTTGTGTCTTTCGAGTGTGCAAACTTAACATCCAACCAACTAAGAATTGTTTTCTCATTAAGCTCAATTTTTTGGCCCCTAACAGAAGTGGAAACCACGCCAGTCTTAAACAACTTCAGGTAGGGTTGTCCAAAAAACCCGAGGTCTGGTTGGTCCGGTCTGACCCGACCTGGTCTAAGGTAAAAAAAAATTGGTCCAAACTGATCGAGTTGGATCGACTTGATCCGGGGCTTAGACCCCACGATCGGTCCAGTCCGACCTAAGGTCCTTTTTTTTTGGTAAATCACCACTACATTGAGCCACTCACTGGAGTCTGGACATCCTAATGTGCTTTTTAATTTATAAGAATCACTTTTCACTATGTCACTTTTTTTTTTACTTTGGGAAGTCAGGTGAAACCAGAGCTAAAATATTGCATCTCAAGAACTGAAAAAAATGGATCGTCCAGGGCGATCAACCGGTCCAATCCAAGCTTGGGCTGGTACCAGACCTCAGACTGATTTTTCCAGCCCGAGGTCATATCGGGCCAGACCTCGGGTTGACCTCCAACTCGGTCTGGCCCGATCCTTGGACATCCCTAACTTCAGGTTTGAATAAAAGACCTTCACAACTGAGACACAGTAAGGCAAACCCAGCTCAAGCAAACCCCTAAATGGTCTAACAATTGCGTCTATGCCATTGGAAAATCACTTTCAAATGACTCCATCCTAATCCTAGTCATTTTACATAACAGGAAACATAGCTAACCACATAAACTCAGCACAAAGTCTCACTTAATTTCATTCAATGTCACATATAATAGCCTTGTCATTACAAAATAAACATAAACATCACATTGTCCATACACAAGAAATAAATGTCTACAACAAATTCAGTTTTCATTATGCGCCACAAAGGCCGCGAACATGTCATTTGCAACATTTTCCCGGAAATTATTCCACACATGACTAGTTTCCATAGGGACCAACGCCATGTTCTCAATCATTGGAGGCCACGTCTCAAATGTCTCGAGCTGCTCATCAAGGGGATCTTGAACACTCTCCCGACGAATCAGATTATGTAGCAAACAACATGCAATGATGTATCTGTTTTGAATCTTCACTGGGTAAAAAGATGTGCTCCTCAATATTGCCCAACGTAACTTTAGTATGCCAAAGCACCTCTCTCTCACATTACGGGAAGCAGAATGTCGCATATTGAAGCACTCATGAGCATTTTGGGTTGGTGTCCTTGTCTCCACTCATTCAGGTGGTACCTTTAACCTCTATAAGGAGCCAAAAAAACCTTGGCAATTACTGTACCTTGCATCCACCAAGTAGTACTTCCCTGCGCACAGAAAGCATATGCGTTTAGTTCTCCAAATTTTTTTGCAACACAACTATTACGTAATTGTAACCAAGTAGCACACCATTACCTTACGGTACTCTTAGCCCGTGTGATCTCCTTATAGCATCTCTTAACACCCTCCCATCAGCAACTGAACCTTCCCACCCTAGGAAGAAAAATATGAATTTTTCATCTGGTGAGCATACCCCAAGGACATTAGTAGTCACCTCTTCTTTTCTATTTTGGTACCTCCCGTTGTGTTGTGCAGGGACTTGCACACGTATATGCGTACCATCCAATGCACTAAGGCACCCCTAAAAACACAATAGCATTAAACCGCTTCATGTCAAACCACACATTGTATATTAAATTAAATTAGTCATCTAATAACTGATTGTAAGTACCTTGAACCACTTCCATCGATTATCATTTAAGTCCTTCGGAATTGGCTCAGGTTTCTTCAGAAGCAATGATTGAAGTCTGATGGTAGCATTGAGCACTAGTTTAAAGTATCTACTAATGGTTTCCCCTGACCTTCCAAACTCAAATTGAATGACTCTGTTCTTCACATGATGCGCCAATATGTGAAGGAACATTGCGACTTACTCACCAACTAGCATATGTTTATTTGCTCTCAATCCGTCAATTGTGTCTAACATGTGACACAATTTATCAAACATTGCTCGGTACATCCTAATTTGGTTGAAGCATGTGGTGTCACTACTATATATCATAGCCCTCAAATTCGCTCTCTTGGCATGAAAATCTAATCTAAATGACCTATTCGGTAAGTGCTTCGGTTTGACTGATCCAACTGCTACTATCATTGTCACAAGCAAGCTCCTCACTGCTATAAGCAAAGCTAAACACCTAGCCAACATTGCAACCATTTCCTCTGACCCTGGATCCATACCTACACAATTTTTGTCCACACCGATTTCCTTTTCATCATAATCTACTACTCCTCTTTACAAACTACCACTATTTAACATTCAAACATATCACATTTCATACCAACCTGTCAATTTACATCACCACTTTTTACCCAACACAACACATCATAGTTCAATTGTTCAACTGTCTTCAAACCCAATTTACATCACGCTTATTCTTTAGTTCAAGTGTCTTCAAACCCAATGTACATCACGCTTTCAGTTTACAATTACATTTTTAAAATCCAATTGTCATTTTGATTCCATATATATTATTACATATCCAACAATCAATTTTCCTCAAATACACTATGTACACATTCAATTTCACATCTAACAAAATTCACATTATTCACATTATGACCACATTGGCCTTTTCACCTAACCCAAGCACACTGTAAAGGAACAAACAACATTTTTAATGCAACATCACAGCACAATGTACAACAACAAACAACATTTTAAATCGCCTATTCCACCTGCCTCTGTCACTACATCTCCAAACTCACCAAAATTGAACCCACAAAAAGAGCCATTCACACAGACCCCTTCAAATATGTCTCTCTTGTTGCTTCCAACTCTCAATTCCTGTCTATTTTAACTAGGGATGTCCATGGACCAGACTGGACCAGGTTGGGGGCCAACTCGAGGTCTGGTCCATGAGTGACCTCGGGCTGGACAAGCCAGCCCGAGGTCCGGTCCGGTCTGGCACTAGCCCGAGCTCGGGCTGGACTAGACCGGTCCAGGCAGTCCAGGACTTGTTTCATTTTTTTATAGTTTTTTCCCACTTCTTTGGACCAATAATTAAACATACAAACATGCAAGCATCTTAAATCCAATCATACACATATAAGAATCTCCAACAACATTGAACAAAAAATACAAAATAACAACATTCTATCGTGCCAGACTGAAGAAGAAGGGAAGAAGAAGAAGACTGAAAAGGGAAGAAGACTCCGGATATTTTTTAGCCGAAGAAGAAGACTCACTAATGAGTGATGAAGAATCATAAAAAAAAAAATAAAGAAGGACAAAGAGTTAGGTTAAGTTGTGATTTTTTTTTTTAAAAAAATATATAATATATATATCAGGCCGTACCGGACCAATCCAGGAGGTCTTAGCCCCTGGACCGAAGTCTGGTCTGACCCGAGCAGACCAGTCCAGTCCGGTCCACCTCATATGGTCCCAGACCAAAAAAAATTCCAGGGGTCGGACCGAGTCAGACTGGACCACCTGGACTATCGAGTTTTTTGGACATCCCTAATTTTAACCCAGCTGGAAGCAACAGGGCCTCGACAATTTTTATCAAAAAAACGCTAAATCATACATCATTGAGAATACCCATTGCCACTTACCTCGAGTTCAGCTTCAGTTTCGTCTGGGATCAACTTCTCGTTCACATCGGTAGCTCCTCATTCTTCTCTGGTCTTCAACGCATCCTTCGTGAAGCTCCTCGGTAGCTCGGGCTTTAACCAGATGTGATTTTTTAAAGGGACATTTCTGTCCCAATATTTCAGTCTCTTGGTAAGATTTCACCTCTCCCGTCACTTTCGGATGGAATGAAATGGATTGAAAGTTCCCACGTTTAAGGGAACATTGGCGAGGGCGGGAACTTTGCTTCCTGGAAGATAGGCGCACCAAACGCGTTTCATTGGAGGGAAGTGGCCCAAGTTCCCTTTCCTTGGCCTAAGTTTTGTGTAACAAACAGGGCCTAAGAGTCTATTTGGTTTGAAGGGAGGGGAGAAGGGATTGAGGGATTTTGACCCCCTCCCCCTCGTTTGGTTGACCATATTTTTTAGGGGGGGAGGGGAAATTTTTTAAAATTTAAATTTCCCCTCCCCTAAAAAACCTTCCCCCCAAATCGGACGAATTTGGAGGGATTATAAAAATTGGTGTCTCAGTGGATTAAAATGCCCTACAATTTTTCTATTATTCCTAAAATACCCCTATACCCTCTTTTAACTAGATGCACTGATGCAGAGCTAGGAACCCTATTCCTCCACTTTCTTGAACAATGTGGATGTTGTAACCTGAACAAGTGAAGCGTGATTACCAAACAAGACTTCTTTAGCTGGAGTCATCAAAGAACTTTGAGACAGTTTCTTGGACTTGGACCCTGAAGCATACTTTCTATTCTTCTGAGGGAGCCGAGTTCCTCTTAAAGTGTTCCAATGATCAATTTCAACAGCAAGAGCATATGGATTTTCTTTGTGTCTATGAATTAAGTTTTATAACGTAGAGGTGCACCAAAAACACAGAATCTAACATCAATTTATTTCTAATAAACAAGTAAATTGGAGACCAAAGACCTCAATGCTCAAAATATAATCCAAAAGAAAAATATGTTGAAATTCTCTAACAAATCAATTATAAGGATATTTAAACTATTACGATGATTCATAGCAGTTTCAGCTTCCACCGCTTTTTTGTGTACAAGCAGAAGTATCAGGGCTGTCCAAACCAGAAGAAAATTCTGATAATCAGAGACAATAAAAGAAGTAACTATGCATTTCCGTTACAGATGACAAATTTCAACTTAAGCCAACCAAGCCAGTTTAATCACTAAAAAGTCTCATTATTTTTTAAAAATAGTATAATTTAATAGGTAAAAAAGACCACTCACTCAATTAGCATATGAGACTTAAAGCCTTAATATAAATATAAATTTCTCATAAATTTAACAACAGGCCTCATCTCATGAATTCATGGCGGGAAATTATCTCCCATCAAGTAAATTAATATGGAAAAGGCTAAAATACTTGTATGTTTTTCCAGCAGATCTATCTAAATGATGAACTGGAACCACCTCCTTGTGATAGAGTTTTAATTGCAGAGCAAATACAATGTATGGTAAGTGCTATGAGGGAAGGAAATCAAGTTTTTCGAGATCGATATGAATCACAAATTTCAAAGGAGGACACTTTTAAGCTGATTTGAGAGAGTGGATGTGATGAGGATAAGATCTTTATCATCTACTGCTTCCTTATGAATGATGTGAGCAAATTCAGAGCAATATTTCAATGCCCCCTCCTATACGTAAGCAAGTTATTATGCAAATGTTTTTCAGTGATTAGATTAGTTTATTCGCTTAGATAATAAATTTGAAGATTTTATTTTGCCTATAATGGATGACTTTTGATAGCTTTTGATGCCACCTTACATATTTTAATTTGTTTTGTGATGGTATTTGATGCCACTATTCATAATTATGGTGTTATATTCATGCCAATGCATAGCTTCATGGCTGATTTGTATAGCTTGATAAAATATTGTCTTGATTTTCAATACACACACTTGTTTTAAATGTTAATTTTCATTTTAAGGCATAAAAATGTTATTTATAATTAAACGTTATTATATATTTAATAAAGTTTGGAAAAAATCATTTATAACTTAAGCAAAGTTGTCTATGTGAATATAATTTCCCTCTCATCCTCTCTCCTGAATCAAGCAAGATAACATTAAAATCTCTCTTATAACACAAAGGTAAAGTTGCCAATGTGAAATTTTTTCCCTCTCCTCCCATTCTAAACCAGACAAGGTAATATTAAAATCTCTTTTCTCCCTTTCCTTCTTATCAATACAAACAAGTAATATTAAAATCACTCATATTCCCTCCCCTCCATTAAAATCCCCCTTTCCCCCCTAAACCAAACAGACCCTAAGACTGGAGTATCATCTAAAGACATTATCATCTCAGCGAAACCCTCCATATCTGCTCGTATTTTAATTCCAAAGTTCGATGAACGTGGTGACCAGAAGCTTCCAATCTTAGTGTATTATCGTTGTGGTGCTTATTGCGTCAAATCTTCCCTTCTCTTTTAAATTTATAGGATACTCAACGACATAGTTTCTGGAGCAAAAATGATAGCTTTCTCCCTACAGGTAATGTTATATCCCACGATGAGTTAACGCTTAAACAGACTTCAAAATATTGGGTTTGTTTAGGTTGGCGGTAGGAGTGGTGGCTTAAAAACTATCTGACTTTAAAAAAAGCTCGGTAGGAGAGGTGGCTTAAAAGCTATCTGATTTGTGTTTGGATTGATAGTGGTTGAAATGGCGGGGCCCATGTCAAAAAGCTGAGAGTTTTTTGGAAAAAGCTCCATGGTGAAACTTTTTCGTTAACGGGCTTTTTGAGCTTTTTCCTTAACACTCAACCAAACGGACCAAAAATCAGTTAGCAGCGTTACTGGACTTTTTTTCAAAATTGTTGGTCCTAACGCTGCACTTCAAACAGGCCCAATAGGAGTTGTAATTTTTGAAAAAAAGTCCAGTAACGCTGTCAACTGATTTTGGGTCCGTTTGGGTTGAGCGTTAAGTTTACTGGACTTAAAGCTCATAAAGCCCGTTAAAGAAAAAAATCTACTAGAGAGCATTTTCCAAAAAGCTCTCAGCTTTTTGACATGGGCCCTCCACTTCTACCACCATCAATCCAAACACAAATCATTATCTATAACCTGACTTTTTTCCTACCAAGTTTTTTTTAAAGTCAGATAATTTTTAAGTCACCGTTCCTACCACCAACTTAAACAGGCCCATTAACTTTCTGACTCATTAAAAAAAAAATGCACCTTATTGCTTGGGATAAAATCACTCAGGCTAAGAAGCAGGGAGGCCTCGGGTTTAAAAATCTTCGTCACCATAATAAAGCTTTTATTATGAATCTATGTTGGAGTCTCTTGACTAAGAAGAATGCCATGTGGGTCCAATGCTTATGGTCGAAGTACAATTGTGGCAACTCCCGGTGCTCGATGTCTTGAAAAAGAAAAGTTCTTCCTCTACTTGGAAAGCTATTGTAGAGGTTTGGGATAAATTTCTTGCTGGAGTTGGGAGGAAAGTCAACAATGGAATGGAGAGTAAGTTTTGGTCCGATCTTTGGCTTCCCTTTGATAGGCCCCTTGCTACTTTTGTTCCAGATCCATCCCTAATTAATGAAAATGAGACAGTGGGGGATCACCTTTCAATGGGTGGAACATGGGACACTAATAGGTGGCAGGGCATTCTTCCCTCTGATATCATAAATATTATCTCCAAAGTGCATCTTCCTCGTAGCATTTCACCTGACTACTTCACTTGGAGAGCTTCAAAAGATGGTTGCTTTTCTGTCAAATCTGCTTACATGTATCTCTCTGATCATGCTGGAGTTGCTTCCAATAAATTCTGGTCTTCGTTGTGGAAATGGGGGCTTCCTGAGAAGGTTAAGTATTTCATGTGGCAAGTCCGGCATGAAAGACTTGTCACTAACTCTCTTTGAGCGAAAAGGGGTCTTACGAATGATAATCTTTGCCCCTTTCAATGTCATTGCGAAGAGAGTGTGATTCATGTGATCAGAGATTGTGGAAAGGCGAGGAGCTTCTGGAAGGAAATCTTGAAACCTAACTATTTTACTAAGTTTTTTGCAGGTACTTTGCAGGATTGGCTCACCTGGAATGTCAACCACAATCCGGGGAAAGGAAGGTTTCAAAACTTCTCTTGGCCGAGACTCTTTAGCCTTGGGTGCTGGATCCTTTGGACGTCTAGATGCACAATTCTCTTTCAAGGCGAAAACAAAAATATCAGGGAGATGCTTCATCTGTGTAATTATCTCCTCATGGAAAGTGCTACGAATCAGACTCTATCTCACCGTATTTTTCATTTTGGCAGGTTTGAAGAGAACTCCTGGACCCCTCCCCCAGTTGATGTGGCCCGCATTGATGTAGACGGCTCTATGCGCCATCAGCACCAAGCAGCTTGTGGTGGAGTTATCAGGAACTCTCAAGGCCATTGGTTGAAAGGATTTTCTAAATCTCTCGGTTGCCGCTCTGTTATTGAGGCTGAGATATACGCCATCATGTTGGGTCTTAGGATGGGCCAACAGATGGGTTTACAGCGGATTCTCCTCTACTCTGATTCTCTTGATGCCGTCAATAGCATCATGAGAGATTGTTCTTTGTCGACCACCCGCTCGGAGATATTATCATAGAGACTAGAGACCCTGCTTTCGAGATTGGGACGTGGAGCTTCACTATACTCGAGGACAACATTTCCCGTCTTGATTATATGGCCAAGCAGTCGCGAGACTCTGTTGAGGGCGATGTGGTTTCATTTTCAACCGTTCCTAGAGGATGTCTTCACATGGTGTTGAGAGACCAATTAGCTTGTTGCAATTAGGTTTTCCTAATTTGTTGTATTAGGGCTTTGCCCTTTTGTCTTCTTTTCAAGCTCTGGCTTGCCTTTTCTATTCAAAAAAAAAAATCTGGCGTTGAACGGCCTGGCGTTCGAGCTCTAATTGATTGTCTCTGTTCTCCCCTGTTTTCTCTTAACAGTGGTTAGTACTACTACTGAGCACATTTTCAAAGATAGAGGCTTGAGGGGATAGAGTGGAATTGGAGTATTCTTAATGATTACTTCATGACTAACCTATTTAGCGGGCCGCTGATCAGACGCCGTAACACCTTGTAATTATGATGCTAATACGCGATTGTTGATCGAGAGAAGAATTAATTAGAAGCTCATGTTTTACGCTTTTTGTTCGTACGTGTAGGTCTCTCTTAACTACTTTATGAAATTAGAAGCATAAAACTAAAACTGGTGGGACCATAAAAGTGGTAGGAAAGTCAAAGAATGGCCTCCCCGACTGTCTTTTACGGTTTTGGTGGCGGCCACATTAGGCGTGGCCCTATCGTTCCATTGATGACTTTTTTTTTCCAGGAGACGTTTTTGACCAAACTAATTGCCTGTTCTCCATATCATAAATTTATACTGTTATATAAGAGTGTTTCAACTTTCAACCAATAAATTCTAAAAAACAATTAAAAATTGTTAAATGTAATAATTACATAGGAAATTTATTTGTTTTCTCAAAAATGCCCTTATTTATTTATGAATGAGTGAAAAAGAGAAATAATAAGAAAATGATGAAAAAGAATATATGTATTATAATAATTAATTGATGACAAAATTTTAAAAAAATTATTATTAAAATAAATTAAAAAAACGATCTTAGCCCATTAAAAAAACTCCCGGGCGGAGGGAGTAATACTTCATTCTTGCTTTTGGGTTGGCGGTAGGAGCGGTGACTTAAAAGCTATCTGACTTTAAAAAAAAGCTCGGTAGGAAAAAAATCAGATTATAGATAATGATTTGTGTTTGGATTGATGGTGGTAGAAGTGGCGGGGGCATCAAAAAAAGTTTGAGAGCTTTTTTCCTTAATCGACTTTTTAAGGCTTTTTTTGACTTAAAGTTCAGCCAACGCAATGGACAATCCAAACCGGAAAAATTTGGTTTTTTTCTCGGGTCGTTGGCTTAAAAACCACTAAAATTTTTACACATCAACGATGAAAAATAAGCCACTCCAAACAGGCCCATTATTGCCCATCTACAACAACTCAAGTACTCAACTGACTTACAGCCTCAAAAAAACAGTCGAAAAATATTAAATTGACTGGAAAAATTCCCATTCGGGGCTCAAAGTAACGCGCATTTTAAGACATTATTTTTAAAATGATAGTAGTACCTATCTTGATGATTCTTATGGATATCAATCTACCGTGAAACGTCAACCATCCCACTTGTTCACCCTCTTCTCTGTTCTATAGAATCGCTCTTGCTGTTCCTGATACCCTGTTATCTCTGTACTTTCAATGGCTTCCACTGCCACTGCCACTGCAACAAAAGAGATAGAAACAGAGTTTCCTAATCTTATCAGAGTCTACAAGGATGGCACCGTGGAGCGCCTCTTTGGGTCCCCAATTGTGCCACCGTCTCTCCATGACTCCCATACCGGGGTTTCATCCAAAGATGTCGTCATCTCCGACCACCCTTCCATCTCAGCTCGCCTTTACCTCCCTAAATCCTCCCAATCCGACGCCCAAAAGCTTCCCATACTGGTATACTTCCACGGCAGTGGATTCTGCCTTGAATCCGCCTTCTCCTTCCTCGACCAACTCTACCTCAACCTCATCGCCTCAAAGGCTAATGTCATCGCCGTCTCCGTCGAGTACAGGCTGGCACCAGAGCACCATCTGCCGGCAGCCTTCGAAGATTGCTGGGACTCTCTCAAATGGGTCTCTTCCCATTCAACTCTCTCCAACGCCGGCGAACCATGGCTAATCAATCACGGCGATTTCAACCGAATTTACCTCGGTGGCGACAGTTCCGGAGCAACCATCGCACACAACATCGCTATGCGATGTGGGGCGGAGGATTTGCCTGGTGGTGTGAAGTCAGCGGGTTGCTTTCTTTCGTGCCCATACTTCTGGGGGTCGAAGCCCATCGGATCTGAACCAAAGGAAGGGCACGAAGAGAGCCCGCCGCTTTTGCTGTGGAACTTTGTGTACCCATCAGCTCCGGGTGGGATCGATAATCCGGCGATCAATCCCACGGCGGAGGGGGCTCCTAGCTTGGCCGGAATGGGATGCTCGAAGCTGCTGGTTTGTGTTTGTGGAAAAGATCAAGTTAGAGACAGAGGAGCTTTGTACTACGAAGCTGTGAAGAATAGTGGTTGGACCGGTGAAGTGGAATTGTTTGAAGTGGAAGGAGAGGATCATTGCTTCCACATCTTGAATCCTGAAACTGATAACGCCAATAAAGTTTTCGATCGTTTAGCTTCTTTTCTCCTTTGACCCCACCAAAATCTTCAGCATTTTTGTCCATTTGTTGGGAGAAAAGGAAAAGAAAGGAACCCATGGATCAAATTTGCTATCAAGTTCAATTAGCATTTTTTCAGCTATGTTTGTTATTTGGGCTTGAAATTGGAGGGGGATATCTCCTGAAACTTCTGTTCAATTAAACTTTGTAATTCGGAGCAATCCCTCTCTCTCCTTCTCCGACAACTTGGGAGGTAGATGAAAATGCAGCGTCATTTAATTCGCACGTATAAAACAATGGAGTGAACTTTAGTAGAACGTTGGCCCAAAAAAAAAAAAGAACGGTTCAATTGGTTAAGAAATGTTCTAAATCTAGATTGATTATTTAAATTGGATTTAATATTTAATCTAGTTAGCAAACCTACCTTCATTTGGGTTGGTCGAATCTTAGATATAGTCATATATATTATTTTGCTAGAAGATACAGCCATATTATTGATTGAAACCTTTTAATGAAAACCTCCTTATACTTTAGCATAAAAATTATAAAATTGAGATATAAATTAGATTGAGTTATTATATTTAGAATCAAAATAAATCTCTTTCTCAAACTTAGGGGCTGGAGGATGTACTTCTCATTCAATTATGCAACATTTGGACATACTTTATAATAATTGCCAATGCTTTTAGCCTTTTACTGACATGAGGTCTGTTTAAATTAACTTATATAAGTAAATTAAGATAAAACTTTTCTCACAAATTTATTTTATATATCGTAAATTATTATTTTTAAAAAATAGCTTTTACCACCCGTCCAAACAAACAAATAGACTGGTGGTGTCTAAGCGTGTTTTTTAGTGGAAAGTCGCAATACTTTATGTAATTTCATGCTCTTAATCCATATCTTTTCTTTTTTTTTGGGGGGTGAAGCTACCAGGAAAAAAATCCAAATGCGGGGTCTTGGTCATTAAATTATCTGGCTTGCTATTATTTGATGGTTAATTTTTTTTCCAAGAGAGTTACTGCAATCAATTGTATTTGGCTTAATGTGATGAGCAAATGCATTTTCAAGCCGGAGCTATCTATGTTCTGTTTTTCCCAAATTCATGTAACATCGTTCCAATTCTCTAAAGTGATTAACTGTTAGTATTGATTACTTTATGTCCACCATTACTTTGCTTCGTTCAAGTCAAATAACAGCGGCTCCAAGATGCTGCAATGGCGTGTATAGTAAAAAGACTCAATTTTTCCAACACCAATCAAGCCCATCCTCGTTGTGGTTGTAATCATAAGCAACCAATCATCATCACTCCCTCCAAATTTACGCGAAAATAAAATTGTGACCAGAGGTTGTTGGACTGAGATTGCAGAGCACAAGAAGGACGTGGCGTTCGAGCTAATTGATTGTCCCTGTTCTCCGCCATTTTCTTCTGTCAGAAACAGAGATTAGTATTTCTGGTGAGGACATTATCAAAGACAAAGGGGGATTAGAGCATTCTTAATGCTTGCTTCATGGCTAATCTATTAAGTGGAGACAATTTGTTTGACCGATGATCAGATGTTGTAACGCCTTGTGATTGTGATGTCGATGTGCCATTGTTGATCCCGAGGAGAGAATTAAAACCTCATGTTTTAGGCGTTTTGTTCATATGCGTGTAGGTCATTCTTAACTATATTTACTGTATGAAATTAGAAACATAAAACCAAAACCGGTGGAGCCATCAAAGTATTACTAGTAAAGTCAAAGAATGGCCGCTCCAAGCCTCCAACTGTGTTTTTGCTGATAATTCATGCAAAGTCTATTTTAGTATCATTTTATTCTAAAATTTTTAATTTGATTCATTTTCTGTTCTGTCAGCACTCAGCAGTTGGATATTCTAACCCTCGAGTAAGATTCATCTCAGTTGAAAATATCAAGTTGGATTTGATGATTGGATTCCCCATCGACTCAATCGTTGTAGGTCTTGAAACTATGATCTAACGAAAAGGATTCAATAATTAATGACTATCCAATATTACAATATAAGACAATATTCTGCTAAATTTATGATACAATATATAAAAATATTTAGCAACTATTGTCTATTGTCTTGCCATCTAATTCTAGAACTGAGAATCCGGCTGTCCTAATAAAAGACCATGATCACTAAAAGGAGATAAATGGCCTTGATTCGGTTAAGTCTTGGCCTTCATACATGTTTAATTATCCATGGCAAGTTCGAGTGATGAGGCTAGGTCGGATGGAATGGAGGAAGTAGGATTGTCTCATGAACAAAAAAAGGTCCCTATAAATTGCTATTATAAACGAACAAATGACAAAGTATGCACAGATTTAGTAATTTGATGACTGAGTATATCATGCCTTATGTTTCCAAAGAGCCACGTAGAACTAATAAGCGAATATGGGCAATGTGGGTGCAAGACGTTTTGCAAAGCCATGATGTAGTATGTATGAAATTTTTTAAGTGGAAAAACATGTATTCGTTTACTTATGTTCTAAATTGAGTGAATATGGATTACAGCACACTCAGAACATCGACGTTGAAGAAATGGTTGTCATATTCTTATATATAGTTGGACATGGACAAGGAAATAGAATCATCTAGGAACGATTTCAACATTCAAGCGAAACTATTAGTAGGATTTTTTACAGGGTTCTAAAAGCTTGTGTCCATCTATCAACATAAAATATCAAATCGTTTGATCCAGAGTTTCATCAGTGTCACCCAAAAATAGGTAATGATCCACGATATTATCCATATTTCAAGGATGCAATAGGAGCAATTGAAGGAACTCACATCAGGTGTGTGGTCACCCAATCTAAGCAAGACAAATATATCAGAAGAAATGGATATCCAACACATAATATCATTGTCGTTTGTGATTGAGATATGTGCTTTACTTTTGTGTTGATAGGATGGGAGGATACTGTACATGATACTCGTGTCTTATAGACTGCAATCTCTACTCCAACTATGAATTTCCCCCATCCACCTGAAAGTATATCTCCGACACTCTCACTTCAATAACATTAATTTCAGTCTTTATTTCACATTTCCTATAATTTCACTATGTCAAATAAATTTCATCATTTACAAGGGAAATATTACTTAGTCGACACTGGATATCCAACACCAATTGGATATATTGGTTTGTATAAACGTGAGCGTTATCACCTTCCATGATTCAGGCAATAGTCGAGATTTCGAAATCCCAACGAGTACTTCAATTTTTATCATTTAAGTTTGAGGTGCACAATAGAAAGGACGTTTGGAGTCTGGAAGACTAGGTTTCACATCTTGCAAAATATGCACTCATAGAGCTTTGAAACACAAGTCCGCATAGTTTACGCAACAATGACGATACATAATTTTATTCGAAGATATTCCCAAATTGATGTGGATTATTATGGTCAAGCTGAATAAGGAAATATGGGTGATGAAGATAATGATTATGCATTTGATGAAGCATCCTCATCAAATATCCATACATTATCTTCAACACAAATGAATCGTGTTCGTGATAGAACCAAAGACCAATTTGTAGGGGATATGTTTATTTAAGCACTTCATAATATTGTAATTTTTTTAATGGTAATTTTACTATTTTTTTTTATCAAATTTACATTTAACTTTAATTATCCCAAATTATCACATTATGTGTGTGTGTGTAGTATTCAATAAGATTCATACCCTTTTCAGTTATTTTTCATCTCAACTGAATTTTCAAACATTATGTCAAATAAGAGCCCATATGGAAAAAAAAAAGTCACTTCTATCACCGCTATCACAAACACAAATCACATATACAATCTAAATTTTAGGAAGAAAAAAAACTCATCTAGAAAAGCCCAACAAAAAAAAAAAATCACTTCTGTCATTGCTATTCCAAACAAGCACTAAAGAGTTCAAGGCCAAGCCCATGTGATTTCAACAAAACATGTCAAATTCTTTGCTGGGAGATAACTTTACTTATCAACATACCACTATGATCTTATTTATAAGTCCCTTTTAACTGAAGGTGTGCTTGGTTTGAGGGGAGATAATTTTTTTACCTAATATTAACCAAATTGCCCATGAATTTTTTTTAATATTTCAAAGATACACTCTCAACAAAAAAGAAATATTCTTCTTATTAATGGCAATTTGGTCAATATCTTTTTTCTCCTCCCATCAAGTGAAACATGTTGTAAATCACACACCAAAGAGACGTAGTTAGCTCAATGATTATGGGGTAAATTTTTAACTTTACCCTTATTTATGAATGGATATCTTTCAACTCTTTCTTCTCTCTCTATTTTCATTAGTACAATTTATATAGACAAAATTGTCACAATCTCATTTATTACTTGAAAGAAAACTTATAAATATGATCAAATTTTTTGGTCAAAAGGAACCTATAATTAGGACCAAAGTGATACTCATATTTAGATATTTTTTGGGCAAAATCCCTTTAAAATCCCAAGGGACCAAGAAAATGTCAAAAAAAGTTCTGATGTCAAAAAGATCCTAAAGAGTTATAAAAATTTACAGATGAAGTTGTTAATCACCTATGGGAAGAGTTGTTAATAAGACATTTTTTACATCAAATTTTTTTATAAGACTTTTTGGATATTTTTGGGTGGCTTGGGACCTTAAAAGGATTTTGCCTAATTTTTTTTAGCTAGTACTACCATACTATCACTATGGTCTTATTAAGTCCTTTTGATTTAAAAATTTGGTTCTATTTATAAGTCATATTTCAAAGTAATAAATGATATTGTGACAATTTTGCCTATATTAATTATACTAATGAAAATGGAGAGAGAATAAAGAGTTAAAAAATATTCATTCATAAATATGGGCAAAGTTAAAAATTTATCTTATAATCATTGAACTAACTATCTCCTTTTTTTAGTATGTATGATTTAGTTAAAATGAGTTATAAATAGAAGTAGAATAGTATTTAGATTTATTCAATGAAATCATGCAATGCGATCATCATTTTCTACAGGAGCCGTCTTTTGACCAAACTAATTGCATTCTCCTCCTTATCATATTACTAATTATGGCCCCCTCTTCAACCACTCAACTGACTTTCAGCAAAGAAAAATATAGTATTAAATTCAATGGGAAATCCCCTTTCGTATCCTCGGGTTTCAATTATTGTGGCTCACATTTTTAGGGAACGCGTTTTCCATGCCCACACAGACTGCCCATACACCCATATATTTTTTTTTTAATTGTTGTTTTTTAATAATAAAATTAATTTTTCTAAAAAAAATATTAATTAAAAAAGTATCTTTATTTTAGATTTTTATTCATTAAAATTATTTTTTAAAAAAAATAAAATCTGAACCGTTGATATTACATTTAAATGATTCGGATGTGCCAGGGACACGGCACAAAAGCGTTCCCATTCTAAGACAGTTTTTTTCAAACAAAAAAATATGCCTTGCATGATTATTATGTATATAAATCTATAGTGAAACTTGAACCATCTCACTTAGCCCTCTTCTCAGTTCTATAGAATCGTTCTTGCTGTTCCTGATACGCTGTTTTCTCTGTACTTTCAATGGCTTCCACTAACTCTACCACATCAACTGCAACGAAAGAGATAGAAACAGAGTTTCCTAATCTTATCAGAGTCTACAAGGATGGCACCGTGGAACGCCTCTTTGGGTCCCCAATTGTGCCACCGTCTCTCCATGACTCCGATACCGGGGTTTCATCCAAAGACGTCGTCATCTCCGACCACCCTTCCATCTCAGCTCGCCTTTACCTCCCTAAATCCGCCCAGTCCGAGGAACAAAAAAAGCTTCCCATCTTGGTCTACTTTCACGGCGGTGCATTCTGCCTGGAATCCGCCTTCTCCTTCCTCGACCAACGCTACCTCAATCTCATCGCCTCCAAGGCTAATGTCATCGCCGTCTCCGTCGAGTACCGGTTGGCCCCAGAGCACCATCTTCCGGCAGCCTTCGAAGATTGCTGGGAATCTCTCAAATGGGTGTCTTCCCATTCAACCCCCACCAACGCCGGCGAACCATGGCTCATCAACCACGGCGATTTTAACAGAATTTACCTCGGCGGCGACAGCGCCGGAGGAACCATCGTACACAACATTGCTATGCGAAGCGGGACAGAAGATTTGCCTGGCTGTGTGAAGTTAGTGGGTGGCTTTCTTTCGTGTCCATACTTTTGGGGATCGAAGCCCGTCGGATCTGAAAAAGAGGAAGGACACGAACAGAGCCTGCCGCTTTTGCTGTGGAACTTTGTGTACCCATCGGCTCCGGGCGGGGTCGATAACCCGAAGATCAATCCGACGGCGGAGGGGGCTCCTAGCTTGGCCGGCATTGGATGCTCGAAGCTGCTTGTTTTTGTTTGTGGAAAAGATCAGCTTAGAGACAGAGGAGCTTTGTACTACGAAGCTGTGAAGAATAGTGGTTGGAACGGTGAAGTGGAATTGTTTGAAGTGGAAGGAGAAGATCATTGCTTCCACATCTTCACTCCTGAAACTGATAATGCTAACAGAGTTTTCGATCGGTTTGCTTCTTTTCTCGTTTGAACCCATTGAAGCTTGTTTATTGTGATATACTCGCTTTTTCGTTTGGCGCCTGTTGAATAATGAAGTTTCTCTGTCGTTGTTGGATTTTGCCATATGTGCATGTCATTCTTTTTGTCCTTTTCTGTAAAATTGGATATGTGGGAGGTGCGGGATCATACGTACGTTCGTGTGGTTAATTTCATCTAATATAAGCAGGTCATTTATGTAATTTTATTTATGCCAGGGGTGTCTCAAAGTTGGACAAACCTATATTCCATTCCTTCCAAAATATAAGTTACTTCTGACCATTATATAAATTAAATAAGATAGTTATTTCATTAAATTCAGTTCAATTTCGCTTTTACCCATATTAATGGGGTTTTAAATGAGAGGAAAAAAATTACTAGGAGTCACACTTAAATTTAATTACATGAGTAAAACTAATAAATAAGCAAGAATTACATTCCAAGTGACTTATATTACAGACAAAAAAATTCTTCTGGAAAGAGTAATGGCCAGAAGTTTTGTTGAGTGTAAACTAATTTTTCAAACTTTTTTATTATTAATTGATTAGTGTGTGTGTTTAATTTTGACCTTCACATTTTTGATGCGCCACACTAGTTTCCATTAATGCAAATAATGGGTTAAAAGAATGGTTTGAATCCTGATTGATTGTGTAAATAATAGTTGAATTAAATAATTTAAGGATTGAATAGAATTTATCAAGTTCTTAATATAAAACATATTTACCTAATTTGATTACTTTAAGGAAGTTGGTTAAGTTAGTTAATAGGACATGTAATTTCTAAAACACTCTAATTATCTTCCTTAATTCCCTCTCATCCTTTATTATTGTTAAGAGAGCATCAAAAGGGTAAATTAGGAAAAGATTGGTAAATATGAAAACTATATCTTATTTTAGGTCAAATATAAACTCTTTAAATATATCTTATATTAAGAACCACAGGAGTAAAAAGGGATGTGAGAATTTTCCTAAATAAGATTAAAAGATGGCATGGAAGGATACAATAGAAGTGATGGCACTCCCAGAAAAATTTAAAGTGTTAGCACTACCAGAAGAGTTCAAAGCATTGGCACTACTAGAAGAGTCTAAAGTGTTGTCACTATTAGACCTACCTGTTTCAACACCAATTTTTATAGAATACTCTTTAAACATGTGATACATAGTGTTTCTTGCCTTATTTTTCATAGACATACAAAGTTTATAACTAGGAAAAAGTTGCTCAAATACATCATTGATGTAGGCAAGTTTGTATCGAGGAGCTAGAATCACAACAATAATCAACAAATGATTCATATTTCTTACTGCCCCCAATATTTATGAAACTTCATCTTCATGCTTGAGGACAACTCCCTAAGAAAAGGGTCCTCAGACACAATAATCTCATTCAACAACTCGTGAACTAATGCAATTTGATGGAAACATATGTTTTCACTAATTGTTAGTGAGTTAGAAAATTGCAAAGTCACATCATAATACACTTTTAAGATTCTAAGAAAGACATTTGTCTTATTCCAAGCTTATTTGTTAAGAGGGTCATTAGGAGCATCCATGTTGTCATCAACATCTTGGGTAGAGTAAGCATTCATATGTGTGTTATCATGCTTTGAAATTTTTTTAAAGTATTCCACATAATCTTTATCTTCATCCCCCAATCTTTCAAATGCCTTTTGGTATTTTAAAGCGACATCTAACATTAAATATGTAGAATTCCATACAATGCTAACATTCAGGACACACATTTTTTGCACGCAACATTTCCAATTCATATAAATCTTTAAATTTTTTTAGACAAGTAGGGGAGGAACGAGCATACCTTATATTATTTCAAATTGATTCAAAGGCATCTTTCAATTCCTTCAAGTCATCAATCACAATCAAATTGAGAATATGTGCAAAACACTATAGTTAAAGAAAATCACCACCACAAACATGACCCTTCTAAGTCATAAGTCATTTTTTCAAATATGACAAGGCTGTGTCATTGGATGTTGCATTATCAATAGTAACTATGAACACATTTTGTATGACCCATCTGATATGCACATATCAATAGTCTTTCCAATTATATCGCCTTTATGATTCTCAATCAAACAAAAATTAAGAATCATTTTATGCAGCTTCCAATCTTTGTCAATAAAATGAGCTGTGAGACATAAGTAGTTGAAGTTTTGAACTGACATCTAACAATCTATAGTGAGGCAAATGCGACTAGTACATTGCATCAATTGATTCTTCAAGATCCTCATTTCACCAAGATATATTTGCCAACAATCCCTAGCAACAATATGTCTAGAAGAGATCTGAAATTGTAGCTCCAACTCTTTCACAAACGATTTAAAACATTACTTTTCAACCAGTCTAAATGGCATCTCATCACATATGATGAACTCCGCTAAAGCTCTATGACATCATTTTTTATTGAACACACGAGGTGATAAGCTTCCTCCTCACCCACTTTGTGAAATTCAACATGGATTGTTTTGATATTTTAGTGGCCATATATGGATTTTTCTAACATTATTTTAAATGTCTCTTCAAAGAAGTTGTACCACATTTAACTAGATCACAAGCATGATCATTATTACTGCACTTGCATGCAACTCTAAGCTCTCAATATGTATCCTCCAATGGTAACTTAGTAAAGTGATCTCATACTTGTGATTGTTTCTTTCTCTAGTTGTTTTCTCTTCTTATTATAGCCTTTTGCGGTTTCATTTCCAGTAGCAGCTATAGGAGTAAGGGGTACATTCTACAATGGTTGGATTTTGGTGAGGATTAGTGGAATTGGTTGGGTTAGAAGATGATCCACCAGGAGTCTCATTCTCACCAATATTGGAAGACTGAAATAGGTCAATACTAGAAGTTGGCTTATTATCCATGCCTTTTAAAAAATGAAAAGCAAGTATTTTTCAATTAAGAAAACAATTAGGGCCCGTTTGCTTCACAAAACTTGGGAGAGGGAATGAGAACTTAATAGAGTTCCCCGCCGAAAACGCGTTTGGTGCGCCAAGTGCCCGGGAACTTCGATTCCCGCCAACCTCCAAGCTCCCACAAACGTGGGAAAGTGAGCTCCCTCAAAAAGTGGCAGGATCCTGAAACTCTCCCGGGACAGTGAATTATTTTGACTAAAAAAACCCTCTGAAATTATAAACCAGAATCGAATCGAGCTTCGAGGTGGAAGAAGGAGTAGACGAAGAAGAAGCTTGAGACGACAACGAAAAAGCTTCAATCGAAGGAGTAGGCAAGGAGGATCAATTGAGGTAAGAGTGTGAATTGTTAGTTCTTGTATTTTGATGATCACAATTTCTAAGATATTGGATCCATAATTTAAGATAAGGAAGAGGTTCTGCATTTCAGGGAAGCATGCTCGAGCAACATCGAGTAATACCTTTTCTAAGGAAAGCATGCTCGAGCATACATTCATGCTCGAGCAACATCGATCCAAAAAGACTCTCTTCACCATGCCTGAGCATATCAAGTAATCTTGCCCGAGCAAGATGAGAAAGCATGCTTGAGCTAACAAGGAAATAAGTCATGCCCGAGCGAGATGAGAAAGCATGCTTGAGCACCATGCTCGAGCAGGCTTGAAGGAGTTGCTCAAGCAAAATCGAGTAACCTGTCTTCCTGCTTTAGAATGAATCTTGCCCGAGCATAATCTGAAAGCATGCTCGCAGACCATGCTCAAGCAAGCTTAACTGGGCAGCTCGAGCAGAGTCGCCCAACCTATCTTCCAGTCTCTGTGTGAAAGTTGCCCGAGAAAGTTCTAATAGCTTGCTCGAGCATCATCGATAAAATCCCTTTATTGAAGTTTTTCAAAAAGATTTGCCCGAGCATGTTTTTGTGTGTTGCCCAAGCATTAACCAATTGCATTTAATTCTCTCATCTCTTGCCCGAGCACATATCTTGATCTTTCTCGAGCAAGGTACCTCTGTTCTTATAATCTCCGTATGCGTAATTCACTGAATCATTGTGATAATTTTATTACTCCGATTTACTACTCATTGCAAATTCTAAATGCTTTTAACAAGTTTGCTCGTGAGTTTCAGATTATTTAAACATGGATTAACAACAGATTTGAATAAAGCATACTGTGTCAGACAAGCATTAAATGCGGTTACCAAACCGAGTAATAATCTCGGTTATCAATACTGATCAATGAAAAACCTTCTCTTACATTCCTACTATGCATTAAATGCTATTTCACAACGGGCGACAGGAATGGAATGAAGAAGAATGTCGTGACTGATAAGGATATTCAAACGACGAAGCATTTATGAAGCAACGGTAAATTAACTTCAACGGAATTTCTCTGTGCCTAACGGAAATACGAAGTGTCTCAACGGCTAGTATGCTGAGCGTCTCAACGGCATTAATTGTGAATGCTATAAATACCGGAAGCATTCAATTTCACCATCTACCGAAACGCTGAGCAATTAATTCGAGTTAATATTATTTGCTGTTTCAACTGTTTCATCAATTTGTTCTTCAATGTTTAATACTTTATCTGCTCGTGAGGAGTTTATAAACATTTACTTCATTATTAGTTGAATCTTAAGGTTGAGGAACCTTAAGAGAGGGTGTATCAATTACAACTTGTAAGGGGGAGTGGAGTCTGAAAGTGAGAGGATCATCCTTCGTTTACAGAGTGTGTAATTGTTCTTGAAAGATAGTGGAATCCCAGGTGTTCTGGGGACTGGACGTAGGTCAGTGATTTTGGACCGAACCAGTATAAATCGCCCTGTTTCTACTGCTTCATTTCTCTGTTTTTGTTTTTACTTGTCATCGTGTGGGTGTGCACAAAGAATTTGAGATCACCTATTCACCCCCCCTCTAGGTGATATTCTATCTTCATGAATGACTTTTCTTTGTTCATTTTGCGATGTGCGTGGTAAAAATGGCGAAGCCATGGGTGTACAGTGGCAGAAAATTCTTCTTCTTCTTCTTCTTCTTCTCTTATGTGTGTGGGTTGTTGGGTAATGGTGACGAAGGAAAAGGGAGTGATGCAGAGATGGGATCTGGTTTTGCCGAGTAATTGTTGTTATTGTCGTTGTTAAGCCGTATTTGATTTTTCGAACGTCATTACTCCTGCTCACCTGTTTGCTGTACTGGTTGACATTTTGTAATGCAAGTTCAAACTTGACTATTTGGTTCGAACTTGAATGTCTTCTTTTGCAACTTCAGTATGTAACTAGTTTTGTAAGTTATTTGTGGGCTATTTTGGCATATCTTATGTCTGTTTTATGTCATTTAACCTTATGGTTCACATCTAATTTTATTGAGATTTGTTAATTACTTTCTACACTATTTGGTTGGGTCTAGTACTTGTGGGTCTAATGCAACAACTGTCCATTGCCACATACATGCCTAGGGTTGGTTTACCTGTTGTCCAGGGCTTGCTTCCTCTTCAAGTTGCTTTGTAACATCAGTAGGGTTGGTTTTTATGCTGAAGTTTGCAACCTTTTCTCCACCAAGACACGATTTGGTTTGGCTCCATCTTTTCTGTCTAATTCGCAAAAAAAAAAAAAAAATCTGGCTTTTTTATGGGAGGGCATTGTGGGGATTTTACCTATGGTTTCCACTTAACCAACACCCAATTCTTTTTACCAAACAATTTATCTTTCCTCAACTTACTTATATTCTCATGTCTACCAAACAGCTCAACTTTTTAAAGTTCCCTCTTAATCTTCTCTTCCCTTCCTTTCCCTTCTTTAAGTTCCTTTCCCTCTTTAAATGTTCCCCGCCAAACGGGCCCTTAGTTTCACATAATTAGAAAAAGGATATATAAACATTAATAGAGTTGACAAGCTAAACTTGCATATGCTATATATCAATTGTGAGAATGCATACACACACAGCAGTGCCTAGCATGAGCAAAACTTGATGCTATATATCAGCTTACGAACATTTTAAGCATCTACTTCTAATGCACTATAATTAATTGTAAGGGCCTATTTGACAGCATCTACTTCTAATGCACTATAATTAATTGTAAGGGCCTATTTGACATAGTTTCAGAAGCTAAAATAAGTCCAGTGACAACCTAGTGAAAGTGGAAGCTTGATAATTGGGTGTTTGGGATAGCTTCATTATTTGATGGGCTTCAAGGTCTAAAGCTACTTTTTTTGTGAAGCCACTTCTCCAACCTTCTGATCCTATCACAGCAGCTTTTCTGAATAAAAGGACCATTGCCCCTTTCACAGTAGTCGTTGCCTTCTCCTTCAAAAATCAATATCGTCTGATCTGGATCTCTTGTAGTCGAAGTTCAATTCTCATTGCTAATCTCCACTGTTTCATCCCTCCGGCCGCCACTCCCTTTATCCCCCTCCTCCACCTCCCAACTGGAAGTTTCAGCCCCCGCCGTTGCAGTAGTGTCTTCGGCATGCAGGAAAACCCAGCCTTGATTCACAACACAGGAAAAATCAATCAGAGAATAAAAAAACAAAAAAGAACAATTTTAGCATCTGGGGATGAAGAAAGATGAACACTTTAATGGATTTATTTCACTTATGAGACTAAGAAAAAGAACCGGAGAAGCTATATTTGGTTATTGGATGTTATGATAATTTAGTGTGAGAATATGGATGTTGGGTTATTGGATGTTACATTTGTTTAGCAAATTTATATTTAATTTAAATTTTTTATCCTAAATTATCATATTTTATACAACATATATACATATACATATATATGTGTATGTGTATGATTCATGCCCTTTTTAGTCATTTTCCATCTCAACTATAATTTCAAGAGCTATGCCAAACAAGTGACCATCAGGAAAAAAACCACTTATGCCACCACTATCAAAAACACAAATCACATCAGGAAAAGTCCAGTAGAAAAAAAAAAAAAAAAAGCAACTTGTACCACCTCTATCCCAAACGGCACTAAATAAATCAAAAGATGTTGGTCTGTGTGTGTATGGATATCTACATTCAAACACCATTTCTCTAATCACACACACACACCCTAAAGTCACTGTATATAGTAATTTGGACAAATTAAACTTTCCTTCCAAACACAACTTCCCCTAATCACTATGATTATGGCCATGTATATTAATATAGATATATTGTATTATAGATATAACACCTTTAATTACAACATATATATGAAAAACAAATTTTCCTCAGACACTTATCTTGTTAAAACTTGAGTACATATCTAGTTTAAACTTTGTAATTTCTTTCAAAATCCCAGAGAAACAAATTCTGTGCAAGACACAAACCCTTATTTCAAAAATTGATTTTGCGAACTCATTTTGTTGCGTGATCAAAGCAGAGAAAGCCATGAAAGATTTGAGAAGCGCACCAAGCAAGAGATTCGAGTACTATCTACCACTATTACCCAATTCATGAAGCAGACGGATTAATGGCTTGCCACAACTCATGCTTTAGACCCATTGGACTTCGGATCTTGATGGGCAAGCATTTATACCCATATTCATTTGGTTTTTATGAATAACCTCTCAACTAGAGGAAAACTAAATAGGAAAGGGAAGAAAACTTACCTCAACACTGAATTCTCGTGGTAGCCGCCGACGGACTGAGATTTGACTGATGAGGAGAGGCGGCAATGGAAAGAGCCGAAGAGGTCAATGCGCGGTCGAGCCGTCGAGGACTCGAGGTCGAGTGGATAAGGGGAGACGGGAGTGTTGGACTATGAGAGTGAGAGTGTGAGTTAGTCCGCTAAGGCTCTCTTCTGAGTGCTAAGAGCATCTTTGGTTTGAGGGGGATGGGAGGGCAAGAAGGATACTAACCAAATTGTCATTAATGAGAATAATATTCCTTTTTGTTGAAAGTATATTTTTTTAATATTAAAAATTTTCTATGAGCAACTTAGTCAATATGAGTTAAAAAATTGCTCTCCCCTCCCTTTCCTTCCCCTCAAACCAAACGCACACTAAGTGAAGAAATGACATAGTGTGTATTGTACTATGTAAATTAGGCTAGGCCATACTAGACCAGACCAAAGGGTCTGAGGCCTCAGTCCGCAGTCTAGTGTGGCCTGACAATACCAATTTGTCTGGTTTGTCCAATATTACTTGGGGGCCAATTTTTTCTTCACCAAATCAGGTTACTTGGACCACCTAGTTATAGGAAGAAAGAAAATTAGGATCACAATAAAGTTCAGCTCCACTGTAAACACACGCAAAAGATTGACCATAGCTTCGTAAGTTTGCGTCTACTTATTTGTTAAGCCATGGTTTGAGATACAGGCACTCTGGGTTTTCGACTTAAGATTAGTGCGCATTTGATTGGGCAACTGTGCGTCTCTTTGATGACCTCAAGATCTTTACTTGAATGGCGCTCTTTAATTTGAACAAAATATATTTATTTATGGGATCACAAAGTTTCAGAGATTATAATATTGTGTTGTTGTGGCCTTAGGAAGAGCAGAAGAGGCTCTTTCTGGAATCCTCACAATATTCCATGGGGCTATTATATTATAGGGTAGAGGTGAAAAATACTGAGTAATTAAGATAATTAACATTTGATGAGTGCAAAAATAGTACTACCTCCAGCCCTCTTTCTGGAACCACACATTTTAACTAAGCATTTAAAAAATGTTTCAAGCCTTGTCAGGTTTTTTAAATGCTCAGACTTATACTCAATAAAAGTTTATGTACAGACTCAAGCTCATGCTCAGGCTTTCAATCTTAGCTGCATGCCGAAACCTATTTTGATATAGCCTAGTTTAGTCTATTTTCACCCTATATATTATAATCTCAATAGGAGGAGTTTATCCCATTTTATGTGGGAAAAGGAAAACAACTAAAATATAATTTTACATGCCGTTTGTTATGTTTGGCCAATTTTATAAAATATATCTAATTAATCAACAAACAATTGATTTTTCTTATTCATACTTGTTCGGACAACTATTGTCACTAGTAACTTATTTTTTTTCCTTGCTAAAACCCCTATATTAGATGAAAATGAATTATATGCTTTTAAGACATAACGTATGATTATAAATAGACTTTAAGTGTTATATTATATATGTATTGGGGGGAATATGCTTTTAAATATATTTAAAGGCCTACATTTTAATTAAGCGTTTAAAAAATGTTTCAAGCCTTATCAGGTTTTTTAAATGCTCAGACTTATACTCAATAAAAGCCTATGTACAGACTCATGCTCAGACTTTCAATCTTTGTTGCATGCCCAAACCTATTAGCCTAGTTTAATCTATTTTCACCCTATATATACTATAAGTTGAATACTACATGGTATAGTGTACCCTTTCATCATTAATTAAAATTCAAATAGTGAATTACGAGTAGTTGTGAGAAATAATTCAAGTAACTAGGGTTGACTACAAAATGACTAGATCAGACAAGTAAATACTAATTTTCACATTAGTTTGGTCAAACATTGAATTTAAATTGTCTTAAATTATAAAACTGACACATATTCACGTCAATTATAAAAAGTGACGGCTAAAATAAACTATAGGCTAAAAGGTTAATTAATGGGTGCTAGTTAAGCTGGAAATCAAAAGTGACTAGCCATCTTTAATATAATGAGCTAGTGGCCTGGTGGAAGTCTTATTAATTATTATGATATTTATGATGTGTTATTTGTTCGTGGTTTGAGCATTATCATATGTGGTCCATTAATTTGCAAAATTGTAAATTTGATTTTTCAGTTTTCATAGGAAATAATAAATAGACTTATCTGTTATTTACCAAATTCTTAAGTTGGAGTTCTTAATATAATATATTTCACATCAAGGGTTAATTTGTCATTTTACCAAATAATTATTCGTTAGCGTGCGTGTGGGTGGGTTGGGTGTGATGGAGCAAAATTCTAAGACGAAGTGCAGGAAATTTATCTGTGAAGTATTCAATATTCGTAATCATACAATGCATATTCAATCAAATAAAAATTAATTAATTAACTTCTAACACAGTACTGGATTGCTATTAAAAAATAACAAAATTGCGCATTGATCAGGGTTTTTTGTTCCAAATAATATTTATGGGGTTTAAACTTCTCATATTGCATAAGAAGAAGATTCTTACACACACATGAAATGGTGGGACCCACACACATATATATATATATGTGTAATCACCATATTATGTGTGATATGGTATCACACTTATCCTACATGTGAAGTGTTTTTCCCAATATTTATATGTGACATTATTTTAAATTAATACAATTGGATCATTCTATATTACAAACAAAAAATAGATACAGATGAATACTTACACGAATTCGATATAAACAAATTGTGATCCGAGACAAGCATCCCATGTTTTAAGGGGGCTCCAACCTGAGTAATTGATTCCTTTTATATTATTATTATTATTATTATTATTATTTTGTTACATTAATTACAAATAACGCATTTCAACCAGTGGGTGCCACGAGTGGTGATAAATTAAAATTGAAGGAAATCTTAAATTTAACATTTTGTACGGCACCGAAAAAATACCCGATTTTAATCACTGTCTTAAGCAAAACTCTTACTAAAATCAATGAGCTCGTGAAACTTTTTATGAACCGTCCTATTTTCTTTTTTCTTTTTTTTTTTAAAAAAACCATTGCACTTTAAAAAATATTTACGCACAATGTTATCAAACTTGGAGTTTAAGTAAAGTCATGACAGTGATATAAACTCGTATCACTTCGAATAAAAAACTCATAAGATTTTTATTTTTATTATTAAATATGTATTAATGGTGTATAATTAAATAATTAAAATACAAAAAATGACAACAATTTAATTTAAAAATATTTTAAATTAAAATAATTAAAATTAAATCCATTAATATTTATAATTTATTATATTTAACAAAAAAAAATCTATAAAATTTATATATAAAGCCGTTGAGCATAATCAAATCGAAGAGTTAATTGACTCGATTTTGTAAGTTAGAAATATAACTACTACGATAAATTAACGCAATCAACTCAAGAACTTGTGTTTTGACAACAATATTTATTTATTTTTTTTTACAACAATGCTTACAAACCCATTATATCTACATAGAATCAAACACGGAACTTGATGTTTAAAATTTAAGGAGGGTTGAATGTCAATTGACCAAAAAGGCTCCTACAAGAACTTTCCTAGTTGGGAGAACTTATAATGGAAGTAAAAGTAAACTGTATGACATACCTTCATATATATACATATAATTCAATGTTTATCTAACACGTAAATATTGTGTTTAACATAATTACTGGCAACAAATATTTTTAACATAATTTTAATATAAATTAATATGAATCATAAATATAATATATGAGTGGAATGGTAATCAATTTAATTCACTTTTCTAATTCCGAACAATACACGCATCTTAGTTACTAATAATAATAATAATAATATTATTATTTATATTTACTAGTGCCCTTCCAAATGCAGGGAAATAATGCATAGGAACTTTCCGACGCATTTATTTAAAATATAATGCTTATTAGCATTTCAACCACCTGGATAATTTTTTGTCAAATGTTTGCCTAATAAACATTTTAACAGTCAAAGTTTAACTTATGTTGGAGTTGGATATAATTGTACCACAAAAATTAGATCCTAGCCCAATACAATATAATATTTTTACAATGATGATAAAATATTAAAAAAAAAGGGAAGCAAGAGATTAAGGAAAGGTGTGACCTGAAATGACGGCTAGGGTTTGCTTCTGTGCCGGCTCATGAAGCCCGCCCAGGCCCGAAGAGGAGGCCACCTGAGCTGACATGGCAGGGCACGGTACACGTGGCTTCACGATAGCGAGAGAATGAAAGGGTCCCCTAAACGACATGATAAGAGACTCGTCCCTCAGGAACCAAGGAAAAAAGGATCCAGGGGTAGGCCCACTCTGACGTGGCACACCCTTCATCCCAAAGATTCTAATTTATCGACTGGTGATAATATCATTTACCTGTACTAAATAAATTGACTTGTGCTCCCAGCATTTCTAACAGTAATCTAACATCCTTTTCCATATCCCTTTTTCACTTTTCCTTTTTAAAATTAGGCCACATTTCAAGCTGATATTTATTTCCTTTCACAAAATAATTAAATATTATACTAAATTGTGAGAAAGTGGGCTTCAGGCAAGCCAGGAAAATAGCCTTCCCTTTCCCCACAAAAGCACACCAAGCCCGGTGACCTTATCATCCCCCTCATTCCGCAAAAGATATTTACTGCCCAAATGACAAGATCCAAGGCCACCAATGAGCATCAACCTATCACCACATGTTTCAACCTCCTCTAACCACGTCACCACCACAATGCTGCCACGCTGTCAAAATAATTAATTCGGTCAAGTGTCCTAGTAATTTTCGATTAATATTTTATTAATTAATTTAGTCGAATATTATAAGTGTATGCTCCCGCGTTCGATGCATTAAATTAACTGGTTTGTCGTTTCTCCCCGCAGATACTTTAAAAAAAAAAAAAAATCTGTGCAATAAAATATTGTGGGGCCATCTTACACATCAGCACAAGCTTCCCCATCTATCGAACGTGACAATAGGCATAAGGCACAAAGCCACCAACACAGAAAATAAAAAATAATTTATTAGATCGGTTGCTAATACGGGACCCACACTTCTCGGAAGTTCCGTGACCGCGACTTGGGGTTTCTCCCTGCTTCGGCTTATAAATTTCATTCGTTGCGTAAACCGGTTTCAACGGTGAAGATAACATTGCTACTTTTGCGACGCGCACGCGCCTGGGGGAAAATCAGCATTGTTAAGGGATCCACTGCCACGTCGGATATCAATCCAACGGCACCACATGCATAGGATGGCGATAATGCGCTGATCGTGTCCGTAGAATAATCTAGGGTTAATTGCTCACGTGGGGCTCACTAGTTTAGTTTATATATCTGAAATAGAAACCAAATTATGAATTTGACCGGATGGAGCGAAATATTCTGTGGTCACCCTAGATTCCTTGTGATCGTCATGTTTGCTTTTACCGAGGCTAGGCAACCGCTTATAGCCGGTCATGAACTTCTTTGGGAAATACAATTTCGTTTTTTTCAATTGATGGTTTTTAATTTTAATTAATTCTTAGATCTTAGAACTTACTCACTTGATAACCATTATTATGCTTATTAATTGAAATTGAAAAAGGCTGAGACATATGGGAACAGAGAAGCTTGTGGAGAAAGAAATGAGGGCGACACGTGGAGGTGGTGAGCAGAAAAGGTTAAGAAAAAAAAAAGAGTTTTCTCCAAGTGGGTCTTTCAACGGTGGCGATGCTGCCAAGTTGGCATCAACGATTGAAGGAAACTGTGGGGATGAGAACGTGTAAAGAGAGGGAGAATCGTGACCGTCCACGAGGATTGGGAGTGGGTTTGGCGGAGAGTGAAATAGCAGAAAGAAGATGAGATTGGAGCACAAAAAGAGGGCTCAGAGAGAGAAAGAGAAGGGAAGAGAAAGGGGAGAGAGCGAGGACTGGAGCAGCAGCGACTCGCAAAAGAGAAGATAAGAAGGAAGAGTAGAAGGCGTGAGATCTCTCAGAATTCTTAATAATACTTCTATCAAAAGAAAGATCTTTCGGCAACCCAATAAATTCACCTGTGAGTTTCGGTGGCCGTGAGTCTCTTCTACCGGTGATTATGGTGTTTTTTTCTTCCTCATGAAAGATGAGGTGAAACTTCTGTTGTGGTTGATTCAGTGGTGGTTGAGAATCAAGGCTTCGCATGGATAGAAGCAGAGAAGCAAGGAGAACGACTATGGCTGCAAATGGTTTGTCCAGAAGAAGACATAGAAATAACAGTCTCAGAGACTCTCCAGGTTCTCAATTCTACCAGATCTAAACTCCCTCAATATCTATCCATACCCTTAATTTCATAGGGAACCCGTTTTGTTATTCGATGATTTTGTGATGGCTTTTGTTTTTTTCTGTCTTCTTTTATTTTGGGGTTGCAGAGGAAGATGGACCGATGGAGCTTCAGGAGCCGTCCAGGCTAAGAGATCGAGGGAGTGGGAAAAAGGATCGAGATCGTGAGAGGGACCGAGACAGAGATAGGGAACGCGACAGGGATCGATCGAGTCGCAGCAAGAGGAGGAGAGGGGATAGGTTGGTGCACAGCAACAATAGAGAAGATGGTGGAGATGATAGCTCAGAGGAGAGTGTTAACGATGATGAAGAAGACGAGGACGATGATGTTGGCGGTGGTTCAGTAAGAATGCTTCCGCTCAACCCGTCGCCGTCCTTGTCCAATCATCGGAAGAGCTTTCCTTCCGCGAAAGATTTTAGAGCACCGCCGACGTGGAAGGCCGCTGACGAGATGATTGGGGTGTCGGTTCCGAGGAAGGCACGGTCAGGTAGAGTGCTTCGGATTTGGAGTAATCAAATTATCTGTATTGAAATTGATGATCAAAATTTGGGATTTCAACATGTTCCTTCTCCGTTTGTTGCTCTTCTCAGCGTCCACGAAGAGATTGCATGAATGCTGGGCTTTGAATGGAGAGCAATTTCACCGGCAAGCTTCAACTTCCCCGGTGAGAACAAGCGCAGTAGCAATGGGGATGGAGCCTTCTCCGTCTCCGGCTTCGCCATCTTCATCTAATGCTTCAGGATTCTTGCCTTTCTCCCGTTACTCTGCAATTTCTCGGTCTTGCGATTGCTCTACTAACTAATTCTTATGCTGCTGCAGAAGCCCAGTGGACCTAAGCTTCGACCCCCAAAGTCTTCATCTAAATCTTCTTCAGCTCAAGATGCCATCGAAATAGAGATAGCCGAGGTGTTGTACGGCATGATGAGACAGCCTCAAGGGATTTCCAAGCAAGAAACGACGGCGAACGATTTATTGAAGTCCGATTCCAAAGACATGAATAAATCTCACGGCGATGTCAAGTCCTGGGTATCTTCACCGATCTCAAACTCACAATCCGCACCATCTCTGTCGTCATCGGTTCCTCCCCAAAATTCTCGCACTTCTATCACTATCTTATCCACTGTTGGTGGGTATTCTGATCTTTGGAAGCTCAAATAGTCTATAGTATTCTTCTACATTTTATGCTTTCATTTGGTCAGCAAGAAACTTGGGGGAAGGAAGAAAATCCGTTATACTTGTTTTTTCTGTACTGATGAAACTCATATGCTCTTTTTGATTGCCCTTTGCAGCAGCACCAAAGAGGAAAAGACCGCGTCATTTCAAGTATGAGGATGAGAATCCGCAGAATTTTACCGCCCGTAATAGCCCCATGCCATCAACGACGAAGGCGGAAACTGACCAGCCTTTAAAAGTTGAAACTTGTTCGCCGAATTTCGATAAAAACGCTGGATCTGCACCTGATAGCGGTGGTGTATCATCATTCGATTTGGCCAATTCTGAAGTCGTTCCGCCTTCATCGGAGCCTCAACCGGAGTCAATTAAGTTTGAAAGCAACATTCCCTCAGATTCTAAGCCGGTGACAGAAGAATCAGAGAGGCAAGATGCGGGATTGAGTAAGGAGGAGCCTGAGTCTCCCAAGAATGAATTTACTGTGCCAAAATTAGATGATGACCGTGAGGATATGAAAGCGACTAAAGCGTGAGCAGAATAAGCTTTTGATGTTTTTCGCTCCACTATTAAATTTTTGTTGAATCTTGATTTTGCTTGGTTCTTCAGGATTTCAATCATATCCGGAAGTGGGAACCTGCAAGAAGAGAAGTTGAAGATAGATTTGATGGTGGGTTTGTTTCCCTTGCTGCAAGATCTCTCTCTTTCCTCATCGCAACTTGCTCTCTGCTTTCTTTTATATTTTTTTAATTTTTTATTCTGGTGGCTTTTTCAGGCGCCACCTCCTTCATTGAGATCCTCTCCAGAAAGAGACGTGGACATTAATGCTGGAAATCCTAAGCCTTTGGCTGTAGACGCTGAACTGGTATGTGGGTCAGGCCTATATTAGAACTATTTCGTCCACGCGCCCATTGTGTGGCTGAAGGAGGAATATATTTATATTTTCTTTCGGTGCGTGCAGGATGCCAAGGCAGTGGTAAAGGAAGACGATAAATCACTGACAAAGAACAAGGATGAGGCCGTGGCTGAGGAAAGTGAGAGGCTTAGAGCAGTGGTAGAAGAAGCTGATACCCAGAAACCTGCTAACATTCAAAAGGATATGAGTATGAGCCTACAACTTGATTTAGAGAAGGTTGATAAAGATATTGGTAATGGCAATATGGTTGGGAAGAGGCATCAACAACATTCACAGAGGCAGCAGCAGCAGCCGAGCGTAGAGATAGCTGGTATGTCTAAGTTATGCTCATCGTAATCTCTCCAGTTTTTTCTCATCCGGGTCATCTCATGCAATATTTTTCTCCTCTTGTAGTTCAATCCAGCTCTGTGCCTATACCACTGTCTGTTCCGAGCTGGCCGGGTGGACTTTCTCCCATGGGGTATGATCTGACTATCATCTGTTTCTTGTTTGAACACTGTTTAGCCGTGTTTGTGGCATGTTTTTATGTTTTCCACTTTTATTTCTATCGGAGTATGATCTTCTCATCAGCAGATACATGACGCCTCTACAAGGAGTTGTATCCAAGGATGGGACTGCTGTATCTTCTGCAGCTATACCGGTGAGTGCACTTTCTGTAGATGCTATATAATACTACTTAATAATTTGATAGGTTCTTAAATTTTTTGAAACCATTCCCACTAAATGTAGTTTTTTGACATTTTCAGCCACCCCATCTGCTTTTTAATCAGCCTCGACCTAAAAGATGTGCAACCCATTGCTACATTGCTCGTACTATATCGTATCATCAGCAAATTGCAAGGATGAATCCATTTTGGCCAGCAGCAGCAGGTTCTGCATCAGTATATGGGGCTAAGCCCTGCAATCTCAATGTTGTGTCATCTACTGAGTTACAAGGCAATGTTGTCAGCAGGGCTTCAAACTCTGTACCGGACAAGGGGCATGGTCTTGCAATGTTTCCAGGTCCTATTGGGAAGGAAAAAGCTGGTCAGGCTGTTGGCATGGAGAGTGCACAGAGAAAGCAAATGTTGCTTCAGCAAGCTCTGCCGCCAGGAGCACCTAGTAATATCCTGGTACGAATTCTTTTCTTTTCCAGCGGTAGTTATCTAAGTTATTTCTAATTTTAATGGATGCCTTACTCTTCTTTTGTGATTAAAATTTTGCCAATTGATGTTTCTTCGTAACTTCCAGCATGGACCTGCTTTTATCTTCCCACTGAACCAGCAGCAGGCGGCTGCTGCTGCTGCTTCTGTTCGACCTGGATCTGCAAAGTCTTTGACTCCTACAGGCAATGTAGTATCATCAACAGGCACGTCTAATGCAATCCCAGCCACTGTCTCTGCCACTGGGCCCGCCGCTGCACCGACAATGAGTTTCAGCTACCCAAATATGCCTGGCAATGAAACTCAGTACTTGGCTATTTTGCAGAATAATGCATACCCATTTACAATACCGGCACATGTTGGGGGTTCACCTGCATACCGAGGAACACATGCCCAGGCTTTGCCATTCTTCAATGGTTCTTTCTACTCTTCTCAAATGATCCATCCTTCACAGCTGCAGCAACAGCAGCTTCCTGCTCAATCACAGAAGAATCAACAGGGGCATCAAAATGCTAGTATGTCTAGTGGATCCTCTTCTTCCCAAAAGCACTTACATAATCAGCAACAAAAGCCCAATGCTAGTGGCTTAAATGGTGGTGTCGGCTTGCAAGGTTTTCCTGCCTCATCTAATAACCAGCCATCACAGTCACTGCAGTTGCAACAGCAGCAGCAACAGCAGAGGCAGCATTTATCTAACCACCATGTTTCTCATCCATCACGACTTGAATCTGAGATGTGTGGTGAAGATAGCCCTTCTACTGCAGATAGTCGGCTGTCTCGTGCTACTATGAGCATATATGGCCACAATTTCACAATGCCGATGCAGCCACCTAACTTTGCTATGATGACACCTGCCGCAATGGGGGGTGTCGGTGCTGCTACTGTTGCTAATGGTAGTCACAGTGAAAAGAAGCAACAACAGTATACTGGTGCAAAGGCTGGAATTGAAGCTTCTCAGGCATTTGCCATGTCATTTGCATCTGTTAATGGTGCTACTGCTGCCACTGGCCATGACTTCTCATCAATAGCCCAGAATCATCCAATTATACAGTCTCATAACTTTCAGATAATGGCAGCTCAAGCTGCTCAGCAGAAAAAAAATTATCGTGGATCTGAAGAAGGGAAAACAGGTGATTCTTCAAACCCAGATGATGACAGAAAAGCGGTAGTAGGAAAAGTTCCGGCAACTGTGGGGCAATCCATTGCATTCTCAAGGCAGGATGCATCTGATTCCTCTATGTCTGCAATAACTGGTAACAATGTTCTTGATAGCTCTGCACGAAGTCTGAACCTTGGTTCTGCTCCATCCTGGACTACAGCATCCGTCATGCCTGCTGCCATCAGCTCCAGTGCTGCTGCTTCTCAGCAGCAGATGCAACGAAGCCAGCAACAGCAGCCGCAAATAATCCAGATTCAAAAGCACCATCAATTTGCAGCAGGTCGTAGTAAGACACCGTCTCCTAGCAATGGCAGCGTTTACTCTGATCACCTTCCTGCAGCAACTTCAGTAGCCAACAAGTTTACTAACTCTGTATCTGCATATCCTCAAAACCTCTCACAAAGCAGCTGCGCTGCTGCTCAGTCACCTCAGTGGAAGAATTCTGTGAGGACTACAGCTCCCCAGTCTCTTCCATCTATGGCACCAACACCATCTGTCAAAACTGTTCCTCAGCAGCAGGCTCGTTCTCAGCAGGCGCGCGCACACATATCTTTTGAAGTGAATGCAAAATCTTCCACTGCAACCCAGGGGCAACCTTCAGGTTCTACCCATTCTTCATCTCCTCCAGTTATGGTCGCTTCACCCACAACTTCCTCAATGTCCAAAAGTGCCGGTAGCCCAAGGACGACTTCAACATCAACTGGCAATAAGGTTGGCCAGGTATCAACTCAGCAAACCAAGAATTCACAGGCTGTGCCAAGTCGGAAGTCCTCACCTGTTGGTGGGAGGAATGTACCAGCAATCCTCAGTGGCCCTCAACTGACTACATCTTCTAGTTCTGGGATGAAACCTCAATTGCCACAACAGCAACAGCCTCAGCAAATATCTAAGCAAACATCACAGCAGGCACAGCTGTTCTTCCCAAATTCTTATATGCATCCTCAAGGATCACAATCAAATAGTTCTACGTCTACAACTTCAGCTGCAAGTGGCTACTATCTTCAAAGGCGTGGCCTTGATCCTCATATGCAGCGACATAGCTCTTCAGGCTCTACCTCAAGTAGCATGCTGTCCTTGTGTCCTGCAGTTACAATTATTAATACCAGCTCTACTGATTCTTCCAAGGTTGCTGCTGCTACTGCAAACAATATGAAAGGTGGTGGCTTACCAAACCATGGTTTCTTGCATCCTGCACACTTTGCCGCAGCACAGTCGGCTGGCAACCACCATCAGTTTGCTCATACCAGCTTCTCTTATGTTGTACCTGCTGCAGTTCAAGTGAAGCCAGCAGAGCAGAAACAACCTGCAGGCGAGTAAAATGGCGACTCTTTGTTGTTCACCGAGGAAACATTGTGCATACAGCAAACAAGGAGGGAAACCCATATGAATAAAGAAGTTATGAATTGGAAGAAAGTTCTTGCCGAGAAAGATGGATCCTTCCAGTGGAGGCAAAAAATTTCTTGCTATTTTGCCTTTGGGCGTCCAGGGGATGGAAGGGCAAACTCAGAAAAACCACGGCCAAAAGATTCAAATGGCATTGGGGAAGGGATTTCTCGAAGTTTTGGACGGAAGAAAGAAATTTATGGGATGTGTCTGAAGTGTGTAGCAATCTTTGTATACTTGTGTTCATACATAATCTGACCAAGTTGATCTTGAAGTCCGATCAAAATTCAATTTGTTCTTTTTAGAGGTGGTTGGTGTTGGGGGAAAGTTGCTTTGGACACATTCTTTTGGCAAGGATACGAGAGAGGATGAAGAATGAATGCGGAGAGGAAGGGCAAGAACCGCCCTTCCTTCCTTTGGGGATTTGATGGAAGTCTTCCTACATTTTCTTTCTCCTCTTGATTGTCCTCTTTTTATTTTGTCATCATCATCATCATTAATTATTATTTGTCACGTAGACTGGAAAGAGGATCAGTTAATATCTTTCGACATACCTGTAAGGAGGAGCAGGAAAATATGTATGAGATTAGCAGAATACAATAGAATTCCACAAAATTCTTAGTCGTGACTATGCAGGCATTCCAATTTCTTTACAAGCAAGCAATAGTGAAATCCTGTATACGTGGACTCAATTCCCGGGTAGTTTAATAGCAACAGCAACTTGAAAGTGGTTGTCCGAAAAGTGAGCTTCGCTTTCATTGCCAGTATCTTACACGTGGCATAAGTCTATTATGTAAATATCATACCTTTATCTTTTCTATGATTATTATCTTAAGCTCTTATATCTATCATGAAATCAATTTAAATAAATTATCACTTTAGTCTTATTTATAAGTTCATTTTGATTAAAAAATTTAGTTTTATTTATAAATTTAATTTTATATAATAAATGAGATTGTGACAATTTTACCTATATTAATTGTACTTATGAAGATAGAGAGAAAAGAAACAGTTAAAAAATACTCAATTATAAATAAGGATAAAGTTAAAAATCTACCCTCATAAACTACATTTCCTTGAGTTTGCTGTATGGGCTGACTGGCTCTGGTTTAATCCAGCTGATAGGGCAAATGGAAAGTCCGTTCTTGCCCTTGATAGGGAGAATAAAACAAGTGGGTGGGCCCCACGGTGAACTGGGTCTCTGAGAGCCAAATCAAAAGTAGTAGCAGCAGCATCCAAGCATGGTGGTGGGTCCTGAAATCCCGTGTGAAGTCCCAAGAGGCCGAGACATTTTAGGAAAAATTATCGAAAATCAAACAAGAGTGCCTGGTTTTAAAAAGTGGTCAAATTTAATAATTGTTATTTATAAATCAAAGTTTAAAAAAGAATTAATATTTAATTTGTCTTATATGAGATAATATGCGTAATTTCCCCAACATTTCAACCTTACCCCTCTCATTTCACTGTACCTTCCAAGGACCACATTTAGGTTTTGTTTGATTATTGAGTGCAATGTAAGTGGGAGCAGCAAGACAAAGAGGAAAGTTCAACCTCTGATATGCCTTTCCTCGTCTAAACTCTTAGGGAGCTCCTTTTACAATGTGAACGGACCACCTCTCTTTTAATACTTCCTCGGTCTTAGTTATAGGAATATTTTTGTAATACAAATTACACTACAACAGTGTTTCTATAATTAGGATTGAAGGTAGTATTATACAATCTAAAGGATGACAAAACCACATACCACTCTGGTCCTATTTATAAGTCTATTTTGACAAAAAAAAAATTGGTCCTATTTATAAGTCTAGTTTTATGTAATAAATGAGATTGTGACAATTTTACCCATATTAATTATACCCATGAAGATAGAGAGATAAGAAACAGTTGAAACATATCCAATCATAAATAAGGACAAAGTTGAAAATTCAAACCATAATTATTGTGTTAACTAACTTTTCGTTGTATGTGAGATTTGGTTAAAGTGGATTTTTAAATAGGACCAGAGTGGTCTGTTACCTGCTGGTCACTTTACCCTTTTTTTTTTATTGAAAAAAAAAACAATTTTTACATGCGTTAATGAATTACTATTTCTTATAAATATCTTAAACTGCCTCTTGTGTTGATGTCACCACTATTATTGACTTGCATTACCGTGCCTCGCATGGCATTCATTTAGCTCTTACTCAAAATAATTAGGCATGATTTACTTAATGATTCATGTTTTGGCAGCTCTTTTTCATATGATGTGCCTAAATTAATTTATTTTCTTTTTGTCAAGTTCATAGTGTCACTGTCAGCTCAAATATTCAAGAATTTGATATTTAAAAAAAAAAGAATTCTGTGAGGAATGGAAAGTGACATATATGTGATGCTAGCATGCTTTTTGAAACGGTATAACCATAAAGTGAAAATTATTAAAAAGAAAAGGGGGGGGGAATATCAAATTAGAAGTGATTCAATTATTCACTTTTTATGCGTTTCTTTTTTTGAGGGGCCAAAATATAAAAAGCAACATAGATTAGATTAGATCTTATTCACTCTTCATGAGCTGAAAAGGATATTATTTTTGGGTTCTTGTTCTGTCTCTCATTGCGGGACCCATCTATTTGTGGACCACCCGACCCAAGGCTCCCTTGTTGGGTTGAGTTTCTCTCATCATCATTTTCTCATCATCCCTCATAATCTTTAAATCACATCCATCCAATCAATACAATACTACTTTCACTTTCCTCTTACCTTCCCAAATCAAAGGCCCAGATGAAGCCAATGAGAAACAAGATAAGAAGATGATCTCCTTCCCTCTCTTGTCTCCGTTACTTGTAGACTGTTGTCAAGCCTTTGCCTTCCTCTCCACGGTACTATATGTTTATTCTGCAATATTATAAGATTAAATAATTTTAAAATGTGATAAAATTAATAATAAATGTTTTATAAGAAAATGTTTCATGGGGGTCCTTACAGCCACCTCGTTTTGCTTGCCCCACCACCTTCTGTTATCTCCTCTCCTATTATGTAATTAATTACTCACTATTGTTTTCTCTACATTGTCTTTTTGACTCTGTTACACATTCAATTTAAAAGAACTTGTCTGAGAACCTTCCAAGAAAATATCACACACACTCTACATTTTAAAAATACTAATCACTTTGTAATTTCATAATTAACTTCTCTGTTGAGAAACACCAGAACTAAACCAAGGCAAAAGAGAAAAAAACAAAGGATCGAATTAATTCATAATAAAATTTTACAAATAAAGAGATATTTAAATGAATGAAAAAATGAAGGGTGTCTAACAGAGGAAGGTAAGTATGATATGTGGCGGAGAGTGAACAGAGGATTGTTGGTGAACAACAGTTTTTGGGCACGCGAGATAGAAAATAAGTAAGAACCTAATAATACCAGTAAGTACTAAGTCCTAGTAATAAGCTATAGGAAGAAACAGCCTTATTGAATATAATACTCCTTCGCTAATAAATATAAAAGAGTAGATTTTTTTTTGAGAGATTAAGGAAATTAAATAATTTATTTAATTATATTATATGTTATGTATCATTAAATTATATATCATTTTATATTTTAGACAAATTAATTTAAAAAAAAATATAAAAATACTTTAAGATAAATTAATCAACTTTCTTAATATAAGAAAAAAATCAACTATACATGTGGGGGTACTGGTAGGGAAGGCTCCCAATTACAAAATGGGTTAGTAGGTGTGGGTTCCTCCTCTTTAATTCACAGTTGGTTCCAAATTGCCATATTATTATTATTATTATTTTATATAAATTCTCACTAATAATAATACTCCTATCATTCAACATGCTGTCATAAATTGGGTAGGTAAATCTGTTAGTATTTAATAAGGCAACAATCACTGTCCCAGAGGAAAGCATGTAATTATTGCTCATCTTGACTGCAACCATCCTTTTCCCCCCTTATTTAACAAAAAGAAATCTTTCTGATTCGACTTCTCTGTTCTCTCTCTCTTTTCAATTCAATTTTTATATTATAAATTATATTTTAAACACTTTAATTAAACTGCTAAATTGAATCCTTCATTCATTCAAAAACTGTGATCGATGGAGGAGGGGAAGGAGCACAGAAGCTCATTTCTCCTTTTCTGATGTGAGCAAACCATTGAATCCACCAGAAAAGAAGGAATGGCAATTGAGAATATGATACTTTTGGAATTGAGCTTTCCTCCATGGAGTTGTGACTTTAACTTTCCCACTCATTTTCCTTCTTTCTTCTCTCTGTTTACTGTTTCCCCCTTTTTTTATAATAACAACTTGCTAATTGCCCAACAATGACTTTGCAGAGCCAAGATGCTCTGTCAAAGGGGATTTACAGAGAACCCATCTATCTCCAAAGGAAAAGACAGATAATTTCACGCATGAGATGGTTGGATCATCTGGAAATTTTGATGAAGAGCTTGCAGAATACTGAGTAGTGACAAAATTGAGGGCTGAAGGTGAACAGAGAAGGCCAAATTTGCACCCCAGAAGTGGGCCTTCCACTCTAGGACTTGAGATTATTCGGAAGAAAAAAAGGCAAAACCAGAGGCACCATGAATGAGAAACTTAATCGAGAAGAGGTACCTTTAAACGTGTCGATCGCCCTCAAGCACCAATCGGAACAGAATAAACAGGGGGATTGGAGAAGGAGATTCAACAGAGAGAAGAGAAGGGACAGAATCAGGAGCAAAAAGACAGAAGAAAGGGGCAAGACGAACCTATTTGATATATATATCTTCTTCTAACTTCTCAAAAGCTGATTTGATGCGATGAACCTTTTTCCCTTCACCGCCTTCTCATCCCTCGTACTGTTCATAAAGAAAAAGGAAAGCATCAAAGAAAGAGGGTGTGGGGCCCATCCAGCACCAACCCTCACAAGATGGGGGGCCCACATGAATACTATCCCATCCCACTGATACTACAAAAACGTCGTTATCGCCACTCGCCAGTGATAATACATAAAAATAAATAAATAAATAAATGATGAGAGTTGTGAAGGAAAGGGAGGGAGGGAAGGAAGGAGATAATTTCAATTTTCAGAGCAGGGCATGGTGGTCCCCACCAGCAGTACCTGTGAATGCTACGATTACGATGTTGATGGGGCCCACAGTACCCGCGTTCTACGTGCGCCATCCGCCATGGACGTAGGACCGTGACAGTCCTGTCCCTCTTTACAATGCGGTTCACCGATTCCCATCGGTTTCCTTCCCCAGGGCCCCACTGTCATTTAATTTTACTATTTCCCAACTTTCTGTACCCTTTTACCCCTCTAACAAAAACAAAAATTCATGCTTTTGCTTTTGCCCCTCTGATACCTATATAGTGGGGTCGGTTCTGTTCTTAAGTTCCAACTTCCAACCACAAATGAAATCTAACTCGTCCATTGTCAAATAAATAGATTGCACTGGACGCCCAAAAAGTGGACTTGAATGAAGGAGATGTTGCCTTTGGAATTAAATAACCCATTTCCTTTGTGATGGCTTGTCCCCACTTTCCTACTTCTTCTTGTTGGCCCCTCCCATTCACACCCAAATTAATAATATCTTTCTTTCCCTCCAATGGACCCCTCTCAAATACTTGTGGGGCTTCCTTGTCCTTCCATTTCATCATCTATTAAAATCTTGTGCCTTCTGAGCTTAACGCCACAAAATAATCCACATTCATCACTCCAAAACACCTCCCACCCAATCTTTTCCCAACAAAAGTTTCTGTTTTTAACGTTCCAAGTTTGAAGATGATAGTGCAGTTGAGCCAGTCAAAGGCCTTAAGGAATCAGATGCCAACCTTGGAGTTTCGGAGATGACATTACAGCTGAAGCTGCTCCTGACTCACTAGTAGCAGAGCAGTTTGGATTTTCTCTGATGACCGAAGGATACGTTTCAAAATATCCTGACATCTTTGGTCCTTAGGATGATAACTATGGTCCAAGTGTGTGGTGAAAGACAGAAAGTGGTGACCGATGAGGACCAATTGGAACAATAAATGAAGAGCCTTCAAGTTTGAGGTGTAAGTGGTACAAATGATCTGCTGCATTACTCATCTACTATCTTCTTTGGTTTCTATAACAGTTTATACTACTTATTAGTAGGACATCATTTAGTGATTGAGCGTATGAAAAGTCTGCAGATTAACTAAGGTGATCTCGTTCTGTGTTTCCTTTCTTTTTTGTGATTGTATTGCTTGCCGTTTAATCTTCCTGCTCAGGTCATTAGTGATTAGTCTAACGAACTCTTGACTAAATGATCAATTCAAGCCTCATTTTGCTAATCTTTTCCGTATGCCCTTGATGAATTAGAATATAGATATCATCCTGTCACTTGTACTGAAATGTCTAAACAACTGAATATATGTAATTTAAATTTCTTTTGGTTACAAATTGGAAAGTACACCGTAGCACATCGTTGTTGAAATATGTGCTGCAACCTTAATACTGAGCCTGGGTTCACTGGACATTGTTGATAAGAAGTCTTCTCCATTACGGTTTTTAACAGTGATATCACTCCCCAAAGGAACCATAACAGAAATGCGCCAACTTCTGCCAGTTTTTTTTTTTTTTTTTTTTTTTTTTTAAGAAAAAGTTTAGGTGGGGTAGACACCTGCATTCCCACTGTAGCGTGCGACGCTCTCCGTTCAAAGAAATGCTTACAATACTTTTACAGAAGAACGTCTACAGACAATTATTGACGGCTTTGAAAATTCAGAAACATAAGGAGCTCTAACAAGATAGAGATGCACCTAAAAAAGCTGAAATGAAGATATATACTGTAATAAATAATTTTAATAAGCTGCACCGTTTTATCCTGATTAAAAGATTTATTAAATGACTTTCTTGCATTCCTTCTCCGCTCAATTTTAAGCTTTTGCTTTATACAACACTTGAGTCTCAATTCACTCGTTTCAAGAGGCAAAAAAGTCAGGTCAGATCACCGGTGTTAAAGAGACCAATTCCAAAGCTTGAGCCTGAGATCATGGACTAGAATTGACTGATTTTACATTAACGCTGATAAGCAAATTACAAATACCAGAATGAATTTGCTGGAAATGTTCATTTTTTGATTGAGTGTCATCTAGCAAAAGATACTGAAAAATTCCTAAGGGCTAAAAGCAGAATCACAGCTTCATTGCTATGGTAAAGTTTGGCAGCCATGGCACATCAGCTCCAATTCCCTCTTCCATTAGAACTCTGCCCTCTAGAATCAGAAAACGACGAGCTCTGAGTGAGACTGCTTGTTCTTTTCTTTCTAATGGTATTCCATGAAAACATATGCTCATTCAAACCACTTCCTCTGAAGCCCTCGTATTCATGTTTTGGGGTGGTTATTCCTTCCTGCCTGAGTCTTTTTGGGGCAGGACCAGGGGTCCCATGGAAAGAGTCTTCACTTGATCTCTCTTTCCCCATGGAGAAGCTTTCATTTTGTATTTCAGAGAAACTTTCTTCCACCCCAACATTATCACCGGCAGTTGTGTTGCTGTCTGATGGCAGGTGGTCTCTTCTTCTCCCTTTAACTGAAAACCTTGACACATCTTCCCCATTCTCCACAGCTTTCATCCATTGGAGATCACTTAACGTATCAGCATATACCACTTCTTTTCTTTTCCGCTTACCAGTAACACTACCAAAATCAGAACTTTTGACCTTGTCATCCTTGTTAACCGTTGCAGCGTATACCCAATCTGGCACTTCATGTTCTTCCATGAGACGAGATCTGTAGTTCTCCTTTTGCCTTCTCTCCTCATCCATTCTCTCAAACAACCAAAATTCTTCATCTGATCGAGCTGCAAGGCGGTTGATTTCTCTCTCACTTGGCACATCAGTCCCAAGTGATCTTGTGCCTCTGCGCATGATCTCCTCCAACATTTCTCTCCTGTCCTGAGCTGCAAGCACAAACACAAAGTTTAACTATATGACAGACTTCAATGACTCAAACTATTTGTTTCGATCTCAATGATTTTTCCTTTGCAAGTGCAACTCGACACAATATATGATATAGGTCCAGCCATGGTTAAAAACAGCATAAGCAGCAATGTCAGATGGGGAATGGTTCAGTGCTTCTGCTGAATCAGTGAACCAAAGGCTACTTTCTCACCTTTTTCCTTTAAAATTCAAATCAAATCCTCTCCTTGATAAATGTGAGCAAAGATATTCTAATGTCATGATATATCAGGAATACAACAAACCTGTTGAAGTTGTGTTAAAAAGTCCTGCCTGGATGACTTTAGCATCAATGCCCATCTTTTGTTTTGCACGCTCCAAAATCACCTCTTCAATTGATCCCACACTAACCAACACGAAAACCCTAACTTCTTTCTTTTGTCCAATGCGATGAGCTCGATCCTCAGCTTGTTGATCCATTTGAGGGTTCCAATCACTATCAAAAATTATAACAGTGTCTGCTGTTTGCAAGTTTAGACCGAGGCCTCCAGCACGGGTGCTCAAAAGAAACATAAAGTATGGAGAGTCAGGAGCATTGAACTGCCGCAGCAGAGTCCCTCTTTCCTCAGTTTTTGTTGAGCCATCAAGTCTAAGAAACTTGAAATCATGAAGTCGCAGATAAATTTCAAGAATATCCATGAGACGAGTCATTTGTGAGAACATAAGGACTCTGTGCCCAGTTCTACGAAGTTTTGGTAGCAAACGGTCAAGAAGTTCAAACTTCCCTGATGCTCGGACAACTTCATCCTTGTTCCACATATTATGTTCTCCCACAAAGAGGTAGGGATGGTTACAACACTTTCTGAGTTGCATTGTTAAATTCTGTAGACTCTTCGATTTCCCAGTGCCTACAAGTTGTTCTCCAATTAGAGAAACGTTTATGAGGTTGTCTACAGAATTTTAAATATGCTGATGTTTGGGTTGTTGGTCTCAAAACTAGTCAAAGATCTTACGCAACAACAAAGAGCTTTGAAAACAACCTAAATATTACAGGGGGTAGAATATTTAAAATCTCAATTACATTGATTAAAAGAAAAAGATTGAAACACGTAAACTTCTAAAAAAAATCAACACACCAGGTGATCAGAAACCATTTCCTTATTCAACTACCATGGAAGGCTTTTTCAGGATTCACCTATCCAAAACAAAGTTGCAACTGGTAAAACCTACCAACAGGGAATTTCTTATTTTGGTGATCAGAGGGACCAACAACCCAAACATCACTGGAGAAATGACAGGCAGCTAAATATTGCACAGACAAGGTTCATAGCTCTAGTTTTTGAGGATAGGCTTATCTGAATCATAAGCATGTATTGAAAATAACAAGCTAAGGTTTTTTTAAACCAATCAAAGAAAGGGATTTTTTTTTTTTTTTTTTTTTTTTTTTTTTTTTTTTTTTTTTGGGGTGGTTTACAACACTTTCAGCTGACAAACATTAAATTGAACGCATTTTGAAAAAGTTTTTTTTTTTTTTTTTTTTGTTGGGGGGGGGGATTATGCTGTTAAAAAAGAGAATCGGCCTAGGAGAAAAATGGAGAGCATGGCCAAAAAAATAAAAAACAAACAAACAAACCATTGTCCAAGCCAACTCTGCCCAAGTCAGTAACTTGTTGATAATATACTTTCTGCCATGATGACATATCACATTTGAGTATGACCTGAGATTTCCCTGGAAGATATTTTTCCACCTCATCTTTCTTCCTTCTTAATATGAAGGGTCTTATTACCTAAGAGGGAAAAAGATACATCAGAAAGAAGTTGAAAAGGGCCAGTAAACAAGAAACTAGAAGGAGAACCCACTTGATGAAGACGACGAATGATCAGTAGCTGTTCTTCATCTGTTAGAGAGACATCAACTCGGTCCGCAAAGGGAGCATTAAACCAGTCCTCAAAGTGTTGAACTGAGTTAAAAATGCTCGGAAGGAGAAAATTAAGGAGGGACCACAATTCCTGCAAACTGTTCTGAATAGGGGTTCCAGTCAGCAGGAGTCTACGGTGGATGTGATAGCTGCACGCAAGTACAATTTCACTTAGAGAAGTCATACAATCTCATTCTACTTAAAGTCAGAGATCTGTATGAGAAATGAAAAGAAAGCCAAGATTATGTACAGCACAAAAATATTGATTATTTCCTTTTGGACAAGTATCGTGTATCCAATAGTATGAGCTAATCCAGATTCAAGTTTTGTTAGGCCCCAAATGAGAGGTAGCTCGTAAGTTTTTTTTCCCAATCTATAACACAGCTCAAAATAGAAACAGTAAACATGCATCTTTTGAAAATATAAAATAAAGTAAGAGGGCAGGCACATCAAGTCAACTCAAAATTACCCAAAATGGAAACAAAATCACCTCAACGGATCGCCAGAATCCAGGATGCACATTAAAAAAAATTATTGTAAGGAAAATACTGGCCATATTGAATCATACCCAGAGTCAAGAGTTCTTGCTAGAGCACACTCATGATTCTTCAACCGATGCCCTTCATCCACAATCAAGTAGTACCAATTAATTTTCTTGAGAAACGCCTTATCTCTCATTATAAGATCATAGTGTGTTATCAGAACATTAAACTTCCCCTCTCCTGACAATTCCTCCTTAATTGCTTTTCGCTCTTCCAGCCGTCCATCATAAAGAACAGTTGTAATGCTGAATACAAGCAAAATCCACAAGTGCCTAAGATTTACATAAACCCAACAAACACAACACTCCTCCCTCTTCCCACCAGGAGAGCAGGGGAGGTTGAAACTTTACAAACTCCAACGGACATACCTTGGAACCCATGTCGAGAATTCATTGATCCAATTTGGCAGAACAGCCTTTGGAGCCACAATCAAGTGGGGACCAGTCACTCCCTTGTTCTCCATAAGATATGCTATCAAAGAAATTGTTTGTATTGTCTTCCCCAGGCCCATTTCGTCCGCCAAAATTCCATTTAGGTTGTTATTGAACAAAGAAAGCATCCACTGAAGCCCTTCTATCTGATATGATCTTAACTCTCCACCTTGAAGAATAGAAGGTTGCTCAGTTACCTACAAATATATATATTGTTAGAATATCACATTTAACTTTTATAGAGAAGCAGCTATATAAGGCATACTATTATGAGTAACTGTGCAACTTTTTTACTATTAAAAAACTGTGAGAAATGAAATGAGCTTGGTTTTCAGTCTACACTCAAACAAATATAGTTTCTCTCTTGCATCAAAAGGAATGTTATTACCCATATATTGTTCGGCAACAAGTTATAGATTGGTCCTAGTATAAGGTCATTACTTATACAAACAAAAGCATTCACTATACCCAATATCCAATAAACATGAGGAATAAAGTCAGACCGATTATGACAAACACAATACGTCTCTCACTGAGTCGGTTATTTATTTTAAAGAATTTTAGTGCATTAAAATAATACGCCAACGCCTACCTTTTCTTGAATTGAATGTATGGCAGAGTTGTATTGCCGTTGACCTTCAAGTAAATCACTAGTGTCACCATTATGATCAGAATCTACCATATCAGCATATTCCTCAGCAGGTGATTCCTTGGATATTCCATTCTTTGAACCATCCGACTCTGGTAGTTCAGCTTCTGAGTCTTCCAAAGGTTCGATGCCATCTGTTTGTTTTGAGTCCTTTTGACGTTGAACAGCTGCTCCCAAATTCACAAGCAACTTATTTGTTTCTTCAAGAAGCAAAGTCAATCTTTCATTCTTACTCTCTTTGACCATTCTCATATAAGCTTCTTGATCATCAGCCTTTAAGGCTTGAAACCTCAATTTCTCAGCCCGTGTTGCGCGTTGTCTTTGCCTTCCATGCCATGCCTGAAAATTACTTATGAGAATTCATAAGCCATCTTCAATCAATAATAAGTGAAAAATTCAACAAATCAAGAAGAGCAACAAATCCAATAAATTTACCACAGAAAAGCAGCGATGTGCCCAAATTTTTTAACACTTTTGGAAATAAACAAAATCCTTGCAGATAAAAAGAAGTACAAGCATCAATTGTACAGAAAGTATCAATGCACTCCAGCAACTTTATATACTGAGTTACAATGAGTCTATAACCATTAGGACTCGAGGGAATACTTCTGCAACCACACATCTTGCTCTGTTCCCATTTCTTAATTCCTATCTTTTAAAGTATCCCCCAATTTTTCAGTAGCATCTTGAATTCATTTTGTGACATCCAAACAATAACTTGCTTTTAATGTTCTTTGTGTCCCTCCTCTCCTCTTCAAGGCCCCTTTCAAACTCAATATACATACGAGTTAAATTTTAAGTGATTTTGCACTTTGTGAGGTGATATGTAAACTGTTAATAACTAATTAGGTTAGTTAGTTAGGAAGGGATTAGGTAGGTGGTTGGTTGTTAGTTATTTGTTAATAACCAATAGTAGTTAGTTCGGATTAGTAGGCCTAGAGGTATTGCCTATATAAGGCATACAACTATCCATTGTATTTCTATGCTTTGACTTTGATGATGAATGAGTAAAGCATCACATTTCTGCTTCTTCTACCCTCTATTTCTGGTTTTCTTCTCTCTATTTCTCAATTCTATGTTAAAATCATAACATGAGGTAAATCAATCAAAGGAGTTTGTCTCACAAAGCGTTAAAGCACCCTAGACCAATTAAATCAAATTCCATTCTACCACTAATGAAATAGTTTAATATGAAATATTAAGCTGGATGACTTGGAGTTAAAAAATCTTCAATGTCCATTTTGTTCAGAATTGCATTAACTGTGACAACAGAAAAATTAATAACAAAAAGGAAGAGGGTGAGGCAGGGAGAAAGAATAAAGATGGAAGAAAGCAAAGAAGAAAGACATCAAATAAGAAACTGTCACTCATTCAATTACAGATCAAACAAACTACTAAATGTCAGTAGACCTAATTCTCATGGCAAGAGAAGTCACAAGTAATTTCAAATCTAATATGTAACTTATATGTCAAATTTAGATATCATATTTTCTTCCATACAACAAATGCTTTGCAACACATGAAAGGCTGGAGAAGGGATTTTGTACCTGGACTCCATCATTTCTCTGTTTTCTTCGTTTCAAAGAAGCTTGAATTTGTAATTGGAACTCACGAACAGCATTAAGTATTTCTGCAAAAAATTTCCTTTTTCTGGTCTCAATTTGATTCTTTTCCTCCTCTTCTAATTTTGACAATCTCTGCATTGAAGGTTTTAGAGACAAGAGAAGTAAAAAAAAGCAAATTTAAGTTCATTTCAGACACAGAAAATAAGCATAGAACAAATAACTCCAGATCCGTACGCTACATGTCTTGTTACTTTTACTAGTACATATCATATTGTAGAGAAAAAAGGTGCACAAACGAGAAAACCCTAGTTGATTTATAATTCTTTCTGTATTATAGACCACAAAGACGCACAAAACCTTTAGGATTACTAAATGAAGATCAATATAAAGATGTTGTACTTGATGAAGAAGAGTTGGTTTATATATCTTAAATAAAGCTTAGAAACTTCGTCAAACATTGATGTATTTTATGATTCAAGTGCTTGAAGTAGTGATTCACCTATATACATCATGAGAATTCTTAAAATATGCATTAGGTTTTTAATCTTTATATTGATCATTACCAATTAACTCTTGAATACTTTAAGGCCATCCCTACATCTTCAGAAAGCATCTTGGACTTTTGGAGCCCTTAGTGCTAAAAGTGACTATTAATAACTATTTTTCAACTTTTGTAAAAGCGTGTGTATGTGTGATTGAGTGTGAATCCCCATATGATGTTTTCAGCATGGCTTCTAACAACCTAGGAACTATGAATATCGAATTGAAATAAGACCATTATATTTTCAATGCCTGTTTTAGTGACAACGCGACCCAGATAGCTCCAGACTAACAGTCAAGTATCAATGGACTTAGCCATAAACCATCATAGAAGCCAACGAGCAATTGGAGGAATCCACCAAAAAGCTGGCACATTCTCATTGCATCAATAAAGCCTCATCATCCAGAGAGATGAACAATAACATATGATGCACATTATATGGAAATATGTATAATCACCTCAGCATCTCTTTTCTTCCTTAATTGATCATCAGCATCCATGGAAAAGGGATCTCCAACACCATACAGAGGACGACGCAACCGCATCATTCCCCAATCAAACAACTGCCTGTCAGGATATGCACATTTAACATTGAGCCAGTATTCAGCACTCACATCAGATCGAATCTTTCTCTGCAACTCTGCTAGCTGCCAAAAAAAGGTCCTTGCCGACAAGGACACAATTCATGTCATTTCTCGGCCCTAGCAGGAACAAACAAATATTTGTATATACTAATCATCCTCACCAGAAAAGACAATTAGCTACACATTTTATTCCAATGAAGAGAAAGTTAGATGTTTCATCTGCTAAATGTTTGACTTGATACATTGGAGCCACACATAAGAGTGACACAACCACAAGAGTGTTCTAGTTTAAAACTTGTCAAAAGACAAAAGTGCTGACTAGCTTCTAACAAAGGCGCAACTTGGCCAAACTCAATAACATTTCAAAAGCCACAGAAACAGAAGCTTCCTACTTCACATAAACAGAAAGGAAGTCTGCCTAGCATCTAAGATAGGCAAAAGCCCACATATACTGTCTGGGTGTATCTATCTTCTAAGATAGACATGAGCCACAATACACCAAGTGTCAAAGAAAGATTTCAAGAATCAAATTTACCTTCAGTCCATACAGTTCAAGCAGGCACTTTGTCTGCAAGTCCTCTCCCCTACTTGAAGGCAATCCTGGTTCAAAACAATACTGCATCTAAGTAAACTTCTTCTAAAATCGTTGATATAACTTAAGCCAATCTCAGCCAATGCACAAGGACAGCCAACACATTGTTTATACTTTGAGCATGATAACTTAGTTTGGTCTTCCATCTATCAGATCTCAAGCAAGCTTATCAACAAGGAAAAGATTAAATCTAAACCAACAATCACCACTTACCACCAAATCCTTGGCCAAGATTGATGGTATTATAGAAGCTATAGTTCTAAAGGTCATTAGTAGTATAACAGCGTTATTAAAACAGATTGATTAATCTATCAATGGTACGAAAAATTGAAAGGATTCATAAGATTATTGCTTGAATGAATTCACATACTGAAAACAGTGCTAAAAAATAAACAGGTGCAAAATTTGCAAGAGAGAAGGTGATGCTTCTTTTTTACTATAATTGTTCACCTTCTAGTTCATTTAACCGATGCTGAATCTGACTTTTATAACGGCTTTCCCTTTCTTCCTTCAATTTGTAACCTGACACACAACTTGGTCGTTGTTTCAGTAGTGCATCTTCAAGATCCTTCAACAAATCTTCTTTAGAATTTCCTGTTTCATCCTGCACAATCCGAAAACAATAGCACAAATTTGATAAAAGATAGAAGCTTTATAAAAACAAAACAAAAAGAAAAAGGAAAGCCGTGGGGTATAACTGAACAAGTACTGTAACCGAGAACTAGTCTAGATAACAAAATTGTGAAATATAGGCTAATTTCGCACAAATTAAGCCTAAAAAGTTCTACCTAAGCTGCAAATAGCATGCCCACAAACAATTCAAAACACCGGGAACTCATAAATTTTCCCAAATTCACAGAGAAATCCTGGAAAAAACCAAAACTTGACAAGAACCCATTACACCGAAACATCCCTAGACACACAAACTCCACCAATAACCCCAAAAATCAGATACCACAACACAAAATTAAACAAAAAATTAAGGTAAAACACCAACCAAAACCTTGTCAGCATGGGCATCCCCCTGTTTCTCCTCAGATCCGACTCCACCCCCACTCCCATCAGGGACCTCGCATTCACGGTCATCACTGGAAGCATCATCAGCGCCGTGATAGATGGAAGAAACGGTGTTGAAAAGATCAGGAGGCAGAGGGAGGTTACGGGAGACAAGGTTGAGAGCAGAAATGAGAGTCTTGGTCTTCTGGGCATGATCAATAGGTGGCTGTTGCTGCTCTTGGCTCTGCAGCTGAGCCATGAGCGTGGCGGGAGCGAAGCAACGGTTCGCTTATTTAACGAATATTTGAAAGAGGGAATTAATCTGTGCTTGCTATGCCTTTAGAGTTTAGAGTGACAAACAAAAACACGCTCTTCTTACAAAGACAATATAAACATACGCCCGCCCACGCCCCTCCTATTATCGTTTCAATGTTTCACTACTTCGCCCCAAACCCTCTCTTCGCCGCTTTCTCTCTCTTCGCTTATAAGCGGGGATGCTTTGAGGGCCTAGCGCCTTCTATTTGTTTAATCCAAACACGGCTCTGGGTTTACATGGTGAGACATTTATGCCCCTTACTTTATATCAAATCCCGTTTCTATTTAAACTTACTTTATCTTAGTCCAAATAATTATTAAAGTTAAGTTTTCGAACAGTTTTATAAAATTTATGTATATTTTTTAATTTAAATATTTTTTAAAATAAAAACACTTATTTTTAATATTTAAAACATCATAGGTACCTATTTTATGTCTAAATTATTTAATTATGAGGAAATTTTCAAAACATTAACCTAAAACACTTAAAAAGCACACTTACTTGGTTTTAACTCTGAAAGTTACCTTCCAATCCAAATGTCTTGAGAAGTTGAACTTTCAATTTCTTGAAAACTTATAATTTTGTTTGTGAGGAAACGGAAACAAATCACTACCCATAAATTTTACTCACCCAATAAAAACAAGCCTCAAAATAATTATAACGTATTATTATTATTGTTATTGAAAAAGTAGGTTTTATGTTTAGAATTCATTATTTTGTGTGTAAATTGTATACTTTTTCGTAAAATTTAAGGTAAAGTTATATTAAGTCAAATGTTAAACATATTTTTTTTGAAGCATCTTCTATTAGTTTAGATATATACATCCTTTTTTTTTACTAAGATGCTCTCTCATACTTCTTTAGAGGCCATTTTAGTAAGAAAAAAAATTGAAATTAAACAAATTATACTCTAAAATATAAAAATGTGCTAAAGAGATTTTTTTTATTACTATTTATAAATATTATGGGAAAAAATTATTGTCTTTCTATCTTACCAGTAAATAATTTAAAATATATAACATTAAACTATTTCACAGTGCTTATTGTAATTTTATTATTTAAGATATTATTATATCACATTTAATAATTTTATCATTTCACAACTTAAGTTCAATCTTCAGTACCTATTTTCCTATACATCAATATTGATTTTTTAAAAAATAAAAAATAAAATCATTTCATAGTATTAACCTATTCTTAATTATTACTCTTTATAAGGCATAGGAAAAAAAATGTTTTTTTATCATATTTATAAGTTACACCATAAAATTTTCAACATGTGAATGTATTACTGTACCCTTTGTTAGTTCGGTGTTTTGATGATTACAAATTCTTAGTTATTGAATTAAGTAATCTATGCCTAAGTTGTGGGTTGCTCGAGCATACTCGATCTAATGAATTGTTTAAGTGTTTCAGAAAGGCAACTCGAGCAGGGAACTTAATGCCCAAACATAATTTAATAGTTGGACCAGGAATGCTCGAGTAGAGTGACTGGCGTGCCCGAGCATCATCGGGTTGATAGCAAAGTTCAGAGGAAACATGCGCATACTTGAGCAAGTGCGTAGCAACGCTCGAGCATCATCAAAGATAGATGCAAAATAAAAGCCATGCATGAAGCAGAGTGTAAGTAATGCTTGAGTAGAGGTAAATAGTGCCCGAGCAGTATCAACATATTCTTCGCTCTTTGTCTCTGAATGACTTGTGCTCGAGCATGATTATGACATGCCCGAGCAGTATGCTCAAGCAAAAGAAAAGCAATGCTTGAGCAGTATCGCTGAGTCTCTTAGTCGTCGCCTCTATATGCCTTATGCCTGAACAAGAAAATATCATGCCCGAGCAGGAATGTTATGTTACTCGAGCAAGCATGCTCCTAAGTTATTAGTTGCTCTCGGTCTCAACTATGCCCGAGCGTTGTCTCTGGGATGCTCGAGCATTGGCTACACTAACTCAGAATGATGCCAGAGCATGAAGTCTTAGTTGCTTAGCATCAGCGATGATTGATGGTTTAAAAAGCTTTGTTCTAGGCATGCTCGAGCAAGTACAGTTGAGTGCTCGAGCAGTAGCTCGATGTTGCTCGAGCATAGAATGATATTCTATTCTTACAATATACTTCCTCTTTGGTTGCCTGAGCATACTAACAGTCATCCTCGAGCATGATCATCCTTTGTTAAGTAAAACGAGAAGTTTTAAATTCAAATCCCTTGGGTTATCTTCAATCCTTCTCCTATATCACTCAAAGTTATTTAGACTAAATACTAATCATCATTTTGAGTGTATTTCAGGTTGTTAACCATTATTTAGGTGAAAAACAAGATTCTGACATAAGCATTAAATACTGAGCCGAAACAAAGCGCGAAAATGGCATCTTCCATCTGTGCCCAAGTAAAGCATGTCAGCAACTCCCATTCCTCATTTAATGCTCTTTCTCAATGGGCAAAAAGAATAAGGAATGTCAAACGACTTTTGCTGACCAAGCAACATTTAAAAATGAGTTTCGCCTCAGTTCGTGTCTAATGGAAAGAATTCATGTCTAAACAGATTAATGGGCAAGGACTCCATCAATGTCTTCCACAACGGTCATCAATGCTCCACCTATAAATATTAGAAGCATTGAATTTATCAACTACCGAAATACTGTGCATTCAATTCAAATTTATTGCAATATACTATTTCATTAACTTCGCTAATATCTTCGGATATTTCTGTGTACTTCAGTGTTTATCTTTTATCTACTCGTGAGGAGTTTCTAAACACTTATTTGATTATTGTTTTGTTAAATCTTAAGGTTGTGGAACCTTAAGTGTGGGTGTACGATTACAACTTGTAAGGGGGAGTGAATCCTAGAGTGAGAGGATTACTTCGTACAGAGTGTGTAATTGTATCTGTGTTTGAAAATAGTGGAAATGAGTGTTTCTGGGGACTGGACGTAGGTCTAAGAATTGGATCGAACCAGTATAATCTCTTGTGTCCATTGCTCTTCTCTCTGTCTCTGTTTTAAGTTCTTGAGTCTTAGTGAAAGATTTTTTTAATCACCTATTCACCCCCTCTAAGTGATATTTCATCTTCATTTGGTATCAGAGCGTTGGTTTCTCAGTTGGGCTTAACATTCCGAGAAAGATCATGGAAGGAATATTACCTTACGGTGCTTCAATTAACCTGCCACCTGGCTTCAATGGCAAGCACTACTGTTTTTGGAAAGCCAAGTTCAAAGTCTTCATCTTGGCTACTGAGTATGGTCTGTGGAGGGTGTTCAAGAGAGGAGACTACACGCCATCTGTTCTCAAAAATGGTCTTAGAATTCCAAAACTAGAGGAAGACTATGACGAGAATGATAGAAGACTAGTCACTCTCAACAGCAAAGCTATTCTCATGCTTCAAAGTGCACTAAGTCAAAGTGAATACTTCCGCATTTTCACTTTAACATTTGCAAAAGCTATGTGGGATGCTTTGGAAATTTCTCATGAAGGAACAACTGGAATCAAGGAAAATCGTGTAAATACCCTCAAGATCGAGTATGATTTACTTCGTATGAAGTATGGGGAATCCATTGGCGAATTCCAACTCATATTCACTCACCTGATTAATCAATTGGCTGCTTTGGGTAAACACTATGAGCAACCTGTCAAAGTGAGGAAAATTCTAAATGTCCTTAGCAAGGAATAGGAAGCCAAAGTCACCGCAATTGAAGAAGCTCGTGGAGAATCAATGGCATCTGTGGCAGCTCTCTTTGGTAGCCTATCTGAGTATGAAGGAAAGATCAAGCTTAGAAAGGGACTTGATGAGATAAATGGCAAGAGCAAAGGGATTGCTCTCAAAGCAGTCAAAGAAGCTGAAGAATCAGATGTTGAAGAAGAAGACGAAGATGAAGAGCTAGGCATGATGGTCCGAAGATTCAAGAAGTTCTAAAAGAATGATCAATGATTCAGAAATAAATTCCAGAAAGGAAGCTTAAGTAACAGACGTGATTTCAAGGATAAGGAACAAGTCATCTGTTACAAGTGTGAAAAATCGGGACACTACAAATCAGAATGCCCTCAATTGAAAGGCAAAGAAAAGGAGGAGGAGAAGAAGTTTAATCACTTCAAAAAGAAAGCCTACGTTTCTGCCATATGGGGTGACAGCTCCTCGGATGAGGAAGAATGTGAAGAAGAGGAAGTAGCTAATGTATGTTTAATGGCTGAAGAAGAAGAGCAACGTGACAACAATGATGAGGTATATGACTCGCAACCTACATATGATGACTTATTTGTTGAGTACAATGTTTTACAATCTGAATTTGAAAAGGTTGCCAAGAAATATATAGATTTGAAAAAGAAGAACATAATTCTTGAATAGCAAGTTAAGAATGTTTCTTGTGAAAACATTGTTTGTGAAGAATGCCTTGATTTAGAAAAAAAGAATTTGTATCTCATAAAAACGCTTGAGAAATTCACTAAAAGAAGTGAAATGCTCAACGTAATTTTGAAAGCTCAGAGGTTGACAAATGATCGGTCAGGCATAGGATACAATCTTGTTTTTGACAAAAAGAAAGGCAAGAAGAAAACTGGTGGAAAATCCTATTTGAACTATTTTCAGAAAACAGTTCACACTTCAAATCCTTTTGCTCACTGTAATTACTGTAACCGAAAGGGACATAGTACCTCATCTTGTTTTCATAAGAAAGATAGAAGAGATAAACCTGTTAGCAACTATCAGTGGGTACCAAAGGGAACCTATGTTCCTAAGGCTCGAACTAACCATAAAGGACCCAAGAAAAGATGGGTACCTAAAATTTAATCTCTTCTGATTTGCAGGTTTGTCTGAGAGCATCAAGAATCAACAAGTGGTACATTGACAGTGGGTGCTCCAGATACATGACGGGGGATCAAACCAAATTTGTTGCAATGAGATCAAAAGATGGTGGCAAAGTCACCTTTGGAGGAAACCAATCTGGAAAGATCGCTGGAATTGGAGAAATTGGTGCAAAGGATGGACCCCAGATCAAAGATGTATATCTTGTGGAAGGTCTATGTCACAACCTCCTGAGCGTGAGTCAAAGTGCTGACAAGAACAATTGGATCATATTCGATTCAAAAGAATGTCTCATTGTCAACAAAGGTGATCTCTCAATCGATAAAGGTAAACTTAAAGTATTATTTAAAGCTCCTAGATAAGGTAATTGCTATACCTTAGATTTACCTAATGTTAGTTCTGAAAAATGTTTTGTTAGCAACTTGGACGAAAATTGGTTGTTGCATAAGCGTCTGGCTCATGTGAACATGTTCCAACTGGACAAGTTGTTAAGAAAAGATTTAGTTGTTGGTTTACCTAAATTGCGTTTTAAAAATGACATGATCTGTGATTCTTGTCAAAGAGGTAAACAAACTAAATCATCTTTTAAAAACAAGCTTGAAATTTTGAATCGACCTCTTCAACTACTTCATATGGATTTAGTTAGACCGGCAAGAGTTAAAAGTCTTGGTGGAAATTTGTATACTCTGGTCATTGTCGACGATTTCTCTCGATTTACTTGGACTATCTTTTTATCTTCAAAAGATGAAACATTTGATCTGTTTGTTGTGTTTGCCAAGAAAGTGCAAAACGAGAAAGGTGTTTGCATTTCAGGTATCCGAACTGATCATGGAAGTGAGTTTGAAAATCAAGCCTTCAGAGAATTTTGTGATGCTCATGGCATTGATCACAATTTCTCGGCTCCAAGGACACCACAACAGAATGGTGTGGTTGAAAGGAAGAATCGTGTGCTCACTGAAATGGCCCGTGCAATGTTGAACGAAAATCAGACTTCACAAGTCTTCTGGGCAGATGCAATGAGCACGGCCAATTATATTTCCAACCACGCCTATCTCCGAAAGAAGCTCAACAAAACTCCATATGAACTTTACAAAGGAAGGAAACCAAACTTGGCTCACCTACATGTTTTTGGCTACAAATGTTTCGTTCATAACAATGGTAAGGATAAGTTGGGTAAGTTTGATTTCAAATCCGACGAAGATATATTTCTTGGTTATTCTAATAGGAGTAAAGCATATAGAATTTTCAATAAGCGTACTCGTTTAGTAGAAGAGTCAATTCATGTTGTGTTCTGTGAATCTAAATATGATAATTATTTAGATGATGATGAACCTATTTATAAGAATAAATTCTTTTCAAAAACTACTCCTGCTTCTCTTGAAAATCCAAAAAATGTTTTTGAAAATGATTCTTAAAACTCTTGTGAAAACCCGGATCAATCTCAACCTAAAGCTTGGAAGTTCATTAGGAATCATCCTTTGGACCAAGTAATAGGGGATATAAATCAAGGTGTAAGAACCAAAAAAAGTACATTGAATGAGGTTACATTTTCTGCCTTCATATTTGAGATTGAACCCTCTAAGATTGACGAAGCCCTATCAGACAATGATTGGGTGATAGCAATGCAAGAGGAATTACATCAATTTGATAGAAATCAAGTTTGGGACTTGGTACCTAGGCCCAAAGACCATCCGGTCATTAGCACTAAATGGGTATTCTGTTAGTTCTCTATGTGTTTTGATGATAACTGACAATTGTAAACACAAGTGAAGTTTGTCTTTGGTAAGTTGAAAAGCTTACTGTCAAAGGCAAACTCGAGTTTTGGATGCAAAACTCAAGTTTGGACTTGACAGAGAGTAGTTCAATTTTATGAACTAAAGAAAACTCCAGTTTGCTTAGGCAAACTTGAGTTTGCAAGACATAGAAAACATTCTAAGTTTTTCACATTAAGACAAACTCGAGTTTTGGTTTACAAACTCGAGTTTGTACCATACAGAGACACTTCAATATTTTCTAAAGAAATCAAAACTCTAGTTTTGATTTACAAACTCCAGTTTCCATTTGCCAGAAAGTTTGTTAAAGTTTTCTCTTATGAGGAAACTCGAGTTTGGGTTTTGTAAACTCGAGTTTTGGTCATACAGAGAGCTCCCAAAGTTTTGAACTTAAGCAAACTCCAGTTTGCGCCAAATGAAGAGTTTTGTCAAGTTTTGTGAACTTGACCAAACTCAAGTTTGTGTTTTCAAAACTCGAGTTTGGGCTTGGCAAAGAGCCTCAATGTTTTTAATCCTAAGCAAACTCCGGTTTTTGCACTTGGCCAAGTATTTTCTAAGTTTTCCAAAGTTTTGAGAAAACTCGAGTTTGTATTTGTAAACTTGAGTTTGTGCTTGATGAGAGTTTTCATGTTTTACCTACTTTAAAAACTCCGCCCATTTGGCAAAGATTTTCAAACTTAAAAGGAAACTCGAGTTTGGTTTAGTTAACTCGAGTTTGTGCTTTGCGAGAGCTTTGCTATCTTTCGCATTTTTGAAAACTCTAGTTAAGATTGGAAACTCCAGTTTTGAGCTTTTGGACTTAAACATGTTTTCACTATAAAAGTCCAAAACTTGAGTTAGTCATTAACAAACTCGAGTTTGGCTCAATACTCAAAATGGACTTCCAAAACTCAATTTGCGACATTCTTCTCTGGAAGAAGAAAACTCGAGTTAGGATTTGGAAACTCGAGTTTGGCTTCTGAAGCAAAGTTACAAACTCCAGTTTGTAAGAACAAACTCGAGTTTGTGTCGTTGAGTTTGAAAATCAAATTGCACGAATTTGTGAAATCTTCATGTTTGATCTTAATACTTCTTATCATCACTCATTACTATTCCTAACTATGTTTAATCAGTTTGTTAGTGAGTTTCAGATGATTTAGAGGATATTAAATTAAGATTTGAACAAAAGCAAAAAGTGATGTCAGCACATTAAATGCAATGTCCAGAAAGCTTGCATCCTTTTGGACAATCATTCTTCACACGTCGCAAAGGGATTAATGTTTCCTTTCCTCATCCAGTAGCTGCTCTTCCAACGGATTAATATTTAAGAAGTCAACCATGAACTTCTGTGCAACTAGATTAACCAAAGAGTAGAAAGAGAAGAAGACCAAAGCTTAACCTAATCCTTACTTAATGCTGACAACAATCACATTGAAGATTACAATGGTCATTTAATGCTCTCTCCATATAAATAAAGCTGCATTCAATTCTTCATAACAACCAATCTGCAGAAAACGAAAATCATTCAAGTTTCCAACTACTCTTTGAGTTTTCTCTGTAAAGTATCTTTTGATACATTTGTATTTCGGTGATTATCATTATCCACTCTTAGAGAAAGTATCATTTATTGAAATCATTCATTGTAAGAATCTCAAGTTGTGGGACTTGGAGATTGGGCTATTTGATTATAACTTGTAAGAGGGAGTAAGTTCTAGTGAGAGAATTACTCTGAGAGTTACAGAGTGTGTAATCATTTGAGTTAGTGAAATCCTAGAGTATCTGGGGACTGGACGTAGGTCAAGAGGTTGGACCGAACCAGTATAAATTCCTTGTGTCTTGCTCTTTCTCCTACTACTCTATTTTAATATTTAAAAACAGAGTTCTTTGAAAAGAATTTTAAAATCCCCAATTCACCCCCTCTTAGTGATTTGCTCCACTTTCATATTCAAGAACAAACGTGATGAATCCGCAATCATAGTCCGTAACAAGGCTAGATTAGTTGCCAAAGGCTATAATCAGGAAGAAGGAATTGATTATGAGGAAACGTATGCTCCAGTAGCTAGATTGGAAGCCATACGTGTACTATTAGCCTTTACGTGTATCAAGGGATTTAAACTCTATCAAATGGATGTTAAGAGTGCTTTTCTAAACAGTTTTATTCAGGAGGAAGTTTATGTTGAACAACCTCCTGGTTTTGAAAATGATCATCATCCAGATCACGTGTACCGTCTCAAGAAAGCTTTATATGGTCTTAAACAAGCTCTTAGAGCTTGGTATGAGCGGTTAAGTAAATTTCTTTTGGATCAAGGTTTTGTTAGAGGAAAAGCAAACACAACACTCTTCATTAAAAGTAAGAAGCTTAATGAAATCTTAATTGTGCAAATATATGTAGATGACATAATATTTGGTGCTACTAATGATTCTCTCTGTGAGGAATTTTCCAAGAAAATGCAGGGTGAATTTGAAATATCAATGATGGGTGGGCTCAATTACTTCCTCGGACTGCAAATCAAACAACGGAAGAATGAGATTTTCATCTCTCAAACGAAGTATCTCAGTGATTTGCTCAAGAAGTTTGGTATGGAACATTACAATGGAGCCGACACTCCAATGAGTTCAACTGCCTCCCTAGATCCAGATGAAGAGAAAGGCAAAGATTTCAACATAACCAAGTATAGAGGAATGATCGGATCACTGCTATACTTGACTGCAAGTAGACCCGACATTCAATTTAGTGTGGACATATGCGAAAGATTTCAAGCTGCTCCTAAAGAATCACATGCCGAGCATGTTAAGAGAATTTTTTGATATCTTTCGGATACAAAGGAATTACATCTCTGGTTTCCTAAAGGTCAATCAGAGCGCTTGGTTGCATATTCTGATTCGGATCACGCTGGATACAAAACTGATAGAAAAAGCACTAGTGGACAATGTGAGTTTCTCGGAGGTTCACTCGTATCATGGTTCAGCAAGAAGCAAACCACTATGGCTATATCCTCCACTGAAGCTGAATATGTTGTTGCCTTAAGCTGCTGTGCTCAAGTCTTATGGATCAAACAACAACTCCAAGACTTGGGGATTCATCTGAAGGAGATTCCAATCCTTTGTGACAACACCAGTACAATAAACTTGGCTAAAAACCCAGTACAACACACATGAACCAAGAATATCGATGTGAGACATCACTTTATTCATGATCATGTTCAAAAGAAAGATGTCAAGGTGATGTTCATTCCCACACATCTTCAGTTGGCTAATATCTTCACCAAACCGTTGGCTAAGGAACAATTCACGTTCATCCATAGAGAATTGGTTATGGCAGATCCCAATGAATTGTAAGTATTCTCTCTTCAATTAATTTAATTCAATAAGATATTACTAACTTTAGCATCAGAGTTTCTAGCTTATGTTTATGCAGGATGCTCTGTTCTGACGCTAAAAAATAGAGGGTAACAGAGTGAATACTGCTCGAGCACACCTCCTCTTTTTGCTTGAGCAATGATGGGAAGAGTCTATCGAAGAAGTAAAGACAAAGAACCCCGCTCGAGTACATCCCACATCATGCTCGAGCAATAGCGGGATGCATTATGAAAGGCTCAGGAAGAACGCTGCTCGAGCAACAACGGGCTATATGAAAAATAACGAACAGAGGAACTATGCTCGAGCACTTATCTCTATATGCTCGAGCATGAGAAACTGCTGGAAGAACATTATGATTAGAAATCTTTATCCCATTGCTCCAAGGGTTCAATTATCATCAATAAGTCAAGTATTCACAGAGCATACTTGATGGGAGGTCAGTCTTGATCATTTACATTATTAATATAAATACTCTTGTTCATCCCTGCTCGAGTAAGACATGAAGGCTGCTCGAGCAAGAACCCTGCTCGAGCACTAAGAAACCCATGCTCGAGCAATATCGCGTGATAAAGTTTTAAAATAGAGATGTCGTTTCATTTCACCTTCAGTTACTCTTCTTCCCTGTGCCGTCACAAACTTCATCAATCCCGGCAACTCAATCACTAACCGGTAAAGAAAATAAAGATTGTTGAAACTCTAGGACTAAGATTCGAAAGAAAATAAAGATTGAGCCTGAATGCGACGAGAGGAGTGTAATGGAGCTCAGATTGGAGCCAGGAGAGTAGCTTCAAGTCTGAGAGGAATTAGAGGGACGGAGCTGTTGGGTTTGTGAATTGTTGGATGAGTCAGAATAATGAGCAACTCGGAAGAACAGAGAGATAAATTGACCACCCCGAACATCGCGACAGTGAGATCTCAGTTACTACTTTTGTCTTTGTTTTCCATCCGAAAACAAATTGTAGAACGAAGAAATATGAAACTGAAACAGAACAAATAACCAGCGGAAGAAATAACCAAAGAAGCAACTCGAACCAGAAGAGAGGCAAAGAAATCGTAAGAGCAAATCACCAAAGAAGCAAATCGAACCACAAATCGGGCCAGAGAAGCATGCTTTTCCGACACCGCAACAGATCCAAAGATCCAGCCATAGAAGCATGCTTTTCCAGGTAACAAACAAACCAGAAGAAGAAATCACCAAAGAGGCAAATTGAAACGAAGATCTGGCGAGTTTCAGGATCAGACAACCTTTGCCAACGAGTTTCAACAACGATGCAACGTAGGTGAAGAACAGCTTCGTTATGATTTTCAAGATCAGACATGATATGAAGAATAGATCCGGAGGTGAGACTCGTATATAGCACGAAACGGACTGCACAACATAGGTGTGGGAATTAATTTCCCATTCAATGCTCATTGAGACCCAGAATTGAAGAAGCGCGGTGGAGGTAGCTCGTATGGCAAGATCTGGACAAATGAAGGTCTAGGAATTGATTTGCTCACGTATGGCAAGAGGATTGTGCATAAATTTGGGGGGGGGGGGGAGAGCAATGTGGAAGCTAAAATGACACAAGGGCACTGTGCAAACGGTCGAAAGTCAATGCCAGACGCTGCAAATGGTGGCTTCTCTCACAAGTCGCTTTTTTAAAGATAAGTCCATCACAAACAAAACTACCTCAAACACCAAAAAACACTTAATTTTCCCTAATTGGGCTTTTACTCATGGCCACTAGGCTTTTAAGGCTGTCAAACGCCATGTTAAACATGGCCTAAAATTGTAATACGTTCATGGAAAATACTAGTTACATCTGTCATGCACAGCCACTTTCTGCATCTGCTTTTCCGATGACCCAGCATAACCCAAAAGCAAGCAATTACCATAAATGACATATACAGATGGGCCAACATGAAAGTTGATAATTAAGGTAAACAATGTACGTTTACAATTTCACAAAGGTCCTGAAAAGAATAGTACAAGTAGGCAACATTGTGTTCCCTTTAGAATGTAACTATGTATGGGGAAAGATTCAAACTTGGCCTTTCCCCTTGGCAAAGAACAGAAAATCTATGGACCCCGTCCTACTTTTAACCGTAGTTTGGAGAATTGTCGCCTGAACAAAAACTGAGGAATCCATGAATGTTTCATGACCATGGATATTCTCCACTAACTCAACTTTCAACTCTGCAATGCACGGCTGATTGGTTCTTGGAAGTACTGGAGAGAGATAAAGATAGCCTCCTATTCAAACAGATGGAAATTAACAGAGACAATATTCTTAACAGGTAAAAACCCTTTTTTTTTTAAACACTTTTAACTAGCAGAAGGACAAAAAAGGTTAGGTTGACAGTACCTCAGTCCGGATTGTTCGGCTCCCCTGATGAGGACACGTGTTCAAGTATGAATGGAATACATCACCTGCATTTTTCCCCTTTTTCAAAATTGTTATAAGGGGCGGGGAGCGGCAAGGAAATTTTATTCAGCACTGTTGTCCTTTTCCAAATGCAAATTCTACATCTATGACAAACAATTACACGCATCTTGCAAAGACATCCAAGGTTGCTCAATGTCACTATTTATGAAACTATGAGATTCTGTGCATGTAGCATGGCGAAATTTATAAGACTGAAGACGAGCTCACAACAGACCAAAAAAAAACAACAACCCAAAAGCACAGAAAACATATTTCATGAACTGAAAAAGGCATCTCACAAGAGTGGTTTTAGGAATTCCAAGGGAATCTGTGATTGGCAGCTGTTTTGAGAAATTATTGAACAATGGGGTACCTTTAAGACATCATCTTCTTCAATGCATTCTTCTAACCCAGCAAGTCCACCAAAGGCAATCAGTAAGTGTCTACCAATTAGAGGCAAGAGCAAACCATAAATTAATTTTGAATGGAAACGACTTTGAATCATCACAAATATAAAATTTACTAAACTTTCACACTTCACTACTTCAGATATACTATTATTTAGTCTGTCAAGCCTGAACTAAGTAGAAGGATTTCACCAGTGGGTCTTGAAGAAAAAGAAAAAAGAACACTAAAAAGAAGTAATCTAAAAAAGTTAAGAGTTAGGGCATAAATAACCTATCTAGTATAAAGAATTTTATAATTGATAATACAGCCAAATACCTAAAGGAAGGAATTTGAAGATCAGATGACTTGATAATCTGACCATGCTCAGAGGTACCGATTATATGATCATAGCCACCCTGTCATATTAGCATACGTTAACAGGAGAAAAGGCATATGAATTAGAGTAAAACAAAAATTTATGGAATATGGATGTTGGAAGGAAAAGTCCAAGATGGAAAGAGAAAAGGAGAGAAGGGATACCTTGTATGTGCAATCCTTAAACACTGAACTCAGATTATGTGCATAACGCACTTGATATCCCCAGTATTGTCCTTCTTCCCTAGGCTTGGAGGATGAGACAATCTGATGTGGTAAATCTAGATGAATGAAGCAGATCATCGTAAATAAGGTCCATAAACATCAAACTTGGTTTCAAACCAGAGAAAGATGACACAATCAATAAAATAGCCAAATAACAAGTATCAGCAAGCCCTAGTCTTAACTGAAGCTCCTTAAGAACTACACTTCCTCAATAATCACCTTAGCCCTAACTTTCTCTTACATTACATGCATTTTTTTTTCTTTTTCTATCAGAGCTTCATAGGTAAGCAGGGCAGATGACTCGTTTCAAGAGAAGAATGATAGAACTTTAGTTAGAACATCTGTGAAACATTGTTCCCACTTGCAAATTAAGTATATGGTTGAGAAAACTGTGTTTTTCCATTTTGGAAATTATGTTTAGTGCAACGATCTCTTATCATTCATAGGGGCATGAAATAAATATGCAAGAAAACTCCACCAACCCTCCCCAAAAAATTTTGAAAGGAAAAGGAATTTACAGAAAATCTGGGATAGAACAAAAAGGAACATCACTCTATAGAAATGGCATATCAGAATTACATTTTAGAAGTTAAAATTTGTCATAATGAGTTTGCAAGAGAACTAAATGAAGACCCCAAGCTGATACTGAAAGGTTGCACAGAAAAGGAAGCCAACTTAATTTATCCCCCTCCCCAAGGATAAATACAAAACAAATAAGCCATCCCTTTCATTGAGGAGACAAAACAAAAAGAAAATGGCATTGGATTTGACGGACTCACAGTTGGAAGTGGGGAGGTGGGAATACCTTGAAGAAGCTGAGACGTATAACATAACAGCAAGAAGGATGAAAATATAGTCTGCATAATCCTATAAGGATGGCATGGTTTATGGCGAATATCATGTGACACAATTTACAGAAAAAATGATTGCAAAACAGGTTAAGCAGACCAAAATATAGCAGATAAACAAAGATCAATTTATTACCAGAATCCAAATTGCGGTTGGCACCCATTGCCACAGTAACTCTTCTTTGTGGCTCAAGTTCTTGGTCAACTATAATATGCTGCATAGGTTGAGTACTAAATTAGAACATACACAAATACACTCAATACTTTCCAATGACCATGACTTTTGAAAAAAAGAAATAATAAACAAACAGATGGTCAGAAGTGTTTCCATCCATACACAGTAGTTAACAGTCAACAAAACAACATTCAGATTATATCAGATCAAATATAATCCGGAGCTAGCAAGTGGTGAATGTCAGGATAATACTTCAAGGCATTCACTACTGAAAAGCGTCAGAAGAGAAACACAGAAAGAGAATGGTTGAAAGATAATAGAAAAGGAAACGAAGGAGTGTGCAACAAAATGAAAGACTCGTTGGTTGTTGCCAAGCAAAATGTTTAGCTCCAGGTTAAGTAAACTTTGAGATAATATGCCCATACCTTACTCAAACCCACATCAACTAGTGTTCCTCCAGAGTTTGAATCTTTTTCTTTTAGGGTGACACCTATGAAATTATGGCATTAAATAAAAAATCCGGCCAGAGTAACCATGGGAATAAAACAATGAATGATGCAGTAAATGATCTTATTCTATTTTCTTACCAAGGAAAAGAGACACTTTATGGAGTAAAAAGTGCATTCAAATAATGCAAAGGACAATGTGCTAGCCTAAAATGGTTAAAGAAATAGCAAGATTATTAAACCCGAACTAGCCACTGAATTGGTCGAGGTACTGGGTCAAGAGTCAGTGAGTCAGACCAGAGCTAACCCGGGGCCAAACCGGTAAGAAATCGAAGATTTCATGGCTATTAATATAAAATTCTAAGGGGGAAAAAATCGATTTAAAAAAAAAAAAATAATGAACTGGGTTGATACCTGGACCAGTTCGCCGATTTCTGGGACGAATTGGCCAGTGCAGTCCGTGTTTTAAAACCCTGAGAAATAGACAAGGTAACTAACACCATAAAGCTACTCATTCCCTCTACATGTATTTCAGGGTGATTTCCTCAATAGACGCATAAGACAAACAAGAGAGGCTCATAGGCCATGTACACAACCATATTCATAGCAGATAGTAACGATCATGCTTATAGCAACTTAACCTCTCCGAGCATGAACAATGTATTACGGCCCAAACCATATCAATTCTTTGAATGCCTAAAAAGTCAAAATTTCAGGTTATGAAGTGAGAGCAATAAGGTAGGAAATATTCCTGATATGCTTCTTTTTTTCTTCACAAATAACTATTATTTTTCTTCAGATGAAACGATGTTTCCAGTTTCCAAATTCATAAACATCATTTTCATGATAAAATAACAAAAGGACATACGGAGCTACCCATTGATATGCTGCAAGTGCTGGGTTACAATCCCTTGCATAGGCCAGTCAATGACAAAAGAAGATTAAAATCAAGCTACCATGAACAAAGAATTTTTACTTTTCATTTACTAGAAGATATGGCGTAAGAAATTTCAGTTGAATATGAAAGCCTACCTTCTCGATATGGACCCCATTCATGTTTACGTAAATGGTGTGGAGCATCAACGGGTGGCAACAAGCCCTGTTAAGCATAATACAAATTGCTAAAGTTAGACACGGAACGACGATTAAATAAACAAATTAAAGAAACGCAGTTACTGGCCGTAGTAGTAGGAAAGCTGCATTTCAATGAATTGATCGAACCACAAATCTCAAGCTGTTATGTCTTGGGAAGAGAGCCTTTCTCAAATACTGGGGCGTTTCAAGATACTGTAAGATTCTTATGAGGAAAGCTGCACCACTTTCTTCATCTGTGCTATCCGACTTCGCAACATTGTAGTCTCTATCAGCGTTACTTTTATTGTCAAATATTACAACCTATTCAAACAACAAGATTGATCTCTGAGAGCAATATAGCTTAGCCAACTTTTCATCATACTATAGAACATTGGGAGGAATCAAAATTTGAAGCACTAGATTACGACAGCCATCTAATCGTGTAAAAAAAAAAAAAAAAGTAGCATCCTAAAACAATTAAGGCAGACCGCAACCTCGTTGATGCGGAAAATAGTGGCAGCACGAGCTATTTGACCAGCCAACTGAAAAGGAGAAACAATTGAAAAGAATTCTCAGAATTAAAGAGAAAAGAGAAATAGAACAAGGGTATCCTGAAAAAATGATTTCTTCTTTGGGTCCTAAGCAAAAAAATGCGGGATTCCCCGTTCTCTGTACTTCCTCAGTAATCAAACAAAACGCAGATAGAGGGGGGAAGCGTACTCGAGTAGCAAGCTCGTAAGATTGTGTATTGTCGATGATAGAACCAGGCACGGCAATGGTGAGAGTAGGTATTTCCTTGGCTTCGTGATCCTCCTTCTCAATATTCCTTTTCTTTTCCTTCTTCCGGAGCTTCTTCTTCATCTTTTGAGCATCACCATTAATAAGCTCGCATTCGTTTTGTGGCTCTTTTACTTCTGTTTCTGCCTCTGAATCGGTTCTTCTCTTTTTTCCCATTTCCGCTACGTCTCTGCTCTGTTCGAAACTAGGAGGAGGCGAGGAGCGGAACCCAACGCCCCTTTGGAGGGTTTTAGGCGCAAGGATCCTTTTTTTTTTTTTTGCCGGGCAATAGGACCTGTATTTGGACAAAATAGGAGCTTTAAATATTAAACTTTTCCAAATTGACATTTACAGGACAAGAAGGAAAACAGAATCGAAAGGGGAAATTGCAAGAGGCTGAGTAAATTGCTCAGACCTAGAGGTTTCTATTTATAATAGAGAGGCAAAATAGAATCGTACATAATTGGTTACAGAAAGGAATATAGTGCCTACGCCTGATGAGAGAGGAGAATCTCTACCGCTGTACAATATCTAAATACATATCTCTACAGAACAAATACTAATTACACAGATTATGAAATACTAATTAATCATTAATTCTAACACTCCCCCTCAAAAGAGAGGGTGTGGTACACAGACCAAGTTTGCTCCTAAAATAAGAAAATTGCATATGAGTGAGAGGCTTCGTCAGACAATCTGCAATTTGATGTTGTGAGGGAACATAAGCAACAGTGATATCACCAACAAGAACTTGATCACGTATGAAATGCACATCAATGTCTATGTATTTACTTCTAGCATGATGAACAGGATTGGAGGCAAGAGCTTGAGCACTTAAGTTATCACACCATATAACAGACAGTTGCTTAAGAAATAAACCAAGTTCAGTGACCAAATTACACAACCATTTGATCTCAGCTGCCCCATCTGCAAGGGCTCTATATTCAGACTCAGAACTTGCTCTAGAGACTACATTTTGCTTCCTAGAAACCCAAGAAACAAGAGTTCCACCCAAGTAGACGCAAAAACCAGCCATAGACCGACGATCATCTAGATCTGTGGCCCAATCTGCATCAGTGAAAGCCATGAAGCGAAAGGACCAAAAAGGTTTAAGATGCAAGGCATAATGACTAGTGCCTTTAAGATACCTAAAAATGTGTTTGACACCCTGAAAATGCACATCAGTGGGACAGGACAAAAACTGACTCAATTTATTAACTGAATATGCAATATCAGGACGTGTAGTAGTGACATATTGTAACGAGCCTATGGCTTGTCTGTACAGGGAAGGATCTAACATTGGAATACCATCAGAAGCCAAGAATTGCTTTCCAGTGGCCATTGGAGTAGGAGCAGGGTGATGAGCACAAATTATACCATGTTTTCCCTGTATTTCATTACTGAATTGTATGGTAAATGAAAGCTTAAACTGCAAACAATCCAAGCAAAAAGGCATATATTCATGATATAGGGAACTGAAGGATGGAAACCATTTACATCCTGAACATGTGCTAAGAAGGAGCAAATTACATTGCTTTTAAAGAACGTATAGCAAAGCTGATACGATGCTATAGCATTCTGACCGCAACTCGAACTGCAATAAAAAGCATCACGAAAGCTACAGCAAAGTAAAGGATGCAATGCTATGCGGCATATTTTCTGACCTTTTTATCTAGCTGATTTCGGGAATAAATATAAAAGATCGAGATCGACAGGTAGATTGTCGACATAATGAAATAGAAGATGCGGAGGATCGAAATGGAAAGATTTGAAGAATCCCACAGGATCAGCAGAATCAATCTACAACCAGAAGATGCGATAGATCTCGACATATTTGGAAAGCCCAGCTAGCTGAAACTTGCGTCACACGGAAGACTAAATATAAAAGGGAACAACAGGTCAACCCGAAAGGAGAGTCGCACAGAACCAACACAAGATTACACATTCGGCCGACTCAAAAGAAGAGTGAGAAACTTCACTAGCACGAGAATTCCAGGATAACCCGGCATCCTTCCTTGCAGTAAGACGGAGGGAAGAAGACGTGGAGTGGTGACATGACAGGGCTTCTTCCACGCCGTCAGAACGCCGTCACGCTTTCTGTTTTCATTTATTTTACTTTATTAGTTAGATCATGGGTCATTCTGCTACTATCTGTTTTGTGTTTCCCTCGTCAGTCATGAACTAACTTTCTGATGGCTGAACGAGGATGAATTCGTAAGTGTTATATGAACCCGCTTGAAAGTTCTTAATTTAATAGATTCGGTTTGCGTATCGTTGAATTAATTACTAGTCGATTAGAGGAATCTAAGGGCTAGATTTGTGGTTTCGGCTTATTGGCAAGGAGTCAAGGCTAGACCTCTGAGAAACAGTGTTTGCTAGGCAGTCGGTGCAAGGCTTGACCTATTTATTGTAGGCTTCAGGAATGGGTCTACCTCTCATAACCAGGACACCATGAGTATAATGCAGATAAAAACTAGAAAGTTGCCATAGGAATATGGAAGGAGTATAGTTAATATCATATGTATCGGATGCGGAAGCTTCGGTAGAGTACAGAGGTGGGTTAACCGAATAGCTTTGTAGTTAGTAGCCATGTTGTAGCATTGCGTAAGTGTCGTGCGGATGGATGCTATAGCAATGGGTAGAACAACTGGGGGATTTATACGCTTAAGGATGATTCCGAGTTCAGCCTGACTTCTCACTGATATCTCTTAAATTTCTTTTGTTTATTTCTGTTATTAGCATAATTACAAAAACCTCTCAACCCAATTATATTTACTTTTCGTTTACAACTGTCATAGCAATTGAGCGTCACTCTTCGGTATCTCAATCTCTGTGGGACGATCTCTACTTACACTTTATTACTTGTTCGACTGGTTCACTTGCCATCAAGGAAATCGAACAACACAGGGGCACAAGTTGACATATTAAATCGCTGAAGGATGTCCATAATATATTTACCTTGGTTAAGGTAAAAACCAGTAGAGTCTCGAAAGACCTCCAAACCCATAAAATAGTGAAGAGACCCCATGTCTTTCAGGGAAAAATTTTTGTGCAACTAAACAATAAAATCCCTGATAAAGCGAGAATTGTTCCCTGTAACTAAGATGTCATCCACATAAACTAGAATAAAAATCACCAGTGATTTGGTCCGAAGAAAAAAACAAAGAATTGTTACTCTTTGAACTCAGAAAACCCCAGTGAAGTAAGGTAGAGCGCAATCGATCGAACCAAGCACGAGGTGCTTGTTTAAGGCCATAAATAGCCTTGATGAGTTTACAAACATAAGTGGTACGCTTAGGATCTGAAAAACCAGCTGGTTGACGCATATAAACATTTTCATTCAGAAAACCATTAAGGAATGCGTTATTAACATCAATTTGTCGAACTTCCCAATGAAAAGTAGCAACGATGGTGAAAATTAACCTGACAGTCGTCGGCTTAAACACAGGACTGAAGGTTTCTAAATAGTCTACGCCAGCTGATTGTTGAAATCCTTTGGCTACAAGGCGCGCTTTATGCTTAAGAATCGAGCCATCTAGACGAAACTTGGTCTTGAAGACCCATCGGCAATCCACGATCTTCTGGGAAGGATTGAAGGGCACGAGATTCCAGGTGTGATTGCATGTAAGAGCATCGTACTCTTCCTTCATCGCAGAAAACCAAGGCTGAGATGAAAGAGCTTCAGTGACAGTCCAAGGAGTACGAGCTTGAGACAGGGCCTCAGGTGTTTCGGTGTGAAGCAAACCGACAAATGGGTGCCTTGGTTTTGTGATACCTGCCTTTGCCCTAGTTATCATAGGATGACCGAGTCGAGGTGGTGATGGTAATAGAGCACCGGCATCAAATGGACTTTGGGCCTTTTCAGAAATAGAATCTGCCTCATCGGACCGAGCTTGTGTAGTAGATGGAGACCCAACATTCTCCAAAAGAGGACCTCCACTAGATACAGGACCAGATGAAGTGGACGATGGACCATCTGTAGTGACCGTAGGTGGAGCATGGCCTGTTGAAATAATAAAAGAAGGAACAGTGGCGTTGGCTGGAGCAGTCGTGGAGAGACGACGATTAAAAAATCCTGAAACACATGGAAATAAAGAAGCATCAAACACAACGTGACGAGAGACGTAAATTCTACCAGTGGGACTAAGGCATTTGAACCCATTCTGTTGTGATGCAGGACCCAGAAAAAGACATTGTTGACTATGGTACTGAAGCTTGTGCTCATTGTAAGGTCATAGGTAGGGGTAACAAGCACACCCGAAGGGCTTCAATGAACTGTATTCAAGCTCTGTTTTGAATAGACAAAACAAAGGAGAAATTCCACCAATGACTGAGGTGGGTAAGCGGTTGATCAAGTAAATGGCTATTTGAAATGCCTCTGTCCAGTAGGTTAACGGTAATCGTGCTTGAGCAAGTAAAGTCAGTCCGGTTTCAACTATATGTCGATGCTTGCATTCTGCTCTACCATTTTGAGGAGATGTGTATGGGCACGTGTACCGTATTGAAATTCCAGCTGCATTAGCTAAAGGAATGAATGGTTTATACTCAATACTGTTGTCACACTGGATTGCTTTAATAGTTGTGTTGAATTGATTTTCAGCGTAGTTGTGAAAATGTTTAAACGCATTAACTGCCTCTCCCTTATGCTTGAGTGGATAGAGCCATGTATATTGACTATAGTCATCAACAAAATGAATGTAATACTTATGACCATGAGTAGATTGCACAGGTGAGGGACCCCAAAGATCAGTGTGTATCAAGGCAAGAGGAGAAGATGCTCTAGACATAGATTTAGAAAATGGTAATTTCTTTGATACACGAAATTGGCAAGCTGCACAAACTAGTTTCTCATTGAACTTAAAATTAACATTACAATGTTGTAACACTTTTTGAGAATTTTGTTATTGGGATGCCCCAACTTGTAATGCCATTGTAGAAAAAGGTCATCATCCTTCTTGTAGACAGCGTCTGCCAAATTGATTTGTGCTGAAGAAGACATCCTACTCATGGGATAGAGTCCATGTCTGACGGTTCCCTGCATTAGAGTTCGCCCTGTTGTCTTTTCCTTCACAACACAGCCATTGTTGGTAAAGGTAATAGAGATAGGATTATCCTCAACAAGTTTATGTACACTGATAAGATTTTTTGTGGCTGATGGAACAACCAACACTTCCTGAAGATTAAGTTTAGAATCTGGGCCTGAAAGATAGGTAGAGCCAACACCAAGGATTGGAGTCTTGTTTCCAATACATGTAAAGAGATAATTATTACCTGCTGGAGTAACAGATTCGAGCTGTGAGGAATTTGAAGCAACGTGGTAATTGGCTCCACTATCAATGTACCAATCAGGGTCAGCTACCACATGAGGATCAGCATAATAAGCATGTGGAGAGAAATGAGCAGAGGCGGCAGTGCGAGAATTAGAAGTTTATTGACGCTGGTAACACTTATCAATGTAGTGACCAAAACGATCACAATACTCGCAGTACGGACGACCTCCTCCACCAGCAGAGTGACCACCACGAGAGCTGGATCGACAACCTCTACCACGTCGACCACGAGAGCCACGCGAACCTCGTCCAGATCCTCTAGCTGAGGGAAAATTTTGATCAGATGAAAATTGCTTGCCAGAGCTTGGGGAGTCGCGTGAAACCATATTAGCAGAGGGTTGAATAGAGAGATTAGCAAACTGATTAAGCTGCTCTAAACGACTTTCAAAGGCAAGAAGGGTAGCCTGTGCTTCCACCCAGGTAAGGCCAGCTTGATCGATGAGTTTAACGACTATAGCGTTATAGTCAGCATCCAAGCCATTGAGGGTATAGAGAATGAGTTCGTCCGTTGAGATGGGAGCACCAGCGAAAATGAGTTGATCAGCTATGCTTTTCATTTTAGCTAGATACTCGTCCATTTTCATCGCACTCTTCCATGTGTGATGTAGCTCAGATTGATAAATCATCACTCTGGATCTTGAGAAAGCACAGGTCAGCGTGCGAGCATTCGTCCAGAGATCGAGAGTTGTGCGACAATGGAGTAACTAGGCTCCAACTTCTTGAGTCATAGTGTTTCTAAGCCATCCTACCAACATTCTGTCGACAGCATACCATTCTTCATACTCTAGGTTAGAAGTCAGAGCAGAAGATCCTGGAGCAGAACGCATTTCCGGCAGAACAACTCCTTTGCCGTTGATATGGGATTGTAACTTATTTCCTTCGATAAGAGGAAGAACTACTGACTCCCAGACCAAGAAGTTCATCCGATCCAGCTTGATGGATGTGGTCTGAGAAGAGGAATGAAAAAGAGAATAGTTCCTGACTATAGGCGAGGTAGCAGTATCATCGGAGATGGTTTGAGAAGACGACATGGCTGCGGAAAGGTCTTGCTCTGATACCAAGAAGGAAAACAAAATCGAAAGGGGAAATTGCAAGAGGCTGAGTAAATTGCTTAGACCTAGAGGTTTCTATTTATAATAGAGAGGCAAAACATAATTGTACATAATTGGTTACAAAAAGGAATATAGTGCCTACGCCTGATGAGAGAGAAGAATCTCTACAGCTGTACAATATCTAAATACATATCTACAGAACAAATACTAATTACACAGATTATGAAATACTAATTAATCATTAGTTCTAACAGAACATAATCCTAATTCATGTTCATACTTCATAATATTCAATAACAAACTATATATAACTACCTAACAACAATAAAGGCATACACACACACACACGCTGTCAAACATTTTATAAATTTATGTTATTTGCTCTCTTATTTTTCATATGGCTTTTCTGCTTTTGCATTGTGAATCTATGGATTGGCTGTTTAATGATGAAGGTACTAGTTGTAACTGACAGGGAATCATTGTTAGTTAAATACTACCTCCAGTCCTAATTATAAGACCTAGTTGACTTTTTTTGGAGAGATTAAAGAAACTAAATAAGTTACTTAATCATTTTTATATGTTGTGTTTTCTTAGATTATATATTAGTTTATTAGTTAAACTATTTAGTTTGAAGAAAAAATAAAAATAAAAATACTTTAAGCTTATTTAATTAAATTTCCTTCCTTAATCTCTCCAAAAAAAGTCAACTAGGTCTTATAATTAAGACTGGGGGAGTACTTTTCTACATGCCTATTTCATTTTTTTTATTAAAAAAAGGAAAGAAAAGAAAGCTGGGGAGTACTTTTCTACGGCATAATTCTATATTCCATGCTAATTAGTAATTGGGAAACGCTGAATGACCCAAAAAATTATTTGATTACAAAACTTAAAAATTTCATACAAAATTTTATAAAATTCAAAAAATAGATACCAACCTCGTCCCTTCAAACCGGGGACAAAGTAGGACAGAAAGATGGATTTTGTTAAATTACAAGTGCATATTTCTTCGCATTGTATTGTATGATTTAAGTTTAAAACCGAAATGTCTAACCTCTGAAATGGCGAAGAACGAGGAGAAAAAGAAGAGGAGAACGGGGGAAGTAAATGGCGCAGAGTGATTGATTCAGCAGATTGAGCATATGAGACAACACAGAAAAAGGAAGATGATCTGAGAAAAGCAACACTTATTACCATTTCCTGTAAACACAAACTCCTTATTTATATTAACACTCAGTTTTACAAGAAAATCTGGATAATGTATCAAAATCTAAGAAAACTATTGAGGTGTTATCCTTTGTTCTCAGTGTTCTCGCCTCATTCAACAACAAATTTGCAACCTTTTCAGCTGAATTATCATTATCACCATCATCTGTGGAGTATTTATCCCTCTTCTGTGCAGAGCAAAATAGCAGTCTGTTAGAGCAAGTAAACGAGCAAGAAGTCGAAATAAATTATCGCCAGGAACTTCAAGTTTTTGTACAAGACCTGAAACACCAACTGAATTGCTTTCTTCCCGCTCATGACATCCCATAGCCCATCGCTATAACATTGCAGATGAAAATTGTGTTTTAGGAAGTGAAGTACATTAATTTAACCAAACTGATCATGGTTTCTTGCAGTGAAAATTTATAAATGCATACATCAGTAAGTAAATTTACCTTGCAAGTATGGCGAAAGCCCTGCTTGCCTTATCAATGTGCACAACTTGACTTATATAAGGCTCTGAACTGAAACGACAATCCTGTTGTTTAAGAAATTTGTCTCCAAGCATCCTCGCAAGGTTTATACCTGTATAAAGGGGAGAAGCAAAATCAGATTGCCATTCGATGTCAAATCCAAGAAAAGTACATTTGAATTTAAATTGATACCATATAGACGTGTTTCCCCATCTCTCAGAGGTTCGCCTGCCTCTTCAATTCGTAGCCTTTCAGAATAACTTGCTATCTTGTGATCTTCCGTCATCTTAATTTCTTTACCATCAACACTGCCAGAAAAATAAATTGACAATTAGTTCATTTAGACATTAAGGATATATGATGATGATCAAAAAAAGTAATGATCATTTTTTGTGCTTTCCTTTTCCAATTCCCTTTCTTTTGGCCAATCAAGAGCTAAGTGAAGATGGCATAAGCCATTAACCATATTATAAATGATAAACATCTGATAGCCTGCTAGTCATCTTGCCTACCAAGGACTTTATATAAATTCCGCATGACTTATCAGAACATTTATTTAATTCAATAATAGAGAAACATACTTCATAACACAGGCAGAGTCTCCAACATTTGCACATTGGGCAAAGAACTTTTCATTGTCATCAGCCCAAACCAGAAGCACTGTTGCTGTACATCCCTGAAAAGTTAAAATGAATAAAGCAAAGCATTCAATTATGTAAATTGAAATTTGGAATAATTTCTGAAAAAATTAAAGATGGGTACTATTAGAGAACAAATCCACTTAAATAGCCTATTGAGCATCCCATATTAGTTTATTACTCAATGTGTGATTCAGACATCTCATCCCATATTACCCAAGCCTCTATAAATTGGTCTCCTTTGGAGAGCTTACGTCCTTATGGTATTGCACTTTACAACACTTCACTTGATTTTCTTGCTAGTCAAAACACTCCACTGGCTAGAACCCTTCATAGGAATATAAATCTGAAATAATTATAACAAACTTGTAGGTTGTAACAAACAGCCAGGCCAAATGGTAAGACCTATTTATTCCCTTGGAACCCAAAATAAACCCCCTAAATTGCGCACAAACTGATGTGCGAGCATCCTATAAGGTTCCTAAGTCCCTTCAGCTGAAGGCCCAGCAAGCCATTAGGTCAAAGTCAGCCCTTTTTATTACTCAGCTCTATGCTCACTACATCTGTCATGTTATGTCAACTACTAGTTTTCTTCCAGGCCATTTGAAATACGTGTGTGCACGCACATGCGTGTGACAAGAATGTGTCCTTGTCATGAGCTCAGATGGCTATATTTTACCAGAGAAGCCATATATATTTTTCAAGAAAGTATTCATAACCCCTTGAACTTAGCATAATTACAACTTTGGTGGCCAAACTTAAAGGTGCAGCCGTTTACCCCTAAATTATAACCAACTTTGAAAAAGCTAACACACATTCAGATTTATTGTCCATGTGTCTTTCCCATAAGAAGCCCCATCTCCATCTTTCCCTCAAAAACTTTCCCAATTCCTCCACCAAACGTTTGAGCTTGAAGGACCCAATGCTGATAGGCCTCAGATTGTCAAGGCCTATAGCAGGCAAAAGACAAATATAATAAAAAAGAATCATAGAGAGGAATGATGCGTTTCCCTTAGTGAGATGTCTAAGAGTAACTAACTCGTGCTGTGAGAGGAGCACACAAGCAGGGTGGGAGATTCAGAGAAAGAATGAGTGGTTAGTATAAGATTATAAGGATGTGTCTTTTGTGGACCGTGGATGATAGGAAAAGGTTGGGGGCTAGGAGTAATCAGAATTCAGAGGTGGGGGCTGAGTAATCTTTCTCCAACTTTCCTCTTGTTTCACCACTCTATTTGAGTTGGCAGAGATTGAACACTCATGATTTTCCCCTTAGTTCATCAAAACATGAGTTTAAGGTGCAAAATGAATCTGGAGATCCTTTTCTTTTCAGCCAACTTATAATAATAGGATGCCTCCTCTGAACAGACCAGTTGTGGGTCTCACACCTTTAAACCACTCCCCAAATCTCCTTGCTAGATTAGCAAAGGAGATAAGTCTTCCCAAAAGAGGTGGTCAGTGGTACTGGTCCTGGAGTTGACCAACCAAGACGTCAACATATTGTATGCAGCTACCCACTGTACTTCGGAATACTGGTGTTTAAAACAAAATCAGAATCTGGCAGAGACAACCAATGCTATATACTCCCTCTAATCCTTAATATAAAACCTGTTTGGGGAGTTGATCTTGGTCCTAAACATAAGGCCTATTTTTCATATTTGTCAATCATTTCCTAATTTACCCCTATTGATGCTCCCTTAACAATAATCAACGAGGAGAGAGAAAGAAGGAATTAGGAAGATGACTAGAGTATTTTAGAAAAAACATGTCATATTAACTAACTTAATTAACTTCCTTAATTTAATTAAATTAGGTAAATAGGTATTATATTAAGGACCAGAGGGAGTATGTAATAAGAAGATCCAAAAAGCCAAAGACAAGTTCAATAAGATACCTCATAATAGTGATTCAGGCAAGCTTCTGTTTGAGAAAATGCATCTCTAAGAACATTTGAAGCATCACAGATTGATACAACGTTTTCTCTCTTTAGTGAATCTGATAATATATTTGCAACTATCTCAGGGAAAACTCTGAAAAATTGCCAAAAAAAAACACAAGAAAAAGAAAGAAAGGGTTAAGTTTCCGACTTAACTATCTTAAATTAGTGAGTAAAATCTGTAAAGAAAATTATTTTTCAAAAAAGGCTGGGATTTTGAAGATCATATGTCCCAACTTGACCTCACATGCAGCAATACTTTTAAACTCACACATCACATTATAGTGGCTTCTATTGTCAGAAACTAATAGCAAGAACAGAGTATTGGATTAGTACTCTAGTATTCCCTCTGGTTCTTATTATAAGGCACCAACTAGCAATTGTATTTGGTCATTTTTATAAGGCACTTGCTTGTTTCCAAAATAATTTTAAAACAGATATAAGCATGATCTGCTCAAAGTGTTCAACCTGATATATTTTTTCATTAGATAATTCAGTTCAGATGGTCTGACCATCTATTTCATACAACTTATTAAAGGAAATCATGTCTCATCTACAATGTCTTTAAGTATCAGCAGAGCCAGACCCTTTGATGTCCATCATCAATATATTTACAACAACCGGTGGAAGATATAAATTACCGCGGCCCAAGAGAATAAAGGATACAAATGAAGGTGACAATTGACAACTGACAACATAGGCAACTCAGTACAGCTCTTTAACCTTTACTTTAGAAGATATAGTTTCAACGCTAGCAGTTTGTAGAAACCAGACAACAATAACTAGTACAACATACAATATACTCAAAAGAGGGAAGTCGAAACATGGTAGAAATGATAATAAGCATCATTCGAAGATATTCACAAGTAAGTCAAGCTGGTGGGCCCCAGTGTATTACAGGGAACCTAAGGAATGAGCTGCTTTGTTCCTATAGATTTCGTGTTTTATTTTGTTATATTGGGTATCAAACTGGCATTGATGATCTGCAATTCTGCATGTTACCAGATCATAGTGTTTTACAAACGAGGGGCAAAAATACTAACATGAAATGACTAACTTTGTCACAGCCCACATTCATCAGACGATAAGGCAGAGTATAAGCTTCAAAATAAGCAGCAGACAACAAACACAGCATAGAAATACTAACTTGCTAGCAGATCTGGCAGCCCCATCTCCACCATGCCCATCACAAATGCCAAACAGTCCAAACTGCAAGCTAAGCATCTTGGCGTGTTAGCTACCAACAGGAATGTGCAAAATTTTGACAAGAAGAATGGAAGAAACCTTGACAGAACAAGCACAGTACATTAATCCAGAACCTTATCCAATCCAGGTAAAGGCCATTGATAATAGCAAACATCTTCCATGGCGAGCTTTTTCCCTCCTCGACGCCTAGACATGGGATCTGATGCCATACCAACTCCAAAGGGAATGTGAATCTTATTTTGAGAAGTAATATGAACCTAGCATAATTAAAAACATGTAATAAGTTAAATAGGCATGCTCAAAAGAAGAATGATTCACATCATTGGCTATAGAATTTGAACTTAACAATGTAGCACACTCATTATGAGTATTCCTGTGCGAACAACTTTGTGCATAAGGAAGAAGATTTATAAGAGTTTGGTAAAGCCGTACAAAGTGGAACTTTCAGATAATCACTTCCCCCTTAACAAAGAAGCCAAAAACATACATCCCTTACTTCCTTTCTCCAAAGCAGTGTAGTGATATAGTTTTTCTGTTTCTTGGGGTATCAAAGGAATAAAGAAAATACAGCAATAGTCAATCTAGCAAAAAAGGCTTCCGAGGTACAAAACTTCAAATCACTAGATCACAGCATATATCACATCATTTAATGAAATTAGTGAGATTGCCATCTTGAATATTCAAGCATAAGATAGTTCCAATGACAGATTATACATTTTAACATCAAAACTTAAAAAATACTCATGAACAATGTGGGAATATTATACATTTATTATGGATTATTTAGAGTAGTCATTATCTTATTATTATATTAGATCTTATCTTATCTTATGATTAGATATAGGTATATTATATCTTAGGATATTTCCTATTATATCTCAATCAGTTTGATTGATTTTGATTCTATGAGATTCTAGAGTTAGCTCTAGGTTTGCCTATATAAAGGCCATTATGTATTCTCTTTGATTCAGAGATTAAAAATAATAATTAAGAATAATATTTCTCTCTCAAATTATTCCACAAACAGCAAAGGAGGGCAAAACACTGAATTACATTCAGGAACTAGATTTATTCCACCTCAGACTTGCAGTTTAATCACTCAACAGCAACAGCTGATGAGGTCCCGATTTGAGTAAGCTGATGGTTATATAAGAATGAGAATGTAAATTGAGATAACTAAAGTTGATATGAGAAAATAAGTTGAGAAAACTATGAGAAATACTGAGATAAAAAGTAGGCAAGAATCTCACCTCCTCCCTAAAACAACCCAGGAGAATCTCTCAAACCAATTTACCTCTGAAAATTTCATGATCTTATTGATGAGGCACTATGCCTATTTATAATAATTTATAGAGAGAAAGACTCTAATCCAAAATTCAAATATGAAATCTAAAATATGAAATTCAGATATCTCATAATCCTAGATTCTAGCAACTAAATCTATCTAGTGGAATATTCTACTTATTTCCTGATTTCCTAAAGATAATAAAAACAGACTCAATTAATTAAATAACCAGCAAATAATAATTGATATTATTCTTCTCTGAGACGTTTTCCATTTCTGGAATAAATCAACCAATAGCGAGGATCAGGATCGCCATCATATCTAACTCGGTACTCTATCAACAGCTAATATCATGCGCATGGTAAGGACAAGTTTAGCATCTATAGAAGTTTAGACTTCAAAGAAGGAACCATATTTAGCAGATACATAGAAAATCATTACTTACAATTACTTTTGTTGTCATTCCTAGTGTTACGATATCTCCATTAGCAAGCTCAGTTGGATTACTCCATTGCCTGCTTCCAGGGTCTAAACGGTTGATTGGTTGAGAATTCAAAAGTGTTCCATTAAGGCTACCCATATCTACCAACTCCCATTTCATTTTCTGAAAGAAATTCAACAATAGTTAATGTATCCCATGTACATCCTGCAAAATCTATACGCAAGTCCAACAGCCAACAGCCAACAGATAGGAAGAGGGTTTACCTCCAAATTCCAGTTTATTAGTGCATGCTTTCCTGACGCTTCTGAATCCTTTATTAACAAATCACTAGGAGAAACTCTTCCCAGGGTCAGTGGTAGCTTGGATGGAATTGTTGATTGTACAGAACAACGAAGTCCACAAGAAGGACCAGTGATCACCTCTAGAGTGAGGCAACTTCCTGCACCTCTAATAGAGAGATAAGATAACAAGCTTTACATATTCAGCCAAAATGCAAATTCAGAGAAAGGTAACAACAGATGAACTGAAAGAAGAAATTACTTTGATCTAATATATCTCTCTGTACAAAGTCTTGCAGTCTGTCAGTTTCAGAATTTCTATTATGTTTCTGAAACTCTGCCAACTGTGCTGGGGACAGTTTAAGTGTCTGGCCAACAGCAACGTCTTCTGAAGGATCAGAAATTACATCTAAAGCCAAATTATCACATGGAAATAATTATGTAAGGTTATTATAACATTGCAAAGTAGTACAGCATAAATAGGATGAAATAGCTCGACCGCACATTAGTAGATTTAAGGTAGAATACCTTGAGCCATATGGCAAGAAGCAGCAGAAAGCCTTTGCTTATAAATAAGTCCAGGGGGTCGAGGTGGGCGAAAATGGCCTTCATTGAGGACGGATGTACCCTCAAGATCATAATTTATAGGCAGTTCACTAATTGGGTTATGTACCAAATTTGTATCATCTAAGACAAGAGGCCTCTCAATTTCATTATCCTACAAAAGTAACATGCATCAAGGATTATATGCACAAAGTCATGAACATTGTTCGACCTTCAAACTATGAAGCATGTAGTACGAATCACCAAACAGATTTATCAACAGAGAAGTGGTCAAATCATTTTGCTTTGATCATGAACCATAACTATAAGATGTTTCTTTCACATTACATCCACTCTTACGTCACTGATCAACTCATATAGTATAAAGGAAAATATAACCAAGATTACATCGACAATATGTGTATGGAAGACTTAGACACACATCAAAGCCGCAACCAATAGAGAAAGATGCACGGAGTGGCAGCTAGGATATACAAATGAACTTAAAGTTCAATTAACTCCAAGCAAAGATTTTCTAGTTTAATCCGTCAGCTCGAAATTTGGAAATCGCCAGAACAAAAAGGAAAGAGGAAATAAGTAAACCCCAGATCGATAGTGAACAAAAATATGTTTGTAACCCAATAACCCATAACAGCGAATAAATCACTTCATGAGTTTCCGACCAGCTCAATGGACTCGCACGATACTGGAAAGGACGTCAAAAGCTAAACTTTCACGCAGTGGTTTCCTTCGGTGAAGGATAGAGGAAAAGCTGAAATCAAGCCTCCCCCGGGTCGACATAACAAAACATATCAACATACACGAAGAGCATGGAACAGAACTTCCATAATCTTATTGAGATTCCCGAAACCAAACAGAGCTTTATATTGAGAACATTATTTTGCAATTCGGATGACCAATTCTTTACATGGATGGACAATAAGAACATAACGACGACAGTAATAATAAGAATAAAAACCGAAAGTACCTTGATGGAGGAACGGGAACGGGAGCGGGAAGAGAAAAGGAAGCGCCATGGTTTACAGGCAAAGAAGACGAGGACGATGATGAGAATGAGCATAATGAGAATAAAGAGACTGACAATGCCGTCTACAATGGCCATCTTCTTGGTTCTCTCTCTTCTCGTTCGAAGAGTCGTGATTGGCTATGGGGTTGCGGGAAGCTCGCTTCGAACGAAAGTGGTATTTTTCTTACAATTACCTCCAAATCGAATTTAACTGCCTGATTACAGCACGTATTAATCCAAGTTGGGCTGTTTGGGGTGTAGCATTAGGACTTAGGAGTGTGAGACCAGCGATTTTTTTAAAAAAAAATCTAGTAACGCTGCTAACTGATTTTTGATCCGTTTAGGTTGAGCATTAAGGAAAAAAACTTGTGTAAACTTTTTCCAAAAAAGCTTTCTCGCTTTTTTATGGTACGCCCGCCACTTCTACCACTATCAATCCAAACACAAATCAGATAGCTTTTAAACCACCGCTCCAACTGAGCTTTTTTTAAAGTCAAATAGCTTTTAAGTCACCGCTCCTACCGTCAACCCAAACAGATCCATTGTTTTTTTTACCACTCATACTTTGAGGAACTTGGTAAATATTAATCAATTTTTTTAATATGGCTAAATATGCAATATGTGCGATGAAGTCGCTCGCATCCTGGGTGAGAAGATAGACTTGGTAATTGGGGAGAGAGATGGGGTGAGTGGTGGGTGGGAAGTAAATAATAATTGCTGGAAAGATAAGCATGAGTTGCTTGAAAGAGGATTAAAAGACAAGTTTATAAAAAGACAATTGGTGATAAAGCAATTAAGAGTCTTGTAATATAAAACACCCATTCTTTGTTCTTTCTTAGTTTGCCCAACCCTTCTTCTTAGGAAGTACTCTACTCATTTTGAATTATTGGCATCTCAACAGCTTATAACCCAACTGCATCATCGGTTGTGATGGATAACTTCGATGACTTTGGTTTTGACCTTTGTCTTCTGTGTACCTTCTTATCGTATCTTTCATATAAGATATATTTATCTAATTTAATTAGATGAATAAAATTATTTAATATAATACGTATTTTCTATAACACCATAATATTTTTCCTTTCATATATTCCTTAAGTATTGTTGTGGGGGTATAGAGATAAATTTTAAAAATATTAATAAATTTGACAAATACGTCTTAAATTTAAAACTAAAATTAACTCTCCATGACATAAAGGACCAGAGGGAGTACTTTGCATATAATTTATAAATAGTGTAATTTTTCATAAATTTCATGTTGGGAAAAAAATTCGTATTACTTATAGATATGTATTCTATTTGATTTATATATATATATAGATAACATTAGATTTAGAAAATTAGAAATATTAGCCTTGGTGAGTGAGTAAATAAAAATAGTAATTTTTTTTTTTAATATATAGACATACAATGGCGATCAAATGAATTTGCGTGTGTCCAGTGGTATTACTACGAAGTCTTAATTCAGCCCACCAATTATAGTCACTACTCCGTCTTAGGCCCACAGTGTAGGCCCATTGTGGTACGGGCTTTACCTTGGTGGTCTTCTAAACAAGGCTCGCCCTGAGAAGGAAAAAGGCGGGAACTTTTTTATACGGGTAAAAGATTTATCCAGTCACTAGAGATAAGTTATCTCTCTCCAATTGTGCACCTAAATCGTTTTTGAATTAATGAAGAGTGTTTCCGTAATTTTGCACTTTTTAGTAATTCACCTAAAATTACAAACATACCCTTCATTAATTCAAAACAACGTAGTTTTAGGGGTCATTGGAGATAACTTGTCTCCAGTGACTGAAAAAATGCTTTTCCCTTTTTACATATACATAGATTGTGGGGGGGGGGGGGGGGAGGTTGGGAACCCGGTGAGGTTGTAAGCGAAATTGAATGGGCCACATTTCTCTAAGGAGGGGGAAGCTTTCATGCCACTTAGACTAACAAAATTTTTGGCAGGGACTTTAGGAAACCCAATATATACACTAGGGTGTGAACATTGCAGCGCACAGATCGTACACATCACATATCGCAGGAAATTGAACGTTACTTCTCTAAACATCAAAGTGGGAATTGTACATCAAAGTGGGAATTGTGGATCACCTGATCGTCCCAATGTCCGGAGCCATAATCATAATTGTACACCTGAAGTAGCCATAATCATAATTGTTTTATATATTTAGTTTTGGTAGATATCATTTTGGGGAGGCAGACGTCGTAAGTGAGAATAAAGGGAAGATGGTAATGGAGGGGCATCACTTATATTTGAATGTTGCAGTAGTGGGCTGGGTGATGCTGATGCATGCATGCATCAGACAGAGAAATAAAGTGGAACAAGGAAATATATATGAGGGTTCATGGTGGCGGAAATGATGAATTTAGTGGTTTGCTGAGTTATAACTGCAATTAATATTAATTATGAATTGCGGGCATATATAGTGGAACACACGAGGCTGTTGTTGTTCGTTGGTTCTTTTATTTTATTGTGGAATCAATCAAAATTCCATATACTCTATTTGGTTGAAGCAGAGGGCCATATTATTATCCTTTTGTCATACTGCCATTCAGGGGCGGACCCAAAAAATTACATAGAGGGCACAATTAGCGGAGATATTGGGGGTTTGGAGGCAGCGCCCCCGATTTTTTTTTTTTTAAAGGAAAGTTTTAAATGGATTAAAAAACAAAAGAATATAAATAAGAAAAAAAAAATATGAAATCAAATGAATATTGATGATGTAATAAGAAAGAGAATTATTTTACAAACTTGTCATTTAGAAAAACAATGCTAAGTACTGTTAGAAATAAATGCAGCTATACAAATTACAATGAAGGATGGACACTCAATAAGTTCAAGTATATATATTTTAATTAAAAAAAGTATATTACAATAAAAATAATTAAAATGTCATCCTTCTAGGCCTTATTTTTTGAAATTCCATAATAATTAACTTATTATTAATGCTATCAAATGCATCTTTTTTCAATATAAGGCACTAAACAATTATTCAATCATTCATCCCTCATCTCATTACGGATACACACATTATATATACAGACGGTATATAGGGAATACAATGCCGACGGGAAATGTATTCTTGTTGTTAGGTGATAATCTATAACTTGTAAATATGCCTTTTCACCATCGACATATACTACAACGTAACAAACAATGGCGGATCTTAGTTATGACAAGGGAGGGCCATGACCCCCCCAAAAAAAAATTATTTAAAATTTTTTAATGGAACTTTTTCTTTTTTAGTGTAATAATAGAACTTTGACCCCCCCAAGTAGTAAAATTAAATTTTGCCCCCCAACTTCTTCTTCTTCTCTCTCTCTCTCTTTTTTTTTTTTTTTTTTACATTTTCCCCTCTTTTTATATCTTTGGCTTATAATTCAATCTTTATTCTGTGGGGTCTAATTTTGTCATTCTTTTCTATATTTCATTCTAATTACCTGAAATTTTTAGCTTATCAGTGAAATTTACTTTTGTGGTGTATCCCTTACTATGCTTTTACTCATTCTACACTACACTTGTAGATGAAGTTAATTGACTCAATTTCATGAATATTTTTTTTTATTCTTTTCATTTTTAATGCATTTAAAACTTTCCATAACAAAAAAATTCGGGGGCGCTGCCCAATCCCCACCACTATTTTAATTTTTTCCTTCCTCCAAGTTCCACCACTGGTGACAAAGTATCTCTTGTGTGATGTCAATCTCCATGTTGTAAATATATATGCCTTTTCACCATCGACATATAACTAACTTTTACACTCTCAATCTCAAAATCAAGGAGTGAGATCATCCAGATTTAGAATAACTGTTGAGTAATTTTTGTTCATGATCTCATCATCAGCTGCGCTGGCATGTCGCCCAATAATATTTGTGTGATCTAAAAGTAGTGCTGCATGATGGGAGTGTACGTGCAAAGGGCAAATTAATTGATCCAAGAAGAGAATGTGATATCAGGAGGTGGCCCCCGCCAAATAGTTTTGTATTTATTACATAATTTCTGCAGTCATTGATACAGTGAAATTATACTATTATACTGGTATTGAAGACTAAGATATTATCACTTTAATTTTATTTATAAGTCTTTTTTTAAAAGAGTAAAAATGGACTTATAAATAGGATCTAAGTGATAATTGAGATTTTGACTAAGAATAATAGAGTAGGGCATGCTTGTGAACAAAATGAAGGTGTATGAAAGTCGAAGAGAAACGGACATATCATGTGAGGGATGATTGGGGTGTGTCTATTGGGAGTAATATAACGTTTAAGGTTGTCATCATAATCAAATGTTTAAGGTTACCGCCCCATGTTAACCCCACTTTTGTCTGCCCTGCACTACCCTTGCTGACGCATATACTACTCTATCACTTTTCATCCATTTCGGTACTATATAGTAATATTTTCAAAAAAAAATATTTACATAAGCATTTGAAAGTGTGACTTTATAACTAAAACATTTATATATACACATCTCTAAGAGAAAAATACTAGTATACTAAAACCCTTATAGGTAAAGTTTTCTCCAAATCGTTAGAGATAAGTTATCTCCAAATGAACTCATAAACTACGTCGTTTTGGATTAATGAAGGATGTTTTACGTAATTTTGTTTACTTTTTATTATATAAATTTTACCAAAACACCCTTCATTAATTCAAAACGACGTAGTTTTAGAGGTCACTGAAGATAAACTTATCTCCAGTGACTGGAGAAATACTTTTCCCAAATCTTATTCTAACATATGTGAGACATAATTTCACGAGCAACCCCTCCTCTTCTCTCTTTTTAACCATTAGATCAATATTGAGTGGTTTAGATTTAGTATTTGATAAAATTATTTAATTATGGAAATAAAAATTAGTTAGATACAAATTGCTATATTTTGATAGATGTGAACAATTCAATACTAAAATAAATATATATAATGTTTTGTATAAAACTAAATCTGGACTATTCAAATGTTAATCTTATGGCTAAAAAATAAAAGAGGATGAGAAGGGAGGATAGGGGTTCCAAACCCTAACTTCACATGCCCCGTGATTTATGTCTATATATAAATAGAGCTGTTATTCCAAATATAACAGTAGTATATATAGTAACATAAAAATAATATTTAATTATCTTAATAAAAACAAAACATATATCAAAAGATACACTCACACATAAATATTTATACTTAATAACGAAGTTAATATACATAAATATAGTTATATCTTAATTTCCCTGATGACCATGCTCTCTAGTACGTATAAATGTTTACTTCATGATTTATATTATGGTGTAGTCCATGCCATGCTCAACTTGAAAACGCTGCAAAATTCCCAACAAAGTAAAAAAACATGAAATTACTAGGATTGGCTTTGTTGGAATGAGATATATCCTTATAGTGGTGTATTAAGATTCGAGTCCTTGCACTTAAGGAGCAGGTATATATTCACATTTAATTTAGTATTCGATGATGTCTCGTGTAGAATTGTCTCCAACACACACATTACACTTTGCCTAAAAAACATGAATCTTAATGAATGGAGAAATTAAAGTGGGTAATTAATTAAGAAATATAACGCGCACTAGGAGAAGTAGTAACACGTAAGAGTTTTCATGTGCATGTATGCCAGTTGATATTAATTAGCTAGCTAGATTTGAATAAATAAGCATCTCTACTTTGTGAAAACGCTTGTCTTTATACGTCTCTTCTGTAAAGCACAAATGGTGTGATGTGTTTTTAGGTGCAGATTCTAAAGGCCATTTCGTGGGCTCGATGCAATTAATCACTACTCACTGGATTAAGGATGAAATCAATTAATTCAATTCGGTGGAATATTTTAATCCATGACTTCATCAGAACTTTTACCATAGTCACATGTTATGTTAAAGACCTTTTCAAATGTATTATTTGTGGATATACGACAAGTAAGATTTTAACTAGCTTTTATTATCTCTAATTAGGGTTTAGGATTTAGGATATATGACGTGCATATATATATATATATATATATATATATATATATATATATATATATTATGGGACACATGGCATTTTAATTAGTGACCATTAGATGGTTGACATGGTTGCATGGTCACGTAGCATAATGTGATTAGTTTGATGAGTTTAAAAGGAGGAAGAAGGTTTTAAAAACATATTAATTTAAAAGGTAGCCTCACACATGGTCAAAAAGGCATAGAGGTAGCTAGGGAAGGTTCAACAATTAATATTTCCTTTAATTTGTCTTCATATGTCTATGAATTGGATTCTCTTTTCTCTTCGGTGCTTCCCATTAAAGTCCTCTTTTATCATATAATAATAAACAAGAGGGAAACAATTTGAGGGTTTGAGTAGCCCCAGCTATATATAGTGAGGCCAAATTAATTAAGGGCGCACATGACGTATACTCGGTTAAAGATTCTCTATTATTACTTAATTAAAAGAACAAGCACTTATTTTATATGTGGATTCCAATGCAAATATCATTACCTTCCATTCCTTCTATGACTCATGAGCTAGCTGGGTTCATGATCTATATATATATATATATATAGATTCTATAATTCCAATGACTTGAAGTTTTGCCGGTTGAAACCTTCCATGGGTAGTCTTCTTTGTGAAGAAAGTTGGGTGGAAGAACGCTTCATATATACTTATAAACCTACTTTATTTGTAAGGCAATCTTGGATATGAGGCTCATATAACAATACCACTCTTATTTAGAAAGATCAAAGTATTTTGGTCTGTTAATTGACGATCTATATATACAGGGATATTATTATCAGCAATAAGGATCAATGTAGGTAGCTCTATGTCTCTGAAAATACCTATATTTCAGCTTCATGTGAGGCTTATGATTATATTTAGAATGTTGTCTTTCTTAAAGTGGCCAACGTACCAAGTATTCTCGATACTTTAATATATGATTTTTCTCCCAAAAAGCAGTCCAACTCACAATTAATTAACCTATCGAATCCAAAACCTCAGTTCATTTAAATTCCGTCAGACTCGGAAGAGAAATCTATATATGTATATGCTTGCTTGTCTATACTCACTAAACAAACTCGTAACTAATTAAATAAACCCCTGAAAGAATTTTATCAAGAATGACTTAATTTACAACATAAAAGACCAAAAGAGAAGCACTAGCACATAGAAAACGGTGTGCAGATAGATTTATGGCGTAACTGGGCAACTTGCTGCAAAAGGTTTTGGAGGATCAAATTCGCAGTAGGTATATTTGTATGGATTATAGATAGACTCGATCAGCTGTGACGGTTCAACGAACCCACCACCATATATAACACTTGGTTAGTTTATATATATGTCAGAAAACTCACTCAGTACTACTAACTTGTGCGCTTTATTCAGTTGCACTTATGTATATCCTTTAAAGGCCTCAACTTGTAGGGCTGGCCCTTATTCCCTTTTCTACGTACACTCTCTACCACTTGCATTTTGGCTCTCTCTTTTGCCCTTATTCTCATTCCACTCAAAACCCTAGCTACGTACGGGTTCTCCTTTTATTCTTTATATCTTAAAGTCTCCCTAATCTCCCATATGTATGTATTCCTATCTGGTTATCACGGATTGGTTGAATATAAATGTAAATCGTTAATGTAATTATATATATGTTGAACGAGATATAATTAGTCGATGGCCAAAATAATGAAAATGTTGGAATCTTTTTGAAAAGATGGACATTGATGAGAGAGATTCATGGGTTAAAACTTGAAGCCGACAAGAGCACAAGAGTGACTAATAAAGTGGAGAATCACTTGCCTCCTTTTCAAATAACTTTTGGTCCGTACAATAAATCATCGTCACTTGAAGGAAGAAGGAGATCAATCAACCCTAATCCGAACATAATAAAAATAATCAATAATAATGACCCCCCGATAGTTTTAAAACGTTATTCAAGAAGACCATAATATTTAAGTCACAAGAAAATGGCGATATATGTGTTTTTTTTTTCCCCCTTTAACTTGCATCAATTTGATTTGACGAACACCTAAAAGCATGATATCGTGATTTGCAAGAAACTTAAAAGATCACCATAAAAAATGCGGATTAGTGATAGAATTTGATGGTCCTGTTGTAAAATAGACTGTCATCAATCAATTGACGAAATTTCATCGTTAATTCACTGTTTTTTTAGCAAATGAACTATATTAAATATAAATAGAAGAAAACACACATACATACACACACACATATATAAAGAGATCCAGACAGGGAGCACATTTTGTGCTGATCAACCAATCATCAATCTAAACTATCGAGATTGATATTGGACGGTTGATAATTAATCTAATTTTTATATTTTAAATAATCTTTTATTTTAATATAGGTAAAATTAAAATTAAAATAATTTTATAGCTCTAAAAAATGAATTTATCATTTAAAAAGTTAGCACATATTAATTTTTTTAACTCAGACATTAGATTTGAACAGTATGGATTTCATCAAGGCGGCCAGCACTCGGTGATCCGCTTAGGAAAAGTTATGATGAAAGTAGTTGAACATGTTATACCGCGTGGGATTGAATATCGCTGCATATCCTTTAATTTCAAAACCTATTATGAAAAATGAGGAAGGGATCGGGATACTGTAATTGTCACCACTGACTTCCCCGTAACATAATCATTCATGGTGGTACCGCTTGGTCTTCCTGTCATGTACCAGCCAATCAATTGTTTGTTTCAAAACTGGTTCTCATGTTAATATGCATTTTGATAAACCAGGTTTCACCTTTTTTTCTAAGGTTGTGGGCTGATTTTTTGTGTTTCAGTACCACCAGCTCTGTTTTGACTCCACAGAGTATTTGAACCATAGATATGGTTTAGAAACTATGGATTAGATTCAAATGTACTGCTCATGAGCACAGAGAGAGCAATCACTGTCAAGAAATATTTGGGAGATCCATTTGTGCTCTGCCCCTTTTTGTTGGCTTTCTTTTGGAAAAGAAAAGGTAAATTGAAAAACCCCAACAGCGTCTCCTTTTTTCATGTTCATTTCCCCACAAGACCATTCCCAAATCCCCTAATTCTGCCTACATCACATGTGAGGAGGAATTTCAGTACAAAACCTATTATCCTGTCAATTTTAGTCAATAAAAAAAATACCAAATCAGTTTCTTCTTATCTCACTCTCACACACACATGTTTTTCTAAAACTTGGTCTTTGTAGTGTGTGGTGGATTAAGAATTATATAGCTCAAGTGGCACTCGTGAAACTCCCTTTCCTACCTCTCTCTGCATGACACAATCTTCCACCTGCCACTATAAATTCACAAGCCCCTCTTCACTTCAACATACCAATTCCCTCATTTCTTCACTTCCATTCATTCTCTCTCCTTCTTATCTTTCACCTATTTGAACCTCTCGAAGATCTCATCTTCACTCCACCTACTTCTCTCTGCTTCACAAAACAGAACACTCTGTTTCCCATTCCTCTGTTTTAGCCTTGAGGTATTGTCACGGGTTTGTTCTTACTACGAGCAACTTGTGGTATTGTGTTGATTCATTTCATGGCTGCAACAATGTTCCACGGGTCGCAGTCATGTTACAAGCCTCAACTCTTCGAGTCGAGAACAAGTGAAACACTTAGGCTTATCTTGCCCTTCTCAAAAACTCTCACCCCTCCTAATCCTCTGCCTCAGCCCATGGATGTAATTACCTTCAAATCTAGTTTCTGCGATTCAAATTATAAAATCCGATATTCTGAAGAAATCAGCAGCAAAAATGATACAGGTGGTGGGTGGAGCTTCCTTCAAGCACTTTCCGATGTCTGCCATGGCGGCCTCAAAGAGCCATCGGAGAAAGAAAGCATCTATGTCCAT